>OU452195.1:7620833-8956666 GCA_911728515.1 Peribatodes rhomboidaria | reverse complement strand
ACGAACAGAAATGCACAGACGCCGCATCAATTATGACATACTCGATTATGGCATACAACCATACTATACATACAGCCACAGGGCTAACACCATTTGAAGTAGTCTTTGGACACACAGACTCCGACAACCCCTTCAACGTAGAGTTTCAGAAAGTATACACCCAACAGTTAGTTAAAGACCACGAAAAGCGTACAAAATTCTTATACAAATATTTGGCGAAAAATATGGCAACAAAAAAGAATAAAGTTAGGGAAAAACGAGAAGGAGAAAAAGACAAGGAATTTCCTCACGGAGAAACGGTTTACGTAAAAGACATAAATAAAAGAAAAAGCAAAGACAAGGCGAGGTACAAAAAGGCAAAAGTAATAGGAAACATAGAAAAGAACATTGTTCCGATCAAAGTAGAGACGGAGAAAAAGAAAACAAGTGCGCCAATAAAAAACATAAAACGTCCTCCACAGGTGGTGGTTCCTGTTGATAGCGACACCAGCGACAGTCGCACTTCATCTGCGATGTCTTAGGGAAAACCCGGGAATCTTACCAGTCAAGGAAGGACAAGCATTCATTCAGCTCGATAATTGGACCATTTTAAAAACTGTCAGATTAGATAATGTGTATACCGACTTGAAAGTAGTTATAACCAAATTTTCAGAATTTCAAAATTTAATTTCCCGTAACAAAATTCTTCCCCATGATTTCTTCAGCGCACTTATGCACGCAGAGCACCTGCGAGACATAACACTAAACAAATTTCATCAACTAATTCCCCAACGTTCAAAGCGAGGGATAATTAACCCCCTAGGTTCCATGATTAAAATAATAACAGGAAATTTAGACCATGACGACGCCATTAAATATGATAAAATAATATCAGAAACAACTAAAGACCAAATAATTAACTCAAAGAAAATCATTGTTATTTCCAAAATGATAGACAGCCTTATAAACGTAACCGAATTAATCCGTCAAGATACCTTAACTCTTGACGCACGTATGAAAAATCTAGAAACTGCTCTTAAAGAAACTGTTGTTAAGGGTAATAACTTAATTATATCCTCATATATATTAAATATGTATAATTTATTCATGCACAACTTCCGCACGATATTTATTAAGTTAAGTGAAATTGAGACCGCTATAGCATTAAGTAGGAACTCGATATTACATCCGTCAATTGTAAACTCTACTGAATTATTGTATCACCTACAATTAATAGCTAGAACAGGAAACCTAGTTTATACTCCTAACGAATCGAATTTAGTTAAGATAGAAGAAACTATTTCAGTAAAATCATTTGTAAAGAAAAACCAGGTCACATTTATAATGGAGGTACCGATAACTGATAATTATACATATAACTATTATAAAATGTACACTGTTCCCATTTCCAAAGACAACCAAACCCTAGCGATAGTTCCTACCTACCCCTACCTATTGGCGAAAGGGTTGAAATACCAGCCGATTTCAACACCGTGTCGACCACTCGCCGCCGGAGACCAATTTTTATGCAACAGTGACAACAGGGCCTTAAACAATGGGCCTACCTGCGAGGAGCAACTCCTCCGATACGACGGCGACCTCAGCTGCTGTAAGCAGCACCCTGTCTACGTGGAAGATGTAAAACTCCAGAAGATCAACTATGACAGTTGGATACTCTTTACCAGAAAAGAGACAATACTTACCAAAATATGCACCGAAGACACTTACAAATATCCGGTGCACGGAACATACGTCATTACCCTTGACGAGCCATGTGACCTCGAGATCAACGGGATGAAGCTGTATCACCACCAGATCTACACAGAGACAGACGCCGTGACTCCGTTACCCGTTATCAGCCTTCCAGCATTCCAGACGAATACAAATCTATCAAGTGCACCTACACTTAACATACGCGATACAAACCTCGACGACCTAAAGTATTTGTCATTTGTGTTAAAAAACAGTGAAGTGTTTGAACCCAAAAGAGAAATGGACTCTAATAGTGTTTTAGTTTACGCCATTTCCGGCTTTCTAGTATTAAGCATAGTAAGTCTTCTATATGTTTTTCGCAAAAATATAATTCATGTTTTACGAAATTACCGGAAAAGTTCTCCAATCGAACATTCCGATAATTTCTCTCTTAGGGATGGAGGAGTTATGCATCCCCCTGCCCCTACTTGCTTAGACTAAGAGTCGGGAATGCCTTCGTCAGCGTCTAGACGCGGCCGCACCGGTGCGAGCCTTATCAGCGCCGAGTCGGCATTCTCGCAGCCGGACCACCGGCCTAGTTGTAAGTCTGCCTTTGGGCTCTAGTTTTAAGTTTTCATCAGTATATTCCTTGCCTCCAAATCGGCAACACTACTCTACTAGTTTTATTTTAGTTTTTAAAAAACATATTAAGTGCTCCCGAAATTTAACTAGATTATACTTTAGAGGAGGTCCCATATACCTAAACTCACACACATCACTGCTGACAACATTTACACAAGTACTTACTCAGTATGACATAATTATAGAACTTGCTGTAATTTTTCGAAATAATGTATAAAGTGAACACTCGCATGACTATACCCTCGACGAATATGTTAATTCGAGTCTAGGGGTAAGCTGAAAATCAGCCTTGCATAAACTGATCTTGTTTACGCAGCTCAGTGCTGAGCTTACACCCTTTGCCACCGTATTTATCTAACTATTGTATCTAATTATTTCTATTGTGTTTTTTTTTCTTTGGCAATAAATATATTTTCATATACTCGTACATTTTACCGAAATAGATAAAGCGGTTTAAAAAAATCAACAAAAGTCAAAAAATTGTTAACAAAATCCAATTTGGATGGCGGGAGGTCGGTTTTTGAAGGTATATATGCTTTTTGTTCTGACGTCTTATGTCTTATGTGGTGTTATCTCGACACATGGCAATACATTAACATACAATAGCTAGTAGGTAGGTACCTATCGTCGCCTGTCACCTTTCATTGCACAAATAATAATTATTATAAACATTTGCACAATGATCATTGCGAAAGTATCATATTTTTCCATACGCCTACTTCGTATTACTGTTATTTACATAACATCTACATAACTGGGGGTATCTGCGTTGTTTGATATTCGATAGGTTATCATACGAAGAAGGTATAAGGAAAAATATGTCTTATGTAAAACCCAAGCATTTAACGCACTTCCATTTTGTGTCCAAAATGGAAATAGAAATAGTATTAGAATCACAAAGTCCCGTTTCGGACACAGTGTCCGAAATGGGAGTGGAAATAGTATTAAAATTCAAAAGTCCCGTTTCGGACACTGTGCACACGGAAACCGGACTTACTCCCAACGGCCACCACCAAGACATCGTTAGGACAAAGTTTTAATTTTTGTTACAACTGCCACCAATGGGGCTCGTCTTTTCATTAAAAAAAAAATTTTTTAGTGTTTTGTGATTATAATGCTACTTTGAATATTTATTTTTTTTAAATTTGTAAAATTTACCCATGTTTTGCGAAATAAATGATTTGATTTGATTTGATTTGATTTTGATAATGTTTTAAAATAGTTATGCCGTGTTACAGTGTAAAATGTATCAAAAATTGGTTTTCCATGTTAGAGTGCTATCGGTTTGACTGTAGTTTTCACCAGTGGTGGCAGTTTAGTGGTGGTCGTTGGCACAAAAACTAATTCTATGTCCCAACGAGCCCCACTGGCGACAGTAGGCACAAAAACTAAAACATTGTTCTAATGACCACCACTGGTGTCCGTTTAGGTGGTGGTCGTTGGGAGTGAGCCAGAAACCGGGCGCAGTTAGTAGCCAGCCAATAAACTGGTAGAACACTGAATAGAATAATTCCTCGCGTGAAGTCACGTCCTTTTTAGCGTTGCTTTATGACCAGGCTTGATCTTTTGTCATTGTGGCCCACGCGAGGCCTTGTCAACTGACGTGTATATGTATAACTAATGTTAATGCAAGTTTGCACTGTATTTAGTACTTAGGTACCACTTGAGATGCTAATAGTTTTGTTTAATTACGCCTTCCGGTAACCCACTGTTAAATGTCCGACTGTCGCACCGTGGTTTATAGGATTAACAATGATTTATCGTCTAATTGAGTAATAATCAGAGTCCGCTTTTTTCATTGGTTCACTAACAATATTTTACAATAATTCTTATATTTTGCCACGTCGCTAAGCTTCTAGTGTCATACCTACCTAATATAAAAAGTAAAGCTCAAAAACCGACTTCCCATCATCCATGCCATCCATTAAATTATAATTATTATTTTATAAAATTATAGCAAAGTAAAATGAGTGTGTAATTTATTTTGTTGACATTAATTATTTATTTCTTATTTGACATATGTAATTACTGTTTTGACATTTCTAAACTCTTGTACTGTTTGACATTTATTGAACTGTGACGTGTAATATTGAAGTTATCAATAAATTCTGATTTCTGATTTGATTTCCATTTAAACAATTTTTAGACATTTGTTGATATTTAAAAAACTGCTTGATTGATTTTCATAAAATTCATATGGACCACCTCAAAAGTATAATCTACCAAACAAAAAAGAATCATTCAAGTGGAATTGAGAACCTCCTCTTGTTTGATGTTAGTTTATTTATTTATTTATTCATAACACACATTACAGAAATTAATAAAATAGTACAAAATTTTAGTGAACTTAAAACAGATCTATATTAATTTCCAATATTATGTATGTCTAGGAGCATTTTAATAACAAGTTAACTTATCACTAGCGAGCATAAAACAACAGAATAAAATTAAGTAGTGAGTTGAAATTTAAACATTTTGATTTTAAATTGATTGCTAAATTATTATAGATTAATATTCAGTAAGTAATTAAATGAAATATGAGAAATAATTAGTTAGAATAAGTTCAGATTAAAATGTCCCGTAACAACAAGACTTTGCGGAAGGTACACCTAATGATTTATGATACACACATCACATCCAAATAACAAACGTATTAACTAAATTAACTTATCAACGTTCTTTTTAGGCGCACAATCTACACGACCTCCACAGGGCCAAAGAAAAGCTATAAATTAAGCAACTTTATAGCCAAATCCCGTTACATTTATAAAAATAATGGCGCATTAAATTAACGATAAAACGGTTAGAAGCCTATTTTTCCTTTAAAAAAATGTCAAAGTGGCTATTTATGGGCGTTAGAAGGCGCCAACCGGAAGCCGCCATCTTGGACGGATATACGGAACTTTGGCGGGAAATGAAGCCGCCATGTTGACGTTAATTGTACCGCCATAAGAGTCAACTGATGCACTTTTAAGGAAAGTTGCATTGTAACATGGTAACTGAATGAATGTACTTAATGATATAAATAGCATATTGGCGACGACTGATATAACCTATCTAGTTGCTAAGTACATACCTAAATGCTTCGATATTAATGTTGCATTTATTTTGACCGATGAAGCGATGGAGACAAATACATTTTGGCCGAGGATACTTTGAGTACGAATAATCCGATCGTTATGAACTCCACTCAAGTGGTTTTTTTTAATAACTTAATAGGCTTGCGTTTGGCCGCCAACATGCCTGATGATAAGCAGTGATGCGGCCTACGATGGAGCACGCTTGCCTAGATGAAACCGATTCACTCGAGACTTGCAGACACCCAGATTATAAGTATCAGGAAACACACACTGGCAGAGTATCTGGCGGTCCGTATGAGAAATGAGGAACCAAAGCGTTTCGTGCGAGTTGTTGGTATGTCGACCATAAAACGATGCCGCTTTTTTGTACTTTTGGTTGTTTTATAGAAGAACGGCCTAGGCAGAATAAGGTCATGCAAACCAGATGTATACTCACCGAAATGTATCCGATAAAAAAACCAATAGACTAGCAACGTTGCGCCGATGAACCAGACTTTACCAAGTGTTACCAAGAAGAAGCAATAGTTTTTAACTTACAAAACTGTTTTTTAAACAAATCTCAAGTGTTTTTCTCGAGCGCTACGAGCTCTCGGCCAAGTGCTCGTAGTCTTAAAGTTACACGTAGTCTCTTAGTCTCAAAGTTGTAAATATTTGAAAGTTATATAGTTTTGGATAGCCCAGAACGAGGTGGAAAGTGATTTATGTAATTTTCTCTCCGTACAAGGCTACAACGTTGTATGACCTAATATAAAAGTATCTCAAATATTTACTCTAAAGCAGGGGTTCTCAAACTATTTTGTTTGGCAGATTTCTGCTTCGTTTGTATCTCGGTAAAATCTAATTACGTACTTACATAAATGAGATCGACTATTGTAGACCTCCCTTTTATATCCCACAGACCCCTTGTCGGTCGTCGTCCACGCCTGGGGGCCGATATAGACCACTTTGGGAATCACTGTTCTAAAGCTCTAAATAGAGTTACCCGATGAAGTATTAAAAATATATGCTAAACTAGCTGCGCCCCGCGGTTAAAAATGTGCTATTCTAGACTATAATCTATCTCTGTGCCAAATTTCATCCAGATCTGTTCAGCCGTTCTGGCGTGAAAGAGTAACAAACATCTATCCATCCATCCATTTTTAAAAACTTTCGCTATTAAAATATTAGTAGGGTAATCGATAAAATAGACAAAGCCTTTTTCTGCGGTTTGCTTAAAAACAATCAATATTGTCCTGTTTGAGACATTTTTGCACAGACGGTAAATAAAAATTAACTTGTTTACAAATATTACTAAAAACGGACTCTTCCATAAATAACGTAAATGGTGATTGCGTCATTGCTGTCAAATCCATACAATTATGTCAGAAAAACATTCAGTTCAGCTGCGAGAATAGAAAATTGCTCGCTTTTATTTTTATTGCATCGTTGCTCTATACCATTATCATCAAACTCAAAGTCAAAATATTTATTTGCATGTTAGTGGTACATGGTCTTAAGTATTACGTCCATCCATCATCAGCCCGTAATCGTCCACTGCTGAGCATAGCCTCTCTTCTCGTACGCCACTCATCCCGGTCCTGCGCCAATCTTGTCGAGGTTCGACCCGCGACATTTACAACATCATCGACCCAACGTTCTGGTGGTCGACCAACGCTTCATTTGGCGATACGCGCAATTTCTATACCATGTTTACCTAAATGTAAAATTACAATTGTAGTGTGGCGCTTTTTTAGCGGCAAGCCAGACAGAAAGGACGGAAGACGAGGACAAGACACGGACGGGACGCAGACGCGGCGTCCCTTCAATGTACTCTTATACAAACGTATACATAGAAGAGACGCGACGCAAGACATAGAGAGAAGACGGGGCGCGGACGGGACGTTTTTTGTGTGAAGGTGACGAATCTCTACTCCGTCCGTGTCTCGTCCTCGTCCTATGTGTTTTCTGCCTGGCCAGCGCCTTATAATCAGAGGCCAGGGTCCCTAGAAAATTTGCAATCGCTCACAAAACGCTTTGGTTCTTCTTTTCTTATACGGACCGCTAGAGTGTGGAATACTCTGCGAGAGTGTGTTCCCTGACACTTATAATCTGGGTGTCTTCAAGTCTCGAGTGAATCGGTTTCTTCTAGGCAAGCGTGCTCCATCGTAGGCCGCATCACTGCTTGTCATCAGGCATGTTGGCGGCCAAACGCAAACCTAATGATTAAAAAAAAAAATCGGCTTCTACATTTCTGGAATTGCTAACACTCAAACGCTAGGCTGCACATTGGGGGAGTTGACAATATGATCACGTGAAATTTTTAAAGCTCGTAGCTCGCCCCATGTTATAATAATATACTAGGTGTAGCATTCCGGTCACGTGGGCAACACGTAGTGACGTCAATCGATGCATAAGCAAGACCGAAATAAGTCATTTACAAATAGTGCGAAAGAGACGGATGACGAGTGACGTCATACGTGTTTGGTCGTTGCCTAAGGGCATCTCTGTCTGCATAAATTCGTCAATCGATTGACCGCTAATCGATTTGTTACCAATCATCATCGATTAAGTGAGTTTTAATCGATTTCAAGTTTTGCGAGACGGAGATGTGACGGGGATGTGTGCAGCAACTGCAGAAATAGGTATGGGAGAAGCGTATTAAGCTAAATAGCCCCTGGGACATTACGACACCAGTGGTCAGCGTATATCGAATTTCCAAAAATCGACCTTCGCTTATGCTGTGCAGCGTTGCTTATAGCATGTCTCAAAAATTGCCTTGAATTTCAAAAATAAATAAGATCGAACTTTTGCATTCAGGATAGAGTTGCTTTTCGCCTGACATTGTCACTAGACGGAATAGAGGTTTCTGGGCTCCTCGCCCCTAAGTAGGTAGTAGTAGGGCCCTACCGGACCCGTAGGCTAAATTTGACCTACTGCACTAACGGCTTGACCGATTTTAAAATACGAAATATCGTTATCAAAAACAAAAGTTACATTCGGTTTTGTATTTCGAGTGTCATAAAAACTTGACTTTGCTTATACATATGTATGTATATCTCTATTCTACACATATAATAAAATTTGCTTTCCGTGTTAGATAATTTTTCACGGAAGACTTATAGGTACCAACCGAAGGCGGGGCGGGGTCGTTTAAAAATAAAATTATTTGCTAACTTTTTAAACGACGAAACACGTTTTTTTTTTTCACCTTCAGTTTTTAACATATCTTCACGCTTTTCCACCGAAGGAGCTGGCAGAGGTGTAATACAACACCAACTCTTCGCCGGACGATATTCAGTCCCACATGTGACAGGGGGCGAGCTTGTCGCCATACACCGGGCTCCAATCATGTAGCCGATGACAAACAATAGGCACATATGTTCACACAATGAACAAATTGGTACGTGCCTTCGGCTGGGTTCGAACCCACTTCCTCTGGCTTGAGAGGCCTTTTCCAACTAGGCTATCATCACTAAATATTTTTAGCAAAAATGTTATTTATGTAACCAAAAAAACATTTATATGTATTTTCCGAATGGCAACCCCGGACGCGAGAAAAATGGCGCGCATACGAGAAAATGGCGCCATTACGACGCCAATGCCGGAAATGGTACTGTTACAAAGAGGAAAGTCGCGTAAAAAGAGATCGATGTTGCGTGCTGCGGTTATGAGATGTGTGGAATGTGAGATGTGTGTGTATTATGTACGGATCGATTGTTTGTCTATCACCATGGTATCGTAATGTACTCCGCCAGATATAAGTACCATTCCGAGTCAAAGATTGTCACGTGGCCAACACGTAGTGACGTCAATCGATGCTTAAGCAAAACCGAAATAAGACATTACAATGCAATGCAATACAAATGTGGTTTGAAAGAGACTGTTGACGACTACAAGTGACGTCATCAGGTGTTGGTTCCCGGAATGCTAGACCTTATCTTACCTTGCTAGGCTATCATCTGGTTCTAGATAGATAATAGCCAAATAATTAGCACACGCCAGCGTTGTCAGGTTTTTCTCGGACGAAACTGCAGTCCTAGGGCTCTGTGAAACACTGAGTATGGCTGTTCTAAGTTCTAGGTAATGTAGGGCCTAGGCATAGCGCAGTGAAAGAGGTACTAAGGTTAACGGACAGTCTGGCATCAGTAATGTCCCAGTAGTACTCTATTATTATTGTAAATTCTCAGTTTCAACGAGACGGCGTGAGCTCGGTGAAAGCTGCCATCTAGGGTTAGCTGAATGTTGATACTTGCCTTTGCCTCTGGCGAAGAAAACAATAGCTGAGGTACTTTGACTAATGTCAAAATGACATTCAAAGTCAAGTCAAAGTCGAAACGTTTTTTATGCAATTTAGGTATCAAAGATACACTTATGAACGTCAAAGATTTTTTTAATAGACTCGACTGCCTTGTTCGGATAAAGAGCCTCTACTCAGAAGAACAGGCAAGAATTTGAGGGGCATTATTTTTTCAAAAAATAAATAAATTACAGTCTCACAAATTTTGGCTTACAACTAGGTAATATCTATAAATACATAGTAGTGGCTACTTGGCGGTAGTGGAAGGATCCAGACATCTTTGTCTTCTAAATAATTATTAACCTTATTAATACCCTTTTTTCATTCATGTATGTAGTTTTTACATGTGATTTGAATTTTCTCTCGGTGAGCCCTGTTACATTTCTCGGGATTTGACATTTGACATATCGTCGCTGCTAATATGCTAGCCTAAGGTATATTAAACCACATTATCTATCCATGCGATTGATTGGTTGAGTCTGGCTATCTGGCCCCTATTATTGACAGTGAGATGTTTTTGCTCCTTGTCTCTCTCGTTTGAAAAGTCTTAGGAGTGGTAGCGACCAAGATAACATGTCACGCATTAGAATAGGGGGCCGTTAGTGACTATCTGTCCATATCTTATTACACCACGCTATTTAATTAGATCGCATACGACAGATCGCATGGTGTAATAGCTCCATTAAAGAAATAATTAAATTTGACAAAATTTTGGCAACGATGGCTATGAGATGAATTTTCTCTCTTCTACATTATCTCTAAATGGTGCAAAACAAAGTCGCTTTCCGCGTCTGTCTGTCTATGTTCGCTAACTCCTCCTAAAACACGCAACGGATTTGATCCGGTTTTTAGATATTTTTTCACGAAAGGTTTTAGGTACCGTGCTAAGGTAAACGGGTCGCCATTGATCAAATTGGAATATAATAAAATTGGTTATACTCATCAATATTATTCAATAAGAAGAGGATTTTTTATTCAAACGTCTAGCAAATTGAATAATGTCGATTTATTTTTTCGTAGGTACACGAATATTACGTGGAATATTACGTGCTTCGAATTAAATCCGCCTCATTTCGAGTAATATGTTATGCTTAACATAATAAACTAAGAAAATCTTACAAAAAATCTAATTCATATTTCAAATTCAAAACATCTTTGCACTCGCCGGAGCGTGCGATATTCAGCCTCTTGACTACGAAAGGCAACGTTTCAGGCACATTTCACGTTTAGCATACATTACGGTTTCGAGCGAGCACTTGAACTCGTCGACCCGTTGCCGGCTGTCGATTGTTGTCGAACAATGTCGAAGTAACGTTGAAAGGGTGCCAGGCTTCACAGAAGTTGAGAAGTTTTATACGAAAAGTGTAGTGTGTTTTTGAAAGTCTGTTAGAGAAAAGGCTAGGAAACATTTTTTTACATTCACTTTTTATTGACCGAGCTAGTGTTGGCGAGCGAAGCGTCTCTGCTTCATTTTCGACAAAAATGCTTGCGTATGTCCGAATTGTGTCTGGATTTCTGTTCGGATCTTAAATTAGTAATAGATCATAAGCAAATTAGTAATAGATGTATACAGAGAAGAACCCAGAAAATTGTTGTCGATGGGCCCTGTATCTTGGGTACCCTGAGTACAGAGCATACATGATTTGATGTACGCTGACAACGTGGTATTACCGTTAATAGTACATTGAAAGAATAGAATAAATTAGCCTCTAAAGGTCGCATTTCGTAACCGATTCTCTTGAAATTTTGTGAGCAGGTTCAATAATTACGTACATTTTTTGTCGAGTCAGTTGTTGGAAAACAATTTTTGAAAATTTCCAAAAACTGTTTGGAAAAAAAAATCTGTACAAATATCGAACTTGCTCACAGAGCCACTAGTTCTAAATTGTTAATTATTAAACTGGCGTTTGTCCACTATCTTGCTATCTTGCCTGATGTTAACTAAGCATTGGTAAATCCTACGATAGAGTACGCTTGCCTAAAAGGAACATGGTTGACTCGCGAATTGCGACTTGAAACCTACTACTAGAATGCTACTACTACTACTAAATACTAGAATTTTAGAACGTCATATACACAAAAAGTCAAACGAAAAAAATATCTGCAAATTGTCAAATCCTTGAAAATTTCACTGCGAATTTGACTTTCCGCGCGTTCGACAATTACGCTTTTGGCATTTTGACTTTCTGCGTTCCTAACGTTTTGCGGGTAATCCGATTTTTAAGAACCGATCACATACGCCAATGAACTAATTATCCGTTACACAACCACGCCCATCCAACGATCGTGCACTAGTACAGATACTGATCTCGATCGTGCTAACGTTACGATATCGACAGTTTCGTTTTTGTCGTTACAACTATGAGTGTAAATGTGAAAGTGCGCACACTACTGTGAAAGTCACTTGTTGCCTATGAAGTTATGGACCCACCAGAAACTCTACTGATAGCATCTTTTACTTACCTTACCTGAGGGTCTTGGTGGTCTAGTCTTCAATTATAAGCTCCCAAAAGCGACAATCAGCGTAATCTCCGCCGGTATTCATTCTTTGGACAGTTCAATACCAGGGGTTTGAGCATTTAAACAATTTCTTCATTTAGTACAGCGCTGCTTTATTTATTGTTTATGTACATTCGTTTTACGTGATAAAACATTTCTATTAATCACATCAGGTATCACACACAATCAACATTACATAATTCCTTTTAGTTTTAATAACCTCTCTGCTTCGCGCTCCGATCACCGTTCGCGCTACTAACCAATAATGACAATGGTTTTGTTTTGACTATGACATTTATGTTGGATGGAACATTCATACGATGTCAGGCTATGGTCTTATGGAGCATTTCTAAAATACAGGAAGTATTGTAACACATATGATGGTGTGAAGCATTTTTTGTCATTGCCTATCTCGTTTCAAAAGTCATAGCGGTGAGAAAGACCAAGAAATCCCTCAAGCGTTAAGAATATAGGCCAGCCAGCTAGTATCAGCCAGCCCCTAGCATGCACGCGCTAGGGTTGCTGGACGACGCGGAAGAGTGCAGCAGCGTGTCCTTAGACCCGACCAATGGCGCAAAGAGCACCCAGGGTCTTTAGCGGGTATGCCGCCGCTAGGGCAGAGACTCCCACAATACCATCATACCCCCTGAGGCGGGTGGTACCGATAAAAGGTTTTCCCTAAAAAAAAGGGGTGCTGAACGAAGTTGCAAAAAATAAGTGAGGCCTATCCTCAGCAGCAGGTGAATACGGGCTGATGATGACGATGATTTAGTGTAACTGGTTCCGTGTGACACATTTTATTCGTAGTACCACTGAAAACTAAATTGATTTGTCTGCTGCCAGTTCTAAGCGGTAGGTTATTAATTTCTAAACTGTCTATGTAGTAAATGATAAATGCGTATGTAATGGAATATCTGACGGACCTACAGGGCGTCCGTACACCTGTAAGCTCAGCCCTGACCTGGCATTGGTAAACATGAAAAAAAAACACATGAATACACATTAATAATACAAGTACTTATAAACAAAATAGCATTATTAAAAGAAAAACGAAAAACCCGGCTGCTAAATGTTGTACCCTATCAAACCCTATACCACTTCCACTATCAAGACGATTCAAATGACACATGCATCACATGTCGAAATAAATCAAGCTGTTTTGGCTGTAGGGCGTGCCAAAGAAACCTCATACATACATACATAAACTCGAAAAACATAACTCTTGTTCTTGCACAGTCGGGTAATAAGAAGAACCTAGGCTAGAAGAAACTAGGCTTGCCCTGTATCTTGGAACAGAGCATACTCATAATTGATCTGCGCTTTCAAAGTGGTTACTGTTAATGATAGTTAATTCGTTTTAAATCAAAATCCTAACTAATATTATAAATGCGAAAGTGAGTTTGTTTGTTTATTTGTTTGTAACGCTTTCACGTCTCAACTACTCAACCGATCATCTTGAAATTTTGCATACACGTTGTCGAGGGTACGGAAAAGGAGATAGGGTACTTTTTATCCCGAAGAAATTAATGGTTCCTATGGGACCGCGGGTGAAACCGCGTGGCGCAGCTAGTTATGTCATAATTGTCATAATTAAATTATGATGGCAGGCGCATAGATTGCAGGTGGACGGATCTATAAAAGGTATCTCGGAGCCCTGCACTTTCACTAGAGAAATGGACGGTTTAATTACAACTTTCTTTAGTTTATGGCTTATTTTCTCGGTCGATATTTTATTGTTGTTTTCAGTTAATGGGAAACTGTTGACATTTAATTTTAAAGGAAGTGCTGATTTTGCCCACTTGCTCTGGACATAAGAGTTGCCTAAGTTCTTGTTATTGTAATAATAATAATTTATTGAACATTATCATTACAAATCCTTGCTTAATTAGTTTGAAGTACTCATAGCGAAGTATTCGCCTATTGGGCACTTAAATTTGACGAGTATCCCAGGGATTGGCTTAAGGTAAAGAAAATTTAGGTAGGAGCTAGCTAGGAGTAGCTTGACTACTCAATTACTAATCTGTTTCTTGCCTGTTCTTCTGAGTAGAGGCTCTTTATCCGAACAAGGCGGTCGAGTCTATTTAAAAAACTTTGACGTTCATGGATCTTTGATACCCAAATTGAGTAAAAACATTTTGACTTTGAATTTGACTAATTTCTATATTTAATAATGTAAATAGCAAAGACTTATAGAAATTTTTAAATTATGTACAAGCGGGAAATTTAACTCTTGGTTTGTGGTTCCTGTGAAGATGACTCCGAATTTCACAATTCCGCCAATTGCTATGAAACCTTTTCTCGCATATTGAATTGAAAAGAGGCTCGAACAATTTTTACAATGAGTTTTGATAGGTATGTAAACTTTTTTTCGTTTTGTAGGCTACTTATATCCTATTCTACTATCCTACTTCCTACTAATACTACAAACGCGAAAGTTTGTAAGAATGAATGGATGGATGGATGTTTGTTACTCTTTCACGCCAGAACGGCTGAGCAGATCTGGATGAAATTTGGCACAGAGATAGATTATAGTCTAGAATAGCACATAGGATACTTTTGAACCGCGGGTGAAACCGCGGGGCGCAGCTAGTTTTCAATGAAGCCACCTGGCGGAAACGTTAAGGAACTTAGTTAATTAGGTGGAGCCAAACGAAAACATATCAACTTTACGTTAACTAACAAAACTCAATCGTACCAAGCCTACTGATTGGTAATGTGTGGTAAGTAATGAGAAATGTCATTGTAGGCATGTTTTCCACTACCAAAATAAAGTCCGCAGCCCGCCGGAGTTCCCGCGAAAGTGATCCTATTGATTGTCAAAGGCTTTTTGACCAATAGGAACGGCGCATCAGCACTTTCGCGGGGGTCCGCGGCAATGGTCTTGAACGAGCTTAAAACGTCGACAATGGCATATCGTTCGACGAATCATTCGTTCATCGTTCAAAAATGTCCTTCTAAACCTATTTCCCGATCAAATACGGATGTTTCTGAAAACATCTGTGTATCGCCTAAACATAATATCACGGTGGCACTTCCTAATACGTCTTTTAAAGGCAGAGACTGGCTTGCAATGTGTGTTTGTGATGTGTCGAGTTTTTCTAAAGGTAAGTACTGACAGGACTTACGGGTATGTAACATTCGCAGCGAGCATGTCGTTACGCCGTGTGCTAAAATCTGCGGCTCGTTTACGTTTACTGACTGCAAGATGCTCGATTTATTACTTGTAACATTACGCCTTGTAACACCAGTTCGTGCCCAACTTAACGCGTTTTTGTCAAAGTCAAAATGTTTTTATTCAATTTAGGTATCAAAGATACACTTATGAACGTCAAAGAACGTAAGATTGTACAAGTCAATGCAGCGAGCCGAGCCGCTCGCTTCGAGCACTTGAGTCAAGGTGCTCATGGCGTATGTTTGCCGCGTCTGGTAGTGGTATGTCGATGTTTTGTATCAAGGCTCGCCGCGAATGATACACAGACACGTTGGAAGTCAGTATCCGCCTTAACAGTACAGCCATAGCGCAAGGTCGCAATTAGCAGCTGCTGCCTGGAACGCTATTTGAAATGCTAATAACGCGTTAATTATTCTACTCTTAGATGCTATTTTCGTTTTAGTTCGTAATAACACCTTCGTTCAATACGAATTTTCTTTCAAAAACAGATATATTGTTTCCTGAAATAAAAGTTTTCTATAAGAAAGTCAGTGCCATGAATGAAATGTAAAAAAGTTTCGTGACAGTGTTGCTATAGTGAAAAATCGATACAGAAAGTTGCGTGTGAGGTGACAGTGACAAATAATCGCCGAAGTTGCTACATTTAAAAAAGGAACACCAAGCGCGAGTGACAACTAACGGTAAAAGTTGTGAATAACTTTATTTTTTTATTTTGGCTCGACACGAGTTGTGTGTTCAGTCATTGGTGAATATTTCGTTGGAAGTTTGACGTTTTGTGCATGTTTTAAAATGAGAACATGGCGTTCATTGGGCCGAGGAACAGCGCGCCCATCATCAGGGATAGCCTGCATACGCCCGCGTATGAGGTGAGTACTAAAAATAAAAACATAGTTATATTATAAATTGCGCGATATTTCTTATTATTGTGTGTAATTTATTTATATTTATAGTTAATTAGTAGATAGTTAATTAAATCAGGCGTTACTTTGCGGAAGATCATCTTCAAAACTGTTACTTTAACCAATCTCTCTTGCATTTCCGCTCTAACGTCGCATTAAGTACGCCAAGGAATATGGGTTCCAATCACTATTAAGCTAACCTAAGTTTTTTTTTTTGCGCGATAGATTGTGGAGCCAGTTTGGGCCTTATTGTGGATACAAAAGTGCATTGATCCAATAAACCGGTAATATGAAAAACCGGTAAAATATCGGTAAACGTTTTCTAATAAATTAGTTTTTTTTTGCAATAATAATAAGCTTATATCAAAGTATTTAAGTAGTAGCTTATATATATCTTTTTTTTTCACCTTATTTGCGATGGCCGTATTGAAGGATAGCTTATGTATAATCACACTTCTTAAACTCCCTCAGTGGGCTGCCTCTGGGCCTGACTGAAGGCACTATTTATTTATTTGATAACAGACTTACGCTTTAGAATCGAAATTTCGAGTCTTGAAAGAATCGAAATTTCGATTCTAAAGAATCTAACCATTGAATTGATTCACATTTCACTCGAGACTTGAAGACAGATTTAACTCCGCCAGATATAGCATTCCTAGTCGAAAATAGTCACGTGGGCAACACGTAGTAATGAATGGATGGATGGATGTTTGTTACTCTTTCACGCCAGAACGGCTGAACAGATCTGGATTAAATTTAGCACAGATATAGATTATAGTCTAGAATAGCACATAGGATACTTTTTAACCGCGGGGCGCAGCTAGTTTAGAAATGGTTCGAAAGAGATGATGACAATGGCCAGTGACGTCATCACGTGTTGGCTCCCGGAATGCCGGAATGGAAGGCCTATGCAGATTATAACTACCGGGTACCGCAGAAAGTACAAAAAATAAAGTCATCTTGATAGTTGTATCACGTATATGCTAATATTGACACCTTGATGGTGGTCAAACGGTAAATTGTCATCGCACCTGCATTATTTATAGTTGAGCCAAAAAGCCTTTAGTGAAGGCCTAATAGATCCAAAAAAACAACGTCTGGCATTTTGGGTGTTGACACCCGACTACGTCACTCGTCATCGTCTCTCTCGAACTTGTTGTAAATGACTTATGCTGGTCTCGCTTACATTGATTGACGTAAGCGCGTGTCACCCACGGAACCTTTTTTGTCTCGGATCGCTATACCTGGCGGAGTATATTATGATACCACTAGCTGCGCCCCGCGATTTCACCCACGGTCCCACAGGAACAATTTTTTTTTTTCAGGATAAAAAGTACCCTATGTCCTTTTCTGTACCCCGGACAACTTGTATGCAAATTTCATGATGATCGGTTGAGTAGTTAAGGCGTGAAAGCATAACAAACAAACGAACAAACTCACTTTTGCATTTATAATATTAGTGATATAGTTAAATAGGAGGAGGAGGCGTTGTTCAGAATGCTGGCATGTATTTCGGCCAGAAATTGCCATCCAGCGTGGCAATGCTGCTAGCATTCTCACCTTTCCCTCTGCCAACGGCCTATTAGATAAAAATATGATTGAATTGTAACATGCAAATATTATTAAATGAATAAATGTGCTATCAAAGTCAAAGTCAAAATGTTTTTATTCAATTTAGGTATCAAAGATACACTTATGAACGTCAAAGTTATTTAAATAGACTCGACCGCCTTGTTCGGATAAAGAGCCTCTACTCAGAAGAACAGGCAAGAAACTGAGAGGCAATATTAACTTAACTTAACTATGTTAAGTAGAATGCTTAGACCCAATAAGGTCAAAGTTCTATCGGTGAAAACTAAAAAAAAAAAACAGCCTCTATGCCTGTCTAGAAATACAGACAGCACCAATTATGTATTATTATAACGTCGTAACATCTCATTGAATAAAGCAAACATGAACTCTTCAGTGCACGCCATCCATCAAAACACTAGAGTTGAGCATTAAGTTGTCGGTACAAACTTATTTTGTGCAGCCGACTAAATTATAAACTATACAATTTACAATGTCAAACTATCAGGCGAGACTAGTTTCATCTAAAAAAATATGATAGTGGCTCCATTACTCAACTGTAAAGGGAAACTTGTCGCGCATCAAGTAAGTAGTCGCGAATTTAGCTTAATTATTCAAATTAATTCCCTCGGTGTTGCCAGCTGCAAAAAACATGGATTCTATCACGTAACACCGGTTCAGTCAACCCGTGACCAGCGTGTGTTACGGTTATAAACAGGGATTAGTGCTAGGAACTCGGTGGCTCAGTGGGTAGTGAACCTGCCTTCTGAGTTAGGGGGCGTGGGTTCGATTCCCGCAACCTCAGTGTTGAGCGAGCGGCGAACTGTAACAAACAAAATATCAATTAGCCGTTCGTCAGCAAGCGATACAACGAAAACTGAGTACCCGTGTAAACAGTACGCGCTGTTCGGTCACTACATTTAAAATGTATGGGGTGGCGAACTGGAGGCAAACAGACAACTTCTCACAGTTTCCTTAATTAGGACCATGGTATAATAATACCTCTCGGCGCACAATGTCACGGTCTCACAATGTCACGTTAGCAGAACGTCTCGTTTTTCGTATTCCGAGTCAAAAATGGTCACGTTAGCAACACGCAGTGACGTCAATCGATGCTTTTGTTTGTTTGGCGGGGCATTTTTCGCACGTAGCCACTTGACTAGGCCATTGTGCGTGAACTCTTCCTCTCTTCCCTACCCCTCACTCCAACCAACCTAGGTGCTCCCAGAAGGTTAGCAGCCTTTTCAAGCTGCCACATGCCTCCGGGAGCGACGATCGGGATTCGATCAGTCAATCAGTCATTTACAACCAAGGAACTGATGACGATGGCGAGTGACGTCATCAGGTGTTGGCTCCAGGAATGCTAGACCTAATGAATGATAGAATGCTAGATACTCCTAGATCGTTCCGAAGACGGGTCTGAGCAGTGGCGCACTTGTAGCGCCTCACTCAACTGCCGTCTTTGTACTTCTTCACTCTACAAAACTTCAAGGCTAGAGTGAATAAGTGCCTTATAGGTCGTCGTGCTCCATCTTAGACCACAACGTCGCTTAACATCAGGCGAGTTGGTGGTCAAACGCCGACTTATTGTCCATAAAAAAAAAAAATACTATAGTAACACTTAGGACTAAGCCTAAGTGTTACTATAGTATATTCTGTGTCAACATATAGGTACATATTCCTATGTGGGTGCATAATAATTATGACACAACTGAGATTAACTCACATAAGTACTAGCCGGTAATTATTTGCCTACGTACATTAATTAACATAATAATTATAATTTTTAAACAATAGCATGCATAGTATGAATTAAAAGATGTTAATAATGTTTTTTCTTTGCGAATCATACAAACCACGAATCGTATCATGCCGACGCGGCAACGAAACATCGTAAAAAGTTTTCAGAAAAAAAAAAGCTAACGAGCGATTTATTATAATAGACCCGGAACGGTGAGATTTTTGACTAAAACTGCTGTGTAATGTTTTAAAAGTTTTTATTGTTGGATTACTTAATACTTACTTATTACTTAATACGGATGATATAAAAGGAAGCTTTAAAATGGTCTAAGGCGCTGGCCAGACAGAAAAGACGCAAGACGAAGACGAGACACAGGCGGAGCGCGAGCGGAGACATTCGAAAGATAGTAAGATTTGTATGTCACAAAAGTCGCACTATGTATTTATTTATATATTAGTGACATTTATTTTTTAAACATTTTTAAAGTATTTACTTATATTATATTTATTTCGTCTACTTATTAGTATTTATTTTTATTTTTATTATCTATATAATTATGTATATGTTATAAATATACATATATATATATACCTAGTCTAGCCATAAGTTCTGTTACAAATGAAAATGTATTTATTTTTTTATACAGTAATGTAATGTTAATAAAAATTATATGTACACATGTATTGAAGTCTTAACAAAAATATAACTATTATTTTATTTAAAATGACCTCCTTTGGCCTTGATACAGGCCTTTAGTCGGTCTGGCCAAGAATCTATGGATTTACGGGCTGTTTCCATGGGTAATTTAGCCACTGCTTGCTTCAAAGATTTCTTAAGTGACTCTATGTCGGCGTGTCGTTTAGAGCAGGCCATGCCCTCTAAAACTGACCATAATTTATAGTCCAGGAGGCTTAGATCTGGGGTAGAAGAGGGCCAGTCTTCAGCCCTTATAAAGTCCGGAATATTGGCTTCCAGCCAGGCTTGGGTAGTTCGCGCCTTGTGACCAGGTGCAGAGTCTTGTTGGAAACTCCACGGTGGATTTTTCAAAAGTGTATTGCTAAGGGGTTTTACAACACCATCTAAGACGGTCTCTTGATACACTTTGGCTATCGTTTTCACTCCTTTTTCTCAAAAATGAAGCTTAGTGACGCCGTGATAGGATACCCCCCACCAAACCATGACTGACGCAGGATGATGACCACGCTGTACCTTTCCAACCACTTCCGTAGCTTTTTTAGAGCTGTGAGCGTACACTTTGTCGTTTTGCTTGTTGTAGTGCTCTTCTATCGTGAAAATTTTTTCGTCGGTAAAAATAATATTTCTGTAACTTTCACCTGCGTACCGGGATAGATGACGTTTTGATCAATCCACTCTCTTTAACTGCAGCGATTGATTAAGGGCATGTCCTGTATATCGGTGATAAGCACCAAGCTTCAGGTCTTGTTTTATTATACGCGATAGAGTCCTAGCGGGTATCTTCATTTCTCGCGATAAGATTTTTTGTTTCCTCATTGGGTTTTTTGGGAATTATGGCTATAACAGCATTAACAGCCTTAGTAGTTCTCATCGCACGCGGCCGCCCCGATCTTTTATGGTTTTCAACAGAGGAAGAGTCGGTATATCTGTCGATACTACGATATACGAACATACGGCTTATACCAAGATTTTGAAGAGTCTTGAAAATGACCGACGGTTCCATACCCCCTTCACGCAACGCAATCACTGCAATCCTGTTATCTTTGACACCCCATTCCATGTTGTAAATTTAATAATAATCACGAAAAATATATGTGAAATAACGGGAAATTGATTGTAGTTTTCAACATAATAAACGCATTCCAAATTTAAATGCAGAAAAAAAAATAAACGAAGGAGTTTGTAGTGTAACAATATTTATGGCTAGACTATGTAAATTAATTATTTTTACTTATCTTATTATTTTTTACGTCTTGTAAAATTATGTCAATCATTTATCAAGGCCTCAATTTTTTTTATAAATGTTCCTGTCCATTCAGGTTGCCTGGAATTTATCGCTTTGAGCGATAAGGCCGCCTATTAAAAACGTAGTTAAGCCTTATTTAATTACTATTGTAATTATTTTGTTTTTAATATAGAGTTGTTGTATTGTATTGTACAAAACGATAAGCGTCGCGTCCTGTCTTCTCTGTATATGTTGTGTCGTGTCTGTCTTCTACCGGGTGTAAGGAGACCGTTCTCGAAGCCGAAACGCCGTTATTATACTATCTATACACAACCCGAAACCACTAACTATTAGCCATATAACTGTTATTTTAAACTTTTAGAAATTTGCAAACCAGCAATGTAACGCGTTTATATCGCGGGGGTCAATGGTCGGCGCCAGTACCTACGGAAAGTGCGACGACGCGCCGCCGCGGGCCGCGCGCGCGCCGAGACAGCGGAGGGCGCGGGCGGCGCGGCACCTAGGTCGCGACCGCGCGCAGCTGTGTGCGGGCGTTCACCTCTAGCGTCAGCTGTTAGGCATTTAGTATTAGACTGCCGTTAGGGTAAATTTTTTTTTTTTTGGTAATTGGTGTTTAAACTAGCTTTTTAAAGCTTGTATAACTTGTGTCGATGTTAAAATATCAGATTTTAAGTTTAAAAAAAAAGTCTTTTTTTCGCGTTTTTTTTAGTCGCTTTGTATTAGTAATCCCCACCACTATTCCCAGTTTTCGTTTTCGAGAACGGTCTCCTTACACCCGGTATACATCCACACTTCTACACCTCTTCACTCCTACACCAATATTATAAAGAGGAAAGATTTGTTTAAAACTACTCCAAGCTAGAGCTCCTACCTTTTTTTTCACAAACCGTTAGCCATTCCTTAGGAGACTTTTTTTTTTATTACTTAATAGGCTTGCGTTTGGCCGCCAACATGCCTGAAGATAAGCAGTGATGCGGCCTACGATGGAGCACGCTTGCCTAGAAGAAACCGATTCACTCGAGACTTGAAGACACCCAGATTATATGTGTCAGGGAACACACACCCAGGCAGATTATTCCACACTCTAGCGGTCCGTATAAGAAACGAGGAACCAAAGCGTTTCGTGCGTGTTGTAGGTACGAGTATGTCGACCATAAAACGATGCCGCTTTAACTTTAAAAAGTAAGTTTAACTCCCCAATAAGGGAATATGTATTTGCAAGGACTTCAGGAATTCCCATATTCAATGCAAGTGGGTATTAGAAACCTTCGCTCCGCTCGTTCAATGCAAGGTACAATGCGTTATTTGAAGCAATTTAAGAGTCCCACGCAGGGACGTCCAATTGGACACATCATCTTAAGTTATATGGACAAGCCAATCTAGCTAATGGGTTCCTAATTCTTATGACCTCAT
Organism: Peribatodes rhomboidaria; assembly: GCA_911728515.1. Classification (NCBI taxonomy): domain Eukaryota; kingdom Metazoa; phylum Arthropoda; class Insecta; order Lepidoptera; family Geometridae; genus Peribatodes; species Peribatodes rhomboidaria. The sequence continues at coordinate 8,933,762 of OU452195.1, read as the reverse complement.
GGACACAGAATAAACAGCTAAGATTTGGTTGAGCGAGTAGGCATTCTATAAGTTCAGTGAAATGACCAAAATCAAAGTTATTTAATGTTGTGTTGTCCTAATTTACTTATACTTATATACTAATTTACTAATTTATTTTGATTGTTTTTGAAAATCTTGCAATAACTTAAATGAATGATTACGAATTGTAATTTTTTGATATTTTGACGTGTAACATTTTGTTATTAATAAATGACTACGACTATTACTATCTTACCAAGCTTTATATTAAGGACTAGCTGTTACCCGCGAATTCGTTCGCGTTTGCTTCAAAAATTGTATCCAAAAACTGTTGTACTGATATACTGTACTTAACTGTTATCAAATTTCGTTAAGATCCGTTCAGCCGTTTAGCCGTGAAGAACCTACATACAGAATACCTGTATACCTAAATAAACAGATGGAGAGAGTTACTTTTTTGATCTTATAATATTAGTGCGGACATACTTATTTTTATAGAAATATTACTATATATGCCCCAGACTCAGATGAAATACTACAAATTGAAGCGATTATCCAATAGATCCATCATGAAGTACCTACCAACTTTTTGTACTCAAATCTCGGACACGCCAGTACCAACTATCACTCAATCTGTGCAATTACGTCATGCAACATGACCTCTTCGATTCAATAAAAAAGATATTAACACTAATAACTAAATAATAACATTATTACATCTCGGAATCTGTATACTGTATAGCAATCACGGTCTATTGAAGTTTGAAGTAACCCAGGGCGCGTTTCCACTCGACGGCACGGCACGGCGTCGGGCGGCAACGGCCCGGCAGCCGGCCTAGCATAGGCCGGAGACAATTTATCTTTCCACCGTTTTTATCCCGCGATAAAGAGACAAACATATCCGTATTCTAGTTTTGTCACGTCTAAGGCCAGCATGCTCAAACAACGCTCAGTCATAAATCTAGATTTAAAACTGGTTTTACCACACATAAAAACCACTTTAAATCGAGATTCATGACTGAACATCGTTTTAACATGCAGATCCACCCTTATTAACTTTGTTTTATGATAAACCCATACAGTGAATTGAACCATCAAAATCTTATAAAGTACAAAACGATTTCCGAAATAAAATGATTAAGCTAAGAGTAGAATAACATATCGTCACGCCTTTACCCCGACGGGGTTGGCAGAGGTGTTAAACAACACCCACACTTCGCCGGACGATATTTAGTCCCAAATGTGACAGAGGGCGAGCCTGTCGCCATACATTGGGCTCTAGTCATGTATCAGATGACATACAATACGCACATATGGTCACGCAGTGAACAAATTGGTGCGTGCACTCGGCTGGGTTTAAAGTTTTGAACCCGCTCTCTTTGACTTGAGAAGCCTTCTCCAACTAGGCTATCATCGCTAAAACGGTGGAAAGAGAATTTGTCTCCGGCCCGTGCTAGCCCTGCGGCTGGCAAAGCAAAAATGTATGAAATATGTACAGCGGCGTTGAATCTCACCGGCGCGGGCGGCATCGCCGTCGCCGTGCCGTCCCGTCGAGTGGAAACGCGCCTAATACAAGTACGTCTCATTTGCGGTACCGATTCGTATCGGATACGCGGTCACTTGAAATGTTATATTGAGCAAACAAATATTATGAGTATTCAAACTTGACTAACTGTTTTTTAAAGATTTTTTTATTTGGTATAATAGGCTTGCGCTTTTCCACCATCTCGTCTGATGTTAATTGCACGCTTGCCTAGAAGGAATAGATTTACTCGATTGACGACACAGATTATAACTATTGAGGAACACCTACTTAGGGTCGGGATTTTTTTTGTTATCAAGGTTTACATTACGATTTGAAGCGTTCACAGCGTAGCTTGACTAGGTGTTCGTGGCCGATCACCTATGTTGCTAAGCAACGGACTACACGGTCAGTCCTAGGATGGCTGACCGCGTGTGGCATTTACAACTGAGCGCTACCGTGGCTCGGATAACACGTTAAATTGTAGGCCCCGGTTGTTTGTTCTATGACAACAATCGTCAAACCATATCAGACGCCTTCGGGCGGCCTTGAAAGGCTCGTCCTTTTCGCTTCCATTCCACAGATCTGGCAGCGAATACAGCTTGTCTAAGGCCCCAGGGTCATATCACCCAGCAGAACTAGCAGGGGCCGGAGACAAAATGTATTTCCACCGTCGTTATCCGCGCTCAGATGCGACAAAACTAGAACACGGATATATTTGTCTTTTTCTCGCGAGATAAGAACTGTGGAAGACAATTTGTGCATAGCTCATGCTATATAGTCCTGCAGCAGGTCATCAAAGTGTAACATAATTTTCGTCCCAGGCGGCGAAAATCTTTCACAGATAAAATCGCCTCGGCCGCTCAAAAGATTAATTGCAATCGTTTTAATTCGCAGCACCAGACGTCGCCACAGGGCATGTTGTAAAAGCGATCCAGTTACCGAGCATGAAGACAACGCAACGCTATAGCGAAAGAGAACAGGTTCTCAAAGAGATGGAAAGTGTGGGATGAAATCGAAAGTGAACAGCTATAGGCCTGATTCTACACGCACGATGTCTATTACACTGTTCAACACACTCTCTACATAGTATAAAACAATATCGCTTTCCGCGTCTACCGTCTCTCTGTCTGTATATCCGCTAATAACTTCTCCTGAATCATGCAAAGGATTTTGATGCGGTTTTCACCATCAGTTAGATAATGTTTCACGGAAGGGTTAGAGGTACATTAGGTACCGTAAGATGGGGTCGGACTGGCCATATAGTCAGGGTGGCATTTGCCAGCTGGGCCCCAGCCGGCGCGGGCCCCTGGTTTGTGGGGAGCCACCCGGGCCCTTCCAGCTCTGTCTGACCATGCCGTAAGAAGCCGGGGCGGTTGCTAGTAAATATATAATTATGCGCTATCTGCTTCCTTTTTTCATCATAAACTATATTCTTGATTCACCATCATCATTATAGTCTTTTTACACCCCACTGCTTAATGTATTTCTGTTGATGGTTGCTCTCAAAACTAAGGGAAGAGTGACGGTAACTCCTTCCGCATCGATGATCTCTCTGTACGTGTAGCTTCTAACTGGATTCAATCGTCTATCGTTTTTTGAACCGGCTTCGATCGCGACGGTTCTGTGATGTCGTCCCAACTCCAATCGTCTAGCCGAATCTTCGACCAGGTCGTCGCGAGCATGTATGACTAGTTGGTGTTCATTGATGCCGTATACACTGTCATCATATGACCGTTGAACTCTTCTTAACTCTATGTGCCTCTCTGTGCTTGTCGCTGTTGTGTCTGGGTCCGTGTGTATGGAGTAGGGTGTCAAGTCCCTGTTAAACAGCAGTTCTTCACAGTTTACAGCAGTAACAGAAGCTGGTGGAGAACAATACATGTTTGTACCGCTGGAACTGTCGCATCCGTAAAAATAGTTTCCATTATAGGACTTTTCTCTTTTCTCACACGGTGTCTTACATTTCACGCCTTTGTAATCGTAAGAAAGCTTAGTACTGGACACGCTGCAGTAGTCCCAGCTGTAGTTTTCCGATGTAAAACACCAGAACGGCTCGTACCCGTAAGTATCACAGTTGCTCAAACAGAATTCAGCTGTACCTTTGTACAAGGAGGTGCGGTACCGCGGCGCCGGCACTCCGTCTGATACACAACTTTACACAAGGCTTTCTGTTCAATTTGAAGTCCGCTACACATTGTCCGTCGATACAATCACTGAGGCACTGCTGACCGGACTCTGTTCTGGCTACTGTCGTGTACGCGATCGAGGCTGAAGTAATGACCGCTTCGACCGCTACGATGAACAATGGTCGTAGCAAGATCATCGTGAGCTCGTCAGGTCGTGTGATATAAGTGATTTCCGCGATAGTGCTATCGAGATAGGGTTCGTTGGAGACGTTATATAGCGTTCATAATGTAAACATATGGATTGACCCAGTGGCGGATCCAGGATTTGCGGGGGCTTGACCTAGATTAAGCGTAAGGTAGGTAAGGTAGGCCAACACAAAACCACTGAAAAAACAAACTTTGTCGACTATTGTAGAGTGTGAATTAGAATCTTTTGGATTCAGCCCCATAGATCCCCATAGATTCTCCCCTGGATCCGCTAGTGGATTGACCTCTAGAACTGATTCTTCGTATTGATAAGAGTTAACAAGTAAGCGTAATTAAAAGATTACGTTGAGTAAAAGATTTTATTTAGCTGTTGTGAGTTTTCTCCATATCATTTAAAGAAACTCAAAATTAAAGATTTAAGGTAAAAAACCCGACAATCACAGTAACAAATCTCTCGATCCTTCACCATCACCTCGACCTCTGAAAAAAATGAAAACAAATTCTTTTAATACAAAAAATCGACTTCCCGTCATCCGAATCGAAGCTTGCAAGTGTGAGTAAGTAAACCCTTTATAAATAAGCCCTCTTAGCAATAAACGCTGTATACCCTCGGAATAGTTATAGTGTTTTGTCTTTTTCTTTCTTCAAAAATTTTCAAAAAAAGGACTTCAAAAAAGACAAAAGACTGTATAACTAGTCCGAGGGTATACAACATTTATTGCTAAGGAGGAAGGAATTTACCAAAATCGGTTCATAAATACATAATCCAGTTATGCGGTAACAAACATAAAAAAAAAAACAACCGAATTGAGAACCTCCTTTTTGAAGTCGATCAAAGAACCGGAAATTCCAAGTTCGAATTCCTGACGCTGTCAAGGCCGTCTGACACCTGATCCAAGATGGCGCGCGTCCTTGTGGCAAGGATGAGCGATCTTTGAACCGGTAACCGGCGCCGTAGGCAGCGGCGAACCGGTTCCACGGGCCTTGGGGAACCGAGCCGGGGTAATATGCGTAGTAGGGTAACTTTGCTGCATAGGTTAGTTCCTAGTTTGATCGAGTACAATTTTTTTCAAAAAAAAAGTAAGGTCGTATAGTTCGAGTGGCAAGCCCTGATGTCGGAGTTTCTAGGCCGCCCGATGGCCTCTGACATGGCTTGACGATTGTTGTTAAGAACAAACGACCGGGGCCTACAATTTAACGTGTCATCTGAGCCACGGTAGCGTTTAGTTGTCACCCGCGGTCTCCCATCCTAGGACTGACCGTGTCGTCCGTTGCTTAGCATCGGTGATCGGCTACGAACACCTAGTTAAGCTACGCTGTGAGTGCTACTCTTTTTTTCAATATCTAAAGATCTTTATTAGCTTACAATAATAAAATTAGTACAAATGCCAGTGTTTAGACAATAAAAATTATTTTATTGTTCCTAAAAAAAATGTTTGTATCTGATAGCTTTTATCTTTACCATGTAGTTTTTGAAATAAAAATTTATTATTATTATTATTATTAATCCTTAGCAGTACATTAACAATGGGTTCTATATTCGGTTTTTCAAGTACTTAAATTTACTTGTTCAAAACATCTACATATGATAACAAATACCATAATCATTATAATAAACAAGCTAATGATACGATTATTCAATCGGAAAATCAACATTGTAATCAATACATTATGTAAGCGTTAATAAGATTAGCATTACATTTACTAAAGTGATCTCGTTAAAATTTTAATCTCCTTCAAAAGAGCTGTCAATAGAGACCTTAAGTTTCGGCGACGTATCTGTGATGCCCGTGGTATCGCAGGTATCCATCGACGGTGAACGTTTACCATCAGACGACCCGTTAGCTTGTTTTCCACCTGTCATAAAAAAAAAACATAAAACAATAAAAAGGCCTATGTTCACCGAACTTTTATTGGGCGATTATTTATTTAACTGTCCATTATTGTCGACATTGAACTTATTAAAGAGCTGTCAGAAACGGTCGGTTAAAAATTTGATCGTTTGTTTAACGTCTGGTGAATTTGGCCTAAATTCTAAATCGTTTATTTCAGGCACATGTTGTTTCTGTTCTCTCTTCTCTTCCCTATTCTTCTTCTTCTCTTCCCTATATAGTACAAAACAAAGTCGCTTTCCGCGTCTGTCTCTCTCCCTGTCTGTATATCCGCTAACTCCTTAACCACGTTACGGATTTTGATGCGATTTCCACCAGCTAGTTAGATAATTTTTCATTAAAGACTTATACATAGGTACCGTGCAAAGCTGGGGCGCGTCGCTAGCTTGAGACAAAATCTAAAATATCAAGTCAACTTTTCTTGTAACAACTGCAGAGGTGTGGAACTCGTTGCCTGCGTCTGTTTTTCCACCTAAATACAATCCGGGGGTGTTCAAGAGTAAAGTGAATAGGTATCTCCTAGGCAAGCGTGTTACACCTTCGATCTCGTCGACGCTTCCCATCAGGCGAGTCAGTGGTCAAACGCAGGCCTAGTCTGTTGTAAAAAATAGGCAACAATTGGCTTCTTCCGATTTTTATGATTAAATGATTATTGTATTGCTAAGTCGAGTTTAATTCTCACTTTATCGTGAATCGTGTCGAATGGACACTTTCACTTTCACCGCAATTGTGATTATTTCATTATGAAAGATAATATCTATTACTTATTATACTTAATAGTGTTGCGATCGGTTTAGGAAATGAAACTTGCTTTGGTTTTGTGATTTTTTTAATGATGGCATCACTGTTGAAGTGTTTTTCTATAACCGGGACATTTTTTGCTTCAATAGGTATTGGCCCGGGAATATTTTGAGTGTCGCCTGACCATCCTACTTCTTACTAATATTATAAACGCGAAAGTTTGTAAGAATGGATGGATGGATGGATGGATGGATGCATGCATGCATGGATGGATGGATGGATGGATGGATGGATGGATGGATGGATGGATGTTACTCTTTCACGCCAAGCCAAAATACGTGCACTGTTTTTACCTGTTAACTTAGTTTCTTTTTATTTTTATTTTTTTGTTTAATCTGTATTCTGTGTGTATATTTTTATTCTATGTGTTTTTTGCCACAAATAAATGTCTGTCTGTCTGTCTGAACGGCTGAACAGATCTGGATGAAATTTTGGCATAGAGATAGATTAAAGTCTAGAATAGCACATAGGATACTTTTTAACCGCGGGTGAAACCGCCGGGCGCAGCTAGTTTAGTCATACATTTCTAGCATGGCTGATGATGGCCGGGCTACAGTCGGCAATATTGCCAGTATTGCCGGCCAGCATTGCAGTGAAAATATGGCTCGTCTAGAAGCGCCCTTACATAAACATATCGTCACGCCTTTTCCACCCGAAGGAGCTGGTATATTACAACACCCACACTTCGCTGGCGATATTCAGTCCCAAATGTGACAGGGGCGAGCCTGTCACGATACACCAGTCTATCTGCAGTTAATAGGAACTTGTTATCAGTTAAAACACGACAACAACAACAACAACAACTCTTTATTAAAAACATAAAATAATTACAAAAGTACTTAAATAAGGCTTAACTAAGTTTTTAATGGGCATCCTTATTGCTCAGAGCGATCTCTTCCAGACAACCTGAATGGACAGGAACATTTATATGAGTTGAGGCCTTGAAAGTTCACGACTTCAGCTCACAGAGCCACTCGTAATATTGTAGATAGACTAGCTGCCCCACAGGGTTCACCCGCGCTCCCACACGAACATTTTGTCGGAACGAAAAGTACCCATGTCTCTTTCCGTACCCCTGACGACGTGTATGCAAAATGTTATGATGATCTGTTGAGTAGTTAGAGCGTAAAAAACAAACGAACAAACTTACTTTTGCATTTAAATAAATAAAATAATAAATTCAGGACACTTCCACACACGGTCGCCTGACCCCAAACTAAGCAAAGCTTGTATTATGGGTGCCAGAGACTGATATACATACTTAGATATTTTTAAATACATACATAAATAGATATTTACACCCAGACATAGGACAAACACTAATGTTCATCACATAAATGTTTGCCCTAGGTGGGAATCGAACCCACGCCCCCAAGCTCAGAAGGCAGGTTCACTACCAACTGAGCCACCGAGGCAGTCATAAAATAAGTTAGGATAGATAGTCTACGATTGATTTTTTTGGGACGAAAAGTAGTCTAAGTCCGTTTCTGTACACCTGACAACGTGTATGCAAAGTTTCCTGACAATCGGTTGAGTAATCGGTTAATGGTTTTTTTTTTTTTTTTAATGTAGAATAGGTCGGCGTTTGACCACAAACTCGCCTGATGTTAAGCGACGTTGTGGTCTAAGATGGAGCACGACGACCTATAAGGTACTTATTCACTCTAGCCTTGAAGTTTTGTAGAGTGAAGAAGTACAAAGACGGCAGTGAGGCGCTACAAGTGCGCTACTGCTCAGACCCGTCTTCGGTACGGTTACACCGGACTACATCCCGGAACACGACTAGGTCGTTTCACGGCTTGTTTGATGGCGCGAAAACGTAACAAACTAACTCACTCTAGCATAATATTAGTTTTAAGCTTATGGAAAATAGGTCAAGTTATTTAATTCCGTAATTTTCCAAATACGAAAGCTAAATTTAAAATATCACGGCAAACATGCGCCTACGCATCGCCTAAAACGACTAATCTTTGAACAAACATGTACAAAACTAACTAAACATGTTATACGCAGTTGTTACATGAGCAGATTAGCGTCTGGCCCCTATTCTGACGCGACGATGTTAACTCGGTCACTTTGACTCCTATGACTTTTTAGAGATGAGAGAGATAACGACGCGAAAACATTGAGACTTGTAAGAATAGGGTCCTAGTTCTCGTGTGGTAGAGTTTATTTATTTCTCTCTGTCTCCAATATTACTCGTAGTGTACTAGTACTTTGTAACCGTTAATTTTTAAGGGGCGAAAGGTCGTATTTCTGTCTTTTTTGTACCTCTCATAAACGTGTAAGTGCACGTATTTCATGATGTTTGGTTGAGTATAGTAAAGGCGTGAAAGCGTAAAATAAAACAAACAAACAAACTCATTTTCACGTTCATTATTCTACCTACTTTGCTAGAATTAGGGTAAGTTTAATAGTACAGTAGGTAGTAAAATAAACCTATAATATTAGTATAATATACTAGCCAGACTCATTAGTAAATACGGGGTTGAATATTTTAACTTTCATAACGGATGAGGTAGTAGGTCGGTATTTTTGTTTAAAGAGTATTTAACACCCGCTGAGTAAATAACATCCCTCCTTATCATTTTGAACTTACTCTTCTTCTTGATATGTCTTAAAATATAACCATATCATCACGCCTTGCCCCGAAGGGTTGGCAGGGGGTATTAGAACACCCACACTTCGCCAGATGATATTCAGTCCAAATATGATAGCCTGGCTCCAGTCATGTAGCAGATGACATTAAATACGCACATATGTTGAAACAATGATTAATTTGATGCGTGCCTTCGCTGGGATCGAACCTGCTCTGGCTTGAGAGGCGAGCTATCTCCAACTAGGCTATCATCACCTTATCTACCTTAGCCTCTACATGCCAAGATGCGCAACGCGACAGCGCAGCGGTATGTTGAGTCTTTTTATCGAGACAGACGTATGTTTACACATAGCCTTGTCACGTTCTCGCACGACAAAAAGTGACGAGAAAAATTAGGCGCGCGCGCATGCTAGGCCTGTTGATAATATTTAGTAAACGTTCCATATCGCAAGATTCTAGGATATTTGCTCGCAAACCAGCGCAGCCTTGCGCTCGCGGCTGTTTAGTCAGTCGGTTAGTTTAGTGGAGCTATGTTTGTTTAGTGATTAGGACGGTTTGAGGAAGTTTCGAGTACTTCGCTGTTTGGAGAGAGCCAGAGGGCCCTTGAGAGATTCGCGTTTTAGTGCTTTTTAACCGACTGCTTTAAAAGGAGGGCGATGTTTTTCGAAAGTACCGAAGTTAGAATCTCTTCTCTAAATAGTATGAAACAAAGTATCTTGCCGCGTCCGTCCCTCTGTCTGTATGTCCGCTAACTCTTCGCAAACCATGCAACTGATTTTGATGCGGTTTTTAACATCAGTTAGATAGTTTTTCACTGAAGGTTTATCATATATTTCTATATAATCAACCGAACCGCCTAATCGGCTTGACTGATTGTTTTACTCTATTCGTCATTTTCTTAAATTTATTGCTTTTAAGGAAATTGTAAAACGCCATTAATTTTCGATACTTGGTTTTCGATTTCAGGATTATTGTCAAATGCGTCGTAAATAAATGTCTTTAAAGTAGTTTTTCGATTGTCCTCAGATCAAATTGGAGAGCGTGCTCGGTCTGACAGTTGGCAGCAATGCGGCTCTGGACTGCGACCCCAACACTGAGCTGGTCGCGTACCCTGCAGGGTGAGTACTTACACTTTACTCTTAAACACAAGGGTATAGGGTTTGAATTAGAGAAGTCTATCGGTCTGACGCTTCAGGCAACGTGCTAGGAAGGCACTGGGATCCATTACCCTGCAGGGTGAGTATTGCCACTTGAATCTTAACACAAGGGTATAGGGTTTAAATTGGAGAGCATGCTCGGTCTGACGCTTTAGGCAACGTGCTATGAAGGCACCGGGATCTATTTCCTGCTGAGTACTGACACTTGACTCTTAACACAAGGGTAGAGGGTTCAAATTGGAGAGCGTGCTCGGTCTGCCGCTTCAGCCAACGTGCTAGAAAGGCACTGGAATCTATTCTGACGCGTGAGGTATTTATTATCTTGTCATTGTCTCTCTCGTTTGAAAAGCCATAAGAGTAAGAGTGACTACGATGTACCTCACGCGTCAAATTAGAATTTCAGGATCTTACAAGTCTAGATATTTTTTGTCATTGTTTCTCTCGTTTCAAAGGTCATAGGAGTGAAAGTGACCAATAAATATCTCGTGTGTCAATAATATGGCGCCAGGTGTGTTCCTACACCTATGGAGATCTCGGTGCCCGCCAGGCAAACTTTTACCACCAAGGAAGGTTTTAACTCAATATTAAAAAAAACAGCCACGCCTTTCCCCCGGAAGGGGCTGCCAGAGGTGTACAAAACCCACACTTCGCTGGACGATGTTCAATCCCAAATGTGATGGTGGAGCCTATCGCCATACACCGGGCTCCAGTCATCTAGCAGATGACATACAATACGGTTAACACAATGAACAAATTAGTGCGTGCCTTCTTCTAGGTTCGAACCCACTCCCTCTGGTTTGAGAGGCGGACCTTCTCCAACTAGGCTGTCATCGCTTTAACATAAAATCCAGAAAACATATTTCATATTTTACTTTAGAATAATTTACTTGTCTTATTAGCCAGTCACCAGCACAATACGTGGCGCGCGTCCGTCCGTAAAAATATTTTCCACCCCATATTTTCTACAATAGCAACCCTTAATCGATAAAAGGTGCGGCCACACCGCTCCCTGCGTAGTAAAGGCGCGGCCACACCGCGCTGCTGATTCATAGCTAATCTAATTTTAAAGTTCATTGCCGCTTCCTTTGTTATAGGGGAATTGCTTGCGGACATGACAGCAAAATTGATGTTGAAAGTGACACTAATGTCTTTATCAAATTGGGTTTCGAAGATACACTTGTGGACGTCGAAGTTATAACAAGTGACAAAATTAAAAATTTTGAATAAACCCACGACGATTAAAAATAATTTGAAAAATAAGGAGTCCGAATTTGCCGATTGTCCGAATGTCCGATGCGGGTAAAACCTGGTCTCAAGGTTCTTTTTTTTTTTTTTTAATTTAAAATTTACACTCCTCCGACTCCGGGGACCGTGACTTTTGTTAACATAAATCTTTAATTATTATTTAAGGGGAATACAGGTAGAGGGGGTTAGTTATTAAAATTAATTAAGTATTATTTAAATAATAATTATTAATGAAATACCTAATAATTTTCAATTTACACTTGCCTCTCGGTCAACTAGGCTAATTGAGCCTTCAAAACCAGACCTAATAAGGTTTTATTGCGTCAAAACTTTAAAAGGCACTTTTGAAAAGCTTCCCCGTATGGTCGTGGCCACGTGCCAAGTCGGGGCACGTCCCTAGATTGGATTCCTCCGGCCGGTGCCGGCGGCGGCGCCGTGACCGGAAAATTGCACTAAGCAGCCCGTGAAATGTACGAGATTGAAACGAGGTTATGAATGCTTGAGATGTTGAGATTTGATGCTATTTTTAGGGTTCCGTACCTCAAAAGGAAAAAACGGAACCCTTATAGGATCACTTGTTGTCCTTCAGTCTGTAAAGACTCTTTTTCTCAGGAACGTGTGAAGGTATTAAGTTAATTCTTATCAAATACTCAGGTCTACTGTCCCTTGGAACTGTGAAAAATCAACCTTCTAAGCCAACGCAATCAAAAGATACAGCCGTTTATGCTGCAAATTTTCGACACTCGCAAGGGAATCAAAACGTACAAGGTACTTCACGTTAACTCTGAATTTGGAAATTTGGTTCGAAACAACGTTTTATAGCACAGATAAAGGAAACATTTCGCAAAGCATACATGTTTAGCTACATCATATAATACAATTCTTAATTTAATAAATTTATGCTTACTACGCCTTTCCTCATGAACACGTAGCGGTATTAAATTGAAATTCATGTTAAAAACCATAACTTTTACACCTACAAGTTTTTACGGAACCCTTAGTGCGCTAGTTCGATTCGCACATGGCCGGTTTTTCGGAAGCTAATCCTGTGCTCCCCGAAGTTGATTGGACCGCGACCTACTTAACTTATATCTAAGTTATTAAGTTTATATCTGGATTAAAACAGTTTCTTGCTGTCAAAGCTTACCATACCATTGACGAATATTTAAATGAAAACCATTGCTTCAAAACCAAGCTCACAGCTTGGTTGCTAGATAATCTGTTTTATGACCTTGAATCCTATTTTAAAATAAGAGACTTTTAAATTATTATTATTTGATATAATTATAGTTATATTATTATTATAAGAATAATAGGTATGCAATTTATTTTGTTGACATCAATTATTTATTTAATTTGACATATGTAATTACTGTTTTGACATGTATAAATTCTTGTATTTTTTACATTTATCGAACTGTGACGTGTAACTATTGGAGTTCTTTATAAATTCTGATTTCTGATTTCATACAAATTAATTTTAGAAATAAATAAACTATAAGACTTTTGACGAAATGAATATTCTTAACACAAATATATTAAAACGACTACGAAGAAAATAATAATACAATTTCAATATTCAATAACCATCCTCCTCTCTTCTAAGTTGCTCTGCCCGACGGGGTCCGTTGAACTATGTACCTAATGCAATATTGTGTTTTGGAACATCATGTGTACTGTACGGCTTATGGCAATAAATAATCTGAATCTGAACTTAAAATAAACTAGTGACTCTGTGAGCCGTAATAATAATAATTTATTTTTTTGCATAAAACATGAGGGTCAATACATTGGCAGTGCATAGTATTGTCTTATAATAGTAAAATTAGATGTCGCTTAAAGTCATGTTTTACCTGTCATAGGCATGCAAATGTTTTAAGAGATGGCTAACGGAATTAAGTTATTAATACAAAAGTCAGTTCTAGATTACAATGATAAGGTTAAAATTCAAATATGTCGACAAAATATAAATAAAATCAAAAATAATGTCAATTGTATAAAATAAAACATAGACGTAGACCTCGCGTTCCACGTTTACTCTCATCTATAGGTTGCATTCCACAACCGATTATCGTGAAACTTTGTGAGCAGAGAAATTCAAGAGAATCGGATAAGAAATGTTACTTGGAAAGGAAGACAAAGATCCGAACAGAATTCTGACATACGAAAGGATTTTTGTCGAAGCTAAAGCCTTATTCTCCCTAGCCCGTTCTTCTATAAAACAACCAAGGGTACAAAAAAGCGGCATCGTTTTATGGTCGACATACCAACAAACACGCACGAAACGCTTTGGGTCCTCATTTCTTTTACGGACCGCTAGAGTGTGGAATACTCTGCCAGAGTGTGTGTGTTTCCTGACACTTATAATCAGGGGGGCTAATCGGAGATATGAGATTTTCATCTCACCTTTTTTGCCCTTGTTGCTCTCGTTTGAAACGTGATAGGTGTGAGAGTGACCAAGATAAAATCTCATCTCATCTCATGCGTAGGAATAGCCCCACAGGGTGTCTTCAAGTCTCGAGTGAATCGGTTTCTTCTAGGCAAGCGTACTCCATCGTAGGCCGCATCACTGCTTATCATCAGGCATGTTGGCGGCCAAACGCAAGCCTGTTATGTAATAAAAAAAAGAGATGCTCCGGTCGCTAAAGCTCGCTCGGTCGAAAAATAAATAACGTGTCACACAGATTGCCCCCAACTAAGATTCCCTGTGTCGGGGATGTAATGGAACAGACAGACATGAAAAAAAAAAACAGAGTTATCGTGGATCACGTGACACGGTAAATTGCAGGCCCGGGTCAAGTGGACAATTAACACAATGACTTATTTTTGGTATCGGAACTCAAGTCTGGGACTCTATCCTCGCTTGCTCGAGTTTTTTTTCTGTCACCCTCAATATCACAACAGAACAGTGACCGCGCTAATCTCGACCGCTCGCGAACAGACCTAGCGCCGAGACCGTGCAGCTGAGTCACAAGTCACAACAATCAATGCGCGCGCGCAGCGGAACCGGAAGCGGGTACAGTTGCGCGGGGTCGCCGACCGCTCCACGGCGACATTCCCACTTGACATTGGGGCTTGACCACTGAATGAATAATGAGAGCTGACGCCGGCTTCACACGTTGGCCTCAATGTTGGTCCAACGTTTGCATCTAGGAAAACGGATCGCCTCTACGTTGGAGAGCCAATGCTAGTTTCTAGAGCCACACGTTGGACGAGTGGTGTTGCCATCGGCCAACGTGTGGAGCTGGCGTTAGGCTGTGTATCCTCTGGAGATGTGCGAGGATGTTGAGCGTTGCGAGAGGAAAAACACACCAATAAGGATCACTTCATTTATACTGTTCAGTCATCCTATTGGCTGATTATAGGATCACTAAATTGATGATGGCCTAGTTGGAGAAGGCCCGCCTCTCAAGCCAGAGGGAGCGGGTTCAAACTCAGCCGACGGCACGCACCAATTTGTTCATTGTGTGAACATATGTGCGTATTGTATGTCATCTGCTACATGACTGGTGCCCGGTGTATGGCGACAGGCTCGCCCCCTGTCACTTTTGGGACTGAATATCATCCGGCGAAGTGTGGGTGTTCTATTACACCTCTGCCTGCCCCCTCGGGGGAAAGGCGTGACGATGTATATAAATTTACATAGCGAAGTGGTATTATTGGTGGATTTTTCCTTCCACTGCTCAATTCTTTTCGTTCATCTCCGGTGAATACTTAGCCATGCTCCGGAATGTGCTTGAAAAGGTTAGAATTAGATCATAACCATCTGCAGTGGAATTTTACTGTTGAAATGTGAGAGCGAATTAATCGCGTGCCTATGTCTGGCCCTTAACTATAGGGATTATCACAAAAGCATGTAACAACCATGGCATGTAAAATACCATGGAATCACCACGGCCCAGCCAGCCGTGAGAACGGCAACGGACACCTACTCGTGCGTCACACATACGAACAAGGCGCCGCGCGCTCGTCGTGACAACACGCGGAAGATTCTATTGTCATCATTTGCTATGACTATTGACTTGTCCATGATAGTTAGTATTCTATGGGTGTCCTCGTCGTGTACAGTCTTGTTTAGAATCGTAATTAAATTAATTAATTAATTAATTAAAATTCATTTATTTCAGATAACTTTAGATCCATACAATTATATATACTATACAATTTTACCATACAATTATAATTAAAAAAAAAAAAAAGCAAATTATTATTAAAAAAAAAAAAAAAAAATATTACTAAAAAAGTCAGGAAATTTGAATAATAATAATAATTTACAAAATGTCAAAAATAGTGAAATCAAAAAAAAAAAAAAATTACAAATTACTAATACAAACATAAAAAAACACAAACAATATACGAACAAACAAACAGAACACCACAAAACAAAATAAGACTTAATAATTCCGCACAAATGGCACTATCGGAACATGTCTCTTACAACAATGCCACAAGTAGGGGCAGTCCAATCTACCGGCAATCATTTCCAGAATTGCGTTGGAGCTGGCCCAAACTCTGCGCACCAGGGAGGCGCTACGCTTGCGCATAGTAGCATGAAAGCATGCGGTGCGCGCCTCCGCGAACATGCCCGAGGCACTACAGAATCGGGGCAGCCCCACCACAATTCGGAACGCGTTGTTGTAAAGAACCCGGAGGTCGCTGTAGCTCTTGTGTGTATAATTAGCCCACAGGCTGCAGGTGTAAAGGGACGTACAGTAGGTCCGAAATAGCGTTATTTTAACTTCTCTTGAACATCTGGCAAACCTGCGGGCTATCATATTGGCTCTTATTGACAGTGACCTTCGTTCTCTTTCTATATCTTCATGGTCCTTGAGGTCAGCCGTGATAATATGCCCCAGGTATTTGAATTTGTTTACCCTTTTCAGGGGAATCCCGTTCAGATTTAAAGCAGGAACATCTTGGGGACACACTGGGCCAGCTCCAAAGACCATGAACTGGCTCTTCGCCACGTTATACCTCAATCCGTGATCACGGGCATACTCCTCGCAAATACGCAACAATTTCCTCAGACCACATACCGACGCGCTCAACAGCACCATGTCGTCTGCGTAACTAAGGTTATTAACACACACTCCGTCTATATGGCAGCCAACATGCTGGCTGCTAAGCGCGACGATCAGGTCATTCATGTAGATGTTAAAGAGCGTAGGAGAGGCCAACCCACCCTGCCTGACTCCACACTCAAGCGTATACTGCTCTGACATCGCCCCTGCCCATCTTACGCAATTTCGTTGATGCCCATACCAAAACTGAAACATGCTTGTGAGCTCCCTAGGTAAACTAATGTCTTCCAGCTTGCTCCATAGGACATCATACGAGACCAAATCGAACGCTTTGGACAAATCGAGGAAGCAGGCGTACACCGGCGTTTTTCTTTCCGTGTAGTAGTTGACGGTGTGCTTAAGGCACAGTATTGCACTCTCAGTTGATAACTGCGGACGAAACCCAAACTGGTTGTCGTGGAGAGTCACGTACTTGTTTAACTGTGCATTGAGCAGACCATCAAAAACTTTCGCGGCTATGGTAGCGAGAGAGATAGGCCTGTAATTATTTGTATCGGCTAGGTCGCCCGTCTTATTTTTAACTACAGGCACTACCACAGTTTGCATAAACTTAGCCGGCAAATAGCAGTGGCTCACACATAGGGAGTAAAACATTGCTAACACACGTGAGACGTGGGGCCCTGCATGCAGGAGGTGCTCAATACTGAGCCCATCATGACCTGGTGATTTTCCCCTAGTCATATGCTTTATTACCATGGCAACATCCTTCGCATTAAACCTTGTCCCAACACGCTGACCGCTCATATCAGTATTGAGCACCTTCACAGCAGGACCTCGCGGTGATTGAACAGTAAATTTCTCCCTAAAAACATTAGCAATTTCTTTAGGTTCACTCACCCCGCCGACGCTCGCCGGAAGTCCAGGTCGTACATTAATTTTGTTCGTACTCTGCCAAAAATCACCAAAATTGCCTTTACGATGCTTTTCAGCGAGAGCGTCCATTTGTATCTGATCTTGATGATCTTGACACCATTTCAATTTCGATTTAAAGACCCTTCTACTATCGCACATATCATTATAAACGCAACCGGACTTTGGCCTCCCGCACAGTACCCACTCCCTGAACAAGGCCCTGGCCACTCCGTGAGCCCCGGCGACGTGCTTGTTCCACCCTACTACGCGTGAGCCACTATCACACCGGCGCCGCCGACCGCCTCCTCGACTATCCGCTGCCGTCGTTGCCGCGCTGCGAAGGGCAGTGACAATGTCAGAGTACATTTTGTCTAAAATACGCCTGTGATTCGGATCGTTACAAAAATAATCCGCACAACTCATGCATTCCACTGGAAAATCGATCAATTTTAATAATATATTACACTCATTCGTATATTTCGCAATCTGCTCGTCATTTCTTTGTCCCCATATAACATGTTTGTCAGATTTAATGCTTTGAAATATCTTAGGGGTCAATGAACTTAGTTTACACTCAACTATAAGCGGGAAATGATCGGAGGACATTGTATCGTATTTTATTTGTACATTAGTTACACATTGTCTTGCCGATTGAGTCACTACACAGTGATCCAGCCAGCTACACGTCCCATAAACTTGACTAATGTAGGTATAATTATCCGAATCTACCCCTAGTACATCTATATCGAGACACGTCAAATTTTGTCAAATCATCATCATTTTTTATCCTTCTTTATCCTACTGCAAAGTATAGACGTATCTCTGACTGTCCTATCTGCCTCAATTTTGCCTGCTGCAAGCGGTCATTACATTATCCGATTTGCAGTACGCTAGGTGAGCTAGCGTGCTAAATTTGGATGGTGTAACGGCAGTTAGACAGTTACCAATCCATATTATTCAAAGTCAATGTCAAAATATTTATTCACTTAAGGGCCGATTTTTCAATGGTCAGATAAACAAACAAATAGTGTTTATTGAACTGATAGCTAATTATTCTGTTTTTCAATGGTCAGGTATCATTTACTAGACGAATAACTCATCTATCTGAGGTATAACTTTATTTGTCGGTGGAACGGCCAGATAGCAGTTTATTCTATGGAATAAATTGTTGACACTGTCTAAATGATGGTCTTATGGGTTGTCACTGTAAAAAAATATTTATATTTCCGACACGCAGAAACTAAATTAATTTTAATTAAAAAAAAAACTACCATGAACAAACTAAATGAGCTATTTACCTTAGCCAAACCAGCCGACGACTTTTGCACAGATTAGGAGTACAGTGACGTTTAGACTGAAACTGACAAGACAGTGACATAAGCGAAAAGTGAAAATTCGAAGTCCTTTTCTAACGCGTGGATATTTTAAAGTTTTGTTTCAACTGTCTGAAGTTAGCTTTTGTACACACTGAATAAATAGTCAGATAGTTATTCCCAATTTAAAATTGTATTGAAAAACCGAACACCGTTTATGAGTCGAATAAACAGATTAATAAAGTTATTGGCTCGATAGTTATTAGGCGAATAAAGAAAGGATTGAAAAATCGGCCCTTAATAGGGTAAGTACATACAGTTCTTCAATATATAATTTAGTTCTGCCTATTTGTCAGATAACCTGACTTGTGAATATGTTACAATTAATATATGTAATTACAATCGAAATATTAGTATAATAAATTATTTAAGTTATATCAGTCAATTCAAGTCAAATTTAAAAATTATATTATTTTATTAAATTTATTTAGTTTATCTATAATATTCTAAATTAAATCTTATATTAGGTAACAACATTAGTTATATCGCACGGGCACTGCTACGCTATGTAAGCAAATTGCAGAATGTAATGACTGTTCAAATCGAATCAAGGTTGGGCTCACAACTTGTACAGTATTTTCGATCCATCTCACCTGATGTAAAGCAATGTCGCGGTCTACGATGGAGCACGCTTGCCTAGAAGAAACTGATTCACTCGAGACTTGAAGACACCCAGATTATAACTATCAAGGAACGCCCAATCTGGCAGGAGACTAAAGTTCGCAAAATAAAAGTGGAATCAATCCATTTTGTGCTGGTCATTAGTACATCAAAAAATGTTTAACGACCTTACCAGCTCAGTCGGAGTGCTACTGGTACTGCTTTGTAAGAAGAAGTTCCGGGGCTCGATTTCCAACCGGGCAGATACTCAATACTCAAATATTCATTGTTATTAATTAAGTTGTCATGCAGGTCTTATGAAATATGTGTATTTCAGTTCATAATATGAGTTATATAATGTATGGGTCATAGTATGTTAGGGAATGGCAACAATTTATAAAGAACGATTTATTTTATATCTGATTTGGTCTGTAAAGAATTCGTCAAGAATATAGTAAACGATCTTTCAATGATGAATTTAAATATCTTTTCTGGGTCTGGTTGTTAACGGTCCATGTTTTCATGTATGTTCGATGGCATCCCCGAAACAGGGAAACCATGTGAAAGTGAGGAGCGACGAGTGTTTTTTTTTTATTTCTTGATTTTTTTATATGACGTAGGTGGCAAGCAAGATAAGCTTAAAATCATAATGTGTGAAGACCATGTCAGTTGCCAAAATCAAAAGTTATTTATAATTGTTTTTGTCTCTCAATTCCAGATGCACGGTGGTCCTGTACAACGTCCGCAAGAACAGGCAGTCGCACGTGCTCAACGTGTCGCGGAAGAGCATAACCTGCGTAGCCTTCTCCCCGGACGGACGGTACCTCGCCACGGGGGAGTGCGGACACGCGCCTGCGGTCAGGATATGGGATCTACAGGTATACACATCTAGGAAAATATACATATTTGTATATAAAATATATAGGGTGTATCTTTAAACGACTGACATACTGTAGGCTATCATTATACAAATTATTATGCAGCTTACCAACCCCGAAATCGCGAAAAAAATATCAGCTGCTTCATACAAAAAGTCCAACAAAATGCATGTGGAACAGCTGGTTTTTTCTCTTGATTTCAGGGTTGACCCGATTGTTAAAGTTGGTCATAAAATCATAATCATGAGTGCAATGATATCCTAGGATGTGCCCGTCGTTTAAAGATACAGACGATAAAAGAACTTCTGTTGCCATCTGTGGTGCTCCGGGAAGAATGCGCAGACAATATATATCAAACACATATCAACACTAGTACTGCCATCTAGCGGATGAATTCAAAATCGATTATGTAACAATGAGCGAGCCTCATGTCTGATACAATTTGTGATTCTTCCTAGAATAACAAACTGAATTATTGCTTTTTACCCGACTACGCAGGAAGAAGGGTTTTTTTTAGTTATATTATTATTATTATTTATCTAATGTATTTTACTTGTTAATCTTCAGGATCCGACGGCTTCGGGAGCCGTGCAGATAGCGGAGTTCCCCGGTCATACGCACGGAGTCAGTTGTGTGGTGAGTTATGTTACGAAACCTTCTAGTATCTATGTCCGTATTTGACTGAGTTTCCGGCCATAGTGTAAAAGTCAGGACTCAAAGTCATAGAGGTTCATACACAGGTACGCGTCTGCCTGTGTACGAATTTCTATAAATTTGGATTGCGGTTGTCGCTTAGAGACTAAAATCGTCGGATATCAAAGACTTTTGTAGCGGTGTGTACGAAGGGCTCTAAAAGACCGTTCAGAAACTTCTGGCATTTTGGCTACTGTCATAGACGCTTTTGACATTCCTGTATAATACATGCCACGTGATGAAACTTAACGAGCGTCAGAGGTGGGGAAATTTTTCACTAATATATTAATTATTTCAAAATATATTCGATATTTCTAATTTTTCAGGAATATTTCAATCCAAACTTAAACCCAAAAACAAACCAACCGAAGTCAAACCACATGGTTTGTCAAGTCTCATCTTTCGTGGCACGTACTATATTATTAAATGTGTTTTATTTGTATTACGTTTAAAAAAATTGAACTGGACTGTGCCGATCCAGGACAGAATGAAGTTGTCAAAATTGAGCAAGACCATTGCCCAGCAACGGGACAGACTAATAACAATTGAACTGATGAAAGCCGATCCGCTGAAATGAATAGATGAAATACACTCATCCAAGAAATACTTTTGAAAATGTTTAATGTTGTTTTGCAGGCATTCTCAACGTCCTCCAAGTACCTAGTCTCTGTGGGCTCGCAGCACGATATGATCGTCAACGTCTGGGATTGGCGGGCCAACCTCAAACTAGCTAGCAATAAGGTAATACATATATCCTACCGCTTGTTTTAACCCTTTGAACGGGTTGCGCTGAGAGAGTGCGTAAGTACACGGAGGTTCAAAGAAAACTATGGCGAATGTTTAATTAGACCGAAATGGATACCACCTATGGCCCTATTATGGCGAGACCGATGTTATCACGGTCACTGTCTCTCTAATTAGAAAAACCGTGAGTGAGAGAGCGACAGGCAAAATCGCACTTAAATAGAATAATAGAAACCTTTGAATTCTAACTTGTTTTTCAACGATAGACAGCGCCATCTAGTTTTTTACTCGTAAAATTAAATTTACAAAGTTAAGCTCTCTAGTTTCTACGCTAAATATAAAAAAAAATAGATTTTTTGCGTATAACATTTTTTGTTGCTTTTATGTCCAGAAGAGCAGTAGTAAGGTAGCATAAGGTATATTATCCACTTTCTAAAGAACAGACACTGTTTTTCACATTCAAAAGTGCACGTCTTTCTTGTACTTATTCATAATTATGTAAATGTTTGCTTCAGGTATCGTCTAGAGTAAAAGCGGTTTGTTTCTCTGAAAACGGGAACTACTTCGTGACCGTCGGCTTCAGACACGTCAAGTTCTGGTATTTGGAGTACTCGAGAAATGCTAAGGTAAGAAAAATCATCATCATCATCGTCAGTATTATCATTAATGGTCTAAGGACATCTTCACAGATGTTCATCAAGAGTTTGACGACTCTCCCGGCTTAGTCGGTAGCGCGTTACCTTATACCTGCTTGTATGGGTTCGATTCCTCGCCAGGAACTTGGCTCCTCCTACTTTTACCCGGCCAGGTATCAAGAGGGTGTTTAAATGATACATAAATACATATAATCATGCCATTTTTCTGTAGGGGCAAGAAGAGACCACTTCTCTTCACTTGCTACGATTCTGGTACACATCTTTCGCTTCTTTCACTTTCATGAGTCTTTTCATACACGCTCGTCGGTTACGGGTACTCTTGACCTGGCTTTTATGTAACGTGAGCCTGGTGTATGGTGATAGGCTCGCCCCCTGTCATATTTGGGACTAAATATCGCCTGGCGAAGTGTGGCTTTTGTAATACACCCCTGCCAGCCCCTTCGGGGGAAAGGCGTGACGATATGTTAAGTTATGTAAGTCTTTAAGTTATATTGTTATTATCTTTCAGTTCAAAGAACCAGTGCCCCTAATGGGCCGCTCCGCGATACTAGGCGAGCAGAAAGACAACGAGTTCTGCGACGTTGTCTGCGGCCGGGGCGAGGCCTCCGACAGTACGTACGCCATTACCAGGGGAGGCCTACTGTGCGAGTTTAACAGCAGGCGGCTGTTGGACAAATGGGTCGAGTTGCGGGTGAGTTTTTTATTTGTTATATTTTAATTATTCCAAATGCTCGCTTTCCTTGCAGCATAGCCAACGCGCACAGCAAGGCATTAATGAACTAAAAATCAATTAGTATGTGCCATATTATAAATTAATAAATTAGATTAAGTAAAGTAAAAAAAGAGTCGGTTTTAACGCCATCTGTTGGTCATGAGGGGGAACTAATTTGCAAGATAGTTTTATTTGTTACACAGTTGTGATTATTAGAAGGTACATCGTATATTTATTGAAAAGACGGTTGCATATGCTAATACATCTTAAACACCACATCAAACACGCATTTCGATGCCCTGTAAGCTAAGCTATAACATTAAAACTTTTTTTTATTGCAATGTTCTGCAAGCAATTCAAATATTTTAGTGGGAAGCTATTCTTTCCAACTATAGACCTCGCTATAATGTCACCAATATTTAACAAGGGCTGGGCTATCGAGTCCTGTATGCACAGGACTCTCTAGGTCATCAATATTTAACAAGGGCTAGCGAGTCCTCTATGCACAGGACTTTAGTCCTTGCTAAATATTGGTGACATTAGCGGTCATAAGGTTGAAAGAGATAAAAGATGTACAAAATAGTCAATACAGTTATTTTTTATTGCTCCCACAGACGACATCAGCGAACTGCATGGCAATCGGTTCGAACTACATATTCGTTGGTTGCGCCGAGGGCATAGTGCGGTGCTTCGCTCCCGACTCGCTCCGGTACATCACTACGCTCCCTAGAACGCACTATCTTGGCGTCGATGTCGCGCAGGGACAGAATATCAAGTGAGTTGGAAATCATTATCATCTGCAGCCATCGTTATCCCGCTTTCAGACGTGTTGGCGCTGATTATGCTGGACCGTTTTGTGTACTAAATTAAATTTGACAGCTATTCAATATTTCATCTTTTTCTCACATAGGTATATGTGAGAGAATCCACCAGTCGTCCTTCAGTCGTCAGATCTCGCATTTCCATTTCCTCTGAACCTCTCGACATTTTTTTTACTTTAATTCAAACTTAACTTACCTCTGAACCGATTTCGCTTGTTCACCTTCTACACACACAAACATACAAGAAAATGCTAAAATGTAAAAGCTAGATTCCGATGCATTCGCTGCGCTCGGTCAATAACTAAGTTCCTTTTTCAAATTCCAGCCACATGTTCAGCCAGCCAGCCAACGCTCGCTACCCAGACGCCGTGGCGCTCACGTACGACGAGCGGAACCACAAGCTGACGTGTGTGTACAACGACCACAGTCTGTACGTGTGGGACGTCAGAGATATCAAGCGGGTGAGTGGGCTGGTTAGGCGTTTGCCACTTGCCGTTTTTGCCGGCTCGGCACGGCACGGTTCGGCAGCCAGGGACGCATAAGGTACAAAGCAAACTGCACCGGAATTCGCTCTGGTGTGCGGTGATGCGGATTTTAGGTTTAATCGTAAAATCTGGATTGGTTGGTATACAAAAATCGCAGGGTATAACACACTGACACAGCGTCTCCGTGCGGAAAAGCGCCGTGCGAATTATTAGGGGAGGACTGGGAGAGGGGAGGAGGATTTTACGGGTTCGATTCCCGCATACTCCATTCCGTCACTCCTGCGGCGGATATTATAATTAATAAAAATAAAATAAAAATTTAAATATAAAAGTAAATTTAAAAATGATGAGTAGAGAATTAGATGAGCCAAGCGACAATGGAAAAAAGTCACTATCAAAATCATCACAGACTTTGTTTTTAAATTATTAGAAAGAAAGAAAGAAAGAAAGAAATTTATTTTGAAACCATACATACAATTAACAATATAACGACAAATAAAAGCAATTAAACAAAATAACAAACAGATACTAATAGATACTAATATATATAACAAACAACAACAATAATTATTATGATAATTTATTGATTATTATAGTAGTCTTTTTCAATCATTATTAATCTGACAAAGCCTCTTTACAGCTGCAAAATTGACAAGGCTTTTTACAGCCGATATCCTACATACATAAATTGTATTGTGTCATTTAATTTTAAATTATTAGTACATATTATCTAATCTGGAAATGACGTTGTCAAGCGTATAGTACTTATACCTATGACACGAATAAATGAATTGAATTGAATTAAAAGGACGCGCGAGGCCAATTACCTCCCCTCAGCAAGAAAAAAAGGTTCACCACCAACTGAGCCACCGAGACAGTCTAACTAATAAACCGTTCCCATCTCCCCCCAGGTGGGCAAGTCCCACTCGGCGCTGTACCACTCGGCCTGCATCTGGGGCGTGGACATGTCCCTGGGCGAGGGCCCGCTGCCCCCGGCCACCTTCCTCACGTGCTCCAGCGACGACACCGTGCGCCTCTGGAGGCTGCAGGCGCCGCCCAACAATATCTACAGCAATGTGAGTGTTCTGTACCAATAAGCTCGTGCCAAGTGTGTTGGCAAAATTAAAATTATTGCAAAATAAATAACAAACATATTCGATAGTTGATTGAATCAGGCGTTACTTTACGGAAGTTCATCTTCAAAACTGTTACTTTAACTAGTGTATTTCCGTTCTAAAGTCGCATTAAGTACGTTAAAGAAAATGGGGTCCAATTACTAAAAGCTAAGGTAAATTTTACCTTATTTTTAATTGGAACCCATATTCTTTGGCGTACACTAGAGATTGGTTAAAGTATCAGTTTTGGACACACATATTCGTCACGCATTTACCACGAGTGGGCTGGCAGAGGTGTAATACAACACCCACACTTCGCCGGACAATATTCAGTCCCAAATGTGACAGGGGGTGAGCCTGTCGCCATACACCGGGCTCCAGTCATATAGCAGATGACATACAATACGCACATTTGTTCACACAATGAACAAATTGGTGCATGCCTTCGGCTGGGTTCTAAGTCTAACTCACTCCCTCTAGCTTGAGAGCCGGGCCTTCTCCAACCAGGCTATCATCGCTTTTATATTATTATATATTTTATTCTGAAAGTTGGTTTGTTTTTTCAGGAATTAATGAAGACCATATACATTGACCCTGAACTGAAGTTCCTGAAGGACGTTGACCTCACGGCGACTAATGACAAGGACAAGTCGAAGACTTACGACGAAAGGACGGGAGTCAGGTATGTGATATTAGACTTTATTCTATAGAGAATAGAGTATGTTTTTGTAAGCATACTGAAACTTTTTGATCTACAGGGACTTAATTCCAAAAAATAAAATCCAACCACGTTTTCATACATTTGTTTACGGTTCTAAAGGCACTGTACAGTAGTCACAGTAATGGGAGCCGTAGGGAAAAAGTTCCATCTGTTCCCAATTGAAAAAATGTCTACAAAAGGGTAGAAGTACGTGTTCTTCCCGGGCTCGACGGCTCGAGAGGCTCGGAGCAGCCGTGGCCCACAGCCGTGGAAGGAACGGCAAATCAGGGAGTAAAAAAAGTAATAAGATAAGTAGGGAATTAAAAAAAATACAAAATAATTACATTCACACATTAACATTCACACACATCCTACTTATATTATGAAGACGAAAGTTTGTGTGTGTTTTTCGTTACTTCTTTACACTCGAAAAGCAATGCAGGTAACACCGCGGGGCGTAGCAAGCATCTAACTTATCATCGCTCATATTGCATTGTAAACGAATTTGACCAATTAGAGATAAGATGCGGACTGGCAACCAATAACAAACACAGATGTATGACGACGTAGGTGGGAACTGTAGTTGTCATTGGTTATCTAGTTTTTACGCCTAGCGATCCTCGGGAGGATGCAAGAGTGAGTGTGATGCGAGTGTAAAATTGAAGTATTTTTTTGTAATGTTTTTTAAACTTGGTTTATATTGACATCATCATCAGTAATCATTTTCCACCCACTGTTGAATATAGGTCTCCTTTTTAATTGCTTTTTTTCTAGTTAACACATTAAAATAAAACTAATTTCCCCAACAGGAATAGGTCGTCTCTTTACCGCATTTTCTAATTAACAAAAGACCCGTTCCGAAGACGGGTCTGAGCAGTAGCGCACTTGTAGCGCCTCACTTTGACTCACTCACTTTGACTTTGACTTTGACTTCACTCAACTGCCGTCTTTGTACTTCTTCACTCTACAAAACTTCAAGGCTAGAGTGAATAAGTACCTTATAGGTCGTCGTGCTCCATCTTAGACCACAACGTCGCTTAATATCAGGCGAGTTGGTGGTCAAACGCCGACCTATTCTACATAAAAAAAAACTTCATCTAACATGCCGAATATAGGTCGTCTCTTTAGCGTATTTTATAGAGTTCCGTACCCCAAGGGTAAAACGGGACCCTATTACTAAGACTCCGCTGGGCGTCCGTCTGTCCGTCTGTCACCAGGCTGTATCTCATGAACCGTGATAGTTAGACAATTGAAATTCACACAGATGGTCCATTTCTGTAGCCGATGCCGCTACAACAAGAAATACCAAAAAAAAAACAGAATAAAATAAATATTTAAGGGACTCCCATACAATAAACGTGTTTTTTTTTGCCGTGGTTAACGTGTTTTTTTTTTAGTTTATAATATAACGGTTATTTAAAATAATAAATAGTTATCAGGCAACATTTTTTAATTGCCAACTCAGCCATTATTTTCAAAAACGTGGAATTGTGCGAGCGAGATAGCAATAATGCCGGTTAAACGTTCTTAACTAATTAAAAAAAACACTGCTTTCTTATCACAGATGCGTCCGCCTTTCTCCCGACGGCGCTCACATAGCCTCAGGCGACCGAGCCGGCAACATCTGGATACACTCTACGACCGGGAAACTCATACACACTCTGGAGGCTCACGATGCTGAAGTGTTGTGTCTAGAATATTCGTCGAAGCCTAGGCTGCTGGCTTCGGCGTCGAGAGATCGACTTATTCACGTATTCATGGTCGATAAGGTAAGTTTGTGTCAGCGCCATCTGTTGTTGAAAACTCTCAGGCGACCGAGCCGGCAACATCTGGATACACTCTACGACCGGGAAACTTAAACACACTCTGGAGGCTCACGATGCTGAAGTGTTGTGTCTAGAATATTCGTCGAAGCCTAGGCTGCTGGCTTCGGCGTCGACAGATCGACTTATTCACGTATTCATGGTCGATAAGGTAAGTTTGGAACAGCGCCATCTGTTATCCAGTACCGGAAAGCTTCTCCACACTTTAGAAGCTCGCGATGCTAAAGTTTTGTGCCTAGAATATTGATCACAGCCTAGGCTACTGACTTCGGCGTCGAGAGATCGACTTATACACGTACTCTTGGTCGTTAGGGGTAAGTTTGGAACAGCGCCGTCTGTTATCCATTACCAGAAACTGAAGTGAAGCAAGCTGAAGTGTTGTGCCTGGAATATTGTTCGAAACCCAGGTCGCTGGTTTCGGCGTGGAGGGATCGACTTCGATCCCTCCACGATCGATTTGTTTATACTCGTAGGTCGACTTATACATGTCTTCTTAGTAGATAGTCTAAGTTTAGATCAACGCCATCTTCCCTACATGTATCCAACGGAGTTCTTGCACGGCTCATTGGGTTACAATTCCTTGCAAGTTAGAAGAACCTACGACCAACTTGGGACCATGTGCAAGATTCTGGGGGGCAAAATTGACGCTCCGGACCTGGTCGAACAGCTGTGTCGTCTTTACGTCCCCGACAACTACCTTCGCTGCCGGAAGCGTAAACTGTTTTCTGTCCCGAGGTGTAGAACTGTCGCTCACAAGATGTCTCCGATACCGCGATCCCTTGCCGCGCCAAACTCACTTTTGGACGCCCAACCACAATGTGATATATTGGCGGGCGCATGGACAGATGTTATGAAGCAATGTTTGACGTGTTGTGAGGGCATAGCATCCCAAGAACAATCAAGTATTTTTAAATAATGACTTACATACATTTTTTTTTCTTACTTTTTGACATTTGATATTTTGACTTGTACTATTATGACATTCACATTATTATTTTCATGTTGATGTCATTTGTTTGTTATATTTTATTTAATTCTCTTTTTATGACCATGACATGTTTTTATTTGATAATTTGACTTATGAGATTTAATTTGTTGTTTATTGAATTTATTGTAATTAATTATTATCATTAGCGTAAGTCGGGTAACCGGTGCTACTTGAATAAATAAATAAATAAATAAAATAAATAAAATCTTATTAAAGTCTGACAAAGTTGAGGTTTGTAAAAAGTCAAGTAAAATCTCTTGTCAAGCATTGTGCTTATATAAAACATAAGTGTTAATATAAAAAACGCGATCGAATACTTAGTACGAATACCAAATAACAAGTAATTTTATTCGGTCGGTAAAGCCTTTCGTACCCCTTTCTATATTATTGACCAAGCGAAGAGTCACTGGGACATCTCGAAATTTGTTCCTTCAACGATTACTTAAGTTATCATCATATCGATCGTTGATCCAATCTTCATGAAATTTAGCAGGCAAGTAGTTCGTGCAAATACAATTATTAGGTTCGAAAATGAGCGAAATCGGACGAGATATGAGGATTTACGAGGTATCTGTTCGAGGCTAACTACTAGCTAGCACTACTATGATTATTCAATAAAATGTTACAATACTCTCCGACATTTTGGTATAACGTGTATAAAGTACAATATTTCCGCCAATAGATGGCGCTATAACAAAGTTTTCTCCTTTCCAGGGCTACCAGATCCTTCAAACGTTGGACGAGCACTCGTCTTCGATAACGGCTGTGCGGTTCTTGAGCTCGGGGGGGACTCTGCAGATGGTGTCCTGTGGCGCAGACAAGACTATTTTATTTAGACAATTAAGAACGGTATGTTTCTTGTCACAGTTAAATGTCTGACTTAGATGATTTTGTCTGGATGGTAAGCGGCCGAGGACGATAAAATCATGTATATTTGCATGCATAAAATAAAGCAAGCCATGATAGCTTTGCTGGAGAAGGCCCGCCTCTCAAGCCAGAGGGAGCGGGTTCGAACCCAGTCGACCCAGCCGAGTATTGTATGTCATCTACTACATGATTGGAGCCCGGTGTATGGCGACAGGCTCGCCCTTTGTCACATTAGGGACTGAATATCGCCCGGCGAAGTGTGCCACCTCTGCCAGCTCCCTCGGGGGAAAGGCGTTACGATATGTTAGAAAATCTTTTTAAACTTTCGGGGTGAGCCTGTTGCTATACACTGGGCTCCAGTCATGTAGCAGATGACATTAAATACGCACATATGTTCACACAATGAACAAGTTGGTGCGTGCCTTCGCCTGGTATCGATCCCACTTCCTCTGGCTTAAGAGGTGACCCTTCTCCAACTAGACTATCATCGCATTAGTATTTTTTCTTGCTTAATGTTAATATTAATGAGTGATAAAATAAATCCGTATGTATGCCATCTGCTACATGACTGGAGCCCGGTGTATGTCGACAGGCACGCTTTCTGTCACGTTTGGGATTGAATATCGTCCGGCAAAGTGTGGGTGCTGTATTACACCTCTACCAGCTCCCTCGTAAGAAAGGTGTGACGATATGTTAAAAGAAGTTCTTTATTGGCTGTTAGTCTAGTTATTGTTTAATATTGTTTGAAAGTAATGGATGTTTTTTTTATATTAATTAAACAAATAACATGTTCCAGTCCCAGGACGGCAGTTACCAGTTCGCGCGCGGTCAGAACGTGTCCGGTCGGACGACTCTTTATGATATGGAAGTAGACGCCGGCGGCCGCCACATACTTACCGCCTGTCAGGTACGTCTTACACTCTCTTACTGCTTGTCAGAAAGAAAAAACTTTGTTCCACAATTTATTTATTTATCTTATATCTTTAAATGAGCAATTCTTGTACATATAATATTATATAAAGTTGAATATATATATATAATTGGAATCTCGGAATCGGCTCCAACGATTTTCATACAATTTAGTATATAGGGGGTTTCGGGGGCGATAAATCGATCTAGCTAGGAATCATTTTTAGAAAATGTCATTTTATTCGTGTTTTGTCGATAATCAACTGAAACATAAACGTGGAAGAAAAATAACAAAAAGGAGGCGTTTGAGTAGTCTCAACTGAAAAATATGACTCTTCCTGACATCTATTGGCGAATAATAATACTATTTTTTGTGAGCAACTAATTGCTTTAACGACACAACAGCAGATGGCGTTGTTAAGTAACACGAAGTCAATGAGTGTTTGCTTTGAGGTTAGACTAAAATCAAAGGTACTACATATAATATGAAAAAGTGAGTCTTTGTTCATTTTCTTTGTTTCTTTGATCCGTTGACCGATCGTCTTAAAATTTTGCATACATGTTGTTTAGGGTACAGAAAAGGACATAGGATACTTTTTATCCCGGAAAAATCAACGGTTCCTGTGGGACCGTGGGTGAAACCACGGGTCGCAGCTAGTATGTATAGTTATAAGCATAGATTTAGTCATACCCACTTGTATTAGTCCTAAGCCAGCATCCAAGTAAACCAGTCGTCTCGGTAAAAGGAGTTTCATTAAAACACCACCACATTAGGAGTCGAGTGAATAGTGAGAGTGAACAGATAGGGTAGTTACTCCACCATACAATTCTCCCACAATATTTATTTACCTTATAACACCTTGTAACGTTATCTAGATCTGTACCAAATTTCAAGTCGCTAGCTTTTATAGTTTCTGAGACAATTGGCGCTAACATACAGACAGACAGACATTGGAGTCTCACCATAAGTTCCTATTTACCATTTTGGTACGGAAACCTATAAAAGGCCGAAAAGCGTCCGCTTCCTGTACCGACACATACAACCTCGATGGTCAGCTGTACTGTGCGCGCTGCAACCGGACCTTTAAAACCTAATTCGGCTTTGCGAGCCATATCTGTTCTCTAAACCGTCTAGCCAGCCAGGATCGCCATTGACGGATACGTCAAGGAGAATGAAATACTGCTTGTTAGGTATTCTTACTGCTTGTAAGAGCAGTGTTAGATGTACTTAGTGCTTGTAAGAAAAGTCTTAGATAGACTTACTGCTTGTTATGGGAGACTAACATGTACTTACTGTCTGTTGGGGTACACTTACTGCTGGTTAGAAATATGTAGACATAGACATAGACAGACATTTATTTGTGGCAAAAAACACACGGAATTTAATATAAACACAGAATATAGATTAAACAAAAAATAAAAATAAACTAAGTAAACGGGTAAAAACAGTAGTTTGGCTTTTTGCCACAAACCAGCCGCAACTCAGCATGGTTCTGGTTGTGTCCAACCAGCGCTGGTCTTCCGTTGCGACCGGCGGTGACGCCACACACGAGCAAGAGCTACTAAGACTAAACTAAAACTAGAACTAAAATGTAACAACATAAACAAAAATTTTACAAAGAAAATTACACAGAAAGATAAATAATGAGGTAAGTAAGTATTCTGAAATTCGGCTAACTATATAATAAAGTAAGTGTCGACTTATTGATTAGATGGCACTTGTATCATTTTTCATAAGTTCTTCGCCTTTTTGATGTATAAACATAAATATTCTAAGTTTAAGCCTAAAACAGTTTAAATTTTGCAGTGTTTAAATGTGACATGTAATTATTGCATGTTAGTACAATAGTAGTATTGCATGTTACTTACTGTTTGTTGGGGATTGTAGATATTACGGCTTGATAGAGTTACTCTAGATTTTATAATATTAGTAGTATGGATTGCTTGTTTGACATACCTACCTTACATATGTATAGTTCGTTATTGCAATTTTTAACCCCCGACGCAAAAACTACGGGGTGTTATAAGTTTGACGTGTCTGTCTGTGAATGTGTGTGGTCTGTCCTAGGCATCGAAGCTCTCGAAGTTTTTGTTTGAAAGCTGAATTAGTCGGCAGTGTTCTTAGCTATCTTTGATGAAAATCGGTGTCGGAGGTTTTTAAAAAAATTAATTTATACTTATACTAATTGCTATCGTTATTTCAGGATCGTAACGTGCGAGTGTACAGCGCGGCTCACGGACGGCACACGAAGACGTTTCGCGGGACCACGGCTGAAGATGGGACGCTAATCAAGGTTAGTGTTTGCAATCATTGAGAAATTGTTCTTATACAGGATAGTTGTTTTTTAGTGTCTAAATTTATGTGTGCACTTATAGATTATTGTAAAATAAATAACCATTTTCTTCAGTTTGGTACAAAAATATTGAAATAACTTGACCTGAGAGCAAGGCAATGGTCATGGATACGCTATCATACGAGCGGCTGCCAGCTCCGCACAGCTTGTCACAGGGTGGATATTTAATTCTTAATTTTGTATTTCTTTCTAAATTTTGGGATATATTAACAGAAAAATAAAATGGTTGTTTTTTCATTGTAATAACGATAGTGATTGCGTGATAAATATTTGGGGACTCCAAAAAAAATACATTTAAAATTGTAAAAGCTTTTGACGTGCAATGGTCGTACGTATCTTATTAATTCGGAGTATAGAGTGCGGCGAGAGGTCACTGAAGCACAACAATTCCGGGAGAAATGAAAGCCGTAATATCTTGAAACCGTATGGTATAATTCGCCAATTATTAGCGATGATAGCCTAGTTGGAGAAGGCCCGCCTCTCAAGCCAGAGGGAGTGGATTCAAACCCAGCCGAGGGCATTGTATGTCATCTGCTACATGACTGGCCCCCTGTCACATTTGGGACTGAATATCGTCTGGCGAAGTGTGGGTGTTGTATGACACCTCTGCCAGTCCCCTCGGAGGAAAGGCGTGACGATAATATGTTATATTAAAACTCAAATAAGTGAACAAACCCAAACAATTTCACTAACCATCGGATAATACTGTGTGCCCGATCCAGGATTTTGTTTCTCATTTGCAAGCGCCATCTAGAATTATTGTGATGAACTAGTGAAACTTGATGGTTTGTGTAAAGACACGTGACAAGAGAATACGTGAGTGCATCCAACATGGAGTTAACTGCTGATCAGCAGGGCATGAGGTTAAATAGTACTCTGATAAATAATCCTGTGCCACTAAGAGCTAGAGGCTAACCCTGGTTCTTGTTTGTCCCCGATAGGTGGCGCTAGACAACAGCGGCATCTACCTCGCCACGTCGAGTACGGACAAAATACTGAGCGTGTACGATTACTACTCGGGAGAGTGTATGGCTACCATGTATGGACATTCTGAGATCGTCACTGGGCTCAGGTAAGGACACATTTATACCTTTCTTCTTAATAACCGTGAAAACTTATAAATAATAGCGGAAATATCCCTACTACTTCTTCTTCTGTTATCTTCTTAATATATATAAATTACGTGTCACGTTGTTTGTCCGCCATAGACTCCTAAACTACTTAACCGATTTCAATCAAATTTGCACACCGTGTGCAGTTCGATCTAACTTAACAGATAGGATAGCTCACATATATATATATAAATAATAAACGCGAACGAAGTCGGGGGGTGACAGCTAGTAATATTATAAAATCGAAAGTGACTCTGTCTGTCTTTTGTATGCTTTTCACGTTGAAACGGCTGAACGGATATTGAAGAAATTTGATGAAATAATTAGTATTAAATCTAATAATAGTAAACAAATTTATAAAATTATTAATTCACTTTCGACTTTCGACTTTATTGGTGTTTATTCAGACAATAGTATCAAAAAACCTTCCACGTGATATACTATAACTACCTATCAAATTTAATCGAGATCAGTTTAGTCGCTTAGCCGTGACAAGCCTAAAAACAGACAGACATCTGTAACTAGTACCTATCAAATTAAATCGAGATCAGTTCAGTCGCTTAGCCGTGACAAGCCTAAAAACAGACAGACATCTGTAACTAGTACCTATCAAATTAAATCGAGATCAGTTCAGTCGCTTAGCCGTGACAAGCCTAAAAACAGACAGACATCTGTAACTAGTACCTATCAAATTAAATCGAGATCAGTTCAGTCGCTTAGCCGTGACAAGCCTAAAAACAGACAGACATCTGTAACTAGTACCTATCAAATTTAATCGAGATCAGTTTAGTCGCTTAGCCGTGACAAGCCTAAAAACAGACAGACATCTGTAACTAGTACCTATCAAATTAAATCGAGATCAGTTCAGTCGCTTAGCCGTGACAAGCCTAAAAACAGACAGACATCTGTAACTAGTACCTATCAAATTTAATCGAGATCAGTTTAGTCGCTTAGCCGTGACAAGCCTAAAAACAGACAGACATCTGTAACTAGTACCTATCAAATTAAATCGAGATCAGTTCAGTCGCTTAGCCGTGACAAGCCTAAAAACAGACAGACATCTGTAACTAGTACCTATCAAATTTAATCGAGATCAGTTTAGTCGCTTAGCCGTGACAAGCCTAAAAACAGACAGACATCTGTAACTAGTACCTATCAAATTAAATCGAGATCAGTTCAGTCGCTTAGCCGTGACAAGCCTAAAAACAGACAGACATCTGTAACTAGTACCTATCAAATTAAATCGAGATCAGTTCAGTCGCGTAGTCGTAAAAAGCTTAAAAACAGACAGACATCTGTAACTAGTACCTATCAAATTAAATCGAGATCAGTTCAGTCGCGTAGTCGTAAAAAGCTTAAAAACAGACAGACAGACAGACCTACTGAGCTACTTCTGATTTTACATTAAGTAAGGATTAACCAACTAGCTGTTACACGCGACTTCGTTCGTGTTTATTCAGAAAATTGTATCCAAAAACCTGCCTCGTGAAATACTGTAACTAATCATCAAATTAGAATATTAATAATCAAAATTGTTCAATTTGTTAAATAATTTAAATGTAAAAGAACCTGCAACTATGTTGATGAAGAAAACCCGCTATAGCCACATGTTCACCACGCTTGACAAATATCTTAGCTCAAGTAATGAGGTAGGCTGAAAACCAGCTCTGCGTGGACCTCGTCTACGCAGAACAGTGCTGAGCCTACTCCAATTGCCAAAACAATTTTATAAACAGTTTAGGTGTAATGATATGAGTACTTATAGTTTTCTTTAATGTGTTGTTAAGAGGGCCGCGCCGCTCTGAAATTTCCATACAAACGCGCTACTTAAATTTCTTGAAAACCGTTTGTCAAATTATGATGAAATTTAGCATTTACAATTAAATTAACAATATCTCCGCCCCTATGTTCTTGGTTTTTTTTAAAAACGTTCTCAAGCTAAAATAGAGCTATGAAAAATATCCACATTTTTAGGGGTCGCTTTTGACTGATTTATTCAATAGGTAGACAAAGCAAATCAAAAATTCCTTTACATAGGGAGGTTGTCTACATCATTAGCTGTTAAATGAATCCATAATACAAGGGAAATTCTTAGTTATTTAAGAATGATTACAGAAGTGCAAAAGTCATTAAAAAAAATGAAATTGCACTTTGTCACTCTGTAGGTAAGTTTAGAGGCTCGTCAGTATCATTACTCGCTCTCTTCGCTCGTCTTCTTCTTCTAGACGAAATGGCTATAGAATACCTTAAGCCAATGCGAAGTTAGTCTAGGTCGCATAGGTCGAAGTTAGTTAGGTCGCCGGACTCTTAAGTCATAGGTTTTGGCAATAAATACATTTTGTATTATTATTTTATTAGTTCATGATCCGTTCCGCCGCTTAGCAGCGAAACGCTTACAAACAGCAGAGTTACTTTCGATTTGATAATATCAGTAGGATTATATTAAAAGAGAGGAAATGATAGTCTAGCTGGAGAAGGCCCGCCTCTCAAGCCAGAGGGAGCGGGTTCGGACCCAGCCGAAGGCACGCACCAATTTGTTTATTGTGTGAACATAATGTGCGTACTATATGTCATCTGCTACATGACTGGAGCCCGGTGTATGGAGACAGGCTCGCCCCCTGTCACATTTTGGGACAGAATATCGTCCGGCGAAGTGTGGGTGTTGTACACCTCTGCCAGCCCCCTCGGGGAAAAGGCGTGGCGATATGTTATTACATTATGTCGTTGTCCCGTTAGGTTCACGTCAGACTGCCAGCACCTGGTGTCGGCGAGCGGCGACGGCTGCGTGTTCGTGTGGCGCGTCCCGCACGACATGGTGGTCACCATGCGCGCGCGCCTGGCGCAGCAAGCCATCCGGACCGGCAAGTACGTCTCTACTGAACCAACTATCGCACATATGACACTCTCTAGTGTTTTTTAATGTAGAATAGTCTACGTTTGACCACCAACTCGCCTGATGTTAGGCGACGTTGTGATCTAAGATGGGGCACGACGGCCTAGAAGGGGTCTTCGAGGGATCTGGCTTACTACCAGATTTGAAGATAGGGGTAATTTTGCTATTTTTCATTAAATCGGGAAATGTGACTCTGTCAATACACAGGTTAAATATGTCGATGAGGTGTGGTACATTTCCTTTGTTAATACTATTTTGTTTACATTTATTAGGTAATAACAGGATTGCGCTTGGTGTGCAAATTAAAGAAAACCGATCTATCTGTCTCAAAGTCAAAGTCGTCTTTATTCAATTGGGTACCAAAGATACACTTATGGACGTCAAAGTTATAATTAAAATTCCTTATTCGGAAAAAGAGCCACTACTCAGAAGAACAGGCAAGAAATAGAGGGGCCTTTTTTTTCAAAAAAATTGTCTTACAAATTGTTGGCTAATTAGTTAAGAACTAGGTAACATCATATCATATCTATGTACTAGTCGCTCCTTGGCGTTAGTGAAATTCTCCAAACATCTTTGTCTTCTTAATAACTATCATGGCTTAGAACTAGGTAACATCGTATCATATATATGAACTAGTCGCTACTGGGCATAAGTGAAAGGCTTGAAACATCTTTGTCTTCACGTATTCACAAGCTGAGGGGGGGGTGTCACGTCTAGAAATGTTTGTAAAACGAGATGCTCACATGTGTTGTATGTATTCGTATCCAGGAAAGTATCGAGTACGAACGGTATGTCAGCTCTGGACAGCGAGAGTGACTCCCACTTCGGCTCCCCGCCGCGCGACCTGCCTTACGACGGGAAGGAGTTCACTTCGCCTGTCGTGCCGGACTATACGTAAGTGTACCGACTCTAGTGACGTCATTATCTTACTGGTTACAGCAGCAACACTAGTAGAAAAAACTTTCTAGACTAAGCTAAACAAATCACGCTAATGCGGGTAGTTTCTAGTGCAAATGATTTGTGAAATCTTGTTTGAAGTTGTATGTGTGTGTGTGTGTTTCAGGCTCCGTATAGGCAAGCTCCCGTCATGGGCGAAGCGCGGTCTGGGCGACTCTGTGGCGGCGGCCGACTCGCCCGCGCCCGCGCCGCCCGCGCGCGGCAAGTGGGCCGCGCGGATACAACCCACCGGTAACATACTTACATATATACAACATACATACATACATACATACATACATACACTCTGCGGCGGCGGCCGATTCGCCCTCGCGCGGCAAGTGGGCCGCGCGGATGCAGCGCGCCGGTAACATACATACATACATATATGCAACATACATACACTCTGTGGCGGCGGCCGACTAGCCCTCGCGCGGCAAGTGGGCCGCGCGGATACAGCGCGCCGGTAACATACATACATATATGCAACATACATACACTCTGTGGCGGCGGCCGACTAGCCCTCGCGCGGCAAGTGGGCCGCGCGGATCCAGCCCGCCGGTAACATACATACATATGTATACAACATACATACATACATACATACATACACTCTGCGGCGGCGGCCGATTCGCCCTCGCGCGGCAAGTGGGCCGCGCGGATACAGCCCGCCGGTAACATACATACATATATGCAACATACATACATACATACACTCTGTGGCGGCGGCCGACTAGCCCTCGCGCGGCAAGTGAGCCGCGCGGATACAGCCCGCCGGTAACATACATATATACAACATACATACATACACTCTGTGGCGGCGGCCGACTAGCCCTCGCGCGGCAAGTGGGCCGCGCGGATACAGCCCGCCGGTAACATACATATATACAACATACATACATACACTCTGTGGCGGCGGCCGACTCGCCCTCGCGCGGCATGTGGGCCGCACGGATACAGCGCGCCGATAACATACATACATATATACAACATACATATGCGTGACGTCACTTGCCGGGCCCAACAGAAAACCAGCGCTGGTTGTGTACAATCAGCAACACGCTGAGTTGGGGCCGGTTCTGTGACAATGTGCTTGTGTATTTTGTGTCTTCCTCTTCTGTCTGTCTATGTACATTGTCACAATAAAGTATTCTGTATTCTGTATACATACATATATACACTCTGCGGCGGCGGCCGATTCGCCCTCGCGCGGCAAGTGGGCCGCGCGGATACAGCCCGCCGGTAACATACATACATATATGCAACATACATACACTCTGTGGCGGCGGCCGACTCGACCTCGCGGGGCAAGTGGGCCGCGCGGATACAGCCCGCCGGTAACATACATATATACAACATACATACATACATACATACACTCTGTGGCGGCGGCCGACTCGCCCTCGCGCGGATCCAGCCCGCCGGTAACATACATACATATGTATACAACATACATACATACATACATACACTCTGCGGCGGCGGCCGATTCGCCCTCGCGCGGCCTGTGGGCCGCGCGGATACAGCCCGCCGGTAACATACATACATATATGCAACATACATACATACATACACTCTGTGGCGGCGGCCGACTAGCCCTCGCGCGGCAAGTGGGCCGCGCGGATACAGCCCGCCGGTAACATACATACATATATGCAACATACATACACTCTGTGGCGGCGGCCGACTCGCCCTCGCGTGGCAAGTGGGCCGCGCGGATACAGCGCGCCAGTAACATACATACATATATACAACATACATACATACACTCTGCGGCGGCGGCCGATTCGCCCACGCCCTCGCGCGGCAAGTGGGCCGCGCGGATACAGCCCGCCGGTAACATACATACATATATCGTCGTTGCGCGTGCAAAAGTCGCTATGTGTTATTTAGTCATTTTCGGTTTTTTATGCAGTTTAAATCCTTATTACAATACGCACGTACTGTAAAAACAGTTATGTGATAGACGTAATATTTAAAGAGTTACAGAATGTAGCTATGTGATATTCATACATCGAAAGTTCTATTTAAACACTCCAAGTGTTATAATTCACATAGCTAAAATAAGTTTAATAAAGCGGAAGAAAAAATTGCGCCCGATATGTGCTTCGCTGCACATAGCGAGATTTTTGGTCAAGTTCTGACTCGCTCGATCACGAAACGCACAGGTCGAGTCTCACATAGATAGTTTTGTCGATGTGATTGCTCATTACAATTCTAGCAGCGAAAGATACACTTAAAGGTGCTTGTGTATTATGGTTTTGAACCGAAATAATGTAAGTCATTTACAATTACAATTTCACATACAATTTTACTAAAAAGAAATCATACAGCTAAACTATGTTTCAATTGCTTTTTTTTGACTTTAAAATTTAACATTTTTGTTTTGTTCGTTATACGCTAATGATAATTAATAATTATACCAATTACTTAAATTAAACTACTACGCGAAAGCGAGCAAAGCGTATAAACGCTTTGACAAAAACGCTTTCGGATGTTCGATTCTGTCCGGATGTCTGTCCGGATTTTTGTCTTCCTCTGCATGTCGCATTTCTTAACCACCATTTCTTAACCTCTTGAAATTTTATTGGAAAAATCGATCGACGAATGCAACCTGTGGAGGAAGACAAACTTCAGCGGCGAGAACCACAGATCACAAAGCCACTAGTATTAGTAATTATGTCATGAGATTGTACTAACGCTTTATATTTTGGTTTCTTTTTATTTACTTTAAAAAAATATGTAAATCTGTTGCGTTTATTTGTCTGGGTATGCATGTGGTGTGTATATGTACTAACGCTTTATAATCTCTTACTCTCTATCTCGTACTATCTCTTTCTTATTTTTACAGATATATATTTAAATGTCAAGATTTTATAGAAGCAAAAAACTAATATCTTTATGCAGAGAAGATGAACGAAAGGAACTTATTATAAATCGGCTGACCAGAAAGCTCGAAAGAGAATCAGCTTTACTGTTTCAGCCGTCTGAAATGTTGTCATCCAACAGAGAGAACAAAGATACAATGGACATTACTTGTGTCCAACCAGATAATA
Source organism: Peribatodes rhomboidaria (assembly GCA_911728515.1). NCBI lineage: Eukaryota > Metazoa > Arthropoda > Insecta > Lepidoptera > Geometridae > Peribatodes > Peribatodes rhomboidaria. The sequence continues at coordinate 8,892,562 of OU452195.1, read as the reverse complement.
TTTCAATGGCTGGAGTGGAAACTACTGCTGTGAACACAGGTACTACCCAAACTATATTAACTACAACAGCAGTTGGTATTGGTGAGATTATTGACCCCTGCCTGATAGCCCAAAACGATTCTGAAATACCCAGCAATAGCATCCAAAGACAATCAGATTTACTGTTTCAATCATCTGTAATATTGCCATCCAATAGCGAGGGCCAAGATACGAGTACAATGGACATTACTAGTGTACATACTGAACATCTTGATTATATTTCAATGGCTGGAGTGGAAAGTTACTGCAGTTAAGACAGGCACTAATCAAACTATATCATCAACAGCATCAGTTGATAATGGTAACATTATTGATACCTGCCTGATTAGCCAAAACGATTCTGAAATACCCAATGGAATCAATGCAATAGCAATGGAATCCTAAGTTCAGGTGATTCAAATGAAGTATCTTATCTGTTAAATGATCAAACTGGCTGCATAGAGCCTAAAGTTATCGAAAAAGAGAATATTTCTAGTAATATACCCGAAGAAGAAGCTAATAGCGAGACAAGAAAGAGGAAGACAAATCAGAAAATGAGGCTTTTGGGAAAATATTATACAGGACATAAGGTCAACAAAGTTGATACACTGAGAAAAATGACATTTTGGCGTTATCATAAAATATCGTGACGTACTCGTAAGTCTAAAATACGTGCGGTAACATAGAACAAGGGAATAATAGGTTATTAATACGCCTTCATTGAAATGTGTATGATGGAATCGAGTTATCTATGTAAATAATGAAATATCATAATGCTCATCATCTTAAAAATTGGTCACATAAAATAATGGTAGTCTTCTTCAAATAATATCACTCTGTGATAGAAAATTGTCCACAGTCCTACAAATGTATATGATATTCTTAGATAAGACTATCATCACAAAACACAGTGACAGTGTCACCGTATTTTTCAAGTTTTCATAGTTTAAAATGAAGAAGTATCTCTGAAAATATGATGAAGACCTCTTAATATAGTGTGTTAAAAGTATATGCTAGTTTTATTAATTTTTAGGGTATAGAACATTTATTTAAATTACAGTCCTACTATTTTATGTGAAACTTACAAAATACAATTCCAATATTTTCTTATTCTTAGAGTAAGCATAAAAGTTTAAAGTCAAGTCATACATGTGGAACTAACCACATTTTGATCTCACTGTAATTGATTTTGTTTCATTCAATAAAGTGATAATTTGATTATGAAATGTATTGTTTTTTTTAACACTTTCTTTCTAAAAAATAGCCATGTGTCATTGTTCAGCCAATTTTTTTAGATTCCATAGAATTATAAAGTAGTTATGTGCTCATAATTCACATAGCTTGTATTTACGACTCAAATAAATAACTCTATGTGTCAAATTTGCCAATTATGTTTAATTTTTGTCATTATTCATAATGTTATACATCCAACAGTAATTTAAAACTACGTAGATTTGTTAAATGTATCAAAGTATGAATAAATTATTTTAATACTCTAGGCATTTTTCGAGAAAATCAGTTTTTTGCGTCTCCTGTAAAGTATGTCAAAAATACATAGCTACTTTTGCACGCGCAACGACGATATGCAACATACATACACTCTGTGGCGGCGGCCGACTAGCCCTCGCGCGGCAAGTGGGCCGCGCGGATACAGCCCGCCGGTAACATACATACATATATGCAACATACATACACTCTGTGGCGGCGACCGACTAGCCCTCGCGCGGCAAGTGGGCCGCGCGGATACAGCGCGCCGGTAACATACATACATATATACAACATACATACATACATACATACACTCTGCGGCGGCGGCCGATTCGCCCTCGCGCGGCAAGTGGGCCGCGCGGATACAGCGCGCCGGTAACATACATACATATATACAACATACATACATACATACATACACTCTGCGGCGGCGGCCGATTCGTCCTCGCGCGGCAAGTGGGCCGCGCGGATGCAGCGCGCCGGTAACATACATACATACATATATGCAACATACATACACTCTGTGGCGGCGGCCGACTAGCCCTCGCGCGGCAAGTGGGCCGCGCGGATACAGCGCGCCGGTAACATACATACATATATGCAACATACATACACTCTGTGGCGGCGGCCGACTAGCCCTCGCGCGGCAAGTGGGCCGCGCGGATACAGCGCGCCGGTAACATACATACATATATGCAACATACATACACTCTGTGGCGGCGGCCGACTAGCCCTCGCGCGGCAAGTGGGCCGCGCGGATCCAGCCCGCCGGTAACATACATACATATGTATACAACATACATACATACATACATACATACACTCTGCGGCGGCGGCCGATTCGCCCTCGCGCGGCAAGTGGGCCGCGCGGATACAGCCCGCCGGTAACATACATACATATATGCAACATACATACATACATACACTCTGTGGCGGCGGCCGACTAGCCCTCGCGCGGCAAGTGAGCCGCGCGGATACAGCCCGCCGGTAACATACATATATACAACATACATACATACACTCTGTGGCGGCGGCCGACTAGCCCTCGCGCGGCAAGTGGGCCGCGCGGATACAGCCCGCCGGTAACATACATATATACAACATACATACATACACTCTGTGGCGGCGGCCGACTCGCCCTCGCGCGGCATGTGGGCCGCACGGATACAGCGCGCCGATAACATACATACATATATACAACATACATATGCGTGACGTCACTTGCCGGGCCTAACAGAAAACCAGCGCTGGGGGGCGATTCAGTTAATCATAGCCGATGCTTAACTGAACCGTTGACGTTGCGTTTGTCAAAAAAAAAACGGCTGGTGAACGGCTCAGCATCACTAATGGTTCACAAGCGTGTGAGCTAGAGCTCGACCGCTGCTCTACCCGGCTGAAAACGACTGACGTCACTGTTACGTAGCTAGGATGTTTCTGCGGGGCGTTTAGATGGGGCCACCTCAATTCCATAAAATTGTATCTAGATGGATGCATCTTATTACAATTGCAATATTACCTACACCAAAGATTTACTATATTATGAGTTATTTGCTGTTTAAATTATAAGATAAAAACGTAATCTCAAGGATGTAGGTAGTTAATAAAAGTATTAGTGTGGTGAAAGCCTATTATTTTTACATTTAGTATCATCATGAGCATCGGCATATCTAATGTTGATCCATTTCAGAGCGTGAGCGTTCTACTGAACGATACATGACACGATCTTCTGCTTTAAGCGTCCACCTATGCAGCTGTTTGGCGCAGTTTGTCGCTCTACTCGATGGCAGGGTGCTCCAATCTACGTTTGGTGATTCTCGGTATCCACTCTTAAAATAATAACGGATATCGGTCTTTCTACGAGCACCACCATTTCATTTTCATATTTGCCACTTCAACTTGCTAAACCTTTGCTATGTTGGTTGTCTTAGTTCTACGACGGATAACCTTATTTTGGATTTTTTTTTAAAAAAAAAAACAATGCTCGCAGTGTTTTAAACCTATGAACTAGCTTTATTGGTTAGTGTCTTCGTTTCGGTGCTGTAATTTAATTAGCTCAACATTGATATGGAGAACGAAGCAAGAACCTACTCATATCTCATAGAGAAAAAGCCCTCTCCCCCTAACTGTACCTAAATACACCACTGATTTATTTAGCACAACGTCATTCATTCCTATGGTTCCTTTGTCATTATCAAAGTGTCTGTCAATTTTGAGTGACAAAACCGAATTCCTTCTTCGAAAACAAAAAAGAAACGAAAGCGCTGACCCTTCCTGTGCCGCTAAGGTGTGCGGTAACGAAACGGCTCTCGTACCTACATAGTTTTCTGTGCCAGTAATTTTCTAAGCTACATAGGCTAGATCTAGACAAACTAGGAATCAGCTACTACTAGTAATAATTCGTCTCATCGTAACTCCTGCATAGGTATTCACAATCATTCAGGAACGTTTCCGTTTGAATACCATAAATTTTAAACTCAAATTATTCGAATCTCAGTCTGTTTTCATAAGTTTTTAAACGCAATTCATTCTTCCGATCGCATTTATACTCGATTCCCTATTCCAAAATGTATAAAAGTAGGCTGAGAGCGCATAATTTGAGTTTAAAATTTGTGGGATCCGATCGGAAAAGTTTTCGAATCTGATTCTGAATAGCACCTCTGGACCAATTTTGTCTCACATTCGAACTTAAAAATTGTTTGCACGAACTACTTGCCTGCAAAATTTCATATAAAAATCGGATTGATCAACGGGACATACTCAAGTTGTCATCGATCAAACAGTTAATGCCAACTTTTGCTTTCGCTCGATCAATAAATAGACGGAAATATTACTTTTTCTATCTCAGGATCCTAGGACCTACTTACACGAATATAGAAGGTATATAGAAGGCTTTATATTATTTGGACACTTACCTACAAAATTAACACACACCAAAAATCTACATTTTAAATTGTTTAATACATTAAATAAATAAATCACAAAGCTCACTAGCTATAACAAAGTCCGAATAAAACTTTCATTTAACAGTATAGGCTACTTTTTAACCGTGAGGAACACCGCAAGGTGCAGCAAGTAATATCAATCATTATATTATCGATAACACACTTATAGTCTTTTTTTTTTATGTACTCGCTCTATTGTTGTGCTCTAGGCTTAGCAGAACTCGCATGCCTAAGCGACAGCCTTAGCGTTTTTTCATAGCTTCTGCTCCGTTTTTATTCAGTTTTGTCTGCTTTAAAAGCTTTAATAACATCGAAATCTATGGTATTTATTGAAGTCGCTCCGTATGTTATCACTTCTAGGGTAATTTTCGTGAAAGTCGTGTAATCATTTCATTTTAAATAAAACGAAAACGTTCATCTGAAATATGAGAAAAAAATGGATTAGTTCATAAATGTACATAATTTTTTAGTTGGTTCCCTAGATGGTTTAAACATAGGTATACATAGGTCACTTTTTGAGCGCAAGTAATACCGCAAGGTGCAGCTCGTAACAAATAATAGAGATCATCATAGCATGGGAGCAACTCGCCTATCAGTCGATACTAAACTGAGCCATCGACGTTGAATTTGAATGCCTCGGTGGCTCAGTCAGTAGTGGACCTGCCTTCTGAGCTCGGGGGCGCGGGTTCGATTCCCACCTAGGGCAACCATTTATGTGATGAACTTTTGTGTTTGTTCTATGTCTGGGTGTTAATATCTATTTAAGTATGTATTTAAATTTTAGTAGTCATTTGTTTAAGTGTCCTATTAAAAAAAAATTTGGTTCGGGGCAATATCACTGTCTCTTAAACGTACCAGCTTGGTACCATCAATGCTTCACAAACATGCTACGTTTGTGAAGCGTTGATGGCACCAAACAATCGATGTTGCATTAACCATAAAAAAGAGGACGATGATCGGCTCAGTATCACTGTCTCTTAAACGTATCAGCTTGGTACCATCAATGCTTCACAAACATGACACGTTTGTGAAGCGTTGATGGCACCACGCAATCGACGTAAAAAGGACAAGGATCGGCTCATTACCACTGTCTCTTAAACGTATCAGCTTGGTACCATCAATGCTTCACAAACATGACACGTTTGTGAAGCGTTGATGGCACCAAGCAATCGACGTAAAAAGGACGAGGATCGGCTCATTACCACTGTCTCTTAAACGTATCAGCTTGGTACCATCAATGCTTCACAAACATGACACGTTTGTGAAGCGTTGATGGCACCAAGCGACGTAAAAAGGACGAGGATCGGCTCATTACCACTGTCTCTTAAACGTATCAGCTTGGTACCATCAATGCTTCACAAACATGACACGTTTGTGAAGCGTTGATGGCACCAAGCTGTTGCCCGTCAGCTTCTTATGATAATAGGCACGTCAACGGTCCATTTAAGCATCAGCTCAGTTAATCATCGGACGAGCAACGGGTCAGTACCACTAGCGCTTCACACACGTGTCACCTGTAGTCTAGTTGGCCACGTTTATGAGTACTAAAACGTGGCCAACTAGACTACAGGTGAGGGTGATATTAATAGTTTAAATTTTTATTGTAATTATCACAAGCTTTTATTTAATTTGCAATGTATGGATGCATGTATGTGTGTATGTATATGTGTATGTAACTATGTTTGTTCCGGTGGAATCTGGCAACTCAATTTTGAAGCAAATATCTCGAACCGATTGAGCTGAAATTTTGTATACACGTTTAGTTTAGATGAAAATGTATTGTTAGCTATAATAATATGATGTCATTCTAAATCCCAGATGGCGGAACACCCTCAATGGCGGACAAGTTATTTTCTATGCACCCGTATAACATACATACATTCATACATACATATCGTCACGCCTTTCCCCCGAGAGGGCTGGCAGAGGTGTAATACAACACCCACATTTCACCGGATGATATTCAGTCCCAATGTGGCAAGCCTGTCACCAAACACCTGGCTTCAGTCATGTAGCAGATGACAAATACGCACATTTGTTCACACAATGAACAAATTGGTGCGTGCCGTCGGCTGGGTTCCAACCCGCTCTCTCTGGGTTGAGAAGCGGGCCTTCTCCAACTATCATCTCTTTCACTCTTGTAATAACATGGGTATAAAATGAAAGGGCTTGCTGAATATTACTCGAAAAATAAAGTGACGTCACTCTAAATCCAATATGTAGGTCTTCTAAAGCTGGCGGACTAAGCTTTTGAAACTTTCATACAATATGGGTATCAAATCAAAAAATTTAATGAGAATACGAATGCGAGTTAATTTTGAATGTGACCGGCAAACAACCTTGCAACAATTTTGCGTTTAGTGAGATGAACAGACTAAGAAACCTGTCGAGCGAAAACTAAAAGCAAAAAAATTAAATAAAATTTAAAAAAAAAAACAATTTATTTAAATGCGTTTAAAGAATAAAACAACCTTTTGCTACTACTTATAACTTTTACTAGCAACTTATAATATAAATTGTGTAATGACGTTCTAAGCTATTTTTAATAGTAAAAGTTTTATAGGAAAAGAAAGATTATTTATTTCTTTTTAGCGCATTAAATAAAAAGTTAGTTTTTGAAAATGTATTTTTACTTTTAATTTTAATTTTTCAAACTAAAAAAAAAAAATATTAAGCAAGATACTTGCCTCTGAGACCTCGCTTGGCTCGGTCAATTAGCACGTGCAGTATTAATGGAATATCCATCTGGACCACGTCCAGTATGAGGCTTATTCGCGCGTATGGTAACGGACCTACGTCATGGCACGGCCCATTATCTCGGTCAACCTGTCTTCCAGAGGAGTGACATTCCATTTCCACCAAGTAGCCACTAGCACATAAATATAATATGGTATTACCTAGTTGTAAGTCAATATTTGTGAGATAGTTATCTAATTATATTTAAAAAAAACTGCCCCTTAGTTTCTTGCCTGTTCTTCTGAGTAGTGGCTCTTTTTCCGAATAAGGCGGCCGAGTCTATTAAAAAACTTTGACGTTCATAAGTATATCTTTGATACCCAAAATCAATAAAAACATTTTGAATTTGACTTTATTGATATAGGCACTCGTACCGCCACCAGTGCCTCATTTACTCCTATATTTTTCGCAAAGATTATATTATCATTTTCATCATTTTCATGATAATATCATTATATAATTGATATTTTTAAAAGATAGGCAATGTAATGAAGTTGGCTGCGTACTGAGACCTTTTATCTTACGTAACTTCATAACACACACAACCCTTGTCCGATTTGACTAAATACAACATCACGTAGCTGTCCCGGGAAAAGTTGACGTGCGGTGCTGAGGACTGTGATGAGTTCCTCTGGAAAAGCCGGGACCCTCCATCAAGAACTAAGGCAAACCAGCGAGGGGGAAGTTTTCTATCCAGCAGAAATGTGCTAAAAATTTGCGGTGCGAATGAGTGGTTTAAGTGAAGAAATGTATAGTTACTTATCATTTTGGTGGAGTTTTTCCTCGAAAATCTCCGGTGGTTCCCTTCGTGGGAACAAAGTGTCACAATTTATTTTTGGTTTCTGGTCTGTACTTAGCTATTCACGCTGTCATGCATGTAGGTGTGCGAATGATGCCAGTTACTTTCCTCACTTTCACCCTGTAAAATAATTACGTACTACATTCTACGATTAGGAATAACTTTATTAAGAACTATTAAACTATTAAATATATAAATATTGGTGTTTTCTTCAGTTGTCATGAGTTGTCATTCAAATACAAAACAAAAATCTCGACAGCTGAGAAAAGCTGTGGGCTTTCCGCGAGTTTTGATGGTTGGCGAAAATTTTTTTGTTTTCGTTTGGCTCCATACATTTAACTTAGTTCCTTAGACAGACTTCGTCTATAGAATACTACTGTATTGGATGTCTGTGGTTTCATAACGTTTCCTATTGAAATGTTTAGAGCTAAAACTGAAAACAAAAAAAGTTTTCTTAACGATCAAAACTCAAGGTAAGGGCCAACTATAGTCCTGTTCAATTATTTATATTCAAAATTGCAGACTCTCCTAATTGCTCTTGTGGTTTGGATATTGGTTCGGTAAATTATATATTTTTTAGCTGCCCTCTTCGTAGTAAATCATTCCTATATTATTCTACCATCACTAATTGTAAAGTTCCGCTTCCAATACAAATTTCTTCTCTGCTCTCATTCCCAAACAAAAAAATCATTTTTTCATTAGCTAATTTTATTCAGTCCAATAAATTTCGTCTATAGTTTTTTTTTTCTTTTTTCTTTCATTTCTTCTATAGTACTATCTACCTCACCAGGATTATTTCTCTTCTTTCCTTTTTATATTAATTACTATCGCCTCCCTCACTGTTGATGGCAAAATTGCCTCAAATCCCTAAGGGGCAGAGGCCACTATAAACAAAAAAAAAAGCCGAGTTTTGTAGGAAACATGCAAAGTAGTATTTAATAATGCTTGTTTAATTTACCCACGCTCATGCACTAAGCATAGCAAACCGGTAAAGGTTAATAATCCACTATTATTATTCCTCGGAGAATCACAAGTTTTACTAAATAATTTAAATTCATGACACCATCTTTTCGGTTCCCGCCAAAAACTCCTTAACAGTAAATAAAGGTGCGCTCATCCGTGGTTATTCCATGGTGTGACGTGCGCTCCGATCGAGGCAAATAAATAAATAAATAAATAAAAAATGTATTTATTGCCAAAAACCTATTAGTTAAAAACACATTGAAGAAAAGTACGTACGAGTATATCATTACGCCTAAAGTAAGTACAGTAATAAATTGTTTTGGCAATTGGAGTAGGCTCAGCACTGTTCTGAGTAGACGAGGTCCACGCAGAGCTGGTTTTCAGCCTACCCCATTGCTTGAGCTAAGATGTTTGTCAAGCGTGGTGAACATGTGGCTATAGCGGGTTTTCTTCATCAACATAGTTGCAGGTGCCTATTTTTAAACATCAAAATTATCAAATTGAACAATTTTTATTTATAATACATTTCAAGATTTGCGTTGTGTGTATTTGCGTGTATGGGGTGTGTGCGTGTATGTGGTGTGTGCGTGTATGTGGTGTGTGTTTGTGTGTGAATGTGAGAATTTCAGTATAAGTACGTTTGCAAGTGAGTGTGAGCTAAGTGTTTGTATGCCTTAGCACAGGTTTAGGTTCAGACTTTGACGTTTTTAAAATTTTAAAGGTTGCTTCAAAGTTTTTCCTGCTGCGGTCATGTAATAAAATTTTATATTTCCTTTTGAAAAGTTTATTTAAGTTGAAATGGTGTCAGAATCATATTGCCACTCCATTGCATCTACATTATGTAATACTAGCCGCGCCCCGCGGTTAAAAAGTGACCTATGTGTTAATCCAGGGTATGAGCTACCTCATTATCAAGTTTCATCAAAATGCGTCCATCCGTTTGAGCGTGAAGATGTAACAAACATACACACTTACACAATCACAAACTTTCGATTTTATAATATTACTAGCGACCCGCCCCGGCTTCGCACGGATGCAATGCCGATACTAAATACACTACAGAAAAACTGTGAACGTTATATATAAAAACTTGCGGCCCGCTCTGGCTTCGCACGGGTATTATAAACAAAAAAAAACGTTGTTGTGGGATATCCATAAGATATAGACATATACCATCGCGGAGTTTTGAATGTGTACAAATAATTAGTACATTATTTTGATAAATCTCGTAGGGTTCAGCCTGCGTTTGCAATGTAAGCGGAAAAAAAATTGATAATTAACGACATCACATTAGAAACCTCAAAAATAACAGTATTAATCCACTATTTAATGGATGTTATTATACATATAAACCTTCCTCTTGAATCACTCTATCTATTAAAAATAAACCGCATCAAATTCCGTTGCGAAGTTTTAAAGATTTAAGCATATACAAAGCGACAGAGATAGGGACAGAGAAAGCGACTTTGTTTTATACTATGTAGTGATAGTGTAGTATTGTGATTACTTTATCAGTAGCTTCTGTAGCCCAGTGTTGTCAACTTATTATAATGAATTTTCCACCATAGTATGAAACACAATAGCTTGAAAAAATTGTGTTTGAAACACATAGCTTGATACAATATAATATCTGCTCCCTATCTCGATACGTGGAACAGCCAATAACATGGTATTTTATGAGTAAGAGTTGTGTTGCAAAAAATATATCCTAACGGCCCATACTTACTGATATTATACACTGTCTCGATGGCTCAGTCGGTAGTGAACATGCCTTCTAAGCTAGGGGGCGCGAGTTCGATTCCCACCTAAGGGCAAACATTCGTGAGATGAACATTTGTGTTTTTTCTATGTCTGGGTGTTAATTTTCAATTTAAGTGCGTATTAAAAAATATATGTATGTATATCAGTCTCTGGCCACCATAGTACAAACTTTGCTTAGTTTGGGGTCAGACGACAAGTGTCACCGTGTCTGCGAGTGTCCCGAATATTATTATAAATAAAAAATCGATAGTAGCTCTGCCAGTTTTTAGGCTTTTCGCGGCTAAATGGCCAAACTGATCTTGATGAAATTTGATAATTAGTTACAGCATTTGACGAGGAAGGTTATTGGATACTATTTACTGCTAACAGCTAGTTTTTAATGAAAACCAATTTGCAAATACTTTATAGTCTGACCCACGACTTCAGAATTCAGAAAATAGTATCCAATAACCTCCTCGTAAAATACTGTTACTAATTTTCAAATTTCATAAAGATCTGTTCAGCCGTTTTAGCCGTGAAAAGCCTACAAACATACAGACAGAAATACAGATAGAGTTACTTTCGTTTACTATTATAAGTAAAGTATGATATGGATTTCGAGCTTTATTATTTACTTATAACAAAAAAATGTTTCAATGTAAGTTTTTAACATATATTATCACCACACCTTTCTCCCAAAGGAGATGGCAGAGGTATATTACAACACCCACACTTCGTCGGTCGATATTCAGTCCTATGAATGTGACTGGGGGTGAGCTTGTGGCCATACAACGGGCTCCGGTCATGTAGCAGATGACATACAATACGCACACAATATTCACACAATGAACAAATTAGTGCGTGCTGTAAGCTGAGATCGAAACCACTCCCATCTGGCTAAAAATTTCTTAAAGGTCCCTAAAAGTTTTTTAATATTTAATTATCGCGGATTACCCCTATTACCTATTATGGATAGGTAGTGTAAGTATACTGTATCCGGAACCCAAAAAACCCTGAAAACTGCAGTCTGTCAAATTGCGGTCTTATGTTATAAATTAAAGTTATGCGCGTTTTAAAACACCATCTGCTGCGCGATTAAGAAATTAATATAAATTTAAATTTGAACATAATATTTTATTAATTGTTGTTTTCATGACCATTTATTTGCAAACGAAAAAGGTTTGCTAGGAATTGGAGACGTTAAGTTTAGTTTGAATTCTGAATTTTTAGTGTAATCCCCAATACTCTTTAGAAAAAACATAACCCTCTTTCTTGCGCAGTCGGGTAATAATAAGAGGTAAGAACAAAAAAAACATTAAATTCATACCTAATTGTATTGTTTTATTGTTTCTAGTTCACAACCAAATTTTAAATTATTCTGTGTAATTTTATTAAGTTTAAAGCCTTCCTCTTTCTGTATTGTCAACTAGTGACGTGATTTATTTTCAGACCGAGCGACGCGGCAACGCGATGAACCACAGTAACTAAGCGACACTATACAGTTGAGAGACGCAAGTATACGGGAAATGATTTATTGAAAGGAACTTCAAAAATTTCAAATCTCCGGAATTTATTTACATCATCACCATATACAGTACTGAAGGATATTGTTGCCATGGTCATGAAAGCTTTTAAAAAAAAAACTTGAGTATTTTTGCCGGGAATCAGAACAAGGCAATTTTTGTTTATTTTACTGAACTGTGTTTCTTTGAGTATTCAACTAAAATAATGGTGGTGTAATAACCTTTATCGATTTGTTAAAATGCACGAGTGTCCGCAATTGATACAAAATTAGTAACGCAACTTTTACTTTTTTGCCAAACAAAGTAGTGATTTTGTTGAATGTGTGGTCTTCTAATTTTTCTGCAGGAAACAAGTGACTCATTGAACAAAAATACAAGTCCTCTACAAGAGGACAAACATCGACGCGAAAAGTCCAGAACCCGATAAGTAATCCAGTGAATCCAGTAAAGATGTTTTGATAGTAAATTACTGAAGTGCACATAATATTGTGTCAGCCTAGAGAGTTTGTTAAAATCAGTCGGCCCGGTCGAATTAGCGCCGCGTAGGTATATGGAATGGTAAAGGTAAAGTGGTAAAGAGATAGTACGTTAACTAGGGCCACAACTGAGTATACTTTGTTCCTACTCTCACTAGACCTTTGAGAATGCTAATGATAAATTATGATATAAAATAGGACTGTTTATTCCCAAGAAACTGTTCCAGTGCCCACTCTCATCTCTCCTTGTTACATTCCTTTATTCTATGCTAAACACATATCTACTTTCGTTCATATTGTTGCATTTTGTCAATATCATAGAAGATATAGGTAAATCAATTAAACTTGCATGTTGGTATTATGTATCTATATTACATACTCTTTGGTATGATGTATTTTAACAATTTGACTTGATTTATGTCAAATAGGCAAGGAAAATTTGTTCCTAGAAAAATAGCATACGTCCATGGAAAATAGTAATAGATTTCTAATTACCTATTTAATTTACAGGTTTTCAGGTTATATTATAGGAGAAAAAAAACAGAAAAGGAAGAAACAAATAAAGTCCTAGTTTTATTTTTAGCAAGAAATATGAAACGTACAATGAGCAAAAGAAAGAAGCATAAATAGGTTTTTACATAGTTTTTCCAAATAAACCATAAGTTGATGTAGAGCTATTTATTAAACTTTAGACATTATTTAAAGCTATAAAACTATTGTTTTAGTAGGTATTGTTTTAAGACAATGTCGAAGATAGAACCAAGTGAAGGAGAAAAGTAAGTATACAGGGTACCTATTCCTACCATTCGAGATATTTTCTGGAGGGCTATTCTTACGGAGTGAGATTCAATCTCACCATGCTTCGTCCTTGTTGCTCTCGTTTGAATAGTCATAGGTGTGAGAGTGACCAAGATAAAATCTTATCTCATCTCACGCGTAGGAATAGCCCCACTGGTCTTTGTCTATCTCGTTTGAAAAGTCGAGAGTGAAGGTGACCAGATCTCATCTCACGCGTCAAGAATAGGAGACTAGGCTGACGTCACCATGAGGGAGTAGGACATATAATGGGTAAGAGCGAGGTTAAGAGTGAGAGAGAATATTAGATTTATTTCTGTATGTTGGTGTAGGTGACACGTTGGTGACACGTTAGTGACACGTTGGTGACACGTTAGTGACACGTTGCTGAAGCGTTTGAATCTATGGGTAGGTTTTATTTTTAAAGAAACTAGAGTAGCGTTTTTTTTTGTTCTCCCGCATAGGGGAATTTGGCGTCGCACGTCTTGTGCATTTGCCAGTCTCAAGTTAAAAGAGGAACGTTCAAACTCTACTTTTTCATTCACGTCATAGACAACATAGATTCCATAAATATTTAAATACCTGAATTACGGTTTAAAAGTCTGTGGTTGCAATGCCGTAGCCGGTGCAATATTGGCTTCTGACATGGCTTTATTATTATTGTTGTTACTTTGTCTACTAGAGCAAACAGCCGAGACCTACGGTTTAACGTGTCATCCGAGCTACAGTAGCACTCTGTTGTAAATGCCACTTGCGGTCACCCATTCGAACTCACGATGTCGTCTGTTGTATAAAATCGGTGATCGGTTATGAGCGCCCGGTACCTAGTAGAATTAAGCTGTGACCAGTACAACTTTACTGTAATATTAATTTGTTAAGTACATTGACATCCCATTTGGTTAGGTCTAAGCATTTTTTCGCAACCGGCCGTCCCAATAATTTATCGTTGCCGGTTCCGATAGCGGATAGCGTGCTAATAGCCTGATAGCTAACTTCTTTGAAACTTCATGATTGATTGACTTTATCAATGACCAGTCCATCCATGTCTCAGAATAATAACTATCCATGTTATCTATCTTTACATGACGTTTACAAAATGTTGCCGGATTAACTAATACATTCCTTGTAAATTCCCAAGATTCTGTGTCATAAAACCTAGCAGAAACGGACCAGAAGCAATGCAAACATACGACAGCGAAACACGAACTGCTTCATGCTCTAACAGACTCACGTTTGCAGAAAAAAATGCTTTTGCTCTACCGGCGGAGCCTGGGTGGATCTAAGTGCCCTAAGAGATAACGTAACATGTCGTCAGAAAAAAAATAGGTCTGTTATATCGCCACACCCTGCCCTCTGATAAGGAAGGGGGACGTCACGCCTTTTCCTCGAAGAGGTTGGCAGTGGTCATATCGTGGTCATATTTCCGAAACTTATGGCTAGGTACATGTTTTAATAAGTTTGACTGCATGTTTAGTGAGTTAATTGTGTAGATTTTAATTTTTAATATACTTACTCGTACCTATTTAATAATAAAATATACATACTTATCGTACTTAATTTTAAAATAACTGTGCATTTTATTAAACTTGTAGGTAGGCCTTAAAAGACATATTCTAGATCACTGTTAGATTTGTTATTGACATGGAAAAAAAGCAGCGTACTTATTTTAAGCATATTTACTATCAATTTTTAGTAGTAACTACTCTACCTAGTTTGTGTACGTCGTGATCCAAAAAAAAAAAAAAGATTTAGCCATGGTAGCATTCCAGTCACGTGAGCAACACGTGGTGACGTCAATCAATGCCGAAATAAGAAATTTACAAATAGTATGAAAGAGACGGGTGACGATGACGAGTGACGTCATACGTGTTTGCGCCTGGAATGCTAGACCTTGTTTTTTTGGATCATGGATCTAGCATTCCGGGAGCAAACACGTAATGACGTCACTCGTCATCGTCATCCATCTCTTTCGAACTATTTGTTAATAACATAATTATGTCGGTCTTGCATCGATTGATGTCACTACGTGTTGCCCACGTGACCGGAATGCTGTGTCTGGCGAAGTGTATTATTATACCATGCATGGTGTACCTATGCCGTTCCGTAGCTGCACAAGAAGAACGTGCCATCCATGAGCAACGTTTAGCTCTTTCGATGTAATTTGAAAAATTTCGGGTTTATCAGTCAAAATTAACAGCATACTTGAAAATGACATTAGAAATGAAAAGTAAGTAGGTATAACATAAGTGCCAGCGCAAATGCACAGCTTGCGCGGGCACGTATCTTGTCGCTGCGACTAGACGCATAGCTGTCGTTTGGATCTAATCGTCTTGCATGCGCGTGTCTTCGCAAATGCACCGTATGTCCACGCACCATGTCCGTGGCCGATGACCAACTACTCTGTTCTTGGCACTCTGCGACTCAAATGCCAACTGCGTAGAATTTTGAACAAAAAGTAAGAATGTTGTCGGCTGCAATCTATCATTGCGTTTAGTCGTTAAGCTGTTGCATAGTGTGCGCTTTCGCTAAGGGAAAGAAGTTCTTGTGTCAAATAAATCAGTGATGTATTCAGGTAAAGATAGGGGTAGGGGGCCTCTTCCCTGCAATATGAGTCTGCTTTATTTACTCAGATAAAAATGTCTGAGATAGTGGTTGAATCAAGCCATTTTAATCCGCGGACCTGAAACCAGGGGCCCTATTCGGAGATTTGATATTTTCATCTCACTTTTTTTCGTCCTTGTTGCTCTCGTTTGAAACGTCATAGGTGTGAGAGTGACCAAAATAAAATCTCATCTCATCTCACGCGCAGGAATAGCCCTCCAGGCCTAGCGCACTCTGCGTTGTACACAGCGCCAATAATATAGGTTTGCCCTCTGCATGGAACTCAGCTAAGAGTTACTCGCGCGTAGGACCTGGCGCGGGGCTAACGCTAGTAAATATGTAATTCTTTTGCAGATTTTATTAAAGAATAGTCACTGGAAAAGCCAAAAAGTGCTGCATAGCACAAATACATAAAAATAACGAAATAAAGAATAATAGTAGGTACTTAGTTTATACTTACCTCCTTAGTAAACAACAACGTACTTATACACTACACCTTTAGGGCATTCTACTACCTATAATATTTTGCTTTCTCACAACTCGATAATACAGACTTACTTAATATATTAACCCGATAATACAGACTTGAGTGACAAAGGGCCCTAGACAACTTTAACATTTATAATTTAAATTTCTGGCATTGCTAATGTTTTCTAACTGTTTGATAGGTTGAAATCGTTTCCAAGCGATTCGGTTTTTAGAATCAGTAAAGCTCTAACGTCACCAGCAGACCTAGCATGCGCAACGCGACAACGGTAAGTTGACTCTTTTTATCGAAGACAGACGTATATTTAGACATAGCCTTGTCACGTTCTCACATGACAAAGTGACGAGAAGAATTTTTGCCGCGCGCGCATGCTAGAGGTGCTGGTGATCGGACGAAATACGAGCTTTAAAAATGTCACGTTAACTCGTCCAATCAACAACTAGTCTTATAGCGTTAGCGATTCTAGAAAGAGAATCGGTAAACGCTATGAATAGGTTTAAATTCGCAAACTTACTGTGTCAGCATGATTCTTCTGTACCTACCTACTTGTACTGTTATTTATTCCGAAACGAAAACACAGTGAAGCATAGGGTTTTAAAATACTCATCGAGTCATAGAATAAGTTAATTACTAACCCTACGGTTAGGTTAGAGGCGCATGCAGTCAAGTGGAATGGACGAACATTAGATAGGCTGATGATACCTAATGATGATATAAAATGCGAAAATAAGTTTTTCAGTAAGTATACAAATAAAATAAGTAAGTACTTTTACTAAGTACATGCTTGAACCTACTATTTTTTCATTTAAGCTTCAAACAGATTGACTCGAGATGCTGGAATTGTTGCGAATCTGTTCGTAGAATACATGATGAATACAGACGCAACTATTCACGATTTGCGTGATTAAAGCCTTATACTAAGTAATTAGCACATACAATAGTGGGTAAATCTTTGGTGTAGGTAATATGGCAACTTTAACAAGATGCACCCATCTTGATACAATTTTACGGAATCAATATATTAATTGAAGTGGCCTCAGTGAAACGCCCCGCAGAAACATCCTAGCTACGTAAGAGTGACGTCAGTCCGTTTTAACAGACTAAGTAAGGGCGGAGCAGCGGTCGAGCTCTAGCTCACACGTTTGTGAACCATTAGTGATGCTGAGCCGTTCACCAGCCGTCTTTTTTTTGACAAACGCAACGTCAACGGTTCAGTTAAGCTTCGGCTATGATTAGCTGAATCGCCCCCCTGGTTGTGTACAATCAGCAACACGCTGAGTTGGGGCCGGTTCTGTGACAATGTGCTTGTGTATTTTGTGTCTTCCTCTTCTGTCTGTCTATGTACATTGTCACAATAAAGTATTCTGTATTCTGTATACATACATATATACACTCTGCGGCGGCGGCCGATTCGCCCTCGCGCGGCAAGTGGGCCGCGCGGATACAGCCCGCCGGTAACATACATACATACATATATGCAACATACATACATACACTCTGTGGCGGCGGCCGACTCGCCCTCGCGCGGCCCACCCGATTCGCCCTCGCGCGGCAAGTGGGCCGCGCGGATACAGCCCGCCGGTAACATACATACATATATGCAACATACATACACTCTGTGGCGGCGGCCGACTCGACCTCGCGGGGCAAGTGGGCCGCGCGGATACAGCCCGCCGGTAACATACATATATACAACATACATACATACATACATACACTCTGTGGCGGCGGCCGACTCGCCCTCGCGCGGATCCAGCCCGCCGGTAACATACATACATATGTATACAACATACATACATACATACATACACTCTGCGGCGGCGGCCGATTCGCCCTCGCGCGGCCAGTGGGCCGCGCGGATACAGCCCGCCGGTAACATACATACATATATGCAACATACATACATACATACACTCTGTGGCGGCGGCCGACTAGCCCTCGCGCGGCAAGTGGGCCGCGCGGATACAGCCCGCCGGTAACATACATACATATATGCAACATACATACATACACTCTGTGGCGGCGGCCGACTCGCCCTCGCGCGGCAAGTGGGCCGCGCGGATACAGCGCGCCGGTAACATACATACATATATACAATATACAGAGACTCTCGATCACTCATTGAGAGCAGACGTGCCGCATATAATATTTATCAAAATAAATAAGTAATCATTTGCATAATCGTGACCTCGTTTTTACCGTTGATCGGTAGCAACATTAACTGTGTGTGTTTATAGTATGTGTTGTGTGTGTGGTTTCGTACTATGACATAGATCTAGAAAAAGATTAATAAAAAGATGGAAGGTAGTCCCTTCAACCGGAGCTCCAGAACAGCGCGCTCTCCGCCCCCGCCCACGCCCCCGCCCCGCGCCGTACCTGATGCGCCGCCACCGACCCAAGATCTGGTTAGTGAGGTTGTGTCCACAGAGGAAATTCAGAAATGGATGTCAGCCATAGAACAGGCCCTGAATGAGGTATGTCAGATTGCGTCAGACGGGAAATTGAACTCGGATCAAAAAATGCGAATCAGCAATTTATGTCGGAGAGTGGGTCACGGTACCTCTCAGATGGCAGTCCAATACCAGTCCCTGAAGACCCAAATTGCCAAAGCCTACGGCTCAATCACGACCCTCCAAAGCCAAGTCGAGATTACTCAGCGTTTAACAGACTTAAAGCAGTGTGTCGAAGAGTCGCGGAAGCCAACCGAAACCAGAACTTTTGCTGACATGGTGAAAAGAGGTGCCGGTAAATTTATACAGCCGACAAATATTCGTTCAGTGGCCATATATCCGAATGACAAATTAAAGACTAGTGAAGAGACTAAATCTTTAGTCCAAAAAATTATTTGTCCAGAAGAAATGAAACTTCATGTTAGAAGCGTGCACAAGACCAGAAATGGGGGTGTCATAATCAGCACTGACACCAAAGACGACATAACTAAACTTAAACAATCGGTGCAGCTGACAAACTCGGGCCTTACGGTGGATGAACCTACTAAAAGGAAGCCCAGAGTAGTAATTATTGGCGTTCCTACTTCAATGCAGGAAAAGGAGCTTTTTAGCTGCCTTTACCACCAAAATTTAACTGAGAACCTTCCGAACTCCACTCTGGAAACATTTTTAAGCACAATTAAACTAAGCCACAAATCAGGAAAGAAAGATGCTGAGACCTGTAATTTTATTTTGGAAGTTCCTGCAACTGTACGTAAAGCCCTGATGACTAAGGAAAGGGTATTCGTGAATTGGTCTTCTTGCCCTGTTAGAGACTTCACCTTGGTCACAAGGTGCTTCAAATGTCAGCAGTACGGTCACGCGGCCAAGTCATGCCGAGAACAAACTTACACGTGCGGTCACTGCGGCGATCTGGGTCACTCAATAAAGGAGTGCACAAAAAAGACCGAAGATCCGAAATGCGCTACTTGTTTGCGTTTTAAAAAGCCGTGTCAACATAAAACAGGCGATGCGGAGTGTCCGGCAAAACTAATGGCGGAAAGAAGATATATAAACTCTATCGACTATGGAGGCGCCTAGAGCGCCGTTACTTAATTTTTATTTTTCTGCCCATCTTTACAAACTTTATTTATATATTTTTATTTATACATTCTTTTTTAATTGTTTATTTTTTTCTAGTATTTTTATTATACATTATGACTAATAGTTTCATAGATGATTTAGATAACTTTGCTGTATCAGAACCAATCGTTTGTGAAGTGGAAAATTGCAACGAATTATTGTCTATATATAAAAATTCTCTAACCATTCTATCGCAGAATATACGCAGCATTTACAAAAATTTTGACAACTTTTCTGTACTTCACCATAGGCTTAATATTGATTGTGATATTTTCGTGTTGACAGAGTGCTGGCTGAACAAACAGTATAACGTTCCTCTGATTCAAGGGTATAGTATGTACAACAGTAATATAAACTACAATCAGAATGATGGGGTGATAATTTATGTAAAAAATGAACTCAATGTCACTGTAGAAGAACCAGATATGCAAGACTGTAATAGACTGATAATAAAAGTTGGTTCGGATTTTGCAATACTAGCTTTATATAGACCCCCCTCTTTTAAAAATACGACAAATTTTATTAACACCCTTAATGATACTTTACAGAAGTTGTCACAATTTAAAAACATTTACTTGGTCGGGGATATTAACATTAATATTCTCTCAGAAAATGCAGATGCAGTTGCTCAGGAATATCTCAACCTATGTTGCTTTCACGGTTTGTTCCCTGCACACACGCTGCCTACTCATCAAAGTGGCTCGTGCTTGGACCACATCATGCTTAAGTCAACCTTGCCATCTCTTGCACTTATTATCAACACGTCAATAACAGATCACAAAACTGTCCTACTAACCTGTAACACCGCATTACCTAAAACAGACAAAATTCGCACAATCACCAAATTAAACAAAATTAAACTTGAAAATGATATTCGCGACATTGACTTAAACCCGGTTTATAATTCTGCTGACCCGCACTTTTGTATGTTATACCTAATAGAAAAATTACAATTTGCAATTCAGAAAAATACGAAGAATATTCGCGTAAGTAACAAACTTTGCAATATAAAGCCGTGGATTACGCCTGGCCTTATTCGCTGTATGAGACATAGAGATAAACTGCACATGAAAGCTAAATCAAATCCAACCAACTTAGTATTACAATTATCCTACAAAAGATACCGAAACTTTTGTAATGATCTCTTAAGAAAAGTAAAGCTGAATTATAATAAAACAACATTAGAAAAAGCGGGTACGAATAATAAAATGATTTGGAAACATATTAAAAATGTAACTTATTCCTCAAAACAAAATGAGTCATCTTCAAGTTTATTGAATGCACACCCGTCACAGTCTGCATCTGCTAACATAGCAAAT
Organism: Peribatodes rhomboidaria; assembly: GCA_911728515.1. Taxonomy (NCBI): domain Eukaryota; kingdom Metazoa; phylum Arthropoda; class Insecta; order Lepidoptera; family Geometridae; genus Peribatodes; species Peribatodes rhomboidaria. Next base: position 8,871,103 of record OU452195.1, on the reverse strand, counting down.
AATTTCTTTGTCAATGCAGGCAAGTCTCTGGCAGAAAAAGTACTAAATCAATTAAATCCTCTTACAACCCCCGCTCCCGTTTGCACTTCCTTAACATCCCTTGCATTGTTAAATACTGACGAAACTGAGGTAGAAAGGATAATCATGGGCTTAAGAGATAACTGTGCAGTTGGCTGGGATAATATTCCTTGTAAAATTATAAAACAATATAAGCACCTATTAGTACCACCATTGACTCACATCTTCCGAAAATGTTTAACCGTGGGTATTTTCCCCAACTGTCTCAAAAAAGCCGTTATTATTCCTATACACAAATCGGGTAGGAAAGATCAAGTGACAAATTACAGGCCTATTTCCTTACTGCCCTCTTTTTCTAAAGTATTAGAAAAAATTATAAATAATAGGTTACTCGGCTACTTACAGGATAAATCGATATTATCTGATAAGCAGTTTGGTTTTAGACCTGGAATTTCAACAGCAGATGCTGTTCATCATCTAACCGACTACTTAGCTCATGAGCTCGATAAAGGTAACCACACTATAGGAATTTTCCTGGACCTCGCAAAAGCTTTTGACACGGTATCCATCCCAATCCTTTTGCGTAAGCTTGAAAACCTGGGGGTACGAGGTACCCAGTTAAAACTTTTTGCAAGCTACTTGGAAGAGCGTACTCAATGCGTTAAGATTGACAGTGTTTTCAGCGCGGATGTGAAAAACACTTCCTACGGTATCCCCCAAGGAAGCATATTAGGGCCTACCCTTTTTTTAATTTATATCAACGACCTCTGCAATGTAAATTTGGATCATGGCATAGTCATATCATACGCTGACGACACTGCTCTACTTTTTTCGGCTGACTCAGAAGAGGAAGTTTACAAGCATGCTCAAAACGGCTTCAACGCTATTAATCGCTGTCTTCAACATAACCTACTAACACTAAACGCTGACAAGACAAAATTCATTAAATTTTCAATGCGAAAACCAGCATCAACTCAAACTAGCACTAAAGTATTAGCGCACTATTGTAGAGGTTCCGGTGTCATACAATGTAACTGCCCTGTCATTAAAATTACGAATAAAATAAAATACTTGGGCATAATATTAGATGAAACTCTATCGTTTAAACCACACATCGAAATGGTATGCAACAGGATTCGTAAGATGATATTTGTATTTAAAAAGCTACGCAGTATTTCAAATCCAAAATTAATCAGACAGGTTTATTTAGCTCTTTGTCAATCAATATTATCTTATTGTATAACTGCATGGGGTGGAGCAGGGAAAACATTGTTACTAACCATCGAGAGAGCTCAACGTGCGATCCTCAAGGTGTCAACTTTCCGTCCCTTCCTATTTCCTACTAACCTTCTCTTCAAATCTTGTGAAGTATTAACCGTTCGCCAGCTTTTCATAATGAACATAGTACTAAAGCAGCACGCAGCTACTCCTTACAACGCTGACATTACTAACAAAAGACGGAAAGATATTGTGTGCCCTCAAAAAGCAACAAAGCATGCTTTTACAAGAAAATTTTTCATGTTTTTAGGTCCGCTTCTTTACAATAGACTCAATTCTCTCGGGCAATTATTTTCCCTTACTTATACAAAATGTAAGCAAACTGTTAAAGAAGCACTCCAAAATATGTCCTACGAAGATACAGAGAAGTTGTTATTTGTTTGTGTTTAATTTGTATGTTTAATTTTAAATTTACAGTAAGTTTATTTTATAGTTTAAAATTAATTAGAATTTTAGTGAATTAGAATATGTGAGTATGCAATGATTATTTTAAGTTAATTTTTTGCCGTATTTATCGCCTGACAAACAGGACTACCTAGTTCAGGCAAAATTATTTTATTGTTTCTAAAAAATGTTTGCATTTGATAGTTTTTATCTTTATCATGTACTTTTTGAAATAAAAATTTATTATTATTATTATACTCTGTGGCGGCGGCCGATTCGCCCTCGCGCGGCAAGTGGGCCGCGCGGATACAGCCCGCCGGTAACATACATACATATATGCAACATACATACACTCTGTGGCGGCGGCCGACTAGCCCTCGCGCGGCAAGTGGGCCGCGCGGATACAGCCCGCCGGTAACATACATACATATATGCAACATACATACACTCTGTGGCGGCGGCCGACTAGCCCTCGCGCGGCAAGTGGGCCGCGCGGATACAGCGCGCCGGTAACATACATACATATATACAACATACATACATACATACATACACTCTGCGGCGGCGGCCGATTCGCCCTCGCGCGGCAAGTGGGCCGCGCGGATACAGCGCGCCGGTAACATACATACATATATACAACATACATACATACACTCTGCGGCGGCGGCCGATTCGTCCTCGCGCGGCAAGTGGGCCGCGCGGATGCAGCGCGCCGGTAACATACATACATACATATATGCAACATACATACACTCTGTGGCGGCGGCCGACTAGCCCTCGCGCGGCAAGTGGGCCGCGCGGATACAGCGCGCCGGTAACATACATACATATATGCAACATACATACACTCTGTGGCGGCGGCCGACTAGCCTTCGCGCGGCAAGTTGGCCGCGCGGATCCAGCGCGCCGGTAACATACATACATATATGCAACATACATACACTCTGTGGCGGCGGCCGACTAGCCCTCGCGCGGCAAGTGGGCCGCGCGGATACAGCGCGCCGGTAACATACATACATATATGCAACATACATACACTCTGTGGCGGCGGCCGACTAGCCCTCGCGCGGCAAGTGGGCCGCGCGGATCCAGCCCGCCGGTAACATACATACATATGTATACAACATACATACATACATACACTCTGCGGCGGCGGCCGATTCGCCCTCGCGCGGCAAGTGGGCCGCGCGGATACAGCCCGCCGGTAACATACATACATATATGCAACATACATACATACATACACTCTGTGGCGGCGGCCGACTAGCCCTCGCGCGGCAAGTGAGCCGCGCGGATACAGCCCGCCGGTAACATACATATATACAACATACATACATACATACACTCTGTGGCGGCGGCCGACTAGCCCTCGCGCGGCAAGTGGGCCGCGCGGATACAGCCCGCCGGTAACATACATATATACAACATACATACATACACTCTGTGGCGGCGGCCGACTCGCCCTCGCGCGGCATGTGGGCCGCACGGATACAGCGCGCCGATAACATACATACATATATACAACATACATATGCGTGACGTCACTTGCCGGGCCCAACAGAAAACCAGCGCTGGTTGTGTACAATCAGCAACACGCTGAGTTGGGGCCGGTTCTGTGACAATGTGCTTGTGTATTTTGTGTCTTCCTCTTCTGTCTGTCTATGTACATTGTCACAATAAAGTATTCTGTATTCTGTATACATACATATATACACTCTGCGGCGGCGGCCGATTCGCCCTCGCGCGGCAAGTGGGCCGCGCGGATACAGCCCGCCGGTAACATACATACATACATATATGCAACATACATACATACACTCTGTGGCGGCGGCCGACTCGCCCTCGCGCGGCCCACCCGATTCGCCCTCGCGCGGCAAGTGGGCCGCGCGGATACAGCCCGCCGGTAACATACATACATATATGCAACATACATACACTCTGTGGCGGCGGCCGACTCGACCTCGCGGGGCAAGTGGGCCGCGCGGATACAGCCCGCCGGTAACATACATATATACAACATACATACATACATACATACACTCTGTGGCGGCGGCCGACTCGCCCTCGCGCGGATACAGCCCGCCGGTAACATACATACATATATGCAACATACATACACTCTGTGGCGGCGGCCGACTCGCCCTCGCGCGGCAAGTGGGCCGCGCGGATACAGCGCGCCGGTAACATACATACATATATACAACATACATACATACACTCTGCGGCGGCGGCCGATTCGTCCTCGCGCGGCAAGTGGGCCGCGCGGATGCAGCGCGCCGGTAACATACATACATACATATATGCAACATACATACACTCTGTGGCGGCGGCCGACTAGCCCTCGCGCGGCAAGTGGGCCTCGCGGATACAGCGCGCCGGTAACATACATACATATATGCAACATACATACACTCTGTGGCGGCGGCCGACTAGCCTTCGCGCGGCAAGTTGGCCGCGCGGATCCAGCGCGCCGGTAACATACATACATATATGCAACATACATACACTCTGTGGCGGCGGCCGACTAGCCCTCGCGCGGCAAGTGGGCCGCGCGGATACAGCGCGCCGGTAACATACATACATATATGCAACATACATACACTCTGTGGCGGCGGCCGACTAGCCCTCGCGCGGCAAGTGGGCCGCGCGGATCCAGCCCGCCGGTAACATACATACATATGTATACAACATACATACATACATACACTCTGCGGCGGCGGCCGATTCGCCCTCGCGCGGCAAGTGGGCCGCGCGGATACAGCCCGCCGGTAACATACATACATATATGCAACATACATACATACATACACTCTGTGGCGGCGGCCGACTAGCCCTCGCGCGGCAAGTGAGCCGCGCGGATACAGCCCGCCGGTAACATACATATATACAACATACATACATACATACACTCTGTGGCGGCGGCCGACTAGCCCTCGCGCGGCAAGTGGGCCGCGCGGATACAGCCCGCCGGTAACATACATATATACAACATACATACATACACTCTGTGGCGGCGGCCGACTCGCCCTCGCGCGGCATGTGGGCCGCACGGATACAGCGCGCCGATAACATACATACATATATACAACATACATATGCGTGACGTCACTTGCCGGGCCCAACAGAAAACCAGCGCTGGTTGTGTACAATCAGCAACACGCTGAGTTGGGGCCGGTTCTGTGACAATGTGCTTGTGTATTTTGTGTCTTCCTCTTCTGTCTGTCTATGTACATTGTCACAATAAAGTATTCTGTATTCTGTATACATACATATATACACTCTGCGGCGGCGGCCGATTCGCCCTCGCGCGGCAAGTGGGCCGCGCGGATACAGCCCGCCGGTAACATACATACATACATATATGCAACATACATACATACACTCTGTGGCGGCGGCCGACTCGCCCTCGCGCGGCCCACCCGATTCGCCCTCGCGCGGCAAGTGGGCCGCGCGGATACAGCCCGCCGGTAACATACATACATATATGCAACATACATACACTCTGTGGCGGCGGCCGACTCGACCTCGCGGGGCAAGTGGGCCGCGCGGATACAGCCCGCCGGTAACATACATATATACAACATACATACATACATACATACACTCTGTGGCGGCGGCCGACTCGCCCTCGCGCGGATCCAGCCCGCCGGTAACATACATACATATGTATACAACATACATACATACATACATACATACATACACTCTGCGGCGGCGGCCGATTCGCCCTCGCGCGGCCAGTGGGCCGCGCGGATACAGCCCGCCGGTAACATACATACATATATGCAACATACATACATACATACACTCTGTGGCGGCGGCCGACTAGCCCTCGCGCGGCAAGTGGGCCGCGCGGATACAGCCCGCCGGTAACATACATACATATATGCAACATACATACATACACTCTGTGGCGGCGGCCGACTCGCCCTCGCGCGGCAAGTGGGCCGCGCGGATACAGCGCGCCGGTAACATACATACATATATACAATATACATACACTCTGTGGCGGCGGCCGATTCGCCCTCGCGCGGCAAGTGGGCCGCGCGGATACAGCCCGCCGGTAACATACATACATATATGCAACATACATACACTCTGTGGCGGCGGCCGACTCGCCCTCGCGCGGCAAGTGGGCCGCGCGGATACAGCGCGCCAGTAACATACATACATACATACATATATACAACATACATACATACACTCTGCGGCGGCGGCCGATTCGCCCACGCCCTCGCGCGGCAAGTGGGCCGCGCGGATACAGCCCGCCGGTAACATACATACATATATGCAACATACATACACTCTGTGGCGGCGGCCGACTAGCCCTCGCGCGGCAAGTGGGCCGCGCGGATACAGCCCGCCGGTAACATACATACATATATGCAACATACATACACTCTGTGGCGGCGGCCGACTAGCCCTCGCGCGGCAAGTGGGCCGCGCGGATACAGCGCGCCGGTAACATACATACATATATGCAACATACATACACTCTGTGGCGGCGGCCGACTCGCCCTCGCGCGGCAAGTGGGCCGCGCGGATACAGCGCGCCGGTAACATACATACATATTTACAACATACATACATACACTCTGCGGCGGCGGCCGATTCGCCCACGCCCTCGCGCGGCAAGTGGGCCGCGCGGATACAGCCCGCCGGTAACATACATATATACAACATACATACATACACTCTGTGGCGGCGGCCGACTAGCCCTCGCGCGGCAAGTGGGCCGCGCGGATAACTTGCCGCGCGGATACAGCCCGCCGGTAACATACATATATATACAACATACATACATACACTCTGTGGCGGCGGCCGACTCGCCCTCGCGCGGCATGTGGGCCGCACGGATACAGCGCGCCGATAACATACATACGTATATACAACATACATATGCGTGACGTCACTTGCCGGGCCCAACAGAAAACCAGCGCTGGTTGTGTACAATCAGCAACACGCTGAGTTGGGGCCGGTTCTGTGACAATGTGCTTGTGTATTTTGTGTGTCTTCCTCTTCTGTCTGTCTATGTACATTGTCACAATAAAGTATTCTGTATTCTGTATACATACATACATACATACACTCTGCGGCGGCGGCCGATTCGCCCTCGCGCGGCAAGTGGGCCGCGCGGATACAGCCCGCCGGTAACATACATTCATACATATATGCAACATACATACATACACTCTGTGGCGGCGGCCGACTCGCCCTCGCGCGGCAAGTGGGCCGCGCGGATACAGCGCGCCGGTAACATACATACATATATACAATATACATACACTCTGTGGCGGCGGCCGATTCGCCCTCGCGCGGCAAGTGGGGCGCGCGGATACAGCCCGCCGGTAACATACATACATATATGCAACATACATACACTCTGTGGCGGCGGCCGACTAGCCCTCGCGCGGCAAGTGGGCCGCGCGGATACAGCGCGCCGGTAACATACATACATATATATGTACAACATACATACATACAATCTGCGGCGGCGGCGGCCGATTCGCCCACGCCCTCGCGCGGCAAGTGGGCCGCGCGGATACAGCCCGCCGGTAACATACAAACATACATATATGCAACATACATACACTCTGTGGCGGCGGCCGACTCGCCCTCGCGCGGCAAGTGGGCCGCGCGGATACAGCGCGCCGGTAACATACATACATATATACAACATACATATATACATACACTCTGCGGCGGCGGCCGATTCGCCCACGCCCTCGCGCGGCAAGTGGGCCGCGCGGATACAGCCCGCCGGTAACATATATACAACATACATACATATATACAACATACATACATACATTTTTTAATTTATATCAACGACCTCTGCAATGTAAATTTGGATCATGGCATAGTCATATCATACGCTGACGACACTGCTCTACTTTTTTCGGCTGACTCAGAAGAGGAAGTTTACAAGCATGCTCAAAACGGCTTCAACGCTATTAATCGCTGTCTTCAACATAACCTACTAACACTAAACGCTGACAAGACAAAATTCATTAAATTTTCAATGCGAAAACCAGCATCAACTCAAACTAGCACTAAAGTATTAGCGCACTATTGTAGAGGTTCCGGTGTCATACAATGTAACTGCCCTGTCATTAAAATTACGAATAAAATAAAATACTTGGGCATAATATTAGATGAAACTCTATCGTTTAAACCACACATCGAAATGGTATGCAACAGGATTCGTAAGATGATATTTGTATTTAAAAAGCTACGCAGTATTTCAAATCCAAAATTAATCAGACAGGTTTATTTAGCTCTTTGTCAATCAATATTATCTTATTGTATAACTGCATGGGGTGGAGCAGGGAAAACATTGTTACTAACCATCGAGAGAGCTCAACGTGCGATCCTCAAGGTGTCAACTTTCCGTCCCTTCCTATTTCCTACTAACCTTCTCTACAAATCTTGTGAAGTATTAACCGTTCGCCAGCTTTTCATAATGAACATAGTGCTAAAGCAGCACGCAGCTACTCCTTACAACGCTGACATTACTAACAAAAGACGGAAAGATATTGTGTGCCCTCAAAAAGCAACAAAGCATGCTTTTACAAGAAAATTTTTCATGTTTTTAGGTCCGCTTCTTTACAATAGACTCAATTCTCTCGGGCAATTATTTTCCCTTACTTATACAAAATGTAAGCAAACTGATAAAGAAGCACTCCAAAATATGTCCTACGAAGATACAGAGAAGTTGTTATTTGTTTGTGTTTAATTTGTATGTTTAATTTTAAATTTACAGTAAGTTTATTTTATAGTTTAAAATTAGTTAGAATTTTAGTGAATTAGAATATGTGAGTATGCAATGATTATATTAAGTTAATTTTTTGCCGTATTTATCGCCTGACAAACAGGACTACCTAGTTCAGGCAAAATTATTTTATTGTTTCTAAAAAATGTTTGCATCTGATAGTTTTTATCTTTATCATGTACTTTTTGAAATAAAAATTTATTATTATTATTATTATTTATTATTATTATACATACATACATACACTCTGCGGCGGCGGCCGATTCGCCCTTGCGCGGCCAGTGGGCCGCGCGGATACAGCCCGCCGGTAACATACATACATATATGCAACATACATACATACATACACTCTGTGGCGGCGGCCGACTAGCCCTCGCGCGGCAAGTGGGCCGCGCGGATACAGCCCGCCGGTAACATACATATATACAACATACATACATACACTCTGTGGCGGCGGCCGACTCGCCCTCGCGCGGCATGTGGGCCGCACGGATACAGCGCGCCGATAACATACATACATATGCGTGACGTCACTTGCCGGGCCCAACAGAAAACCAGCGCTGGTTGTGTACAATCAGCAACACGCTGAGTTGGGGCCGGTTCTGTGACAATGTGCTTGTGTATTTTGTGTGTCTTCCTCTTCTGTCTGTCTATGTACATTGTCACAATAAAGTATTCTGTATACATACATACATACACTCTGCGGCGGCGGCCGATTCGCCCTCGCGCGGCAAGTGGGCCGCGCGGATACAGCCCGCCGGTAACATACATACATATATATATATATGCAACATACATACATACACTCTGTGGCGGCGGCCGACTCGCCCTCGCGCGGCAAGTGGGCCGCGCGGATACAGCGCGCCGGTAACATACATACATATATACAATATACATACACTCTGTGGCGGCGGCCGATTCGCCCTCGCGCGGCAAGTGGGCCGCGCGGATACAGCCCGCCGGTAACATACATACATACATACATACATACATACATACATACATACATACATACATCTCAAGAGAAATTAGAGGGCTGCTATGTGATCTTGTTCTATCACCGTTTAACTATAGCAGTGCTGTCTATGGGCCGAGGTTATAATAATAACTTCAAAGCAAAGTACAAAATCTTGCTACTGGATCGGCTTGAAAATAATTTTAAAGCACAAGCACAAGCACAAGCACGCAAGCACGCACGCACGCACGCACGCACGCACGCGCGCACGCACGCACGCACACACACACACACACACTACACCGATTTCAAATATTCTCCTACCAATAAAAAGCTACATTATCCCCGAGTGTCTTAGGCTATAAAACGCGGGCGAAGCCACGAGCAAAACAGCTAGTTATGTATATGTCGGGACGGACGAACGTGGCACCGACATCAGATGCCAGGCCATGGCAGAACAGCATCAGATAGGGTTCTATTGTACCGTGTCGTGAGTATATCGGGCGATGAGAATGAGACAAGGCATGTCCATTAATTTCGGTCACATGACATTACACTTCACTAAGCACAATCAACAAAACTTAATAACTAAGTATGGCTCTCGGGCAGCGTGTGTACCGGACGAGCGCCGTCGAACGAAAGGCCCGTGCTACCGCAAGCGACGCCTTTTATAGGCGCTGGGGTGGGGAGCGAGTGGCGTGATCGCTGACGAGTCACCTGAGTGCTTAGTGTGAGTTTTTCTTACTTTTCGATCGCGTAAAAGTAACTCCAATTTGTATGAAAATTAAAAAGCGCCACCTAGTGGGAGTAATGAGAAACCGCAATCGTGAGTGCGAGTTTTTTGTTTACTGCCAACATTGACATGAAAAATTTACTTTTTCACGGTGAATTTACGCGAATCGAGTGACAAGCTCGATTGGCGCTCACACTCGCTCGTTTTCGATTGTCGATCCGTGTGACGTAAACTCGTTTACGCTGTAGTAAAGTTATTCGATTTACTTTGAGCAACTCACACTAAGCACTCTGTTGTACGCGCTGTTTGCAATGTAAAAACGGCGGTACCGTCACATAAATAACTGAAATGTTGTATATTTCAGAGAAACGCGTAGACTCGGACGGGTCCAAAGATAGTTCAATCGACAGCGGGACCGACACTCGGTATATCGAGAAACGGAGAGAGAACACCGCGAAACAGGTATGTGGGTGTGTGTGGGGACCAGTGGGTGTGTGTGGAGATGAGTGGGTGTGTTGAAATATTGATGTGCAAGTCAGATACTGTGAAGCGGTCTTCACATTATTCAATTCGCAGTACGCGAAAAATTGGATAGTGTATAATACCTGTTAGACAGTTACCAATCCATTTTTTTCTTATTGCACGGGCACTGCCACGCTAAGTTAGCATACTGCAAATTGGATAGCGTAATGGCCGCTGAAGTATCATTTAGTTTGCTGTCAAATTAAATCTTAATACAAAAGGTCCTAGACAAGTCAGGTTCGCTTCCAAGCGATTCTGTTTCTACAATTGCAAGCTCAAACTTAGCTGTGATTGGACAAATTGAGATCACGTGACATTCTTGACCAATCAGCAGCTAAGGTTTGAGCGTCAGCGATTGTAGAACAAAAACCGCTTGTAAGTCAAAAAAAGTCAAAAGTTAAAATATTTTTATTCAATTGGGTATCAAAGATACGCTTGTGAACGTCAAAGCCACTACTCAGAAGAACAGGCAAGAAACTAAGAGGCATTTTTTTTTTTTTTTAAATAAATTACTGTCTCACAAATTTTGGCTTACAACTAGGTAATATCTATATGTACTAGTGGCTACTAGGCGGAAGTGGAAGGCTCCAGACCATTTTGTCTTCTAAATAATTGTTAACGTTATAATACCCTCTTTTCATTAATATAGTTTTAACATGGGATTTGAATTTTCTTTCAGTGAGCCCTGTTATATGTTTAGGGATTTTGTTTTATTATAAAAACGAACGCATTTGCCTATAAAGAATGCAACTTGTCTAGAGCTTAATGCTTATTGTATGCAACTTAATTTGACAGCTTACGAAATCACGTCGCTGATTAAAATTTTCTTCAATATTTCAATAGACTACGGTAATTGTTGTTTTTAACTCAGTATCTTTGTCTCACTCACATCGGTTGTGGTTTTTTTCCGGTGTCGGTTTTTTGTGGTGACGTGAAAATGACTGTTTTTTTTTATATATTTAAATTGTGATCAATATTTTGAAATGCAAACATAAAATCATTTGTAAAATATTTTTGATTAAGCGGAAGCGAGATCTCAGAGTCAGCTCGGACATCTCGTCATTTGTTTGTCCGACTCGTCATCATTTGTCGGACTATAACTTGAGTATCGTTGATACTATCTTTATGACATTTTGCAGGCAAGTAGTTCGTGCAAACTATTTTTTTAAATTCATAAATGAGCTAAATCGGACGAGTTGTAGAGATTTGCAAAGTATCCGTTTGAGCACAGTGATTTTTAATAAAATTACTTGAACCTGACTGCCTGAAACGATGGTGATTTTCGATTGTATAAATAAAATAAAATATAAAATAAATAAATAAATAAATATGTACTCGTATGTGTAAATACATTATTGACTTGATTTCGTCTTTCTATCCGAACTGTTGTAAATATTTCTGTTCTATTTGCCGCTTTATTAAGCTTTAAATAGAGTACAAAACAAACTGATCCGTTCAAAAAATTGATCACAATTTTTTTTCTCTCTAAATTTCTTGTTTTTTTTTTTCTTTAATCATATTTGTTTAATCATATTGTTGTTTTTTTTAGTTGATTGTGGATGATTCAGTTTTTTCCCATTTTATCCTAATTAATATTATTTATATTACATATGCATCAATGAAACCATATTATTAAGTTTTTACTTCCGTCGCGTATGCAAATAAGCCAAGAAGGCGTCGACTAAAAGTTAGACGAACAAAATATAATTAACCCTTTCACCGCCGGAGACGTTTTTATGCGACAAGAATTTTCGCCACTTAGAACTAACAATTAGTTCTCGGCGGATTAGATTCAGAATCTTTGTCGGACAAATCCGACTCAAGCGGTTAAAAAGTTGAAAATATTAAAAATAACTTGAATCATCCACCCATTCACATGTATGACTCGGTAAGGGTGTTTTCTCACTGCCAGCGTCCCAAATCCCTCAACCTGTCTCAACTGACGCGCGTCGAAGCCATATTTCGCAATTTCGACGCGACCATGCGGAAAACATACGATATACTCACTATATCGCCGAGGGTGGAAAAGGTTCTTTATTTTCGCTATTTTTTAGTTGGTCTGTTTTCATTATTTTTGTTTTTGTAAGCATTTTGTTTTCATAATGTACGTGAGCACTAGTTTTCGTGTTGCATTTTGTGTTTCGTATTTTTCGTGAGCATTTTGTTTTTGTAATTTTCATTAGCGTTTTGTTCACTTGCATTTTGTTTTGGTACACATTTGTTTTTTTGTCTTGTTTTCATTATGATTGATATGAGCCAATAAAAAACATGGGTTCTAAAATGATTGTCGGATAAATCCGGTTATAAGGTTAAAAGAGATATTGGTGTAAATTTAATTTTGTATATATTTTCCTCCATCGGCTTTTCCACCGCATAGCATGTGTATGTCTTCTGTCTCATTCGTACTTCTTACGCTTCACCATCACCTGTCCTATTCATTAGACCGCCTTATTCAGAAACGTTCCTTAGGCTAATTCATACTTTGAAGTGCTCTGTCAACTTTTTGCCGATTAGAAGTCTTGCAAGCGAGAAAGAGACACCATATTGTAGCAAAAGCCTATGGGATATTTTTGGACAAGGTCGTTAGTCGATGTTTAAAACTATAGATTTACAAATATCGATAAATGACAATAACCAATTAGACTATACCTCGTAAATGTATGATGTCACAAATGTGCTTATACGATCTCTCTCAGTATATCGACATTACAGCTGCCACACATTTTCTGTACCCTGTGTGTTGCGCTCATAATCATGTTCGTGAACACGGAGGTATATGTTTTAGTTCGCATTGATTGAAAATAGATGTCGCTTTAAGTATTTAGCGTCAAAGGGGAGCGAGGTAGGTGAGTGCATTTTTGTGTATCGATAAATCTATAGCTTTAAATATCTCTGCAGTTAGTTTTAAATCATTATTCTTGTATGTTACATTTTCTTTGTACATCTTCATTGTGAATGTTATGTTGCATTGTGTTTTGTATAGTTTATGCTTGACATCCGTTGAGATAGAACACCTAAAGAGTACAGAGTCACACTCCTCAGCGTTGTAATCGGAACGCAATAAGCTTACTACTGACTAAAAAGTCGGCGCAATGCGTAGCGTGCGCCGACTTTTTCGGCGGACATTTTTTTTGCACGTTCACGACTCTTGTAAGTATTGTATCTCAATGTTGATTCATATACTTATAGCTGTATTTTTTAAATCCATGGTCACTGAAATTTAACACGGCGATATATTTTACCATCTGCTGTTTACGATTAAGACGTCTCTCAGACAGACGCGGCCTGCGGTGGCTGCCAATGGAATTTTGTACTAGTGGCCACTGGTGGCTCGTTGGCCGCAGGCCGCTTCTGTCTTGGCGACACCTGACCGCCTTGTCAAGTTTCAGTGAAATTTGGCTTTAGTTGTTTTGTTTAGTTTTTTGACGCCCTGAGTGAATTTTCTAAAATCAATCTGTCTTCACACTACCTACCCTAAAAAAATTATGCTACCACATTTTAGATTGATCCAGTAATTTAAACAAATATGTGACAATAGGTATGCATACTTATCTAAAAAATAACATAAGTCACAAACGTGCGCTTTTATAATTTTGAAATTGAATTGTTTAAAAAAAATACCCATATACTTTTTAATTATTTTTACTTTAGTGCCAAGACAGATTTCATTGTAGTTAATTTTAGTTTCTTATTTTTTATTTTTACTAGTCAAAATCATAACAATTCACCCGGGGCGTCTTGTTTCAATTTTCATTTTTAAATTATTGTTTTTTTATTTTTTATTTCGCGTATAGGTAACAATAGTACCCAAGCCCCGGCCCGATACAAGGACGCGGCATCACACTGACGATTCCTCGCTCGGCAGCTTGAGATACGAGGTGGGAAGCTCCTTGGGTTTATGTCATTTGATTTTAAATTTTTTGTTTTTTATAGCAACCTGCACTGGCTTCGCTTTTTAACTTATTATTCACTAATTATTCTAATAATTCACTTGAGGGCTCCGCGACGCTCTGAATTTTCCATACAACCGTGCCTGTCAAATTTCTTTGAAACCATTTGTCAGATTATGATAATATTATCGCGACAAGTGTAGCCGGTTAGTTCGTCACTCGGCGATGTGTCGGGCGAATTATCGCCCACGCCAACTCCGCAGAAAGGCGGAGTTGACCGCTAATTTACACAATAACATCACCGATAACGATGATTTTGGCTCGACAACGCGACACGAATTATCGCGCGCTAATTTAGCCGCAACATAAAAAAGACCCAAGGTTCTATCAGTTTTGGTCACAATGGTTACTTGTCGTAAGGTCCATCGTTGTTTATTTCTCAAAGCAATAGCAAAAAGATATGATTCCGGCCAGGATCGAACTGGCGGCCTTCTGCGTGTTCCGGGTAGCAAACTCTGGTGGGAGGCTTCGGCCGTGGCTAGTTACCACCCACCGGACTAAGCCATGTCGTGAAATGACCTAGTCGTGTTTCGGGATGTAGTCCGGTGTAACCGTTCCGAAGACGGGTCTGAGCAGTAGCGCACTTGTAGCGCCTCACTCAACTGCCGTCTTTGTACTTCTTCACTCTAGTAAACTTCAAGGCTATAGTGAAAAAGTACCTTATAGGTCGTCGTGCTCCATCTTAGACCACAACGTCGCTTAACATCAGGCGAGTTGGTGGTCAAACGCCGACCTATTCTACATAAAAAAAAAAAAAAAAAAAAAAAGCAGATGTGATAACCACTACACCACGGAACCAGTTGGAAAGTTGATCGAAATAATTCAATGGATACAGTAGGTTGAGTATGAATTTTGATGGCTAGGGAGGATAGTTGGCGTTCCTCGAAAGTTAATAGTTAACGGTTAAGCTACATTAGCAATATTAATCTTAGTTTTATTAACGTCTAATTATAACGTTTTCAGGACGTCGAATCGACGGAGCACGACGGCGACATCGAGGACATATCGGACGGAGAGAGGACGTCGTCATCTGAGAGCAGGAACAGACCGACATACTACCCTGGGAACAACGACGACGATACGCCGGGGTGAGTGGGACAGACAGTGCGTGCAATGTGTGTGTAAGAGGGAGAGGAAGGGATATTAGAGAGAGGGGTGGCACGTTGAATGTAGAGTGTAGACGGAACACGACGATGACCGGCGTATCGTGGTCATTATTCGAAGACATAAAAATGACAACGATACGCCGGGGTTACTAGAGTGTATCGTGTGTGTGTGTGTGTGTGTGTGTGTGTGAGAGAGAGAGAGAGAGAGAGAGAGAGAGAGAGAGAGAGAGAGAGAGAGAGAGAGAGAGAGAGAAATATCTCCACAAGGAAAGAGATGGAGACTTATAGAGGGAGACGAAAGGAGGCACTCTTGCTCCAACTAGGCTATCATCACTGGGAAGACATGGACTAGAAAGCTTGGGACAGAAGGATATCAAAGCAGTTGGAAGAGGCCTTTGTCAAAAGGCAAACAGACTGGAGCACAGTGGCAGATTAATGTCTAGCATGTAGTATGTAATTTCAATTATGTGAATAAAGTTGGGAGCTGAGCTACTCACGTCCGTAGGAGTGTACTCTATTCTGATTCCCTACACGTGGTCTCCGGGTAGTGCTAACCGGGTAGCAAACTCTGGTGGGAGGCTTCGGCCGTGGCTAGTTACCACCCACCGGACCAAGCCATGCCCTGAAATGACCTAGTCGTGTTTCGGGATGTAGTCCGGTGTAACCGTTCCGAAGACGGGTCCGAGCAGTAGCGCACTTGTAGCGCCTCACTCAACTGCCGTCTTTGTACTTCTTCACTCTACAAAACTTCAAGCCTAGAGTGAATAAGTAAGTACCTTACAGGTCGTCGTGTCTTAGACCACAACGTCGCTTAACATCAGGCGAGTTGGTGGTCAAATGCCGACGCATTGTACATAAAAAAAGGCTTATATTAAATTATTACTATGACAGCGAGTTCATGGTGAACGCAATGGACGCGGAAGAGCTGCGTCAGTCGGTGCGTCGCTCAAAGAGATGGGTGGCCGGCTCCGTGCGGCTCGACATACCGCCGCCCGCGGCCTCGCTCAGCGGCTCGGGGCACGATAGCGATGATGATGAGGTGAGGATGCTGACGTTTTTTACAGACTAAAAAAAAGAGGACGGTCTGTTTTCGTTTATATCTTCAACCGGATTAAGAAAGAAAAAGGTTCAGTTCGATCAATTCAGTTGTATTTTTTTGTTAATGTTTGTGATGCTTAACTACGTTATTTATTGGCCGAGTTTGAATTTTTTTTTTTATTTGAAAAGATATACTTACTGGTTCCATTAGGTATTCGTAGCTTCCATTTTTTACAAAATCCAATTCGGATAATTCTTGTTTTATTTGAAAGGATAACTTACAGATTGGTCAATTTTTTTACAAAATCCCATTCGTTTGACAGGAAGTTGAATTTTTTTTTTAAGGTTTAGTTTAGGGTTCCTATTAGGAACCCTAAATTAAGACTAATAGGAACCAATTATGTAGTAAATAAACACTACATAATTGTATCGTCCGTGTAATAGGAACCAATTATGTAGTGTTTACTACACAATTGGTTCCTATTACACGGACGATACAATTATGTAGTGTTTACTACATAATTAAAATAAATATCAAAAGGCCAGAAAAAATGTGTCTCGGCGAGTTGACATGCCATAAAGGTTCTAAGCCCTGTGACTTACATTTCTCTTTTTAAATTGTTAAATAGGTATTTAATATTTTTTTTATTAATGAAAATAACGTTTTTTCGTTTATTTATTAACGTCATTTGGAAGTGTTTTAAATGGAGTAATTTTTTTTCTAAAATTCGTTAAGGGCCCTCATAGACGGGACATCCGAATTTTCACTGCTACACTCGGCAGTACTGCCAGTATTGCGGCAAAAACATGGCCCGTCTAGGACCGCTCTAATATTGTCATGTAATCAGGTGTCAACCCCATCCGGCGACAACACGGAGCGTCACCCTCTGTCCGGGTCGTGCGAGTCTCTCGACACGGCGGCTCGGCGCGAGAAGTACCTCAAGTCCGCCTTCGACAGCCTCACCGCCGACGGAGACAACACCGCAGGTACACACACACAACACCGTCACAAGACAACACTGTCTCTAGACAACTTTGTCGATAGTCAAAGCTGTCGCTTCATTCGTCAACATAGATTGTACTGATTGTCCCATCAGCGAACGCTAATGCCTATAGACTATAGGTACGGCATGTCATGGTCTATAAGTCTATCGACTTAATTCACATAACCAAAGCATATGTCCAATTAACAATAGTCAAAACTCTCTCAACTCCCATTTTGTCATATATTTTCAAGCGACAAATCTCCATCATTATCATGAACGCAGTCTTCTTACACGCTCCCACTGCAGAGCCCTAATCTCAACCCGGGGTGTTTAAGCCGTTGTCACGCTGGCTCAGTTCGGGCTAGTGGGCAATCTCCACATAGCTGATATAACCTGGCCTTTCTTAAGAAAAGCCCAAGTGCCAGGTCAAGAGTACCCGTAACTGACGATTATGTATGATAAGCCTCATGCACATGGGCTCAGTGCGGGCTGCTGGCTAATCTCAACACAACATAACATATCGTCACGCCTTTCCCCCGAGGGCGCTAGCAGAGGTGTAATACAACACTCACACTTCGCCGGCCGAAATTCAGTCTCAAATGTGCCAGAGGGCGAGCCTTTCGCCATACACCTGACTCCAGTCATGTAGCACATGACACACAATACGCACATAAGTTCACACAATGATCAAATTGGCGCGTGCCGTCGGCTGGGTTTGCACCCACTCCCTCTGGCTAGAGAGGCGGGCCTCCTCCAACTAGGCTACTATCGGCACACGAGTGACACGCCCCCGCCCCGCCCCCCCGCAGGCAACACGTCGTCGCTGTCCTCGCAGCACCTGTCCCGCGCGCCGGCCGCGCGCCCCGCCCCCGCGCCCCGCACGCCCGGGAAGCTCGTGGACCCCGACGCCGCGAGGAAGAGGGACGAACTGAACCGCCGCATACTGGAGACTAGGAGGCAGTTGGAGAGCGTGAGTAGCGTTAGTGATCTTTTAATATATTTTTTAATAAATTAACTAGTACTGAACTAAAGGTTGACAGTGAGTCCCAAACTAAGCTCTAGGCCTGTATCTTGTCTGAATTGGCAAGGTCCACTCCGATGAAACTAAACAAAATGTACGTCGTTGACCTCAACACAGCCAGCGCAGATTCAGCTATGCACTGGACGTTCTGATGCGGAAAACTCCAACTTTACAAATACAACTTACAACTAAAAAAGAAAATACAACTTTTGGACACAAAACTCAATACTTCAACATTTTTCAAAACAATATTTTTGGAACTTTTCAACTCTTTTTTCATAACTGTTAAAACTTCTGGACTAGGTTTTTGTAACGTAACATATTAACTATGAGAAAAATAGGCCTATGTTCAACAGTGGCCGATCACTGACTGATGACGATGGAGACAATTGTGATATGATTTGATAAACTTTTTGTCCAAAAGGTGGCGTTCCGTTCGAATTTAAAATCGAGCCAATCGACCACCGACTTATCCTACATCCCGGAGAAAGATGGCTCGCGGCGAGCCAGACCGGTGTCCATGGCTGTACCCACGAATAGGAACTATGGTATGTGGAGACACTCATTTATCGTGTGTGTGCTGAGATTAACATCATGATTTAAAACATTTTGTCTGTGGACAGTGTGGACGTTTGACTTTTAAAACAAAATCTATCAAATATCGGATCAATCGATAATCAGAACCTAATAATCGAATAATTTGCACGGCTGACGGCTGTTAATGGATGGACGTAATATACTAAATACAATGTACCATTATCACGCAAACAGAAATTTTAACTTTAACTATTTAAAATATATATAATAGAATATTTAAAAATTGGGTATTAGCAACGCTTGACAGTACCGTTTGATTAAAAAGATTAGGCTTAATTTACATTGACATGGCAACGCCTTATTGTTAAAGATGGATGTAATTTTCAACAATAAGGTGCTATTGAAATGTTAATTTAGCTTAACCAGTATAATTGTTTGTTTCAGTTAAAATAAAGACATTCGATAATTAACATTAACTATTTTGTTATCCATCTTAACTATAATTAACAAAGTTAAACGTCCTTAAACCATAATAATCTGATCCATCATAATCCGTACTAACCCACCATTATAATTCATGCTGACCAGGACTAACTATCGAAGAGACGCTCGATAGTCTCAATTCGAACTACTTCGACAGTCTCAACCCTTATCAAAACAACCAGCTGGACTATAGAAACAAAAACCCTTATGCCATCCCCGCAAACTTAAACAAACTCATCCCTGAGTACGATAATCCTCCCCCTTACATACCCCCTCGAAGTAACATCGCAACCACACAACAAGAAAAACGACCAATGAATTTTACTCCATACGGTACAAAACCTATAGTTTTCAAGGAAATGAATCAGAAACCGCTAGCGTTTACAGTTGATATGAAACCTGTTTCAAAAGTTTTCGATAGACTCTTTACTACGGAAGAACCGAAACCTAGGAATTTCCAGCTAAATTTGAGCGAGAAACCTCAAGCTAAAACGGCAAAACCGAACGCTCGAAGCATTTTCAAGAATTACAAGTCTTGTCCCGTTTCGCCGGTTTCTGAAGAGTGCAAGTGGGCTGATAAGGTAGCGCAGAGTAACAAGAATGATAACGCAAACCTAAAACAGCAAACTCACAGCTTAGATCCCAAAAAACGAAACTCCTTAAGCTTTTTCATAGGTCTCGATAAAAACATTAAAGATAACGGTAAAAGTATAGTAGATACCATCAAAAGTGATACAGAGAAAATGATTGCTGAAATAACAAAGAAATACGGGGATTTGGATGATTACGAACCGCACAACGATCTAGATACAGAACCTACCAAAGAAGTAGGAGAAAGAAACGATGGGAACTTCTCATCTGACTCTTTAGAAGACTGCAGTCTTAGTCAAGATGCTAGCTGCAAAAACAAACTCTATTCTAAGAAAGTTTGTAAGAAACACAACAAATCTTTACCTCGTAGATCTGTGTCTAATTATGAAATCTCTGGCAGTATTGATAAGCCCGCAGTACCAGCCAAGCCAGCTTATATAACCAATCAGAAAAGTTCCACGCTACCGAGGAACATGCCGTCAAATCTAGATGATATCCTAGACGAAGATTCAATTAACTATAACTACGCGAACATTTATAGATGTCAGAGTGTCTTAACGAAACGATGTATAACAAGGTCCAATGAATCGGTCCTGAGTGAAAATTCTAATTGCTCAAGTGTTTCTAATGAGATATTCTTAAGATATGGAAATGAAGTCGCTTTTCAACAAGCCAAATTTGATAGTAGATACAATTTGAACGATTCACAAAATTGTTCCTACGAAAACTTGAACGAACCAGACGAACATTATTTAGAGAAACACAGGCATTCAAGTGCGAGCTTCTTTTTGAACCAAAAGAAGTATATGAAGAACAGTTGCAGCCAAGAATCTGTGCTATCAGACGAATATTTGGACAACGACAATCAGTTGTGTCGAACGAACTGCAATTCTCTTGAAAGCGTTCTGTCTGACGATTCTGAATGTACTAAAAGCGCTCCATTAGAGATGCTATTCGAAGGAGCGAGACCAAAAAGACCTCCCAAAAACGCTGTCAGTATACCAAGAAACAGCAAAAGCTGCTACGAATTCGACAACGGCTCAAAAAGCTACGGCTCAAGCCCCAACAATGTTCCTTCTTACTTCGGTGGTTATATGTATAACAATTATTTAGGTGCTTCCAGTCCTAAGAATGACACTGCCAATACTATGCCAAAAACTGTTACTTCCACGCCTAAGCCAATGAGCAAAGTATGTGGGTTTGAAGTCTCAAAAGACCTGTCAGGACATAAAACCGTCACCAGATCCAAAAGTCTGTACGATTCTGCTTCTAAACAACAGCCTCCGCCGCCAGCTAAGAATATAGCGTACTATTTCGACGGCAACAACGTTCAACAGTACACAAAAGACAAGAAACTTACAGATGAAATACCAAGACTGAATACAAGTGACTATATGGCGAATAAGACCAAATCTCTCCAACCAAAGTTCGCTGATAAGCACAAATATAAGAGCGAAATGGATGGTTGCGAGCAGAATTCAAAAGCCATGGTCAAATCTAAGAGTTGCAGTTTCGAGGTAGTTTTAGAACCTGCTTCAAAACCTAATCCACTCAAGAATTTAATGGAAAAACGTAATTCTCATGTGCAAAAGAATTTAGAGAAATTCGAAGAGCAAATTCGTAAAGGTTCCCAAACTAAAACAAATAAAAACCAACTTAATAAAGACAAAGCAAATGGATCTAAATTCAATAATACCACTAAGAGTTTAGAAAGAGGTTCTGGGCAGAAGAATAATAATAATACAAAGATTACAATGGAGTTTGTTCCGCATAAGCCTCCGAAACCCATGAAGAGGACGTCTTCCGTTAAAATTAACAACAGACTCAAAGCTGGTTTAGACAAGTCAACACTTAGCTCTTCCATTTCATCTCAATACAAAGCCAAGCTCGATGGCTTACAGAATAAAAATTACTTAGGCAACAAAAAGCAAGAAGATTCCAACTCTAATATAGATACTTCAGATAATACAGAAAAGAGTTTCGATATATTTGTCAAAGAAAAAGATATAAATGAAAATAAGTCTGAAATGCAAATGGACAGTCTAGAAGTCTATGCAATGCAGAAAATGGAACGTATGAAAGAAGTCAGTATGGATTCTCTAGACGTTTTAGACAACAGCGACTTCGCTAAAGATTCTTTAGATTACTACGCCGAACAAGAAAACAAATTCTCTTTCGGAAAGACAATAAAAGATCAGATCAATCTCAAAATCGCTAAAAACGATCGCGATTTCAATATCCCTAGTAACAGTCAAAATAACGATGCAAAAGAGAACATAGCTCCCGTCAACAGTGATGAAATTAAAAAATACAAATACATAGAACGGAAACTTGAAATCATAAACAAGTTAGTAGAAATGGAAGAGAGAAAGATTTTACAAGAGAAGATTTTCAAAGAATGGAGAATGAGACCTTTGAAAGCTAATATAAACGATGGCAAAGGAGTAGTTAAAGTTCTTTCGAGAAAATTCGAGAAATTAGCAACGAAACAAAACACTACCCCAAACTTCGCATCACTAACGTTAGAGGAAGCTGATACGGACACAGAACCAGTAACCGAAGCTAAAGAAATCAAACGAAACCTGAGCCTTCCTGACATACTAGACTCTGAACAAATCGGAGGTCTAGTTACAGCGGACTTGGACGCAAGTAACGAATCGGGAAACACCGACCAAGTCGTACTAAACAATTCAGTGCAAACAGAAAACGCACCTAAAAGCCTAAAGCAAAGAGTCTACAACGAAATGGTCATACCGAAAACTGATGTTCACCTAGACAGCGAAAACTATGAATCGTCAACAACCAGTTCGAGCTGCACCAATTCGCCGAAAAGACTATCTTTTTACGGCTTTAGCAGGCCTAAGACTCCTTTTAGAAAGATGATTAGGATTCCAACACCCAGACTCTGTATGGAGAACAGAATTTTCCCTTCAACGGTCAAAGTTAGGCCGGTTTTTTCCGGGGGTGTCATAAGAGGATGTCTGGCTAAAAGGGTACCCCTAACACCGATGTTGCCATCAAAATTCACACCAAACCAAGGTCGGGTGCATGTTCAAAAAGATTTTAATAGATGTTTCGATCTTGATTTGCGGAAGAATTTCATTGAATTCTCTTTTAGGTTTTGTCTTGTGATGTGATTATGAAGAAGTTTTTCTGGTTTATAAAAATAAGTTTATAAAACTTTGAAGTCCCAATATAATTTGACTGTAGTTAATCTAATATTTCTAATTTGTTTTCGTTGATAGACTAAAGTTTTGAAATCATATGCACAAGCTTCTTCATGACACATCATAAAACCAGCTTTTTATATTTTTGTTTTCAGGTGTCTTATGCATGGTCGTTGATTTTTTTGATGATTTTTCAGCATGCGTTTCATTTATGTATTTAATTATTTATGTTATTAGAATAATGTTGTATTTATGATTATTTATTTATTTAGATGTTTTTTTAGGTTTAGCCTTGCATTAAAAAATCAGCGGTCTGAACTAGAGTATATTTAAAAGTTAAGATATTTCAAAAAAATGTACCTAAAAGACTTATCCAAATTCCAGTACTTATGTCAAAACCCTAATTCTCTTCCATCCATCCATTTATTTTTATTATTAACGTTATATTGAGTCAAATACTCTGACTGTAGTTACAATTTTCAATCGATTCATTTCACTTTATGCACTTTGATCACATTCGATAAATAAAAAAAAAATCTTAACTAAACTCTTTTCAAAGTTGTGTTAACATGGGGCCGCAAGGTCTCAGTTCGAAGCGAACTACCAGTAGTAGTCTTGTGTCCCGCATGTTCGTTTTTAAACAATTTGAGATGTTCACACCGCTGTCCAGTGTTCTTGCATGAGATATCCCTAAAGATCCGTGGTAAATCGGCAGCGAACCGCCACCATTCAGCTTCTGACCGCGAGGAGGAATCGACGGGTATGCGGCGAGCGATCTCGCTCTCTGATCTGGCGGCTAAGCCGATGCCGGCGCCACGGACGCCGCAAGGTGGGTCTGTGGTGTTTGGCCACTTTGTGGGGGACGGGCACTTTGGGTGTGGTTAATGGGCACTTTGGGTGTGGTTAATTGGCACTTTGGGTGTGAAAATAAGCATTGGTTGTGGTATATGGGAACTTTGGGTGTAGTCAATGGGCACTTTGAGTGTGGTTAATGAGCACTATGGTTGTGGGAATTACCATTGGTTGTGGTAAATGGGCACTTTGGGCGTAGTTATTGGGCACATTGGGTGTTGTTAATGGGCACTATGGCTGTGGCAATGAGCATTGGTTGTGGTAAATATGGGCACTTTGAGTGTGGTAAATGGAGATGTTAGTAGCTTGAAGTGTATCATATAATTGCACATGAAATAGTAGACCTGTGTACAGAATATAGTTTTTTAGTGACACGGTAACACAGGCCCATGGTGGTGGTTTAGTTTAGTGTACTTATTGTGTAATTGTGTATTTATGCTAGAAATCATAATATATTTGTATTCATAATTATTATTATTAGCATGTTGCCAATTTGAAAACATTAATTTGTATTAGGTAAGTTTTAAAATGTATTAAAAGGTGATGGATTTACGTTTTTTAGTACGTTGTATTTACAAGTTTTTTTCATTTATATTTCTAATCCTTAGTAAACGTTGTATAGCATTGGGATAGTTATATAGTGCAGTATGTCGATCGAGCTGTAAAAAGCTTTAAGCTCGAAAAATTAAAAAGAAAAGAAAAAGACGAAACTAAACATAATTATGTAGTATATGTAAACAATTTATGGGCTATGCAACGTTTATTACTAAGGGGCTTATTACTATTTTGTTCGATATATTTATATTTTTCTATCTTTTTTGGTATTTATTATTATGCTTGCCTCTGCATGTTTTGTATTTTATATTCTTGGCTATGTACATAAAATTGATTGGTTACTAATATTAATTTAGCATTTTAGTAATTAGAAAGTTAACTGTAATTAATGGTACTTTATTATCTTACTAACATTTTTTTTTTCTCATCTCTTTCGGAAGAGATGTTAATTTCGTATGTCAGAATTCTGTCTGGATCTCTGTCCAGGTCTATCTTTTTCTGCAGGTCGTGTTTCTTAAACGGTTCTTTTGAAAATTTTGTGAGTAGGTTCAATAATTACATTTTAGGAAAATAAAACATAAATATTGGAAAAATCTCCAAAAACTGACTCGCTCAAAAAATTCTGTGAGTGATATTTTGCGAGCTATTTTGCGAGCAGGTTCACGAACCTGCTCGAACCTGCTCGCAAAATATCACGAGAATCGGTTGAGGAATACGACCAGTGGCCCTATTCGGAGATTTGAGATTTTCATCTCACTTTTTTTCGTCTTTGTTGCTCTCGTTTGAAATGTCGTAGATGTGAGAGTGACCAAGATAAAATCTCATCTCATCTCACGAGCAGGAATAGCCCCCCTGTGGAAGAGACAGACGTCGGTCTCCAGCTCACAGATCCACTAGTTATAAAGGCCGATTCAAACTTAACGGCGGTTGTGAAGTTAGCCGCGACACGCTGCGCAGTAGCGAATACGAGAGGCAAGACGCCGCAAAGTCTCGCTTGCGGCGTACTTCACACCTGCCATTAACTTTGAATCACTCTATGCCATAGTTATACGATGATCCAACATAAACCATCTAGCATTCCGGGAGCAAACACATAACGACGTCACTCGTCTCCTTCGAACTATTCGTAAACGACTTCGGTCTTGCTTAAGCATCGATTGACGTCACTACGTGTTGCCCGCGTGTCTGGAACGCTTATACCTGGCTAAGTATATTATTTTATTATGAGTTAAACCATGGTGACTCTTGCAGCGGCTCCCAAGCCGTCTCCGACGCCGGTCCCCGCGAGCAAGTCTCCGGGCGGGTTCGTGCGGCCCGCTCCGAGGTATTCAACCAAGAGTAACATGACGAGGAGTTCCAGCGTCGGGGTTTTGAACCAGGTATGTTTCCTTGACTGTTTTGTAGAAGCGATGATAGCCTAGCGGGAAAAGGCCCGCCTCTCAAGCCAGAGGGAGCAGGTTCGAACCCAGCCACGCGACGGTGCGCACCAATTTGTTGTTTGTGTGAACATTTGTGCGTATCGTATGTCATCTGCTAGCTGGAGCCCGGTGTAAGGCGACTGGCTCGCCCCCTGATTTATCAATTTTACTATTTTCAAAATTTACTTTTTTATTTTTAAAACTTTCAATTATCATCTTTTTCGAAAACTCAAACAAGACCAACCCCGATAATTTCACAACAGGCTATTCTGATAATAATGCTATCTCTTTTCGACAGAGCGATTCCGAGTCGGACAGCCAGCCGTCCCGTCAACCACAGGCCCGGACCCAGGGTCTGATGCGGCCCACAATAAGTTCCATGAACAAGATGGCGTCGAACACGACCAGGCGACGCGGACCCGCGCACGCTTACAGCGCTGGTGAGTTCGGAACTCTACGAATAATATAAAAAGCAAAGCTTAAAACACCGTTTTCCCATCCTGCAGTTAGTCGTCCATGTAAACAATTTTTAGACATTTGTTGATATTTTAAAAACTGCTTGATTGATTTCGATATAATTCATATGGAACCACCTTTAAAGTGTGATCTACCAAACAAAAAAAAAAACATTAAAATCGATTCACACTTGGCGCAGTAATCGCGTAACACACATACAAAAAAAAACAGTCGAATTGAGGATCTCCTTTCTAGAAGTCAGTTAAAAATGAGCAGTAGGAATCAGTTTACATGGTCGTGGTTAGGTAGTTAACAGTATTGTGTAGGAGGTCTTTGATACTAGTCGACTAATTAGTGTAGATCTCTGGCGGCTTACAACGAGTTTTGATAGTTAACGAAAACTTTTTTCGTTTTTGTCTGGCTCCATACATTTAACCTAGTTCCTTAACGTATTTCGATTGGCGGTATTTCACAGACATTTAAAAAAATTGTTTCCTAAAATCAATGTTACCGACAATGTGAATCTGGCCTTATTTCCCGCTTAGCTGTAGCTAGAAAAACACCGCCTACCCACATATTTTAACTGTTTAACAAGAAAAAAAAAATCTTTAGAATTATGCACAAAACACAATATAAACTATTAAATAATTGACTGTGTAGCTTTTTGTCAAGAAAAATATTTTCAAAATTGGACCTGCAGTTCCAAAGGTTATCCTCTACGTACAAAATGTATCTCTTTATAATATTAGATAGTATAGAAAACATGCAAAAGTAAAAACAGTTTTTTGAAATAGCAACCATAAGTTGAACTCTATGAAGTACCAGCTCACGTTTTACGCCAAGCTCTTCTTTGACTGGTCGTCTCGACTATCTAGAACACTGTTATGACGTTAACGACCAGCCATAAAAGAGTACAGTTTTGTTTAACTTCCTAGAAGTCAACTTAGATTGGCTAAATATTACCAATTTAAGTTGAACTTTAGAAAGTATGAGCGCACATTATATGCTAATCGCTTCTTTAGCTGGTCATCTCGACTTTGCATCTAAATTTTAGATAACATTTCAGTGTTTGAGGTTCAAACACTTCAATGAATGTTAACGGCCAGACAAAGAAGAGCTATGTGTACATATTTGTCGTACTTCTTAGGATTCAACTTTGACTGGTTATTTATTACCAATTTAAGTTGAAACCTAGGAATTACGAGCGCCATTATACGCCAAACTCTTCTTTGACTGGTCGCTTCTAAACTTAACCGCATCTAAACACTGAAATGATGCTCACGACTAGCCAAAAACGAGCTTTGCGTACAAAGTATTATTGGACTTCCTAGAAGTCAACTTATATTAGTTAAATTTACCAATTTAAGTTGAGCCCTAGGAATTACGACCACCATTATACACCAAGCTCTTTTTGACTGGTCGCCTCTAAGCTCAACATCAAACATCTAACATCAAACATCTCAAACATCTAATACACTGAAATGATAAACGATCCCAAAGAAGAGCTTTGCATATTATGCTCTGACATTCTTCCTAGGGTTTAACTTAAATTGGTTAATTAATATTTTAGAAGCACAGAACCTAACTATGACTAACCCCACGAATCACAGTATCGCTCTCGACGGGCGGCCAGGAGGAGTCTAGTTCCGAGGCCGAGAACGGAGACCAGAGACCCCGCGCGGCGTCTATAGACAACCGGCGACCTGGTATGTACACAATACGCTGGTTAACTGCTATTTTTTTCGTGTTATTTTTAGCAGGTCAAAGTTGCGAGTGAAATAACCTTTATTTTAGTGGTGTTTATGTCAACGCTATTTAAATTTATTATTTTTAGCATGTGCTGTTTTTGAAGGGTGTTATTACCGTATGTTATTTTTAGCAGGATCTATTAGCATGTGTTATTATATATATATATATATATAAATAAATATTGAGCAGATGTTATTAGCAAGTAGTATTTTAAAGTTATCAATAGCAACTGTTTAGTTTTTATGATATTATTTATACCAACTGATTTTTTACTATTGAGATGTGGCCTAACATAAATATAGACCAGGGTCAAAGCCTACAAAAATGGTAAAAAATGAAAAAAAATCACAGTAGGATGAAACCCATTATAAAAGCAGGGGAATATGATCAAAATGAGAGGAAAAATAAATTACGGTCGATCCGAGTTCGGGAAGTGGGAGGGGGTGAGTTTTTAAGGGTAAAAAATGGTTTATCTTGATTTCCGGCAAAACTACAAGTCCTATGGAAAAAAGTTAAATGGCAAAGTTGTAGGCAATAAAAAGATCTACAACTTTTGTTTATGCAGATTTTTCACATAACCTCAAAATTTAGGTGAAAAATTCAAAAAACCAAGTTTTTGGTTTTTTATTTATATCTTTTTCAAAAAAAAATATTTTTATACGAAATTTGGTGAAAACTTACCTTATTATGTCCCAAATACACTGTAATTTATTTGATTAAAAATATTAATTTTTTCGCTTCCATTTTAATTTAATATCAAAAAAGCACCCTAATTTTCAATCAAAAATTCTGACGTCAAAATATCAGCTTTTTTCAAAAAGTTTGGGGGCTTTTTGTTCGTTGAAATATCTACTTTCTGATGGTGTAAAGAAAAATATACATTACTCTAGGAAATATTCTTAGAAAATGCAAAAAAATTGAAAAAACCTCAAATTCGAAATTTTTTTTTAATCATTATGTACAATTTTGCGGTATTTATTAAAATTTACACTTTAATTACTCAAAAAAC
Organism: Peribatodes rhomboidaria; assembly: GCA_911728515.1. Classification (NCBI taxonomy): domain Eukaryota; kingdom Metazoa; phylum Arthropoda; class Insecta; order Lepidoptera; family Geometridae; genus Peribatodes; species Peribatodes rhomboidaria. The sequence goes on along the minus strand of OU452195.1, from coordinate 8,841,523 downwards.
GTAAGATTTCATGTTTTATTGATAAACGAAAAAATTACAAATTAAAATATACTTCTATAATTAACAAACAAATAAGTTAATATTTAATAAGACATCTACAATATTTTGAAAAAGTTGTAGAATCTTCTTTAAATAATATTTGTAGATGCCTATTTATTGCTGTTTTAAGATAATTTATATACCTGAGTGACCTTCGGTGAATTTAAGCCCATTGTAAGTTATTTCATTGAGAAGTGGGGACGGACCTAGGAGGGTCTGGGCCTTATACCTGCTATTTCGTAGCAGCTGTAAAGACCGTTAGCCAATATTCGAGATACAGAGTAGTGTACAACATCGTTTTTAAAAATACACGTGCAGGCTGAGTTACTCTAAGTGATTTGTGAGAAATTTACTTTATTCAAAGAATCGTTTGGAATCTACATAGCAAGGTAAATACTATCTGTATTTTAATCTATATTAATCAGCTTCAAAATAAAAATAGTAATATATTTTTTTATAAATAGTATGTTTAACGTAACATAACCTAAAAAATTGAAATTGAATGATATTTTAGTACAAGAATAAAAAAATAGTAATTTTGTTTATTTTATACAAACAGATTAAGGGCCGAATTTAATGATTAAAAAAAATTTCGAATTTGAGGTTTTTTCAATTTTTTGCATTTTCTAAGAATATTTCCTAGAGTAATGTATATTTTTCTTTACACCATCAGAAAGTAGATATTTCAACGAACAAAAAGCCCCCAAACTTTTTGAAAAAAGCTGATATTTTGACGTCAGAATTTTTGATTGAAAATTAGGGTGCTTTTTTGATATTAAATTAAAATGAAGCGAAAAAATAAATATTTTTAATCAAATAAATTACAGTGTATTTGGGACATAATAAGGTAAGTTTTCACCAAATTTCGTATAAAAATATTTTTTTTTGAAAAAGATATAAATAAAAAACCAAAAACTTGGTTTTTTGAATTTTTCACCTAAATTTTGAGGTTATGTGAAAAATCTGCCTAAACAAAAGTTGTAGATCTTTTTATTGCCTACAACTTTGCCATTTAACTTTTTTCCATAGGACTTGTAGTTTTGCCGGAAATCAAGATAAACCATTTTTTACCCTTAAAAACTCACCCCCTCCCACTTCCCGAACTCGGATCGACCGTAATTTATTTTTCCTCTCATTTTGATCATATTCCCCTGCTTTTCTAATGGGTTTCATCCTACTGTAATTTTTTTTGGTTTCAAAAATTATCTACCCTGGTCTAATAGTCCCTTCTTTCTATGCTTGACAATTCGAGTAGATGTGACATACTGAAATGAGCCGTGTATTAAGGTCGGAGCGGCAGCGAGCGCGACCTGTCAGCGAAGGCTCGCGAGGTGACAGCCAGACTGACAGCCAACACGAGGCAACGAACGAAGCCGGACGCGCCGCCCGAGGCTAACAGTGAGTCACTCTCTCTCTCTTCCTCAGACTCCCAGACAAAGTGCGATTGCAATATTTTTTGATGACTTTCGCATTTCTCTAATCATTCTTAGATAACTAAAAAATGTCCCTTGTATTATGAATTAATTTAAAAGCTAATATGATGTAGACAATATCCCTATGTAAAGGGATTTTTAATTTATTTGTTTATCTATTAAATAAATCAGTCATAAGTGACCCCTCACAAATGCTGATATTTTTCATAGCTCTATTTTCTATTTAGGAAGTTTTTTTTAAAACCAAGAAAATAGGGGCGGAGATATAGTTAATTTAATTAGGATTTGTAGCTTGTTAAATTCTGTTATGTGCTTAGTTAGATATGTGTATATATAGCAAAACTGTATAACATCGTTTAGTACGAATTACTAATAAAATTATATTAATCTATAACGAATAAATAGATTCGATTTTACCCATTAAAAAAAAAAAAAAAAAAAAAAGTTAATTTAATTGTACATGCCAAATTTCATCATAATCTGACAAATGGTTTCCAAGAAACTAGACAAGCGCGTTTGTATGGAAAATTCAGAGTGTTGTTTAACCAGGAACCAGGAACCATTAAGCTATCTCTTTAATTCTGCACTATCTCTCTCCAGCTACATAAGGTACATTCTTTACGATATAGGTTCGAATTAGAAGTTTTTGAGCCCTGTTTTCGCTGACAGCTAGCGCTGTGACAGATGTCATTGACATTTGTCAAAATAAAAGATGTCAAAGTGACGGCATTTCAATTTACAACTCATCGTGTTTGCAGTGTCATCATCGCAACTGTGCTCTGCCCTGACCGAGCAGTTGACGAAAACCGCATCAAAAGTGGTCCAGCTCTACACCAGTCTGCAGAGGGAACCGAACGCAGCGGCTGACATTAGCGGTTAGTATATAGAAATCAATAAATACATTGTGAAAATATCGTTTTGTTTTTAAAATGAAAACAAGTAATTAAATATAAAATCAATGTCATTTTCTTTTGATTATTTATCAATGTGATGATATTGATGGATTATTTATTAAGATATTTTATTTCATAGATAGGACTGCCTCGGTGGCTCAGTTGGTAGTGAACTTGCCTTCTGGGCGTGGCGGCGTGGGTTCGATTCCCACCTAGGGCAAATATTTATGTGATGAACATTAGTATTTGTTCTATGTCTGGGTGTTAATATCTATTTAAGTATGTATTTAAAAATATCTAAGTATGTATATCAGTCTCTGGCAGCCATAGTACAAGCTTTGCTTAGTTTGGGGTCAGGCGACCGTGTGTGAAAGTGTAAAAAAAAAGATATAAGTTTGTGTGTCTTTTAAAAGTTGCTGTAGATTATTGTAAATACGTAGTTTCTACCCTCATTATCGACCTTAGAACTAAATTTATAAAAAAAACTCGTCTGTTGTTTAGGCCTAGAAGCAGCCATAGTGGAAACGCAGAAAGTTCTCCGCGGCGCGGTGGCTCGTGCTCAGAACGGCGGCGACGCGCCGAGCAGCCTGTCCTCCACGGACGGGGACTTCCCCCGGCTCAACGTGATCTCCACACGGGAGAAACTCGACAGCATGGTGGCTAAAGGTTAGATTCATTCATTATTATTAACTAGCTGCGCCCCGCAGTTTCACCCGCGGTTAAAAAGTATCCTATGTGCTATTCTAGACTGTAATCTATCTCTGTGCCAAATTTCATCCAGATCTGTTCAGCCGTTCTGAGGTGAAAGAGTAACAAACATCCATCCATTCTTACAAACTTTCGCGTTTATAATATTAGTAGGATTTACCGGCTGACCTGTGAACTTCGTACCTAGGCGGTACGAAGCTAGCAGGGTTTCACAGCCGATTCTTTCATTTTTTTTTAGGCAATTTTTAAAATTTTCCTTTGTCTAAGAACCCTCCTCGTACTTCAAGGAATGTTAAAAAAAAAGAATTAGCGAAATCGGTTCAGCGGTTCTCGAGATTTATAAATAACTAGCTGTCACCCCGCGACTTCGTTCGCGTTTTGAGCTATCCTATCTCTCAAGTTGGATCGAACTGCACATGGTGTGCTAATTTTATTATAATCGGTTAAGTGGTTTAGGAGTTCATTGAGGACAAACATTGTGACACGAGATTTATATATATTAAGATAAATAAATAAAGAGACACATATCGTCACGCCTTTCCTCCGAAGGGGCTGGCAGATGTGTAATTCAACACCCACACTTCGCCGGACGATATTCAGTCCCTAATGTGACAGGGGGCGAGCCTGTCGCCATACACCGGGCTCCAGTCATGTAGCAGATGACATACAATACGCACATATGTATGTCCATACAATGAACAAATTGGTGCGTGCCGTCGTCTGGATTCGAACCCGCTCCCTCTGGCTTGAGAGGCGGGCCTTCTCCAACTAGGCCATCATCGCTAACCACGACTTAAATGTAAATGAAATGAAATACTACAATATGTTCTTAATACATATGTGAATTAACCAAATAGCATCCCAAATTAACATGCTATTTCTATTAATATTCCAGAAGGTAGTGTCAACAATCCCGACATGGCTCTTATAGAACAATGCTCCAACATCCTCCTGAACATGATGCAGAGTAAGATGGTGAACCAGTTCAACCAGAGCCCTCAGAGTCTCCCGCCAAACACGAAGGAACCCGGCGGAGATAGATAGTATACAACACGCCATACAGAATAACGGTTAGAATGATGACGTTAATAGCAAGTGTGATTTAATTGTTATTTGCTAAGTGTTAACAGGAACTATTAGCGCCTGCTATGCTTATAGAGTCTTAGAGTACAATACAATTTAACTTTGTTCCAAACCTAAAAATACAATAGAAATGATTAAAACCATTTTACAAAACATATTAAGCAACTTTTAAATGTAATATATGCTATTAGCGTTTGGGCATGTGCTATTAGCATTTAAAACCCTAGTTTACTACACAAAAAACTCTTAAAGTCTTAATACAAGCTGTAAATTGATTTATTAAAGGTTTTTACTGTAGTGAGATAATAAGCAGTTATTATATGATTATTAGCATATACTATAAATGCTAATTGTAGGTGCAGACAGACGCTAATGACACATGGTCATTGCTAAAACATAGCAAATAACATTTAGTTGACAGTTGCTAATAACGTTATATTTTTTCATGTAAAACGTTAAACGGTTAAATGTTAATAACGGGTGATTTGTAAAAACTTTTAACATTGGCTATTATTAATTGTGAAGTGTTATAATGTTAATGTAAACGTGTTATTTGTTAATATCTCATTAGCAAATGATTGAAAAATCAATATTAACGTGGATTCTCAGTCGTCGACTTTTTTTTATTACTTACTTTCTTTTATTTAATTAGCTATTCAATTCAAGTTATTTTATTAAGCCAGTATTTTTTGTATTTTATTGGATTTTACATTTGGATTAGTATTTTCAAACTTAAAAGACAAAAATGTGATAAAGACTAACAACTAACAAGTCTTATGAGTAAAAAAGACTATGCTATTTTTAAAAGATTAGCATGCTTGTCTTTGTTCTTTTCAAGTTTCTGAGTAATAAATTCGTTCATATTTAAAAGTTAGCATGCTAATTGTATAGCAGTTGACTGCTATTTTTAACAACGTAAATTTAACGTTATAATTGTACAAAATCAGTACCACCCATCTCTAGCTGTGTATGTAAAACAGATTTTTATTGGAACGCGATAAAATGACAAGTTTTACAAAAAAAAAAACAATATTCCAAAATTATTAATTAAATAATTATAATATTTTTTACTAAAAGACGTCCTGAGATACAATGAATCTTTTTTTACAAATAAAATATTAAAGTACCAAATAGACTTGATCAAATATTTTTAGAACTCATAAAACTTATTTTTTTAATTGAAACTGCTGTAAGCGTCAATTCTTTTGCACCATATTCTGGACTAAAACTTATTAAAATTAGACAGGACTAATCAGTAAACGGAGTTACGAGAAATAGAGGTACTAAGGCGGACATTACATTATTTGCAGTAAACTAGCTAAGCTATAGCGTGCTAAAATTGGACAGTGTAAAGGCTGTTAGACAGTTAGCTATCAATTTTTTTTTACTATTGCACGGGCACTGCCACTTAAGTTAATTACTGCAAATTGGATAGTAGAATGGTCACTTAAGCCAAAACCAGGCGTTAGCTAAGTACTCATAATTCTGAATAACTTTTATTATGTAACAGAACACATCTAAAGTCATGTCAAATTAATTTAGTTCAGTCAGAGTGGTACAATTAAATAGAATTGACGTTATAGTGATTTTAACCTAATTTTTGTAATGAGTCACTTTGAGCTGTCAAATTTCACTAAATCTCCTGCGCCGGGAATTTATTAATAGTAGTGTTCATGAAATTCACGTGCGTGTTCATGAAATATAGATAGAAAATAGTTTGCATAATTTTGTCAGCTGGTGATGACAATTTCCTTCCTTTTATCAGCCAGAACAGAACTCTAGAAAAAGACTAGGCAGTATGGCCAAGATGGCTTTAACCTGGGTTAAACAAACTTGGTTGTCTGTAAAGTCGGTTTACGGACGTCAGTTTAACGTGACAACGTCGTGACAACACATTGATGAAATCATCTCCTCGGACGCATAGCCACTGAAGAGAGATAGATGCGGCGCAAGCCGATCGTGCCTTTCGCTCGCTCGTGATGCGCTCTCGCTCCGATCGACCGAGCGTAACGGGACAATGAGTTATCCTTTTTCGTGCGTGCAGCCGGTGTTCATCGATTTATTAGACGTAGGCACGTCAAAAAAAAAATGTGCGGGTGATCATAGCGGTTGGGTAACTTGAAGTTATGACGTTTACAGGTGACTCATTATAAAAAAAAAGCATTTAAGGCTACTTCTTTAAACTGTTCAGACAAAAGTACTAACCTTTTTATGCATAAATTTCTTGAGGCGGTCTTTATATCATCCAATTTGCAGTACGCTAGCTGAGCTGGCGTGCTAAAATTGGATAGTGTTTAACTGTTAGCAATCCATTTTTTTCTATTGCACAGGCTTAACCACGCTAAGTTAGCATACTGCAAATTGGATGATGTGATGGCCGCTTTAGGGTAATCTGTTGTCACACTATCACTCTAAAATTATGCTGAAGGTTGTGTGTGTGTTCGTTTGTTACTTCTTCACGCTCAAATGGATCGACAGACTTGGATGAAATTTCGTAAGAAGGTAGTTTATACCCTGGACAACACAAGCTACTACCTCCATAGCAAATTTTATTTAAATCCGTTTAACCGTTTCGGCGTTAAAAATAACAAACACACACGCAGAGATAAGTTGACAGAACATTTTCTTTTTAATAACTTATAGAACATATATGCATAAAATGGTAAAGTATAAAAAACTTTTTAAGCGAATTGCATTTTAAATGTAATATTATCATTCCCTTATTTATAAATGTGACATCCGAAATTAATACTTAAAAAATACTAAAGTAAATATTAAAAATGTATCTATCGTAACATTTTCCTTACGCTCAATGCCATCGAGCTTTTATACAGCTCAGAAATTGTTGCCATCTTTTTCTCACGCTTCGAAATGAAAAGAGACGCAAGTAATTTTTGTTCTGTTAAAATCAGATTCTTCTTTTTAACTTGACGTGCGATTTCGTTGTCCAGGCTACAGAGTAAGGACAGAGATGGCGAGCAACTTTAAAGTTTGCCTTGTTAACTCACTAGTAGCGCCATCTATTTTCAATTGTCAGACAATAAAATGTTCAACTCCGCGCTTATCACACGATGCGATCTGTAGTCTGGCTATCTACTAGGTAGCGTGGTGTAATACGATATAACCACGAAAGGCCCGTATTCTTACGCGTGAGATGGTATCTTGGTCACTCTTACTCCTGTGACTTTTCAAATAGGGGGACAATGATCAGACAGAATCTCACGCGCAAGAATAGGGGCCAGATAGCCAGATTATCAATCGCATACGACAGATGGTGTGGTGAAATAACCCTATGAGATCCGTATTTTAACGGGTGGGATTAATCTGGACCGGAAAAATGCAGAAACGCTCTTTGTATGCGCTAAAATTTAACACGTACATTGTGGTTTGATCTATTGTTGAATATTTGTGTTGCTGTGAAAATAATCTCTGTCCTATTTTGTGGTCTATATGTAGGTACTATTCGATCTAGCAATCTATATCTTCCGTGAAAGCATTTGAAACCATAATTATGTTAATTATTACCTTTAATTGTATACAAAAACCTTGTAATTAAATTATCTAAGAACTAATTTTAAATAAACCGTTTCTTTTTAGTATTATAATCTTATATCGTCACAAGTTTATAATTAAATTGTATTATTGTTGTATGCATGTGTGAATGAATGTATATTAGTCCATGTATGTTGTAACTTGTAAATAATTATGTTTAAAAACTAATATTTTAGAAGTTGAATGAATGTAAGTGCTAAGACCATTCAACGATTAAAAAGTAAAATAGACAACAGAAAGCGCGGCAAAGTAAATGCCAAAAGTTCATCGACCCCTCACGCTTGCGTAGTTTTTTTTTAATTAATGTTCAAAATTGTATTGCCATTTACGAAAAAGACTAATGTTATTATGATATTACAATATTATTATGAAATATTTTATGTTTTGTTTTATATTTTTTTCTTTACTTTACCTTCCTTGTCCTTTGTATCATATAAACAATGTAGATTAAAAAACTTTTTTTAATAAAATTATTTAACCATAGAGTTAGGAATTTCTAGGGAAGAAAACATGGAATTGTAAAAGAGTTTAATACAAACATTTAATCATGGATGCTAAGTTAGTAGGAGAATACATAATGGAACTTTCCAGAAGAAGCCGAGTACAGATTTTACGAACACTTTTTTGCGAAACGAACGAAATTATTTTTGCCCACGCCTTTATTTTTCTAAAGCTCTTCACAATCGACGATTATCGTTAAGGTGATACGTCACACTCGTGGGGCGAAATTTATATTTTAAACAGTTTTTTTTGTTAAGGAGCTAGACCAGCATAGGTATCCACAATCATTCGGAAACGTGTTCGTACGGATTTAAAGAATTTTGAATTTAAATTATTTGAATCTCAGTCTATATTCATAAGTTTTTAAACGTGATGAATTCTCCCGATCGGATTTATACTTGATTCCCTATTCTAAAATGTATGAAAGTAGACTGAAATTCGAACAATTTGAGTTTGAAATTTGTGGAATCCGATCGGAAACGTTACCGAATGATTGTGAATAGAACTGCAGGGACCCTATTCGGAGATTTGAGATTCTCATCTCACCATTTTGCGTCCTTGTTGCTCTAGTTTGAAACGTCATAGGTGTGAGAGTGATCAAGATAAAATCTCATCTCATCTCACGCGCAGGAATAGCCCCCCAGGTGACTTTTGTACTAATGTGATAATGGAATTGGCGGATATCTTAGACTACTGTTCGCGTTTTTTACAGATACATTTGACAAATGTGCGCCTTTATTACTAATGTAAGCTAGACTTGTCAGTTAATCGGTTAATTACCTTATTTGACTATCTGGCGCATTACTATCGATTATCGAGAGGTAAGTATAGTAAATGATCTACGTTGCTTGCAAATTCTATAATTACGTAATTTTGTTACCCGGACTAGCTCCAAAACCAAAAAACCTGTTTGAAATTTAAATATCGCGCCATGAAAGAGGCTTTGCACCTTAATCGTGTTACCGCCGTTCGCACATGAGCATAAAAATATATCGGCGATTGAAAACAAGTAAATCTTTGACACAATTGTGCTCGCGGTAATAGTCTATGATCGCCGATTGAGAAGAGGGACCAAACGGGCTTTTATTACACCACATTATTTGTCGTATGCGATTGATAGTCTGGCTATCTGGCCCCAATTCTTGCGCGTCAGATGTTTTCTGGTCATTGTCTATCTTGTTTGAAAAGTCTTATGAGACCTAGTAGTGGCCAAGATAGCATCACACGTGTAGAATAGGGGCCCTTAGTGACTATCTGTAATGTTCTTATTACTACGCTAAGCTACCTAGTAGGTAGCCAGACTACAGATCGCATGGTGTAGTAAGACGGAGTAAGACCTTTAGCTAATCCGTCGGTCAACGTCGTAGACGGAGCTGAAAATATTTGTACTACTATACATGACTACAAAAAATTACAGCCAGTAGAGCCTGTAGAGCCAGTAACCCGAGGACGGCTGCGTAATATCGGGCTGTACGGAACTGGTTTCATAATACTGGCCACATATTATTTGGTTGTGTAGTATTGATATTGTAGTGCTGACAGAAACTGCGCTATTCTCAGATCAACGTGTCATATTCTGAGATAAAAATTAAGTTATGGTACATCAAAATGTAGTAAAAATAATATAGGTTAATTCGTCCATATAATATTTATTGTTACTTGTACAATTGTTTTCATGTTTAATCCAAATATTAGAATGTATTAATAAGAGAATCACGTCTTATGAAGTTAATTATAATTAATTAATACTTATTATTCATAATTAAACCGTGTATGGCTTCAACAATACGACTCCATTGAGCTGGGACCTTATTCTGGGACAATCGAGATTGCCAATTATGATTATGAATTTTTTATATGATCCGTTATTATTTTTGATATCCTAAATCATTTCGTTTAGTTTAAATCATCTAAATCTAGATGGCGTGGTATTCAGCAAAAAATATGATCTGTCAAAGTTGACAGATGTTGTTGACGCCATCTAGTTTAGATTAAGTAAACTGAAAGACTTTCTTATGCTTTAAAAAAGGAAAACGGTTCATCAGAAATATTGATAGGATAGTCACTCTCGTATGCAACAATCTCGAGCGCACCAGAATACTCCCTGAGGAAATGGTGGAAAGCGTTTTTATTAAGTCTAATTGAGCTTCGGCCATTTGTAACCAAGAAATCAAGATGGCGGCCATTTTGGCGAAAACTTGTTCTAGTTTAGTGTACAGATTAGACTAAGACATTTTTATGCAAAATAAAATTGAAAATAACATTAAAATAATAGTTTTCATACAATCTTAATCCAAAAGTAGAAAAACACATGTAGTGTCATAGTGTAGTGTAGTTTCTCCCACTGGTTCTTGCCCTGTTACGGTATTGCGCGAGGTTGCGTTGTTCACCGAAGTACGTGCGTGGTAGAACCCACTGATGATGACTGACGTACGGCATATATATCGGAGAATTGGCTATCTAGGCTCGTCGCATTCGTTACTATTGTAGTCGATGTCAAACCGAGTTTCCTTGAGAAGTCCCGCCCGCAGCAGGAAGTCTATGACGGGCCGGCGACGGACCAAGCGCTCGCGGTAGCTCGCTGAACGGATTCCTGGAAAGTAAAAGATACATTAGAAAAAATAACTGAAAAATATATTTATTGCCAAAGCGAAATAAAAATAATAGAAGTAATTGGATAGAAAAAGTAGCACAAAATTACGGTGGCAAAAGGAGTAAGCTCAGCACTGAGCTGCGTAAAACAGATCAGTCTAAGGAAGGTTGATTTTGAGCTTACCCCTTGACTCGAATTAATCTTCTTACTTTGGTTAAAGATTTCTTGTGACACAAAATACTTCTTGTTTCCGCTACTCATCGGAGTAAGAGTGACCTGAATAAATCTCACGCGTAGGAATGTCCCCAGCAAGCCTAGCATGCAAACCACAGCTAAATTTTGTCGACTCTTTTATCGAGACAGACGTATTTACACGTAGCCTTGTCACGTTCTCACACGACAAAAATTAACGAGAAGATTTTGTCGCGCATACTAGCGCCTGCTAGAAACGGGACATCATTTGCTCATTCATGGCGCTTTAATACGTGCTTCAAATTATTGTGATCGTGAATTATTGTCTGCTGGCGACTCACGTGGTTGTATGGAGTTGGTGGTGAGCTGGGGTCCGAGCTCGTACAAGACCTGCAGGTCGGCGTGGTTGCCGAAACGGAAGCCGAAGCCCAGGCGGTGGTCGTTGCCTGGCAAACGTGAAAAGAACTACAACGCCGGCTACACACGCTAGTCCCTACGTTGGTCTCAACGCCACTCGTCCAACGTGGAAAAACCATAGTCAAAGTATGGGTCTTGCACTCTCTATGAGAAAACCCGTAGGTACGTTAGGGCGAATGAGTTTCTATTACTGTTGGGGACAATGCTATTTTAAAAAACCCGTACGTTTGATGAGCGGCGTTGGGGCCAACGTGTGGAGCACATCACAGGTAATATATGGTGTAATATAGATACTGGTAATACAGGTAACATAGGTGATAATAGGTAATAAGTCAAAGTCAAAATGTTTTTATTCAATTTAGGTATTAAAGATACACTTATGAACGTCAAAGTTATTTAAATAGACTCGACTGCCTTGTTCGGATAAAGAGCCTCTACTCAGAAGAACAGGCAAGAAACTGAGGGGCATTATTTTTTCAAATAATAAATAAATTACAGTCTCACAAATTTTGGCTTACAACTAGGTAATATCTATAAATACTAGTGGCTACTTGGCGGAAGTGGAAGTCTCCAGACATCTTTGTCTTCTAAATAATTCTAATAAAAATAAAATCCACATAGGTACCTATCAGGGAATTAAAAGATAACCTTTTAAAAGTAAAAAAAAAAAACCTCCCGTTATCCAAATTGCAGCTATTTTGTAAAAATAGAACCAATCTGTAAGGACATATTTATATCTTAGTATGATGCTTTAGTTGATCTAATCAGGCGTTACTTTGCGGAAGTTCATCTTCAAAACTGTTTTTTTTTGAAGAAAAAAAAACAGAAACTGTAACTGTAACTGTTTTTTTTAAGTAAAAAAAAACAGTTTTTTAAATTGTTTCTCGAACCAATCTCTAGTGTATTTCCGTTCTAACGTCGCATTAAGTAAGTCAAGGAAAATGATTTTTTTATTCTATCTTGGAATTAATTTAATGAAATTTACTAGAAAACTATAAACAATTTGATTTAACAAACCCATTCAATTAGATGTACTTTAGCGTACCTTTCAGAAATCTCGGCGTGAACCCGTAGATGGCCGCGAAGCCTGTCGCCACGTCCTCTGGTATGACGAGGAAAATGCCGCGAACCGGACTATCTAAGTTCAAATTACACAAGTATAAATATAAAATTAAAAAAACATCTTTTTTTTTACAACAGACTAGGCCTGCGTTTGACCACTGACTCGCCTGATGGGAAGCGTCGACGTGATCGAAGGTGTAACACGCTTGCTTATGAGATACCTATTCATTTTTCTCTTAAACACCCCCGGATTGTATTTAGGTGGAAAGACAGACACAGGCAACGAGTTCCACACCTCTGCAGTTCTACCACCACAGTGCACCTACACCGATTTTCGTCAAACATAGCTATTCAAACAACAAACAAAATCAAAATCGGTTCATCCGTTCGGGAGCTACGATGCCACAGACAGACAGACACGCAGACAGACACGTCAAACTTATAACACCCCGTCGTTTTTGCGTCGTGGGTTAAAAACATTGAAAATCATTTATGACAGAAAAAAATCACACTCACGTTAATAATAAACTTTGGATGAGATGAAAGTTTGCGCGACCGCTAATCGTATCGCCGCGTTATAAGGTTCATGTCGCGCAGCGGCCCATTTTGTTCAAAACGGAACAACCATGGCAATAATAGGATAAAATAGCATAAACTCAAAGACCATCTCAGTTCAAGCATTGGGATATTCTGAAAACCAGCTCTGCGTAGGCTTAAGCTTACTCAGTACATCGCTGAGAATAACCCAATTGCCTAACTACAAAAAAATATGCTGTTCTTCTAATGCTGCGTACAGAGCAAGACAGGCGAGGGCCGGCGATGTGCTGCGTCTCGTTTTATTTTATTGAAACGAAACGGGACGCTGCCCGTGCGTTGGCGTTCGTTGGCTTGATGTGTGTGTACCCAGCATTAATTTGTAATTTGTTTTTTTAATTTTTAGTTTTAGGCAATAAATACTTTTTATTTTATTTATTTATTAATAAAATGTCGTGGTAGGCTCCCTGTTCAAAGTGTTAAGTGTTCAAGTAGTATTTAATACTTACTTTGAAATATAATTACTATTGTGAAGCAGACGTAACAACTTTTACACCACATTGTCACAAAAATCCTAAATATCACTTTACGAATCCACAAAATAAAAACCTACTTTTGCATAAGTACTTAATTATTTTTACAGTTGCTAAGGATGTCACATGGTTAATTATTTAAATATATAAATATTCCAAGTGGTTAACAATTTAGTAGATAAGTATCCTATCCAATAATAAACGGTAATGAATTATTTTAAAATTTCTTAAAAAAATATTGTTTTCTTAAATTTTAGCTTTGAGTAACAAACGAGCCCTATTCTCAGTAACTTAGAGATAAATGCTTAACTAATCGTACCTAGTGTAGTAGGTAAGTTAAAACTTTACTAGCAATATCTAAAGCCCGCACCACACTATAGCCGCGGACGCCCCCCAACCTAAGAACGGAAATAACTTCAGTTTCTTCTGGTTTCTGGCTCTTTTTAACCGACTTCTAATAATGAGGAGGTTCTCAATTCGACTGTATAATTTTTTTGGTATGTATTTTACGCGATCACTCCGCCAATCCCCAGGGGGGCTATTCCTGCGCGTGAGATGAGATGAGATTTTATCTTGGTCACTCTCACACCTATGACGTTTCAAACGAGAGCAACAAGGACGAAAAAAAGTGAAATGAAAATCTCAAATCTCCGAATAGGGCGATTCTAATGATTCTTTTGTTGTTTGGTAGATCATACTTTAGTTTAGAGGTACTCGTAGTCTCATATACATTTTATCGAAAGCAGTCGAACAATTTTTAAAATATCAACAAAAGTCTAAAAACTGTTTTCATGGATGACGAATTACAGGATGGGAAGTCAGTTTATAAGCTTTGCTTTTTATATTATTATTCAAAATGAGGTGATAAAGTCATTTTACTAGTAGACTGCCTCGGTGGCTCAGTTGGTAGTGAACCTGCCTTCTGAGCTTGGGGGCGTGGGTTCGATTCCCACCTAGGGCAAACATTAATGTGATGAACATTTGTGTTTGTTCTATGTCTGGGTGTTAATATGTATTTAAGTATGTATTTAAAAATATTTAAGTATGTGTATCAGTCCCTGGCAGCCATAATACAAGCTTTGCTTAGTTTGGGGTCAGGCGACCGTGTGTGGAAGTGTCCCCAATTTATTTATTTTCATAAAGGCGCGAACCCACCGCGGCGCACCTTTGGCACGGCCACGCGGTGCATTTTAACTGCGTGGCTTCGTTAGTTAGACAACGTGGGTCTCCGTTTCCACTGCAGCACACGCTTTGCACTATGCAAAACTGTAACGCGGCTCACCATGGCGCACGGAGAGGCTACGCACTGAATTGAAGTCACGTGGCTTGCGGAAATATGTTCCCTACATAGGTCAACTCAACGCATAGCCGTGTACCGCACGCACAGCGTGCAGGGACCTTATTCGGAGATTTGAGATTTTCATCTCACTTTTTTTCGTCCTTAATATTGCTCTCGTTTGAAACGTCATAGGTGTGAGAGTGACCAAGATAAAATCTCATCTCACGCACAGGAATAGCCCTCCATGGCGTTGAGATGCGGGTGGCGTATTCTGGCAAGCCACGCGTGTAGCAATGACGTCACTAATCTCATATTTATGCCTAGCGTGTCCGTGGGTTGCGGTGGATACTTTGACATACCTTTTCTTGCAAAGCGAAGCTTGCACACACGTGCGTAGTCTCTCCGTGCGCCGCGATGGGCCAGCGCCTTAACTTTGACGTACAGTGTATCTTCTATACCCAATTGAATAAAGACAATTGATCTGAATTGATCGTCCGCGTAAGTGCTCCTGTTGGTTGTTTAAAGCTTTTTGACCATTAGGAACGGTGTATCGGCTCTTTAGCGGGCGTTCGCGGCTATAGTCTGGTACGGGCTTAATATTGCACACCTATTGTTTTCACTTTCTCACGTCTGATAGGTTTTATACAAAATGTGTGTCTAGGTCTTTGACTAGCTTGAGTCCGGTGTGCTTAACATTCACACCTTTTCCCGGAAGAAGCTGGCAGAGGTCTACCTACTAATTACCTTAGTTAAGACCACGGGTGAAATTACGGGGCGCAAATGGTAAATTATATCCCCCGCTCGACAATAATTTGTTTTTTTATTGGAAGAATAACAAAAAAGTTGTTTAATAATAAACTAAGTACACATATAGTCGTCACGCCTTACCCTCGAGGGGGCTGGCAGAGGTGTAATACAACGCCCACACTTCGCCGGACGATATTCAGTCCCAAATGTGACAGGAGGCGAGCCTGTCGCCGCCTGTCACAAATAAAACAAATAGGCCTAAATAGTTTTTACTAATAAAATACACTATATAACTTTAAAGAAAGTGTTAAGTACTTAAATATTGAAATAACTTAAGAATCGAAATAAAATAGATGAATAACATAAATTGAAGAAAACCTTTATAAAATTATAAATAAAAGTCTATAACTTAAAGTTGTACCATACCAATTTATAAAAAATAGTAACAATTATAGATAATAATTGTTAATGTAGAAAAAAATATATTTAAGAATGATTAGAGAAGTGTCATAAAAAATATAGAAATACACATTGTCACTCTGCAGATAACTTTAGAGGCTCGTCAGTATCTTTACTTACTCTCTTCGCTCGTCGTCTTCTTCTAGACGAAATGGTTATAGAAAACCTTTAGCCATTGCGAAGTTAGTCTAAACTGATCGCCGGACCTTAACGAAAACTTTTTTGATTTTGTTTGGCTCCTTAAATTTAACTTAGTTTCGTAACGTTTCCGCCAGGGGCGCTATATTGAAATGTATGGAGACAAACGAAAATTAAAAAAGTTTATGTAACTCTCGAAACTCATGGTAAGAGTATTGCTGGGACAAATAAGTAGGTATTTGCTTGTTCGACTTATGCTTTCTCGGTCTAAGTTGTTCCACGATCATTGAAGTACTAGCCAATACTTTTTTTTAATAAAAAATGAAGTATTGTAGAGTAGATCGTTTTTTTAAATAAGTTCGTTACAACGTGCTGTGGCCCTATTTGGAGATTTAAGATTTTCATTTCACTTTTTTTCGTCCTTGTTGCTCTCGTTTGAAACGTCATAGGTGTGAGAGTGACCAAGATAAAATCTCATCTCATCTCACGCGCAGGAGTTGCCTCCCTGGTTTTGGGTGCAGTAATGTTCTCCCGTCAAAGTGAACAAATTTTAGAATCATCATCCATCAGCCATAGGACGTCCACTGCTGGACATAGGCCTCCCCCATATACCTCCAATAAGACCGGTTGGTAGCGGCCTGCATCCAGCGTGCTCCTGCGGTCTTGACAAGGTCATCTGTCCACCTTGTGGGTGGACGTCCTACGCTGCGCTTGCCGGAACGTGGTCTCCATTCGAGGACCTTTCGACCCCATCTATTTGTGTATTAATACCACAGACCTCCTATACAGATTGGATGTCTGTGATTAAAACTCGATCATAATTCTTTCAAATTTTAAAACTTGTGTAAGTATTAAAAGTTGTTCGCTTTGCCATTTAGAAGAACCCTTAGGTATTACTACACACAAAACTAGCACGTTGTATGTTTGAGCCATGGTATAAAATATACTATATTTTATAGTATATTTTTGCCAGGTATATCTCATTCCGGTCACGTTAGCAACACGTAGTGACGTCAATCGATGCTTAAGCGAGACCGAATTAAGTCATTTAGAAATAGTTCGAAAGAGACGGATAATGATGATATGTGACGTCATTCTTCTGTGTTTGCTACCGAAATTAGCATTCCGGTAGCAAACACAGAAGAATTGAGACCTTGTTTTTTTGGAATCCGGCCGAGGGGTAGTAAGAGATATGCAGGTCCTCCGTTCGAGGCGAACTACTGGTTATTGTATTACAGTTAGGATTTACTAAATGCACTGTTTCTATTAAATTTTTAAGTTACGTGAGCAACACACAGTGACGTCATCTAGTGTTGGCTTTCAGAACGATTGACCTTGTTTTTTTTTATCTTAATATAAATAAATTACGTGTCACGTTGTTTGTCCGCTAGACTGCTTAACTACTTAACCGATTTCAATCAAATTTGCACACCGTGTGCAGTTCGATCTAACTTATCAGATAGGATAGCTCATATTTATATATATAAATAATAAACGCGAACGAAGTCGCGGGGCGACAGCTAGTATTATGTATATGACGGAACTTAACAGAACATGACTGTGTTCTTTTTAGTTCCAATTAACAGTTTTGGAGTTTTAAGGTGGGCCGATCCCGGCGGCACTGCAATGCCGGGCCGACCCGTGACGGGAGTGGAGCGAGCCCCGAACATCCCGTCGAGTTAAAAAAATCAGTTTAATATACTGGTCCCTCGATGAGGGAACTTTCAGATATTAAGCTGAAAAGAACAGATACTACACTTTGATCTTAGCCAAAAGGCCGAGAAGCGATAACTGCGAGAGCAAACTCCGACAGCGCCTGTCCGTTCGCGGAGAATCTCGTCACCGCGATTCAGGAGAGTGTGTCTCGTTTGCGGTTGCCATCTAGTGGAGCGGGTCGGAACTATTTGAAATCATCTCACTTGGTTTGTATTTAAAAATGCATGTGTATGTTCAAATATATCCGTCTCTGGAGTATTTACAAGCTTTGCGTAGTTTGAAGTCAGGTGACCGTGTGTGAAATATGTCCCGAATATATTTAATTATTCATTAGTTTCATTAATGTAAATTTAATTAAAATAGTTTTAAAATGCTAAAATTAAGACCTTTCAAAATGATATGAATAACAGTTATTTTGCGAAGGTTATTTTTTACTCGCTTTTCAGACTCCATTAATAATCTACTCGTCTAAGTGAAAAACTTTTAGAACATACGTTTTGAAATTCGGAAGAAAATAATCGAGTCTCCATACAAATAACTGGTCAATGTTATACCATTTTGCTCAGGAACCCTGAGAACTGTCATAGCGAACAAAACATTAGTGTGAAACTGCACTAGATGGCGCTAGTGTCGCTTGACACTAACACGCGGTATAGGAACGTTCACGCTCGGGGGGCGCCGCTTAGAGCCGGCCGCTTTAGTGTAGATTGAGACTGATTGAATGCAAGTTCAGCAGTATATTAAGTAAGTTTCGAAATAGGTATCACACGTTTTTGAAGTGGTCTATCATAGACTATGTTCCTGATATTGATAAATAAATGCACAAAAGTTTGCTACGCGATATATTTTCCAAGCAATAGTATTATTATTTTTTTACTATTAAAAAAAAATTCAATCATGTAAAGAGCCCAAGTTCCGTAACGCAAACTATCATAAAAAGCTGTGAGATCAAATTTTAATGTAAAATCAAGTCAGTTAATTTATTCACTAACTGTCTATGGAATATGAAAGCTTCTATCAAATGTTTCAATACATTGTGCAAATGCACAAAACCACACAATCACTGAGGATTCATCCATTATTTTAAATATTAATTAACGATAACGGGCCAAACCAAACATAAACATCCACACTTGCGCTCAATGATCCAATGTGAGACAGATTTTATAGCATGTAGATTTTATTGCCGTGTGTGACTGCCAAGTCATTCAATGTAATATAGAATCATTTGATAGATGCTTCCAGAAACAAGTAACGAATAAATTAACTGACTTGGTTTTATGTTAGGTCTCACTGCTCATAACGACAGTTTGCGTCACGAATGTTGGGCTTATTTCATGTTTAATGTTATTGTACGTGGGCTAGCATAGCAATTTTTTTTTTCACACACGGTCGCCTGAACCCAAACTAAGCAAAGCTTGTACTATGGTTGCCAGAGACTGATATACACACATATTCATATATTTATTTATTAAATACATGCCTAAATAAATATGAACACCCAAACATAGAACAAACCCACACCCCAAGCTCCGAAGGCAGATTCGCTACCAACTGAGCCAACGAAGCACTCACACAAGCGCGGTAGCGTCGGGGTCTTTGAATTTATGTTATGCATTATGTAAAAGTAGTAGGTACCTTTATCCATATTGTTAATTTTACATTTAATTATTTTAATTTCATCCTTAACCCGGAATACCATTCTGCGACTGAAGCGGGAAGTACGTCACTAATGATAATTAATGATGAAGAATTTAGCAGCAGAACCGTGAGCTGATCAAAATGAGCTCAAACACGGCTAGTCTATTATTAACTATCGACGAGTTCTTATGACCATCTTCGGATTCCATTACCAGATCAGCTCCATGGTGCCATGAACTATTGCAATGTTGTCAAATTTAGTGCGGACATGGTAGTAGTGAGTCAAAACAGTCGAAGTGTATATCGGACTAACGATGATGATGATGATGAAGTTAGTAGGAAAACCGTGAGCTGATTAAAATGAGCCCAAACACGGCTAGTCTAATTGTAGACGAACGAGGAGTTTCTGTGGACACCTTCCGATTCCATCATCAGACCAGCTCCATGGTACTGTTGTATGGCACACATTGTACATGTATTATTGCATTGTCACCAAAGATACGCAAGTACCTATACCAAATATGAGCGCAATATACGTAACGTCACGAAAAGGTTCTAATTTAGCTTCCAAGATTTGATCGATACAAACAGACATAGGTACATACGTATCTATACTAACTAACACGGTAAGTTAGATAAAACTTCTAATAATAACAATAGCAAATATTTAAGGATTTACTTTGTCTGATATTAAGACATGAAATAATCTTAAAGACTAGGTACAATTATACGTGAGAGTTATAGAGTGCGCGCGCGCAGTTGCCTCTCGCTTAGCACTCACCTTAAAAAAGAGAGCCGAATACGGTGAAACTATAATCGGAACAACTGCCTTATAGTCCAGTCGGGGTAGACATTTAAATAGAAAAAAATCCGAGGAGAAATTTTTTTTAAACGTCGGGGGAGATGGTTGGAAGTATAAATTTCGATTTTCTAACTAAACCCGGTAAAGGGTTCGCCGCCATCTTGTTTTGAAGTTCAATTTTTTCGTTTTTCTGAAATAACTCGTTAATTTTCAACTTTAGAGCAAAAATGGCATTATCCAAAGTTGTTGGAAATTTAATTTCTCACAAGTTTGGTCATGATCATTTTTACGCTAGGATCAATATTTGCAGAGTTATACTATGAAGTTTATTAAAAATATCGTAATGGGTGGAATTTTATTTTCTTTAACTTTGGTTGAAAATGACGCAAAATTCCTTTTCTCATCCTACATTACAATTTTTTTTATAAATAAACTAGATAATAAACGAGATATTTGAAAAATAAAAAAATACATAACCAGAAAGTTTGACTTAACAATAACTTATTTTTATAATTTTATTTGCTTGTTTTCTTCCGCAACTTCGCCGCCGAAATCCAAAACCTAATTGCTAGCTACTTGCAGTAGCTAGCAGTGGATTTAAACTAATGATTCGCGTACGAGGGGAAACTGTAATAAGTCAACAGGTTTCATAGTCATTGTTCCAGGATTATCTATCCACAATATACGTTTCCGTAGCCAACTTTATTTAGAGTTGAATATCGTAAATCATATTTGATGTTAAAATGAGATCGCCTTTTTTTGCCGTTTTATCGGTAGTAATCGTAATTAGAACACAAATAGGAATAAGTTGCTCGGTTAAACTTTAGAAAACTAATCTGGCGATTTAATAATCGAAAAAAAATGTGGTGTAATCACTGAAAATTTAGAGAACTACGTTCCGATAGTTTTTTAAGAAGATACTTTTTGTGATTTTTTTACCAAAATGAGAGCAATATTCAAAAATTTTCTTCGGTTACACTTTAGTTGGTTGTTTCTTCTACCAACTGTATTTTTTTGCACCTGATCATCGTAATTCTTCATATAAAACTAGGCGCAAAAATTTACTTGTTTTCGGTGGTATTCACGAAATCACCGAAAACAAGTATAATTTATAGCGTATTTATACCGCTGTTTCGGAATAAATATAACTAGAGATAGAGTCAAAGGTAAGTATTTTATAAGCTTGACCAAAATGCTCATTCAGAAATTACTCAATCGTTTTGGAATTGTAAAGCTGTGTCTACACCAATGCCCATAAATTGTAAGTTAGTAAGTCCTGACAACAATAATCTATGTGACAATGGAACTTAAAACTATAGACAGCTTATGGGATCTCTGATGTCCTTGCCTGTGTGTACGAGGCCGGAAATTTCATATGCTTGCAGCCAGCTCAGCCAGTTAGACAATAGCTTTGGTAAAAGCCGTTGGGGGCAGCTAAGCGTATTTTACGCTATCTTGTGGGTACAACTATTGTTTACATTTTATAAAAGGTGGGAATTGAATTTATCTGCATTTACTGATGCTGTTTGGGTTTATGACGTCACAGACCGTAAGTCTTGTACTGGGTACGTCGTAAAGCTAGGTAATAATACTGTAATGGAAACTGACGTGGTTTTCACACATTATGATTTAAAACACGGGAAATTACTCACGTACGATTCAGTCGATTATTCCGACTATAGTTTCAACCGCATTCGGCGGTCTTCATCAGGGCGAGTGCGCGCGCGCGGCTGCGTCTCGCATAGCACTGCGGGCCGCCGCGCGGCGCGCACGTGATGACAGTTGCTCGGGTACGAGGGTGGGGGCGCGTAGAGTAGTGTTTTGCGCCGGCGCACTCTGGAGCTCTTCCTCACCAGAATCTTCCTGTGTGTCAGGAATATCCCAGCACACAGAGCTCACTACGTCGCCACCAGTCTCACGGGCACCACCGCGGACACCATGAAGACACGGTCTCCAGGTCGGTGGCAGGGTCCATCCTCCATCTCTATTAAATGTTGGGCGTCTACTAATTTCGATGGCTTCCCTGACTTTCCGCGGCACAAAAAATTTTTCCCTTGCCAGCACTGTCGCTCTATCGAATCTAATGTAGTGACGCATGTCGGAGCCTAGAGAATGTTCCGCCACCGCGGAGCCGTTGGTGTCTAGTTTTTTCATGGATCGTATATGCTCCGTGAGCCTCGTGGAAACGTTCCTTTTTGTTTCGCCGACGTAACACTTGCCGCAATCGCACGGGATCATATAGACACCGGGAACCCCCAAAGGGTCTCTGTCTTTAGGAGAACGGAGCAGCTGTCTTATTTGGGCTAAGGGACGGAAGATCGTCTTGATGCTGTAACTCCGGCGTAACAAGTTTCCAATACTGTCCGTTAATCCCTTAACGTATGGCAAATACGCTACTGCTCTCTCCACCGATGTCCGACGTTTCCCGGTCGCCGCGTTTGCAGTACGCCAGCTCTGCTTCCATTTATACCCGTTGCTGTTTAGCACATATTTGACATGATCGAGCTCAGTATCCAGATAACTGTAGTCGCAGAGTTTCAACGCTCTGTTAATTAATGTCCGTGGAACCGAAGCTAAATGTGCTGGATGGTGGTGTGAATCGGCTCTAAGATACCTATCTGTATGTGTTGGTTTACGGTAAACCGTGTGAGAAAGTCGGCCATTAGAGTCACGTTTCACCAACACATCAAGAAAAGGTAGAGCTCTATCTTTTTCACGTTCCACTGTTAGAACGATTCTCGGGTGGATGCTATTCAGGTGTTCCAATAATGAATCTACCTGATCCCTGCGTACAATAGCAAACACGTCGTCCACATATCGCCACCAGTGTCTCGGTTCATAGGGAGTGTCCAGTAGTGCAAATTCTTCGAACCACTCCATAAATATATTAGCTACCACTGGAGCTATAGGAGAGCCCATCGCAACGCCGTCAACCTGTAGGTAGAAATCCCCTTTCCACACAAAATATCCGCTCGTCAGTGTGTATCGTATCAACTCTATATACTCGATAGGTATAGATACGCATTCTAATAAATTAGATATGATGTCGATAGTGTCCTCTATCGAATAATCGACTGAATCGTACGTGAGTAATTTCCCGTGTTTTAAATCATAATAATACTGTAAAGTGGGAGTCACGTAAAAATAAATTGAATGATTAAACAAACACGTAACTGAAAATCAAAAAACAAGTCATCAAACTCATTTCATACATAATAAGGGAAATTTTATCGAAACTTGAGAAACTCGAGAAATATGTATTTATAGGAGCCGAAACATCATCTTCCTCAAAAGGGAGAAGGAAGAAGAAAGAACCCTTTTAATACAACAAGGTTACTGTTATGCGGTAACCAACATTAAAAAACAAGTAATTGATAACCAATTTTTTGAGGTCGGTTAAAATCATTCTCATCAATATACTACTTTGGTTTTAGTATTATAATGATACCATGGTCTCATGAAAGATTTTGGAAAGCGATTGGGTACTCGTTTCGGATTCAATTTTAAATTAATCCGAGATGAAATATCCAGGAATAATCTTGTTGGGCCAATGCGCGGCGGCACGGGACTACCGCGATGCCGGGCCGACTCAAAGGACACAGGATAATGATGGTTTCATAATATGTCTCGGACATAATATATTATTTCATAAAGTTTCTGGTGGGCCGATCCCGGCGGCACTGCAATGCCGGGCCGACCCGTGACGGGAGTGGAGCGAGCCCCGAACATCCCGTCGAGTTAAAAAAATCAGTTTAATATACTGGTCCCTCGATGAGGGAACTTTCAGATATTAAGCTGAAAAGAACAGATACTACACTTTGATCTTAGCCAAAAGGCCGAGAAGCGATAACTGCGAGAGCAAACTCCGACAGCGCCTGTCCGTGCGCGGAGAATCTCGTCACCGCGATTCAGGAGAGTGTGTCTCGTTTGCGGTTGCCATCTAGTGGAGCGCGTCGGAACTATTTGCGTCAAGTGTGTCTTGTTTGTGGTTGCTATCTAATCGGAACTATTTGAAATCACCTCAATAAATGACGTTAACAGCAAGTAAGTAACCACCACTAGATGGCGTTATTATTACTGTTGTAGTTTATTGATTGTTTTTGTTATTATTATCTTTATCTTATACCTTTAAATGAGCAATTCTTGTATATATATATATATATATATATATAATTGGAATCTCGGAATCGGCTCCAACGATTTTCATACAAATTAGTATATAGGGGGTTTCGGGGGCGATAAATCGATCTAGCTAGGAATAATTTTTAGAAAATATCATTTTATTCGTGTTTTATCGATAATATCAATCTCAACTGAAAAATATGACTCTTCCTGACATCTATTGGCGAATAATAATACTACTATTTTTTGTGAGCAACTAATTGCTTTAACTACACAACAGCAGATGGCGTTGTTAAGTAACACGAAGTCAATGAGTGTTTGCTTTGAGGTTAGACTAAAATCAATTGTTTATTATCCGAAAAACACAATAAAAAAATAAAAAAAATACCGAGCAAAGCTCGGCCATCCAGGTACTTATACCTTTAAATGAGCAATTCTTGTATATATATATATATATATATAATTGGAATCTCGGAATCGGCTCCAACGATTTTCATACAATTTAGTATATAGGGGGTTTCTGGGGCGATAAATCGATCTAGCTAGGAATCATTTTTAGAAAATATCATTTTATTCGTGTTTTATCGATAATCAATCTCAACTGAAAAATATGACTCTTCCTGACATCTATTGGCGAATAATAATATTACTATTTTTTGTGAGCAACTAATTGCTTTAACGACACAACAGCAGATGGCGTTGTTAAGTAACACGAAGTCAATGAGTGTTTGCTTTGAGGTTAGACTAAAATCAATTGTTTATTATCCAAAAAACACAATTAAAAAATAATAAAAAATACCGAGCAAAGCTCGGCCATCCAGGTACTGTATTTTAATTATTATTATTTTGTAGCGGTGTTGTGTATTATTTTGTAGTTTGTCACCAAGCGGTTTCAACGGAAGCCCAGCGCTAGTTAACAGCCGGCATTATGCTGAGTTGGGGCCGTTTTGTGACCTTGTAAATTGTAAAATTCCCTTAATGTTTTTAATTTCAATAGGTCACAAATAAACTTTTTTTCTTTCTTTTTCTTTAAGTAGGTTTCCGCGGAGATGCGAACTTATCTCGCTGCTTGAG
Organism: Peribatodes rhomboidaria; assembly: GCA_911728515.1. Taxonomy (NCBI): domain Eukaryota; kingdom Metazoa; phylum Arthropoda; class Insecta; order Lepidoptera; family Geometridae; genus Peribatodes; species Peribatodes rhomboidaria. The sequence continues at coordinate 8,816,005 of OU452195.1, read as the reverse complement.
GTAAAAGCTCCTCATGCCTTTTCTTCCTACTCCACTCAGTGCTTGTGCAAGCTCATACCTTAAGAGTCCGGCGACCTAACTAACTTCGACCGCCAGAACGGCTGAACAGATCTAGATGAAATTTGGCACAGAGATAGATTATAGTCTAGAATAGCACATAGGATACTTTTTAACCGTGGGTGAAACCGCAGGGCGCAGCTAGTAATATATATATATATATATATATATATATCTAAACATAAAGGTCCAAATAAAAAAATCCAAAAAAACTAAGGCGGGAGCGGCGGGCAACATTGTCGATTAAAGTCAATTTGCCTAGCCGATTAAATGAATGGCTGTACATGAGCAGGAAGCCAGTTGAGCGGCGTCGGCGCCGTTTAGTAAAGTTAATTAAAAATCAATTACTCCACAAAAATAACAGAATAACTCTCAATAATTTTTGAATGTTTTTATTATTTAATGATGTCACGCGCCGTTATACGCAAAACAGGAGTGTCGCGACGTCACGTCGTCTGCTGCTGCCATTTGGTGTCAGGGAGACACCAGACTGCAGTCTGGTGCCAGAGACCCTATTCGGAGATTTGAGATTTTCATCTCACTATTTTTCGTCCTCGTTGCTCTCGTTTAAAACGTCATAAGGTGTAAGAGTGACCAAGGTAAAATCTCATCTCATCTCACGCGTAGAAATAGGCCTCCACGCGCGGAATGGTATTTTCAGGGTTCCGCAACGTTCTTGGAAACATTTGTCAGATTAAGATGAAATTTGGCATGTGTAATATGAACTATATTTCCGCCCTTATGTTCTTGTTTTTTTTAAACGTCCTCAAGAGAAAATAGAGCTATGAAAAGTATCCGTTTTTGTTAAAGGTCACTTTTGACTTATTATAATTTATAGATATACAAAGCAAATAAAAAACCCTTTACATAGGGAGGTTGCCTACATCGTTAGCTTTTAAAAATATTCATAACACACAGAAAATTGTTAGTTATTTAAGAATTATTAGAGGATTGCAAAAGTCATAAAGAATTATTGAAATTGCACTTTGTCACTCTGTAGATAACTTTAGAGGCTCGTCAGTATCTTTACTCGCTCTCTTCGCTCGTCATCTTCTTGAAAACTTTTATCCAATGCGAAGTTAGTCTAAAGTGGTCGCCGGTCCCTTAAACTAGTTGAGGAAGGACTTCTTATTTTCAGTGAAAGTAGGCATTAGTCCATTTTTTCTAAATGTAGAATAGGTCGGCGTTTGACCACCAACTCGCCTGATGTTAAGCGACGTTGTGGTCTAAGATGGAGCACGACGACCTCGAAGGTACTTATTCACTCTAGCCTTGAAGATACCCAGGTTGTAGTTAGTCGGGAATACAGACGATGGCAAGGTGCATAAAATAAAACAACAGCTATGTAGGTATGTATAAATCTGTAATTGCAAGCCTCATGTCCTAAGTCCTAGCATCAGTCTAGGTCTACGTTAGACAGATCTTCTGTGATTTTCTTGACTTCTTCTTCGGTCCTCTTGCTGTTGGCAGTCGACGTCACTCTGAAAACAAGTATCATTTTGAAAAGAAAAAAAAAACTCGGCTGCAAGATATTGTACCCTATGTCACTTCCACTATCAAGATGATTAGAATTTAGGGTGCGCTAAAGAAACCTCATACATACATACAAACATCCATACACACGAAAAACAACCCTCCTTCTCACGCAGTCGATTAAAAAGTAATTAACATACATAACACATCGTCACGCCTTTCCCCTGAAAGGGCTGGCAGAGGTGTACAACACCCACACTTCGCCTGATGATATTTAGTCCCAAATGCGATGCGACAGGTGGTAAGCCTGTAGCCATACACCGGGCTCCAGTCATGTAGCAGATGACATACAATTAAATACGCACATACGTTCACACAATGAACAAATTGGTGCGTGCCGTCGGCTGGGTTCGAACCCGCTCCCTCTGGCTTGAGAGCCGTGAAATTTTGTGAGCAATTTTGATAAGCTGACGCATAGACGCTTCGCTCGGTAGACCAGGATTTACAGCCTAATGGGACTATGACATATCGGCATTTGAAAGCCTCTCCTCCAAAACCAAAGACAACTCATTTACATGACAGCCTCCCCAGTGAAGTCAAAGACAACTCATCTACATGACAGACCTCCCCACAAAACCAAAGACAAGCAACTCACTTGACGGGCTCCCTCGTGCGGCCGTACAGTCGCTGCAGCTCATCCAGGGCGCCGCGCGGCACGTTGTCCGGCCGCGGCTGGTGGATCTCGTACTCTCCCTTCTCGTTCTTCATCAACTCTACCTGGAAGAAGAACAATCATATAATAATAATAATAACTTTTATTGCTTTTCTGTTAGGCTTATAGGTACAGAGATCTTAATTATCCTACTATCCTATCCTATCCTACTAATATTATAAACGCGAAAGTTTGTAAGAATAGATGGATGGATGGATGTTTGTTACTCTTTCACGCCAGAACGGCTGAACACATCTGGATGAAATTTGACACAGAGATGGATTATAGCCTAGAATAGCACATAGTTAGGATACTTTTTAAGCGCGGGTTAAACCGCGGGGCTCATCTTGTACTATTATTATCTGAAATTAAGATTTGATACAGAAGAAATACAAATAAAAAGAATACAAATTTTATAAAATACTAGCTGCGCCCCGCGTTTTCACCCGCGGTTAAAAAGTATCCTATGTGCTATTCTAGACTATAATCTATTTCTCTGCCAAATTTCATCCAGATCTGTTCAGCCGTTCTGGCGTGAAAGAGTAACAGACATCCATCCATCCATACATTCTTACAAACGCGTTTATAATATTAGTAGGAAGAATTTCGCATGGCTCGCGTATATTTCTATTCACAGTCTCTCAGGATGGCAGGGGTGGATGATTAAAAACGTTGATTTCACGTACTGATTATCCTTCCTTATCAATTATAACGACGATAAAACGTGCTCCAGCGCAAAGTACTGGTTGGCAGGGCGGGCGACTCAGGCGCTCCCCCACTGACATTCCTTTGACAGTTCGCTCGGAAAACGTCACACAGCAGAGCATAGACTGCATTTTTTTGTATGTGCTGGAAGTCCTACACGATGGCATCTAATTTTGAGAGCTGAGAAAGGGGTGGCTGGAACTACAAGGCCTAGGGTGGCCATGACTGCAAATTCGCCACTGGGGTTCTATTCCTGCGCGTGAGATGAGATGAGATTTTATCTTGGTCACTCTCACACCTATGAGGTTTTAAATGAGAGCAACAAGGACGAAAAAAGGTGAGATGAGAATCTCAAATCTCCGAATAGGGTCCCTGATTACACCTCGGGGGCTGGCAGACGTGTTAATTACACCTCCACCTGTGCTGCCGATCGTAACAGAGCGTTTGCCATGCAGAAGCGAGCTATACGTGCCATATATGGGGTTCAGGACGACGTCTCATGCGTGGAGCTGTTTCGGGAACTCCAGATATTGCCTCTACCATGTGAGCTCGTTTACCAGAGCCCTCTTCACCTATGCTAACCTAGATATATTTCAACGTAGGGGCGTCTATAGCAGGTTTAATTTGTCTTGTACTAAGAAGAAAGACCAACTGATGACGCCATCACACCGTCTCGTCAAGTCAAAGAGGTCAGTATATATTTTAGGGCCCGCAATCTATAACCGTATACCAGCTACCGTTCGGGATGCACCTTCTACCGCGTGCTTCAAAACCAAGCTCAGAGCTTGGTTACTAGAAAATCTGTTTTATGACCTTGAATATTATTTTAAAATACGAGACTTTTAATTTATTATTATTTTATATTATTATAGTTAAGAGTAATAGGTATGCAATTTATTTTGTTGACATTAATTATTTATTTCATTTGACATACATATGTAATTACTGTTATGAAATTTATAAACTCTTGTATTTTTGACATTTATCGAACTGTGACATGTAACTATTGGAGTTAGAAATAAATTCTAATTTCTGATTTCCTCTGCCAGCCCCCTCGGGAGAAAGGCGCGACGATATGTCATTTATATATGCATTTTCGACTGCCTCGGTCGCTCAGTTGGCTTCTGAGCTGGGGGGCGTGGGTTCGATTCCCACCTAGGGCAAACATTCATGTGATGAACATTAGTGTTTGTTCTACGTCTGGGTGTTAATATCTATTTAAGTATGTATTTTAAAATATCTAAGTATGTATGTCAGTCTCTGGCAGCCATAGTACAAGCTTTGCTTAGTTTGGGGTCAGGCGACCGTGTGTGGAAGTGTCCCGAATTTATTTATAACTAGCTGCGCCCCGCGGTTTCACCCGCGGTTAGTAAGTATCCTATGTGCTATTGTAGACTATACTCTATCTCTGTGCCAAATTTCATCCAGATCTGTTCAGCCGTTCTGGCGTGAAAGAGTAACAAACATCCATCCATCCATCTATTCTTATAAACTTTCGCGTTTATAATAATAGTAGGAAATTTATTTATACCATAGAGTCCTCCAAGTTGGGCACCTCCCCGAGCGCAGGCGACGCCGCGGGCGTAGCCTTGTACGGCTTGCCTTGCTTCATCTTCTGTGCCCATTGCTGAAGGTACTTCCCCGCGTCGGACTGAAGGTACTGTGGACAATAGCGACGTTTCAGTAAGGCGTTAAGGCCCGGTGTTACACGAAATCAACGGAAACAAGTATTTTGTTTGCGCCTAGTTTAATATGAAGAATTGTGATGATCAGGTGCAAAAAGTACAGCTGGTAGAAAAACAACCAAATTCAGTTTAAACGAAGTACAATTTTGAAAACTATTCTTATTATGGAAGAAAAATCACAAAAATTTTCTTCTTGAAAAAACTATCGAAACGTATAGTTCTCTAAATTTTCAGCGATTACACCATTTTTTTTCGATTATTAAATAGCCAGATTAGTTCTCTAAAGTTTAACCGAGCAACTTATTCTTATTTGTGTTCTTATTACGATTAATACTAATAAAAACGGCAAAAAAAATATTTCTAGGCGCCGATCTCATTTTACCATCAAATTTGATATACGATTTTCAACTCTAAATAAAGCAAATTAATATACGTATGTGTGTGTAGAAAATCGAGATAACCGAGCATTAATCGACAGAAAAAAATTGTAGACTTTGTGAACTACTGCACTTAAATATATCTCTACTGTATTTCCGTTCTAACGTCACAATAAGTACGCCAAGGAATATGGGTTCAAATTACTATTAAGCTAACCTGAGTAATTTGTTATTTTATCTTGGAATATTTAGAACTAATTCAATGAAATTAGCTAGAAAACTTTTTACAATTTGGAATTTGAATCTAATTTCAACTTTATACAATTTGACATTATTGTACTCAAATATTTAAAATTGTAAATAATAGAAATACGACATTAGATAAATAAGCATTTGTTAGTTATCGAGTCAACTGGGGTAAATTGGTCTGTGGGGCAATTGTGTCTTTCGAGAATTACTGACAAACCCTTCACAAAACAGGAAACTAGCGCCATCTTGTACAGATTATTGCAACTTAAGATAGAAAAAAGATGTGGGTGGCACCTAATTTATGAAGGGTTTGTCAGTAATTCTCGAAAGACGCAAATTTCCCAGCTGACACTATGTCAGTATGTAGTGTAATTATATAAAATCTTAGCAAAATGAAGACCTAGATAGTAAATTAACATAGCGTAGGTATAATTAAAGCAATTACTCCTCCTCATTTATTAGGAATTGATCGTAAAATAGCATAAGCAAATAGAAAATATCATTCTGGTTGAATATGAACAGGAGTTACTAAAGGGTTAGCGGGAATGAAATTATTTAACATAATAATTAAGAAGGTTAAAAAATTTAGAATTAGTCACTAATGAAAGTAGTTTATATGAAACCCTTATGTACTATCATCCTGAACATTATTGATGATTGTATGACGACTATTAAAAAATATAAAAATAAATACATGCATACATATAATCACGCCTTTTTCCTTTATATAATATACCCTATAGATACATAATTATGTTCACACAATGAACAAATTGGTGCGTGCCATCGGCTGAGCTTGAACCCGCTCACTCTGGCTTGAGAGGCGGGCCGTCTCCTACCCGGCTAACATCGCATACCTATTCACTTCTGATACTATACTTACTACACTACTGAGATACTTTTTCTCTCTCTCTCTCTCTTTCCGACTTTCCAGAGTAGGTGCGTAAGATTTATTAAGAAAACAAGAATAACTAACTTAATATAAAAACATACTCCCTTGGCAATAAACGTTGTATAGCCTCAGAATAGATAAACAGTGTTTTATCAGTTACTTTCTTTAAAAAATTTAAACTCGGTCGAAAAAAAGCACTGTTCAACTTTTGCGAGGCTATACTACGTTTATTGCTAGGAGGTTTGATGTTTAAATACCTTTTCCCTATTCTTGTTGGTTTTGGGCGGCGGCGGCGCTGGGGGAGCCTGTCGCTTGGTGTTGCTGCTGGATGAAGGGAAAGGCTGGCCGGCTGAAATGTGACAATTAATATTTTTTAGGGTTCCGCTGCCAAAATGGAGGGCTATTCCTGCGCGTGAGATGAGATGAGATTTCATCTTGGTCACTCTCACACCTATGACATTTCAAACAAGAGCAACAAGGACGAAAAAGGGTGAGATGAAAATCTCAAATCTCCGAATAAGGCCACTGGTAACGTTGTGTTTTCGAAACGAACGAAACGGAAATGATGAGTCAGAATATCGTCGCTGCGCCTGTCAAATTTCATATTTTGCTACCTTACAATGCATTTAACTTACATATACAAGAAACTTACAAGAAAACTTATAATACTTTTGTAAAATCTGCTAAGAGTCCGGCGACCACTTTAGACTAACTTCACATTGGCTTAAGGTATTCTGTAGCCATTTCGTCTAGAAGAAGAAGACGAGCGAAGAGAGCAAGTAATGATACTGACGAGCCTCTAAAGTTACCTACAGAGTGACAAAGTACAATTTCAGTTTTTTTTAAATGACTTTTGCACTTCTGTAATCATTCAAAAATAACTAAGGATTTCCCTTGTATTTTGGATTCATTTAAATGATAATGATGTAGAAAAGCTTCCTATGTATAAGGAATTTTTGATTTGCATTGTCTGTCTATTGAATAAATCAGTCATAAGTGACCCCTTAAAAATGCAGATATTTTTCATAGCTCTATTTTCTCTTGAGGGCGTTTTTTTAAAAAAACCAAGAACATAGGGGCGGCGAAATAGTTCATTTAATTGTACATGCTAAATTTCATCATAATCTGACAAATGGTTTCCAAGAAATTTGACAAGCGCGTTTGCATGGAAATTTCAGAGCGTAGCGGGACTCTTAATAATAATAAGCAATATTCTTATAAATAACTAGTTGCGCCCCGCGGTTTCACTCGCGGTTAAAAAGTGCTCCTATCCTATCCTATGTGCTATTCTAGACTATAATCTATCTCTGTGCCGAATTTCATTCAGATCTGTTCAGCCGTTCTGGCGTGAAAGAGTAACAAACATCCATCCATCCATCCATCCATCCATCCATCCATCCATCCATCCATCCATACATACAAACTATCGCGTTTATAATATTAGTAGGATAAGTAAGAATGTATAAATGTTGCAGCCAACCAGCTTAATTAGCTGTTCCAACAGCCTAGCCTTTTTACTAAATGGCGTTCAACTAGCTCCCTGAATGAAGTTCAACTGTAGCGTCTAGTATTACATTTTAAAAACTGGCTGATGCTCAGGCCATTCATACAAAAGGCTTTTGAGATTTGATTGAAATTGAACGACTGATTGCGCAACATAATGTTTTACATTATTTTTCATTATAAATAAATAAATAATAAATAAATTCGGGACACTTCCACACACGGTCGCCTGACCCCAAACTAAGCAAAGCTTGTACTATGGCTGCCAGGGACTGATATACATACTTAGATATTTTTAAATACATACTTAAATACATATTAACACCCAGACATAGAACAAACACAAATGTTCATCACATGAATGTTTGCCCTAGGTGGGAATCGAACCCACGCCCCCAAGCTCAGAAAGCAGGTTCACTACCAACTAAGCCACCGAGGCAGTCAATTTATAATATATAATTATGGATATGTTACAAATTTTAATGACAATGTTTAAATTATCCGACCGATTCATAAACTATAGTCTAAAAGAATGCTATCTTGCAGCCCTATTTCATCTATTAAAAATCGTAGACCGTAAAAGCAAAGCAATATAATAATTATTTTATTAATTTCATTTAATTTTTAGGTTACGAGTTTTTTTTTTCAGGTAGGTTTACCATTTAAATTTTTTTTAAGAGTAGGCAGTAGGCCTTCTTCAGAACGCCAAATTTATTTATTTATTTATTAAGTACACAACACAAATTACAATCATTACAAAATATAAAACCAACACAAAAACTTATGATCTAGATTGTAATTCAAGACATGCTTTTATAGAAAAAATAATATTATAAAGACGAATTTAAGTTAAACATTTAATAAAAAAGAAAGAAATGGTAAACCTTAACCAGCTACAAATATAAATTTCCTTTATTTTTGTTATAAATTAATTTTATTTTTAAATTCGTAAATTTCGTAGTAAAGTATGTCGCAATATCTAATTCATATTCAGGATAGGGGCGATTAGTCCTGTAGCCCTATTTGGAGATTTAAGATTTTCATCTCACTTTTTTTCGTCCATGTTGCTCTCGTTTGAAACGTCATAGGTGCGAGAGTGACCAAGATAAAATCTCATCTCATCTCACGCGCAGGAATAGCCCCCCCGCACTGATGTCCCGCTTGAGGTGTACACAGTAATATCAAATAGGTACAGGAATATTTGGAGCCAGTATAAAAATTTGGTGTTTAAAGTGCCTTACTATTTGAAGCAAAATAGCTTTAAAGATTAGCGAATTGCTCCTTGTGATGCCTCTATGATAAAAAAGTAAGTAAGTACTTTAAAAAAAAAAAAATCTACAACTAAATTTATTCTAACATACCGGGTGTAAGGAGACCGTTCTCGAAGCCGAAACGCCGTTATTATACTATCTATACACAACCCGAAACCACTAACTATTAGCCATATAACTGTTATTTTAAACTTTTAGAAATTTGCAAACCAGCAATGTAACGCGTTTATATCGCGGGGGTCAATGGTCGGCGCCAGTACCTACGGAAAGTGCGACGACGCGCCGCCGCGGGCCGCGCGCGCGCCGAGACAGCGGAGGGCGCGGGCGGCGCGGCACCTAGGTCGCGACCGCGCGCAGCTGTGTGCGGGCGTTCACCTCTAGCGTCAGCTGTTAGGCATTTAGTATTAGACTGCCGTTAGGGTAAATTTTTTTTTTTTTGGTAATTGGTGTTTAAACTAGCTTTTTAAAGCTTGTATAACTTGTGTCGATGTTAAAATATCAGATTTTAAGTTTAAAAAAAAAGTCTTTTTTTCGCGTTTTTTTTAGTCGCTTTGTATTAGTAATCCCCACCACTATTCCCAGTTTTCGTTTTCGAGAACGGTCTCCTTACACCCGGTATTGTAACTTTACATTAATTTAATTATGTGTAAGTATAAAAATCATGAAATAAAATATTCTTTGAGATTAGATTATTAGCTTCTATAAAAATTTGGAACAAAACTTGACTATTATTTCTAAGACCCGAAGTGTAAAGGAAGTATCCGACACCCTTTCTAAGTCACTATTGCGTTACTAGTACTTAGGCCTGTCAAATTCAGTTAAGCTGTTTAAAAGGTAAAACAATTTAACATACCTATTGTATTATTTACTAACCATTTGTATATTTTGCAAAAAATTATCTTGTAGTTAGTTTAAATGTTTTTGTTTCAAAGGTAGCTGAAAGGGGGAAAAAACTCTGCATCTCATAACCACCAGGCAATTTTCTCAACGTGACATTGGCGGAGTTGAGAAAGGTCTAGAGCCAAGAACCAAGAACCAAGAATTGAATTGAATTGAAGGTAAAACAAATAGGTAAACAGATAAATAGTTACTTCGCATTTAATATTAATATGTAGTTTGTGTGTATCTACGAAATTGTTTGATATTGGAGATGATGAATCTTCCCCATTCTCCCCTTTTCCGCATTTCAGTAAAGTGATGGATACTTTACTGAAATTTTAAGTGGAGGTTACACCACGAATCCAACGAACGGATATTAAAGGTTTATAATCCACCATTTTTGCACTTTAACACTCGAAAATTCACGAGATCTTGAAAATAATACAAAATTACGACAACACCTTTTCGGTTACCGCCAAAATTTTATCTTTTCAGCTTAGTAATATATATGTGTATGTTTGACCTTGTGCCTCCTATTCTCCTCGCGTCAAAACATTACTTATGTCAGTGTCATTTTGCTTCCTCGTGCTTGCTGCGTACCGGTTTCCACATCTAAACCTTCCAGGTGAAAAATTGTCCTAGCGCGGTGCATCAGAATCAATGGGGCTATTCTTACGCGTGAGATGAGATGAAATTTTATCTTGGTCACTCTCACACCTTTGACGTTTCAAACGAGAGCAACAAGGGCGAAAAAAAGTAAGATGAAAATCTCAGATCTCTGAATAGGGCCACAGGACCGACATTTTAAGCCACTGGGTTAATTTTGCTGTCAACAATGTGATAGTTTAAAAAAGTAGAATATAGGGAACATCTCTTAAACGTGCTTGGAAAAATAATGTTAGTATTTCTCCCATCCGTGATAGATGGCGCTAATGACGACCAAATCAATATTTCTCATACATTCACAAATCTTATCCCAGCTAAACTGCAGGAACGTACCCCTTCACTTCTCCGCGTAGCTTCTCCCCCTCTCCGCCCATGACCAGTGTAGCCAAACCTAAAGCTTATTGCCCAGTGCAGCAGCTTTTTTTACTACGAGCGCAATAAATAATGTCATGCTACCAAAATTATGCAATAATGCAGACCCAACGGTTGCATCATTATGCAATTTGTGACCACAGAAACACTTACCACTAGACATTAGCCCATTTTTTGTATTTTTTACACTAGTTTTATAGCTGGCCCTAAGTCAGCACTTTCTCTGAAAACCAAGGGGGGCAACACTGCGCACGCGTAGTGACTTTTTCACATTTTCGTTCTGCGCATGGGCGCGAAATTGTTTTCCTAACTCACATAAAATATTATGGAAATGGTAAAGTTAAGTTTGTACTCTAACTTTAGTGAAATGTTAAGTTTGTCTAAGATGAACTCTAAAGATAGTGCGCGGTATGACGAAAGTTTAGTGAGCTTGTAAAATGGAACAATCAGTGACTAATTTTTCTAATATTTTACTCGGAAACTATCAAATACATTAAATAAATAACTATGATGGGTCCTCGAAATTTATATTTTTTACACCAAATTTACAAAATTCAGTCCATAATTTCAAGATTCGTTTTCAAGAACAGATGTGGAAGACCTAGACTCCCATTATGGGAAAAAAAACTAGGTATAAAATAAAATTCGTACTTGTTGTTGTTATGTACTTAGCATGCATTTGTTTTGTAAATATTTTAGTATTTTATTTGTTTTTAAATTTTTGTGTTGTATTTCTGGCATGATCAATGTTATATTACTAGCTATGTCCCGCGTTTTCACTCCTAAACGAACTGTTTATTTACTAGGGATAAAAAGTAGCCTCTGTGCTTATCCCAGGTATAATTCATACCAAGTTTTTTCCAAATCCATTCAGCCGTCTTTGGGTGATTGATTATCTAAGTATTTAAACATACAAACATTTCTTTCTAATTTATAATGTTAGTAGGAAAATTAAAATTATTTATATTCTACCAACTGTAGTAATTTTTGTGTGTTAGTGAGTTAAAAGTGTGTAATATTCAATCTCAAATGATTTGCATTACTTATTTAATTAATCTAAATGAAAAATGAAAAACCATTAATTTTTTTACCGATGAAAATATCTCTCACTGGCTTTAAACTAGATATACTTAAATTGGTGTTGTATTAAAAGTATATTATTAACAATGTCATAGTTAGACAACTGTAATTTTTTATTTTTGTATAACTTTTTATTCATTTGGATTAAACTTTTTTGCAGATAACTCACCAAACATAGCAATAGCGCGCCACCATCTAATTTTGGGAGAAACCTTCAGAGACACCCTGATGACCATGTTCTTGAACGGAGCAATGTGGCCATATATGGTTCAAATGCTGAATGCGGCCATCGAGAACCTCCGTCATCACATATCAAGCACCAAGGTGGATACAAGTTACATTGCTGTTGCGCAGGCTGGCTTGAATATTTTTGACAAAAGGCTACCTATTTGTTATAACTTAAACCTAAATACCTTTGAAGATGCACTGGAAGCTCTATATACAATTTTTTACTGGTCGCCATTCAATATTTACTTCGCACCACTGCCCCAGCAGAGGGCTCCTCCAGACCCAGGACACAAGAGAGACAAGGCACTATACATAGGTATAGATTTCAAGACAATAAGACTGTCTGAATTATTAGAAAATTGCTTTCTTAAACATGACATATCAGCTCAGACAGTGCGGTTGTACATGGTCTTATTACTAAGTAATCCAACACCTAAATCGGCAGGTACTGTGAGAGAGCTATGTCGGTCTCTAGATGATTTCATTGATAGCAACTATGAATCCAACACCAATAGGTATTACAGGACCATGGGCCTAAAAGATAACAATCACTTTGAGAAACATGGCAAGAATATATATGTGATTGCAAAAGAGTTGTGGTACCGGGAGCTAGTGAATGTTGGGACCTGCAACCCTTGTAAATACTATGCAAGCCGTTATAACACAGTTGACATACAAAAATGCAGAGAAAGAATATGCCCATTTTTCTCTAATAAACAAAAATATGTTTTACATTCTGAAATCCATTCAAAAAGTATTAGGAAAGCAAGCTTACTGAATTTGCTCAGGTTGCTGATAGTGGTTTTAGTACCAAACAAGAGAGAGCGTCTACACTTTCAAAACTATTTAAATAGTTTTGAAGATATTCAAGATATTATATGGCCATATTTTATACATTTGACTGAGAATTTAGATTTTGTATACATACAATTAAAAAGATCTTTTGACCTAAAGACGCGAACTGATTTTTCAGGCGACTTACAAATGCTTTGTTGGTTTGTAAAATTTCTCGTGAAACGATTGGATACTTTTTTAGCCGTTCGCTTGCTCACTTGGGTTTCTGCTGTTGATCAATCTATGCTTTACCTTTGTGCCTTATCTTCGATATTGCCAAATGTGTGACGTAACTATAATAATGCTCAAGATTTTGTAATGGGTTGTACCCAATGATAGTTAAATCCCTGTGTCAGAATGGCTTACGAACTATTCTTAAGCTGCGTAAACATTTTGCGCGGCAAACGCTCGAACTATTAGCGTTTTTCCACTTGCTGGCCCGGCCCGGCCCGGCCCAGCCTGGCACAGCACGGCGCCGGCCGATTCAAAGGCCGGCCGTCGCCGGTAAGTGGAAATGCGTGCCATACATTTATCCCGCGCGTCCCCGGCGACCATGCCCGGCAGGACCGGGCCAGACCGACAAGTGGAAACACGCCAATTGGCTCGCGCGTCTGCCGTGAGGTTTGCCGCGTGGATTGTGTTAGTTTAGACCAGCGGTCGGCAATCTTTTGGCAGGCAAGGGCCGCACAGTGCCAAATTAAACAAGTGACGGGCCGCCCTGTTCAAAAATTTTACTATACATTTCTAAATATAGGTACATATTTACCATAGGTATCTATTTATTTATGTAGGTATTATCTGATCTCCAAAAATCAATGTTTATCTGTCTCTGGCAGCTATAGTATATATAAAAGCCTTGCTTAGTTTGGGTGACCAGATGACCAGATGACCGTGTGAGCAAAATGTCCCGATTTTTTTATTTATATACAAAACACTCGCGGGCCACAAGGAGGGGGGCCGAGGGCCGCATGTGGCCCGCGGGCCGCGGGTTGCCGACCGCAGGCTTAGATAGTTGACAGGTACATAGGGATGTGGTGGACAGGGTAAAGGGTTTATGATTGTTTTGAGCTGGGGCAAAATTTAAGTATTGGCGCCCCTAGTGACGGATCCAGGATTTTGGTTTGACTATATTCAGGTATTGTGGAGTGTCGAATTAGACACTTTTGGGGGAAGAATTCGAGCCCTTTGGCCCTCCTCCCCTCTGGATCTGATACTGGGTGCTCCATTACAGGCCTGTAAAGGGAATTGAGAAAATGAAAATGAGCAAATGCGAATTGTTCTTCCGGCCTGGCTTTCATCTTTTATTATCATACCATTTCATAAGTTAAATTATTTATTGTATTACTTGATTGTATACCAAAGATTAGCTATAATTAGTAGCTATGTCATAAAATATGGTACTTACTTGTTTTTGTAAGTACTCATATTTTATTTTTGTGTACGTATTTTAATAAAAATATATAAGTGTCTAATAATAAAAAAATAATGAATTTTATAAAGAATCGATGTGTTAAGCAGCCCCGAGACCATCAATTAATTCCCAATTGTGAATGTGCTACGTCATTGACAATTCCAATTGAAGCGATATTTGTGCAGTTCTAATTGACGTGTCAACGTGTGTCAATGACGTCTTTGTCACTCGTTTTGTCTTCCATCGTTCCAGTGTCGGACGATGAATGAGAAAGAAACCATGATAAAGAAAACAAGGTCTGGCATTCCGGGATCAAACACATAATGACGTCACTCGTCAAGTTATCCGTCTCTTTCGAACTATTTATAAATCACTTATTTCGGTCTCGCTTAAGCATCGATTGACGTCACTACGTGTTGCCCACGTGACCGGAATGCTACACCTGGCGGAGTATATTATTATACCATGAAAGAAGCCAATGACTGTCGATAAGCTTCAATAAAATTTTTGATCAATCACTTTAAATCACGTAATCGATTATTAAATCAAATTAAAATACAATTTAAATTATTAAATTGTAAATGTAAACTATCAATGGCAATTGACAATGACGTAAAATTGACAATTGCGATTGACCGTCTCGGGGCCACTAGTATGTGCGAAATTATTTATGTATACATTTACATTAATACATATCTACATTTCTACACTGATATTGTAACGATGGCTCCACACGTTGGCCCCAACGTTGGCCTCAGCACCACTTGACCAACGCAAGAATCTAATAAATAGAATTGGCTCCAACATTTGGGCGAGCGTTCGTTTTCGCTAGATCAGCCAGTTGGATGTGCGACGTCACGACCTAAGTTGGCGCCAATGTGTGGAGCCAGCGTAAAGAGGTAGAGCCAAATGGGGCTAACGCGTCTGTGGGGCCATTGCGTCTTTCTAGAATTACTGAGTGCTTAGTGTGAGTTTTTCTTACTTTTCGATCACGTAAAAGTAACTCCAATTTGTATGAAAATTAAAAAGCGCCACCTAGTGGGAGTAATGAGAAACCGCAATCGTGAGTGCGAGTTTTTTGTTTACTGCCAACATTGACATGAAAAATTTACTTTCTCACGGTGATTTTACGCGAATCGAGTGACAAGCTCGATTGGCGCTCACACTCGCTCGTTTTCGATTGTCGATCCGTGTGACGTAAACTCGTTTACGCTGTAGTAAAGTTATTCGATTTACTTTGAGCAACTCACACTAAGCACTCTGATCACAAATTAGGCGACACCTACATCTTTTTTCTATCTTTAGTTGCGATAATCTGTACTAGATGGCGTTAGTTGTCTAATTTGTGAAGGGTCAGTAATTCTCGAAAGACACAATCGTCCCACAGACACATTTGCCCCAGTTGACGCTAAATAATAATATGTTTGTAAGTTATCGTGTATAGGGGGTAATCTCCGGACTTTTAACAGTTTTTACACTAGTAGTATGCCGCACAATCACTGATTGCCATGAGCTATGCTCAAATTTTGCAAAAATTGTGCTCTAAAAGATGTTCACTTTGGCGCGTAGATCAATACCCTTTAGTATTGCTACGCCCTTCAGGAACGTATACCTCCTTACTAATTAAACGGAACAGTCTACATTTTGTAGTCAAGTCTTTTCTACAGGGTTATAGGTACCTCACCAAAAACCTTTTAAGGGTTCATTGTACTCATCAATATGAACAACTTTTACTATGAAGCCAATCCTGTAATCGCGAAAAAAATTACAACTGTTCCATACAAAAGTTCAATCACTTAGACAAAATGTATGGAACAGCTGATTTTCTTTTCGCGATTTTAGAGTTCGCCCCATAGTAAAAGTTGTTAATGTTGATGAGTACAATGAGCCCTTAAGAGGTTTTTGGTGAGGTACCTATAACCCTGTATATTGTTTTTTTCGATCGAGTTTTTTGCATCCTGCTATATGCAACAATCTGTGTTTAGACATTTGGCTGCTCCTTTGTTCTAAGGGTTATCAGGAAAGGGTGTACTAAGCCGATATTATGAAAAAAAAATACTATGGGGTCAACCATGAAATCGATTGTCGATGTTCTATGAACTTTTTGTATGGACCAGCTGATTTTTTGTACGAGGTTTTTGGCGATGAAAGCCTAGTTGGAGCCGCCTCTCAAGTCAAAGAAGCACCAATTTGTTCATTTTGTGAACATTTGTGCGTATTGTATGTCATCTGCTACATGACTGGAGCCTGGTGTATGGCGACAGACTCGCCGACTTTTACATTTGGGACTGAATATCGTCCGGCGAAGTGTGTGTGTTGTATTACACCACTGCCATCCTCGAGGGGAAAGGCGTGACGATATGTTATGTTAGGAGATTTTGGGTTGGCTCCATAGTAAAAGTTGTTCATAATTATGAGAGGAATGACTCTTTTGGCTTAGTACACCCTTTACAGATAACCCTGTATAACGCAGCAGTGAGGAATTGTCCATTGACCATTCTCGCTTATTATTGGGAAGCTAAAAATTTCAAAAAAATAAAAAGGCTAAACATTCTCCCCGCTTAGCAATAAACGTTGTATACCTCGGAATAGTTGTACAGTGTTTTGTCTTTTTCTTTCTTTTGATTTTTTGAACTCGATTGATAGAGACAAAATACTATACATACCTACATTATATATACAAAGTACCTATTCCGGGACTGTTCAACGTTCGTTGCTGAGAGGTCTAAGTATTCCGGGACTAAACAACGTTAATTAGTAAAGGGGGTTGTATATTTAAGATGTAGGGTTTAAGGTAGGGTCAACTGGGGCATATGCGTCAGTGGGGCAGTTGCGTCTTCCGAGAATTACTGACAAACCCTTCAAAACTTAGGCGCCACCTACAACTTTTTTCTGTCTTTAGTTGCAATAATCTGTACAAGATGGCGTTAGTTGCCTAATTTGTGAAGGGTTTGTCTGTAATTCTCAAAAGACGCATTTGGGCCTCAGACGCATTTGCCCCAGTGGCCCTACATAAAAATTTATTGTATTTTACTTTTCGGTGGGTTTACAAAACTAGTTTAAGAATTATATAATCATAAAATAAATAAATGTTAGGTGTCGTATTAGCTGAGCAAGCTGTGACCGGCTGATTCACATCTTGCTTGCTACAGTTCGCCGCTGGCTCAAGATTGAGTCTGCTTAATACGCGACTCAGAGCCAGCCTGCGAACAGTCAGCCGCTCACAGTTTGCTGAATCACTTGTTTCAATTAAGCAAACTGTGTGTGAAAAAAAAATGCAAAAATGCGAAAAGATTTGTGAAAAATAAATTTGTATGTTTAAGTAAATGTCCTCACTTGTTTTCTTGGGGTCAGCGGATATGCTGAATTTAATAAACACGATATACATAGATACAAAAAAATCTTAGGTCTGTGGATACAATTATCAGTAGTGGCTGAGTGGGATAAACTGCGCCTTCCTAAGCGGACGTCGTGAGTTCAGTCCTGGCCGTGCAACAATTAACTTTTCTCTCGTAGACGAGTTTAGTGTACACGTGCTATTAACTTGTGCAGACCGCAAACTATGCAAATTGCAAACTAAGTTATGTGAGCTAGCTAATACAGGGGTACTGGTAATCAATTAGCATCCTTTCAAGGACATATTCTGTACATATAAACAAACATCTTTTGTTCAACGACTTTTAATTTTTTTAGTATATTTTCTATAATTTGACCGGTCTAATTATCATTAATTAAATTAACAATTAACAAAAAAAGCGCACCCACACTTTAAGAGGGCCGCGACGTCCTGAAATTTCCATACAAACGCGCTACTTAAATTTCTTGAAAACCGTTTGTCAGATTATGATGAAATTTAGCATGTACAATTAAATTAACAATATCTCCGCCCCTATGTTCTTGGTTTTTTAAATCGTTCTCAAGCTAAAACAGAACTATGAAAAATATCCGCATTTTTAAGGGGTCACTTTTGACTGATTTATTCAATAGGTAGACAAAGCAAATCAAAAATTCCATTACATAGGGAGGTTGTCTACATCATTAGCTGTTAAATGAATCCATAATACAAGGGAAATTTTTAGTTACTTAAGTATGATTACAGAAGTACAAAAGTCATAAAAAAATTGAAATTGCACTTTGTCACTTTGTGTAAGTTTAGAGGCTCGTCAGTATAATTACTCGCTCTCTTCGCTCGTCTTCTTCTTCTAGACGAAATGGCTATAGAATACCTTAAGCCAATGCGAAGTTAGTCTAGGTCGCCTAGGTCGAAATTAGTTAGGTCGCCGGACTCTTAAGGCGCGTGCCGATAAGAGGGCGACGGTTCCGATGTTAAAAAGTTATGAAGTGTAAGAGAGATTCACAAAACTGTTAAAAAATTTAGGAAGTTTGTTGAGTTTTGGAAAAAGCTGTAGAACAAAAGTGTTCGTTTTGATGAACAGAATATGCTCTTGTAAGGATGCTAATTGATTACCAGTAACCCTGTATCTGTATATCCTACAAACCAAGTTAGTTGTGTATGCCGATCTAGAGTCAAGTAGCCACTAGTATGTATAGATATTAACTAGTTGTAAACCAAAATTTGTGTATTTATTCTTTGAAAAAATAATGCCCTTCAGTTTCTTGCCTGGTCAACTAAGTAGAGGCTCTTTATCCGAACAAGGCGGTCGAGTCTATTTAAAAAAAAACTTTGAAGTTCACAAGTGTACTCGTATCTTTGGTATCCAAATTGAATAAAAACATTTAGACTTTGACTTTGAGTTAGAGCTACGCGTGCTAAGCTAACCCTATCCCGTCTACCCTGGCACCCATTAGCAATAATGACTAAATAAACTATTGCTCAGTTCTTGGTGTGCACGCACAGGACATGTTTGTAGTTTACAGTACCCTGCGATTAATGTTGCACATCGACCTTTGAAAAGAAACTTCTATTTTGTAGAGCGTTATCTCTGTCGCGAAACGAAAATGTTGCGCGAAAGAGATAACGCTCTACGAAGCCGAAGTCTCTTTCTAAAGGTCGATGTGCAATATTTACTGTCGGGTACTATAGCTTAGCTGGCTTAGTTTAGCTTCAGCATAGCTTAGTTTTCGGTCTGCCCGCATTCATCATGTCAGCACGGGAGACGTCCACTGCTGGACAAAGGCCTCCCCCAATGATCTCCACAACGACCGGTCCTGCGCTGTATCCAGCGGCTTCCCGCGACCCCTCATACCCCATTGTGGGAGGCCTTTCCACGCTGCGTCTTCCGGTTCGTGGTCGGTGGTCGCCACTTAAAATTATTTCTGCTGCATCGGCCGCTGGTTCTACGAGAGATGTGCCCTGCTCACTGCCACTTCAGTTTGGCAATTCTTCGAGCTATATCGGTTACTTTGGTTCGCCTGCAGATTACGTCATTTGTGATTCAATCTCGCATTACGGTGAAGGAAAACGTCGTGAGGAAACCGAGGTTCTAGAGTAAGTATATCTTGGACATGATACATCCACCAACCCGCACTTAGCCAGCGTGGTGGACAACGACTCAATCATCCTCGACATAGGGTAGTTTCTGGTAGGTAGGTCTCTGCAGTGTAAACGTATAGACTAATCCTTCCTAACGAACTATGTATAATATAATAAAAACGAAAGTGTGTTTGTTTGTTTGTTATGCTTTAACGCTCTAACTACTGAACTAATCATCATGAAATTTTGCATACAGTTGGAACAAACAGACATGGGATACTTTTATCTTGAAAAAATAACGGTTCCTGTAGGACCGCGGGTGAAACCACGGGGTGCAGCTAGTGATGATTAGAAAACTTTACTAATTTGTGGAACAATATCAGGTATTTATCAACACATCAATTTATTACAGCATAAGCATGATTCAGTAGTACGTATGAATTCGGCGCATTCAGTGATAGTATAGTGTACGATCACTTTTAACCCTGAACTTTGAAAATCAATATACCCCTTGCATTGTATCACACCTTGTGTATAATTATTAGTAAGATACCCCCTTACCAATAAAGCTTTGGAATAGTTGTTATACAGTGTTTTGTCTTTTTAGATCAAGTTCCTTCAAAATTTTAAAAGAAATAAAAAAACAAAACACTAGTTTACTCAGAATAATAAAATTATAGGTACTCGTACCATAAACTATTCTGAGAATATTTAACGTTTATGAGTAAGGATAGTGTGTAGCAACTTTCAAAGCAAATTAAATTATTTTTATCAATAGATAAATATTGAAATTAGTATAAGTATGACCTTGTCTCTAAAGCCATGTTCGGACTAGGTACGTTATTAATTTAGTCGAGTAGCGAGTAAGACTTTTTGCTTGAGCCCCTTACCCCTCTCCCCCGATCCGCTACTTCGTTCGACGTAGCAAGTCAGGTTATCTATCCAGGTACTCACTAAGATTCATGGTGTTGGTCTGGGGGCCCAGTTCCAGCAGCACTTGGAAGTCTGCGTGGTTCCCGAACGCGAAGCCGAATCCGATGCGGTGGTCATTGCCTGAAACGTATTTAAAAAAAAGTAAGTATAAGGAAATGCAAAAATCCCGACAACAAAACGTACAGTGCTACTTAAGAGTATTTATATGTGAATAACGGAATATGTCCTTAAAAGGATGCTACTAGTAATTGATTACCAGTACCCCTGTATAGGTAACCGCTTCGGATACAAAGACGAATCTAATGACGATGTCGTGGTGATGTGGATAAAAGTCCTCCTCTAAACAATAAACCATTCATCCGATTGAGTTGATGTGAGAGGATCTATAGCAGTGTTTTGCTTCTCAATGGGCCGGTGGAGTGTAAAACCAGCATAGGGTGTGCGTAACCATAGCTTCTTCATAGGTATAGAGATAGAATGAATCTACCTATGTCAATATTTATCTTATATATCTTATATCTTTAAATGAGCAATTCTTGTATAATTGGAATCTCGGAATCGGCTCCAACGATTTTCATACAATTTTGTATATAGGGGGTTTCGGGGGCGATAAGTCGATCTAGCTAGGAATCATTCTTAGAAAATGTCATTTTATTCGTGTTTTATCGATAATCAACTTAAACATAAACTTGGAAGAAAAAAGGAGGCGTTTGAGTAGTCTCAACTGAAAAATATGACTCTTCCTGACATCTATTGGCGAATAATAATACCTACTATTTTTTGTGAGCAACTAATTGCTTTAACGACACAACAGCAGATGGCGTTGTTAAGTAACACAAACTCAATGAGTGTTTGCTTTGAGGTTAGACTAAAATCAAAGGTACTACATATTATATGAAAAAGTGAGTCTTTGTTCATTTTCTTTGTTTCTTTGTAACGCTTTCACGTCTGAACTACTCAACCGATCGTCTTAAAATTTTGCATACATGTTGTTTAGGGTACAGAAAAGGACATAGGGTACTTTTTATCCCGGAAAAATCAACGGTTCCTGTGGGACCGTGGGTGAAACCACGGGTCGCAGCTAGTTATTTATAATAGCTGCAATCAAATATCCTAGTCTTAGTTTAGCTGCCACAAGAACTTCGTTATTATGAGCCATTTACTATGTGTCAGCTGGAGTGACAAAACTTCAGCTCGCACATACAGTACAGGCAAACCAGTGAGGTTACGGTTTTGGACAATAGCTAGAAAATTAAAGCACAATAGTTGCACAAGGCAGGAAAAATCTGAACGATGCTACTTAAAAATGTAGAAGCTATGATCATAAAAACTGTGTGTAAGCTGGAGTGATATCACTTCAGCTACTCATCTCATATCTTTCAAACGAAAGAAGGTATGACTATGCATTATAGCTCAAAATTTAGAGCATAATTGCTGCCATTGGCAGCAAAATTTTCAAGTCCCTGGGTTGTATATTTTCCAAATTATAAGCTATGTGTAAGCTGAAGCGGTAATCCAGCTGACACATATTGAATCAACGAAACTAACAAACGTAGAGTTTTGATTTTAAGGGCAACAATGATTATGAGGATTTATTGGTTATGAGGGATTATGAGGAAGCTGTAGTTACGTACACCAGCATAAGTATTATTGGTAGATCTCCAAACCTGTGTGACCGAAGGCCGAGTAACGCCTGCCTACGAAGTTGCGGGCATCAGCTATAGCGTTACCACTTATAAATTATAAGCTATGTGTAAGCTGAAGCGGTAATCCAGCTGACACATATTGAATCAACGAAACTAACAAACGTAGAGTTTTGATTTTAAGGGCAACAATGATTATGAGGATTTATTGGTTATGAGGGATTATGAGGAAGCTGTAGTTACGTACACCAGCATAAGTATTATTGGTAGATCTCCAAACCTGTGTGACCGAAGGCCGAGTAACGCCTGCCTACGAAGTTGCGGGCATCAGCTATAGCGTTACCACTTATAAATTATAATAAAAATTAATAAAATAATACGAGTAGGTGGTATATCGACTAAGTAGGGATGATACTTATGCGTTTTCCGACTTGTTTTGCTGTAAAAGGGGGAAGAGGGGATTAGGTCGTGCAGTTCAAGCGCACACTCGCCAAAAGGCAGCCTGTAAAAGATTCATAAACACGCTACTTTGCTAAAGTGCTTGGAAGGCTCTGCCGTCCGCTGCCACCTCGCACTCCTTTAATACATATTAAATAAATATTCGGGACATTTTTGCCCACATGGTCGTCTGACCCCAAACTAAGCAAAAAAAAAGTTCTATGGCTGCCAGAGAATGATACTAAGGATATAATTTTAAAAGGTACCTGGTACATACTTAAATCAACACCCAGATATCGCAAACAAATGTTCATCACATGAATGTTTGCTCTAGATGGAAATCGAACCCAAGCCCCCAAGTTCAGAAAGCTGGGGAACTACCAACTAAGCCAGTCGAGGCAGGCTATCACGCCTGTATTGCGCGGATTTATGCGCGCGAGGACTTATTTAATTCATAAGTTTGACTTGTCTGTGTGTGTTGTGTGTATGTCTGTGACATCGTAGCTCCCGAAAGGATGAACCGATTTTAATATTTTTTTGTTTGAAAGGCGAATTAGTAGGGAGTGTTCTTAGCTTGTCGGGGTATATTAAAATATTGCATTTATTTTGTACTAACGCCTGCCGGTTATAACATAGCACTGTTTTTTTCAGCTGTGTAACGAGACTAGCGCCTGATGGCAATGTACTCTTTTTCCTTTGGTTTGGTTGTTTGTAAGGTTTACCTTTCTTGATAGGTGGTATGTTGGAGTAAGCCACCGACAGCAGGGAAGGCAGCTCTTCCGGGATGATCACCGAGCACGATCCTGGAACGACAGTCCACACAATTATCATCAGTGGTAGACTGATGATAATGATTACTACCACTGGTAGTAATCATTGTCATTATCATCACATGGAGTTTATATGTAGGTGTAATTCTCGGAACTATTACTCAGTCTTATTTTTAATTATTTCGCTGTTAGAAAGCTATGCAATTACTGAGTGGAGTCTCGTACAGTTCATACAATTACAGAAAACACGATTCACCGAAGAACCGCTGTACTTACGTGGAAATTATTGGTTCTATAAATATTATTCGCATTATTCGTGTCTTATGAGATGCGAGCGAAGCCGCAGAAGGCAGAAGACCTACCTAATATAATAAATACGAAAGTTTGTTACTTTAGAGGCTCGTCAGTATCATTACTCGCTCTCTTCGCTCGTCTTCTTCTTCTAGACGAAATGGCTATAGAATACCTTAAGCCAAGTCGAAGTTAGTCTAAAGTGGTCGCCGGACTCTCACGTAGACGGACTTGGACGAAATTCAAAACAGAGAAAACTTAGGCCCTGCAGGCCTAGCATGCGCGCGCGACAAAATTCTTCTCGCCACTTTTTGTCGTGTGAGAACGTGACAAGGCTATGTGCATACATACGTCTATCTCAATAAAAAGAGCCGACATACCGTTGTCCTATTGCGGCTGCTAGGTCTGCTAGGCCTCGATTCTACTAAGCAATTGTTTTTAAAGTGTTAATGAATTGTGACTTTAACAATTTTAAAACAATTGGTTATTAGAACGGGGGGAGGGGGTCTGAATGAACACATAGGCTCCTTTTAGACCACGGATTGCAGCTAGCAGTTTTTATAAAACCATTTGAGCTAGCGTTAGACATGATGTAGGTAATAAAAAAACAGAGGTAGCGCGGAAGTGACTGACGTTTTATTTAATCCTTTGATAGTTGAATATATAGACAGTTCTATGTTACATTGCCATTACTAGATGGCGTTGCCTGTCTATATCCTTATTCTTACTAATTACAAAAACTGAAAGTAAATCTGTCTGTATGTCTCTTTGTTGGCTTTTCACTCCTAAACACCTGAACGGATCTGGATGAAATTTGATAATCAGTTACAGTTTATCACGAGAAAGGTTTTTGGATACTTTTTCTGAATAAACACGAACGAAGTCGCGGGTAACCGCTAGTTTTTATAAAAATGAACAACCCCTCCACTATCTCAAAATATCAAAGAAACTTTACAATCTATGTGCTTCCTACTTCCTAAATTAAATTTCATGTTCAGTATTCATAAATTTACTACTACATTACTACCTACTTAGCTGCAGACATGAACGTAGAAAAAAATCGATTACCCTTTAGTTTAAATACTGCAGGCACGTAGGTCAGTTGGCAGATACGAGTACTTTGTTTCAAGAATGTCATTATCAATAACATCTCTAAGGAAATTGTACTTCACATCAATGTGTTTTGAACGTTTGTGAGTCTGATAAGTATCTGTCAGCTTCAAACACACTCTGACTGTTATTGTACAACAGCCGTCAATAACAGCCGTGATATTATACAACTCAACTGCCGTCTTTGTACTTCTTCACTCTACAAAACTTCAAGGCTAGAGTGAATAAGTACCTTATAGGTCGTCGTGCTCCATCTTAGACCACAACGTCGCTTAACATCAGGCGAGTTAATGGTCAAACGCCGACCTATTCTACATAAAAAAAAACAGACTTTTATTACAAGAAAACTAAGTCTGATTTTAGATTCTGTAAATAAATGGCTTTACTACAAGCTTCTGATAAAGCCACATTACTTAGCGTTACTTAGAGCTACAGTTTTGTTTTTTGCTCTCCCAAGAAACAGCAGAACCAGATTTCATAAAACCAAATCTTGTGTATGACCTGCAATCACTGGCATCGCTTGCCTATTCTGCATCTGCAAATCCTACTAGATCTGACTTAAATTTCTTGAAAACCATTTGTCAGATTATGATGAAATTTAGCATTTACAATTAAATTAACAATATCTCCGCCCCATGTTTTGGTTTTTTTTTAAATCGTTCTCAAGCGAAAATAGAGCTATGAAAAATTTCCACATTTTAAGGGGTCACTTTTGACTGATTTAATCAATAGGTAAACAAAGCAAGTCAAAAATTCCATTACATATGGAGGTTGTCTACATCATTTTTAGCTGTTTAATGAATCCACGATACAAGGGAAATTCTTAGTTACGAGTATTTAAGAATGATTTCAGAAGTGCAAAAGTCATTAAAAAAATTGAAATTGCACTTTGTCACTCTGTAGGTAAGTTTAGAGGCTCGTCAGTATCATCACTCGCTCTCTTCGCTCGTCTTCTTCTTCTAGACGAAATGGCGATAGAATACCTTAAGCCAATGCGAAGTTATTCTAGGTCGCATAGGTCGAGGTTAGGTCGCCGGACTCTTAAGAGACATAGATTTTTTATTGAAAACTGCGTATAGATGGAACAATTATTATATCTTATTAAATGTGTCTGCGATTTAAAACGAAGTGAGCGGCGTTTAATAATAAGGTTACATAATTAAAGTTAAGTAAAGTCCTTGCTCGATATGATTTGTGCTAAAAATAAAAGGCTGGCTGCGAGGCCGCCCTTAAAGTGTAGTTTTCCCTCGTTACGAGCAGGAAGTGTGAAAGACAACTGTAGGTGCCTGCGACCACGTTGTTTTTTTTTTACATTAATTGAATTTGACTTTAAATGTTTCTTCCGTGCTCTTAGAGGAAAAGGCTTGAGTTATAGGCGTGCGTAGCTATAACTTTTACACGGGGTGGAGGTTCGTGGATATGTTAAGGGCACTTTGAGAAGTCTGGTCAGTATGAAAAATGATAGTAGAATGATAGTCTGTTTAGGCAAAATGACTTGGCTCGACAACCTTGACTACTTGCTTAGCCTAGTCATTTAGATATAGGCGGTATCAGGTTGTTATAAAAAAAAACACGAGGTTAAAGGGTAAGGGCTAGCGGTGGGAATTCCGCTTCCACTTCGGTTCGCTCCCGCCTTCGCCTTCTAACCTAATCAATCTGTCTTTCCACCTAAATACAATCCGGGGTGTTATACGGGGTGAATAGGTATCTCATAGGCAAGCGTGTTACTCCTTCGATCACGTCGACGCTTCCCATCAGGCGAGTCAGTGGTCAAACGCTTGCCTAGTATGTTGTAAAAAAAAATCCAAGTCGGATTAGTTGAGTTAGCAGGAGAGACGCCCTCGGTCATTATTTATTCCTGGTGACTCTGTGAGCTGGAGACCTCGGCACAGGTCGACCTGTAGACGAAGACAGAGATCCGGACAGAATGCAGACATACGAAAACATTTTTGTCCAAGCTGAAGCATAGACGCTTCGGTCGCTCGGTCGATTAACATTGCCCGGTAAATCAAGTTGCACGTAACAGATTCAAAAAGGTCAAAGTCAAAGTCAAAGTATTTATTGCGCATTGTGGTGATTGTTACATAAGTTCACAAGATCTTAAGAATTAGGTACTTTAGTAAGATATGTATTGTCATTGAAATGTTTTAATTGTAGTTTTAATTTATTCTTTTTATGTAAAATTTTGACATTTTATTTTAATCTGACATGTAATTGTCATTGATTGTTACTATTCGTTTATCATTAGTGTAATTCGTTTTATCGGTGCTAATTTGAAATAAATAAATAAATTAAATGTTAAAATATAAGTATCTCATAATGGACCATATTAGGGTATCGCAATGTCATGTGGAGTGGGCCGGCTTATTCTTTAATAATTAAGTTTTTATCTTTGAGATATTCTTCTAATTTATAATAGCATTTTTGTATTAATAAACATTTTAATTTAGTTTTCATTTTAATTTTGCTCTTCAATGAGCTGTCAAAGCGTCTGATAGAGAGAACAAACGACCAAAGGGCTGGTGCTTACCTCGGTCAGCGAATTAGCATTGCTATTCAGCGAGGTAACGTTGCCAGCCTTTTGAGTACTTTACCCGCGGATACTGACTTGAGCTCTGTTTATTATTTGTGATTTGTTATTTTTGTTTGGTTTATTTTTTAGTAAAAGCGTCCGTTTCGAAACAGTTTTCTTTGTTTATTTCTTTTAATTTCTCTGGTAGTTATTATTTCTTTTAGTTTCTCTATTATATATTACAATGGCCATTGCATTTGGGCCAGACCTATGCATTTTCAGTCTAGAGGAACTTGGAGGAGGAGAGAGAGAACGATAGAGGGATAGGTTAATACCTCTATTGTTCTTTGTACAGCAAGCAACTATTGCTATGACTATGAGAATTAAGCGGCGTTTGCACATACAGTATTATTTTGTAGCACAGATTCACACAGTTACACATCTGACCCTTATTTCCATGGTATTTTTCATCATTGTCATATTTTGTCGTCATCATTATGCTACAATGGAGTTTTCGGATCCCCTAAACCCTCTTACATACGCCCATGCTTGGGGAGATAGTGGAAAACATACCAAAATAATTTACTCAACATTGAGTTTTGATCGATACGAAAACTTTTTTCGTTTTCGTTTGGCTTCATACGTTTCAATAAAGCGCCCTTGGCGGAAACATTAAGGGTCCGGCGACCACTTTAGACTAACTTCGCATTGACTAAAGGTTTTTCATTGCCATGTCTTCTAGCAAAAGACGACAGCCGAAGAGAGAAAGTAAAGATACTGACGAGCCTCTAAAGTTAGCTACAGAGTGACAAAGTGCAATTTGAATAATTTTTATGACTTTCGCACTTCTCTAATCATTCCTAAATACCTAGGTATGAATTTCCCTGCATTTTGGATTAATCTATAGGTTAATGTTGTAGATAACCTCCTAAAGGGATTTTGATTTGCGAATTGCGAATATTTTTCATGGCTCTCTTTCCTCTTGAGGACGTTTAAAAAAAAAAAACCGCCTCCTTCTAGACGAAATGGCAATAGAAAAACTTTGGCCTCTCCGAAATTGGTCTGAAGTATTCGCGCGATTCATAAACCGATGTTACGAAAATTCAAGTCTGTATTTTCTTACTATTTTCTTACATAAGCTTGACCCCTGACAGTTAGTGTTAGGCAACTATTTAGTGTGTCATTGTGACACACTTGCGCTTCGGAGTATAGACAGATCTTGGTGATATCACGACCTTGGCTTGGATAGGCAGGTAAAGTGCGGAACAGCTGTGATAGTATGTTGACTGTATGCCCGTACGAGATTGTAATACCAACTATAGCCTGAATACAAAGGGATGTTACTGTCTAAATTTTATGAGTACCTAGCTAGTATATTATAGGTAGGTAATAAAAGGTAGGTAAGCGATGATAGCCTAGCCGGAGAAGGGCCGCCTCTCTAGCCCGAGGGAGCCGGTTCGGACCCAGCCGAAGGCACACACCAATTGTGTGAACGTATGTACGTATTGTATTTTATCTGCTACATGACTGGAGCCTGGTGTATGGCGACAGGCCCGCCCCTTGTCACGTTAGGGACTGAATATCGTCCGGCGAAGTGCGGGTGTTGTACACCTCTGCCAGCCCCCTCGGGAGAGAGGCGTGACGATATGTTAGGCAATAAAAAAATACGTAGAAACGAATACGGTTTTCACAATTTTTATAATTAGGTATATACATAGGCTACTAGCTAGGTACCAGTAGTAAGTAGGTACCATACTAGAGGTGAATAAAGTAAGTTTGATAAGGAGAGTGACTAGCTCAGGAAATACTGTGCCGGGTTAACCCACAGCAGAAGGCGCCCGCGCGAAAAACGACAACTAAAAAAAGCTTTACACCTAATAGGTATTCTCAAAGTAGACATGCTTGGCAACACCACAATACTTTTGGGAGAAATTGGGAGTTTTGGTGGGAAATCAAAAATTTAAAAGCCCCCTTTTTACGTTTACTAGGATGCGGCTTCCTCACAAAGTTTTCAAAGTCAAAGTTAAAGTGTTTTTATTCAATTTAGGTATCAAAGATACACTTATGAACGTCAAAGTTATTTAAATAGACTCGACCGCCTTGTTCGGACAAAAAACCTCTACTCAGAAGAAAAGGCAAGAAACTGAGGGGCATTATTTTTTCAAATAATAAATAAATTACAGTCTCACTAATTTTGGCTTACAACTAGATAAGTAATATCTATAAATACTAGTGGCTACTTGGCGGAAGTGGAAGGCTCCAGACATCTTTATCTTCTAAATAATTCTTAACCTTATAATAACCTCTTTTCTTTCTATTTTCCGTCCTAGGAAGCAATCTTCCTCTCTCCCTCTTTGGGATTTGAACCTGCACTCTATTTATCTATGTACTAATTATTATATTTTATTAACCATAGGTTATATTAAGTACCATTTTAAGTACCATTTTAAGTATTGGAATGTAATAAATTAGTATGGCATGTATGTTTATGTAAGTAAAATTCAAATAGTTTTAGTAGGTGTATCAACACTCTTATTTTTGTTAATTTTTGCACACCCACGTCTCATACTCTTTCATATTATGTATCCTCTCCATCCTAAAGTTGCCTGGAAGAGATCGCTCTTAGTGATAAGGCCGCCTTTTGTTACACTACAGTTCCAGAGTTTCTGTTCTGTTGTTTTGTTAGTTCTGGTATGAACAATAAAGTGTTTATCTATCTACGAGTATCTATCTACCACTCTGCAGTATAGCGTCCAAAATTCTAAACTGCCTTACCACTTAAGAGTCCAGCGACCACTTAAGACTAACTTCGCATTGGCTTAAGGTTTTCCATAACATTTCGTCTAGAAGATGCTGAAGAGCGAAGAGAGCAAGTAAAGGTACTGACGAGCCTTCAAAGTTACCTACAGAATAACAAAGTAATTTAATTATTTTTATGACTTTTGCACTTCTCTAATCATTCTTAAATAACTAAGAATGTCCCTTGTATTATGGATTCATTTAAAAGCTAATGATGTAGACAACCTCCCTATGTAAAGGGATTTTTGATTTGATTTGTCTACCTATTGAATAAATCAGTCAAAAGTGACCCCTAAAAAATGCGGATATTTTTCATAGCTCTATATTCTTTAGAAGTCGTTTTAAAAAAAAAACCAAGAACATAGGGGCGGAGATATTGTTAATTTAATTGTACATGCTAAATTTCATCATAATCTGACAAATGGTTTTCAAGAAATTTGAGTAGCGCGTTTGTATGGAAATTTCAGAGCGTCGGTCGCGGCCCTCTTGCTTTTTAATTAGGTACTTATTAGAAACTAGCGACTAGTTGACCTTAAATAGGATTAACTAAATAAACTAGTACTGAACTAAAGGTTGACAGTGACCCCAAACTAAGCTCTAGGCCTGTATCTTGGGGCTCTACTATATCTTATCTTGGGTATCTTGGCGATTCTACTAAAATAATTGATCTAAATGTATTTTAATCGATTTCAATAAAGGACTCTATTCGACTTGGTTTTATTATACAAGCAAGTTGACAAATAAATATCAAACATTGTTTACTAGCTGTTGCAACTTCGTTTGCGTTTATTCAGAAAATAGTATCCTTAGTGCCTTAAACCCTCCTCGTGATATACTGTAACTGATTATCAAATTATGAATAATAATCCGTTACCAAAAAGATCAGAGACCAACATAAAAAAAAATGCTGGCTGGTTTTGAGCGGAGTTTTAATTTTAGTTGTCAGTTGTTATTATAGTACCAACTACGTACTATTCCGTGATGTTGTCTGACGCATTTGGTAAGCGGCGCGTTATTTTTTAGTAATTTCCAGAATTTCATGACAAAAAGATTTGTATACAGAAAAAAGTATCCAAAAACCTTCCTTGTGACATATTGCAATTATTTATTAAATTTCATCAAGATACGCTCAGCCGTTTAGCCGTGAAAAGACTACAAACAGACAGACAGAGTTACTTTCGATTTAAAATTAGTAAGGATATGTAGGCTTTATAGCGCTGGGAACCTTCCGGATTACGGAAGTCTCAAAGTCATAGGTAAATTAACTGATCCATTACAAACCGGACGTAAAATTAAGTCAACATCAATACACACGTAATAGGAACTCACCCAAAGAAAGCAGGAAAAGAAACGCGAACGATTTCACATCCATTTTTATAAAACACTTGAAGAAAATCGCAAAAAGTCAAACACTTATGTTATAAAACCTTCATGGCACTAAATCCTTAGCCTCAATTTAAAAAGTAACATTAAAAAGTCAACTGTCACTGCTGAGTTTTACCGCCAAACTGAATGCGAAACATACTGCGACCGAATGACGAAACTTTCACTTGAAATGCAAGGGTTTAAGCGTAATCATCATTAGGGAAATTAGCATCCTATTACCAAGAACTTAAGTCTTTAATGCGTTAATATGAATCATGGTTTACGACTTTAAAAAATGCACCAGTCTTCCACGCGAGTTGAAAATCGAAAACTTTTTGATATAGTAGTCGTAAAATTCGAACATATTCTCAACTTTATTTGAATCCAGCTAAGACACTAAATTCCTCATCAACTATTCAGACTCGTATACGAAATTACGTATGTGTGAGTTCCCATTCACCGAAGAACGAGTGAAAGTTTAAAATCGTAAGAAAATCTCAATCTGCAATAAATTTTAAATCTTAGCTGCATAGATTTAAATACATTTTTCCGTGCTACGTAGATGGGTTATACAACATTTTGACATGATTGCTAACACCACCACTTTCTTAAATTACGTGAAACCGAGATCAGGCTTGGAGGACGTAAGGTGTTCTGGCTATTAGTAAATGAATAATTATATTATTAGGAAATTTGATTGCTAAAAGCTTTGTTAAAAATTTAACAAAGATAATAAAATATGTCATTTACCTACTTCTTCAAGCGATGATAGCCTCGGAGAAGGCTTGCTTTTCAAGCCTGAGAGAGCGGGTTCGATCCCAGCCGAAGGCGGTGCATGGCGACATGCTCGCCTCTGTCATGTCGCATTTGGGACTGAATATCGTCCGGCGAAGTGTGGGTGCTGTAATACACCTCTGTCCGCCCATTCAGGAGAAGAAGTGACGATATGTAAGTATGTTTTTCCATTTCTGGCGAAGAATATTTCACGTAGTAGGTACCAATCGGATGGACAATGGAACAGCGTCCCTAGTCGGCGTAAATTTTACTTGTTTTTCATCTTTTAAATCGGTTTTAAATTGGCGGTCCGCGGGAACATGCTGGCCCGCAGATTTGCTCGGTGTACTGACCAGGTCAAGATGACGCTTTTTAAAGCATATTGTCAAGGAATGTACTCGGGTGGTCTGTGGCTCTGCTGTTCTCCAAGGTCTCTAGACTCCTTGCATCCAATACAATAATGTTTTTTTTTGTTTTTTTTTTATGTGTAATAGGTCGGCGTTTGACCACCAACTCGCCTGATGTTAAGCGACGTTGTGGTCTAAGATGGAGCACGACGACCTATAAGGTACTTATTCACTCTAGCCTTGAAGTTTACTAGAGTGAAGAAGTACAAAGGCGGCAGTTGAGTGAGGCGCTACAAGTGCGCTACAGCTCAGACCCGTCTTCGGAACGGTTACACCTGACTACATCCCGAAACACGACTAGGTCATTTCACGGCATGGCTTGGTCCGATAGGTGGTAACTAGCCACGGCCGAAGCCTCCCAACAGAGTTTGCTACCCGGTTAGCACTACCTGGGGACCACGTGTAGGGAACCAGAATAGAGTACACTCCTACGGACGTGGGTAGCTCAAGCCTCAACTGTGTTCAGGATGATGTGGAAACTCCCTCGATATTGCAGTGCCTCCTTGATGTTTGCACAAACCAACACTGACGGCTTCCATGCCGTCATAAAGAAGAAAGTAGCGTCACTGGTGTGGAGGCTTCGAGGGAGGAACAACAGCATCCTGAAAATAGTTTCTGATGACCCGCAAGACGTTCCGAAGACGGGTCTGAGCAGTAGCGGACTTGTAGCGCCTCACTCAACTGCCGTCTTTGTACTTCTTCACTTCGCAAAACTTCAAGGCTAGAGTGATTATGTACCATAAAGGTCGTCGTGCTCCATCTTAGACCACCAACGTCGCTTAACATCAGGCGAGTTGGTGGTCAAATGCCGACCTACATAAAAAAAATGCGCCAGTACTGAGGCATCTCGTGCGGACCATGATTCCTCCTCATGTTTTATCCTACTTCCTACTATCCTATCCTACGAGTACTAATATTATAAACGCGAAAGTTTGTAAGAATGGATGGATGGATGGATGTTACTCTTTCACGCCAGAACGGCTAAACGGATCTGGACGAAATTTGGCACAGAGATAGATTACAGTCTAGAATAGCACATAGGATACTTTTTAACCGCGGGTGAAACCGCGGGGCGCAGCTAGTTTTATTATATTTTGTAAATTACTAACATTCATTTTTAAACTTGTTACTTGGACAATATCTAGTGTAATTCCGCTTTAACGTCGCATTAATCGAATTCAAGGAATACGAATTTTTATTCGATTTTTAATTTGGAATTTTTTTAAAAAACGAATTTAAGGTAAGTGCAGCTATCACCGACCCTGTTAAGAGAGTTTTTGAACCGATGGCTATTATTATTTTAACCTAGTGGTTGTTAATATACTTATTTTTTTCATTCAAAATCAATGAATAGTATTCATTCTTTATTTTTACTGTCGTGTATGCTTCCAAATAGAAGAGTATCTTATAAAAAACAAGTAACAAAGTCAATTGTTTCTATTACCGACCCATTGCGAAGGCTATGATGCTAATACCGATTTTTAGGAAGCCATTACCGACTGTACCTTACCTAGGTAATTTTAATCCAGGTTACGTATGGAATATTTTAATTTAATATAGAAATAACTCTTAATTTAGTTTTTTTTAATTAAGTTGATTTTAAATGATTAATCTTAAACTATTTTTGTACCCGTTCCGGCGACAAATAAAAAATTAAGAATAAAGAAATCAATTATTTTTGTTAAGGGTTCCGTTTAGACTTTACTGTGAAATTTTACAAAAAAATAATTTGTACCTAATTGAAAATTGATTCAACCTGAATAAAAAAAGTGTTAATTTAACCTGAAAACAACAATATTTTAAATTGATTGTCGAGTAAGTATATAATTTATTTACCCTAAAGTAAAAGTTTACATCTCATTCCGTAGTCTTTATCCTATCCACCACAATTTGCAGTTACGTACTGAGCGTAAAATCACAAAATGCTGACAGATCTAGGAGGAGCATCAAGCGCCATCTTGAAAAAAAAATGTTGGCCGATATCCCGAAAACTATGCACTTTAGGGCAAAAGTTATTGAGATCGTTAGTGTAGAAAATACAATTTTGCATTTTTTTTTCTTCAAACTTTTTTTTTAAATTACCGTTTACTATTTATGATCCATTTAATGAACCGGTTTTTCTATCTCGGCCAATGACTCTTATTAAGAGAGAAAAACCGGTTAATTTAATGGGAGATAAATCGTAGCCGATAAGTTTAACAAAAAAATTCACGAGAAATAAAAGATGCAAAATTTCATTTTCTACAATAATAGTCTCAACAACTTTAAGCAAGAATAATTTCTATTTTTACTGGCCTATTGGATAAGATTTGGTATGGAGGTAGCTGGATTAACACATAGTGTTACTTTTAATCCCGAAAGAAGAAATGGTTCCTGTAGGACAGCGGTTGAAACCGCGGAGCGCTGCTAGTACTAATATAACGGTTCATAGAATTTTAGGGTTTTTGAATGAGAATTAAATTGTTTCATTCAATGGTTTGTGAGTTTATTAATCGGCGGCGGCGGTAAGAAACAATAGAACCATTGACAAAAAACTATTATTTACTAAGTAGTCATCTGTCCCATACTGAGACCTCCTATAAGCCTCCTATATATATACATACTACCCGCCTATAACTTCACGAACCCAGATCCGATTGTTCTCATAAACAAACCTAAAAATTTCTTAAGTGTCTATGGAACCCTAAAAATAAATGATTTATTTACACAATTTTAGTAGAGTCGGTGATAGGTTCACATTGTTGCTATTGCCGACTTATATGGGTCGGTAATAAAGTATTGCTTGCAAAGTTTAAAGATGTTTTACCGACTCTCAAAAAGTAGGCGATATTTGTTCAATTATCTTCACATACCATAACAGATACTGCAATTGGTTGATTTAACAAAAACTATTATCAGATCAATGTACATCATTACACAAAAAAAGGTAATTTAATAATGTTTCATTTTCAACAACGATCTCTGAATCATTTAATAATAAAATGAAAGATACAACCAATTAAGAAGTAAACCAGCCGAAATAGAATATATCGCTAATAGATTTCTGAAAAGGTTAATTGTTGCAGATTAATATGGTATACGAAATATTTGTTTTTATTGATATGGATCAACAAGAAATATAAAATAACTAATTATAGCATTTCGGCCATTACCGACCCACGGGTCGGTGAAAGCTGCCACTAGTAAAATCAGTGAACCTAATACCGCTCTATCTAAATTTCATGTTTTACCCGTAAAATTTACTGAAATTTGAAGAAATGCGATGCGAAATCAACGATTAATGCTAAAATGAATAAAT
Organism: Peribatodes rhomboidaria; assembly: GCA_911728515.1. NCBI lineage: Eukaryota > Metazoa > Arthropoda > Insecta > Lepidoptera > Geometridae > Peribatodes > Peribatodes rhomboidaria. The sequence goes on along the minus strand of OU452195.1, from coordinate 8,779,837 downwards.
ACTATCACTAAAAATAACAGAACATACAATTAAAATCAATAAAAAGTCTTATGCAAATATTGTTATGTCCTTACCTGACGGAACAAGCGCCAGTACCTACGACACGGCCAGTTTCCTCGCAGTCGGCAAAGATACTGCTGTTTTTTATCACTTTCCTAGTCAGCTACACACACAAACATAAGTGAGTACGATACTCAATGAACACATATGCGTATCTACTCCAATACTAAGTAGCTAAATTATCCCAGAGCCGTCAAAACTGCGAATCAACTTCATGGATCGGTAAAACCTGCAGATTTTCAATGGATCGCTGATAGCTGCATTTACCTTAATGAAATTTACTAGAAAAATTATACAAATTGATACTTGAATCTAATTTTAAACGTTATACAATTTGATATTTCAACTAACGAATTTAACATACCTAATTTAATGGAATCTACTAAAAACTTTATACAATTTGATATCTGAAGCTTATTTAGTAAGGAATTTAGCAGAAATAATTTTATCGAAAAATTAATACTTACAATAAAATTAAAATAGTACAATAAAAAATACAATAAAAATTATATAATAAAAAGCAATAAAAAATCCCTATTCTTCGAGCACTTCCGCAAAGTAACGCCTGATTCAATCAACTATTCATTTGTAAGCCTATTTTTCATGTGTGCTGACAAAAATGGGTCTATGTTATCCGAAGTAAAATAATTTGAATTTAAATCTAATAAATACCTAGACGTACTTACTATTTAGACTATTTATTTCGACAGATTTTAAATTATACTACCTCACGGTTTCTCCCGCTGTTCACACAGAAACTGTTATTTTATTCAGGATGAAAAGTACCCTTTGTCCTCGTCCAGGGTCGGACTGGCCATACAGTCAGGGTGGCATTTGCCAGCCGGGTCCCAGCCGGCGCGGGCCCCCTCGACTTGGCTTGTAGGGCTTGCCGCAAGTCAGACGGTATAGGTTGGGGGCTACACCCCGTCTCAGGCCCCTGGCTTGTGGGGAGCCACCCGGGCTCTTCCAGCTCAGTCCGACCCTGTCTGTCTGTTTGTATACAAAATTTAATGATGATCGATTAAGTGGTTGAGGCGTGAAAGCGTTCCAAACAAATTAAATGTCTTCAGTCACTTGAGTTTATCCTATCGAAGGTACTCTTATGAATGTCAAAGTTATAAAAATGACTCTACATCTTGAACAAAAAAAGAGCAACAAAAAAAGTCACTTTCGCATTTCTAAAATTAAAAAAAACTTACTATCGTTTGTCATAGAAGTAGAAAGTTGTAAATATAAAAATCTAGAACAAATATTGCATTAAGCCAGAAGGTCAAGTCAGTTCTTTGTTGGCTGTGGAATTACTAAATAGGAAAATAGATGTACTGGGAGTGACATGAGAGTAGTAAAAAGCTTAGTTAGAGAAGGCCCGCCTCTCAAGCCAGAGGGAGCGAGTTCGGACCCAGCCGACGGCACGCACCAGTTTGTTCGTTGTGTGAACGTATGTGCGTTTTTTTTTCATACACGAACGCCTGACCCCAAACTAAGCAAAGCTTGTACTATGGCTGCCAGAGACTGATATACATACTTAGATATTTTTAAATACATAAAAATACTTAAATACTATTGTGTGTCATCTCATTCAACTGCCTCGGTGGCTCAGTTGGTAGTGAACCTACCTACTGAGTTGGGGTGTGGGTTCGATTCCCATCTAGGGCAAACATTCATGTGATGAACATTTGTGTTTGTTCTATGTCTGGGTGTTAATATCTATTTAAGTATGTATTTAAAAATATCTAAGTATATATATCAGTCCCTGGCAGCCATAGTACAAGCTTTGCTTAGTTTGGGGTCAGGCGACCGTGTGTGGAAGTGTCCCGAATTTATTCATTATTTCCTTATTTATTATCTGCTGCATGACTGGAGCCCAATGTATGGCGATAAGCTCGCCCCCTGTCACATTTAGGACTGAATATCGTCCGGTGAAGTGTGTGTGTTGTATTACACCAGCTGCCAGCCCCCTCGGGGGAAAGGCGTGACGATATGTATGGTAGTGCCGACCAAGAACTTTGTTTGCCGTTAGCGAGCGAAGAGTCATGCTACGCCCGCCTCTTAAATTTTAATTGCCAAAGTTAAATGTTATAAAATAATATACTCCGCCAGGTACAGCATTCCGGTCACGCGGGCAACACGTAGTGACGTCAATCGATGCTTAAGCGAGACCGAAATAATTCATTTACAAATAGTTCGAAAGAGACGGATGACGATGCCGAGTGACGTCATTACGTGTATGTTCCTGGAATACTAGACCTTGTTTTTTTGGATCACGAAGACAGGTCCGAAGACGCGTCTGAGCAGTAGCGCACTTGTAGCGCCTCACTCAACTGCCGTCTTTGTACTTCTTCACTCTACAAAACTTCAAGGCTAGAGTGAATAAGTACCTTATAGGTCGTCGTGCTCCATCTTAGACCACAACGTCGCTCAACATCAGGCGAGTTGGTGGTCAAATGACGACCTATTTTACATTAAAAAAAAAAAATGTACACGAAATTATACCATAAACCAATGCACATAATGTCGAGGTAAGAATGACCAAGCGAGTAGCGTAGTTTTTTTGCGTCAATGTGTGCGTGTTGTGTACATTTACGACAGTACCGTAGTTTTTAGATGGTTTTTGGCTTTACCTAAAGCATACGCCGTGCGCCATCTTATTCTCTAGGTTGATCTGAGTTCTTTTCACATAAAAAAATTACACAAAATAACGACAAGCGCCTACCAATAATGTGTATTCCTTCACGAGCCTAGTCTGGCCCCTTTTGGTAGGCGCGCTATTTTATTTTTACCCGACCGCGACGGCTTAGAAAGAGAATAGTTTTTCGGTTTAATGGATGTTGTTGTCGTTGTGAAGTTGTAATTTAAAACCTAAACATATCGTCACGCCTTTCCCCCGACGGGACTGTCAGAGGTGTAATACAACACCCACACATCGCCAGACGATATTCAGTCCCAAATGTGACAGGGGGCGAGCCTGTCGCTATACACCGGCCTCCAGTCATGTAGCAAATGACATAATTTGAAACCTCTATGAAAATAACTACAGGACATTTTGTTTAAATAGTCACAAACGCGGTAGCCTGACCACAAACTATGCAAAGCTAATTTATGGCTGCTAAAGACTTTTATTTATTTTATTTTATTTTATATAATTAAACACAAAACAGAGTACAGTCATTTACAAAATAGTAAATAGGAAAAAAAAGCCAGAGCTGGACCATACTCCAAAACATGTGCAAATGCATCATTAGTGGCAGACAAAAATTATATAAAATAACCATAATACCTAATAAAAACATATTTTAAAACTAAAATATAAAACATATGAGAAAAATGAAATAAAATGTTTTAAATTTAATTGAAAGTAAATTCAAATTAAATTTAAAACAAATTCATACCCAAAGTAATGTCAATTTAAAACAATTTAAATTTAAAGTACTTAATTTAAATTTGAGACTTAAAATTAAGCAAATAAGAAATTTGATTAAAAAATAAGAAAATACTAAGCATCTGGTTGGACGTATTTGGTATAAAAAATGTCTTTTACTGACTTACTGAAGACCGATAGATTAGAGGAAAAAAATATCAATTTCATTTTTATTAGTAATGCAAACATGTACTGACGAGTCATCCTGACTAATAGAAACATACATACATCCAAATATGTATGTATGTTTCTAGGCGATCTACAGCCTAACGGCTTGACCGATGTACATGTATTCCTTTTCAGTGCAAGGCGCTTCTAAAGTATTTCTTCGATACCCAATTGAATAAAATATTTTGACTGTTTAATTCGACTCAGTATCCGGAGTGTCATCACGTTGTCCTAAGTCAGCGAAACTGACTGACCTACCCTACGTCGGGGTGATTGAGCCGTTATCCACCACGCTGGCTCAGTACGGGTTGCTGGATGTCACATGTCCGAGAATTGTTCTTCTAGGACATGTCGGTTTCCTCACAGTGTTTTCCTTCACCGTAAGAGCACGTGAAAAATTTAAATACACAAACTTTTTTCTAGGAGAGAAAAGTTTATTGGTGATGGCCAGGATCGAACCCACGACCTCCGGATGTGCCGATACGGAGGTCCTTATCTCTGCCTCGACTGGACTGCCTCGGTGGCTCAGTCGGTAGTGAACCTGCCTTCTGCAATCACACCCTCGAGCGCAGAAGGCAGGTTCACTACCGACTGAGCCAGGGTTCGATTCCCACTTAGGGCAAACATTCATGTGATGAACATTTGTGTTTGTTCTATGTCTGGGAGTTTATTATTTATTTAAGTATGAATTTAAGAAATATAAATGTATGTATCCAGTAGTTGGACCACTGACCGGACTGACTGGACCGAGATTTAGACTGACTAAGTCAAATAAGTCATTTTTAGGCAACTGCGTTCTTTTTTACAATAAAATCCCGAAAAATATAACAGGGCTCACTGAGGAAAAATTCAAATCACATGTAAAAACTACTTTAATGAAAAGAGGGTATTATAAGGTTCAGAATTATTTAGAAGATAAAGATGTCTGGAGCCTTCCACTTCCGCCAAGTAGCCACTAGTATAAATAGATATTACCTAGTTGTAAGCGAAAATTTGTGAGACTGTAATTTATTTATTATTTGAAAAAATAATGCCCCTCAGTTTCTTGCCTGTTCTTCTGAGTAGAGGCTCTTTATCCGAACAAGGCGGTCGAGTCTATTTAAATAACTTTGACGTTCATAAGTGTATCTTTGATACCTAAATTGAATAAAAACATTTTGACTTTGAATTTGACTGGTAGATATTGATACCAGCGCGCGCGGCGGAGACTATTGGTACTAAGACCACGGGAACAAATAGCGCCAGTGGCGCGCACTGACAAAATCCAGTGGTCCAACTACGGGGTATATGTCTCTGGCCGCCATAGTACAAGCTTTGCTTAGTTTGGGGTCAGACAACCATGTGTGCAAGGGTCCCGAATATTATTTATTTATTATTATTATTTCTTTATCATGAGTTTTGATAGAAAACTTTTAACTACTACAATTATATTATTTTAAGATCTTTGTAACAAAGTTAAACAATAAACGATTCTGATTCTGATTTTTTCGTTTTCATTTGGCTCAATCCATTTTAATAAAACGCAGCTGTTTTTTTTTTAACAATTTTTGATTTGCTTTGTCTACTGAATAAATCAGTCAAAAGTGACCCCTTAAAATGTGGATATTTTTCATAACTCTATTTTCGCTTGAGAACGTTTTTTTTTAAAAAAAAAACAAGAACATAGGGGCGGAGATATTGTTAATTTAATTGTACATGCTAAATTTCATCATAATCTGACAAATGGTTTTCAAGAAATTTAAGTAGCGCGTTTGTATGGAAATTTCAGAGCGTCGCGACCCTCTTAATATTTTATTCAGTAAACAATATGAACAATTTCATTAACATTTTAATCCTAGTTCTAGTTAATGAGGTAATTTAAACCTCATGTCGTGTATGTGGTCTTTGAGACCTCAATCGTAGAACGTGTCTGTTGCGTGACATGTCAACATGTGTAGATACGTGTTACGTCACTTGTTGACAGCTGATTGGAACGCTTAAGGCTCCTGCGGACACTTACACTAACTTTTCTATGGTCATTTTATCTATTACTAGGTAGAGGAAGTTTGAAAAGGGCATGACAGAGTGACTAATTGCAATTTCAACTATTTTTTGATTTTCGCGGTTGTCTAATTATTCCTAAATTAGGTACTTACTAACATAACATCTTGGTAACATAACATAACATATCGTCACGCCTTTTCTCCGAAGGGGCTGGCAGAGGTGTAATACAACACCCACAATTCGCCGGACGATATTCAGTCCTAAATGAGACGGGGCGAGCTTGTCGCCATACACCGGGCTCCAGTTACGTAGCTCATGACATATAATCCGCACATAAATTATGTTCATTGTTCACACAATGAACAAATTGGTGCGTGCCGTCGGCTGGGATCGAACTCGCTCCCTCTGGCTTGAAAGCTGTTTTTATGTATGGTAAAACCCGTTTTAAATCTAGATTCATGACGGAGCGTAATTTTAGCATTCGTGCCAAAGTATTTCTTTTGTATTATGGGTTAATTTAAAAACTAATAATGTAGGCAGCCTCTACCGGAAGGTCTTTGAGATTGACTTTGTTTGTCTATCAAATAAATAAGTCCAAAGTAACCTCTTCCAAATGCGGATTTATTTTTCACAGCTCTATTTTTTCTTGAAGGTGGTTTACAAAGTCAGAGTCAAAGTCAAAATGTTTTAATTCAATTTGGGTATCAAAGATACACTTATGAAAGTCAATTTTTTTTTTAAATAGACTCGACCGCCTTGTTCGGATAAAGAGCCTCTACTCAGAAGAACAGGCAAGAAACTGAGGGGCATTATTTTTTCAAATAATAAATTAATTACTGTCTCACAAATTTTGGCTTACAACTAGGTAATTTCTATACATACTAGTGGCTACTTGGCGGAAGTGGAAGGCTCCAGACATCTTTGTCTTCTAAACAGGGTCTTGCGACGAATATCTTTGTTGGATTAATTAAGTCACAGGCGCTTTAATGTTAATCAGATTTTAATGAAACTGGGTATGCACACATGCAGATATTTTCATAGCTCTATTTTCTCTTCATGTGTTTTAGAAAAAAAACTCAGAAGTTAAAGTAGCCTATCTGATTAGATTACACATATCAAGTTTCATCATTTGGACAACTAGTTTTTGTACCTAGTGTTTACCTTAGTGTTTTTTAAAAACACACTAGGTACAACGTTTGTATGAAAATTTCATCGGATAATGGTTTCCGAAAATTTGAAAAGCAGGTGTGTGAAATTTTTCATAGTCCGTGTGGCTTTTAAATGTAATTATCAGGGGTCACCCACTGGTTAATCAAAATACGTTATATATTCAATTTCTTAGGGATTTACATATAAGTATAAATCAGTATTAGGGTATCCGTCCACCTGCAAGTTTAGCCCCGAACCCTCCGCAATGGTATACTTAAATGAAAAATGAACCAAAAGGAAGGTTATGTTGCAGGGTGGCTGTAGGCTGGCAGTAGGCAATTATTTTACAAATAAATAAATGTTTTTCGAGTGTGTGTATGTATGTATGGACGAGTATGTATGAGTTTTCTTTGGCATGCTCTACATCCTAAACAGCTTGATGTATTCCGACACGTGAGGTGTCATTTGAATCGTCTTGATAGTGGAAGTGACATAGGGTACAACATTTCAACTATATCCGGATTGTCGGACTACATTTTCCGATTGTTTTTTTTGCTACTTGTTCATTAATACCGTTGCGGAGCGTTAGGGGCTGAGCTTGTAGGTGGAAAGACACCCTTAGCCAACTTCCAAATACGATTCAATGGTAATGTCAGAGCTAAATAATAATTTAAACTATGGAAAAGCTTTGCTTTGTAGGTTGTAATTTCCGAAAGGTTTTGAATTTTTACATATATATCGTCACGCCTTTCCCCGAGGGGGCTGGCAGAGGTGTAATACAACAACCACACTTCGCCGGACGATATTCAGTCCCAAATGTGACAGGGGGCGAGCCTGTCGCCACACACCGGGCTCCAGTCATGTAGCAGATGACATACATTACGCACATATGCTCACACAATGAACAAATTGGTGCGTGCCGTCGGTTGGGCTCGATCCCGCTCCCTCAGGCTTGAGAGGCGGGCCTTCTCCAACTAGGCTATCATCGCTTCTAAGTCACATCTAAGCGCGGATAAAATGGGTGGAAAGTCAAAGTCAAAACGTTTTTTTTTCAACAAATCGAAGATACACATGAACGTCAAAGTTTTATAATAGACTCAACCGCCTTGTTCGGAAAAAGAGCCTCTACTCAGAAGAACAGGCAAGAAACTAAAGGGCATTATTTAAAAAAAAAAAAAAATGTTTCACAAATTTTGGCATATAACTAGGTCACATCATATTAAATCTATTTACCAGTGGCTACTTGGCGAAAGTGGAAGGCTCCAGATATATTCGTCTTCTAAACAATTATAAATAAATAAATTCGGGACACTTCCACACACGGTCGCCTGACCCCAAACTAAGCAAAGCTTGTACTATGGCTGTCAGAGACTGATATACATACTTAGATATTTTTAAATACATACTTAAATACATATTAACACCCAGACATAGAACAAACACAAATGTTCATCATGTGCTCACAATTGTGAGCAGTATCCTATTTTCATTAATGTAGTTTTACATGTGATCTGAATTTTCCTTCAGTGAGCCCCGTTGTATTTTTGGCGATTTTATTAACGAACGCCGTTGCCTAAAAATGACTTATTTGACTTAGTCAGTCTAAATCTAGATACAGCTATCCTTTTCTTATTTCTAGTGTTACCTATTGTTATGAATATTCACAGTTCAATTTGAATTTATGTTGATTTGTAGTTTTTTTAGTAGGAAAGACAAATTGTCTCCTTTCGTGCTAGCCCTGCTGGGGGGCTATTCCTGCGCGTGAGATGAGATGAGATTTTATCTTGGTCACTCTCACACCTATGACGTTTCAAACGAGAGCAAAAAGGACGAAAAAAAGTGACATGAAAATCTCAAATCTCCGAATAGGGCCACTGGTGGTGTATTTGTGGAATGTTGAAATATTGTAAGAGATATTGCCCCACTAATTCAATTAGATTGCCCCACTGATACATTTAGGCCGCTCATAGACGGACCATATTTATTCTGAGGGCTTACCGCGAGATTTGATAGTTAACGAAAACTTTTTTCGTTTTCGCTTAGCTTCATACTTAACCTAGTTCCTTAACGTTTCCGTCAGGGCGCTTTATTAAAATGTATGGAGCCAAACGAAAACGAAAAAGTTTTCGTAACTATCAAAACTCATGGTAAGGGCGCTGCAATGTTGGCCGCAATACTGGCAATATTGCCGACTGTATAGCCAGGCCATCATCAGCCATCATGGGCGTACCCAGGGGGGGGGGGGGGCAGCTGCCCCCCCTTGAAAATCTTGCAGAACATGTATGAACTCACCTAATTACTAATTAAAGTGTAAACGGGTTTTGCCCTAACTTTTAAATAAACCGCGCAGTAGACACTGACAAAATGCACGATGCAATAGGGAACTTGCATCAAAATTTTAATGACAAATTAGGTTAATGATTCACTTAAGAATATAGTAAAATTTACTACTGTGACAGGATTGTAAAATTTTATTTATTTAACTACCTATAAAACAGGATAATTTGCGGGTGTTTGCCCTACACACTACACTACATACATCTAATGACTCATGTAGGTGTGTTGTGTAGTGTGCATGACAAAACAACCGCGAACGATCCGACCTAAAAAATCTGACTTGCCCCCTCCTACGCCAGAAGCTGGGTACGCCCATGTCAGCCATGCTAGAAATGTATGACTAAACGGCCAGATCACATACAAGGCATATTGTTGCAATACACATAGTACACAGGCATATTGTTGCAATATTGTCGGGCCAGTATTGCAGTAAAAATATGGCCCACTCGATGCACCCGCGGTTCCGCCCGCGGTTAAAAAGTATCCTATGTGCTATTCTAGACTATAATCTATCTCTGTGCCAAATTTCATCCAGATCTGTTCAGCCGTTTTGGCGTGAAAGAGTAACAAACATCCATCCATTTTTACAAACTACCTTACCATTACTTACCTTACTTTTGTACCCACACTACGTGACCATTTCTTACAATTTTTAACCCCCTTCGCCTCCCTCTCGGTCAACATCTGTACTCTATACTACTCTATTCTAAGACCTCCTCCCTCCTACTAGTTTTACAATTCATAGTTTTGAATCGTTTTTTGCAAACAAAACATTAAAGAGTCACGTAGTATGGGTACGTTCCCTAACGAGAAAAACGGAACCAATATTTAAGTTAGTTTATTCTTTTAATTAAAATGATTTTTCCAAATCGCTTTATAAATTTTAATGACGTAAGCTGGAGATAGGTAGAGAGGTAGAAAACATAAAAAAAGTACCTGGAACCGAATTGACAACCTCATCCTATTTTAAGGCCAGCTAAAAATGTTTAAAAAAAATATGTAGAGGTGTATCCGGATTGTATGTATTAGATTATAGTTTAAGAAATGTATGTATTAGATTACAGTTACAAAAACGTATGTATAAGATGACAGTAAAAAAAATGTATGTATTAGATTATAGTTTAAAAAATGTATGTATTAGATTACAGTTGAAAAAATGTATGTATTAGATTACAGATAAAAAAAAATGTATGTATTAGATTACAGTTAAAAAAAATGTATGCATTAGATTACAGTTAAAAAAATGTATGTATTAGATTACAGTTAAAAAAAATGTATGTATTAGATTACAGTTAAAAAAAATGTATGTATTAGATTACAGTTGAAAAAAATGTATGTATTAAGTTACTGTTAAAAAAATGTATGTATTAGATTACAGTTAGGGCGTTCCTAGACGGCCATATTTCACTGCAAAACGGGCAATATTACCGACTGTAGCCGGCCATTATCAGCCATGCTAGAAATGCATGATTAAATGGCTGGGCCAGACTCAAAATATTTCCGGGCCAGTAAAGTAAAAGTAAAAGTAAAAGTAAAAAAGCCTTTATTTCAATTACACTTAATTTCAATTAATTAATTATAAATGTCCCTTGTCACATATTGCAGTCATGTGTAGTTGTCGCCTCCTTGGCGTAGGCCTCCCCCAGTTTTGTCCAGTTTTTTCTGTCTATTGCTTTTCTCCTCCACTCTATTCCCAGTCTTTGGTTGAAGATGTCTTCCCAGCGTCTATGTGGTCTTCCTCTATTTCTCCTTTCTCCTCTCGGTACCCATTCTATTATCTTCTTCGTCCATCTACAATTGTCCATTCTACATATATGTCCTGCCCAGTTCCATTTCAGTATTCTGATAGTTTCGATGATGTCTCTTATTTTAGTCTTTTGTCTGATTGCTTTATTGCTTACTTGGTCCGGTTCCGGGCCAGTAGTGCAATAAAAATATAGCCTATCTAGGAGCGCCCTTAAACAGATAAAATTGTAATTTTTGACAGGTCTTTAGACCAAGACCTAGTTTACCTAGCGCGCTCTGTCTGCGGAAAAAAAACGGGAAAACCCTCATTTTCTGAACATGGAACTTAGTACACAAACTTTAAGATCAGATCAGATATAGATCAGGGGTCAGATCCAAGATTTACTTTTTATTTTGATCCCAGGGGGCCCACCATGACATTTAGATATTACTATGATGGTTACGTTTTGTTTTCGACGCTGCGCGACAGTGAACCTTAATGCGCAGCGATACGATTCGCAGTCGTTCAGCGTCCGCAAGAAAACGCAACTAAGCCAACGAGATACGCTAGTTCTTACAATCTAGTAGTACCTGGATGGCCGAGCTTTGCTCGGTATTTTTTTTTATTTTTTAATTGTGTTTTTTGGATAATAAACAATTGATTTTAGTCTAACCTCAAAGCAAACACTCATTGACTTCGTGTTACTTAACAACGCCATCTGCTGTTTTGTCGTTAAAGCAATTAGTTGCCCACAAAAAATAGTAGTATTATTATTCGCCAATAGATGTCAGGAAGAGTCATATTTTTCAGTTGAGATTGATTATCGATAAAACACGAATAAAATGATATTTTCTAAAAATGATTCCTAGCTAGATCGATTTATCGCCCCCGAAACCCCCTATATACTAATTTGTATGAAAATCGTTGGAGCCGATTCCGAGATTCCAATTATATATATATATATACAAGAATTGCTCATTTAAAGGTATAAGATCAGAAATGTTAAGCAAAACCTCCTTGCTGACGTCACGATGACGGGACCTGCATGGTGGGAAACTCCTTGCCAGAGAAACACCGAGAGGTGCGCGCCATCTTTTTTGTCGCTGGGTTGAGCGTGTCGGACATTGTAGGATTTATTAATTTCAAAGCTGGTGGTTTGATCATTAAACATTGTGTTGGATTTGTTATAATTTTTTTTTTTAACTCTAATCTTATATCTTTAAATGAGCAATTCTTGTATGTATATATATATATATAATTGGAATCTCGGAATCGGCTCCAACGATTTTCATACAATTTAGTATATAGGGTTTCGGGGGCGATAAATCGATCTAGCTAGGAATCATTTTTAGAAAATGTCATTTTATTCGTGTTTTATTGATAATCAACTTAAACATAAACTTGGAAGAAAAATAACAAAAAGGAGGCGTGTGAGTAGTCTCAACTGAAAAGTATGACTCTTCCTGACATCTATTGGCGAATAATAATACTATTTTTTGTGAGCAACTAATTGCTTTAACGACAAAACAGCAGATGACGTTGTTAAGTAACACGAAGTCAATGAGTGTTTGCTTTGAGGTTAGACTAAAATCAATTGTTTATTTTCCAAAAAACACAATTAAAAAAAAAAAAATACCGAGCAAAGCTCGGCCATCCAGGTACTTAATTTCTGGTTTGTAAAACTAGATATTCTAGAATAGAATACCGTAGAACAAAGAAGGTAGTGGAGCAAACGGAATTTCCTATGTAATTAACGCGATCATGCCATCGAGCTACTATTTACTACTACTGCTACGTACTAGAGATGACAATGCCCTTGTCAGTATGGTCCTCTTTCAATTGAGTTATCTTACTCAACTTCATTTAGTTAATTGATGGCCAGACGTTAGCGTTGCTATCTCCCTCGTACATTTCATCATTTTTTAAAGGTGTAAAATATCCGATCCAATTAAATTTCTGTACCTACCTAGAAATGCATATAATTTTATGTTATACCTACCCATTTTTTTATTGTTCACTTCTACTTACAAAAACCTAAAATTTTATTTTGTGTTTAAACACAAATTTTTTATATTTTCTGATTAAACTTTTTAATGTAAGTTTTCATACATTTTATTTGAAAAAAAATATTTTCATAAATTCTGGCCCGTGGTTTCGGTTCATAAAGTGGTTTATGACTTTTCCGGGTTTGTAGTATGAAAACCCGTCATTTAATAAACTTAAAAAAAAACTACATGTCATAAAAGCAAAAACTTGGTGGAGGTTAGACATTTCTGGTGCATTAGAATGCATTATGTATCGTGGTATTTCTAGTACGCAGTTGAGTATAGCTCAATGATCGTACGTGCGACAAACACGCTGCGTCAGGTCTGCTTGAATATACAAATTAAATGCAGAGGTCGACTACATTTTTAATCAGGTCTGTGAATACATTTTCAAACAAGGCAGATGTGCGAATGATGTTTTTTTTAAGTTCTGTATAACTTTGGGAAAATAATATAGAAATATGTATTCGATAGGAAAAAGTATGAAAATTTCACTTTCTTATTACCCGTCTTATGGTTGAAACATTTTATTTCGTTTGAATTTACACTTTTGAATTTGTATGTTATCTGCAACATGACTGGAGCCCGGTGTATGGCGACAGGCTCGCCCCCTGTCATATTTGGGACTGAATATCGTACGGCGCAGTGTGGGTGTATTACACCTCTGCCAGCCCGCTCGGGGGAAAGGCGTGACGATATGTTATGCATTTACACTACCTAACTTTTTAACTGACTGCTGCATGTGGATACTGTTTTTTGAGCGTAGGTATATAAGTATGCAGATACTCGTAGGTGCCAATCTGCTTAATTTTTTGGCATACTTGACAGGCCAATAGGCTTGACAGACTTCGTATTGCGAAGTCTTGTTAGATTCGTCTCTGTATCCGGAGTGTCATTTACAATGTTGTTATATTTGAAACGTACTGATGTACTTGTGTGTGTTTCTTTAGTCTGAAGCAATTTTTATGAAACTTAAATTATACTTATAAATAAATATCTAAAACCAAGTTTGCTATTTACCTTATTTCAGTATGCATTAAATTTTGTAATTTAAAACATAATTTACCACCTTAATTAAATATTATTTTAATTTTTAACCCAGCACAGAAATAATACATAAATGACAATACAAACTAATAATTATTTATAGAAAATTTGCCTAAATAAATAATATGTATTATATAAAATGTCAATCAACTGTTGGTGACCCCTGCGTTGTAAGGACATCGTTCTTCCTTACTAAGCAAAGTCAGTGTTATTTTGTGCTTATTACTGAGACAACGTGTTTTAGAAAATATAGTATTTTATGATTTAAAAAAAGTTTTAAAAAAAATATTTTGTGAAAGTTGAGACGCGGTCGGGAAACCTTTGAAAGGTAAGTCTTTTGTTTTTAACCGACTGTCTAAAAAGGCGGAGATGTTCTTCAGATGTCTTGTAATTTGTTATTTATGTTAGGTTTATATTGTCATTAGATTCAGATTCTTTATTGACCTTATAACAATGATCCGTTAAATTAGGCATACATATAACTATACACATTTTTCCTAAAATATCCTACTAATGTTATAAACGCGAAAGTTTGTATGTATGGATGGATGGATGGATGGATGGATGTTTGTTACTCTTTCACGCCAGAACGGCTGAACAGATCTGGATGAAATTTGGCACAGAGATAGATTTTAGTCTAGAATAGCACATAGGATACTTTTTAATCGCGGGTGAAACCGCGGGGCGCAGCTAGGAATTCTATATTTAAGAAAAAATCTATCAACTTAGCTATTAAAAGATTCAAAATTATTATTAAAAATGAAAAATTGATATGAGATATTTTTTGCATACAGTTGTACAATTGAAACAGGTGTACAAATTGTACATTATTAATAATATTGATTATTATTTGTTTATGTTTAGGGTTTTTTTTTACTTAATGGTTTTTATTAACAACATAAACATAAACAACATTATAAACAAGAACATTATTAAAAGATAAAAAAAAAAAACCCGGATTGCCAAATGTGGTCTCACACTCCGGAAATAATTAAAATGTTGTCAACACATCTCACATGTCGAAATCCACCGAGCTGTTTAGGCTGTAGGGCGTGCCAAAGAAACCTAAATTCGTTTAATATGATTCTTCACTTGTGAATTCTGTGTAATCATTTTCACTAATTGCTCTATGTACCATTTCCGCACCATATCTAGTTTTTCACTTAACATTAAACGCAGCCGCCGAGAGTCCTGCGATACAGGTTCGCCCTAGTGCAGTACTCTCAAGCACTCTGCTGACCTTATAAACATTCTCTAATGTAGCTCGTTTTTATTTATTTATAAGTTTAGATTTTAAGGTTTAATGTAATACTTTTGGTAAATAAAACTATTTCTATTTCTGTTTCTACATACCCACATACATAAATACGTTCGAAAACCATAACCCTCCTTCTTACGCAGTCGGGTAATAATAAACAGAGCTCAAGCCAGTATCCGCGGTTAAAGTACCCAAAAGGCTGGCAACGTTACCTCGCTGAATAGCAATGGTAATTCGCTGACCGAGGTAAGCAGCAGCCTTTAGGTCGTTTGTTCTCTCTATCAGTCGTTTTGACAGCTCAAAACTGCTAAATAAGTTTTACATAAAAATTAAAATAATTACTCATTAAACATTAAATTAGTGTCTTTGTGAGCAGTACCCATATTTGAAATTTTCATCTCACCTTTTTTCGTCTTTGTTGCTCTCGTTTGAAACGTCATAGGTGTGAGAGTGACCAAGATAAAATCTCATCTCATCACACACACGGGCAGGAATAGCACCCCTGGAGGCTTAGCATGATTTCGATAGTTACGAAAACTTTTTTCGTTTTCTATTAGCTCCATACACTTCAATAAAGGGCCCCTGGCGGAAACGTTGAGGGTCCCGCGACGCTCTGAAATTTCCATACAAACGCGCTACTCAAATTTCTTGAAAACCATTAGTCAGATTATGATAAAATTTAGCATGTACAATTAAATTAACAATATTTCAAATCAAATCAAATCAAATCAAATAATTTATTTTGCAAAACATGGGTTACACACTGAGAGAAATTAATTGTTGGGTCAACAAAACTCTAACAAATATTACATGTCGAAATAGGGATAACTGAGAATTTTGTTATAGCGACAGACTTCAATTTGTTAATGCATCATTTAAAAGTTGTTACAGCAACAAATAAATTGATGAAATAAACAGTTTTATCGTTGTAATCACAATTTTTTTTGCGGAGAACAACAAATTCAGATTAGTTCCGATGACCTATTCTTATTTTGTAGAAATGGCTTTGGTTACTGTAACAAAATCGTATCTTGTTATATTAAATGTTTCCTATTTGTTTAATTTTACAATGAATAATCGGTTAAATTACTGGTTAGAAATACTAGGAAAGCTGTTTGTTATAACCATTATTGTGTGTTGAAGTAGTAACGCTAAAGTTAAGGTGTACTAATGATATATGTCGGATTTATTACGGATTTCTGTTAAAACCACTCATAAATCGGTTAAACTACTCGTTAGAAATACTAGGAAAGTTGTTAGTAATTACTATTTTTGTATGTTGAAGTAGCAACGCTCAAGGTGATGTGTACTAGTAATATTTGTTAGATTTATGACGGGGTTTCTGTTAAAACAACTTATTAATCGGTTAAATTACTGGTTAGAAGTACCAGGAAAGCTGTTTGTTATTACTATTATTGTATGTTGAAGTATCAACGCTAAAGCTTAGGTCTACTAATAATATTTGTTGGATTTATTACGGGGTTTCTGTTAAAACCACTCATTAATCGGTTAAATTACTGGTTAGAAGTACCAGAAAAGCTGTTTGTTATTACTATTATTGTATGTTGAAGTATCAACGCTAAAGGTTAGGTCTACTAATAATATTTGTTGGATTTATTATGTCGTTTCTGTTGAAATAACTCATAAATCGGTTATATTACTGGTTAGAAATACTAGGAAAGCTATTTATTATAACCACTATTGTATGTTGAAGTAACAACGCTAAAAGTAAGTTGTACTTGTAATATTTGTTGTATTTATGACGGGGTTTCTGTTAATACCACTCATAAATCAGTTAAATTTCTGGTTAGAAATACTAGGAAAGCTGTTTGTTGTTACTATTATTGTATGTAGAAGTAGCAACGCTAAACGTTAGGTCTACTTATAATATTTGTTGGATTTATTACGGGGTTTCTGTTAAAACCACTCATAAATCGGTTAAATTACTGGTTAAAAATACTAGGAAAGCTGTTTGTTGTTACTATTATTGTATGTAGAAGTAGCAACGCTAAAGGTAAGGTGTACTAACAATATTTGTTGGATTTATTATGTGGTTTCTGTTGAAATAACTCATAAATCGGTTATATTACTGGTTAGAAATACTAGGAAAGCTATTTATTATAACCACTATTGTATGTTGAAGTAACAACGCTAAAAGTAAGGTGTACTTGTAATATTTGTTGGATTTATGACGAGATTTCTGTTAAAACCACTTGTGAAACGGTTAAATTACTAGTTTAAAAATACTAGGGAAACTGTTTATTATAATCAGTATTTTCTGTTGTTACTTCAACAGAAAATACTGATACTGAACAGTTTCCCTAGTATTTTTAAGCAGTAATTTAACCGTTTTACAAGTGGTTTTAACAGAAACCCCGTCATAAACCGAACGCGTATCTCCAGCACAACACGTCTAAAGCGTTGTCACTTCAATAGACAATATTAGTTAGACAAAATAGTTTCTACAAAAACTAGGTAGGTACGAAAACATAACAAAAAAGAACTTATTGTTAAATATTTCCATTTAACTATTTATGTTGATAATACAATGATCTCTGTTTTAAAAGTGACAATAGTAACGTTAATAAATAATAATAGTTAATAAATCCAACAAATATCGTTATATGACTACCCAGTAAGCTGATTTTACCAATAAACGAACAAATAAAAACCAATTTATTATTATTAATCATGTATAGTTGTGGTATCAGGAGACAAGGTATACTAACTAGGTAGTCTTTTGACTATTTTAAAATTAATGAGTATAAAATGATAGAATGAATTCACAATTAAGTAATTTTATTTTCTAAAAAAAACTAAATAGGTATTATGAAAATCACATAATTATACAAATCATATTTAGTGAACCCCATTTATTTATATCTAGTCTAAATCATAATGTATGGAATTCTAAGAAAGACGTCACTTTCGTGCACCTTTTGCAGAACTTCATACATTTCAACTGCATAGAGTGTATTTTTGAACGGTGGACGTATTCTAGGATACCATCATTCTTTCGGGTACGCAATATTCAAAACCGTAAAACATTTAAAGCAAATGTCAATTACTTTTGTTGATGAAGTACTTCATGTCGACCACCATAATATGGATTGCTTCAAGCTCTGTAAGTGTACCAACACTTAAACTCATAGGCTGGCAAGTCAATCTTTTTTTGTTGTACGACTTATGTCTATTCTTCAATTATTATTCTTCTTCTATGTCAGCATAATTCTAAAACAAAATAAAACTTTAATAAATAATAATGCCAATAAATAAATATTTGAGACATTATAACACACACGGTCGCGGTCGTCCGACCCCAAATTAAGCAAAGCTTGTATTATGGCTGCTAGAGACTAATGAACATACATTACATACATTATTCTTCATATATTTTCGGAAACATGTTTAAACAGATACCTAACAACCAGATATAAAACAAACGAAAATGTTTATCACATGAATGTTTGTCCTAGGGGGAATCGGTTCCACACTCCTAAGCGCAAAAGACAGGTTTACCACCAACTGAGCTATCGAGACCGTCGTAGTTCAATATCAATATTACACTTTTAAACAATATTACAAGAGTTTCAGACCAATAAACTACGTAATTGATATTCAAATATCAACTTACTTCGACATGTGTTATAAAAGCTTGTCTAGACGGCAATAGGCACCTTATTGTATTTTTTCTAGTCAGCAGTCAATATTTGTGATGTTCATTTTGCATGCTAAAGTACTGCAAACATCAAAGTCTCGAATATCTGAAAACAAATTACAAACAATATTTTAATGATTGGTACAGGACCAGGATGAGTGGCATACGAGATAAGAGGTCTATGCTCAGCAGTAGGCGATTACGGGCTGATGATGATGATGATTATAAAACGATATTGCGCTTTTGGTTATATTTCTCTTGCTGTTGTAACGCCTTCAAATAGTCTGCAAGGGCTCACTAAAAATAGTACAATAGAAATACATCCAACTTCTTTTCTACCTATTTAAGTTTAATAAAATAATAAATGGAAATTAGCAGAGGTATTGGTTGAAGTTAGGTTGTCAACCTTCAATATATAAATTGCCCACTAGCTAACAATAGAATTTTATATTTTCATTTCATGGTTAGTTAAGTAGGTACAGACATTCGGACCATATCACATTATCAATTGGCCTTATGGGAAAAATGTTCTTAGTTCAAATGAGTACTTACTCTCACTATGTTATTTGAACTGCAACTTAAAATTGTCTTCATTTGTAGTCCCATCATCCAGCATCTCACTTTTCAAACAACTTCAAATTTTTGTCTTCATTTATATTACAAAAGTCAATTTCAATCTGGAAGTAAAAAAAACATTAAAAGAGGCTATTACTTGCATCACAGTTTTGTATTATTTAAAGTTACAACACAATTTTAGTAAACTAAACCTAAAGTATTTGTTACGATAACAAAATGTTATAATTTCAAACAATCATTTTGGTTTTGGTTACCAATCATCATCATTATAGTCTTTTACGCCCACTGCAGGGACATTGCAGGGCTATACACCACGCTTGCTCAAGTAGTTCATGCGAATACAATTTTAAGTGCGAATATGTGCCATGGAAAAATATCGAATTTTAATTTTTATAATTTTTTTATAAACTTCTCAACCGATTTTGATAAAATTTTATTGGGACCACTTGGAAACTTTGAAATAAAAAAAGAATTTTCTAAATCGGTTCAAGCGTCTTCGAGGAATCGGAACATACCTACAAAAAAAGATAACGACGAATTGAGAACTTCCTCCTCTTATGAAGTCTGTTAAAAAAGGTTATTACTAATTAGGTACTTACTGAATGCATCGTCTGTATTTCTTCGATGCTATTTTTTATGTCCTAATTTTAATTTTATTCGGCCCCTCAGATTTTAAGTACTACATCACTCAGGCCGTCCAGCCACGATGTTTTTGTAGTGTTTTCTGAAAAATTTGAAGATTAATTAATTTAAAATCATACAAGAAACCATCTGACGCTCAGCCAAAACGGACAACGAAGTCTCACTTTACGTCACAATTTCAGCTTACCACTATCAACTTTGGAAAAACTTTCTGCTATTGATAAATGGTATATAGGTGCAATTATCTAAGTTTTGAATTATTTTAAAGTAACCTATTAATAAACTGCTACTAAAAAAACTCAATTCAAAACTACTTACCGCAGAATATTTTTAATGCGTCTTTCTACGCCCAGGTTTGTAGATCTTCAATTTTTTGACTTTATTAACGGCTGTTATAGTACTTCACTTAAAACATATTAAATCATATGAAATCGAAGTGTGGACGCGATCGTTGCCTCTAATAGCACTTTTTTACTTCACTTCACGTACAAAATAGTTCAATTTAACACAAACTTTAATATTCGAAATATAAGTGCGGACACGTTGTTGCCTCAGTGCGGTTTTTCACGAAATGAGGAAGCGGGCGGATGTGGATGGCAATCGGTAAACCAAACCACCGTAGCGCACCCGATGATACTCGTAGTTGCTGAACCAGTGTTACCAGCAGTAGTCAAAGAAGATAAAGTCCGAAACTAAATCAGAAATTACAAGAAATTACCTGAGCAAATAAAACCATTTTTGAGTTAATTAATGTAAATTATAAATTAATATAAAAAATGAAAACTTGATATCAAAGTTATTTTTATTTACCTTTTAGACAAAAAAAATATGCTAAAACGCTTAACTGCTAGTTTTGATTAGTAAATTAGATCTTGTAACAAGTGTATCTGATATTGCAATAATTTTACTAGTTAACCTTGTATTTTCATATTTTTTAGCCAATATGCAGTATTCTGATGTTAGTATTCTAATTAATTTTAATACATTACTTATGTATTAGTTATATATTATTAAACCAGTTAGAGCCCACACCCAACAACACCGATTATTGAACGAGCGAAGCAACGGTCCACGAGCCCACTGGGACAAATGGGCGTTGTGTGTGTGTTTGTATGTTTGTTCGAATACCGTTGACCAGATCGGCATGAAATTTTGTAGGCAATTAGTTCACGCCAGTCGGTCAATTAAGTTACCAACCTACTTACTTATTTAACTAATCGAAAGCTCAACGGTTCAACCTGAAATTTAAATTTAAAAAAGGAAAGACGATGTCGAGGTCGTTTAAAAACTTTGCCCTTCCGCGTAACGTGCACAATTTAGCACACACACAATTATAACGATACCATGGCTCGACATTTTTCTTTCTTTTCCACTTGCGCCACTACTTTTCATCGACAGATCGATACCGTACGTTATAAATTTATTTAAATTGGTAACGTTATATTTGTTATTTTGGTTTAATTTGAATTATTATGGTTTCACCGGCCCACGCACCCATGCTTAACGGCCTCACTCCACTGTTCGCAGAGCTCTGTGTTTACTCTTTATTTGGTTTGAGGGTGCAACATACAAAATCACTATTTTATCGTGATTTATCAACAATTTTACAATCGAGAAATTAAGTTTTCAAGCCTTAGTAAATTTACCCGACGTTTTAAGCAACACTATGAAATTGGCAACACCGGCACATAAGCGAGCAACTGACTAAACAAAACTCTCGGCGCGTGACGGCCGCGGCGTAAACAGGTTTCAACCTGTCCATAGCGTACAAAATTATTTTGTTATTTTAACAAAATTTCCTTAGTAGTTAACCAACATAATTGTATTATGCGTACCTATTTATTTAGGATCTGAATGTAATTTGTAATGTTATTATTATTTTGTAGTACCATAGCATAGCATAGCAATACCATAATAATATACCTACATATTATTATGGTATTTCTTAGTAGGGTAAAACACTATGATCAGACCTGCACCAGTACTAAGCCTTCAAACATTTTATTTCCTTCTAAATACTAAGTGATAAAATGCACTAACGTCAACGGATACTTTTAATAAATTCTGTAAACGTAGGTATAGGTATACCTATTTTTTTTTACGCGCGGTTGCCTGACCCTGAACTATGCAAAGCTTGTACTATGGCTTCTAGAGACTGATATACATACATTTATATATTTAAATAAATATTAACACCCAGACATGGAACAAACACAAATGTTTGTCACATTAATGTTTGCCCTAGGTGCGAATCGAACCCATGCCCCTAAGCTCAGAAGGCAAGTTGAGCCAACTGAGCCACCGAGGTAGTCGAAAGCCGAAACATAATAAAAATTACAAGTCAACGCGTATTAACTTATATAAATATTTTTGATATACTTCTTACCTACATACCTGAGTAATGAACATAATTTAATGATATTTTTTTACTTGTAGGCAATTCAATATAGCTTTAAATTGTTTACCTCATTTAAAAGATTTTTGTATGTAGGGAAGAAGTTATTGTTTCTTACTATGTTTGAATTAAAAGTAATTCGTGAAAAGTAAATTATTATTTTTATTTAAATATTTCAAATTTGTGATATACGTTTACCTATACGTATAACTATAGTGATCGACTGAAAAACTTTGTATCCACTAGCTACGCCCCGCGGTGCTACCTGCGGTCAAAAAAGTAGCCAAAAAGTATTCCAGACTAAAATCTACCTTTGTGACAAATTTCATTCAGATCCGTTCAGCCGTTTTGGCTTGAGTAATAAACATCTATGCATCTTAACTTTTGCACCTATAATATTAGGTTCGACTGAGACAGAACAGAAAACTCCTCGCGCATTTCTGACGTCATTGACAAATGAACCATACTGAAGACGGGTCTGAGCAGTAGCGCACTTGTAGCGCGTCACTCAATTGCCGTCTTTGTACTTCTTCACTCTAGTAAACTTCAAGGCTAGAGTGAATAAGTACCTTATAGGTCGTCGTGCTCCATCTTAGACCACAACGTCGCTTAACATCAGGCGAGTTGGTGGTCAAACGCCGACCTATTCTACATAAAAAAAAAAAAAAAAAATACTACCACCACCACCATAAGAGTTAGATGTGATAATTATGTAACCAATAAACTTAGCTATCCATCACGTTAAAAGTTGGCCTGTTTATTACCCGAATATGGCAAAGTAATATATGTGGTTATATTTTTGATCGATATGTATGTTTTCTTAGACCCCTAACCAAAAGTCTAAGTATGTAAAGTACGTTCATCTATTACCTCGTAACTTTTAAACTACTCATCATAATTTGACAAATGAGACATCGTTGCAAGCGTCTTAATTGTCCACTGGTTATATTTTAACTAAGTATGTAACGTCATATTAACTTATATGACTACTTTGACTATACTCTATAGTTGATCTTAACGACGTGTTTGGTTTCTTTTAATTTATTTTAGTTTGTATGTTTAATTGAACTAAAGTGTCTTTATTATTTTAAAACTAGAAATAACTGTTGAATTTAGTCTGTACCTGGCAAATTTAACAAGGATATTAGAAACCAAGATTAGTGTTGTTTCAAACTGTAACGTTTTGTTACTTCTAAGATATATGTTTGCTTCAATTTATTAAAGTTGCATTGTTGATTTTATCCAGTTGATTTCTTAACTTCGACTATATTCTATAGTTGATCAAAACGATATGTTTGGTTTCTTTTACTAAGCTTGTATGTTTATGTGAACTAAAGTGTCTTTGTTATTTTAAAGAAGAAATTACTGTTGAATTTAATCTGCATCTGGCAAATTTAACCAAGATATTGGCAACCAAAATAAGTGTTGTTTTAAACTGTAATGTTTCGATCCTTCTAACAAATATGTTAGGTTCAGTTTAATAAAGTTGTATTGTTGTTTTCATCAAAGTGATTTCTTAACTTTGACCATACTCTATAGTTGATCTAAACGATTTGTTTGGTTTTTCTTACCAAGTTTGAATGATTATTTGAACTAAAGTGTCTTTGTGATTTTAAAGAAGTTTAAAGAAGTTTTATACTGTTGAATTTAGTCTGAATACGGCAAATTTAACCGAGATTTTGGCAACCAAAATAAGTGTTGTTTCAAACTGTAACGTTTCGTTCCTTCTAACAAATGTGTTCGCTTCGGTTTATTACATGTGTATTGTTGATTTCATCAAAGTGATTTCTTAACTTCGACTATACTCTATAGTTGATCTAAATAATTTGTTTAGTTTCTTATACTTAGTTTGTATGTTTAATTGAACCAAAGTTTCTTTGTTATTTTAATAAGAAATAACTGTTGAATTTAGTCTCTACTTGGCAAATTTAACAAGGATATTGGCAAACAAAATTAGTGTTGTTTCAAACTGTGACGTTTTGTTCCTGCTAACAAATGTGTTAGGTTCAGTTTAATAAAGTTGTATAGTTGATTTCACCACAAATATTTCTTAATTTTGAGGATATTCTATGGTTGATCTAAACGGTGTTTTTGGTTTCTTTTACTAAGGTTACATGTTTAATGGAACTAAAAAGTTTTTGTTACTTTAATGAAGGAAAAAAAGTTGAATTCAGCTTACATCCGGTAAATTTAACCTAGATATTAGTACCAAAAACATTGTTGTTTCAAACTGTAACGTTTTGTTACTACTGACAAATATGTTCGCTTCGGTTTATGAAAGTTGTATAGTTGATTTTATCAAAATTATTTCTTAATTTTGACTATACTCTATAGTTACTCTAACTATGTTTTTAGTTATTTTAACTAAATCTATTTGTTTGGTTAAACTAAAAATAATTTTGATAATTTTTACTAAGAAAAATAGTTTTATTAACAAAAGAAAAATTAAACAATTTAGTTTTGTTACTTCAACATGTATTTTTTTTTTATTGTAACCACTACGGAATAGTAAGAATAACAAAATGAGATTTGTTAGTTTGAACACGTATGTTTTAGTAAGCTTTTGTAAAATGAACAATTTCCTTGTAAATTTAAACGAAAAAAATTCAACCGAAATAATTTTGGCAAAATTAACCGATCTGTTTTTTCAGTGCAGATAGTTCTTATAAATAAAATTAGTTCGCCATGGTTTAATCGCTTGGTATGCAAAAGTTTACAGAATACAGAAAAAATAATTATATTGGATTAATGTCAAAGTAAAAATATTATATAAAATCAATGTCAGTGTCCTTCAAATATTCGTCAATAGAATAGTATGCCTTGTCAATAAGATATTTTTTAAGTTTCAGTTTAAAAATATTGTAAGTTTGCGTATCTTTTAAAAGTTGTGGTAGCTTATTGTAAATTTCAATCCTCATCACAAATATGCTTCTCCTGAAGGCAGCTAATCTGCCATTCCGTACACGTAAGACTTGTTTATGTCTTTTGGACGTTAAGTTCTCGTAATTATTTAAATGCTTCCGGACAAGAAGGATTGATTCGTAGATGTATATCGAAGGGAGTGTCATTATTTTTAGTTCACGAAAGTGCGGCTTACACGAGTCTCTTTGATTTAGCCCACAAATTGCTCTAATGCATTTCTTTTGGGCTTTAAAGGCAGATTCCTTTTCTGTGGCGTTGGCCCAAAATAGTACACCGAACCTTAAAGTAGATTCAACATATGCAAAATAGGCACTCAGCAACGTCTTTTCATTTACCACCCTACGCAACATATATAACGCATAATTATAGCATATTATTATTATAATTATAGCATATTATTATATTATAGCATATTTCCGCCCCTATGTTCTTGTTTTTTTTTTTTAAAACGTCCCGTAAACGCAAATAGAGCTTTGAAAAATATCCGCATTTTAAGAGGTCACTTTTGACTGATTTATTCAATAGATAGACAAAGCAAATCAAAAATCCCTTTACATAGGGAGCTTGTCTACATCATAGGCTTTTAAATGAATCCATAATACAGGGGAAATTCGTAGATATTTAAGAATGATTACAAAAATGCAAAAGTCATAAAAAAACTGAAATTGTACTTTGTCACTCTGTAGGTAACTTTAGGTAACTTCGTCAGTATCATTACTTGCTCTCTTTGTTCGTAGTCTTCTTCTAGACGAAATGGCTATAGAATACCATAAGCCAATGCGAAGTTAGTCTAAAGTGGTCGCCGGACTCTTAAGGCACTGGGCTAAATGTATGGAGCCGAACGAAAACGAAAAAAGTTTTCGTTAACTATTAAAACACGTGGTAAGACCCCTGGAGTCGCCGCGGAAATGCTTTCGTATGTCCGTCCGGCCCGGCCGGCGTATCTCCTGTCTTCCTCTACGGGTCGCATTTCGCCTGATTCACGTAGAATTTTGTGAGCAGGTTCTATAATTTTTACACTTACATACAACTTTACTATGGGGCCAACCCTGGCTCGTGGAAAAAATTAGCTGTTCCTTACACAAAGTTCATTGATCGCCGACAAAATGTATGGAACAGCTGCTTTTATGTCGATTTCAGGGTTGGCGCGAGTGTAAAAATCCTACTAATATTATAAACGCGAAAGTTTGTATGTATGGATGGATGTTTGTTACTCTTTCACGCCAGAACGGCTGGACAGATCTGGATGAAATTTGGCACAGAGATAGATTATAGTTTAGAATAGCATCCTACTAATATTATAAACGCGAAAGTTTGTATGTATGGATGGATGGATGGATGGATGTTTGTTACTCTTTCACGCCAGAACGGCGCGGAAACCGCGGGTGAAACCGCGGGGCGCAGCTTGTTGTTCATAATGAGGAGTACAGTGACCCTCATTCAGCTAAGTACACACTCCCTTTCCTGTAGGGCTATTCTTGAGGATTGGATTAAATCTCACCATTTTTCGTTCTTGTTGCTCTCGTTTGAATTGTCATAGGTGTGAGTTTTTTTATTTTTTTATTGACAATAAGTCGACGTTTGACCACCAACGAAACACGACTATTAGGTCATTTCACGGCATGGCTTGGTCCGGTGGGTGGTAACTAGCCACGGCCGAAGCCTCCCACCAGAGTTTGCTACCCGGTTAGCACTACCCGGGGACCACGTATAACATCGTAAGATCGTAATTAACCAAGATAAAATCTCATCTCATCTCACGCATAGGAATAGCCCCCCAGATGACTCTGTATACCTACGAGTAACTATAATTGCTTCATTTGATCCCATCAACGTAAATCCCTTTGGTTAATAGCTTTTATGAGACAAATCACATAAGTTCATTGGACTTGACTCAATTGCACCATCAATTTTATGCCCTGGTCGTTTATCTTTTAAGTCTCTTTTCAATTTCAATTTTTAATTTAATTTATTCATTGAGTTTACGGGTTTACCTACAATCAAATCTATAATGCAGGTGACAACGAAAATGAAAAAGCGTTATAATCTGCCTTTCTGCATGCATAACATAACAAATTGTCACGCCTTTCCCCTGAATGGGCTGGCAGAGGTGTGATACAACGCCTACACTTCGCCAGACGAAATTCAGTCCCAATTGTGTAAGAGGGCGAGCCTGTAGCCATACACCGGGCTCCAGTCATGTAGCAGATGACATACAATACGCACATATGTTCACACAATGAACAAATTAGTGTGTGCCGTCGGCTGGGTTCGAACCCGCTCCCTCTGGCTTGAAAGGCAGGCCTTCTCCAACTAGGCTGTCATCGCTTCAATAAATGAAATAAAATAAACACGCGTACTAGCCACGATACGAGCTTAAGCCAGTGTCCGCATTTGGATACCTAGCTTTAGTAATAATATATTTACCTACATCAAGCAGGTAAAGGCTAAAAATATATCTCGGAAGGCAAAAAATAAAAAAGAAAGAATATTGCCTCAGCCAGAATTAACGGGAAATTACGTGCGTCATAGCCGATTGAGTAAAGAAAATAAAACAAGTTGGTTTAGGCCGAGTGATCACCCCTAGTGTCAGGGACCGCTTAAAGAGCTCTGAAACATACACTGGTTTGGACACATTGAGAGAATGAATGAAAGGTGATTGACGAAACAGATCTACAAGGCGAGTGTGAACGGCCAAGTTGGTAAGGGTCGACCTAAGCGAACGTATCTCTTGCCGGGGTGAGATGGTGAATGCTAGCGCGACCCCATTTCACCCCATCTTGGTGAAGGACTGCTCACGGGGGACGATTTTAGTGAGTTAGATTCCCACATACCCCGTTCCGTCACCCCTGCGGCGGAAGGGAAATGCGCGAGCATTTACCTACTCCTTGCTGTAACCTCCTTGCTGCTTGTAAATAAATAGCAGACAAAAAGAAAATATATCATAAACTATAATAGCTAATACTATAGTTGAAAACGATAATAAAAACCAAAAGAGAAAAATGAAATCTTTAAAATTACTTTAAATTGGAATCAAACTTAAATTAAATTTAAATTTAGAAAATTTAAATTTTAAATTTAACTTAATACATAAAACAACGCAAATAAAACATTCGAAATTAAAAAGAAGAAGAAAAAATAAATAAATTACTAAGCATCTGGTTGGACGTTTTGTATCGCTTTGCCGTAACAGTTCTCCGTATCAATTCAACGAGCCGAGCCGCGAGCACGCAGAGTAGTCGGTTTTTCGCAAACTTTTTTTTTTTTTTTTTAATGTAGAATAGGTCGGCGTTTGACCACCAACTCGCCTGATGTTAAGCGACGTTGTGGTCTAAGATGGAGCACGACGACCTATAAGTTACTTATTACCTCTAGCCTTGAAGTTTTGTAGAGTGAAGAAGTACAAACACGGCAGTTGAGTGAGGCGCTACAAGTGCGCTACTGCTCAGACCCGTCTTCGGAACTTTTCGAAGTCAAGGACCTTAGGGCGAGTTGTTCGCCGCGAGCGCCGTATCGTCGTTGCTCATTGGCTTGCTGTGACTGTCGAACTGTTATATATGATACGCGATCATGATACGTTACGAAGAAATGTTCCTTATTAGTCAGTCTCTAAAGCCCGCCATTCATTCGACGAGCCGCGAGCCGTACGCCCAGGCGTGCTAGACGGCGAAGGCTCAACGGGACAGATCAGTAGCCCTATTCGGAGTTTTGAGATTTTCGTCTCACATTTTTTCGTCCTTGTTGCTCTCGTTTGAAACGTCATAGGTGTGAGAGTGACTAAGAAATCTCATCTCATCTCACGCGCAGGAATAGCCCCCTGTTCGTGGATTGTCGCCAGGGGCCCTATTCGGAGATTTGAGATTTTCATCTCACCTTTTTTCGTCTTTGTTGCTCTCGTTTGAAAAGTCATAGGTGTGAGAGTGACCAAGATAAAATCTCATCTCATCTCACATTTAGTAATAGCCCTCCTGGACAAATCCGGTGGTTTAGTACGCGTACGAATGGTGGTTGTTATGTTCGCGCACCTACTATGCGCTCCATGATGTGTGCTATTTAGGCTTTGTCGTAACTTTCTGAGCAAACTGTAAACGGCTGACTGTTTTCTTCCAGTTCGCCACCGTATACCCAGACTACCTCGGTGACTCAGTTGGTTGTAAACCTGCCTTCTGAGCTTGGGGGCGTGGATTCGATTCCCGCGTAGGGCAAACATTTATGTGATGAACCGTGTTTGTTCTATGGATGTTAAGATCTATTTCTATGGGTGTTAAGATCTATTTAAGAATGTTTAAAAAAATATAAGTGTATGTATATCAGTCTCTGGCAGCCATAGTACAAGCTTTGCTTAGTTTGAGGTTAGGCGACCGTGTGTGGAAAATATCCCGAATTTATTAGTATCATAATATATTTAAATAGTGTACGAACAGCGCGTATTGCGTGAGTATACTATATATAGGCGAAAAACTAGGTAGATCTAGATAACACCTAGTGTAAGAAAATAACATGTTTTTGACTAAAACACGTGTTTTAGTGGGTGTGTATACTAACACGTGAGGTTATGGAATATCCCAACTCTCCTTGGAAAAATTAGACTAGGGTTCCGTACAAAATTTATAAGAAACCATTCTGGTAAGGCCAAAAGCGGTATGGCAGACCAGCTGCCCCTTTTTCCTTAATTTGCTAAGTTTAATTTGAAAATATTCTCATTCTCAAAATAACATATATGGTCAACGTATTTTAGTGAAATTTGGAATGCTAGCTTATATTTTGCATACTTAACACAAATGCTACTTTTTTATCTTGGTAACACGAACAGATCTTTCAAAAAACGAACGTATCTGCAGTTCACTGCTAGAAAGTATTTTTATAAAATTAATAAAATATCTTTACTTTATAAGAAAATACAAAAATCAAGTTCACTGTAATAAATAAAAAAAAACAGACGTAGTCGAATGAAGAACCTCCTCCTTTTTGGAATTCAGTTAAAAACGAAAACAGAAACACCTTAATTGAAATAGAAAACTAAAGATAATGAGAGTTTTTTTTTGCATGCTACGACAAAATTAATTTGTAACACTGGCCTTTGTTTCCTCACTTAAATGATAATACGGAACCCTAGATAAGCAAGTCTGGCTCGCGTTTTCAAATTTTATTTAGTTTTATTTCATACTGGTTTGCCCGAACCTCAGCATAACTCGAATGAGACAATATTAGGTATATGAGACAATATTAGGTATATAACTATAATAATATTAAACATACTGAATAATGACTACATTGACGTCATTGGATGAAAGGTCTTTTGGTTTTTTAGAATTTTTTGTTATTCCGGTTTGTGGTTGGTTTTAGTGCGTTTATCGATATTATAAATCAACAATATAATTGTCTTAAGAGGGCCGCGACGTTCTGAAATTTCCATACAAACGCACTACTGAAATTTCTTGAAAACCGTTTATCAGATTATGATGAAATTTAGCACGTACAATTAAATTAACAATATCTTCGCCCCTATGTTCTTGGTTTTTTTTAAAAACGTTCTCAAGCAAAAATAGAACTATGAAAAATATCTGCATTTTAAGGGGTCACTTTTGACTGATTTACTCAATAGGTAGACAAAGCAAATCAAAAATTCCATTACATAGGGAGGTTGTCTACATCATTAGCTGAATTAAATGAATCAATAATACAAGGGAAATTCTTAGTTACTTAAGAATGATTACGGTAGTGCAAAAGTCATAAAAAAAAAAGAAATTGCACTTTGTCACTCTGTAGGTAAGTTTAGAGGCTCGTCAGGTATCATTACTCGCTCTCTTCACTCGTCTTCTTCTTCTAGACGAAATGGCGATAGAATACCTTAAGCCAATGCGAAGTTAGTCTAGGTCGCCTAGGTCGAAATTAGTTAGGTCGCCGGACTCTTAAGGTTTCCTGGAAGCTCTGAATTTTCCATTCAAACGTGCTTATCGAGCTTCTTGGAAACTTTTCGTCAGATTTTGGTTAAATTTGGCATGTGCCTAATTTTTTTATTTATTTATTTTTATCAGGACACGTACACACACGGTCGCCTGACCCCAAACTAAGCAAAGCTTGTACTATGGCTGCCAGAGACTGATATAAATACATATATAGTTTTAAATACTATTTACATTAAATAGATTAATTAAATAGATATTTACACCCAGACAAACACAAACGTTCATCGCATAAATGTTTGCCCTAGGTGGGAATCGAACCCACGCCCCCAAGCTCAGAAGGCAGGTTCACTACCAACTGAGCCACCGAGGCAGTCAAAAGTCTTTCCCCCGAGGGGGTGGCAGAGGTGTAATACAACACTCACACTTCGCCGGAAGATATTCAGTCCTAAATGTGATAGGGGGCGAGCCTGTCGCCATACACCGGGCTCCAGTCATGTAGCAGATGACATGCAATACGCACATATACTCATACAATGAACAATTAAATGGACTATGTCTTTATTGATGGTTACGTTTTGTATTCGACGCCGTGCTACTATGGACCTTATTGCGCGGCGATACGACTCTTGGTAGCGCAGCGTCGAAAACAAAACGTAACTATCATGGCAATAAGATATCATGGTAAGTCCCCTGGTCTTGTTTTTTTTTTTTAATAAAACGTCCTCAAGAAAAAATAGAGTTTAAAAAAAAAGGCATTTGTACGGGATAACATTGGACTGATTTATTTAATAGACAAAGTAAATCAAAAATCCCTTATGGAGGTTGCCTTTGGCTTTTAAATTGATCAAAATACAAGAGAAATTCTAAGTTATTTAAGAATGATAAAACAAGTGAGAAAACATAAAAAATTGAAATTGCAATTTGTCACTTTGTAGGTAACTTTAGAAGCTCGTCAGTATCTTTACTTGCTCTCTTCGCTCGTCTTCTTCTAGACGAAATGGTTATAGAAAAGGATTCCTTCCTTCCTTTAGCCAATGCGAAATTCGTCTAAAGCAGCAGTTGGCAACCTTTCGGCAGGCAAGGGCTGCACAGTGCCAAAATAAGCAAGTAACGGGCCGCACTTGTTCAAAAATTTTACTATAGGTTTCTATATTTACATATTTTACCATACGTATCTATTTATTTATGTAGGTACTAGCTGCGCTCCGCGGTTTCATCTGCAGTTAAAAAGTGCTATTCTAGACTATAATCTATCTCTGTGCCAAATTTCATCCAGATCTATTCAGCCGTTCTGGCGTGAAAGAGTAACAAACATCCATTCATCCATCCATCCATTCTTACAAACTTTCGCGTTTATAATATTAGTAGGAAGTGGGATTATCTGATCACTAAAAATCAATGTTTATCTGTCTCAGGCAGTTATATGCCTAATATATGTTATTGCCTAACTAAAATATATTGTACCCAGCATTAATTTGTAACTTGTTTTTTTTTAAATTTTAGGCAATAAATACTTTTTTATTTTTTATTTTTATTTATTATTTTTTTACATGTAGTAAAAGCCTTGCTTGGTTTGGGGCCAGACGACCGTGTGAGCGAAATATTCAGATTTTTTTATTAGGCGCGGACCGCAAGGAGGAGGGCCGAGGGCCGCATGTGGCCCGCGGGCCGCGGGTTGCCGACGTTGCCGAATAAACGCTTTGGAATAATTCGAAAGTGTTTTATCTTTTTCGGTTGAGCTCCAAACCTTTTAGGAAAGAAAAAGACAAAACACTCTCTAACTATTCCGAGGTATCGTTTATTGCTAATGGGAATAGAGTATATTTTCTCCGAAAAAAATATCGTTTCCCATCTTATCCCATAGGAACTGATAGGAACCCATAGGCGGTCCCGTATAGGAACCGTAACTTTTTTCGGGATGAAAGTTCTCTTTCTGTACCTCTGACAACGTGTATGCAAAATTTAACGATGACCGGTTGAGTAGTTAAGGCGTGAAAGCGTAACAAATGCACAAACAAACGAACAAACTCATTTTCGGATTTATAATGTTAGTGATAATCGGGTTGGATTTTGATAGGCTTTAACACATTGTCGGTATGGCATGTACTATAAGGCAATCAACAATAGCTCCAGTCCTGAGGTGAGCTGCCAATTTCTTGGACCATATCCCATACCAATTTGGTCATTTTCCTTTCTCTACGAGCAATACTGCGTGACGGCATGGCAACTAAATAGTTACGTTTGTTTTACACATTAAGGTACCTAATTAACATAATTTAGAGGAATTCAAACTTGTCATAAGTTTGATAAAAAATATTATGTATAAAATCCATCGAGGTCAATATCTAGAGATGGTGTTCCGAACATTGCGTTGTGGTTGTGTTATATTTGGTGCTTGCCTTAAAATTTGTAAGCTGCGTGAAAGAAAGTGGAAAGCGTAAGTCTAATTAAGTTTCAATCAATCAAGACAATAAAAACGGCTAATCATCCTGTAATTCGTCATCCATGTAAACAATTTTTAGATTTTGTTGATAATTTAAAAACCACCTTTAAAATATGAAATAGTTTGGTAACTATATAAAAATAATCATTAAAATCGATTCTTAAATGGCGGAGTGATCGCGTAACATACGTATACAAAAAATAAACAGTTGAGAAACTCCTCGTTTTTCTCAAGTCGGTTTAAAACAAATAAAGTATAACATTAATAGCTTCTTTCTAGGACTCACTGTGCTATGGAACACACGCAAAGAAATGGAAAAACAACACCCTATCCCAGAACAGATATTTAGATTCTTCTTTCAAACATTCGTCCGACCGAGAATCAAACCCAAGTTTAAATAATTAAAATAAAAAGTTAAACTTAACCTTATATGATTTTGCCCTGTCCTTTTATAGTTTTTGTAAGTCAATGGAAAAATCAGTAAACCAGACTCACAACATTCAAGGTTTGCTAAACAAGTTGAATTACTAATACTACTTCATTTCCGGTTCTATAACAAGTTTAGTTTTTCTTTGGATGCGTAATTTTTATAATTTTTGTGATGATTATCCTGTTCTTTAAAGTATGCCAGCAATTTTTTTCCTAGTAGTTGAAACGGTTGGGATTAACCTGGTACCAGATTATTTATTCAAATTTAGTATCTGTGCCCCGCGGATTCACCCGCGGATAACAGTATGTGCTAATTCCAGAATATAATCTATCGAGCCAAATCATCTTTCACCCAGATATTTTTTTTTTGTTCATATGCAATCAGTCGCAAGACTTTAAGCTGATAAGTTCAGTGATGCTGACGTGTAGGCGATGGGGCCAGCGCCTCATCTCTCCTCTCAGATCTATTTCAATTCAATTCAATTCATTATTCGGGTCATAGGTATAACTACTATACACTTGACAACGTCATTTACAGATTACATAATATTATAAATTTAAAATTTAATGAAACAGTACAATATAGGATATCGGCTGTAAAAATGCCTTGTTAAATTTGCAGCTGTAAAGAGGCTTTGTCAGATTAATAATAATAATAAAAAATAAAAACCTTAGGTCTAATTAATAAATTATCATAATATTAATAATGTTCAAAACGAAGTCTGTAATGATTTTAATACTGACTTTTTCCATTGTACTCTGTCTTTAATAAACATTTCTCCAGAGTAGTATGCTTGGCTCATCAAATAATTTTTTAAATTTGCTTTCGCTAAGACTTAACAACTGTTCTGGAATGACATTGTAAAAACGCACACTGTTTCTGAGAAACGATTTATTTGTTTTTTATTTTTGTTTATTTGTTTATTTCAAGACTTCCTTCCGCTTTAGTCTTTTTCTGTTGGTAGATTTTAGAAGCTGTGTTACCAGAGGATTGGGGTGTG
Organism: Peribatodes rhomboidaria; assembly: GCA_911728515.1. NCBI lineage: Eukaryota > Metazoa > Arthropoda > Insecta > Lepidoptera > Geometridae > Peribatodes > Peribatodes rhomboidaria. Next base: position 8,744,671 of record OU452195.1, on the reverse strand, counting down.
AGGTCAAACGGTCCACGTACGTTTTCTTGAGCCTCATTATTTCTGTGTGGATTGTCGGTACATTAAGATGTTCGTGTATCTCTTCGTTTTTAGAAAACCACGGAGCATTTGCTATTGTACGCAGAATGTTATTTTGGACTCTCTGTAGACACAGGATGTTGGTATTGCTGGCAGTGCTCCATAATGAGATGCCATACGTCCAGATAGGTTTTAGAAGGCTGTTGTAGATCAGAAGTTTCATCCAGATATGTTCAGCAGTTCTGGCGTGATTGAGTAACAAACATCCATACATCCATTTATAAAAAAAAATATTTTACTGACAAAATGGCAATAGAAAACATTTAGCCAATGTGAAGTTAGTCTAAAGTGGCTGCCGGACCCTTAATGTAATAAAAAATAAATAATAAATAAATTCGGAGCACTTCCACACACGGTCGCCTGACCCTAAACTAAGCAAAGCTTGTACTATGGCTGCCAGAGACTGATATACATACTTAGATATTTTTAAATACATACTTAAATAGATATTTACACCCAGACATAGAACAAACACTAATGTTCATCACATGAATGTTTGCCCTAGGTGGGAATCGAACCCACGCCCCACGCTCAGAAGGCAGGTTCACTACCACCTGAGCCACCGAGGCAGTCGATGGGAAACTATATTTTTTTCGGAGAAATATACTCAGAAGAAAGTAATTACTTACTTTCTTCTGAGTATATTTCTCCGAAGATTAAACGAAGATTTAACCTGCCTTCTAAGCTTACGCTTAGAAGGCAGGTTCACTACCAACTGAGCCGCCGAGGCAGTTCTGCCTTCCATGTGTTTCTATTGTCTGTAACCAGTCCAATAACATCGGTCTTTAGTTTCTCTTTCTAATATCTCTTATTACTCGTATTAGTAGGACAGAATAAATAATAGTAGTAGTGTCATCAACGAGGATTATCTCAACCCAAATATCTCTTCCCTCACTATTGAAGGCGAAGTTACCCCAAAACCCGAAGAGGCAGTAGCCAAGTTTATTTTATTTATTTGAACAAAATCCACACAACATATCGTCACGCCTTTCCCTCGAGGGGGCTGGCAGAGGTGTAATACAACTTAACAAAAACATAATCCACAGCTCTCAATAAAACATGAAATAAACTTACAGCTAATTACAGCTTATAAACAAGTAACATCATTAAAAGAAAAACAAAAAAACTCGACCGCAAAATGATGTACCCCATATCACTTCCGCTATCAAGACGATTCAAATGAAACCTCACACGTCGATATACATCAAGCTGTTTAGGCTGTAGGGCGTGCCAAAGAAACCTTATACATACCCACACACAGTGTATGTATGTACTCGTATGTATATACAAACATACACCAAAAACATAACAAAAGACTGCCTCGGTGGCTCAGTTGGTAGTGAACCTGCCTTCTGAGCTTGGGGGCGTGGGTTCGATTCCCACCTAGAGCAAACATTTATGTGACGAACATTTGTGTTTGTTCTATGTCTGGGTGTTCATATCTATTTAAGTATGTATTTAAAAATATCTAAGTATGTTTATCAGTCTCTGGCAGATAGCTGCCATATACTATGGAGTACAAGCTTTGCTTAGTTTGGGGTCAGGCGACCGTGTGTGGAATTGTCCCGAATTTATTTATTTATTTAAAACCCTCCTTCGGGTAAAAAAAAAGTTTAGCTACTAAAAACGCTGGTCTAAAATCTAGATCGTATCTAGACTAGAGCATACTCATATTTAATTAACTACACGTGGATGCTCAAGTTAATTTTCGTCTAATGAGCATAATTATAGCGAACCCGGATTTGACTTTTTTGTTGACATACTGACGCGAGCATCGATATACAAACACGTGGATGTTCGATCCGAGTACAAAAACACGAAAAAGGTGTTCTAAGTTTACCCATAGCATAATAACGTACTCCGCCAGGTCACGTCATTCCGGTCACGTGGGCAACACGAAGTGACGTCAAAGACCGAATTAAAAGTCATTTACAAATAGTTCGAGAGAGACGGATGACTACGAGTGACGTCATCAAGTAATGGCTCCCGGAATACTAGACCTTGTTTTTTTGGATCATGAGTTTACAATCGCTAGCTGCGCCCCGTGCTGTTATTTTTTTTTTTTATGTAGAATAGGTCGGCGTTTGAGCACCAACTCGCCTGATGTTAAGCGACGTTGTGGTCTAAGATGGAGCACGACGACCTATAAGGTACTTATTCACTCTAGCCTTGAAGTATTGTAGAGTGAAGAAGTACAAAGACGGCAGTTGAGTGAGGCGCTACAAGTGCGCTACTGCTCAGACCCGTCTTCGGAACGGTTACACCGGACTACATCCCGAAACACGAGTAGGTCATTTCACGGCATGGCTTGGTCCGGTGGGTGGTAACTAGCCACGGCCAAAGCCTTCCACCAGAGTTTGCTACTCGGTTAGCACTACCCGGGGACCACGTGTAGGGAATCAGAATAGAGTACACTCCTACGGACGTGGGTAGCTCAGCCCACAAAAACTTCCGGTTAAAAAGTAGCCTGTGTTAATCCACGACATAAGCTACTTCGAAATCAAATTTCGTCAAAATCCTTCCATCCGTTTGAGCGTGAAGAAGTAATAAACAAATATATAAACACAATACAATATAACTTTATTGCCTACCAAAAAACTACATGAAAATCTTAAAAACTATAATCCATTTTTCAGCAGTAGGTACAAGGGCGATCTTATCGCCTAAAGCGATTTCTTCCAGGTAACCTTTGGATGGGCAGAAACTTACAGAAATATGAAAAGGGTAGGTGGTGTACATAAAACTAAATTAATATTAAATAATAATAATAAGTACTTAAATAAATAACCAAAAATAAACATAAATATATAAACACTTTCGCCTTTAAAACATAAAAAAAATAAGTAGGAGGATTCGTATGTTATACGCAGAACGGTAGTACTAATCTGAAAGAACCTCATACATACATACATACCTAGTCTAGCCATAAGTTCTGTTACAAATGGAAATGCATTTATTTTTTAATACAGTAATGTAATGTTAATAAAAGTTATATGTACACATGTATTGAAGTCATGACTGACACAGGATGATGACCACGCTGTACCTTTCCGACCACTTCCGTAGCTTCTTTAGAGCTGTGAGCGTACACTTTGTCGTTTTGCTTGTTCTAGTGCTCTTCTATCGTGAAAATGTTTTCGTCGGTAAAAATAATATTTCTGTAACTTTCACCTGCGTAACGGGATAGAAGATGTTTTGATCTATCCACTCTCTTTAACTGCAGCGATTGATTAAGGGCATGTCCTGTATGTCGGCGATAAGCACCAAGCTTCAGGTCTTGTTTTATTATACTCGATAGAGTCCTAGCTCCTAGTCTTCATTTCTCGCGATAAGATTTTTTGTTTCCTCATTGGGTTTTTTGGGAATTTGGCTTTAACAGCATTAACAGCCTTAGTAGTTCTCATCGCACGCGGCCGCCCCGATCTTTTATGGTCTTCAACAGAGGAAGTGTCAGTATATCTGTTCATACTAGGATATACGAACTTACGACTGATACCAAGATTTTGAAGAGTCTTGAAAATGACCGACGGTTCCATACCCACTTTGTGCAACGCAATCACTGCAATCCTGTTTTCTTTAACACCCCATTCCATGTTGTAAATTTATAAATAATCACGAAAAATCAAATTTAAATGCAGAAAAAAAAATAAACGAAGGAGTTTGTATTGTAACAATATTTATGGCCAGACTAGTTCATCGTCATACCTTTCCACTTTCGGGCTGGCAGCGGTGTAATACAACACTCACACTTCGCCGGACGATTTAGTCCCAAATGTGCCAGGGGGCGAGCCTGTCGCCATACACCGGGTTCCAGTCATGTAGCAGATGACATATAGTACGCACATATGTTCACACAAAGAACAAATTAGTGCGTGCCATCATCTGGGTTTGATCACGCTCCCTCTGGCTTGAGAGGCGGGCCTTCCCCAACTAGGCTATCATCAGTTCGAAAAGACCTCACACCACTCTGTTTAAACCATGCAGTAGTGCACCTTGATCTGAGATCTTGCGGCGTCCTTATCTGTACAACCCCTGGACCGATCTGACTCATATTTGAAATCAAAAATGTAATTAAAATGAACTACTTGCCTGGAAAGTTTCATGACGATCGAATCAACAGTACTCAATTTACCGTCGGATAAAATAAAAACTATCAATAAAAACTATAAATACAAATGGCGAATCCCAGTAGACTCGGAGACTCTTGCATTGCTCGGTCAACGATTTGAGGAATTAAGTATTCCAAGGACCAACCAACACTTTAAGAGCACGTACCTATCTAGATGCCTATCTTTTTAACCCTTAAACCGCCTGAGTGCGACTTAAAAGACAGTTTCCAAGCCGGTTCCGCCTGGGACGGCGATAAAAATATAGTTCGTCCTAGGCGGCGATTTTTTTTAAATAAAGACTGCAATTGATTAATTAAGCTTTTGTATGTATATTCAGACCCCATAACGTGACATGCTTTTTGCAATAATTGTTCTGTGCAACCGCTTAATCTGCGCGACCGCGAATCGTATCGCCGCGCAATAAGGTTTATGGTCGCGCAACGTCGGCGGCAGAATCCTACAATCAACGTAATAAGATGTCATTCATAATACCTCGATTTTACTAGGTAATTATTTTTAAGTTGTTAACGAATAATCTATATTTGACACTTTTGGCATACAAATAGCGTCAGTTTGAGGCAATTCATTAACAATTTAAAAACAACTGGTAGGTAGATTTTGCAAATACTTTTACATTTCGCCAACAGTTTCTTCAATATATTTTGTTTGTAAATTTACATACACTATATACATTTGTTAAACACAAATAGCAGATTTTCATCTAAAACGATTTTGTTTTCTAACTGCTTCAGATTCTGAACCGTGCAACCATAGGAGGTTTGTTGCACGCTTAAAATCGTGTGTGCCGGTTAAAGGGTTAAAATATAAAAGGGGAACTGTAAAATATACCGCTTGTCAACCTGAGATTTATTAAGTAAACAGATTTTCCTGCAGATAATATATTTCCAAGCGTGTTTTCGTGATATCTGGTGCATGTTTTAAATACGAAATGGTTAAATACTTAACTAAAGATATTAAAAGATTAACTAAAGTTATTACTTTATTCATAAAATTATTAGTTGCGCCCCGCGGTTTCGCCCGGGATACCACAGAAACTGTTCTTTTTTTGGGATGAATGGTACCCTATGTCCTTTTAAACCAACTTCCAAAAAGGAGGAGGTTCACAATTGGACTGTTTCGATTTTAATGGTTTTTTTGTTGTTTGGTAGATCATATTTTAGGGGTGGTCCCTTAAAAATTTTATTGAAATCGGTGGACCAGCTTTAAAATTTTCCATGGGATCCAGTCATGTAGCAGATGACATTTTATCCTTCATGAAAGAGGAGTTTTGGCCGACGGGTGTCTTATTTCGTCGATTCCGTGGTCGGCTACGTCGAGTCGCGCCAACACTGCAAAACACGTCTGCTAGCTAGTATACATGTCATTTAAGTTTTTTATTTTATTTGGGTACGAGTATGTATGTTAGTCTGTAAGGTATGTATTTGCTATGGGCCTCTGTAACTTGCATTGTATGCAAGTTATATTGCCTGAAATAAATGAATTATTATTATTATTAAGAGCCTAGAGAAAGATATTCACCAGTCCGTAAATCATTTCAGCTCCCTCTGAACTAGGCTCAGACAGGATACCATGAATCAGACAGACAGGACGCCTTAAACTAAATCGATCATCATAAAATTTGGTAAACAAATTGTCAAGCAGGGGTACAGATCCTAACTAATATTACAAATGCGAAAGTGAGTTTGTTCGTTTGTTTGTTTGTAACGCTTTCACGTCTCAACTGAACATTCATGTGATGAACATTTGTGTTTGTTCTACGAGTATGTCTGGGTGTTAATATCTATTTAAGTATGTATTTAAAAATATCTGAGTATGTATATCAGTCCCTGGCAGCCATAGTACAAGCTTTGCTTAGTTTGGGGTCAGGCGACCGTGTGTGGAAGTGTCCCGAAATGATTTATTTTATTTTTATTTATTACTCAACCGATCGTCTTGAAATTTTGCATACATGTTGTCTGAGGTACAGAATAGGACATAGGGTAGGTACTTTTAATCCGGAAAAAATAAACAGTTCCTGTGGGACCGCGGGTGACACCGAGGGGCGCAGCTAGTAATCCTACTAATATTATAAACGCGAAAGTTTGTAAGAATGGATGGATGTTTGTTACTCTATCACGCTAGAATGGCTGAACAGATCTGGATGAAATTTGGCACAGAGATAGATTATTATAGTCTAGAATATATTATAATATATAGGACTTTTAGCTGCTTTCTCAAGTACATCCTGTTCCTCAAAAATACTTAGTTATTTTATTATTAAAAAACGGCAGACATATTTGACTGCACTTAATAGGTCCTTTAATAAGTGTAATAAATATTGTAGATCAATAACAGTTATCAACATTCTATACTGTCCGACTTTTCTAACTAAACCAATCATGATAGAGCTTAATCCCATCGAAGCAACAACTCTTATCAACTCTTATCAAGCTCTTATTAATATAGTCTAGCTTATAGTCAAGCCATGCCGTGAAATGAGCCAGTCGTGTTTCGGGATGTAGTCCGGTGTAACCGTTCCGAAGACGGGTCTGAGCAGTAGCGCACTTGTAGCGCCTCACTCAACTGCCGTCTTTGTACTTCTTCACTCTACAAAACTTCAAGGCTAGAGTGAAAAAGTATCTTATATGTCGTCGTGCGTGCTCCATCTTAGACCACAACGTCTCTTAACATCAGGCGTGTTGGTGGTCAAACGCTGACCTATTCTACATTAAAAAAAAAATAACACATAGGATACTTTTTAACCGCGGGTGAAACCGCGGGGCGCAGCTTGTAATATAATAAGTAAAGCTTAAAAGACCGACTTCCCTTCCTGTAAGTGTAATTCATCATCCATGTAGACAATTTTTCGATTTCTGTCGATATTTTAAAAACTACTAGACTGATTTTGATAAAATTTACATGGGACTTATATGGTCTACCAAACTAACAAAATAATTATTCAAATTCACAATTGGCGGAGTAATTGCGTAACATACATACAAAAAAAAAGAAAAAAAGATACAATCGAAGTGAGAACCTCCTCTTTTTTGGAAGTCGGTTCAAAAGGGAACAATTAACTTTCGCATTTTGAATTTAGCATTATTATAAATAAACGCAGGTGTAGTGAGTAATTAACTTCTATGTAAAGTAGCTATGTATGTGTAGCCGTGCAGTACCTCGCGGGCAACGTTTTTCCTCCTCTACAAGTCGTATTTCTTAAGAGTCCGGCGACATTGCTTAAGGTATTCTATAGCCATTTCGTCTAGAAGAAGACTACGAGCGAAGAGAGCGAGTAATGATACTGACGAGCCTCTAAAGTTACCTACAGAGTGACAAAGTGCAATTTTAGTTTTTTTTAAGACTTTTGCACTTCTGTAATCATTCTTAAATGACTAAGAATTTCCCTTGTATTATGGATTCATTTGAAAGCTAATGATGTAGAAAAGCTTCCTATGTAAAGGAATTTTTGATTTGCTTTGTCTGTCTATTGAATAAATCAGTCAAAAGTGACCCATTACAAATGCGGATATTTTTCATAGCTCTATTTTTTCTTGAAGACGTTTTTTAAAAAAACCAAGAACTATACAAAACCAAGAACATAGGGGCGGAGATGTAGTTCATTTAATTGTACATGCTAAATTTCATCATAATCTGACAAATGGTTTCCAAGAAATTTTACAAGCGCGTTTGTATGAAAATTTCAGAGCGTCGCGGGACCCTTAACCAATACACTTGAAATTTTGTGAGCAGGTTCGATAATAACATAGTTTTTTATGTCGAACAGTTTTTTTTTTTTTTTAATGGCGGTTTTATGATGTTTTTTTTTTTGTGAAACAAGAAAATCATTTACAAGAAATGCAACCCATAGAGGAAGACAAAGATCCGGACAGATATCCGAACATGGATCAGGGGGGCTATTCCTGCGCGTGAGATGAGATGAGATGTTATCTTGGTCACTCTCACACGTATGACGTTTCAAACGAGAGCAACAAGGACGAAAAAAAGTGAGATGAAAATCACAAATCTCCGAATAGGGGGTCCCTGGACAGAGATCCGGACAAAAATCGGACATACGGAAAGCATTTTTGTCGAAGCTAAAGCCGAGACGCTTCACTCGGTCGATTAGTTGCAAAATTGAGGAAATAGTAAATTGGAATCAAGTTTTTTTTAACAAGGTCGTCTGTTGGAGTTATAGAATAGATATTATGATTATATTAGATACGGTTTCATTTGTGACTTTTGCTGTTAGAGATTTACAGTTCCGGCTATTTAGCCTTGAGAAAACTTTTGATTAATGAGTAGGTATAATAAATTTACGATAGTATTTTTTTGTTTACACTTCTGGGCTTACCACGAGTTTTGACAACATGACAATATAAAATAATATTTTGACGAGTGAATTAAAAGATTTTGTGATAATTGCTTGATTTGTTCTTACGTTGTTGTTATTATTAATAAGTATTTACTCACTAACTGCACCCCGCGGTTTCACCTGCGGTTAAAAAGTATCCTATGTGCTATTCGGTATTAGTAGCCCCCTCGGAAGTAGCGGAAGGCGTGACGTTATACAAGGTTATACGTACCTAACCTCTTAAGGGTTGTACTCATCAATATGAACAACTTTTACTATGAAGCCAATCCTGTAATCGCAAAAAAAATTGCTGTTCCATACAAAAAGTTCAATCACCTGAGACAAAATGTATGGAACAGCTGATTTTTTTTTTTCGAGATTTCGGAGTTCGCTCCATAGTAAAAGTTGTTCATATTGATAAGTACAATGAACCCTTAAGAGGTTTTTGGTGAGGTACCTATAACCCTGTAGGTATATGCTTTGGTACGGTATAAGCCGTCTTAGAGCACATGTTTGCTCGTGCAAATTGGAACGTGGGCTTATCGCGGTTGTCACTCATTGGAGCGACTCGGGACGCCTCGACTGGTGGTCAACTGGTGGTCAACGGGTGGACGCCGCGTGGTCAACCAGTGAACCTCGCGTGGTCAACGAATTTCCAAGTAGTCTGCAGCGATTGTCACTTGTCCACGCGTAAACCACTCGTGGGCGGCGCGTGATCACCGAATGGGCCACTACATGGTATCATAATGTACTCCGTGCCAGGTATAGCATTCAGCAACACATGGTGACGTCATTCGATGCTTAAGCAAGGAAATAAGTCATTAACAACAAGTTCGAAAGAGACGGATGACAATGACGTCATTATGTGTTCGCTGAATGCTGGACCTTGTTTTTTTTATTATGGGCCACTCGCCGTTCGTGCGTTGTCAGCTTACTGAAGCTATCCGGAGTTGACGTAGCGAGCGCATGTCCATAGAAGTTCTTATAAGGAATACCTAACCGCTCGAGGCGAGGCGGTGCGTGTCGGGTCCCGGGTGGCTCTAATGAATGATAATATTTAGTCCGCGTTTGACCACGTGTTGGTAAGCGACGATGTGGTCGAAAATGAAGCACGCACACTTGGAAGATGCCTATTCACTCTGGCCTTGAAAAGGCCCAGATGGAAAAATTGAGAAGCGAATTAGGAATACTTATAATATAATGACTAGTTGTAATAATAAATAATTATCATGGAAGTACAGTACACCACTTTACGGTCCGAAACCTACAGTTTTTTGCAGACTTGCTTAGTAATATGAGAATTGCGATTTAGTCAATAACCAATACAAAGTTTGCATTATTTTTTGCAAAATACACACGAACAGGTTTGGTCATGAATGTTTCAATTCTTAGTAAACTACTAAACGAGCTACGCCCCGCAGTGCTACCTGCTACGTTTATGTTAATCCAGGGCATAAACTATCTCCGTTCCGAATTTAATCCAAATTTGTCAATCTTTTTGACGTAAACAACAACAACAACTCTTTATTAAAAACATATAACAATTACAATAGTACTTAAATAAGGCTTAACTAAGTTTTTAATGGGCGGCCTTATCGCTCAAAGCGATCTCTTCCAGGCAACCTGAGTGGACGTAAATTAAAACGAAAACAAACACAAACACATTTGTATTTTTCGACCGAACGAGCGTTAGTAAGCGAAGCGTCTATGCTTCAGCTGCGGCAAAATGCTTTCGTATGTCAAAATTCTATTTGGATTTCTGTCCGGATCTCTGTCCGGATCTTTGTCTTCCTCAACAGGTCGCATTTCTCAACTGATTCTCTTGAAATTTAAAAGTAGGTAAATAATTATAGTATACAAGCTGTTGCCCGCAACTTCGTTCGCGTTTATTCAGAAAATAGTATCCATAACCTCTCCTCGTGATATACTGTAACTTATTATCTAATTATGAAGAACTAGCTGCGCCCTGCGGTTTTACCCGCGGTTAAAAAGTATCCTATGTGCTATTCTAGACTATAATCTATCGCTGTGCCAAATTTCATCCAGATCTGTATAGCCGTTCTGGCGTGAAAGAGTAACAAACATCCATCCATCCATCCATACATACAAATTTTCGCGTTTATAATATTAGTAGGATAGGATAATCCGTTACCAAATAGATCAGAGTCTAACATTGAAAAAAAATAAGGTTTTGAGCGGAGTTTTAGCACCAACTACGTACTATTCTGAGATGTTGTCTGACGCATTTGGTAAGCGGCGCGTTATTTTTTTAATTTACAGAATTTCATGACAACAAGATTTATTTATTCAGAAAAAAGTTTCCAAAAACCTTCCTTGTGACATACTGCAACTATTTATCAAATTTCATCAACATACTTTCAGCCGTTTAGCCGTGAAAAGCTTACAAACAGACAGGACAGACAGAGTTATATACTTTCGTTTTTTATAATTAGTAAGGATAATTGTCGTAGGAAACATTTATGTCAAGTAATATGTAAACATTTAAAAATGTCAAGTAATATGTACCCTCAAGCGTTAGGTACATATCCGAAATATTTAGCTGTAAAGATCACCAAAATAAGGACTATAACATCATTAAAAATGCAGTAATTTCGTGCGTTTACGCCTGTACCTACACGCATTCCATTGTATTCAAATATTAGTTCCCAGGTTGATATAGAATACAGTATAAATATTTGCACGAATAATAGTCAACAAGATAATTTAATTAATTAATTTAGACACAATATTTCACATCGTAAAAAACGCTTGGTAAGTATTTTGTTTGTGATGTTATGTGATTTAGTAACGTCATTAATTGTTTTTGCGTGCAAATATTAGTTTATTGTAAGCAAATACTTAATTAGTAACATTGACCTGGGAACTGTTACATATTTGAATACAATGGAATGCGTACACACTGGTAAATTGTAATTACCGCTTTTTAATGATTTTCGTAGTTCTCATGGCGATCTTTACCGCCATCAATGTCATATAATATTTTTTTTTGTTTATTGAGTTTTGTTTGTTTTACTATAATTTTGAAGTGTGTACTGTGTGTGTGCTTGAACCGTGACATCAGTTCCGCCAAGTAGCCATTAGTACATAACTATAATATGATGTTACTTACTTATGTCGAATTATTTGTCGAATGTTCGACATGAACAAAACTGTTGTTACTAATCTTAGCACATACCACCTACACAGTTTCACAATAAAAAATATTCTATTTTATTCCATATCAAAGCCAAAATTTACAAAAGAAAAATATCTTTTTAATAATTAATTTATGAAAAAAAAAAATCATAGAAACATGCTTATAGTAACCATAGATACTCAGAAAAAAATACATGACTCTACCGGTATTATCCAGTGAGAAAACAGGGGATTATGTTTGTATGGAAAAACGGCTCTTGTCGTTTTCGTCTGGCTCCATACATCTATTCTAGTTCCTTAACGTTTCCGCCAGAGGCGTTTTATAGAAATGTATGGAGCCAAACGAAAACGAAAAAAGTTTTCGTAACGATTAAAACTAATCATCATAATGTTTTTATTCCATCCAAAGGTTGTCTGGAAGAGATCGCTCTTAAGCGAAAAGACCGCCCATTGCGCCTTTATTATTGAATGTTTATTTTAGATTTATTTTGTATTTGGTGTCAATAAAGAGTTTTTGTATTGTATTGTATTGTAAAACTCGTGGTAAGCCCCCGCGGTGCTGTCTTGCCTGTTCTTCTGGGTTGTGGCTCTTTTTCTGAACAAGGCGGTCGAGTCATTTTTATAACTTTGACGTTCATAAGAGTATCTATAAACCATGATCCAAAAATTAGCGTTCCAGGAGCAAACACGTAATGACGTCACTCGCCAACATCATCCATCTCTTTCGAACTATGTGTAAATGACTTAATTCGGTCTCGCTTAAGCATCGATTGACGTCACTGCGTGTTGCCCACGTGACCGGAATGCTGTACCTGGCGGAGTATATTAGTATAGCATGCTTTGAACTATAAAATAATGTAGCTCAAGTGATATGGGTACAAAATTAAATTGGTCCCATTTCGCTTGTAGGTTTCGCTATCAAACGAATATATTGGAAAAATTGTTCCTTTTCGCCTCGCGTTGTTACCGTAGTTACAAAGTTGCTTAAATGTGCTATTCCAGACTTTAATCTATATCTGTTCCGAATTTCATACAGATTCGTTCAGCCGTTTTGTCGTGATTGAGTAACAAACCCAGCCATTCAAACTTTCGCATTAATAATATTAATAGGATATTTGTACCTACATAGGAACAGAACCATTTCATTTTTCTGTCACGACCTTTGTTAAATAATATGTCCAGATAGACTGAAAAAACATTGCACGAGCCAAAAAAAAAACAGCCAACTGTTAGGTTCTAAATGAACAAAATGTATGACGCAACCCTAGTAAAAGATGTACCTGTCACGCACACTAATATAAAAAAGTTAGCCTGTCACTTTTCGTACATAAACAGTATGGAACTCTCTCTGAACATGTAAGTACTCTTAGGTCACGACACGCACTTGTCAATTTTTATGACTATATTAATTAACCCTAATTCTCTATCTATCCTAAAATGTAAATTATCAGTGTGCATTAAAATAACATTATTTTAAGATCAATACCTACTGATAAATAAAAAAATAATATCTAAACTCATTAGAAAGATCTTGTTTTTGTTATTTTATAATCGTGTGTTTTGTTTTTAATCAAGTATGGTTAAGCCAGTAAATTGACAAATCGCACCAAATAAAAAATAAATAATGTCAACGTGAAGAAGCTGCACGAGTCTAATTCGAGTTGGTGGTCAAACGCCGACCTATTCTACATAAAAAAAAAGAAAAAATTATAGTCCTTTTTTGTGCATGACTTATTAGTCATCCACAAAAAAAAGTACTGTTGGCCACACTGAGGTCTCTACAGCGTACCGGAAGGCAAACGAGTAGGGCTTGATTTCTAGTACACAGCGCGTGGACTCAATTGTGTGCAGTACCTAATTTATTGGTCCATTTCTAAGTCTTCGTACCGCTTCTTCCGTAAATATTTTGGAAAATGGCAACTACAAAAGCTTGAAACAATCGGAAAACTTAGATATTTATTATTACAAAAATCTTTATTTTGTCATAGATACAAGCCAATATCACATAGAAGAAAAAAGTTTTGACGTGACAACGTCTTCTAATTCGATAGAGCCGGCTGCACGCACGAAAAAATGCGTCGTTACCTCGCTCTGAGGCGTTCCATGTAAGGCTTGAAGTGCAAGCGAGAGCGCGGAACGAGCGACAAAGAAGCACAATCGGCCTTTGCGTTCGGCAGCGTTCGACATCCGTCTCTCTCCTACTTGAGTGAGCACGTTGTCACGTTCATCTATCGTCAGTAAACCGACTTTACAGAACCAGACCGAACAACCTATTTTTTTTATTGTACTAAAAAGAATATAATAATAATAAAACTAAACTAAAAATAAAATAACTAATGTTAAAACGCTACTAGTGGGCAGCATTCCTAAAATGCTGGCAGCATTGCCACGTTGTATAGCAATGCTCAATCTTTGTGCAAGATATAGGCCAGTAACTGGCCTATACCTGGCCTAGACAAATCTTAAAAAATACAATACAATAAAATACATCTTTATTGCACACCAAAAATACAAAGTAAAACAAACATAAAGAGAACATATAAAAATAAAATATCATTCGGCAGTACAAGAGCGGCCTTATCGCCAAAAGCGATTTCTTCCAGGCAAATTTTGGATGGACAGGACATACATAAATACTAAATAATATATAAGTAAATATAATAGCATAAATAAGAATAAATAATAGTAAACAATTATAACATAGTAAAAAAAAATATCTACACAAATACCTTTAGACACATATAATACTTAAATTAATATATAATTTGTACACAAATATAAATAATAAATATATACATATGTAGGTACCAATTAACAAAGAGAAAGATAATGTTTAAAAATAAGATTTTTGAAAATGGGCAATGATTCAGCCTGTCTGATGGCAACAGGCAACTCATTCCACAGTCGGACAGCTTGCACAGTGAAACCCTTACTGCATGTATGCTAAATTTGATGTGGGAGCAGGAATGGAGTTGTAACTTACGGGCACGCGAGTCAAATATCGCGGAAAACCCAATTAAATTTCTTCTTCTTCTCCACAGTTGGTACTTATAAAACAAATTCACTTTCCGCGTCTGTCTGTCTCTCTTTGTCTAACTACGCAACGAATTTCGATGCAGTTTTCACCATCAGCTAGATCATTACTCACGGGAGGTTTATAAGTACCGTGCGAAGCCTGGGCGGCTCGCTAGTACTTAATAAGCAGCTACCAGTAGCCATCGTCCCCAAAATGCTGGCTGCATTACGCCTGGCCGCGTTGAATAATGTCCCAAAGTAATTAGGTCGCTGGTCTCTTCAAGACAAGAGTGAGACGGCACCTCGTGGGCAAGCGTGCTCCATCTGAGACCAGTGACCCTATTCAGAGATTTGAGATTTTCATCTCACCTTTTCCGTCCTTGTTGCTCTCGTTTGAAACGTCATAGGTGTGAGAGTGACCAAGAAAAAATCTCATCTCATCTCACGCGCAGGAATAGCCCCCCGCATCGTCACTTTCTATCAGGTGTGTTGTGGTCAAACGTGGGCCCAAAAAAAGCTTTGATCCTCGTATCTCCACAACGAACCGATTCGGCTCACATTCGAACTTTAAAATTGTATATTTGCATGAACTACTTGCTTGCAAAATTTCGTGAAGATCGGATCTACGATACTGAAGTTACCGTTGCCTTTTGACAAACAAACGCCGAGATGTCCCAGTAGACGCTGAGGCCATGCTTTCGAAAATTAGAAAAGTCTAGGAGTCAGTTTTACATAATACAACATATCGTTACGCCTTTCCCCCGTAGGGGCTGCCAGATGTGTATTACAAAACGCACACTTCCTCGACCGATAATCAGTCCCAAACGTGACAGACGAGCCTGTCGCCATACACTGGGCTCCAGTCATGTAGCAGATGACATACAATACGCACATATGTTCACACAATGAACAAATTTTAGCGCGCCACGACTGGGATCGAACCCGCTCCCTCTGGCTCATCATCGCGCAGTCAGTCAGTTTTAGTATTAACCGAGAATGCATCAGCATTCCATATTAGTATAAACAGTCCATTTGTAACCTACTCCTCGTGGGTGGCACATTACGATGGACATTACCGCGCGACCTTATCATTGTTAAAGATTTTAATATAGTTACTACGTGCACTGATATTAAAAATGTCATTGTTGTTATCTATCGGTAGCTAATAATAAACATGATCTCCGAATTAAACTATTAGGAAGTGGTGGAATGCAAATGATAAATAGAATATTGTGAGATGCCTAAGTTTCAATGTAAATTTAAAAAAAATGACATGAATCCTACTAATATTATAAACGCGAAAGTTTGTGAGAATAGATGGATGGATGGATGGATGGATGTTTGTTACTCTTTCACGCCAGAACGGCTGAACAGATCTGGACGAAATTTGGCACAGAGATAGATTATAGTCTAGAATAGCACATAGGATACTTTTCAACCGCGGGTGAAACCTCGGGGGGCAGCTAGTGGAAAATAATCTAAACAGTAAAGCTTAAAAACCGACTTGCCATCCTGTAATTCGTCATCCATGTAAACAATTTTTAGACTTTTATTGATATTTTAAAAACTGCTTGACCGATTTCGATACAATTCATATGGGACAACCTCTAAAGTATGATCTCTCAAACAAAAAAAAAACATCAAAATCGATTAACCCAGTCAAAAGTTATGAGGTAACAAACATAAAAAAAAATCAGTCGAAAAAAGAAGTCGAATTTCGAAGTCGGTTATAAATAGGGTGAAAATGTGAAAGGATAATAATATAATATAGTCCTCAGTCACGCCTTGCTGACATTTTGTTTTGTATTGCTGTAATTGCATGGAGACTGAAGTCGTCAGGTGTTGAAGACTTGTGTACGAAGAGCCTCCTTATTTTTATGCTACATTGTAAATTTTTATGAACTCTTAATTAATGTTATTATTTTGCGAAAAAACACTGTTTAATAATTTACGATCAATTATTTATATTACAACGTCAATTATTTTATGAAGTAGGTTCATACTTTGTAGCGATTTATTTCTTTCTGATTCACGTTAGCTTGTTTTTAAGAAAATCTATAAATAAATAAATAATTTCGGGACACTTCCACACACGGTCGCCTGACCTCAAACTAAGCAAAGCTTGTACTATGGCTGCCAGGGACTGATAAACATACTTAGATATTTTTAAATACATACTTAATTAGATATTAACACCCAGACATAGAACAAACACAAATGTTCATCACATAAATGTTTGCCCTAGGTGGGATTCGAACCCACGCCTCCAAGCTCAGAAGGCAGGTTCACTACCAACTGAGCCACCGAGGCAGTCAAGAAACAATGTATTCTATTATGTATTCATCAGATTCTTGACAAATAATGAAATAAGTAAATGTGTTTGGTCAAGGGCCATATTTTAACAGCAATACTGGCTCGGCAAAACTGGTACTATAGCCCGGCCATCATGAGCCATGCTAGAAATTTATGGCTATATGGCCGGGCTACACTCAAAATGTTGTCGAAATATTGCCGGGCTAGTATTCCAGTAAAAATAAGTCCCCTCAAGGAGCGCCCTTTAAAAAAATACGTAAACAACACCTGGGACCCTATTTGGAGATTTGAGTTTTTCATCTCACTTTTTTTCGTCCTTGTTGCTCTCGTTTGAAACGTTATAAAAAGCGCGCAGGGCTATTCCTGCGCGTGAGATGAGATGAGATTTTATCTTGGTCACTCTCACACCTATGACGTTTCAAACGAGAGCAACAAGGACGAAAAAAGGTAAGATGAAAATCTCAAATCTCCGAATAGGGCCCCTGGCCCAAAAATATATAAGTTCCTACATTTTCATTTGGTACGCAATACTGACATGACGAATCAGATAGTGATCTATTTTGGACGTATCACGTAAAAAAACATCACACAAATATTTTTGATTGCAAATCATGAATTGTAAATCAACTACATACATGTAAGGTTGCATATCCACCGCAGATGAGCAGTGAGCGTAAAAAAAAACAATAGAACACTTCATTTACAGCGAAGTAAATGTTTTTTTTTTCTATTTACAATGGTCTAAGGCCCGCATGCTAAAACGATGCTTAGGGCCGATTTCACCAGTGAATATAAACGCGATTAGCTCATTTTATACTTGGTTTGCGTGAAAAACTGAAGTTAAACAGTCATTTTGCATTTCACTAAACTTAGTTTAACTCAATTATTAATTACTAGCTGTCACCCCCCGACTTCGTTCGCGTTTATTATTTATATATACATATAGATATATGTAAGCTATCGAACTGCACACGGTGTGCAAATTTGATTGAAATCGGTTAAGTAGTTTAGGAGTCTATAGCGGACAAACAACGTGACACGTAATTTATATATATTAAGATTATTATATAGCTCATTATCTTAAATTTTTATTTGTATGCCGCACCAGGCCAGGACATGTGTACTACTATATTCTTAAAGATCTGTATGCTATCCTGATGTTGTATACTAAACCATGTTCTCACAAATAAATAAATCTTGAATCTTGACAAACACACTCACATTTATTCTTTTTCTTCTTCTTCATCTGGCATCAGATGCCATGAGCATTTTCCCGGAGGACCGGTCACGAATTAGCAGCCTTTCGGCGCCCACGAAATAGCAGCCTTTCGGCGCCCACGAAATAGGAGCCTTTTGGCGCCCACAAAATAGCAGCCTTTCGGCGCCCACGATGTAGCAGCCTTTCGGAGCTCCATATGATCCACGATTGCATATTTATTTCTCAAATAGCGGCATTGCTTCAACGTTACTACATACAAACATTTACTCGAAAACATAACCCTCCTTCTTGCGCAGTCGGGTGAAAATAGCCAAGTGATTCATAAATCAGAATCATCTTCCTCATTTATCTTCAGTGGACAAGCAGCTTATGTGATTGTGTTAAGTGAGTGTTAAGTGGTCTGTAATGACTAGCCATGTATGATTCAAATGGGTACACAGTGCGGCACGGCTTGTATGATCGGCCGAACGAGCGTAAGCGAAAGAAGCGTCTATGCTTCAGTTGTGACAAATATGCTTTTGTATGTCTGAAATCTGTCTGGATCTCTGTCCGGATCTCTAAGCGATTCTCTTGAAATTTCGTAAGTAGGTTCGATAATTGACTGCATCGGTGGCTCAGTTGGTAGTGAACCTGCCTTCTGAGCTTGGGGGCGTGGGTTCGATTCCCACCTAGGGCAAACATTTATGCGATGAACATTTGTGTTTGTTCTATGTCTGGGTGTTAATATCTATTTAATTATGTATTTAAAAATATCTAAGTATGTATATCAGTCCCTGGCAGCCATAGTACAAGCTTTGCTTAGTTTGGGGTCAGGCGACCGTGTGTGGAAGTGTCCCGAATTTATTATTATAATTAAATAGATTTTTTTGTCGTGTCAGTATTTGGATTTTTTCAAAATGGTGAAAAATTTTTTTGGGGGAAAAAAACATATATTCGGAATTTTGAAAAATTCTGTATAATTTCACGAAAATCGGTTGAGGAATGCGACCTGGGGCCCTATTCGGAGAATTGAGATTTTCATCTCATCTATTTTCGTCCTTGTTGCTCTCTTTTGAAACGTCTTAGGTGTGAGAGTGACCAAGATAAAATCTCATCTCATCTCACGCGTAGGAATAGCCCCACTGTAGAGGAGCACAGGAGCCGGCCGCGAGGTCTCTAACTCACGAAGCCACTAGTCTATTGATAGAGACTCTTAGCGGGTCATCTTTAAAGAAATTAAATCAAAACTAAAGTCATAAATGATCATAAACAGATCATCATAAAATTTTGCATACAAGTCAAAGTCAAAATGTTTTCATTCAATTTAGGTATCAAAGATACACTTATGAACGTCAAAGTTATTTAAATAGACTCGACCGCCTTGTTCGGATAAAGAGCCTTTACTCAGAAGAACAGGCAAGAAACTGAGGGGCAATATTTTTTCAAATAATAAATAAAGTCAAAAGTCAAAGTCAAAATGTTTTTATTCAATTTAGGTATCAAAGATACACTTATGAACGTCAAAGTTATTTAAATAGACTCAACCGCCTTGTTCGGATAAAGAGCCTCTACTCAGAAGAACAGGCAAGAAACTGAGGGGCATTATAAAATATTAGGCATATTAAATATTGTCTCACAAATTTTGGCTTACAACTAGGTAATATCTATGCATACTAGTGGCTACTTGGCGGAAGTGGAAGGCTCCAGACATCTATATCTTCTAAATAATTCTTAACCTTAAAATACCTCTCTTCATAAATGTAGTTTTTACATGTGATTTGAATATTTATGAATTTTCCATCGGTGAGCCCTGTTATATTTTTCTGGATTATTGTAAAAACGAACGCAGTTGCATAAAATGACTTATTTGACTTAGTCAGTCTAAATCTCGGTACAGCTATCCTATCCTTATTTCTAGTGTTGTCAAAGACATGAGACATGAAATATACACGTTGTCAAAGACATGAGGCAACTTTCATTTCGAAAAACTTAACAGGAATCGTTAATTTTCCCGCGGAACGCAGATCTTCAACTTATATTTTTCATAAATATACATTCAAAACTTATTTGAAGGTTATTTACGTTTTTTTAATTATGCTCCGCCATTTTCCCAATTCAAGAGTTTCAAACTCCCTCTTTACTTGAGGCACGCGTTGATTGCTTCTATGCAATGCAACGATGCGCAAAAGATGCAGCTCGCTGGTGCGCCGAGTGCGGGGGAGCGCGAAAAGCATGCTGGCCGTGCTCGCGGATAGGCTGGACTGTCCCTACATAGCTCACTGTTGTGAAATGCATATCGTGCACAGAGACTAAGCCGAATAGGTAGTAAAAAAAATATTATTAAATAATAATACGAGTACAATTTAATTAAATAATTACAATTTTAATATTTGAATTCTTACATTTTTACTATAATATAATTTTGATTTGACTTAATTTATAAACTGTATGTGTAATGTGACTAATTGTAATTTTAATTGTATGGACTTTTCTTGTTACCAATATGAATATGATATTTGAAATAAATGAATTTGAATTTACATTAGCAGCTAGCAAGAAGACAAATTGTCTTTCTACCGTTTAAATCCACGCTTACATGTGACAAAGCTAGAATACGGATACGTTTGTCTCTTTCTCGCGGATAAAAAGGTGAAAAGACATTTTGTCTCCGGCCCGTGCTAGCTTGTAGTTTCACTTTTTGCCGCGCTCTGTGTAATCTGTGTCGTATTGTAAGCCAACAATTAAAGCTAAGTGCTGCCTTTCGACCTTCCGTCAAGATCATGGCAAATAATATCGGGCGAGGATGTTTACTTCGAGGCTATTTACAATAGAATCTTGACTAAGAGTTAGTCACAAATAATCTCATTACAATTTCTATTTTCCTCAAATCAAGATAAAATCAAATGTCTTTATTGACTGCCTCGGTTGCTCAGTTGGTAGTGAACCTGCCTTCTGAGCTTGGAGGCGGGGGTTCGATTCCCACCTAGAGCAAACATTCATGTGATGAACATTTGTGGCTATTTATGACTGGGTGTACGATACTATGTATGTCATCTGCTACATGACTGGAGCCCGGTGTATAGCGACAGGCTCGCCCCCTGTCACATTTACGACTAAAAATCGTCTGGCGAAATGTGGGTGTTGTATTACACCTCTGCCAGCCCCTTGGGGGGAAAGGCGTGACGATATGTTAATGTTGAATTAAGTATGTATTTAAAAATATAATTTTGTGTTTGTTCTATCTATTTAAAAATATCTAAGTATGTATATCAGTCCCTGGCAGCCATAGTACAAGCTTTGCTTAGTTTGGGGTCAGGCGACCGTGTGTGACAATGTCCCGAATTTATTTATTTATTTAAGTATGTATTTAAACATATGTGTGTATGTATGTAAATCAGTCTCTGGCCGCCATAGTATTAGCTTTGCTTAGTTTGGGGTCAGGCGTCCGTGTGTGACTGAATTTATTTATTATTATTTTTATTTTGTTGGGTACTGAAGATACACTTATGAACGTCAAAGTTGTAATAATGACTACCACCTTGCTCAGAAAGAGAGTCACTACCATGGGCGTACCCAGACCAGAGTGCTTAGTGTGAGTTGCTCAAAGTAAATCGAATAACTTTACTACAGCGTAAACGAGTTTACGTCACACGGATCGACAATCGAAAACGAGCGAGTGTGAGCGCCAATCGAGCTTGTCACTCGATTCGCGTAAAATCACCGTGAAAAAGTAATTTTTTCATGTCAATGTTGGCAGTAAACAAAAAACTCGCACTCACGATTGCGGTTTCTCATTACTCCCACTAGGTGGCGATTTTTAATTTTCATACAAATTGGAGTTACTTTTACGCGATCGAAAAGTAAGAAAAACTCACACTAAGCACTCAGACCAGACTTACTTTAGGAATAGGGGAAAGTAAAAAAAAAATCTTAGGGAAGGGTCAGAAGTAAATTTACTTACTTTTTTTTTACAACAGACTAGGCATGCGTTTGACCACTGACTCGCCTGATGGGAAGCGTCGACGTGATCGGAGGTGACACGCTTGCCTAGGAGATACCTATTCACTTTACTCTTGAACACCCCCGGATTGTATTTAGGTGGAAAGACAGACGCAGGCAACGAGTTTCACACCTCTGCAGGGGGGCTATTCCTGCGCGTGAGATGAGATGTGATTTTATATTAGTCACTCTCACACCTATAACGTTTCAAACGAGAGCAACAAGGACGAAAAAAGGTGAGATGAAAATCTCAAATCTCCGAATAGGGCCCCAGTTCTTACAAGAAAAGTTGACTTAAAACGCTTAGTGCGTTTTGGCGGAATTTCCACCATAAGAGGATTTTTTTTTTTGAAAAAACCTAAATTGCCTGCTTTTGACACTTCTAGCATACAAAAAGGATCAATTCATTAACAATTGAAAAACAATTTGTTAGTGGCGTGTTAGAATCGAATGGCAAGGTCCTGGGACCCTATTCGGAGATTTGAGATTTTCATCTCACTTTTTATCGTCCTTGTTGCTCTCGTTTGAAACGTCATACGTGTGAGAGTGACCAAGATAAAATCTCATCTCATCTCACGCGCAGGAATAGCCCCCCTGTCTTTTTTTCTATTATGTTTTACTTGAAGTGTTGGTGTTGCAATAAGCCTCTGTCAGACCTTTCAAGGGAAAAGCGAGGCGATAAGTCATGTTAAGCAATTTCACAAAAATCACTTGCAAACTTAATTTGTTTGAACAAAGATTTTTTTGGCTTATCCAAACTAGTCTGCGTAACCGGTTTTAGCTCAGACAAAATAATTATTTCCAGTTCTGTGATTTTTAATTTTATTTACCTAGTGTTCGTCATATCTTGTACTAGCTGCGCCCCGCGGTTTCACCAGCGGTTAAAAAGTATCCTATGTGCTATTCTAGACTATAATCTATCTCTGTGCCAAATTTTATCCAGATCTGTTCAGCCGTTCTGGCGTGAAAGAGTAACAAACATCCATCCATCCATTCTTACAAACTTTCGCGTGTATAATATTATATTATATTAGTAGGATTTACGGCGTAGAATTAAATTAGGTAGGACTATTTTTGTGGATAGAAAAACCACAGCTGCAAAATATTGCATTCATTTGACTTGGTAATTTTTAACCGACTTCAAAAAGGAGGAGGTTTTCAATTCGGTTGTTTTTTTTTAATTTTTGTTACCGCTTAACTCCGTTATTTATAAACAGATTTCGATATTTCTTTATTTGAAAGCGATGGCCGCCTAGTTGGGAGAAGGCCTGCCTCTCAAGTCAAAAGGAGCGGGTTCAACCCCAGCACGGCACGCACCAATTTGTTTATTGTGTGAACATAATTATTTGCGTATTGTATGTCACCTGCTACATGACTGGAGCCCAGTGTATGGCGACAGGCTCGCACCCTGTCATATTTGGGACTGAATATCGTCCGGCGAAGTGTGGGTGTTGTATTACACCTCTGCCAGCCCCCTCGGGGGAAAGGCGTGACGATATATGTATTTTTTTTCAAATGTTTGTTACCCCTTAACTCCGTTATCTAAAAAAGATTTCGATATTTCTTTATTTGAAAGCAAATACTTACTTACAGATTGTTTTTTTTTACATATTACATATTTTTTGCAGGAAATACTTTGGCAAAAATTAAATCATGAATTAATAAACTTAGGTACAACAAAGTTGTATTTCATACACAAAGTTATTATACATTTAAATTAATTCAAAACACGTACGAGTACGAAGTGCTTTGCTGTATTTGTTTTTTGAATAATTCACAAGGTTACGAGACGTAATTTTTTTCCTGGCTGACCGTTATATGAAAATGTAGCAAGATTTATTTTAAAAACCCGGCCAAGAGCAAGTCAGGCTCGCAAACGAAGGGTTCCGTACAATACAATACAATACAATACAAAAACTCTTTATTGACACCAAATACAAAATAAATCTAAACTAAACATTCAAAAATATAGTTAATACTTTAAAAACGGCAAAAAAAATCATGTCTTTTGTGTGGGAGCCGCCTTAAATATTTATTTTATTCTGTTTTTTTGTATTTGTTGTTATAGCGGCAACAGATATACATCATCTGTGAAAATTTCAACTGTCTAACTATCACGGCTCATGAGATACAAGCAGACAGACAGACCGACAGACGGAGGGACAGCCTAGTCTTAGTAATAGGGCTCTATTTTACCCTTTGGGTACGGAACTCTAAAAAAGAAAGAAAGCCTAGTTGGAGAAGGCCCGTCTCTCGATTCAGAAAGTGCGGGATAAATCCCAGCCGACGGCACGCACCAATTTGTTCATTGTGTGAAAATACATGTATGCGTATTGTATGTCATCTGCTACATGACTGGAGCCCGGTGTATAGCTACAGGCTCTCCCCCTGTCACATTTGGGACTGAACATCGTCCGGCGAAGTGTGGGTGTTGTATACATTCTGCCGACCCTTTCGAATAAAAGCGGAACGATGTACGTTATGTTTATTTTGATAATTAGTTTTTATGCCCTCAGCTCGAACAAGGCGATAGAGTCATTTTTAAAACTTTGACGTACTTAAGCGTATCTTCGATACCCAATTGAGTAAAGACATTTTGATACCACCTGCTCAACTATTAACAATAACATATCACGCAGTCTCAACGTAGCCAAGCATTGCTTCCTTAAGGAGATAAAGTTCTATGAAAACCCCAAGGGAGTTTTCGAGCACAGAGGTTAATATTGAATGAAAACTCAGCATGCGGGCACTGTTAAAGAAGTTTAGTCGAAAACTGAACTGGCCACCAAGAAAAAATAGAAGTCAGCTGGACCATGAGTTCCACGAATTTTAATACAAAAGGTGTTGTTTGTTATTTTTACAGTTCCTTTTTATTGCAGAAGGTGTGAAAAGTAGAGTATTCACCTTTGGGATAAAGCAGTGGCTTTTTCTTGGGCAGCTTGAACCCCTCGCTTCACTCAGGACTCTACATAACTCCCTCGCTAAGCTCGAGAGTTAACTCTAGAGTCCCTCGTTACGTTCAGGGTTCAGTATGTCGCCCGCGACGTAAGGCACTCCTTTGTCCCCTCGGTGCATAATCTACTACTGATTTGCATGGGCGTACCCAGGGGGGGGGGGGCAGGGGAGGGCAGCTGCCCCCCCTTGAAAATCTCGCAGAACATGTATGAACTCCCCTAATTACTAATTAAAGTGTAAACGAGTTATGCTGTAACTTTTAAATAAACCGCGCAGTAGACACTGACAAAATGCACGATGCAATAGGGAACTTGCATCAAAATTTTAATGACAAATTAGGTTAATGATTCATTCACTTAAGAATATAGTAAAATGTACTACTGTGACAGGATTGTAAAATTGTATTTATTTAACTACCTATAAAACAGGATCATTTGCGGGTGTTTGCCCTACACACTACACTACATACATCTAATGACTCCTGTAGGTGTGTTGTATAGTGTGTACATATGACAAAACAGCCGCGGACGATCCGACGTAAAAAAATCTGACTTGCCCCCTCCTACGCCAGAAGCTGGGTACGCCCATGCTGATTTGACTTTGAAAAGGTTGATCTGTATTGATCCTGTTAGTCGATTCTCCCCCGCGCTCAAAATAAAGAACATTATAAACAAAAATTGATAAAGTTTGGACTAACTTTTACAAGTAAGTTTTTCGAAAAAAGACGCGAAAATATTCACTGCCTCGTGTTCCCGATCGACAAAATGTGTTCATGATAGCAACTCTATTTTGTTATTACCTGACTGCGCAAGAAGGAGGGTTGTGTTTTTCGAATGTATGTGTGTATGAGGCTTCTTTGGCACACCCTACAGCCTAAACAGCTTGATGTATTTCGACATGTGAGGTGTCATTTGAATCGTCTTGATAGTGGAAGTGACATAGGGTACAACATTTTATTTATAATTATCCGTGGTATCAGACTACATTTTGCAGCCGGTTTTTTTTTTACCTTCTAATAATGTTGCTTGTTGCTAACCTTTGGCTATGTTTATAGCTCTCAAAGTCAAAGTCAAAATGTTTTTATTCAATTTAGGTATCAAAGATACACTTATGAACGTCAAAGTTATTTAAATAGACTCGACCGCCTTGTTCGGATAAAGAGCCTCTACTCAGAAGAACAGGCAAGAAACTGAAGGGCATTATTTTTTCAAAAAATAAATAAATTACAGTCTCACAAATTTTGGCTTACAACTAGGTAATATCTGTAAATACTAGTGGCTACTTGGCGGAAGTGGAAGGCTCCAGACATCTTTATCTTCTAAATAATTCTTAACCTTATAATATCCTCTTTTCATTAATGTAGTTTTTACATGTGATTTGAATTTTCCCTCTAGCTCTAGGTTATAAATTAGTTTTAAACATCTTGATTTGACTGTACAAGAACCGTACCGTACGTTAATGACATTTGACACTTAGAATAATTAAAACTTTTTACCATACAATGGGCGAAACGGGAATTAATTTAGGAATTGTAGATTAGTTTAGTACGGTATACGTCAGTTTTAGTTCAGTGTTCAGTTGGTCAGTGTCCATTCCACCGAGTGTCTATAGTAAGAAATTTTGATTTTATTTGTAATTTTTTTTCAATCATTTTCCTGTGTTTCTGCGGTTGGCTGGGCCATTAGCAAAGGTGTTTTTGTACGGTGGTCATTTAAGGGTTGTAATTTTACATAGCGTTTGTAAGTGGCAATGATCTTCATATAACAGGGTATCCTAATAGGGAGATCATAGCCCCTCCTATATAAATTGTAATTAGTAATAGCTGTAAGGAAATTCTGAAATTAATAATTATGTTTAAGCTTGACTAGTAAATAACAATCAATGTCATACAATCTTGGAAGTCAATTTTAACCTACTTTTAAGTGTCGTATCGAAATGAAACTTTGATGTACAACGAGTATGTAATGTACGCTCGGATAACAAAACTATAATTTGGTATTTCGAAGCTGATCTGATGATGGAGCCAGGAAGCGGAACGCGTGTTTTTTATTATTACAAATATAACTTTACTTTATTTTAGTTCAATTAGTTGTTAAAATCATCTTCTAATCTGTCTAAAATTAATAACTTACTTGCTGAAAATTATAATTCAGCCGTTTATCCGGTTTAGTTACAGTATTAGATCTTTACTGCGAGTTTAAATTTTAACCATAAGGGGTTAACATATTACAAAAATTCTAAGTTTAAAAAATAAAATGTAATTTGTTGTAAGTAAATTTTTTTTGGCAGTACTGTATCTTATCGCAGAAACTACTGATTACAATTTTCTTGCAGTTGTTTATATTGGTTTTCCTCTTGTCCACAGACAATGAACCACTCCTTAGAGCCTTCTCCACTCAACAATACCAACATTACAAAGGACAGTATGAGCAGGTACGATTTTTAACAATTAAAAATATTATCAAGGCACCAACTGACTAAAACCAAAAAAAACAGAGATTTTACTTAACTAGCTTAATTTATTTTAGCGGTCAGATGAACGTGTACAGAAAATAAAAAAAAACGGCGAGTGCGAGTCGGTCTCGTGCACAAAGGGTTCCGTACTATCTATAAAAACGGCAAAAAAAAAACACGTTTGTTGTATGGGAGCCCCCTTAAATATTTTTTAATCTGTTTAGTATTTGTTTTTATAGCGGCAACAGAAATACATCATCTATAAAAATTTCAATTGTCACGGTTAACTATTACGGTTCATGAGATACAGCCTGGTGACTGACGGACTGAGAGCGGAGTCTAAGTAATAGGATTCCATTTTAGCCTTTGGTTACGGATCCCTAAACAAACTAAATTTATTTATTTCAGACAAGACACCCCAAATTATAGCACACATTGTTTATATTAAATTAAATTACATTCGATTAAATGATTTCGATTAATGTACTGTCTTGTTGCAAGGTGGCTTGAAGCACAGCGGCGGGGTGAGAAGATCGATCTGGAAGTGTACGGCAAACCCAGCGAGAAGCAGCTCCGTGACCTGGAGAACGTCAGGAACCTCAGCAAGGAACTGCAGGACAATCTGCAGGTGAGTTGACCAACCGTCGCCTGAACGAAAAGCCGAAGATTGAGCTAGACGAGATGTCTTCCGGCCCAGCTAATACCCAGGCCAAGAGTTAATGTATCCGACGAGCATGTGTATGATGTACCTATATGAAAAGACTCATGAAAGAACCCCAACTCTCGGTTCAAAGCTTGCAGGAGTAACGTTTGTGCTCTCATGAACAGTACTACGGTACGACAATAAAATGGTTGGATGTGCTTGTCCTAATCTCGCTGATTGTTTTCGACCCCACATTGGCTAGATGGGTCACAAGAGTGCGATTGTATCGTTCCACCATTCCGTCAGACTGTGGATGGTAAGACGTAGTCCTTTTGTTGTGGGCGCCCATTACATGACACACCTCCTTAAACATCTGAGATTCAATGTCTTCTCTGATCGCTGTGAATTTTCAGTAGTACTATAAAACGGCAGAACACTTCATGCACTACTTTGTCTGGTATAGTAGAAGCCTTTTCATTTGGAATGGAAAGACTTCTGGTCACTTGGTAAAATAGTCCATAACAACCACGTAGTACTTGTTGTCAGTTATCAGTAACAGAAAATGGACCCGCCATGTCTAATGCTACTCGTGCCCATGGTGCTCAGACATTATACAGCTTCAATGCACCTCTGACTTTGACTTGACTTGAAAATAACCCACCAAGTCTAAAACACCAACCCACTCCAACAGGAACTCGAAAACTCTGTGCGAGTCGCCGACGTAGAGAACCAAGCCATGAACCCCACAGCGCCCATGTTGGACTACTCCGAAGACCACGAATTCGTCTCCGCCAATGACCTGGAGAACTGCTATGGTGACGAAGACAAGGTGGACGCCAAGGAGGAAGAGAAGAGGCGCCTGACGAAGGGTAAAGGATCAAGGACCATGATCCAGAAGTTTTATAAGGACCAGTGTGTGTTTGTGACGGGGGGAACTGGTTTTTTGGGCAAGGGTGAGTGTGCATGGTTTTTTTTGGCTAGTGCCCGCCTAATGCCTAACGCACAACTGGCGGCCTACTATGACATTTATAGCGTTTTGTTTTCGACGATGCGCGACCGCGAATCGTATCGCCGCGCAATAAGGTCCATGGTCGCGAAGCATCGAAAACAAAACGTAACCATCATAGTATGTCCAGGAACCATAATAGGATGTCACAGTAGGCCATCAGGTCTGCGTAAGGAGTGCGAAAAGCTGTCTATGCTGCGTACATAATTCGATATTTTTTATGAGTTTGTAATTCAAGGTCATTTTTGGGACATGCAATAAGCAACCCAGCGTTGCGTAAATTCGCTGACCGCTGGCTCTCGTGACGCCCCACGAGTTAGGAGACAAATTGTTAGTGTTTCGGCCATTGCGCGTTTTGTAGATTTAAAATTACTAGAAATATACTATGCTGAGTGTTTAAACATCCTACTACATACATGATTTTGAATCGGAGGCATTTGAGACATATTTTTTTCAGTTTTCAAACTTCTCACTCAAATCGTAAAGTTGTCAAAATTTTCGTAATCCTTTTTTATTTTCATACACTCAATGAATTAAAAAAACTAAAAATGCGCGAATGAAATCCTCCTAAAAATAATGACGAGATTCCTATTAAACAAGTATGAAGTTGTTCGCCTCAAACCGTGACCTCGCGATCCTTAAATAATAGTCTTTACAGCCTCTCGATCGATTTTGCTCATACTCGGAATTAAATTTGTGTTTGCATGAACTACTTGCCTGCAAAATTTCAAGAAGATAGGAATCGGACAAATGCAAAAACATACAATGAATACTTAGGTATAACTTGTAACAACAAATGCCGAAGATCTCCCTTCTCTCAGTCAATCCTAGCTAAGTATATTTAATAATACTTTACCTAGATACCTGTCTTGAAGGTAGTATTCCTTATTATCTTCAGTAATGATGTTTGTTACCTTGATTATGTTTTTTTCTATACCATTGAGCAAATAACAATAATCTACCTATTTACAGCACGTAAAAAAATCGTAGAGGCCGATTAGCGATACAACGTGTTGTTTTGCATTCCCGCAGAATTTGTACATACATATCGTCACGCCTTACCCCGAGGGGGCTGGCAGAGGTGTAATGCAACACCCACACTTCGCCGGACGATATTCAGTCCCAAATGTGACAGGGGGCGAGCCTGTCGACATATACAGGGCTCCAGTCATGTAGCAGATGACATACATTACGCACATTTGTTCACACAATGAACAAATTGGTGTGTGCTGTCGACTGTGTTCGAACCCACTCCTTCTGGCTTGAGAGGCGGGCCTTCTCCCAACTAGGCTGCAATCGCTTTAAGAATTTGTAGAGGTAGTTATACTCCACTAGCAGAGCACGATAAACTATAGGACAACCTTGAAATCGAAAAAAAGCATTTCCATACATTTTGCCGACGATCAACGAATATCTCAATGTACGTACGTTTGTTCATGCCCTGCTAGTGGAGTATAACTACCTCTATCCACGGGAATGCAAAGCAACACGTTGTATAGCAGGTTTCAAAGCTATAGGCGGATCTCACATTGCTCCACGCTACTACGTGACGCTGCTCATAACGATTCTCCAAATCTTCCGCGTGTCAGTCTTCGTCGTTTGATTTTGCTGTACTGCGCGTGCTTAACCTGACACAGTACTAGAGCCCTATTCTGACACATGTGGGGGCGTTGTGGGGCTGAGCTACCCACGTCCGTAGGAGTGTACTCTATTCTGATTCCCTACACGTGGTCCCCGGGTAGTGCTAACCGGGTAGCAAACTCTGGTGGGAGGCTTCGGCCGTGGCTAGTTACCACCCACCGGACCAAGCCATGCCGTGAAATGACCTAGTCGTGTTTCGGGATGTAGTTCAGTGTAACCGTTCCGAAGACGGGTCTGGGTAGTAGCGCACTTGTAGCGCCTCACTCAACTGCCGTCTTTGTACTTCTTCACTCTAGAAAACTTCAAGGCTAGAGTGAATAAGTACCTTACAGGTTGTCGTGCTCCATCTTAGACCACAACGTCGCTTAACATCAGGCAAGTTTGTGGCCAAAAGCTGAGACCTATTTTACATTTAAAAAAACGTGTGAAATTAGCCGTTTTCCACTTTCACGCCGGCACGGTTCGGCACGGCACGGCACGGTGCCGGTGCGGTCAAGAGTCACTTGCCGTTTCCGTGACCGGTAAGTGGAAAAGCGTCCCTTAAACATGTTTCAATTTCACACATTTATGTGTCCCCGGCTGCCGTGCTGGCCCGTGCCGGCAAATGGAAAAACGCCAATTACTTGGTCCTTGTCTCTCTCGTTCGAAAAGTCATAAGAGTGAGACTGACCAAGATAACATCTCACGCGTCAGAACAGACTTCCTGCAGGCATAAAGTATGCACGCCGCGACAAAATGTTGTCGACACTTTTTACCGAGACAGACGTATGCTTACACATAGCCTTATCTCTTTCTCGCATGAGAAATGCTCACTTGCACTAAATATAAGAATTACCTAAGTTCTTGCTAATCTAAGGGTTCCGCGAGAGTCTGGTTTTTTCATACAAAAGCGCTTGTAAAATTTCATTTTTTAAAAAAAACAAGAACATAGGGGCAGAGATATAGTTAATTTAATTGTACATGCTAAATTTCATCGTAATCTAACAAATGGTTTTTGTTCTATCCTATGTTCTTGTCCTCAGTTCAGTCCAGATTATGATGAAATTTAGCATGTACAATTAAATAAACAATATATCCGGGCCCATGTTCTTGGTTTTTAAAAAAACGTCCTCAAGAGAAAATAGAGCTATGAAAAATATCCGAATTTGTAAGGGGTCACTTTTGACTCATTAATATAATAGACAGACAAAGCAAATTAAAAATCCCTTAACATAAGGAGGTTGTCTACATCATTGGCTTTTAAATTAATTAATAATACGAGGGAACTTTTTAGTTATTTATGTATGATTAGAGAAGTACAAAAGTCATAAAAATATATTGAAATTACACTTTGCCACTCTGTAGATAACTTTAGAAGCTCGTCAGTATCATTACTTGCTCTCTTCGCTCGTCGTCTTCTTCTAGACGAAATGGCTATAGAAAACCTTTAGCTAATGCGAAGTTAGTCTAAAGTGGTCGCCGAACCTCGCCGAACTTGCTCGTTAATTACTCCTGTTCGCTTAGCTGGCACATTAGCCAGTTTAAACTGGCTAAGCAATTCTTATATTTAGTGCAAGTGGGTAAAAAAGCGACAGAAGAATTTTATCGCGCGTGCAGGCTAGGGGGCTGAACGTATGGTCAACAATGCGTTCCTACGCGTTTCGCGTTGTGTGCAGCAGTGTGTGAATCGCCTTAAGGCCTAACATGACTCGGCGGCTCTCATTTACACGTTTTAGGTAAAATACAAATAAAATAGCAGGTCGATTCCGTTTTAGTCGAAATTTATAGATTTAGTTCAAGTTAATTGGAAATGAATAATACTTGAGGTTTTCAAAGTCAAAGCCCAAATGCGTTCAAGGATTATTTTCTTTAAATGCTTTTAGCGTCGGAAAGGTAAAAAAACATTATTCAAAACTAGCTGTTCCTCGTGGTTTTGCTCACTTTTCTATACAACGTTCCGGGACATTAAAAGCGGCCATTAAACGGTCATTACATATTTCAGTACGAGATTCATTTCATTTGCAGTACGAGAACTGAGCTAAGGCGCTGAAATTGTATAGTGAAATGACTCCATTAGCAAATTTTATCCAAATCTGTCCATCCGTTTGAATGTGAACTATAGCCACTTGCACTAAATATAAGAATTGCCTAAGCACTTGCTTAACTAATTTAATCTATTCCTAGCTAACTCTTACCGACATTTTTTAATTGAGGCTAGAGTGAATAAGTACTTTATAGGTTGTCGTGCTCCATCTTAGACCACAACGTCGCTTAACATCAGGCGAGTTGGTGCTCAAACGTCGACCTATTGTACATAATAAAAATAAAAAGATTCTCCTAATGGCTTAAGGTTCATCCTTAAGCCATTAGGAGAATCTTTTTTTACAATAGGGCACCGTTTGACCACTAACTAGCCCGATGTTAAGCGACGTTGTGGTCTAAGATGGAGCACGACGACCTATAAGGTACTTATTCACTCTAGCCTTGAAGTTTTGTAGAGTGAAGAAGTACAAAGACGGCAGTTGAGTGAGGCGCTACAAGTGCGCTACTGCTCAGACCCGTCTTCGGAACGGTTACACCGTACTACATACGGAATCTTAACTTCATGTGCCCGATAAGCGAAAATTTCGTTAGGAGTTCTTTAAAACTAGCTAAGCAAGGACTTAGGCAATTTCATATGCAAACTCACAAACTTTCGAATTCGTAGGTGCTTATTAGAAATGTTAGGTTAGCATTACCCTGCAGTTCAAAAATAGCATATGTACCTAGATAGATAGATAGATAAACACTTTATTGTTCACACCAGAAATAACAAAAACAAAAGAACAGAAAAATCTTAAACTGTAGTGTAACAACTGGCGCCCTTATCACTAAGAGCGATCTCTTCCAGGCAACCTTAGGATGGAGAGGATACTTATGAAAGAATATGGGACATGGGACTTATATGCTATTCTATCTCGGTGCTAAATTTCATCCAGCGGCGCTATTCACAATCAGTTGGAAACGTTTCCGATCGGATCCCAGACATTTCAAACTCAAATTGTTCGAATCTCAGTCTACTTTTATACATCTTGGAATAGGGAATCAAGTATAAATCCGATCGGAAGAATTAATCACGTTTTAAAACTTATAATAATAATAATTCTTTATTTCAGACCAAAAGTACATATTAAATTAGATTAGATTAAGTTAGTGATTAAAAAAATAAAAATAATTAACAAAATAATAATTAGACGAACTATATAATATGAAAATAGATTGTGATTCGAATAATTTAGGCTTAACATTTTTGAAATCCGAACGGAAACGTTTCCGAATGGTTGTTGATAGAATAGAATAGAATATTTTAATTGCATGAACTGTGTACAAAAAGTGTTCTTAATTTAAGGGGTTAAGATGCGCCAATGACATTTGGCATTCGGCGCTCAGCTGGTTTTAGCGCCTCTAGTGATCAACGCTCGAAGCTTTTGAACATTGAGCTAGCATTTGTCAAAGACAAACAAATTCAGACGAAACACCGTGAAAAAAATATTTTTGCCTAAAAATGAAAGCCCTCTGTGATGTTATGCTTTATTGTAATGTTTTTTTTCTAAATTATTTGAAGCCAACGGCGTTTTAAAGTTGAGCCTTATAAGCAGCATGAGCGCGGTAGTTTGTTTATAAGTATAGGTAGATTAAGTATGTACTCACAAATATCCCGCATCTAAAGGTTTTGATTCCCTTTGGTCGTGCGTGTAAAATCTAAAAAAACAATCGTAGACCACGGACTCTCTGAAGTGTGAGATATTATCTTGGTCCCTCTCACTTTTATGATTTTTCAAACGAGAGAGACATTGACCAAAAAATATCTCGTGCGTAGGAATAGGGGAAATAATATAATATCGTAAGAATGGCCCTGGAGGGCTATTCTTGACGCGTGAGATGTTTCTTGGTCACTCTCACTATGACTTTTAAAACGAGAGAGACATTGATCAGAAAATATCTTTCGTAAGAATAGGGCTCCTGATGGGCATCCTAAGAACTCCGGTACCAGGGATAAATTACTCAACCTATCCTAAACCAATGCTTACAACATTTCAAAAATCTCATAACAAAAAACATATTTACTAGGACTAGCAGAGCTGTTCAATCGACGGCCCGCTTAAAAAATGTATTCTACGAGTTGGTAGTAATAATCTGTTTTACATAATCAGCAGGTAGTATAAAAATGACTAAAATGATTGAAAACATAGTGGACCTAGAACTTACAACCTCATTATTATCTCGATATTTTCTTGCCTGATTTTGCTGAAATGTTCCTACTTGAAGTTAAAAACGCGTTTGTGTTTAATATCTTTTTCATCACACTCGCTCGTAAAAAGGACTTTATTACATCAGTTTTAGCTCATAATCCGAGCTATTAAGCACGTGTGCTGTTACTTTACCATTATCGCACTAGTAACTAAACTAGACTTTTTTAAAATAAATCAACAATAGTTTTTTTTTACTTTTCTTAAATTCTTGATTTAAAGTATCATAACTACGTAATAACAGTAAATAAACATTATTTTTTTATCAAAATATTGACAATTAATTAGGTATGATAATTTAAACAAAGTATTCGCTTTATTATTTTGCCTAGGAAAATTTTGATAGGTGGAAAAGCAGCAAAATGCGCATACATTTTCAGAAAAATGTATTGACTAATGCAAGTCTGTGTTTTTTCCCCTCGCATGTGTGATGAAAAACGTCACATGAAACGCGTGTGCGTTAATAATTTACACTATTGGCTCCATTAGTGGGCTCGCATACGGCTCGCGCTATAATACCGCCTCGAGTGTAATAATCTTAGCACAAAAGTGTCATAATTTACGATTTAAAAAACTACACTTTGACTTAATTTTGTTTACTTAATTTTTTTAGTAAACTGATTTTCAATAAAAGTCAAGTTAGAAGATGTTTTAAGTGATCATTGTAACAAAATTAAAGCGACTTCCAAACCACAAATAAGCACTAATATTAATTAATATAATTATTATAAGCGCTACCCATCTATTTGAAGTCGGTGCCAGCCAAGTCTTATAGGTAGAAGAAGAAGGATACTACTTACAAGTATCTACCTAATTACTACATATACATAGTATCTATATACTACCTACTTGGCTTGGCTGGTTCCGAGTAGTAGGTAATTCCTACTAAACATTCAGACTGAAATATTTGGCATAGTACGAGTAACTCCTAGTACTTCTACCTATTACCAACAAGTATATAACCTACTTACTACACAAATTGTAACTATCTACTCCATATTAGACTTGGCTACCTATTAGATTTAGCTTGGAGGCCGAGTTAACGGCTTACCTACCCGCTACCCTTGCCATAGACACCTGTCTGAGCGTGACGTTTTAATCGGACAGTGCCAGCCAAACCCAGTATAAGACAATTGCCAATGCCAACTAGATAACTGTTGCCCGTACCATGGTCTGGCAATATGATGATGGTAGAGAGAAGGGTGCAGGTTCGGAGTGGGACCTGTGAATGACAAATACAAGAAACTAACGGAACGAGCTTTTTTTTATCTACGCGTACGAAATCGTGAGCAACAGCTAGTAGTTAATATAGTAAAAAAATCCTCTCTAGCTGGACTAAAGGGGTCTTAGATTGGATATTGAAAAACCTTTTGTAGCTGAAATACATGTATAGTGCTTAGATTTTAGCAAACACCAAAAAAATAATCAAAATAAACCGAGAATCAAAAAATATCAATAAATCAAATGCTTTAAAGGCAGTAATCGCTCAGATTAACACATCCTTAATCTAACACATGAAAATCAAATGTTGGTTTTATAGATGAAACATAAATTCGAGCGAAGCTTGCAGTTGGGAGTTTCCAAGCAAAGAGATTAACATTGAATGAAAACTCAGAATAAGCACTGTAAGAAGAGTTTATTTGAAAATTGAACTAG
The DNA here is from genome assembly GCA_911728515.1 of Peribatodes rhomboidaria. Classification (NCBI taxonomy): domain Eukaryota; kingdom Metazoa; phylum Arthropoda; class Insecta; order Lepidoptera; family Geometridae; genus Peribatodes; species Peribatodes rhomboidaria. Next base: position 8,707,829 of record OU452195.1, on the reverse strand, counting down.
CTACCAAGAAAAAAATACGAGCACGTGCTCCTCGAGCTGCACGAAATTTAAAATAAAAGACTGTACCTTACTAGTACCTTTTTATTAGTTATGAGAGAGTATAATATTAGACAGTATTTTTAGAAGAGGATTCGCTTCTAGGATAAAGCAGTGTTTTTGTCTTGGGCGGCTTGAACCCCTCGCTGCCCTCAGGACTCATCTTCCCTTGCTGCGCTCGGGAGTTAACTCTAGATTCCCTCGTTACGCTCAAGGTACAATAAGCCGCCCGCGACGTAAGGCACTGCTTTGTGCCCTCGGTACATAATTTACTATTGTTACTCTTTATTCACAAAAAGGTGAATTTAGAAGCAAGACCTGTTTGCTTTTCTCCAATCAAGTCTATCGATTGTTTGGCGCAACCAAAACCATTGGGTCTTGATATTTCCTTAAATTTTACGAAGAAGAAGCTAATGTTATAATACGCCAATAACTTTTGTCTTTCTGTTCTTGTTCTGCTTCTTCTTCGACGATGAGATTCGGCAATGAAGACTGATATTGTTGTTCCTAAAAACAATATTAAATAATAATTAATTTGCAACCATACTAAGTCCCAACGCTCGTATCAATAATTTATTTATGTACATTGTGTACACAAAAAAAAAATGATTACCAGTTTATTCGAAGGTGAAAAAGTCCCTGTTCCTCGGATGCTCTGATAACTTTCGGATGATTTTGAACTAGGCATCTGTAGATAAAAATATAGGATAAGTTTTTAGTACTGAAACGGAAGTTTTTCACTCGCGCTTCGCGCTCGCTAAGTGAATGGTTGTACTGGCGTCACGCATGCCCATAGCAGTTCAGCGCCACTCTGATTATAAGTAGTGGCTCTATGAGCAACGTCTCACAAATTACATATCTCCGCTATTTTAAATAAAACCTAAATTTACAAAATTTCACAAATATCGGTTGAGAAATGCGATCTGTAGTGGAAAACAATCGGACATCCGTGCAATCAGACGCTGGACGCCGGACATACGATAACTTTAGCAATAGCATTTCCACTTGGCATAGCTCTGACTATGCACTATGCTTGTCACCCTAATAATATAAGATGTTAAATGTCTTTTAACTCACCTTAGTTCAGTACTTGCATTTTTTGTTGGCTGAACGCTTGTGTTTAAACTTTGATAATTTCGTTGATCTCTGTTTCTGAAAAAATGAAATAGAGCAATTTAAAGATATTAATTACACAATATTCATATTACTCAAAGCGTCTCGTTTGTCTCTTTCCATGATACCATAAAATATAAAACAATTACCAATTTATAATCCCAGTTTAAAATATATTACTATTCTAGTCTTCATGCAATAGAGACTAGATTAAAATAACTATTAAGACTAGATGCAGGTTGGTATCAGTTACCAAAGAAATTGTTGTATTTAATAAATATAAATAAATAACAATACATACAATAGTGACTCTGTGAGCTGGAGATCTCGTGACCGATGTCTGTCCGATTTGAAATTGTCACATGTATTTTATACCCAAATAAATTATTTGTATTTGTATTTGTCCTCCTCTACAGGTCACACTCCTCAACCGATTCTCGTGAAATTTTGTGAGCAGGTTTGACAATTATATAAATTTTTGTTTTGACTCGGATCAAAAAGTTTTTTGGAAATTTTCCAATTATGCATATATATCCTTTTTTAAATCACATCTCTGCCATATTGAAAAATTTCCAATAACCGCCTAGACACGAAAATTCTTTTTAAATATCGGACTTACTCACAAAGTTTCAAGAGAATAGGTTAAGAAATGCGACCTGTAGATTAAGACAGGTCTGGGCAAAGATCCGGACAGAAATCCAGACGGAATTCGGAAATACGAAAGCATTTTCGTCGAATCTGAAGCATAGACGCTTCGCTCGCTAACGATCTCTCGCTCGGTTATTGTTGTAAGAAAATGTAATAACTTTTCTTTCGAATTCAATGGCCATAACTCGGAACACTACTTTCTGAATGCAAATGCTTGAATTTTTGTATTAAATACTATTTTTTACAAAAAAATACTTTATTTTGATCAAAGTGACTGATCAGAGTGTTAGTAAGCATATTCTTTCAAATAAAAAATAAATGACGAAGTTATGCTGCAACAAACATTTCGTAAAATTTATACAATGTAATTGAGTGCGTCCTAATTTTTGAAGTCGGTTAACAAACCAGGATAAGTTAGAAAAATATGCTCACTACACTGCTAAAAATAATAATGTATTGCGGACCGTGGTTGGTCAGCTATACCTAACATAAAAATGTGATTGTTTCTAGTTTAGGTAGGTTAGTTTAGGAAATGTGCTATACCAAAAACAAAAAATAGTATTAGTCATTTACACCGTTCGCACGCAACGACCGCTTTCCGATATTGACATCGTAAGTACACATAATAATTATCATTATTTTATTTTTACCCGATTGTTCAAGAAGGATTATTTATTATTATTAACTATAGAATACTCCCCATTTCTATGTTATTAACTAGGTGTTGGGGCATCAGCAAGTATGCCACAGTTTCAATTTGAAATGGCTTAGGTATATTGACCTTAGTATAATTTTTGTGAATAATTGAATCAAATGAAATCACGAGAAAAAAAACAGCTGTTTCATACAGAAAGCTCATCGATCGTCGACAAAATGTAAGCAGATGCTTTTTTCCCCGATTTATATTACAAATAAAAAAGTTTAAAAAGTAATCGTTGTTTATAATGAAGAGTACAATGACCCCCGTTTGGCTTAGTACACCCTATACCGATAACCCTGTGCAATGTACTAATATGACACATATAGGTACATTTGTACATAACAAGAAAAAAAGCACAGTTCTGACAAGTCTTGCACTTGGATAATTATCATGAGCAACATGTACAATGGGGCCCGTGCCGTGGCGTGATGATTGTAGTACAGCACGACGCTGCGCGACCGCGGCTCGTATCACCGCAAAATAAGGTTCATGGTCGCACAGCGTCGGCGGGGAAATCCAACAATCATCGCAATAAGGTGTAATGGACGGTGAGGCCCTGAGAGTTAACATAGGTCGGAGGACACGTTAAACTGTAGTTTTCTATTATTTTTATCAGGAAAACAATCGTCAGACCGAATCACATGCCACTAAAAACTCAGACACTAGGGTTAGTCACTTCAGTCACAAGAAGAAGAAACGGGTAAAAATATTTATGTGGTAATTAAATATTAATAGGTAGGTAGGTACTTACCACTTTTTTTCTTACGCCTAGCTGCCTTGGTGACATCTCCCATTTTCATCGGATCAACCTTCTGTACCCTCTACTCACAACGCGATCAATTATTGTCCAAATATTTTCACTAGTAGTAAAGTCACTAAAAACTTATCAAATGTCTTGAAAAACTACTTTTTTTGATTGTCTCTGGATAATTAAGCACTGTTTAATTGATAATTTACGGACAAATAGAAAAAAAATGCGAAAATATTTTTCGGCAAGGCGAGTACGTCCCTCCTTCGTGAGGCGCTGGCGCCGACTGGCCCGTCCCCCGCAAAGGAGCTCGCGGGTGTCAGTGGTCACGTGATCTGACGAAATACTTCAAAATAACACAAAATATTACTAAACTAACTCAATTTTAACTCTAAAAATATGGTAAAAGGACGATCAATCATATTTTTAAATTTCCTATCCGAAGGTGTAAAAATATATAGTAACGTAATCTCCGTAAGCACGGTATTGCACGCCATGAGAACGAAAACAACGTTCATTTAATATTTTTTTACTCGCAATCTAGTAAGTAATATAATATTTTAATTAGGCTAATTAATAGGTAACAGAATGATCTTATTGGTGATATTTTTTTCATATCGGTAGGGTCCGTAGCTTCTTCACTATTACGAGTTGAATAGACGCATTTGGCGAATATTCAAGGCTTAAGGTTCAGTTTCAACAGTTTGCCCATCGCGGGCGTGCAATATGAGGCTATTAATTACTATGTTTATCTTAATTACCTACTTACATTAAGTTTTACTTACATTTCAAATTTAACCACCCTTATCTTAATCTTAATTCTAGAGAGCTTTCTTAATTTTTTTTTTTTTATATTATCTTAAAATTTTCTGCCTTGATAGCTCTGCAGATCCACTCAGCTGTTCTTGTGTGATTGGGTAACAAACATCTATCCATCCGTCCAAGCTATAATTGTGATTAGTGTGACTAGCTATTGTTGTAATAGTACCAACATCATTTTGGCTGTACAACCCCAAAAAGGTATTATCTGTAAAACATTTGTGATCAAATATGTAAAAAATCCACAGAAAACGTAAAAACCCTCGATCGTTAATTCCTAATCGGTGCCAATGATCCGAATTGGGAAGGTCATTGGCTTTACGGTTTAGAACTGGTTTAAAACCACATTCGGTTAAAATTAAGTGACGTATGTAGTTTAATAGTACACTTAATCAATTATATTGACGCAGATTCGATTTTGGGGTATTTGGGTGGTTCTCTCTCATGCGTCAGTTGTGGTCAGCGTGTTTTACTGCGCGTTTAGAGGTACCATTCACCTTCCTGCCTCGCAGTCCGCCCTGCAGGACTGCGAAGCTCACACAACAGTCTGCCTAACATCCTGCACGACGCACGTACATCCTGGCTGCTGTATTCATGCAGTTCATGCAGGCTGCGACAACATCCAGCAACCTGCATGAAGCGACAACACGTGCAGGATGTGCGTGCAGGATGCTAGGCTGGATGGTGATTGGTTGCCTTTATACAGGGTGACAGGCTAAACATGTGAAGATTTGAAAGTCTACAATACAATACAAAACTCTTTATTGACTCCAAATACCTACAATATAAAACAAAACTAAACACTTAAATATAGGTCAAATTGGCAGTCTTATCGCTTAAGAGCAGCTTGAATTATTCGAGGACATGTTAGTCCGTGATCTTGTGTTAAGGGCCTATTACATGATCGACAACCGAGTCTCGACAGGGCCCTATTCGGAGATTTGAGATTTTTATCTCACCTTTTTTCGTCCATGTTGCTCTCGTTTGAAACGTCATAGGTGTGAAAGTGACCAAGATAAAATTTCATCTCATCTTACGCGTAGGAATAGCCCCTACTAGTACGATTTCGAGAATGTGATGACGACGCGAGCAAACGTCACTGGCTTATCCGTTTGAAGTTTCGGTTTCTACGCACGCGTGGTGTGTGATCAGACCGGTTGCTTTCATTAGATAATTATTCATAAGCATCAATTTGTTTGCTTATTTCGACCGAGAATCGAGTATCGAGCATCCTCAATCAGTATTTCAAGTGCTTAACCTAACACCAAGAGGGCTATTCCTACGCGTGTGATGAGATGAGATTTTATTTTAGTCACTCTCACACCAATGACGTTTCAAACGAGAGCAACAAGGACGAAAAAAGGTGAGATGAAAATCTCAAATCTCCGAATAGGGCTCCTGGTATATTGACTTGACTGCGTAGCGCGGAACGTCGCGCGTCGCTCTAGAGAAATTTGAGAATTACCTACCTTTTATTTTGATGGTTCTATTCTAAAAGTCGGTAACTCCAGTTTTTGCATTTTTTATATTACCAGTACATTACATTATTTTTTCCCGTTCATCGTCTTTGAAGAATAAAGGTTTATCAATTTTATTAGAAACTTCTTTGAATGGGGTTTGTCAACTGAATATGAAAATTACAAAAATAAAAATGAAGAAAATGTTGTAGACATATCTACACAACACATCTCCAAAAATATACTGAGGTTTCCATTTACTCTACAATTTTTACACATTTTACATTTTTCATCTATGTATGTGTTTTCTATGTCTAAAATGTATCTTATATTTTTAGTTATATTTCTGTCCTGTCACTTATTCTGTGCCTCGAAAATACTGTACTTTATAAAAACAACTAAGCTAAAAAAAATACATATACTTTAGAAACTTGTTTTGCAATCTTTGAATGATAACATATTTTTTATTTTTAAATATCTTTAGAATTTTCTTTTGTGTTTTATACCATAATATCCCCGTACAAAATAACTTTCAAAATTATTTTTTTCTAAATTGAATTTGCTTTCGAATGTGTTTGTAACATTAATTGCATGAATTTGACAGCTGCGTGTCTAAAGTTTTTTTTAAAGCATGGTGTGATTACTGAGGTCTTTTTTATACCAAGTTTTTGCTTTTAAAATGCGGTTTAATTGGACAAGCTGATAATCAAATAAGTAGCAATGTTTTTAAGCATGGTGTGTTTAAATAAGGCTATTTTCAAATACCTGCAAACCGGAAAGGTGAAGAACAACTTTTTTAAGGAAAAACTTTTGTTTTCCTTAGGAAAGTCATAAAAACAAGTTTGTAGTCGTGTCGTCAGGATTTTTTAAAGCAGTGTAAGTGAGTATGGTATTTTATCGATCAATAAATTTGTATCTTGCGACATTCAGCGACAAGCATCTACAACAGTCGCAACTTGAACGTTATTTGTGTGAAGCTCGACTGTGTGAGAACACAAGTATAAATTAAAATTTAAAAAAAACCCCTACACTGATTTTCACCAAAAACTGTTATACACACTCCCGACGAATTCACCTTTCCAACTAAATCATAAATAAATAAATAATAAATAAAATAGGGACACTTCCACACACGGCCGCCTGACCCCAAACTAAGCAAAGCTTGTACTATGGCTGCCAGAGACTGATAAACATACTTAGATATTTTAAATACATACTTAAATACATATTAACACCCAGACGTAGAACAAACACAAATGTTCGCCGCATAAATGTTTGCCCTAGGTGGGAATCGAACCCACGCCCCCAAGCTCAGAAGGCAGGTTCACTACCAACTGAGCCACCGAGGCAGTCATAATCCGTGCATCCGTTCGGGAGCTACGATGCCACAGAAATACACAGATAAAATATAAAATATAGAAGATACACACACACACTCTCACACACACTTTCTCACACACGTCAAACACCCCGTCGATTTTGGGTCGGGGGTTGAAATGATTGTGAATTATTGGACGCAGCCTATCGTTACGTCTAGTCTTCGATCGTAGAGCTGTCGCAGATGCACGTCGCTTAATGGAGGCAGTTATCAGTTTTGTCGATTTTATAGGCCGCATTCTCGCATTCTAAAACGACTTTCAGTCATGATTCTCGGTTTATATAGAACTAGTAATACTAAACATAGGTCCGTATGCTAGAACGACGCTCAGCCATGAATCTCGATTTAAAACTAGTTTTACTAAACATAGGCCCGTATACTAGAACGACGCTAAGTCAAAAATCTCGATTTAAAGCTGATTTTTGTATGGTAAAACCAGGTTTAAATCGAGTTTCATGACTGATCGCGTTTTAGCATACAGACCTTTAAAACAGCTATAAATCGAGATTCATTACTCAGCGTCGTTTTGGAATGCGGAAAAAAATGTCAAATTTGCCGATTGTAAAGTGTATGTTTACTTGTAAAAATTATAAATCAGAGTTTGTAGGTTTTGTGAACACGATGCCGTTTTGCGCTATAACAGCTGTTTACAAATTGCATGATTTTTTTGTGAGGTCGCGGCTTTGCATGATTTAATTTTTGTGTGATTTTTTGTGAGTTTTATTTTTAGTGTGTTTTATTTTTGGGTGTTATTGGTGTCATTTTTAAATGTCGGAGGTAAGATGGTATTTTTATAACTATTTAAAGATTTGTTTCTAATTTAAAATCTTTAATTTGGAGTTTTAAGTTCTTGTTTCTTTTGGGTTTAAATTTAAGATTTTTTTTTTTTGAAGAAATTTTACTTTATATTTAAAGAGAGGTTTGTGCTTAGCAGTGGGCGATAACGGGATGATGATGATGATGATGTTATTTGTACAAAAAGTGAATTAGCTGTAGGTCGTCAGTAACGTCTTTTGTTAGGGTCCTTTTCTGTCATGCGGGTTTCCTACCGCGCGTGGATCTGCTCCGCGGCGGGTGATAACACGCTCCTGGGGGGCTATTCCTGCGCGTGAGATGAGATGAGATTTTATCTTGGTCACTCTCACACCTATGACGTTTCAAACGAGAGCAACAAGGACAAAAAAAAGGGAGATGAAAATCTCAAATCTCCGAATAGGGCCACTGGCAACACGCAGGACAAAGATTACGAGATTTTTGGTTGGCTCCATAATAAAAGTTTTTCATTATGATGAGTACAATCACCCCCTTTTGGCTTAGTACACCCTTTCCGGATTACCCTGTATGTATGTATGTCAAAATGGCTTAACCAATTTCCTATTGAGAGGTGTCGTTAGATTCGTCTTTCTATCCAGAGTGTGATTGGCCCGGCTCTGAATGGAACGGAAAAATCCATGCGCACATTTTAACGTCATTGAAAAATAAACCATATCACCATAGTCTAAAATACAGAACCACATAATTTCGGGTCGACTCTGGCTTCGTTAAACGATATTGTATTTTAGGTCCAAGGTGATATGGTTTGTTTTCCAATGACGTTAAAAAGTGAGTGAGCATTTTTTCGTGTCTGAGCTGGGCCATAGGGTACATTTTGCAGGGTTTTTTTTTTTTAATAATGATAATTAATTCTAACGCTTATTTTTGTACAAATTACAGATGGAAGAATAAGTCTGAAGGCCAGTCGAGTCGTGGAGAAAGTTATCCTCTAAATAAAAAAAGCGGAAACAAGAAGAAAGAACACTTTATTTATTTTTCTCTACCTTCTTTTTCGACATATTTATTTATTTATTTGATGATAGAGCAGAGAGTCTAATTGACGTGTCGTATTTCATATTGAAATATGAAATACTTACCTATATAAATGAAAATGCCTACTTATACAACGTGTTGTTTTGCATTCCCGCTGAATTTGTAGAGGTAGTTATACTCCACTAGCAGAGCACGATAAACTATGGGACAACCTTGAAATCTAAAAAAAAGCAGCTGTTCCATACATTTTGTCGACAATCAACGATTTTTGGATGGAACAGTTGTTTTCTAGATTGCCCTAGAGTATATTCGTGGTCTGAAAGTGGAGTATAACTGCCTCTGCAATTCGACGCCGTACCTCAGAGGTGCCCTTGCGCTCGTCGCCCATAGTTTTAAAGCATTTTTGAGGCCCTGCGCCATCTGCGCTTGCCTAATGCCTGGTACGCTGTCGAGGCCTCAGTAGCCAACAGCATACCTAGTCATTGAAAAAAAAAATAACTACCTCTACAAATTCCGCAAGAGTGAAAAACAACACGTTGTATATTAAGTGCCTTAGAAAAATGTCATTGACACTTATCAAAATGTATGGAACAGCAGATTTTTTTTCGCGATTTCAGTGTTGGCCCCATTGTAAAAGTTATTCAGAATTTTGAGTATTTTCACCTGTTTTTTGCTTAGTACCCTAATTTCCCCGTAACCCTGTATAAGGAAGCTAGTAAATTTTAATAGATAACCTTTGACAGATTGAATAAATCCAACTTTGAGTGATTTTAAATTTAAATTTAAAAAATTAACAAACGATATCGACCAAAGTATGTATCGTAAAATGAAAAAAAAAATACTAAGTACGGTAAACAAAAAAATAAAATCGAAATAAAATTAAATCTTTTACAGAAGATAATGTTTTTTTCTTTTATTGAGGCTTCGGATGAGGTAATATGCATATTATTAAAATATTCCTACGATTTCGACACTTACCTACACAATAATATATTTATTTTATTGTCAACAATACTACTCAATGTTTATCTATATATTATTCTGTGAAGAGAGCTTGTAAAGGATTTTTGAAATAAATTATTTTATCGAAACTTTCTTTGATTTTATTCATCCCTGTGTCCTTTTTACCCGACTGCGCAAGAAGGAAGGTTATGTTTTTCGAGTGTATGTATGGATGTATGTGTGTATGAGGTTTCTTTGGTACAGCCTACAGCCTAAACAGCTTGATGTATTTCGACATGTGAGGTGTCATTTGAATCGTCTTGATAGTGGAAGTGACACAGGGTACGATATTTTGCAGCCAGGTTTTTTGTTAACTAATAAAAATTAAAACATCTACTTATTATCGAAAGGCTATATTTATGTTCACCAAATTATACATAATGATCGTATTTATTATTTTACTGTGCTCTTTGAGTCACGGAAGAGTTTGTCTTAAACACGTGCTTGAATATTTTATCGTCATTTTATCGTCATCGTAGATGTTTTCATTAAAACTATTTAAAAACACGGAATCGAGTTTCAAAGTACAAAATACAAGCAAACTAATACTTGTAGCCCTATTCGGAGATTTGAGATTTTCATCTCATCTTTTTTCGTCTTTGTTGCTCTCGTTTGAAACGTCATAGGTGTGAGAGTGATCAAGATAAAATCTCATCTCATCTCACGCGCAGGAATAGCCCTCCAGCTAGTGAGCTGTAGACCTCGCGGCCGAAGTTTGTCCTCCTCTACGGGTCGCGTTCTTCGTTTCTCGTGAAAATTTTGTGAGCAGGTTATACAGTTTATACAGGTTATACAGTTTTTTTGCGGATTCAATTTCCAAAAACTGCCTCTACAAAAAAATCTTTATAATAATGGAACCTACTCACAAAATTTGAAGAGATTCGGTTGAGAAATGCGACCCAAATAGGAAGACAGCCGGACAGAATTCGGATAGACATTGGACAGAAAGCATTTTTGCCGTAGCTGACTGAAATACATAGCTTTAGTAAAACCCGTTTCTACCAGTGCTCTGTGGAATGTGGAACAAGGAGTATGGTTGATTGATGGAAAATAACACATCCAATAACGACGTAGCATAGAACATTACAATACAATACAATACAATACAATACAATAAATTAATTTTAAATTGTAATAATAATTGTTATTTTTATTGGTTGGTTTTTGTGAATGTAGTTTTATGGAAAATGATTATAAAATGAAAATGATATGCTTATTTATTAATTACTAATCCACCATCAGCAAATTTAATTAATTAATCAAAAATTATAAAATTGAATATTAACGTAAATCTGTAAAACAATGTACCTAATTGATAAAAAAAAAAAAAAAAATGTTCCTAGGAAGTTTACTAGCTACCGCCACTCAGGGTATCCTACCGCGGTGGCTAGTGACCCTAGTTAAAATTTCCTTTTTATTTGTAATTTAAAAAAAATGATTGTAATGCGTATTCAATGTAGCCAGAAATAAATTATCTTATCTATCTATCTTATCAATACAATACAATATAATACAATATTACTTTATTGCACACCAAAAACTACATGAAAATCTTAAAAACTAAAATACATTTTTTGGCAGTACAAGGGCAACCTTATCGCCTAAAGCGATTTCTTCCAGGTAACCTTTGGATGGACAGGAACTTGTGGAAATACGATTGGAATGTAAGAATGAAACACGGACTATCGCAGAATGAGGTTTATTACTTATGTCACTGAGCTAGTTAACAACTGGAGGGTAGATGAAAATAATGTAGTCTACCCCCATCTTATCTAATACATTACATTTTCCTCCTTCTAATATTACAGCAACAAACGAATATAAACTAAATAAACAAATGAATTGCAGTGTTAAGTTCACTTACGTACCTATCTAATCTAACATGTTATTTACATTTTTACATTACATTACATTACATTTTTAACATGTTATAGGAACATTACGTAAAACATACTTATTATGCCCAATATTAATATTATTTTCGCGTACACAATAATAGTTAACTAACGGATAATGAGATAACAACAGTAAAGTTGTATTACTTTTTATGTTCAATACAAAACTTTGGCTATTTCCTATTGCGTGGTCTTAATGTCATAGTCATAGGTAGAAGTTTCCGGCAAGCTCGGCGTTGGCGCGTCACGAGCCGGTCTGGAGTCCCCACTGGCACGACCGGAGAGGCCGGCGTGTGCGCGGGCGACCTACTCGTACCGCTCGGCTCGCCATCACCAGACATGGACGATGGCGATTGTACCAGTGGGGTGGAACAACCCTCACCCGTACTAGCATCTAGGTTTTCTTCGTCCGGCGATGGTCGAGTCACACAAGCTAAAGAATGACGTGATTTACGCGGGTTTTTGTGCAACAATTGATCGACATGCTTATTAGCGACTTTACTATTGTCCGTTTTAACAACGAATGAAACGGGCCCGGTCTGACCTAACACTATCCCGTCCTTCCACTTAACATCCTTATCCGCGTAATTGCGTACGAGTACCGCGTCTCCGGGCGCGATGTCACGCGACACGCCCCCGCGCCGTTCCTCCTGTGCGCGCTGCTTTTCGCGTACCAGCTCGCCCGTGCTAGGCCGCAGCAGGTCAAGCCTACCTCGCAAGCGGCGTCCTAATAGCGCCACGGCGGGCTCTTTTTGTGTCGTGCAATGTTCAGTGTTCCTATAAGTAAACAAAAATTTGCAAAGGGCCGCGTCATAATCTTCGTTTTCTACTGTCGCCTTTTTAAGTACCTGTTTAACTGACCGTACGGCATTTTCAGCGGCGCCGTTACTCGACGGGTGATATGGGGCAACTAGGGTGCGCTTGATGCCATTTTTTCTAAATATGACAAGTATTGCTGCGAAGTAAAAGGGGGCCCGTTGTCGCTTACAATACATTTCGGAAGACCGAAACGAGAAAATACTTTTCGAAAAACGTCTATTACTGCCGCTGCCGTCGTAGTCGGAACACGTTCCACTTCTAACCATTTACTGTTTGCATCGAGTATAATCATATAATATTTATTTTTATAAGGCCCCAGGAAATCAACGTTGAGGCGTGTCCACGGCTCCGAGGGCCAAGGCCAAGAGTGCAGCGGCGCGGGTGGCGGCTGATCGCGCTGCGACGAACACGCGCTGCATTCGCGGCATATCTTCTCAATATCGGTATCTAAACCTTCCCACCATAAATAATTGCGAGAGAGCTGCTTCATTTTGACAACACCTAAATGCCCACTGTGCAATTCTCGCAGTACTGTTGCTCTGAGGCTGGTGGGTATAACTACTCGATAGCCCCATACCAGGCAACCATGTTCTAAAAACATATTGTCCTTTTTTGGAAAAAATGCTCTGTCGCTATCGTTCTGCGAACGTTCCGGCCAACCAAATTTAATGTATCCTACAATCTTGTTTAAATGTGGATCTTTCACAGTTTCGGTTTTAACTTCATTAAATGTTACCGGCATTTTATCTTCAATGAAGTTTAAATAACTTCCTTCCAATATTTCACTATCATGCCCTTTCTTAACAGTCCGCTCGAGCGGTAAACGCGATAAAGCGTCTGCAAACACATTCCTAGCCGACGGAATAAACTCGATGTCGAAATTGTACGCGGCTAACCGTACCGCATATCGTTGTAAACGGCTCGCGGCCGTCTGTGGTATACCTTTATTTTTACCAAATATATAACTTAGCGCTCGATGGTCACTGCGCAGCAAAAAATGTCGCCCGTACAAGTACTGGTGGTGCTTAGTCACCCCGAACACGATCGCTAGTGCTTCCTTATCTAACTGTGAGTAGTTGAGCTCGTGCGAGTTTAGCGTGCGCGACGCACAGCTGACCGCGCGCTCCGAACCGTCCGGATAACGATGCCACAGAACCGCGCCGAGGCCGTAAGCGGAACTATCGACCGAGAGGATCAATGGTAAGCCCGGATCGTAATGCGCCAACACCGGACCGACACTCAACATCTTTTTGATTTCATTAAAAGCTAATTCACATTCTTCGCTCCACTGCCATCTGACATTTTTCTTAAGCAACTCATACAAAGGTTTCAATATATCGCTAATGTTGGCACAGAACTTTGCGTAAAAATTTACGAGCCCTAAAAAGCTTTTAAGTTGAGTGACGTCTTTGGGCGTCGGCGCCGCTACAATGGCTTCAACTTTCTTATCATCGGCATGTAACCCGTCCTTATCTATGCGGTAACCTAAATAGGTGACGCTGTGTTTAAAAAATTCACATTTGGACAGATTTACTCTTAAACCAGCGGCACTCAATCGGCTTAAAACGGCTCGCAAATTTTCAAGGTTACTGGCCTTATCTATACCGGCACAACATATGTCGTCTTGAAAAACTACCGTAAACGGCAAGCCACTGAGTATTTCTTCTATCATCTTTTGGAAATTTTCGGGAATACATTTAATACCGAAAGGTACGCGTTTGTAAACAAAAGTACCTACATGCGTGGTGATTGCCGTCATCGGTTGTGACTCATCTGTCAAAAGTACCTGCTGATAAGCATGGGACAAATCTAATTTTGAAAATAGCACCCCTCCGGCGAGTGTAGCAAATATTTCTTCGATACGCGGAAGTGGATAATGAAAATCCTTCAACTTTGGGTTGATAGTGATTTTATAATCGCCGCAGATACGGATATCACCATTTTTTTTAACAACAACCACTATAGGCGTTCCATAATCCGAGCGATCTACTTTGTAAACAACCCCTTGACGCTGTAATCTTTCCAACTCTGACTCGACCGGGGCTCGCATAGCGAGCGGCAGCGGTCGAGCTTTTACAAAGACCGGCGTGTCGTCTGCCAAATGTAACTGCATGCGAGCTGTACAAGTCCCAAGACCATCAGCGAATACTTCTGGAAATTCTTTACGTAAACTTTCAACCGATTCATCACAAGCATCTGTTAAACTATAACAATCGTTGACATTGACGCCTAGCATTCTTATCTACATTCTACCCATCAGGGGTGGGCCACCGTTTTCTATGATAAACAATTGCAATGTTTGTGACCGCGAAGCGTATGTTACTTGTACCTCAATGAAACCTATCGGCTTAATAACATCTCCGGTGTAAGACTTCAATGTCAACGCTTTCTTTTGTAACGGTAAATGCTGAAACAATTTATCATAACACGCTTTCGACACAGCGGAAAATTTGCAACCAGTGTCCACTTCGAACCTTAATGAATGCTTCTCGACCGTCAAACCGACATAATAGGGGTCATCTTCAATATCACACGATAAATTGTAAAAGTTCATGCCATCATCATCGGAATCAGAGTCAACTAAAAAAAACTGACCTTTTGCCGCTCGCGAAGAGTCCGACCCGCGATTACCTTCGTACTTACGGCACATCACTTTTAAATGACCTTTGTCACCACACCGATCACAATTATAATTTTTGAACCGGCACTTGGCCCCCGCGTGCCCGTCCTTGCCGCATCGCGGGCACGGGCGGCGCGGTGCCGCTGCCGCGGCGGGCGCCCCCTGCGCCGCCGCTGATGCCGCTGGCTGAGCGCGGCGAGGCCCGCGCGCCCACGCCGTGCCCACGCGATGCAGGCCCTCGGCAGCGGGCGCGCCGCCGCCGGCGCCTGCGCTGCCGCTCACCGCCGCCGTCGCCGCGTGCCTGTCGGCCGCCTCCAACGCCAGCGCAAGCTCGACAGCTCGCTTATAATCCAGCTCGCGCTCGGCAAAAAGCCTGGATCTCATATCCTCGTGGTGGAGACCCGAAACGAACTGATCCCTCAAGTTGACCTCTAGCGAAGCCCCGAAGTTGCAAGTTTTCGCTAGATGTTTCAAACTCTGTAGGTATTCGTTGACGGCCTCTCCTGCCGCTTGCTTCCGTTGCCGAAACACATGTCGTTCTGCGATTTCCGATCTTTGCGGCTCGAGATGCTGTTTCATAATAGTCTCAAGTTCGTCGAACGTTTTTGATTCCGGCAAAGCCGGTGCACATAAATCACACATAAGCTCGTAACACGTAATTCCGACATGAGTAACTAACGTGGCCACGTGTAACTCGGCCGCTATGCTATTTAACGCTATAAACTGTTTTATCCGCCTACAATACGCATCCCAATTATGAGTACCGATCTCAAACACTTCGATTTTGCCTATAGGCATAATTACAAGCACTGATTAAACGTAAATTCGAATTCAATACGGCTGCGCCAAATGGAATGTAAGAATGAAACACGGACTATCGCAGAATGAGGTTTATTACTTATGTCACTGAGCTAGTTAACAACTGGAGGGTAGATGAAAATAATGTAGTCTACCCCCATCTTATCTAATACATTACAACGATAAGGGTAGGTGGTGTACATAAATTAAATTAAAATTTTAGAAAAATAATAATATTAAAACTAATAAATAACCAAAAATAAATACAATATTTATGAATAATTATAATATTATAAATAAATATAATAATATATCAATACAAATATATAATATTATATCAATACAATTATATAGTTCATTATTATGCGTACCGAATTAGCATTGAGTGAAATAATGATTAAAAACGAGATTTTTAAAAATGGGCAGTGATTGGGCCTGTCTGATGCCAACAGGCAGCTCATTCCACAGCTGGACAGCTTGCACAGTAAACCCTTTACTATAGGATACATTGATGTGGGATGATGTGTGGAGCTTAAGTTTGAGGTCACGAGAAGATCTCAAAGAACCGGAGTGCCCTTGAATAAATTCAAAGCGCTCCTTGAGATAAGAGGGATAGTTGGAAAAAACAAGATTTTAAAGACATTCATGGTGGTCATTAGTTGTTTAATTAAGAAGATCACAGAAGGACTAATCAATCACTTTACTTAAATGGGAATGGGGAGGTATTTATCGTCATCATCACCTTATTTTCATCACCCCATCATCTGTAAAAAAAATTATTAACTTGACACTGCCAAATGCACAAGATGTGCGACGCCAAATTCCCCTGGATGCAAAAAAAGGATCGTAGAAATTTAATCGACTTACAGAGAAATGTAGAGACAGTCCGCTACTTTGAACAAATCTTGTCAGCTGGTTCCGTGGTGTAGTGGTTATCACATCTGCTTTACACGCAGAAGGCCGCCAGTTCGATCCTGGCCGGAATCATATCTTTTTGTTTAAAAGAAAAGAAGAGATGAGCAATAAGATTTTGTTTTCTTTTTCGTTTTTTTCTCTCTATTTTTTATATATTTTACTTTTCTTTACTTTAATACTAGTAGTGAATACTTGAATACTTTTAGGCTCTGTGAACTGTAGGCCTCGCGGCCGACGACTTTTCCTCCTCTACCGTGGCCCTATTTGAGATTTTCATCTCACTTTTCTTTGTCTTTGTTGCTCTCGTTTAAGACGTCATAGGTGTGAGAGTGACCAAGATAAAATCTCATCCCATCTCACGCGCAGGAATAGCCCCCCAGGGGCCCTATTCGGAGATTTGAGATTTTCATCTCACCTTTTTTCGTCCTTTTTGCTCTCGTTTGAAACGTTGTAGGTGTGAGAGTGACCAAGATAAAATCTCATCTCATCTCACGCGCAGGAATAGCCCCCCTGGTCGCATTCTTTAACCGATTCGCGTGAAATGTTGTTAGCAGTGGCCCTATTCGGAGATTTGAGATTTTCATCTCACCTTTTTTCGTCCTTGTTGCTCTCGTTTGAAACGTAATAAGTGTGAGAGTGACCAAGATAAAATCTCATCTCATCTCACGCGCAGGAATAGCCCCCCTGGTCGCATTCTTTAACCGATTCGCGTGAAATGTTGTTAGCAGTGGCCCTATTCGGAGATTTGAGATTTTCATCTCACCTTTTTTCGTCCTTGTTGCTCTCGTTTGAAACGTAATAAGTGTGAGAGTGACCAAGATAAAATCTCATCTCATCTCACGCGCAGGAATAGCCCCCCAGGTTCGATACAGATTTTTGTTCTAAGTCAGGTTTTTTGAAATACATATTTTATAATACAGAATTTTGTTTAAAAAAAAGAACAGTATGCAAGATCCGGGACCCTATTCGGAGATTTGAGATTTTCATCTCACCTTTTTTCGTCCTTGTTGCTCTCGTTTGAAACGTCACAGGTGTGAGAGTGACCAAGATAAAATCTCATTTCATATCACGCGCAGGAATAGCCCACCTGTGGCCCTATTCGGAGATTTGAGATTTTCATCTCACCTTTTTTCGTCCTTGTTGCTCTCGTTTGAAACGTCATAGCTGTGAGAGTAACCAAGATAAAATCTCATCTCATCTCATGCGCAAGAATAACCCCCCTGTGTTATTTCAGGGTATTAAGCTAGCCATACCTAAATTTATTCAAATACGTTTTTATGCCTGACCAATAAAAACATACAAACTTCGACATACAATGATGTCGACCGACATACAATGATGTTGACCGAAAGCGAGCTCCCCGAGTTTCATTGGCATTCAGGGGCATTCATTTGTTCGACATTAACTTGAATATCGTTGATCCAAGCTTCATTACATTTTGCAGGCAAGTAGTTCACGCAAATACAGTTTAGCGAATGTAAGCCAAATCGACGGTATACTAGACAGAGAGGGTATAATCAAATTCACCGTGATTTTTTTATTACAATTAGCGCCATCTTTTGTTGAGTAGTGGAAGCGTCGTTAAAAATGACGTTGTGTTTATGTGATAAATAATAATAACAATAATAATTCTTTATTTCAGACCTTAAGTCCATATTAAGTTAGATAGTAATTGATTTAAAAAAAAAATAATAATAATAATAATAACAATACAAAATAATTAAAAATGTCAACCCGTTACCAAAATAATAATTAGACGAACACAAAACAGAAAAATTACATTTTACACAAAATTTGAAAACAATTTGAAAAAAAAAAATTAAAATTAATAAAATATACGAAAATCTTATCACCTTAATCTAAACTTCGGCTTGGACCCAGAGTGCTCAATATGCACACTTGTCCAGTGTCGCATTATACGCTTGTGCAGTGTGATAAAGTGTGGTGAGATAATTTTCACTACAATTAGTACGTTACCACGAATTAAGTAAAAATTAATTCGTAGTAACGTACTATTCGTTACTATTACGAACCCTAAACTTTCAAGAATCTATGTTGTTAAAAAAATTATTGATATGGCATTTCTATCTTTACCCGAATTACAATTTTTTAAATGCCAATGATTCCACAGAAAATACAATTATAAATTAATTGAATTTTACGTTTAAGTAGCGCCATCTGTTATCATGCCCGTCAACTTTCAGTTCTGATTGAGAAGTTGCTGCGCTCGTGTGGAGATGTCGACACTATCTACGTGCTGGTGAGAGATAAAAAAGGCAAGGATCCGCGGGCAAGAGTGCACGAGCTATTGGATGAATTTGTAAGTTATAGAGTTCCAAAAATAATAAATGTAAATACATAGACGTACTTACTTATAACATTTAATTTACCTAACCTTCATGGCTCGTTGAAAAACACTTCTGTCATCTAAAAATCATCGCCTGCAGGCCTACAATTTTTTTCTCGTCCCTTTTTGTCGTGTGAGAATGTGACAAGGCTATGTGCATACAAACGTCTATCTCGATAAAAAGAGTCGACATACTGTTGTCGTGTTACGCATGCTAGGCCTACGGATTTAGTAGGTTTTTATTATTCGCTTAGGATTTAGTATGCTACCTTTGATAATAACCAGGTGTAGGTATCCTAATTAAATATTTTTGATGTTAAAACCCTGGGAAAATTAGAAGCCGGCTGATTTCATACATTCTTGAGTTTTAGCTGGAAAAAGTGAACATTAGGTAAATATGTTTTCAAATATCCGATCACTGGTTATTGTCAAGACCAAACGAGTTACCTATTTTACCGAATTTCACCAGGAGGGCTATTTTTACAAGTCGAGATATATTTTCCATTGTCTCTCTCATTTCAAAAGTCATGAAAGTGAGAGTGGCACTTCCAATCATTTTGGGCCCATCATCTGGCCCCTTATTCTTATAAGGGGTCAGACGATGGGTGTGCAACCCGCAGTACAACATTACTTACTCACACATGTCATGTCAGTCATGTCATGTCATGTCATGTCAGCAATGCAACCTAGATGCAGATAATTATTTTTTTTAAAGTCATCTAGTTGTTTCACTTAGAACTAAAATATACCTACAGCTGCTTGGAAATTTCTTACCTACCAGTTAAATAATGTTGTGTGGTAATTTCAGGTGTTCCACAGAGCTCACGAGGAAAACCCGAAAGGCATTCACAAGGTTGTGCCAATCATTGGAGACATGGAGCTTCCAGAATTAGGACTTAGCGAGGAGGACAGGAAAACTCTTACAAGCAAGGTACAATTAAAACTGAACACGGAAACATGAAACGGTTAACATGAAGTTGATATAAAAAAGTACAATATTTATGTATTAGTAAGTTGTACTTACTAATATTATAAATGCGAAAGTTAAGTAGATGGATGAATGGATGGATGGATGTTTATTATTACTTAATCACGCCAAAACGGCTGATCGGATCTGGGTCAAATTTGACACAGAGATAGATTTTATTCTGGAATAGCACTTAAGCTTCTTAATTAAGGATCTTAAATAGAGGCGCAGAGCTTAAAAAAATTGGCAGCAACGTCCTAGGGGGTGCCAGCACAAACACATTTCCGTACAAATTTGTCGATTTAGTCGATTTGAAACGGCAGTTTTAATGTCCGTGCTCGCATCCCTTAGTTTCATTAGAATGTTTTAATGTTCTTATATTTTGTTCTTATAATTTGGTACATTAATTTATTAAATTAATGTACCTCATATATTATCTCTAAATCAGCGGTTCTCAAACTTTTTGCTGACGTAACCCTTTTGGAAAGTGAAATACTTGACGGAACCCTACAATATAACAAACATGTTTTATGTGTATTCTTTATTAATAAGCAAAATACGAGTACAATGTAACAGAATAGATTAAAATTGGGAAGTGTCGTGACAAATAATTAAATATTATTTCGAAAACAGTTTCCATCAAGATTGATTCAGGAGTTTGAACAAGACAGAGCTAAAGACATACAGAAAGACAATTGCATAATTTTGTATATTGACTAATAGATGGCGTTTTCAGGTGTCAATCATCATCAACGCAGCTGCAACTGTCAAATTTGACGAGAAGCTGTCAATGTCAACTGCCATCAATGTGAAAGGGACGAAGGCGGTCATGAGGCTGGCCAAAGAATGCAGAAACTTGAAAGCTCTTACTCACGTCTCTACGGCTTTCTCTAACACGCATTTGAAGAAAATTGAAGAGAAGTAAGTAAAGTTAAAATAGGTGTTAAGTTAATTTAAGTTAAAATAGATGTCTATTTTAACTTGAAAGATAATAAAGTTTATTTAGTCGTACAATAATTGTTATATTCCGTATCAGCTTTGAAACAGCAAACATTGAAATCTAATTCATTTTAATTTAAATTTTCAAAAAATTGTGAAAATAGTAGTAAGTAGTAGTAGTGAAATAAAACCAAACGCACAAAAACTTAACCGATTAAAAAAAAGGTTACTTTTAAATATTGCCACGTATTGCTGAAACACCGACTAAAACGTGGCAGTTATTTATGTAAAGGTAATTATGTACAAATCTTAGGGAGTTTTGTTTAAACATATTTTACAGAGTATTTAGGAACGGTGTCCCTGTGTTTTTGTATTGTTTTTTAAAACTTGTGATCCTTGAGTAAAATACCAGTTGAGTAAAAAAAAATCTTATTTTCAGATTTTATGAACCACCAATGTCCGTTGAAGCTTTAGAAGCCGTGTCGGAACTTGACGAGAATCTTGTGGAGAGCATTCTGCCTACGTGAGTTTACTTAATTTTCATGACAATAAATCGTTAGGGGCAGAAGCCACCAATTAAATTGAAAAAAAACGTTAGTCAACTTTTTTCCCGTTCATAAAAAACTCATATCCATGACTTGTACGCAAAGCCATTAAACCACACTAAGTATTTAATTTGATTCTAATGAATTTTGAGGCATATAAATATTTTAAACAATGATGCGCGTATCACTACGGCAACGATATATTTACATTCAAAAATTTGTCCTGGAATCAAATCCGGGACCTCCTGCTTATAAAGCAGTCGAACTGTCAATCAAATAGTAACTGTTAAGCACTCAAAATGACTGTAGTGTAGTGTAATGAATAGAGTCCCGTAGGGTCGACAACGTGTCTGTGATGCCCCTGGTATTTTATACCCAGGTATGTGGTTATCATAGGCAACGGTGATCAAAGTCAAAGTCAAAGTAAAAATGTTTTATGCAATTTGGATATCAAAGATACACTTATGAACGTCAAAGAACAATCGTTATCGTGGCCCGTAAACTTGTTTGCCACCTATGGCATAAAAAAACTTCATCTAGGCTTTACTAAATGTTTCAGGTTGCTAGGATCGCGCCCAAACACATACTGCTTCACGAAAGCTGTAGCGGAAGAAGCTGTGAGGATATACGGAGAAGGCATGCCCATTTGTATTGTCAGACCTTCCATCGGTAAGATATTGATGTTTTAACATGTAAATATAATTTACTAAAATTTATTATTCCTCTAGCTACTACCTGTGGTTTGACCTGCGGGCTTACAGGAACTGTTAATGTTTTCAGGACAAAGGTACACCACGTTCTTTACTGTACGCTGTAGCGCTAACAACGAAAATACAAATTTCATGATGATTGGTTAAATAATTAACACACACACACACACACACTCACACACACACACACACACACACACACACACACACACACACACACACACACACACACACACACACACATACACACACATTCTTATAACATTTATATTATTTTGAATAAGTATTATAATAATTTCAAACTCACATTCTCAATTTTCATATTTTAGTGTTAATTTAGTTATATTATCGTTTTCCCTAAATAATGTTGATAATTATATAAATAGTCGAATGCGTAAATGTGTCCACTAACAAGCACGGAAATTGTATTTGGTAAACAGTATCACTGGGTGCCCAAAAACAGGCGTCGCCTAGTTTGGGACCCACTGCTATTCATTTTGAGTACTCGAACTGAGTGTTAAGTGTCACGTTTTTGAATATTGTGTTTTTGTATGTATACTTTCATTATTGTCAATAAATATTATTATTAATTAAGTAGAAAACAAAGAACTCGCTTTCGAATTTATAATAATAAAAAAAAGTTGGTATTACTTACTGAAGTACGCCGCCTGATCTGCATGAAATTAAAATTAAAATTGCATGTTATTGTCAATTTTAAGTTTAACGTTAATTTTGTTGAATAGGTAGTTGACTACCTATACGTTGGTTGACCAACGTCTCCTTAATTATGTGTTTACAAAAAAATAATATTTACTATGACTTGACTAGTATTTAGAGTTTAGATTTTTTGATTTTTATAGTTTGTAATGTGTAATTTATAAAAAAATATTTTGTTTCAGTGGTATCAACATATGAAGAACCGGTGCGCGGTTGGACGGACAGCGTGTACGGTCCAACCGGTTTAGTTATCGGCATCGGCACTGGGGTATGCGCCATCTATTATCTAAAACTTGGAACCAATTTAAATTTCTAATGCTACGATTACATGAGCATGCGACGATTCGTGTCGCGTTGTTGCGCTAAAATTATCCTTAGCGGTTATCGGCGATGTTCTTTTCTGCATTAGCGATCAACTAGTCGCCTTTTTGCGGAGTTGATATGGGCGATAATTCGCCCGATACATCGCTGAGTGACGAACTATTCGGCTAAATTGGTCGCGTCGCGATAGCCCGAATTATCGCCAAAGGTATGTAGCCATAATGTAGCAGTAATGTAGCCAGGCAGAATAAGGCGGGTCGTTGTGGACATTAATAGGGGAAGCCTTTGTCCAGCAGTGGACGTCTTCTGGCAGAAATTATGATGATGATCTCAATATCAAGATTTTGTGATGTTCTTCTCTCATAAAATTAAAATTATGAGAGAAGAACATCTAACAAGAAACTTCTACAAGCAAACAAACAATCTTACAAGAAACTCTAACTTTAATTTGAGAACTAGTTTCCATTAACTATAGCACCTTGTAACGATCTTTCATATTCTGTCATAACATAGGTAATACGAATTTTACATAACCCTATCGTCACCCTTTTCCCCGAAGGGACTGTTAGAGAACTATTTAGTCCCAAAAGTTACAGGGGGCCAGCCTGTAATGTCAAATGTGTCAATACTACATTTGAATTAATGTAGTATTGACAGATTTTAAATAATTAATTAAATTTAAATGCAAGTATTTCAGAAAATAATCACATGTTTTTATTTCAGGTCCTGCGAACAATGTACATGGATTCCAACAAAAAAGCAGACATGGTGCCTGTAGATCTCGTAGTCAACATGATACTGGCTTCAGCATGGCACACGGCCAAAAACTTCAAGGAAAAGTGAGTATTTTATTTGCTAAATTAAACAAAACGTCATCTGTTATTCAACCCTGCCAATTTTCTCTGGCAGTTAGTTGATCGTTTTTATCAAAAAATAACAGTACCACATTGTCTATAGTTACATTTTTACAGTGCCTTAACTGTCAAATTGGCGTATTTATAAGCCAAATTGCCGTATGCATATGCATATTTAATGCTGTATGCATATTTACCGTATTTCATAATAAAACACTTTTAATTACCAATATTATTTCGGTAAGCCTGTATGGCTACAGTATTGTACAAAAACGCCATCTATTATTCAATCCCCGTCAACTTTCAGCCAAACATCTCACATCCCGATTTACAACTACGTATCCGGAGCGTCCAACCCGATCACGTGGGGAAAGTTCATTGAGTTGAACAGAAAGTACGGCATCGACAAACCTACCACTAAAGCTGTTTGGTGAGTTCTTTTCTATATTGTTTTGGCTATGCATTTGAACCATTAACGTTAAGTGACGGTGTAGTCGAAGATGGTATAACTTTTTACCGCTAAAAATAAGATTTTAGAAAAGCAGATAAAACAGCCAGGCACGTACTAAAACACAACCAACCACAAACCAACAACGCCAAACTATCAACCAACCAACTATGAATTAATGGTTGGAGTTTTGGAACCATTAGTTTGAAATAGTTTAACTTCTATGAAATATTTATCAGCATATGAATTCGTCCCTTTTGCTGTCGAGACAGCGGGTTCGTGGGGAACTGATACCAAAAAGTTTGTGGCCGACTTGGGGCGTCGCGTCGCCTGCGTGAACGCAGGGGAATTCCTCGCTCGGAGCAGTTTCTCGCCCAGCGTATCTCCCTGGCGATACAGCGGGGAAATGACGCCAGCTTAATGGGCACTTGTGGAAGAGGCGTTTGCGATGAGAACTGAAATTTTAGTGACTACCGTATTTAAAAAAAAAGTTTTCAAGTAATTGGACGATTTTTTATGTAACTCTGAATATTTCATATAAAATTACTTGATCCTAAATAAATTGTTTAACTTGTATTTTGAAATAAATACAACTTCGGTTGTTTTGACCAATGATACTCGCCAAAAGAACATTGTAAGGATGATCAATTTGTGTCAAGTTTTCACCACTGGTACTTTATTATATTTTTTATTGCAGGTACTACGGTCTGAACCCAACGAATAATTACTACATGTTTTTGTTCTACAACTTCTTCTTGCACTACCTACCGGCCCTGTTCGTCGACATTTACTGCGCACTCACTGGGAAACGACGCGCGTAAGTTTTGCCTTTATGATTTACTAGCTTTTTGCCCGCGGCTTCACTTAAGTTTGATAGCTTATGTCACTCAGGGATAATGTAGCTTTCTAATAGTGAAATAATTTTTGAAATTGAACCAGTAGTTTTTGAGTTTACAAAGATACAAATCTTTCCTTTTTATAATATTAGTGTAGATATAGGCTAGCTGCGCGCCGCGGTTTCACCCGGTGTCCCACAGGAACAGTTAATTTTTTTGGAGTAAAAAGTACTCCATGTCCTTTTCTGTACCCCTGACAAAGTGTGTGCAAAATGTCATGACAATCAGTTGAGCAGTTACGGCGTAAAAGCGTAACAAACAAATGAATCTATAAACAAAAAAAACTCACTTTCCCATACAACATTATTTACATTCTGGAAAATGTATTCTTTTAACTCCTAACAGTCCCGACGAAATGTTATTATTTCTAATTTTTTTTTGTTTATTATGTTCCTAAACACACCACGATTCGGTTTGCGCGTTTTTACAATAGTCAGCGCCATCTAGTGGAATTAGATTTAAAATGTTTTTTCGAGTGTATGTATATATGTTTAGATGTATGTAGGTATGTATGTATGTATGTATAAGGGTTCTTTGGCACGCCCTACAGCCTAAACGCAGCTTGATGTATTTCGACATGTGAGGTGTCATTTGAATCGTCTTGATAGTGGAAGTGAGATAGGGCACAATGTTTTGCAGCCGGGTTTTTTGTTTTTCTTTTAAAAATGTTACTTGTTGTACTTATATTATATTGTGAAAATTGTTTCAGAATGTTGAAACTATACGGCAGAGTGATGAAGCTGGCCAACATCCTGTTCTACTTCTCGACTCAAGACTGGGAGTTCACGGACGACGGAGTGAAATCGGTCTGGGGCTCGTTGTCTGAAGAAGATCGGACGGTCTTCCCGTTCAGCATGGCTGACATGGACTGGGAGTACTTGTGCGAGATATTCTTAGTCGGTGAGTACAAAAACGTACAGGCATTGTAAGTATAAGTAGAGAGGTACGGTAATTGGTGGTGCCACCTTCAAGGCTATTCACAACCATTCGGAAATGTTTCCATTCGAATTTCAAAAATGTTAAGCCTAAATTATTCGAATCTCAGTCTACATTCATAAGTTTTTAAACGTGATTAATTTTTCCAATCGGATTTATACTTGATTCCCTATTTCAAAATGTATAAAAGCAGACTGTGATTCGAACAACCGCGGATCCACATGTGGAGCCTAGCTGTGGATCCAAGTGGAAGGAGGGCAATTTGAGTTTGAAATTTCTGGGATCCGATCGGAAACTTTCCGAATGATTTTGAATAGCACCGCTTAGCAACCGTGTTTGGCATTTCTCTGCGATGGAAATCTTAGAATATTTATGTGATAAGTTTCTGAGATGGAAACAAGGTTAGTCTTTGTTCTTAAGTTGTTCTTAGATGGAAACCATAGAAACTAATATAGTCTAGATGTCATTGACGATTGACAACTACCATCATACTTGCCGTGCAGTGCGTATCTCACTGGAGGGCTATTCCTACGCGTGAGATGAGATGAGATTTTATCTTGGTCACTCTCACAGCTAGACCATTCAAACGAGAGCAACAAGGACGAAAAATGATGAGATTGAATCTCACTTCGTAAGAATAGCCCTCCTGCACGCCAAATATGATGGTATAGCCCTAGCAGAATATGTAACCTTCTATCGAAAAGTACTTTGTATGTTTTGAAAATAATAAAATATTAAAAACGGGATAGCGCTTCTAGCCGGCGTAGATAGACCAGTGGCCCTATTCGGAGATTTGAGATTTTCATCTCACCTTTTTTCGTCCTTGTTGCTCTCGTTTGAAACGTCACAAGTGTGAGAGTGACCAATATAAAATCTCATCTCATCTCACGCGCAGGAATAGCCCGTCCAGGTTTTCTTCTTTTTTTTAATTAAGTACGTACTATACACTATTTTGCGATATAAGTTATGCTAGGGTCTGGCCACCTCTCCCCCGAGGGTTCCCGCCTTGTCGTGGCGGGGGGGGCTCAGTAGCCGTGGCCTCGGCAACCACGGTGAAGCCAAGAGGAATCCGAGGTGGGGCCGCTTCTTGGGGCTTTTAGCTCCAAAGCCCACATGGAAGCGGCCTAAGTAGGGTGTGGGTCTGTATGGGCAGACCCACAACTGAGGCGGGGTGCAGTGTCGTATGGGCGACACTGCAACCGAAGGCTGGGGGCCGCGGCGGGAGAGGACTGTTGGTGTGTCGTTGCCACTTTCCCTACCTTCCGCGGCCCAAACGGGGTCGCTACCGTTTGATGGCGGACGCGGTGGGGCCGCAGAGGAAGAGGCGTGTCGGTGTATCGTTGCCGCTCTCCCTATCCTCTGCGGCCGAAGTGGCAGGCGGCGGGGCCACTCATCTGACCCGTCGCATGGGGACCATGGGCGCCTAGACACGGGTGCTGTCTGGCGCCCACGGGCAAATTGGTCCCCGAGGAGGTGAATGATGACGATGTGTCTGGTGTTCGATACATCGTCATCGAGGGGAAGAGAGCGTAAGCTCGAGGAGGTGCCCGAAAGGGCTAGCGCTGTCGGGGCCGCGGAAGAGTACGATAGTCCCCTTAGCCCCGACATTATGCGCCGAGGTGGAACACCCTTGGGTTTTTAGTGGGTAGGCCGTCAGTGGCGGGATTCCCACATAACCACTCTGTGCCCGCACCCGGGCTGTTGGTGGTATCCATAAAGGATTTTCCCAAAAAAAAAAAAAAAAGTGTCTGGCCACCTAAAAATATCACAAAGTATAGACAAAAACAGAAAGAAATCACGCATTTGTTTATTTCAGGCCTTCGAGTTTACCTCATCAAAGATGACCTTTCAACTCTTCCCGAAGCGAGGAAGAAATGGAACAGGTAACTATGTTATTACACCACATTTTGGCATAATTCAATAATTTTTAACGTTATTATTATTTTATTGGTCTGTTCAAGTTCAAGACTTCTTTCTTCAAGTTCAGTGTTCTTAAATTTTTCGAGTTATACATTTCAAGTAAATAGTAATTTACTAAGGTTAAAAAGTGCACGAAATCTTAGACAAACAATTACATTTTAAACTGTTTTTGACATCATGCATATCGTCACGCCTTTCCCCGAGGGGGCTGGCAGAGGTGTAATGCAACACCCACACTTCGCCGGACGATATTCAGCCCCAAAATGTGACAGAGGGCGAGCCTGTCGCCATGCACCGGGCTCCAGTCATGTAGCAGATGACATACAATACGCACATATGTTCACACAATGAACAAATTGGTGCGTGCCGTCAGTTGGGCTTGGACCCGTTCACTCTGGCTTGAGAGGCGGGCCTTCTCCAACTAGGCTATCATCGCTTTTTGACAGCTCTGTAATAACTCAAAATGGCAACAATGAACATCTGTTCATTGTGCAATTCATCTGTGCAATTTATCTAAATTGCATAAACCTCCAATAAAATTTTTATTTGGTGAACCTGGGCCTAAATATGAGGTCATTATTTGCACAACTCATTTATCATGTTGTTTGGGGTCATTTATAAATGTCTTCACTAACGCTGCGTCGCGAATGCAAAACTTACGTACAAGTAACGCCATCTTTTGTAGAGTAGCAAACTATTCAACAAAAGATGGCGCCATATTGCGTGTTATGCAACGCGTGTGCCATCTATTGTAGACGAATGACAAATTGACATATTTTAGCAGCAAACGTAATGTAAATTAAAGTAAAACAAATCGAGAAAAAAAAAGGTTTTTGCCACAAACCAGCCCCAACTCAACATGAATGAGGAGTGACGACCTGTCTTTCTCACGCGTGCATATACAGGGTTATAGGTAACTCACCAAAAAAAACCTCATAAGGGTTCCTTGTACTCATCAATAGGAACAACTTTTACTATGAAGCCAATCCTGTAATCGCGAAAAAAAAACAGCTGCTCCATGCAAACAGTTCATTGGCCTGAGACAAAATGTATTTTGAAATAATGTATGAGGGAAAATGACAGCTGTTTTTTTTTCGTGATTTCATAGTTCGCCCCATAGTAAAAGTTGTTCATATTGATGAGTACAATTAACCCTTAAGAGGTTTTTGGTAAGTTATATATAATTAACCATGTAAATTGTCTATATTGAAAAATCTAAGAGAAATATTGTTGTCGTATAAGGGCTCTTCTAGACGGGCCATATTTTTACCGCAATACAGGCAATTTTGTCGACTGTAGCCCGGCCATCAGCAACCATGCTAGAAATGTATGACTATACTAGCTGCGCCCCGCGGTTTCACCCGCGGTCCCACAGGAACCGTTTATTTTTTATTTATTAGTAAATAGCCTGGCCACGCTCAAAATATTGCTGGGCTAGTATTGCCGGGCCAGTATTGCTGTGAAAATGTGGCCCGTCTAGAAGCACCCTTATTTATTTATTATTTGTTTGTTTCAGATTGTTCTACCTCCACCAGATTGTAAAACTCGCCACCCTAGCTCTAGTAGTCAATATCTTTTACCTAATTTTCAGGCCAGTTTTTGCTCTATTCTTCTAAAAAGCGATTATGAAATAAAAACTTTTTCTTTTTTGTAAAAAGGTAAACAATTATGGTAGGTACCTACTTACTTGGTCCTTATTAACTGTTTTTTTTAAATATCAACTAATATTTCCAAACTTAGCTTCAATTTTAATTAAAGAAACTAAAAGCAAATGCACATGTCGTACAACGCTAAGTTCCTCTGAATGTGGAAAAAAAAAGAAAAAAAAATCCACACTAATATAAAAAATCGAAAGATCGGATCGAGACTTGATGAGATTTGATCCACGAGGAAGGTTTTTAGATACTATTTACTGAATAAACGCGAACGAAGTCGCGGGTATCAACTAACTATTTCTAAATCTTGCTTAAAAGTACCTACATTCAAAGATTGTTTACCTTTGAACACCTAAGAAAAGACGAATTTGGAATACAGACCGAATTATCTGTGGGTGTGGGCAATTGATGGAACTAAAAATGTTCTTCAGACACCTGACAATCTTGTTCCGAAAATATAAAAGTGGCGCCACCACTTAACTTTGCGAATAAGTTTGTCGTTTTAAACATGGTTTATAATAATATAAAATAATTGTTTAAATGGATGAAATACATTTAATAATAATGTGCCACTATATTGCAAATAATTTAAGAAATGAAATTGTAAAATGAGATTTTACGTGAAATTATTTTTAGTTATTTTTTAATATTTTATCCAAAATACATTTATGTGTACATTTACTTATTATATTTTAGTAGAAAATTAAATGGATTTTCTTAAATTCAGTAGGTACTGTTTCTATGAGGTTGTGAATGGTATAAAAAATACCTTACCCATTTTATTTTATTTTTAAATATAAATATATCTGTACTTGTATTTTTAAATTCTTACTTTCTTAATTTTACAAAAGTAATCAAATTGTGAAATTATTATTAAATAGGTTCTTACTTTTCCTTGAATACTTTATTAAGTATTTTAGTTAAGTTATTGGGTTCTTGATATCTTATACATTCCGAAAATGTGATAAAATATGATTATTATTAATTAAGAATTTCACTTATGTGAAATTCTTTATTCTTGTGAGATAAAAAAAGATGATGTGAGATTTTTAAGATAAAACAATAAAAAATTAAAATTGGTATCACTGTTTTATTTACTTGTGTAAGAGTAAGGCTTCGTCCTAACTAAGCAAAAAGTGGACAACTTTGGAAATGGGCCAAATAAGAAAGTGGACTGAGCCCACCGTAATGTAAGTCAGTTTTTGGAAAAAATCAATCATATCTCCGCAATTTTACAAAATTGCTATTGTTGCTCTCGTTTGAAACGTCATAGGTGTGAGAGTGACCAAGATAAAATCTCATATCTTCTCACGCGTAGGAATAGCCCTACTGGGCCCTTACCATGGCCCTTAAAGGTATTAATTTGAATGGTGCAAACGATACAATGCAGTGTCATATGCACCATTGACGGTACAAGTCATGGTATAATAATATACTCCGCCAGGTATAGCATTCTGCTCACGTGGACAACACGTAGTGACGTCAATCGATGCTTAAGCAGGACCGAAATAAGTCATTTACAAACAGTGCGAAAGAGATAGATGGCGATGACGTGATCATACGTGTTTGCTCTTGGAATGATAGACTTCGTTTTTTTGGAGCATGGTAAAAGTCAATGATGCCATACGGTACATCGGGAACTGTGAGCGGCTGACTGCTTGCCTCTATGAAGTTCAAACTCATGTACTCAGTGTGCGTACGTGCGTACCTACTTAGTTTGCAGCTTATCGCTTGCTGACTATCGACTGATTTGTATTTTTAACCCCCGAAGCATAAACGACAGGATGTTATATGTTTGACGTGTCTGTGTGTGTGTCTGTCTGTGGCATCGTAGCTCCACGGATGAACCGATTTTGATTTTGTTTGAAAGGTGAATTGGTCGGGAGTGTTCTTAGCTATGTTTGATGAAAATCGGTGTCGGGGGTTTTTATTTTTTTAATTATGCAGTTCGCCGCTCGCTCAACATTGAGATTGCCCAATACGCCACTCAGAGTCAGCCAGCGGACGGTCAGCCTCTCATGCACAGTTAGCTTAATCAGGACGAAGCCTAAGCGATTTGAAGAATTTTGATTTTAAGAGATTTGGTCGTAACATCATTAGTAATTTTATCATTTCATTGTGAATTCTATGTTTTATGCCTAGATTTAAAATAAAAAACAAGAAGTACCATACAAGTATTTTATTCAATATTTACATACAAATATCAACAACACCACAATTACAACAAATATACTTTTTGTATTATATTATTATACTCTTATGTACAAAAATGTACCTAAATTATTTATATAAATTCATTGAAAAGTATAAAAATCTGCGGGTTTATACAGGGTGTACGGACACGACGACATTTTTGAAGGTAAGTAATATGATCATTAAGCTAACATTCCGTCATAAGCTTCAAGTGTCGCTGGCGACAGTGAAGTTCAAAGCCGCGCAAATTCAAAGGCAATGTCCATAAATTTATGTACTCGTATTTAAATGTTTTTTTTTTTAATTTGTTCGGCGACACTGAAGCCAGTGACGGAATTGACACAATACACAAAACATTCACACTTATTTTAAGGAACACAATACTAAAAACATGTACCTAATAAAAGTTTTCAGTAAATATTTAAGTATGTTTGCTACTAAGTGTTACTTAAAAAGTAAAGATCAGAACCCACATAAGTGGACGCCGCAAGACAGCAGTCGCGATACGGTTAGAAATAATTTATGTATTTTGTAATGTTCGATTTTATAGTAAACAGTTGTAAAAAACTGTTACCTGTCATTTTTGTCGCTTGAGATGTTTCTTGGCCTCTCTCACTTCTATTATATTTGAAACGAGAGAGACAATGACAAAAATATGTCTCGACTTGTAAGTATAGCAGTGACATATTTAGCCGGGACCAGACTGTAGCTGCGAACGTCCGCCAAAGTGTTCCAATGGGCTGCTAAAAGCATTTTGACCAATAGGAACGGCGTATTGTCGTTTTCGTGGCAATAGTGTGGTTCCGAATTTTAAACAAAAAAAGTTGTCCAGGATCGCGACTGCTTTTACGCGTCATCATCTTCGGTTGGTTCTGACATTTATGAAATCAACTTATCTGGCAGGAAATCTATTAGCAAAACGGCTCAGTCAAATGAAGCCATATTTTTACATTTTGGATTTCGAATCGTATACTGAATCACCGGAGGGACTGACCAATTGTAGCTCGAGGTTGAGACAAATGGGAAGAGAGTAGGGAGGCCTCTGCCCAAGGCTACTCTAACACGGGCCATATTTTGACTGCAATGCTGGCCCGGCAATAAGGGCTCGGCAATTATGTTTGTTGGCAATACATACATTTCTAGCATGGCTGATGATGGCCGGGCTGCAGTTGGCAATATTGCTAGTGTTTCCGGGCTAGTATTGCAGTAAAAATATTGCTCGTCTAGGAGCACCCCAACATTTGGACATCAGACATGTGACATTTGTAATTACTGTTTTGACATGTATAAACTCTTGTATAAACTTTTGACATTCATCGAACTGTGACGTGTAACTATTGGAGTTATCAATAAATTCTGATTTCTGATTTCAGACTCATAATAAAAATAAATACTGAATACTCCCAAAGCATCTCTGTCTAACCACACACCCTGTTTACAAAACTCTTTGTAAAATCTTTGTTAAGAAATTTTACCGAGTAAAAATCTAAAAACTCTTGAACAATGCGACACGGTTCTGTTTTCCCTTCAGGAGCAGAAAGTTGAATTGTTATAAAGCTGCGTTTGCAAAAAGTTGAATTGCCAGCATGTTGAATCCTAAAATGTTAAGTTTGCAAAAGATTGAATCCTAAAATGTTGAGTTTGCAAAAGATTGAATCCTAAAATGTTGAGTTTGCAAAAAGTTGAATTCCTAAAACGTCGAGTTTAACGTTTAATGTTTTAGAACATTTAACATTTTTAAATATGCTGCATATTAAAAAATGTTAAATGTTCCCACATTTCGCCGGACCTTATTAAAAAAGGTATATTTCAGTCATAAAGTAACATTATATCGTAATGGATTTCTGGTTTTCAGCGGAACAGGTACTAAGCGCTTCTGGCAGTATGCTTCGAAAGACATACAGACAAACAGACATCGGAGTCTCAACATCCAGGTTTCTTTTATCATATACGGAACCCTAAAAACTATGTAATCCCAAAAAGTCTACATCAAGGGAATTCAACTTCAAAAAAGCTCAACATTTTGCGAAACGAAAATAAATAACACATATAGTCACGCCTTTCCCCCGAGGGGACTGGCAGAGGTGTAATACACCCACTTTGTCGGACGATTTTCAGTCCCTAATGTGTCAGGGGGCGATCCTGTCGCCATACAACGGGCTCCAGTCATGTAGCAGATGACATACAAAAATTAATCAACATGAGAATTCAACTTTCTGGTCCGGAAGGCTGTTCTCGTATCAAAATTAGCACTTTTTTGTTTTTTTTTGTTAAAAAATAATACAGAACGGATATTCGGACAGAAAAAGTGAACTTTAGGTAAATATGTATCCGAATCCGATCTCTACGAATAATCTCTTTCACAAAGGATGGATAAACAGTTTTCTATACTCTATGTGCTCTGTCATCTTCTCGCGAATAAGAAGTGTCTGCGAGTAAACGAGACAGAGCATATTCTATCTAAGGGTGCTCCTAGATGGGCTATATAATTATATAGGGTCAACTGGGGCAAATGCGTCTGTGGGGCAATTACGTCTTTCGAGAATTACTGACAAATCCTTCACAAATTAGGCAACTAACGCCATCTTGTACAGATTACTGCAACTAAAGATAGAACAAGATGTAGGTGGCGCCTAATTTGAGAAGGGTTTGTCAGTAATTCTCGAAAGACGCAATTGCCCCACAGACGCATTTACCCCAGTCGACACTACTACAATACTGACTCGGCAATATAGCGACAATATTTTAAGTGTGACCCGGCCATCCTAACTAATGTTATAAACGCGAAAGTGAGTTTGTTCGTTTGTTTGTTTGTTTGTAACGCTTTCACGCCCTAACCAATCAACCGATCATCATGAAATTTTGCATACACGTTGTC
Source organism: Peribatodes rhomboidaria (assembly GCA_911728515.1). Taxonomy (NCBI): domain Eukaryota; kingdom Metazoa; phylum Arthropoda; class Insecta; order Lepidoptera; family Geometridae; genus Peribatodes; species Peribatodes rhomboidaria. The sequence continues at coordinate 8,672,749 of OU452195.1, read as the reverse complement.
TGAGATACAGAAAAGGACATAGGGTACTTTTTATCCCGAAAAAATAAGCGGTTCCTGTGGGACCGCGGGTGAAACCGCGGGGCGCAGCTAGTATAGTCATTCATTTCTAGCATGGCTGCTGATGGCCGGGCTACACTCGGCAATATTGCCAGCATTGCGGTGAAATACGGCCTGAATAGAAGCACCCTAAAACAATCGAACAAAAACCTAACAGGACTTGTCTTATCAGAAGTCTCTGAATGAGACCTTAAATAATTATTGCTAGATAAACCTAAAAAGTATTAAAAATCTCACTAAACAAAATATAATATAATTTTTATGCCTTAGTACCTACGTCCCTGTAACTAAAATGATAAAACATTTGAACGAAAATAAAATTGAAACGTTTCAAATTTTACCTGACTGTTCAGAAGGAATGTATGTTTGTATGTATGTATGTAACCTATGTTCTAAACGGCTTATCGTTTTATTAATATTTGTAATTTAAGTGTCATAGACTACATTTTGCAGTCAGGACTTTTGGTTTTTCTTTCAAATAATACATTTTTTATGGACAAATACTAAATTTAAAAAAAATATTTAAAATAACAAAACTTAAAAAAAAATTAAGGGTATATCGATTTTTTTGTACCATTTCATAAAAGGACAGCTTTCAAAATTGTGCTATCCCATTCCCTCGTATTGAAATAAAAAGAGACAAAGATAATTTTGTGTCCAAAAAAAATACATCAAAATCGATTACCTTACCTACTTATATAATATGTCTTTTAAAATTAACAACGATATCAATTTTCGAGGATTTAGTTGAGAGAACCGACTAAAAATATAGCTGTCTTCTTCATTGCACTCTATAAGACAAGGACAGCAGTATTTTTAGTTGGTTTACTTTCAAATCACAGAGTAAGGACAAAGGACGTAGAATGTTCCGTACTACATAATATAACAAATTGTCACGTTTTTTCCTCGAAGTGGCTGGCAGAGGTGTACTACACCCACACTTTGGCGGACGATATTCAGTCCCAAATGTGACAGGGAGCGAGCCAAACACCGGGCTCCAGTCATGTAGCAGATGACATACAATACGCACATATGTTTACACAATCAACAGATTGGTGCGTGCCGTCGGCTGGGATCGAACCCGGTCCCTCTGGCTTGAGAGGCGAGCCTTCTCTATCTAGATTCTAGACTATCATCGTTTTAAGGCACGGCTACATTAGCGCGCAATAATTCGTGTCGCGTTGTCGCGCTAAAACCATCGTTATCGGTCAGCGTTGTTCTTGTCTACATTAGCGGTCAACTCGTCGCCTTTCTGCGGAGTTGACGTGGGCGATAATTCGCCCGATACATCGCCGAGTGACGAATTAACCAGCTACACTTGTCGCGATAGCCCGAATTATAGCCGAATGCCGCTAATGTAGCCGTAGCATTAGAAGTCACAAACCCTCAAGAACGGTAAAAGTCAATATAGCAAAATATCAGACACATATGTAGTCAAACACTGCCTACGTTGGTTGCCTCGGTGGCTCAGTTGGTAGTGAACCTGCCTTTTGAGCTTGGGGACGTGGGTTCGATTCCCACCTAGAGCAAACATTTATGTGACGAACATTTGTGTTTGTTCTATGTCTGGGTGTTAATTATCTATTTATTTCTTTTTAAAAATATATTTGTGTATATCAGTCTCTGGCCGCCATAGTACAAGCTTTACTTAGTATGGGGTCAGACGACCAAGTGCAAGTGTCACGAATATTATTTATTTATTATGACACATAGAAAATTAAATCTACGATGAAATTAGCAAGGATGTGTGGTATTTGTTAATTTGCGTAGACTTGGTAATCCTCATGGTACCTATAATAATATACTCCGCCAGGTACAGCATTCCGCGGTCACGTGGGCAACACGTAGTGACGTCAATTGATGCTTAAAGCGAGACCGAAATAAGTCATTTACAAAGTTCGAAAGAGACGGATGACGAGTGACGTTATAGGGTAATATTTGTTAGTGTTGGTGTGGGAGAGTATGTAGTGGAGCGACTACCCTATATGTATCACTCTCACTAATTATGTATTACTATTGCTGACTCCAAAATGTGGTAAATGAAAAACCTTTCACGATACGACTACTTTACTGCGATGTTGGCTTAGGACTAATACAATAGCGTGTGATTAAATCTATGCTTAACTATAGCTATAGGTACGTTACTCATAGATCGCGTATCGCGTTACACTTGTGGTGTGATGTAGGTAGGTAATGTAGGTATGTAGCCCTACAACGTCATTACGTGTTTGCTCCCGGAATGTTACCTTGTTTTTTTTTGGATCATGGTAATCCCTACACATTTGCGTGTTTATCGGAGTTTTTAGCGGGAACCGAAAAATGGTGTCGTGATTTTGTATTATTTTCTAAAACTTGTGATTCTTCGAGTGTTAAAGTGTAATAATTGTGGATTATTAACCTTTGTCGGTTCGTGAACGTGCACGAGTGTGGGCAAATGATACAAACATTAGGAAATGCTACTTTCCGTGTTCTCTACAAAACTCGACTTAAAGTTTCAGTAAAGTATCTACGGCTTTACTGAAATTGGAAAAGGGGAGGGATTCATCTCAACTTTCACCACCCTCTCCTTTATCATCTCATCATCATCATTATGAGACATGACAATTACTAAGTTAGGCATTTAGAGGGCCGCGACGTTCTGAAATTTCCATACAAACCCGCTACTCAAAGTTTTTGAAAATCGTTTGTCAGATTATGATGAAATTTAGCATGTACAATTAAATTAACAATGTCTCCGCCCCTGTGTTCTTGGTTTTTTTTTAAACGTTCTCAAGCGAAAATAGAGCTATGAAAAATATCCGCATTTTTTAGGGGGTCACTTTTGACTGATTTATTCAATAGACAAAGCAAATCAAAAATTCCATTACATAGAGAGGTTGTCTACATCATTAGCTGTTACATAAATCCATAATACAAGGGAAATTCTTAGTTACTTAAGAATGATTACAGAAGTGCAAAAGTCATAAAAAAAATTGAAATTGCACTTTGTCACTCTGTAAGTAAGTTTAGAGGCTCGTCAGTATCTTTACTTGCTCTCTTCACTCGTCTTCTATCTTCTAGACGAAATGGCTATAGAATACCTTAAGCCAATGCGAAGTTAGTCTAGGCCGCCTAGGTCGAAGTCAGTTAGGTCGCCGGACTCTTAAAGACTTTGTATCCAGTTGCCAATAAAAAAAATGTGTGTTTATCTTTTTGCTCTATTTGTATCTGATGTGGGGCCATCTATTTGTGAATACTTAGCTACTCGACAAAAGATGGCGCTAGTAGTAGTAGTACATAAGTCACAAATGCCATATCTGTTCTTACTCTGCGATTTTAAAAAGCGAAATTTAGTCAAAACATAATAGAAAAATAAACTTGAATAGTTTTGTTCGACTATACACAACTTAACAAAATGTATTTACTATCTATACAGGGCTATCAGTGAATGATGTACTAACCCGAAAGGGGATCATTGTACTGTTTTGGGGTTATGAACAACTTTTATTACAAGGACAACCCTGAAATCGAAAAAAAACAGCTGCCTTGTCGACAATCAAATAACTTTTTATAAGGAACATAACATATCGTCAAGCCTTTCCCCCGAGGGGTCTGGCAGAGGTGTAATACAACACCCACACTTCGCCGGACGATTATTAGTCCCAAATGTGCGGGGGCGAGCCTGTCGCCATACACCGGGCTCCAGTCATGTAGCAGATGACATACAATACGCACTTATGCTCACATAATTAACAAATTGGTGCGTGCCGTCGGCTGGGTTTGAACCCGCTCCCTCTGGCTTGAGAGGCGGGTCTTCTCCCAACTAGGCTGCCATCGCTAAGCTGTTTTTTTTTCTTGGTTTTAGGGTTGGCTCCATAGTAAAAGTTTGACATTATAAATACAATAACCCATTTCGACTTAATACACCCTTTCCCGATAACCATGTATCATACAAACAGCGCCAGTCCGTTACAGTAGTCAATCGACAAACTATTTCACCTTTTTCTGTAGTCGGGTACAAAAGTCTTCTACTAAATCTCGACCTTATGCTAAAATTTGGCAAATATTTATGCAAAAGTTTTTTATATTACGATATATTTTTACGATTTTAAGGCCAATTCATATTGAGGCACATCAAATCTAAAATCTATTACTAGTAGTGATTTGCAAGGTTAGTTTTTATACCATAGTTTAGATTTTCCTAGTTATTATTGTATTAAGTAATTTATTCAGTTTTAAGGTTTTGTAATTATTTCATATTACTAAATAGCGACTCGCTCCGGTTTTGCTCGGTACCTACAAACTTTCCGTGAAAAATTATCTAACTGATGGTGAAAACCGCATCAAAACCCGTTCCGTGGTTAAGGAGTTAGCGGACATACAGACAGAGAGACAGATAGACGCGGAAAGTGACTTTGTTTTATACCATGTAGAGAAGAAGAAGAAGATGTAATAGGTTCATAGGTAATAATTATTTAGAAGACAAAGATGTCTGGAGCCTTCCACTTCCGCCAAGTAGCCACTAGTATTCATAGATATTACCTAGTTGTAAGCCAAAACTTGTGAGACTGTAATTTATTTATTATTTGAAAAAATAATGCCCCTCAGTTTCTTGCCTGTTCTTCTGAGTAGAGGCTCTTTATCCGAACAAGGCGGTCGAGTTTATTTAAATAACTTTGACGTTCATAAGTGTATCTTTGATACCTAAATTGAATAAAAACATTTTGACTTTGAATTTGACTTTTTTCAAGACATATTCAATCAAGACATATAAATTATCTTTATTTGTTTAATTATTATATAAAAACCTTTATTTATTTAGCATATGAAAAAAATTACAAAAACCTAAAATTAAAAAATCAACACAAAATTTAAATGCTCTAAAAAATTTTGAAATTTACCACCTCGATGTGAATTGGCCTTTACACTAAGATAAGCTACATTTTTATAATATTATATTTATTATATTTAGGAAGCAGTTTTTTAATATATTGGGGTTATTTAGAACACAGTAATGTTTTACATGTCAAAAAGCGCCTGTTCTGTTTAAGAATTTTCTTAAAATAAATTCAACATTAATATTAGTGGCTCGTGAGTTTGACACCTCCCGACCGGCGTCTGACTCCTCTACACGTCACATTTCTCAACCGTTTCTTGTAAAGTTTTGTGAACAGGTTCGATAATTATGCAGGATTACACGCTAGAGTGTGGAATACTCTGTCAGAGTGTGTTCCCTGACACTTATAATCTGGGTGTGTTCAAGTCTCGAGTGAATCGGTTTCTTCTAGGCAAGCGTGCTCCATCGTAGGCCGTTTCACTGCTTGTCATCAGGCATGTTGGCGGACAAACGCAAGCCTATTATGTAATAAAAAAAGGGATTTTTTTACGGAGCTAGTTTTTCGAAATTCTTCAAAATGGCGGTGTTTTTGGATTTTTTTTCAGAGAAGAAACCATATCTCCGCCATTAAAAAAAAAATTAAAAACTGCCTCGACAAAAATTCTTTTTAATTATCGAACCTACTCAACAAAGTTTCAAGAGAATCGGTTAAGAAATGCTACCTGTAGGCGAAGACGGAGATCCGTAAGAAAGCATTTTTGTCGAAACTGAAGCAGAGACGCTTCGCTCGCTGACGCTCACCTAGTCAATTATTGATTGAATTCAATTTAGTTAAGCTACCACCCGGCTTTATGTGGTAGTTCAACGCGAATGGAACTAGATGGCGCTTTTCATAATTCCATTAATTCCCAAACCGCGGCTGCCGCGTGCGGCCCGCGCTCCCACGCATAATATGTACTAGCTTCTATACATTTGCCATCTATTTTTCGTATATTTAGCTAAATTGACTAAAATATTTAGTCTTGTCAAATAAAGTTTTAGAGAACGGTAAATAAAATTGACGCCAAAAAATTTAATTTTTAAAATTTTTCCTTTATGCGTGTTTAAAAGTTAAATATTTTTTTAGAAATTTGGCGAGTTTAATACTAATATTATTGTAACTTTATAAAGTTTACACAGCAGGCAATAAACCTATTTTTTTCGTATGTATTTCACATATTTTTCCAAAAAAACATCCTTTCAAATAATTCTACCGAAAAACCACAAAACGTTGGACAGAAAACAAACTAAACCTCACAATATACATAATTTTGGCAATTTCTTTACAAAATATACAATTTAACAATCTGGTTGTAAAAACACTCTTTAAATAAATGTTCAAAAAAAATATTACAAGACGAAAAGATCTTAACACAATTTTTGAAAAAAAAGAACACATTCTGCTTACGTTGTCGATTCGAAACTTTTTAAGCAAGTATACAAATTTTATATAAATTAAAGAAAATTTATCTTCAGCTAGAAAAAACCGTTGATTTTTTTTTGTCCATCGGTAAATGTTGTCGACAACCAGCAAAACTTTTAATAAACTTTAAAACTTAAATTTAGAATTTTATGCTTATTTAAAAAAAAACTAAATTCCTGATAATTAAGTTCACAAATTTTACTAAAAAAAACCTATAGACTTTCGCCTTACAAACTTTTTACAAAACCTTTTTTGTTCTAATGATGATGTCCAACTGTCAGCAAGACTGGCAGAAGCGCCCCCACGGTGAGAAGCCCCACCTCTCCCAACTGCAGGCCCCTCCCTCTCTTCGCTCCCCCCTCACTCATCGGGAGTGGAGAGTGAGTGGAGGAGTGGGAGTGAGTGAGTTCCGGAAGTACGTGCACTGTTGCAACGTAGAGAAACGTACCGGCTGAGAAGAGCATTGCTATACCTGTGGGAGGGAGAGAGAATACTGTAAAAATGTAGTAAAACAAGGAACACTAATTTTGTGAGCAGTAATGTGGTAATGTATAATTGAAGGGCATGTACACACACTTATAAGTATTCATGCAGAAGCACCACTTAGATAACACTTATAGCAAACATTTATGTAATGAACATTTGTGTTTGTTCTATGTCTGGGTGTTAATATCTATTTAAGTATGTATTTAAAAATATCTAAGTACCTATGTATATTAGTGTCTGGCAGCCATAGTACAAGCTTTGCTTAGTTTGGGGTCAGGCGACCGTGTGTGGAAATGTTCGAATTTAAAATTTTTAAATAATTTAACTATTTTTTTCTTTTTTTTTTGGTATTTTTAATAAAATACCAAAAAAAATGCACGTTAAAAATAGCAACAGTTATGACCGGTTTAAGAACGCAAGAAAAAAAAGGAAATTTTACATAAATGTTAACAAATCTGTATCATACGAGTATGTTGGCGGCTTTTATTATAAGAAAGTAGCGGCAGGACTCGAATAGTTTACAAATAAAACCGACGCGATCAGTGTCTGCGTTCGCGCTTTTAGGAGGGCGGAGCGCGATGTGTGTTAAAATGTTTTACAGTCAATATTTAATTTAAACTAGTATAATTGCATCCTCCAGTCGATACTGGATGCGCACTCGCGGAAACAACAGGGTTTTTGTAACATCTGTATAAGACATCTAAAGATATACCCACTCTCAAACAAGTAAACTTTTGTACAAAAAAATATGTAAATAACCAAAAACAACAAAATTTTGCAGCGACTACACGTAAACCAAATTAACATTTTCTTTATAACTCCAGCGCTCACTATCAAGCAAGCGATATGCTTTTTTTAGCATTCAATTGCACAAAAAGGAAAAAATAAAAGACAGGGATTTTGTAACATCTATTTAGGACATCTAAAGATATACCCACACTCTCAAACAAGTAAGCTTTTGTACAAAAAAATATGTAAATAACCAAAAACAACAAAATTTTGCAGCGACTACACGTAAACCAAATAAACCATTTTTTTACAACTCCAGCGCTCACTATCAAGCAAGCAATATGCTTTTTTCAGCACTCAACTGCACAAAAAGGAAAAAATAAAAAACAGGGATTTTGTAACATCTATTTAGGACATCTAAATATATACCCACACTCTCAAACAAGTAAGCTTTTGTACAAAAAAATATGTAAATGACCAAAAACAACAAAATTTTGCAGCGACTACACGTAAACCAAATTAACATTTTCTTTATAACTCCAGCGCTCACTATCAAGCAAGCAATATGCTTTTTTCAGCACTCAACTGCACAAAAAGGAAAAAAGAAAGCGCAAAAAGATCACAACTGGCAGGCCCCGACGAGATTCGAACTCGTGATCTCCTGTTTACTAGACAGGCGCTTTAACCAACTAAGCCACGGCGCCGCATACATGTGCGACCAAATTAGCTAATACAAGCTATGCGTCATTTCTTACGTAAAAACAGTTTTAATATAGTACATAGTAGTTTATTTTTAACCGACGCAAAGGAGGTTTACAAGTCGACGTGTATATTTATATCTTTTTTTAATGTATGTCACGCATAACTTTTTAATAATTTGAGTCGGCTCCTAATAATCAAATCAAGTACCTAATTAATTAATTAATTACCTGGGTAAAGTGTGATGCGCGGCGGCGGCGTCAATAAGTATAGGTAGGTACTTACCTAAGTTTGGCGACGACTCAAAATTACTTAGGTATTCCTACATTAGTTTAAGACCTTATAGTTTTTTTTTTACTTTAGTCCTTTCTTTTTGTTTTTTATCGTTTAACGTTTGTTATTTTGTAATAATGATAAGTTTTTATCGTATCTGTTACTTCCTGATAGCTATTTTTTGAAGTTGATATTTTTAAAGGTTCGGTTAGAAAGTTCATTGCTCTAATGATTTTGGCAGGAGTTTTTTTTTGCAATTCTATTCTTGACTGAAGCTAAAATACCGGCCAAGTGCGGGTCGGACTAGCGCACGAAGGGTTCCGTACCATTATCTATCAAAAACGGCAAAAAAATCATATCTGTTGTATGGGAGTCCGCTTAAATATTTATTTTATTCTGTTTATTAGGATTTGTTACAGCGGAAACATAAATCCATCATCTGTGAAAATTCAAGTTCACAATTTAACTATCACGGTTCCTGAGATACAGCCTGGTGACAGACGGACAGACAGACAGCGGAGTCTTAGTAATAGGGCCCCGTTTTACCATTTGGGTACGGAACCCTAAAAACTGTATGGAATGATCTACTTTTTAATGCGTTTACTTTTTAGGTAATACACTATTGCTCTAATGATTTTGGCAGGAGTTTTTTCATACCGTTTTTTAGCAATCTTGATTTTGTTCAAAGTCAATAAATGTTTTTATTCAATTTAGGTATCAAACATACATTTATGAACGTCAAAGTTATTTTAATAGACTTGACCGCCTTGTTCGGACAAAGAGCCTCTACTCAGAAGAACAGGCAAGAAACTGAGGGGCATTATTTTTTCAAATAACAAATAAATTACAGTCTCACAAATTTTCGCTTACAACTAGGTAATACCTATGAATACTAGTGGCTACTTGGCGGAAGTGGAAGTCTGCAGACATCTTTGTCTTCTAAATAATTCTTCATTAATATAAAATAATAATATAATATATATCCAAAATATTTGTTTATATCTGAAGCACAAAAGTGTATTGGAACGAACTACTTGCTTGTAAAATTTCATTAATATTACGCAAACCATCCTCAAGGGTGGTTTGGTGGTGGTAGGGGGTAATCTCAGGAGCTGATGGTCCGATTTTGAAAATTCTTTCACTAACAGAGAGCTGCAAAATCACTAAAAATTCGTATTCCAACCAAGTTTGTATGGGCCGACTGGTTTGCCCTGATGTCAGAGCTTCGAGGGCCTCTGACATAGCTCGGAATACATCAAGCTGTTTATGCTGTAGGGTGTGCCAAAGAAACCTCATACTTTCATACACTCGTAAAACATAAACCCTCCTTCATGTGCAGTCGGGTAAATAGAAACATTTTGTCAATCAAAACTTGACAACAGCTTGATGTATTTCGACATGTGAGGTGTCATTTAAATCGTCTTGATAGTGGAAGTGACATAGGGTACAACATTTTGCAGTCGGGATTCTTGTTTTTCTTTTAATAATGTTACTTGTTTTGTTTTTTTAATGTCTCTGAAATGCGAGCGAAGCCACATGCATTGAGCTAGTAAGTGATGTATTGCTCACCAGTAGCGTTAAAATCGCTCAGAGTCTGTTTGCTTTCGTTCCCGATGCCGAAGTACGTGACGAGCGCAGCGAGAGGCGCCGAACACGAGAAAATCAGCAGGTGCTTCCGTATCCGGTTCCTGAGGAAAGAGAGAGATGGTTATATTGGTGTATTAATTATATGTATGAGAGAGATATTTGTTTCGATTTTTCGTCTGAAACCTGTTGTCGTTTGATTGTGAAAAGAGCAGGATCGCTAGAAATACTATGAACACCATGGTAACAGTCATTAATGATCAATTAAGGTATGAACAGAATAATTTCTACGTTGCCATGCAACAATATGGCTAGGAAAACTATTATCACTTTTTTGACATGCATCATGATCGCTAGGAACACTATGATCTCTACGTTATCATACTCAGCATGTCTTACCTCTCCAGACCAGCATGCATCAGGAAGGTGACGAGGCCGAACGCTGCCGGCGCCTTGTGCAGCATGATCGCTAGGAACACTATGATCTATACGTCATCATACTCGACATGTCATACCTCTCTAGGCCTGCATGCATCAGGAACGTGACGAGACCGAACGCTGCCGGCGCCTTTTGCAGCATGCTCGCTAGGAAAGCTATGATCACTACGTTGGAATGCATCATGATCGCTATGAAGGAACTCTATGATCTCTACGTCATCGTACTCGGCATGTCATACTCATACCTCTCCAGACCGGCATGCATCAGGAAGGTGACGAGGCCGAACGCCGCCGGCGCCTTGTGCAGCATGATCGCTAGGAACACTATGATCTCTACGTCGGCATGCGATGTGGTCGCCGCGGCGCCAAGAGCGATGCCGTCAGCTGTAAGAGAGAGACAAAATATAATACAAATTTATTTAATTATTATTACTTAAGCGGCCACTATGCAATTTGCTAACCTGGCGTGGTTCGGCCTGTTCAATAGAAAAAAAAGGATTGCTAATAAATTTTAGTACGCAATAGCCCAGCTAGCGTACTGCAAATTGGATATTATAATTACCGCCTTACTCAAAGTAAGACAGTTAGTTTGTGTAGCGCTATTCCCCAAACTAGGTTAATTTAAATACCAGTATCTTGGGACTTAACATGTGTCCTGTCCATCTCCAGGGCACATGTTAAGGGTAAGGAAAGAGTAGAGGACAAATTTAGTAATGGAAAAGTACCCGCCAAAAAGGAAAAAAGGAACACAAATCAAACGTTGGGAAGACGACATGAAAACGATAGCTGGTCCATAATGGACGTCACAAGTCATATTTAAATTAAGAATCAACATAACATAACATATCGTCACGCCTTTCCCCCGAGGGGGCTGGCAGAGGTGTAATACAACACCCACACTTCGCCGAACGATATTCAGTCCCAAATGTGACAGCCTGTCGCCATACACCGGGCTCCATTCATATAGCAGATGACATATAATACGCACATTTTGCTCATACAATGAACAAATTGGTGCATGCCGGCTAGGTTTGAACGTGCTCCCTCTGGTTTGAGAGGCAGGCCTTCTCCAACTAGGGTATCATCGTTTTAATTTAGAATCGCAATTAAGAATTAACCGTTACTAAATAACAATTACATTGCATGAAAAAAGCAAGCAAGCAAGTTCGTATAGGCCAAGTGGCTAGCACTGATGTCAAAGTTTCTAAGCCGCCCAATGGCCTCTGGAAGAGGAAGGCCTCTTCCATAGCATGGAAGAGAGATTAATGATTTAACGACGATCGAAAAGCGACGAGACGCTGCACGCGCCGCTCTACGCCCCGCGTCTTTTTAAGGTCGCTGTGTAAGTGACGGGATAATAACTCGCACGGGACGGGGACGGAACGTGACATTGAATGCCCGGACGGGAATGTAACGCATACGCACCGTGTGTGTGCATTCCGCAAAGCTAACGTAAGCACGGAGCTCATTGCATTACACCACTCTAGACTAACAGACTGTTTTTGCGCAACGTCAGCCAGAATTTAGACATCCCTACATATATAATAGAATAAACAAACAGCTTGGCATTCGCAACAAAACAGCAAGAGATTGCAAGCTATCTGTCACAAAATATCTACTTTCTCTGTCATATGTTGATACAGAAAAACTATTAAAAATAATTAAATAACTGGTTATACTTACTCCGCTGCCACACACACACACACACACACACACACACACACACACACACACACACACACACACACACACACCTAGTAACTAGTTTAGTCTACACTAATAATATTATATCCGCATATCCAATAGCCGCACTACCATTCATCATCTTTCTGTATTTGCATAAACGTTGGTCCCTGCGATACAGGTCTCCTAGTGCAGGGCCACAAGCAATTTTGTAACCATTTCCGTTTTGTAAATAAGCTTTAAGTACATAAAACTTTGATATGGTTAATTGTAATTGTCTTTTTTGAAATAAATTATTTGTATTTGTATTTGTACTCTCTGGAGCGAATGGGGCGAATGTGCATATACGCAGCGGAATCACGGACGGGACGAGGGCCACGCCGCACGCCAGGCGGGACGTGGTGAACATCGTCCACGACGATGATTTTTAGGCCCCGTCCGTCTCGAGCCTCGTCCTGTCCGAGATCCCGTCTCGTATATTTTACTACTGCACTTTTGGATATGTTTCAAAATTGCCCCGTTCCGTCCTGGCCGAGTAAAATCCCGTCACGTATGCAATGACCTTTAAACGTGGCCTAAGTACATCTCGTCACGTTTTCTGCTTCACAGCGCATTTCGGCATCAACATAGCGAATTATGAAATGTTTACATAATACACTTATCAGTTAAAATATTAAACTTTACAACGAATTATAAAAAAATAATCCTTTGAAACATTATTTTAATGCTTTAAAAATCATTATTAAAAGCCATGATAGCCTAGCCGGAGAAGGCCCGCCTCTCAAGCCAGAGGGAGCGGGTTCGGACCCAGCCGACGGCACGCACCATTTTTTCGTTGTGTGAACATTATATGCGTATTGTATGTCATCTGCTACATGACTGGCATCATGATTGGCATCATGGCAACAGCCTCATCCCTGGCTCACATTAGGGACTGAATATCGTCCGGCGGAGTGATGGTGTTGTACACCTCTGCCAGCCCCTCGGGGGAAAGACATGACGATATGTTATGTTAACAACTTTATTAAGTGACTGACGAATATACGGATTTGGGTTCAATTGATGCTTTAAGTAACCCAAGCGTTGAAATCAAACCGATTCCAATTCACAGTCAAATAGATCAAATCAAATGTATTTATTCAATTGGGTATCGTAGATACACTTATGAACCTCAGATCAACCTAGAGGAAAAGATGGAACACTGCGTTATATCTCGCTGAAGCCACTTCGTTTTAAACTTGTGTGCGTGGTAATGTTGCCATGAAAAACATTTACAATTGCACGAAAACTAATATTAATTACCAAACTCTACGTTAGCCATTTCCGTTCCAATAAACAACCTCAGTAGATTTACTCGTAATATTCTAAAACTGCACATTTTTGTAAGAGTTTAATGTTACGGCTTGTTCAAAATTTACTTGTAAAAAAAACTGCACAGTTTTTAAAAAGAACCTCAAAATGTAGTCCTGGCCACACTTTTATAATGCACTATGTATATTTGTGTACTTACACGAAATTATACCATAAACCAATGCACATAATGTCGAGGTAAGAATGACCAAACGAGTAGCGTAGTTTTTTTTGCGTCAATGTGTGCGTGTTGTGTACATATACGACAGTAGCGTAGTTTTTGGATGGTTTTTGGCTTCACCTAAACCATACGCCGTGCGACATCTGACTCTCTAGGTTTATCTGAGTTATGAACGTCAAAGTTATAAAAATGACTCTACCGCCTTGTTTGGAAAAAGAGCCACTACTCAGAAGCATGAGCCAAAAAAACAAGGCCTACCATTCAGCAAACACATAATGACGTCATCGTCATCTGTCTCTTTCGAACTTGTTGTAGATGACTTATTTTGGTCCTGCTTAAGCATCGATTGACGTCACTACGTGTTGCTAAATGCCATACCTGGCGGAGTATATTATTATACCATGCCCAAAGGTATAGTCTTAAAAGTATCCTATGTGCTATTCAAGACTATAATCTATCTCTATGCCAAATTTCATCCAGATTCATTCAGCCGTTCTCGCGTGATTGAGTAACAAACATCCATCCAAACTTTCGCATTTATAATAGTACCTGGATGACCGAGCTTTGCTCGGTATTTTTTTTTAATTGTGTTTTTTGGAAAATAAACAATTGATTTTAGTCTAACCTCAAAGCAAACACTCATTGACTTCGTGTTACTTAACAACGCCATCTGCTGTTGTGTCGTTAAAGCAATTAGTTGCTCACAAAAAATAGTATTATTATTCGCCAATAGATGTCAGGAAGAGTCATATTTTTCAGTTGAGACTACTCAAACGCCTCCTTTTTGGTATTTTTCTTCCAAGTTTATGTTTAAGTTGATTATCGATAAAACACGAATAAAATGACATTTTCTAAAAATGATTCCTAGCTAGATCGATTTATCGCCCCCGAAACCCCCTATATACTAAATTGTATGAAAATCGTTGGAGCCGATTCCGAGATTCCAATTATATTTATACAAGAATTGCTCATTTAAAGATATAAGATTAGTGTGATGTGATAATACTACATTATTATGTAGTAAGATTTTGTATTTCACAGCTGACGAAGAATTTCGCATTTGTTAAGACTCTTAGAGACTAAAAGTCACGTATTTTCTTTGATATTGCAATCAAATATAGATAAAATAACGACAGAAATATAATTGTTTAATGTGTGAACATAATATACGTATTTGAAGTCATCTGCTACATGACTGGAGCCCGGTGTATGGCGATAGGCTCGCCCCGTCACCTTTGGCATTGAATATCGTCCAGCGAGGTGTAGGTGTTGTTATACACCTCTGCCAGCCCCATCGGGGGAAAGGCGTGACGATATGTTATGTTAAAATATAGATAAAAAATAACGACATAGATAGATAGAGAGATAAGATTCCTTATCACTGACTGACACAAGACTGATTACTTTAACGGTAACTTGAATATATTGCAATTACATGTATTACTTAAGAGTCCGGCGACCACGTTACTTTACTCACCACTTTACTAACTTCGCATTGGCTTAAGGTATTCTATAGCCATTTCGTTTAGAAAAAGAAGACGAGCGCAGACAGCGAGTAATGATACTGACGAGCCTCTAAAGTTACCTACGGAGTGACAAAGTGCAATTTCATTTTTTTAATGACTTTTGCATTTCTGATCATTCTTAAATAACTAAGAATTTCCCTTGTATTATGGATTCATTTAACAGCTAATGATGTAGACAACCTCCGTATGTAATAGAATTTTTGATTTGCTTTGTCTACCTATTGAATAAATCAGTCAAAAGTGACCCCTTAAAATGCGGATATTTTGCATAGCTCTATTTTCGCTTGAGAACGTTTTTTAAAAAAAGCAAGAACAGGGGCGGAGATATTGTTAATTTAATTGTAAATGCTAAATTTCATCATAATCTGACAAATGGTTTTCAAGAAATTTGACAAGTGCGTTTGTACGGAAATTTCAGAGCGTCGCGGCCCTCTTCGTTATATTGATTGATAAAATATTAATATACATTTTGATATTAATTGATTTCGCATATCTGCACTAACATCTATACTTCCAAACTCTACACTAATATTATAAAGAGGAAAAATTGTATTTTTACCCGACTGCGCAAGAAGGAGGGTTATGTTTTCGAGTGTATGTTTGTTAGTATGCATGTATGTGTGTATGGTGAGGTATCTTTGGCACGCCCTACAGCCTAAACAGCTTGATGTATTTCGACATGTGCGGTGTCATAGTTGATTGAATCAGGTGTTACTTTGCGGAAGTTCATCTTCAAAATTGTTATATTAAGTACATCAAGGAATATGATTTTTTTATTCTATTATTAATTTTGAGATTTTTTAAATTAATTTGATGAAAATTACTAGAAAATGTAATGTGTCATTTATTAATTTTTCGAAAAAAAATATATTTCTTTTAGATTTCTTATTGATATAGCTTCATATATCAAATTGTATAAAGTTTTTATTAGATTTCATTAAATTAGGTCTGTTAAATTCGTTAGTTGAATTATCAAATTGTATAACTAAAGTTATATTCAAATATAAATTTGTATACATTTTCTAGTAAATTTCATCAAATTAATTTAAAAAAATCTCAAAAGTAATAATAGAATAAAAAATTCATATTCCTTGATGTACTTAATGCAATGACATTCCATACACATGTGTATGGAATGTCATTGACTTAATGCGACGTTAAAGCGGAATTACACTAGATATTAGTTCAAGTAACAATTATGTGAGGTGTCATTTGAATCGTCTCGATAGTGGAGGTGACATACGGTACAACATTTTGCAGCCGGGTTTTTTGCTTTTCTTTTAAAGCTCAGTCATACCACGATTATCGACCCACACATACGACTTAAGCCGCTTCATTTAGAGTCGAAAATCGTATTTCATGTTTGATAGTTAAATGAGATCGGCGCCTAGAATTTTTTTTTTGCCGTTTTTATTGGTATTAATCGTAATAAAAACACAAATAAGCTCTGGTTTGCTTTAGATTTTTAGTGTAGTATATTTAATTATTTATAGTGTGTTTGTCCTATGTCTGGGTGTTAATATATTTAAGTATGTATTTAAAAATATCTAAGTATGTATATCAGTCTCTGACAGCCATAGTACAAGCTTTGCTTAGTTTGGGGTCAGGCGACCGTGTGTGGAAGTGTCCCGAATTTATTATTATTATTACTGCGAACAATTTGTTACTAAATGCAAAAAAAACTAAGTGTTTAAAGTTTTCCATGCCTAATGTTAGATATATAGAACCAAACGTAATGCTTGAGGGCGATAAACTTAACATAGACAAGGCGACGGTGTTCCTGGGTATAAGCATTGATTCCAAACTGCAATGGGGTCCACATATTAGTGCTCTGTCTGGGAGACTTAGTTCTGCTGCTTATGCGGTTCGCAAGATTAGGCAACTGACGGATATAGCTACAGCTCGGATGGTTTACTTTGCTTACTTCCACAGCATAATGTCATATGGCATTTTGCTGTGGGGATCAGCTGCTGAAGTGGAGGCCATTTTTATTTTGCAAAAGCGAGCGGTCCGCGCTATCTACGGAATGGGTCCCCGTGAATCATTGAGAGATTTATTTAAAGAAATAAATATTTTAACTTTACCTTCTTTATATATCTTTGAAAATATTATGCACGTTCGCAAAAATCTACATAAATTTAAATTGAACAGTGACTATCACAATTATAACACTAGAAATAAGGATAGGATAGCTGTACAGAGATTTAGACTGACTAAGTCAAGAAAGTCATTTTTAGGCAACTGCGTTAGTTTTTACAATAAAATCCCGAAAAATATAACAGGGCTCACCGAGGGAAAATTCAAATCACATGTAAAAACTACATTAATGAAAAGAGGATATTATAAGGTTAAGAATTATTTAGAAGATAAAGATGTCTGGAGCCTTCCACTTCCGCCAAGTAGCCACTAATATTTATAGATATTACCTAGTTGTAAGCCAAAATTTGTGAGACTAATTCATTTATTATTTGAAAAAATAATGCCCCTCAGTTTCTTGCCTGTTCTTCTGAGTAGAGGCTTTTTATCCGAACAAGGCGGTCGAGTCTATTTAAATAACTTTGACGTTCATAAGTGTATCTTTGATACCTAAATTGAATAAAAACATTTTGACTTTGACTTTGACTTTATTATTAAATAACATAATATCTTGTCATGCCATTCCCGTCAACACGATATAGATATGACACGTGCTCTTACGATAAAGGAAAACATCCTACTAATATTATAAACGCGAAAGTTTGTAAGAATGGATGGATAGATGGATGGATGTTCGTTACTCTTTCTAGCCAGAACGGCTGAACAGATCTGGATGAAATTTGGCACAGAGATAGATTATAGTCTAGAATAGCACATAGAATACTTTTTAACCGCGGGTGAAACCGCGGGGCGCAGCCAGTCGTGAATAAACCGATACGTCATACACCAGAGTGTTACAAAAACCCTTTTTTTATCCGCGAGTGCGCATCCAGTATCGACTGGAGGATGCAATTATGCTAGTTTAAATTAAATATTGACTCTAAAAAAAATTGCACACACGACGCGCTCTGCCCACCTAAAAGCGTGAACGCAGCCACTAATCGCGTCCTAGGTTAGTTTAGTTAAGTTGACCTCACCAACAAGCACCAGTGATAATTTACAGAACCTTGATTGGAAGTTTTGATTAGTTGCTGTATGCAAGTTTTGATTAGTTGCTGTTAATGACTTGTAACACTAGGCCCGCGCACTCACCGGCAGCATGCACGACCAGCCCGATAGTGGCTGTCACGTTCTTCTCGCTCGGGCTGCCAGCGTCCGTGTATCTGGTGGACATCTGGTCTACTAGCAGCATGAAGACAAAACCTGGGGACAAGGAGAGATATTGTTCCTGATTATAGGGGTTTAGGTGATTGAGGAATCATACTCTCAGACTAAAATTTAAATGATGGATAGATGTTTGTTACTTAAGCACGCCAGAACGGCTGAATGGATCTGGATGAAGGAACAGAAATAGATTATATTCTGAAATAAATCTGAAAAAGCGATGAGAGCCTAGTTGGAGAAGGCCCTCTCAAGCCAGAGAGAGCTGGTTCAAACCCAGCCGACGGCACGAACCAATTTATTAATTGTGTGAATATATTATTATGTGCGTATTGTATGTCATCTGCTACATAACTGGAGCCCGGTGTATAGCGACAGGCTCGCCTCGGTCACATTTAGGACCGAATATCGTCCGGGGAAGAGTAAGTGTTGTATTACACCTCTGCCAGCCCCCTCAGGGAAAAGGCGTGACGATATGTG
Source organism: Peribatodes rhomboidaria (assembly GCA_911728515.1). NCBI lineage: Eukaryota > Metazoa > Arthropoda > Insecta > Lepidoptera > Geometridae > Peribatodes > Peribatodes rhomboidaria. The sequence goes on along the minus strand of OU452195.1, from coordinate 8,653,688 downwards.
TGTGAAAAAGTACAGGCTACTATTTTACCGCGAGGCGCAGCTAATTTAGCAATTTTTTAAACATATGATACACTATACATATGATACTTTAAGAACTCGGCTTCAAACAGCATCTATCTGCGTAGTACAATCCCGAATACTCACGTTCTTCGGACACGTATCTAGGCGAGACAGCCAGTCTATAGAGCGACTTGTCGTCCAGGGCAAGGTTGAAGGCATTAGACCGCGCGGCAGGTCACCTATGCGATGAACCGATCAGGTCAAATCTGCTGTGGGCGGTCCCGTGCATGAGTGCACAAGAATGACCTCGAGCAGAGAGACATGGCGAGATATTGTGAGGCGCATTACATCAGCCCCTGCCAATAACAATACTGCATGACGACCACGACCGCTCTGTCAAGAGCGTAGCGACCAAGAAGAAGATGATACACTAGCTGCGCCCCGTGGTTTCACCCAAGGTTAAAAAGTATCCAATGTGCTCTTCTAGACTATAATCTGTGTCAAATTTCATCCAGATCCGTTCAGCCGTTCTGGAGTGAAGCATCCATACATCCATCCATCTAGACATCTATCCAAACTTTCGCATTTTTCATATTAGTGAGAATTTATAAAAAGCGAAAACGCCCACAAGTGATGGACAGATGGACAGACAGACATTAAAGGCTCATCAATACATAGACGTACTAATTCAAACTTGGCGGCTGTGCGCGTCTCGTCTTGCCTCTCCGAAGCCCGCGGACTTCAAACTTGGCGGTTCACGTGCTGCAGCGGCAGATCTCTACACATTATAACGGTTTCCACGCGATTAATAGCAAGGTTCACTCGCGCGGTTGCCACGCTGCTATGTTTTGTATGTTTATCAAACCGCAAGCACACCGTGCAATTGAATTGCAAATGTTAGAAGGTACTAAAACCGCGCTGGGTCCGTCCCACGCCGAACTCTTCACACGCCCGCGCCAGTTAACACTGCTCATACTACGTGTTATATAAATTTTTCAATACAGACACACGTTCGCCCGCATGAGTTTTAGCTTTCCCTAAGTATGATATGATTAAAACTCACCGAGAACCAGTGTGATCCCAATAACAGAATGCAGATCATTATCATGGTCCGGCGGCTCCATTGTGATGTCTTTAGTGATCATGGTGGGCTGTGATCGCTCGCTGAACAAGGCGCGAACACCCTCAGGTATGATGACGGCTAGCGCTGTGCCGACGAGCAGGCCTGCTCCGAATACTGTTACTTTTTGCAACTTGTCCTGAAGACAACACATGTTATAAATCCTTTGACAAATAACTCCCCTCTACCTGTATTTCTCTTAAATAATAATAATTAAGATACTAGTTACCACAAGTCATGGTCCCCGGATTCAGTGGGGTGTAATATTTAAATTTTAAAAATATATATGAGTCACAATTGTAACCAATGATAATATAATTAGTTTTCCTGTCTTTTTCTTTTTCAATCTATATTTTTGTACTTAGCTGTAAAGACAATAAAAATAAAAAAATAAAAATATTAGAAACGTGAAAGTGAGTGCATTCATTTCTTTTGTTTGTAACACTTTCACACCTTTACTACTTGACTGAACATAATCACATTTTTCCGTACATGTTGTCAGGGTTACAGAAAAGGACATTTAGGGTACTTTTTATCTTGAAAAAAAATATGGGTCCTGTGGGAGGGGGGGTAGAACATACATAATATTTGTTACATTGGGTGCAGTTAGTACAGAAAGATAAAAAAAAAACTCTGCATAATGTCGTTAAAATAGTCTGATATAGGTAAAGTATACTAGCTAAAGTTATAGCCAGCAAGTAACATAGAGTGGGTTAGATCTATCTGATCCCTATCTGATATCCTGGAATATATGAATCAGAAATGATTATGGACTTTGGAGTTAGAATAAAGTTTTTGGCTGGTAAATAGTAACATTTAAATTATTTTAGGCTTTAGTTTAGGTTGTTTGGTTTAGGAGTTCTGTACTTGCTATATTACTTTCTTGCTTGAACTTCAGGTATTATTTTACTTCTATTTATTCTAATCTATGCTCATCACTCTAACTCCATACAGACAATTTTAAGATATGGAGTTGCTGATGATTCTAAGTGCATATATATATAATAATGTTTAAGGAATAAATGAATTTTGAATTTGACAAACACCTGGAGTAGTTTTTTTTTTGCAATTAGGAAATAATATTCAGTTAAATTAAGTTTGCTTTAAGATTTATTTCGTAAATGGTGTATGCCAGACAGGCAGGATTTTAATTTGCTTAGGTTGCTTGGATTGCTAATTTGTTTTATCCAATATTTTATAGTAGAATTGTATTGTATTTAATTGATGATTTTAAAAGAATGATATATTTTAGATAGGGCTATTTTCAAGTTTAGAATTTTTATGAAAAGTTATTTCTAATCAAAAAACTCTTTAATGTTGACCTAAAATTAAACGAAACTTGTTTAAGTCGCTTAGTAGCCATAAATTACTAATAGCTTTCGAAATGATTGCTAAATCAGCATTTTATGGGTAAACAGATGGCGGTACTTTCAATCACTTTCTATAGATGTTTTTATGATATTTTTAGGGAAATGTTTTAAAGATACTGTACCTCAGACATGCTGACATTCAGGGGTATACTTCCAGCTATGTAGGACCCTACTAACATCACTAAAACTAACAAAATAAGGACCCAGGTCCCTTCCATCGTGAATTTCACTTTTTTATTGAATTTAAAAGAAGTGGAGCGGCACTGCGCGGTTTTGAAGTTATAGACGAACTAGTTTGTTATTGAATGGTCGCGTTTCATGCTTCAGACGATTAATTCTGTTGTAAACTAAGATATTTCGTCAAAAAGAAATTTCAACTATTTCACACAAATTTTGACATCGACATGATCGAAATCGTTTTGTAAAGTTTGGTTTGTTTTATGACAACACATCAGCAGTGCTGTCAGTAAGCAATATTGAAAAGAAAATTTAACCGGTAAAGACAAAAAACCGTAAGGACGTGTGCATCTCTAAATTTTCATTTAAAAACATTTCGTTCATTCACGTTTCATCATTTTTTATCTACAACAACAAAAAAAAAACTTTGAGTGTCTAAAGATATTTCTGAACGAATTCTTACGGCGTCCTGCTTGCTGGGTGCCTGTTTCTTGAATTTCTTGTATTTTTTTAAGTTTTTAAGTGATTACTAGACTTATTAAACAAACATCAAGCTCAACAAGTCAATAACCCATGTTACAACCAGTGAAACAGTCAAATTTACTTTTAATTTAGTGGTGGTAATTGTGGTGCTTTCATAACCTATACATCATTGTCTGATAAACATTTTCAACAGAAAAACGAGCCACAACACCTAATAATATGTCTGCGACCGAAGAAACACCGGAGAACACTGAAATCGTACGTTAATCATCATTTCATCTCCTAACTTATAACAGTTTTGCCATTAAAAACTACTTGTAACGACCGTGCTTCGTTTTGTAATGCTTCGTCAGAAACCATTTTTAATTACATCTTTCCATCAACAGGCTGCATGTTTAGTTTGTTTTCAGGGTGTCTTTGTTTATATTGTTTTTAACTATATTCGCCTAATAATTCATGTTAAAATATATTATGGTTTATGGAAAATGTTTAAGCATCGAAATACATACAACATACATGCATTACACATGAACATAGAAAAAGTATTATGTACACACGTACTAGATTTCATCATCCGATCACAAACATTCGTCTACTCCCGTGCACTGAAATCCTTGTATTGCGCCTTGCATTAGTATGGCCCCAACACGCGTGCAGTGTGCTTGTGTGCAGAGCAGCGCTAATTTGCTGGAATCTTTAGTGTGAACCTGGATGGACGGAAATTAGCAATTCAGTAGTCAATGCTGCCGCAAATCAGCCCACAGTGGGCAGGCTCACCAGGCCACGGTTACGTAAATTTTTGTTTGGTTCGGCTCCTTTAGTATGTAGTACATTAATCTCTTTGTATTTATTTATCATTTTACTAAGCATGATCACACAACATAATGCTTGGCAGCAAATGTAAAAGCATTTATGTAAATAATAATAATAAATAAAGCACATACAGTAAATGTGGAACAAAGTAACACTAGACCATGGGCCCCTAGAGACAACCAAGTTTGGGACTTGCAACATAAATCTACATCATGTGTCCTTCCATAAGCTACTATTGTTTCTAATCTGTTTAAGTATCTAATGTTCATAAATATTTATCTTACTAAAAATATATTACAACCCTGATTACTCATATGTCAGTCGTTTATCTATCAACTATCTCCTTTACCTGCGGCTTCACTCTCATTTCATGGCCTCATAGTAATGTTTATTCTATTATTTAATTACAGGCAAGCAGCCTAGGGCTGATGTGCCTACATCACACTGTTAAATTAAAATTGTCCAAATTCACTAAATGTTAACACACAATTTGACTGCCTTGGTGGCTCACTTGGTAGTGAACCTGCCTTCTGAGCTTGGGGGTGTGAGTTCATTTCCCAACTAGGGCAAACATTTATGTGATGAACATTTGTGTTTGTTCTATGCCTGGGTGTTAATATCTATTTATGTATGGATTTAAAAATATACATGGTTGTATATTAGTCTCTGGCAGCCATAGTTTGCTTAGTTTGGGTTCAGGCGACCGTGTGTGACAATATCCCAAACTTATTTTTTTAATATTCATCTAAAAATGTTTGTCAGAGACATTTTCTTTTCGTGCTACTAGCCATCAAGCCGGTTCTTACTTAAATGTTAGCATGTTTTTTGCCTACACCTGACTGTTGTCTTAACTGAATCTCAACATCTTGAAATTAATGAATGTTAATAAATAGTGGTATTGTGTATTTCCAGGACTGGGGCAATGAGCGGTTGATGCGCGCCCAGCGAGCGGTAGATGCAAACGTGTACGATGTGGATTCATGGTCGCTGCTCATCCGGGAAGCCCAGACGAGGCCTATCAATGACGTACGCACTGTGTATGAAAACTTGATCGCTGCGTTTCCTACTACTGGAAGATATTGGAAGATTTATATTGAGCAAGAGGTTGGTATCTTCTGTCTCTTTCATTCTCTCTCTCTCTCTTTCAGTATCTTTCTCTCTCTCTCTCTCTCTCTCTCTCTCTATTTTTCTTAAGGCGAAAGTACATGGTACAAGTAATACTGTTGTTATAACTCTAACGGTTGCTGTTTACTTAACAAAAGTACATTCGATCATTTTACATCTAAATAAAATGATGTTACGAGCGAGCGAGACACCTGCTGCGCTTGTACCCTCTTTCTCTCTCACTCTCTTGACTCGGTCCTAAAAGTAGGGTCTGCCTATCGAAAACCTGTAAAGTCATTTTTCAGATGAAAAAATTAAACTTAGCAGTAAATTAATGAAATTGTTCCAATTTTCAGATGAAGGCGCGAAACTTTGAGAAAGTCGAAAAGGTAAGTTAAAGGTTATCACTCATTAGAGCCACCCGGGACCCGACACGCACCGCATCGTCTCGTGCGGTTAGGTATTCTCTAAATGAACTTCTATGGATATGCGCTCACTACATCAACTCCGGATCGACTTGGCGTAGGCTCTCATCGCGCGGGCGGCGAGAGGCCCACTCGGTGACCATGCGCCGCCCGCGAGTGATTGACGGGATTACAAGTGACAATCGCTGACAGACTACTTGGAAATTCGTTGACCACGCGAGGTTCACTGGTTGACCACGCGGCGTCTACCCGTTGACCATCAGTCGAGGCGCTCCCGAGTCGCTCCAATGAGTGATAACCTTAATACAACAGCGTAAGTTAGTTTAAGAACCATATAAGAACTGTGATTACTGTTAGTAAGTACATATTTAAGGTATATAGTAGTCTAAAGGCCAGAACACACTGAAATGGACACCACGGCAAAGCGGTATGGTGATCCAGAACGGATTTTATTGCAATTTTCTATTTGTATGAAAACCTGTCACAGAATTAATAAGTTTTGATATAAAAGAAAAAGATTTCATAAATCAAGTTTTTGAATATTAACTATTAGAACATTATTAGGAAAGTACTGGAGCAAGTTGCTCCAGTACTTTTTGCCAGTTGCCAGTGCCCCGGAGCCTCACTCCAGTATTTCACGCACTCCGGGAACCGTGACTTTTGTTAACTAGTATTTTAATGATTATTATTTAACATATCGTCACGCCTTTCCCCCCGAAGGAGCTGGCAGAGGTGTAAAACACCCACACTTACGACACGATATTCAGTGACATGTGACAGGGGGCGAGCCTGTCGCCATACACCGGGCTCCAGTCATGTAGCAGATGACATACAAGAAGACAAATTGAATTAAAGCATGTAAACAGCGGGCGCAACCCGGTGTTGGGAGGCAATTTTTTGAAAAAATATGTCTCAGTTTCTTGCCTGTTCTTGTGGGTACAATACAATACATCTTTATTGCACACCAAAAATACAAAGTAAAACAAACATAAAGAAAAAATTAAACAATAAAATATCATTCGGCAGTACAAGGGCGGCCTTATCGCCTAAAGCGATTTCTTCCAGGCAACCTTTGGATGGACAGGACAGAACGAAATATGACAAACGGTCGGTGGCATACTTTTTCTGAACAAAGTGGTAGTTGTAGAGTAATCGACCGAGACTTCGACAAAAATGCTTTCGATCGACCGAATTCTGTCTGGATCTTTCAAAATTGCGGAGATATGATTTTTTTTAATTACCGAACCTGCTCACAAAATTTCACGAGAAACGGTTGAGGAATGATACCTGTAGAGGAGACAGACGTCGGCCGCGAGGTCTACAAGTCTACGAGTCACTAGTTTTTAGAACTATGACGTTCGTAAGTGTTTCTTCGATACCAAATTCAATTCAAAATCTTTATTCAAAACGAATACAGACTTTTGATTTGTTGCAATTTTGTGTGACAGGTTACATATTCTTAAAAAAACCGTTCTGGACCCCAACAGCTTTCCCGCCACGTCCGCTTCAGTGGGCTTCGGACCTTTAAACCTAAAAAGGCTAAGACTGCGTTTCCACTAAGGCGGAGCTAAGCGAAGCGGTGCGTAATTGACCAATCAGAATGCTCGAAATCTCCGCTCCACATCAGTGGAAGCATTGTTATTGGTTAACTATACACAACTCCGCCCCAGTGTAAATGCAGTCTAAATAACGTCAGCTGTGAACAATAGACAAGTCATAGATGTAAGATGAAATAAAATATCCAAGTAATTGTATTATTATCTTTTTTTTCGGCTAGGGTCGCTGTGTTCAGACATGTTGGAGGAGAATTTCTTTGGCTAATTGAAAATATGTGGACATTAAAATAAGGCAGACATCATGATCATCAGTCAATTTACACTCGCTGCTGAGTATAGGGTTGCGTTACCATCAGAGAGCAGGGGGGCTATTCTTGCGCGTGAGATGAGATGAGATTTTATCTTGGTCACTCTCACACCTATGACGTTTCAAACGAGAGCAACAAGGACGAAAAAGAGTGAGATGAAAATCTCAAATCTCCGAATAGGGTGTCAGAGCGGTGCGAGAATGTGTATAGCAGGTTTTTTTTCTTCCTAACAAACTCCGTCAAGTGACTGCTAGTATAATCTCGCTCGCGTCAATATCACACATTCCTTCCACAAATCTCTCGTACACATCCTTAGCACATATTCCTAGCACACATTCCTCGCCTGTTTTGTTACTACAAAAATCTCGCTCGCCAAGCCGTTTTCACATTAGCTGCGCTGAGCGAGACTAGCTAAATGAAGCGACTCTTTTGGTTTCTTTTGGTTCTTAACAAACACATCTCTCGCTACGCATCCTCGCACATCTCTGGTGGAAACGCAGCCTTAGTTATTTATTAATCTCATCCACAAAGTAAAACTATTATTAACTATTATACTTTTATATTTTTTTTTTAAAGTAAATGGTTTAGTTTAGAAAATCTTATATTAATTTTATTTTGTCTTTATTTGGCACAACCTGCGTGGTTTCACCCACGGCTAAAAGTAGCCTATGTGCGATTCTAGAGTACAATCTATCTATGTGCCAAATTTCATCCAGATCCGTTCAGCCGTTGTGGTAACAAACAAACATCCATTTATCCAAACTTTCGCATCCTACTAATATTATAAACGCGAAAGTTTGTAAGAATGGATGGATGTTTGTTACTCTTTCACGCCAGAACGGCTAAACAGATCGGGATGAAATTTGGCACAGAGATAGATTATAGTCTAGAATAGCACATAGGATATTTTTAACCGCGGACAAAACTGCTAGGCGCAGCTAGTTTATAATAAAAGTCTGATGTAATAATTTTTCTTCTTAATTTTTTTTGTTAGTCTTTTTTTCGTAAACCAATATGTGGTGTCATTTATTTTGTTCAAATCTTTGAATTGAATAACAATAAAAATAAAATAATATTACTAATTTCTATGAGAATGAGAATTAATATAAAATACATAAATACATGGTAAAATATCTTTGAAATTTCAAGTTTATGCCAAAGAAGCTCACTTTCGAAATGTAATCCCTTTATCGTAATATAAATAGCACTATTTAAAATAAATATATTTTTTATTTACTTTTAATTTTTGAATACATTAGGCTAGGGTCTTTATAGTACTAGCTTTTTAAAAAATGGCCAAACACAGGCTCAATATTTCATAGTATTTCAATAGCATTATTATGTGTTGTGTTGGGAAGAATGTGTGAGAGAAGCATGTTAGGCCGCGTTTTTGGCAACGGCGGGCAGCGGAGCGGTAGCGTAGCGGCGGCGGCGGCGTCAATTGAGGAAGATAAAATGTGACTAAAAATTGTAAGGGATTTAATGAACTTCCTGATAAACTAGGTCCATAGGAGCGTTTTATTAATGAAATTATTATATTAGTAACTAAGTAAATAGATTAAAATAAATAATATTAAATTTTACAAACCTACCTATAATTAACAGTAGACTGGGACAGGTACCATAAAGGAAGCAATCAATTATTGAGTATTGAATATTGAGGTAACTTATTCAGCTAAGTTTTATCTTTTTAACTATCTAAGGCCCACTTGCAGAAGATGCGGAGTTAAATTGTTTAACGCAGGTTTAATTAGGTCTTAGTTAAAGTGTTATAAATATCACTCTGTATTGTGTTTGCAAGGTTAGCTTGTAACTCTTAATGGCGCAAAACGATATATCGTTAAACCTCTAACGAGCAGTTAACTCTTGATTAAAAATATAACCCGAGCTTCTGCATTTGGCCTATAACGAGACTAATTTTGCTTATTACTATTTAGGTACAAAGTATGGTAAATACCTCAATAAATGAGTAATTCATTAATTAGTGTTAGAAGTTTATACTTAAAATAAAAAAGATACGCAATTGCGTATAGAATACCCGTGCCGCTTTCGTCATGCCCCGCACGACACTCGCTCCGCTGCACGCTAAGCCCGAAAACGCAGCCTTATAGGGTTTAAAAAAACACTCGATTCACCGTCAATATCTTCTGTGAAGAAAAAACTGGGTAAGTGCTTAGATTATTAATCTATTATCATCTATACTAATATCCTAAGACGGTAAAGTTTGTATGTAGGGGTTAATTTCAGGAACTACTGGGCCCGTACCGTGACCGTATTTTCATGATGGTAACGTTTTGTTGTCGGTGCTGAGGGACCGCGAATCGTATCGCCGCGCAATAAGGTTCATGGTCGCTCAGCGTCGGAAACAAAACGTTACCATCAAGGCATGGTACGGGCCCTGCTGGCCTAGCATGCGCAACGCGACATATGTCGCGACATATGGCGGTATGTCGGCTCTTTTTATCGAGACAGACGTATGGTTACATATAGCCTTGTCACGTTCTCGCATGACAAAAAGTGACGAGAAATTTTTTTTCGCTCGCGCATGCTAGGGGTGCTGGTCCGATTGTGAAAATTCTTTCATTTAATAGATAGCTACATAATCACTGAATGACAGGCTGTGAAACGTGAACGAAGCCGCGGGCAGATGAGCTAGTGTATGAATTTTTATGAGTAGTAAAGTTTTCAAAATTAAAAGCAGGTTGTAGTTATCTATTTGAGCTTAATTTTGAATGAGACGTAGATTTGAAAGGGAGGTGAAAGTATAAATGATATTTTGTTCACTGAGCTTGTTGGCTGGTCTACAAGATAACCCCCTATAGATACCGTATCGAGTTTTTCATTTCGACAATAAATACTTAAAGGATGGCGCCAACTGCAAAGTCTGGTACAGCTTCCTATTGTTTGATCAAGGTTACGCCCAGCTGTGCCTATTAATTTTGTCAACTGCTGAGAAATGAAACATACACAGACGAGCAGGAATATACGACCCATGAAAGTGAATCTTTAGTAGTATATTTAATTATTTTATTTACTATGCACAACATCATTTACTGTGATTAACAAAACAAAATACCAAATGTATGTTATAACTATGTTCTACATAGTTATAACATACGTTTTGGTCCAGACTGCTAAGTAGCCTAATTTATTGGATAAAAAAAATACATTTGAAGATGATCTACATAATTGTTGACCCTTGTGCGCTGTAAAAAAGATAGAGTATGAGTTTTTATTAGTTACGTAAACTTTATTCGTTTTCATTTGGCTCTTTACATTTCAGTAAAGCGCAACGTTAATGAACTAAGTTAGAAGTAGAGAGACAAACGAAAACGTTTGCGTTAACTATCGAAATTCATATTAAGCCCACAGGGTCTAAATCGGTATGAGAGAATCCACTTGATCTTGCGGTATCTAAAGGAGGTAATCTGTAGGTCGCCCGCACAGCGATCTGTTTCCGATCGGATCCCACAAATTTCAAACTCAAATTGTTCGACTGAGTTTCAAACTCAGTCTACTTTTATAGATTTTAGTATAAATCTGATCGGAAGAATGAGTCACGTTTAAAAACAGAAACCGGAATGATATTCGAATATAATTTGAGTTTAAAATTTTTGGAATCCGATCGGAAACGTTTCCGAATGATTATCAATACCTATGCAGGTCACATCGTAGTTCGGATAGGTATCTCAAAGGTAAATACCTAATATCACTATAATTTAAATATATTTTGATACAGAAATCGAAGATAAAAAAAAATAATTACAGCGCAATGCGGTTTCACCCGCGGGCCAAGAGCAACCGTAAATTTTTTCGGGGTAAAAGGAACCCTATGTCCTTTTCTGTATCCCTGACAATGTGTATGCAAAAATTCACGATGAATGGTTGAGTAATTAAAGCGTGAATGCGACAAATATACTAGTTTACTAATGTACTAGTTTTTTTTTTTTGTGTAAAATACTTACCTACTAATGTTAATTCTGCGTTTCTTTAGTTACTGTAGTTTTCCAACCTAACCTACCATTTCCGCACGGCAGCTGTTCCAGAGATGCCTCATGAAGATACTGAACATCGAACTGTGGCGGCTGTATCTTAATTACGTGAAAGAAACCAAGTGTATGCTGCCCACTTACAAGTAAGTACCTAAGGACAGCAGAGTGCTTAGTGTGAGTTTTTCTTACTTTTCGATGGCGTAAAAGTAACTCCAATTTGTATGAAAATTAAAAAGCGCCACCTAGTGGGAGTAATGAGAAACCGCAATTGTGAGTGCGAGTTTTTTGTTTACAGCCAACATTGACATGAAAAATTTACTTTTTCACGGTGAATTTACGCGAATCGAGTGGCGAACCAAGTGGTGGAATCGAACAAGCTCGATTGGCACTCACACTCGCTCGTTTTCGATTGTCGATCCGTGTGACGTAAACTCGTTTACGCTGTAGTAAAGTTATTCGATTTACTTTGACCAACTCACACTAAGCACTCTGAACGCCGATTATCCGAACTAATTGGGACTGGGGTCGATTCGGATCGGACATAGACTGGTAATAAAGAAAAACGAACTGTCACACATAAAATAAACTTTATTAAGTTTAACAAACACAGTTCTACAGTAACGCTCACTTGAACATCTCGATTAGAGTAAGTTGCAACCCCATCAGGCCTTGATAGTCCGGCGACCACTTTAGACTAACTTCGCGTTGGCGTAAGGTTTTCCATAGCCATTTCGTCTAGAAGAAGATGACGAGCGAAGAGAGCGAGTAATGATACTGATGAGCCTTTAAAGTTATCTACAGAGTGACAGAGTGTTTTTTTTTAATGACTTTTGCACTTCTCTAATCATTCTTAAATAACTAAGAATGTCCCTTGTATTATGGATTCATTTAAAAGCTAATGATGTAGACAACCTCCCTATGTAAAGTGATTTTTGATTTGTTTTGTCTATCTATTTAATAAATCAGTCAAAAGTGACCCCTTACAAATGCGGATATTTTTCATAGCTCTATTTTCGCTTAAGAAGGATTTAAAAAAAACCCAAGAACATAGGGGCAGAGATATTGTTAATTTAATTGAACATGCTAAATTTCATCATAATCTGACAAATGGTTTTCAAGAAATTTGAGTAGCGCGTTTGTATGGAAATTTCAGTGCGTCGCGGGCCTCTTAACAAAAATACAAAGTACAAATAAAAATTCACACATGTAGTGTCTTGCCTCTAGCTTTCAGCTATAATCATTGAAATATATCCGGACTCTAAACTTGTTTCAAAAAAACAAAAAAAATTGCTTGGTTTTAAATTTTTATATTACGTTTATGACTCATTCGGATAATTAGCGATTCCGTTAATCGGCGTTCGGATAATCGGCGTTCTACTGTAAATAAATATTTAAAACATTTTGCACATACGGTTGTCTGACCTCAAACTCAGCAAACCTTGTACTATGGCTGTCATAGACTGATTTACATCCTACATAAATATAATTTTAAATAGATATTAGCCTAGGCATATGCATCACATAAATGTTTGCCCTAGGTGGGAATTGAACCCACTCCCCCAAGCTCAGAAGGCAGGTTCACTACCAACTGAGTCACCGAGGCAGTCAAATAAATAATTATGCCCGAATAAATGTAAATGTTACTCAGCTCATAATTTTACAGGGAGAAGATGGCGCAGGCCTACGACTTCGCTCTCGACAAGATCGGACTCGACATCCACGCCTACCCGATATGGAACGACTACGTGACGTTCCTCAAGGGGGTCGAGGCTGTCGGCTCGTACGCGGTCAACCAGAAGATATCCGCCGTCAGGAAGGTTGGTAACGGTTGGCTACCAGTAGCGAATCGAGGGGCTAAGGAGCTCAAACCCCACCAAAACATCCGAGTCAAGAATAAAAAAATGAAAAATTAAAATATTTTTTGTAACAACTTATTACCTATAAAATACATTGTTTACTGGTTGCCTCACGAGGCAAGCCTGGGTCGAGGCAACCCATAGTCCTGTTCAGCACATTACTTTTCGCCTTTCAAGACCGGGATTCACAATACATAATACAAAAAAATATATAAATCTCAATACATATATCACAAGTATTTATCCGTATAAATTATCCTACTTTCTAAATACAATTAATTTTACAGTTTTGCTTTAGCAAAAAATGTCAGAACAGTTACTTTACAATTTTTAAAATAGCTTCTGTTTTGTCATACGACAAAGATTTTAACCATTTTCGGATCAGATGTTTCGCTTCGGTGGCTTTAAGTTTTTAATGTCACAAAATTTAACAACTATACCATAAACAAAGCCAGTAACAAATGGATTAAAATGTGTGCTTTTTTAAGGTTCCGTTTCCAAACGGTACCCGCGACGTTATCACTGAGACTCCGCTGTCTGTCCGTCTGTCACCAGGCTGTATCTCATAAACCGTGATAGACAGTTGAAATTTTCACAGATGATATATTTCTGTTGCTGCTATAACAACAAAAACTAAAATACAATAAAATAAATTTATATGGGACCACCTCTAAAGTATGAACTACCGAACAAAAAAAAACAGTAAAATCGACTACAATTGGCGGACTAACGCGTAACATACGTACAAAAAAAAACAGTCGAATTGATAACTTGCTCTTTTTGGAAGTCTGTTAAAAATTAAACATAAGATTGAAAGATTTGATGAAAGGAGATTGACAAAAGAGGATTACATGGCGAGTGTGAATGGTCAAGTCGGTCAGAGTCGACATAGACGCACGTACTCGTATCTCGACCAAATAGAAGACGTCATAAAGAAAGACCAGGTCACGAGTACACGTTACCGACGACCTCAGACCCGTCTTCGGAACGGTTACACCGGACTACATCCCGAAACACGACTAGGTCATTTCACGGCATGGCTTGGTCCGGTGGGTGGTAACTAGCCACAGCCGAAGCCTCCCACCAGAGTTTGCTACCCGGTTAGCACTACCCGGGGACCACGTGTAGGGAATCAGAAGAGTACACTCCTACGGACGTGGGTAGCTCAGCCCCCAAAAATGTAAAAAAAGTGTATGAAAAGACTCGTGGAAGTCTAAGAAGCGATAGAAGTGTGCCAGGATCGTATCAACTGGAGAGAAGTGGTCTCTACCTACCTCTAGAGGCGTGATTATCTTAATATCTTAATATATATAAATCTCGTGTCACAATGTTTGTCCTCAATGAACTCCTAAACCACTTAACCGATTATAATAAAATTCGCACACCATGTGCAGTTCGATCCAACTTGAGAGATAGGATAGTTTATGTATATATTTACTTGTAATAACTATTTAGAATGTGTTAGAAAATATAGCTTTATTATTATTATTATCAATCTTACATACATATATCTGTATAATTTTATAAATCTTTTCAGTTACTATCTTCAGAGTATACTGTGTTAGAGTCGCATTCCGCGACAAAAGCCTCCTCCATTTCGCTCTTTCTTTTGCTGCTCTGCTCCACGTCCTGCTGCCAGTTTGGTGATATCACTCCAGCGTTTGTGTGGTCTCCCTGGTCTACGTTTAGCGTTTAGCGTATGTAAGATTGAAATTCAAAACAAAACATCGAGTGTTGTATACAGCTACATAAACTGTTCAAATTATACTTACATAAACATACACGTCATACTAAACTAATGTAATTATGTTCCAGGTGTACCAAAAAGCAGTGATAACCCCTATCATAGGCATCGAGACGCTGTGGAAGGATTACATCGCCTTCGAACAGAGCATTAACAGCATTATTGGTGAGTACAAATATTAACCTATAAATATCCTACTAATATTGTAAACGCGAAAGTTTGTAAGAATGTATGGATGTTTGTTACTCTTTCACGCAAGAACGGCTGAACAGATCCGGATGAAATTTGGCACAGAGATAGATTATAGTCTAGAATAGCACATAGGATACTTTTTAACCGCGGGTGAAACCGCGGGGCGCAGCTAGTATTACCTATAGCGATGATAGCCTAGCCGGAGAAGGCCTGCCTCTCAAGCCAGAGGGAGCGGGTTCGGACCCAGCCGACGGCACGCACCAATTTGTTCATTGTGTGAACATATGTGCGTATTGTATGTCATCTGCTACATGACTGGAGCCCGGTGTATGGCGACAGGCTCACCCCCTGTTACATTTCGTACTGAATGTCGTCCGGCGAAATGTGGGTGTTGTACACCTCTGGCAGCCCCCTCGGAGGAAAGTAATGCAACATCCACACTTCGCCGGACGATATTCAGTCTCAAATGTGACAAGGGGTGAGCCTGTCACTCACCTCACACCTGTACACCGGGCTCCAGTCATGTAGCAGATGACATACAATACGCACATACATATGTTCACGTGCCGTCGGCTGGGTTTGGACCCGCTCCCTCTGGCTTGAGAGGCGGGCCTCCTCCAACTAGGCCATCATCGCTAAAGACTAATAACGAACATGTTTATTTGTACTACAGCCGAGCGGATGGCCATGGAGCGCTCCCGCGACTACATGAACGCGCGCCGCGTGGCCAAGGAGCTGGAGACAGTCACGCGAGGACTGAACAGGAACATGCCGGCCACGCCGCCCGCTGTGGACAGGGAGGAGATCAAGCAGGTACAATACAATACAATACTTTATTGACACCAAATACAAAATCTAAACTAAACATTCAAAAATATAGGCGCAATGGGCGGTCTTATCGCTTAAGAGCGATCTCTTCCAGACATCCCTTGGATGGAATAAAAACATTATGATTAAGCATGGACGGTGGTGTGTGCTAAAAAAAATATACAAAATAATAATTAAGCAATGTACTTACAAAATTGAGAATTATAATAAACATACATACTAATATCTACATAAATAAATTCTAAATATACAAATAAACTACCCAGTCATAAACATACACAAGTACCTACATCAGTAAGTAGTACGTGATTGACTTAGCGAGCGAAGCGTCTCTGCTCCAGCTTCTACAAATATTGTTACTTGAACTAATATCTAGTGTATTTCCGCTTTAACGTCGCATTAAGTACATCAAGGAATTTGAGTTTTTTATTCTATTATTAATTTTGAATTTTTTTTTTAGTTAATTTAATGAAATTTACTAGAAAACTTTATAAAAATTGATATCTGAATTTAATTTAAACGTTATACAATTTGATATTTCAACTAACGAATTTAACAGACCTAATTTAATGAAATTACAAAAAAAACTTTTTACAATTTGATATATGAAGCTAATTGACTGCCTCGGTGGCTCAGTTGGTAGTGAACTTACCTTCTAAGCTTGGGGGCGTGGGTTTGATTCCCACCTAGGGCAAACATTTATGTGATGAACATTTGTGTTTGTTCTATGTATGTATTTAAGTATGTATTTAAAGGAATTTAACAGAAATAGTTTCAAGAAATTTACAACAAAATGTTATCAAAAAATTAATACAATTTTATTGATAACAATATTTATTGTATAATATTTTAGTTATACAATAAAATTGTATGATTAAAAACACTAGATATTAGTTCAAATAACAATTTTGAAGATGAACTTTCGCAAAGTAACGCCTGATTCAATTAACTTCGACAAATATGATTACATAGGTCCGGCGCCTGGTTTTCCTTCTCTCGGTTGAAAGGCGTGACAATATGTATGTAGAATTACAATTTTGTATGTTTTAATTTTGTACGGAGACACGATTATATTTCTTTAGAAATTTAACAACCTAAGACCAGCACCTTGTATAACCCTTATCTTATATCTTTAAATGAGCAATTCTTGTATATATAAATATATATATATAATTGGAATCTCGGAATCGGCTCCAACGATTTTCATACAATTTAGTATATAAGGGGTTTCGGGGGCGATAAATCGATCTAGCTAGGAATCATTTTTAGAAAATATCATTTTATTCGTGTTTTATCGATAATCAACTTAAACATAAACTTGGAAGAAAAATAACAAAAAGGAGGCGTTGACTCTTCCTGACATCTATTGGCGAATAATAATACTATTTTTTGTGAGCAACTAATTGCTTTAACGACACAACAGCAGATGGCGTTGTTAAGTAACACGAAGTCAATGAGTGTTTGCTTTGAGGTTAGACTAAAATCAAAGGTACTACATATAATATGAAAAAGTGAGTCTTTGTTCATTTTCTTTGTTTCTTTGTAACGCTTTCACGTCTGAACTACTCAACCGATCGTCTTAAAATTTTGCATACATGTTGTTTAGGGTACAGAAAAGGACATAGGGTACTTTTTATCCCGGAAAAATCAACGGTTCCTGTGGGACCGTGGGTGAACCCACGGGTCGCAGCTAGTGTACTATAATTTGTCCCCGACCCAGGTGGAGCTATGGAAGAAGTACATATCGTGGGAGCGCGGCAACCCGCTCCGCAGCGAGGACACGGCCCTGGTGTGCCGGCGCGTCATGTTCGCCATCGAGCAGGGCCTGCTGTGTCTCGCGCACCACCCCGACGTGTGGCACCAGGCGGCGCAGTTCCTGGACCACTCGGCCAAGCTGCTGCAGGAGAAAGGGGTAAGTCTTTTTTTTATGAAGAATAGGTCGGCGTTTGACCACCAACTCGCCTGATGTTAAGCGACGTTGTGGTCTAAGATGGAGCATAACGACCTATAAGGTACTTATTCACTCTAGCCTTGAAGTTTTGTGGAGTGAAGAAGTACAAAGACGGCAGTTGAGTGAGGCGCTACAAGGGCGCTACTGCTCAGACCACTCTTCGGAACTTCCCTAATATAATAGGTTGCCTGGAAGAGATCGCTCTTAGTGATCAGGCCGCCAGTTGTTGCACTGCAGTTTAAGTTTTTTTCTGTTCTTTTGTTTTGTTATTTCTGGTGTGAACAATAAAGTGTTTATCTATCTATCTATGTAATATAATATCTTTACTAGTACTCCGTTATCTCTTAGTCCTCCTACTGTCTTAGTTCCTACTTGCTCCGGGTTCCTGCAAAGCACAATAGTGCTCCTCTCCTAATTTCTGGCCTTAAGGCCTTAAGGTATTTCACAAAATCACCAAATACAAGTATTTTGGTTACGTCTAGTTTGATATGAAGAGTTATGATGATCAGGTACAAAAAAATACAGCTGGTAGAAGAAACAACCAATTAAGGTTTAACCGAAGATTAATTTTGAAAATCATTCTCGTTTTGGAGAAAAAAAAACAGAATAAAGGATCTTCTTAAAAAATAGGTTGTCTGTAAAGTCGGTTTACTGACGATAGTTGAACGTGACAACATGCTCACTCAAGTAGGAGAGAGACGGATGTCGAACGCTGCCGAACGCAAAGGCCGATTGTGCTTCTTTGTCGCTCGTTACGCGCTCTCGCTTGCACTTCAAGCCTTACATGGAACGCCTCAGAGCGAGGTAACGCCGCATTTTTTCGTGCGTGCAGCCGGCTCTATCGAATTATAAGACGTTGTCACGTCAAAAACTATTGGAACGTGGTTCTCTAAATTTTCAGCGATTACATCACTTTTTTTTTCGATAACTAAATAGCCAGATTAGTTCTCTAAAGTTTTACCGAGCAATTTATTTTTATTTGTGTCCTTGTTACGATTAATACCATTAAAAACGGCAAAAAATAATAATTTTACGCGCCGATGTCTTTTTACCATGAAATTTGATATACGACTTTCAACTCTAAATGAAGCGGCTTAAGTAAACGTGTGTGTGGGTGAAATATCGTGCTATGACGGCGCCTTAAGGGCTGGTATTCTGTCGCTACTGGGAAGCAATACAACCAGGAAATCCCAGCCAACATATTTTAGTAAAACTTTTATTATTATGTAAAATTGTTACGAGCTGGGTTAGTATAAAAGGAATGAAACGTCGATGTATGCGAAGATCACTTTATTCACCAAGTACACAAACAAACTCTGTTACACTGCAGTTGACAATTGCACTATAACGCTCTGAACACTACTCGTACAATTACTATGATGTTAGCACTTCGAAACTCAGATCAATCTAGAGGAAAAGATGGAACACTGCATTACATATATATATATATTTTTTTTTAATGTACAATAGGTCGGCGTTTGACCACCAAATTGCCTGATGTTAAGCGACGTTGTGGTCCAAAATGGAGCACGACGACCTATAAGGTACTTATTCACTCTAGCCTTGAAGTTTTGTAGAGTGAAGAAGTACAAAGACGGCAGTTGAGTGAGGCGCTACAAGTGCGCTACTGCTCAGACCCGTCTTCGGAACGGTTACACCGGATTACATCCCGAAACACGACTAGGTCATTTCACGGCATGGCTTGGTCCGCTGAATATATCTCGCTGAAGCCACTTCTGTTTCAATGTATGTGCGTGGTAATGTTGCCATGAAAAACATTTACAATTGCACGAAAACTAATATTAATTCCCAAAACTCTACGTTAGCCATTTCCGTTCCAATATACAACCTTAGGAGATGTAATATTTTAAGACTGCACATATTTGTAAGAGTTTAATGTTACGGCTTTATCAAAATTGACTTTTAAAAAAACTACACAGTTTTTAAAAAGAACCTCAAAATGTAGTCCTGGCCACACTTTTATAATGCACTATGTATATTTAAGTACACGAAATTATGCCATAAACCAATGTACATAATGTCGAGGTAAGAATAACCAAGCGAGTAGCGTAGTTTTTTTGCGTCAATGTGTGAGTGTTGTGCACATATACGACAGTAGCGTAGTTTTTGGATGGTTTTTGGCTTCACTTAGATCATACGCCGTGCGCCATCTTATTCTCTAGATTGATCTGAGACTTCGAAAGCGTAATCAAAACTGACTGCCGAGTCGTCGGTCGTCCGCGTATTTATACAATTTAAGATATCCAGAACATTTGATTAAACAATAGCGCAGGGACACAAACAGTTGTTTATCTCGCGGAGCCAGGCGTTCAATCTTGAACATTCGGACAGTACAAAGGATTGAAGTAAACACCGTATTATTCAATAGATAAAAACATCAAAAAACGATAAAGTTATACATATGAGTACCGAGAGTACCTAGATCTGCATGATTTATACGCTATGCTGTTATTAGCTTCATTTGTATGCTAAACTTTTAAGTAAATGTCCAATTAACAAATTTAATAATGTATCGTACAGTATTTAGTATACAATAATAATTTTTACAAGTAATTTCTAACCTACTTTTAATTGTCGTGTCGAAATGAAACTTTGTGTGTTTGTTGAATATTATTATGTTATTATGTAGTTCATATTTAGTAGCTGACTTGATGATGGTAGCCAGGAAGTTAAAATCGTATTTCCTAGTTTTTCGTATCATAAACTATAAGTGATGCTAGTTTGGTGTTCATACACTGTTCTTGTTATTGTTAAGAATAGTATTGTGTTGTTTTGTTTACTAAATTGTTTTTACCTATATTTAAGATTTTGTGTGACGACGAACTACCTAATTTACTTATACGATGTATTCTCATGTAAGTGATGTTATAATCTTTAATGAGAATAAATGTCTTTAAACCTATATGAGCGCACCTCTAAAGTGTGATCTACGAAACAAAAAGGAATCACTTAAATCGATTCAAAATTAGCGGAGTAAGATGTTTAAAGATTATTAAATTGACTTGACCTCTAAAGTTTGATCTACCAAACAAAAATTAAAAAAATCATTTAAATCGATTCAAAATTGGTGGAGTTAGGTGTTAAAATTAATAATAAAAGTTAATTTTTAATAAAATACCACGACCGATTAGGGAATTAAGTAATGTTATGTTTAAAGAAATTGAAAATATTATTACTTGAGAAGTGTTACTACACAATTACTGACTTTTTAGATGACAGGAAATTTGATGCATTATGTTCAACCTGACTTTTGTAAAATACTTTGACATGAAATACCTTTAACTCAATTATTAATTATTAGGTCCTTACGTATGAAATTGGCGTTTTGTACGGGAGGAATAAAAAGTCGTTTTTTTTTTTGTAAAATATATTTAATTAATCAAAGTATGCACCGTTGTTATCTATGCACTTTTGCCATCTTATGGGTAGTTCATTGATCCCTTTACTATAAAAACCATGGGGGCGAGAATCAATAAACTCTTTGAAGGCGGTTTGGACTGCTGCATCGGAGTGGAATTTTTTTCCTTGTAAGAAGTTGTCCAAATTCCGGAAGAAATGGTAATCTGTTGGAGCAAGGTCCGGGGAGTACGGTGGATGTCGCAGACATTCCAATTGTAGCTCAGCTAACTTAGTGGTTGTTTGTTATGCAGTGTGTGGTCTTGCGTTGTCGTGAAGCAGCAGTGGCCTAGAGCGATTGACCAATCTCGGTTGTTTAACAGCTAGTTCTTCCTTCATGGTTTGCAGTTGCTGGCAATAGATATCTGCCGTAATCGTTTGGCCAGATTTAAGAAAGCTGTAGTGAACGACACCGGCGCTAGTCCACCAAACACTTACAAGTAACTTTTTCTGAGTCAATTTTCGTTTAGGGCAGGATTTGGCTGGGTCTCCAGGGTTCAGCCATTGCGATGAGCGCTTTCGATTATCGTACAATATCCACTTTTCATCACAAGTAATGATTCGATTTAAAATCCCTTCATTATTGTGTCGGTTGAGCAAAGTAACACAACAGGCGACCCGTGTTTGCAAGTTCGATTCACTCAATTCATGAGGTACCCATCGTTCGAGTTTTTTTACTTTCCCGATTTGCTTCAAGTGGATTAATACAGTTTTGTCACTTACCCCGAAGCCTGCTGCTATCTCTGAAGTGCTTTGTGATGGATCCGCTTCCACAATAGCCTTTAATTCTTCGTTTTTCACTTTGATCTCCGGCCGTCCACGGGGTTGGATCTTAAGGTCGAAATTTCCAGAACGAAAACGTTGAAACCAAAAACGTACCATGCTATCTTTAGCGACACCAGCGTCGTACACTACACATCATTAATTCTTCGAGCTGTTTCTGCAGCACTGGTGCCACGGTAGAACTCGTACTCGTAAATATACCGATATTTCATGTTTTCCATTGCGCGGTAATAAGCGACGCCAAAGAAAAAATAATGAGGAAAATAACAAATGAATGACTGTATTCCAAAGAAAAAAAAACCAGCTAAATGAATTTATTAATTTGAATTTCGAATTCTTAACCAAAGAGGAGATATTTCAGATCAAATTGATCAGTACGACAAAACGCCAATTTCATACGTAAGGACCTAATATTATTATATTCATTAGCTCTGACATTTTAAATTATTATTTGTATGCCGCACCAGGCCAGGACATGTGTACTACCATATTTTAAGATCTGTATGCTATCCTGTATGTTGTATACTAAACCATGTTCTCACAAATAAATGAATCTTGAATCTTGAAGAAAAGATTATTAAATTGACTTGATCGACCGTGTTCTCATCAGAGGTTTTTATGTGTTTAATTTATTTTCGTTATCGTATTTTAACGCCCCGACGCGAAAACGACAAAGTGTTATAAGTTTGACGTGTCTATGTGTGCGTCTGTCTGTTGGAATCGTAGCTCCCGAAAGGATGTACCGATTTGGATTTTGATTCTTTTGTTTTAAATGTGAATTAGTGCAGTGTTCTTAGCGGTTTCCTCAAATTTTTAATTTAATTTTGGCAGGACTCGAACGCGGCCCGTCTGTTCTCGGACGAGGCGGCGGCGGTGTACGAGCGCGCGACTAGCGGCCCGCTCAAGCACTCCACTCTGCTGCACTTCGCACACGCTGACTACGAGGAGAGCCGGCTGCATTATAACAAGGTATGTTACATTGTACCAGCGCGCGGCTAGCGGCCCGCTCAAGCACTCCACTCTGCTGCACTTCGCACACGCTGACTACGAGGAGAGCCGGCTGCATTATAACAAGGTATGTTACATTGTACCAGCGCGCGACTAGCGGCCCGCTCAAGCACTCCACTCTGCTGCACTTCGCACACGCTGACTACGAGGAGAGCCGGCTGCATTATAACAAGGTATGTTACATTGTACCAGCGCGCGACTAGCGGCCCGCTCAAGCACTCCACTCTGCTGCACTTCGCACACGCTGACTACGAGGAGAGCCGGCTGCATTATAACAAGGTATGTTACATTGTACCAGCGCGCGACTAGCGGCCCGCTCAAGCACTCCACTCTGCTGCACTTCGCACACGCTGACTACGAGGAGAGCCGGCTGCATTATAACAAGGTATGTTACATTGTACCAGCGCGCGACTAGCGGCCCGCTCAAGCACTCCACTCTGCTGCACTTCGCACACGCTGACTACGAGGAGAGCCGGCTGCATTATAACAAGGTATGTTACATTGTACCAGCGCGCGACTAGCGGCCCGCTCAAGCACTCCACTCTGCTGCACTTCGCACACGCTGACTACGAGGAGAGCCGGCTGCATTATAACAAGGTATGTTACATTGTACCAGCGCGCGACTAGCGGCCCGCTCAAGCACTCCACTCTGCTGCACTTCGCACACGCTGACTACGAGGAGAGCCGGCTGCATTATAACAAGGTATGTTACATTGTACCAGCGCGCGACTAGCGGCCCGCTCAAGCACTCCACTCTGCTGCACTTCGCACACGCTGACTACGAGGAGAGCCGGCTGCATTATAACAAGGTATGTTACATTGTACCAGCGCGCGACTAGCGGCCCGCTCAAGCACTCCACTCTGCTGCACTTCGCACACGCTGACTACGAGGAGAGCCGGCTGCATTATAACAAGGTATGTTACATTGTACCAGCGCGCGACTAGCGGCCCGCTCAAGCACTCCACTCTGCTGCACTTCGCACACGCTGACTACGAGGAGAGCCGGCTGCATTATAACAAGGTATGTTACATTGTACCAGCGCGCGACTAGCGGCCCGCTCAAGCACTCCACTCTGGACCACCTCTGAAGCATCATCTACCAAACAAAAAAATAATCATCCAAATTGATTCATAATTGGCGGAAAGATCGCGTAACATACATAAAAAAAAACACAGTCGAATTGAGAACCTTCTCCTTTTTTAAAGTATAATTCAAAGTCATGTCAAAGTCAAATTTTTTTCATTCAATTGGGTATCAAAGAAACGCTTATAAACGTCAAAGTTTTTTAATAGACTCGACTGCCTTGTTCAGAAAAAGAGTCACTACTCAGAAGAACAGGCAAGAAACTGAAGGGCATTGTTTTTTAATTTAATTATATTCTACATATTATTACAATGTTTATGGGTAAAAAAAAAAGAGGCCTGAAATAAAGAAATTTGAATTTGAATTTGAATTGTTTTTCTCAAAAGATAAATAAATTACTGTCTCACACATTTTGGCTTACAACTTGGTAATATCTATGTACTAGGCTACTTGGCGGAAGTGGAAGGCTCCAGACATCTTTGTCTTCTAAATAATTGTTAACCTTATAATATCCTCTTTTCATCAATATAGTTTTTACTATGATTTGAATTTTCCTTCAGCGATCCCTGTTATACGTTTCGGGATTTTATTATAAAAACGAACGCAGTTACTTAAAAACGTCTTAATTTACTGAGTCAGTCTAAATCTCGGTACAACTATCCTATCCTTATTTCTTCTAACAATCTGCTTCTCGTCAGGTACATCAAGTGTACACGCGTTACTTGGACATGGAAGACATAGACCCGACGCTGGCCTACGTCCAGTACATGAAGTTCGCTCGCCGAGCTGAAGGCATCAAATCGGCCCGGACCGTGTTCAAACGAGCTAGAGAGGACCCTAGGTAAGGAACAATGCGATTGTGGCGACATCTGTCATAATGTTATATTCAGTTCTGTACATGAAGTTTATTCGCCGAGCTGAAGGCATTAAATCAGCCCGGACAGCGTTTAAACGGGCCAGAGAAGATCCTAGGTAAGGAACAATGCGATTGTCGTCACAAAATTTAACAACTATACCTCATAAGTGTGTGTACATGCCCTTCAATTATATAACAGGGTTATTGTAACATGCTGTATATGTATAGTACCGTAAAATGTGTCACGTTCCCGGAACATTTGGCTAATTTTATCAAACTGAAAATGAAAATGAAAATGAAAATATTTATTGTAACAACTTATTACCTATAAAAAACATTGTTTACTGGTTGCCTCACGAGGCAAGCCTGTATCGAGGCAACCCATAGTCCTGTTCAGCACATTACTTACCGCCTTTCAAGACCAGGATTCACAATATATAATACAAAAAATAATAATAAAATAAATATATAGATATACATATATTACAAGTATTTATCCGTATAAATGATCCTAATTTCTAAATACAATTTATTACAGTTTTACTTTAGCAAAAAACAAAAAAATAAAAAATAATAATAATGGCAAAACAGTTACTTTACAATTTTTAAAATAGCTTCTGTTTTGTCATACGATAAAGATTTTAACCATTTTCGGATCAGATGTTTCGCTTCGGTGGCTTTCATGTTTTTAATATCACAAAATTTAATAACTATACCATAAACAAAGCCAGTAACAAAATCACCGAAGCGATGGGCAAAACTAGATTTCACAGAAGGGAAAGGAATTCTATATACTCTACGATTGACAATCAAATTATAATCAGGGGATGAAAGTAATGATTTGTGAGCTTTAAGAGCTGTTTGAAGAATAAAAAGTTGACGAACAGTCAGAACATCAGCGTCTTTGTAGACGCTTGATGTCGGATACACATAAGGCTTTTGGAGCATGACCTTAAGGACCGATCTTTGTGCTCTTTCAGCGTGAATCATGTGACATTTAGCAGCACTGCCCCAACACGTTATGCAGTAGGTAATCAAGGACTGACATAATGCGTAGTAAACACCAGTTAAAGTATCCTTGGTGGCAGCGCTTCGTAATTGTCTCATGATATAAACAACTTTTCTTATTCGTGCCGATAGATTTTCGATGTGAGTTTGAAACGAGAGGTTCTCATCAATGTGGACTCCAAGATATTTTAAAACTGATGTACCAGTGAGTAAATCACATGAGCAATCCGCAGACATATCGCATGAGTGGATTTTTAAGCGTGTAGTTAATTTAGGGGCTGACACAGCAGTTTTGTGAAAACATAAATACATTGTTTTTTTTGTATTTAACGTGAGTAAATTTTGCTGCAACCAATGAGAGATGCGAGCCATACCCTGCTCAGCAATAGAAAACACTGAAGGCCAAGTAGGACCATGAAAAATTACTGCTGTGTCATCCGCATAGCATAAGATTTCAGCTTTATCTATTGGGATCAGATGTATGTCATTTATATACAAAAGAAACAACGTTGGACCAAGGATACTGCCCTGTGGTACCCCGAAATAGATATTTTGTAAACTGCTGGTTGTCTGGCCAATTTTTACACACTGTCTCCGCTCTGTTAAATAGCTTTCGAACCAACGAAGAGCAATTCCACGAATTCCCACGCCTTCAAGTTTTTTTAAAAGAATAGGAACGGACACAGTGTCAAAGGCTTTGGCCAAATCCAAAAAGACACCAATGCAACAACGTCTTTTATCTAATTGAGACGATACCACAGATGTAAGTTGTGCAATAGCGTCTTCAGTGCTAATGCCTTTACGGAACCCAAATTGTTGAGGGGATAAAAGGCGGTTGGCCTCAAGATATTCCATAAGGCGTTTATTAACTATCTTTTCCAGTAGTTTAGAAAAAGTACCGAGATATGGGCCGGTAATTATCGACTAAATGTTTAGATCCGCTTTTAAAGATCGGGCAGACCGAGGCTATCTTACAGTCCCGTGGAAAAGATCCGCTCGAGAGACTCAAGTTAAAGATATGAGTAAGTGGAACAATAATTTCATGTACGACATGCTTAATTAGCGAGTTACCAAAACCATCACTACCAGGAGCTTTATAATTTAGGAGATTCAGTACTAAACGGTTTACTTCAGCATAGTCTGTAGGATGCATAAAAAAAGAATTTAAGGGGGAGTTAGGCGCATGGACTACATTTGCCAAATCAATTTCGGTTTTGCCAATATTGGAAAGAATGCGATCTGCTAAATGTTTACCAACATTAGAGAAATGCGAATTTGTAAGCTCGATTGACTGTTGTTTATTAGTGCATCCCTCTAATGAGAGTAACTCTGTTGTCTCTTTCCTATTTTGGGTTAAGTTGCAGATATCCTTAATCGATCGCCAAAGCCTTTTTGGATTGTTTCTATTTACTTTGAGTTCATGTTCTTCATAATCAAATTTTAATTTTCTAAGAAGACTTACAAAAAAGTTATGATACCGCTTATAAGAAATTTCCAATATTTTGTTATTAGGATCACTTTTAGCGCGTAGATGAAGACGGTCACGGTGACGCATACAACGCATTAGCCCAGGAGTTATCCAAGGCTTTAAGTTAAATTTAGCACTACTAACTTTGACAATGTTACTGTGCTTGTTGACAACCTCTGAGAAGAGTTTTGTAAACTTTTCTACTGCTAGGTTGACATCGTTTAACGAACAAATAACAGACCAGTCGGTTTCCTTTAGATCGGATTTAATGGCATCAAAATCTCTTCTTAGTCTAAGGCGATTAGTTTTATTCGGTTTTGCACCAGCGATGTTAAAAGCTAGGATAACCGGGAAGTGGTCCGTTATTATAGTTTGGCAAACGAGGCCTAGCATCGATTGGTCGGATTTTAAATTTTTGACATAAATATGATCCAAACAGGACGAGGACCTAGTAAATTGTGTAATTGCCGGGGAAAGACCAAGTTCCGACATAAAACATTTGTACTCTAGAACAGCTACGTCTCCCTTAGTATCCAAAATATTTACATTTAGATCGCCAGCAATTATAAAAGGTAATTTTGACACGTTGTTCATAAAAATATCAAGTGAAGACAAGAACGGTTCTAGTTTCTTAAATGAAGGAGATCTGTATACTCCAAGAATATTTACCTTTTTAGAAATTTGGATAGCCAAACAATTAGCTTCAACAATTTCAGGTTCTGATACTACGGGAGACCACACATCCCGAACATACACAACAACTCCACCGTTTTGATTAATGTATTTTTCAGTTCTGAAAGAATTATATCCTGGAATTTGAGGAATTTTAGTTGCATCAGTTAGCCAACATTCACTAAGAATCAAAACATCTATCGGCACGTCTAAGCGTCTCAGAGCTACGAGCAGGTTGTCAAAGTTTCTACTCCCAATGCTTCTAATGTTAATTGCTAAAAGTTTAAAATTATGTTCAGTCGTAAAAGTTTGCTTACAGTTTTCTAAAGAGTTAATAACTAGACATTGCACCTTTATAGAGTCTAACTCTGATACCAACTCATTGCTGTGCATCATTTTTGAGATAAAAATAATTTTCTTAAACTAGTTACTTGTGAAAGGATAATTACATGAAAATTAATTGAAAAGTGTTGTACGTCAAAACATAAAGTTAGCTGTAGTGTTTTAAATGAGACAGGATTTGTATTGATTCGAATCTTCGGAGTTGTGCATAAAAGTTGAGACATTCAACTTAACCAATCTAATAAATAGACTAAGAACTGGAACTCATGTGTTTGTAAATCATAATAGGTAATAAGAACGTCGTTTTTATCATTTAAATATAAAAGGTATAGGAAGTCTACATGGAAACTGATAAGCGTAACAATAACATAAGTACAACCAATAGCACTAACAGCGTTTTGAAGTAAAATATGATTAGTTGTCAAGTGGGGTAGGAGTATCAGTAGCAGGAGGAAGCAGACGATCGAGGTCCTTGAAGTTTTGGATGAGCATAGCCGATTTTCCTTCTCGCTGTCTGACATATATGGAACCCTGGCTGCACCAACAGAATGAGTAACCATGCTGTCTAGCTCTGAATCTCGACTCTCGAAATAAAAATCTGTTATCTTTAGTCAGTCTCTCGTTGAAGAAAATTTTACGGCAGGTTCCAGTAACTTCTAGATCAGAGCTGTTAATGTTCTTCCTAGACCTCGTAGCTCTCAAGAATTGATCACGCTTAGAACGTCGAAGAAGCCGCACTACAACTGGGCGGGGCATAATTGCACCATCCTCCGGTAAGGCCGTGGTAACCGGGGGTCGACGTGGACCAACGCGGGAAACCCAGTCTATGTCTTCATCTTCCAGGTCCACCCCAATTTTCTTAGCGGCTACCAAAACAATATGATGCAGGTTCTCCGAAAGGTTTTCGGGAATACCGGCAACTTCGATCTCGTTTCGTAAATTCATTTGCGCTTGAGTATTTAGTTCCTTTTGCAGCTGCAGCACGGAGGCCTGAAGGAGGTCGACTTCTTTGTCCCTTTTTTCAAGATACTGTAGCCGTTCGTCAGTAGCTTTACACTTTAGCATCAAATCGTCCAGTCTTTCATTATTATAGGCGAGCGACTGAGTAACATCGTCGAGTTTAGACATTACGGCGGAAAACTGAGCGGTCATCACCCGCAGTTGCTCCGCGAGTTGACTCGAGTTCGCATCACTACTAGACGACTCAGTCTTTTTACGAATGGGAAAATCGCTCCCAGTGGAATCGGTTTTTTTACGGTTCGTAACAGAGTCCGTCCCACTGCGTACTGGAGTAAGGCTGTTGTCACCGCCTTTTTTCTGTGTAGAGGAACAGTCCGGACAAATCCAATTTTTCTTCCGGTCCGCGGCTAAGGCAGAAATATTTATACACAATGTGCAGAAACATTTTCCACAATCCGGCAATGAACATTTAATGGAATTTAACTCCTTAATGGTTTTCACACAGCCACCGCACTTCATTGTGATAACAAAACTTCAAAAATAATAACAATAAAAAATAAATAAAAAAAATTATTTATTTATTTTTCCTCAAATCAGCCTCTCAGAGTCTATGATACTTGATCGGTCGTTCTGCGCTCTTATACTTTGAGGCCGCTACGCTGCGCGTCACAGTATGAATGCGCAACAGGTGTTTAGGACAGCGCAAGCGAATCTCGCGGTTAAGTTCAGCGCGTAACCGCGTAGATGCTATGCGCGTAAACTGACACGTCTATATCACAAACTCACAGCAAAAATTGCTTTGTTATTTTATATTCACTGATCGTACTTAGTATTTGCACTTTTTTGGATTTGTAACACAATATTCTTAGAGGTCAAAGCAAGATCTATGAGCTGATTATGCTTTCAATTAATATTTAACCACGATAACACTAGTATTTTGTAAATTATTTACGAGGTTATTACACACGATGTTAACTGTCTTGACGAGGCGAACTAATCGCTTTAAAGCGATAAGTTTGATAAAATTGAATGGTTGGGGAAAAAACGACGAAAAATAGAAAAAAGAAGTAAAATTTTTCTCTTGCGGGAATAATAAGTTGAAAAATATTAATGTTATAAAAAAAGTTTCAGATAAAAAAGTTAGTAAATTTTGTTTGGAAGAGAAAAGGTCTCGACAATTTTTCGCCTAACACTAACCATTCTCGAGATATCGAATTAAACGCGTTTCCATCGAAATGACCTTGAGCTGACCTCAGTACAACCCCTCAAATTGGAATTTATGCTCAGAATACACCCCCCTATCGATCCTCAAAATCCCCAAACTGTGTTCGCTCATGTTTATTTATTTCGTAAATTGACTGGATTATTACGGGTACTCTTGACCTGTGGGGCTATTCCTACGCGTGAGATGAGATGAGATTTTATCTTGGTCACTCTCACACCTATGACGTTTCAAACGAGAGCAACAAGGACGAACAAAGGTGAGATGAAAATCTCAGATCTCCGAATAGGGCCACTGGCCTTTCTTCAAGACGTCTTCAATTTGGTCGAGACACGTGCGCCTCGGTCGAGCCTGACCGACTTGCCCATCCACATTCGCCATGTAAACCTGTTTCGTCAATTTCTAATCATTAATTCTCTCAATGTGTACAAACCATTAATATATTGATATAATATTATATTTTTAGATAATAAAACCGTGAATATTTAAAAAAAGATATAATTGAAACAAAATAAAAGTACACTTCTCAATAATTAATAATTCTAACAAAATGTGAGCAACTAAAAATTAACACGCGAGTATGCAACGTCCGTCTATCCCTGAAGCCGCGAGCCAAGCGAGCGAGCGAAGTGAAGATCCTCCTTGCCCGCGTCCTACCACTCTGAAGTTCGCTGCTACGTGAAGTCAGGTTCTTATGTGTCTATGCTAAGAATATTGTATTTATTTTCCTTCCAGATCTCGCTACCACGTGTTCGTTGCCGCAGCGCTGATGGAGTACTATTGCTCTAAGGACAAGAACATTGCGTTCAGAATATTTGAACTGGGCCTCAAGAAGTTTTCACACATACCGGAGTATGTCTTGTGCTATATTGACTACTTGTCGCATTTGAACGGTGAGATATACTTGATTCTTGTATCTTTTTATTATATTATAATGGTAATGTTCGGGACACTTGTACACACGGTCGTCTGACCCCAAACTAAGCAAAGCTTGTACTATGGCGACCAGGGACTGATAAACATACTTAGATATTTTTAAATACAAACTTAAATAGATAATTAACAACCAAACATAGAACAAATACACATCATCACATGAATGTTTGCCATAAGTGGGAATCGAACCCACGCCCCTTAGCTCAGAAGGCAGGTTCACTACCAACTGAGCCACGGAGGCAGTCATGTTTCTTTAGTTTTACTCTATGCTATTTTTCTATAGGCCAAATGAATTTTTAAATTAAAATTTTGATACCCAACTGAATAAATGTCTTTATTCAGTTGGGTATCAAAAATTTACAAGAATACAAAATATTTTATTTCAGTAACAAAATTTAGGGTAAGCAATTTAAGTATTAGGAGTCTCCTTTTAAGCGTAAAAAAACCTGTAGCACGAGACTCCGTTCTCCAAAACCAGCATGTACAGTACTCGGCTATATATATTGCACATCGACCTTTGGAAAGAGACTCCACCTTCGTAGAGCGTTATCTCTGTCGCACACTAAACGAAACTGTCGTACGAAAGAGATAACGCTCTACGAAGCCGAGTCTCTTTCCAAAAGTCGATGTGCAATTTTTATCAAATCAAATCAAATCGTTTATTTGCTTAATACAGTCACATAGGTATAAAGGTCTTAAAGTTATTGTCTTAGGTATAGTGTATTATGTCTGCATGCAGACGTGCAAATATTTAATGTTGTAAACTATTTCTTCTTATAATTTTATGTTACCGCTAAAATTTAAAAATTCCTTAATGCTATAAAAACAGTTATGGTGAAGCCACTCAGTCAGTGACTTTTTGAAATCGAGTCCATTTAACATTTTTAAATTATTTGGAATATTGTTATAAATTGAAATGCACATATTATACACATTGCGTTTGTAAATATCTTTTTTGACAGGCGGTTGATATAATAAGTTAGCGAACTTTAGTCTTTTATGACGCGTCAAAACTTGGCTGCGGTTCTTAAAATAGTCGGGATGTTCTTTCGCGAATAAGCAAATAGCTTTGATGTACATGCAAGGCAGAGGAAGTATCTTATTTGCCTTAAAAAGTGGTTTACAGCTGTCCAAAAACCATGCTTTATTTATAATCCTAACACATCGTTTTTGAATTTTGAACACTCTGTCTACGTTGACGGAGTTTCCCCACATTATCAGGCCATAGTTCAGTAACGACGACAACCGGGTATCGCCGGGTACTGTACCTTTAAATTTACATATTTTAAATTTGTTGTGTTGTTTGTTGTTGTCTGTTGTTGACGTTGTCGCGTTGTTGCAGAGGACAACAACACGCGCGTGTTGTTCGAGCGTGTGCTGTCGTCGGGCAGTCTGGCGCCGGAGAGCTCGGTGGACATCTGGAACAGGTTCCTGGAGTTCGAATCCAATATTGGAGACCTGGTGTCTATTGTGAAGGTCG
The DNA here is from genome assembly GCA_911728515.1 of Peribatodes rhomboidaria. NCBI lineage: Eukaryota > Metazoa > Arthropoda > Insecta > Lepidoptera > Geometridae > Peribatodes > Peribatodes rhomboidaria. The sequence continues at coordinate 8,620,533 of OU452195.1, read as the reverse complement.
AGAAGCGGAGACAGGCTGTGCTGGAGAAGGTATGTATGACGTAACCAATGTAAAAAAAAGAAAGCGAAGACAGCCTAGTTGGAGAAGGCCTGCCTCTCAAGCCAGAGGGAGCGGGTTCGAACCCAGCCGACGGCACGCACCAATTTGTTTATTGTGTAAACGTATGTGCGTATTGTATGTCATCTGCTACATGACTGAAGCCCGGTGTATGGCGACAGACTCGCCCCTGTTACATTTGGGACTGAATATCGTCCGGCGAAGTGTAAGTGTTGTATTACACCTCTGCCAGCCCCCTCGGGGGAAAGGCGTGCCGACATGTTTCAAGTTATGCAAAAATTTTCTGTTTATTATTATCGGTTGTTTACACATGACATCTTTGAAGTCTTCTAGGCAGACAACAACAAAGGGCTGGCAGAGATGTAATACAACACCCAAACTTCGCCGGACGCTATTCAGTCCCAAATGTAACAGGGGGCGAGCCTGTCGCCGTACATCGGGCTCCATACAGACAACAACTGTCAACATATATTTTTTTCTTTTTAATTACAACAGAGGTTTTGCACTGAACATTGATATCATTGAGATTGTGTATTTGCTCTCCGCAGATCAAGGAGTTCGAAGGCAAGGAGACGGCGCAGCTCGTAGACCGGTACAAGTTCCTCGACCTGTACCCCTGCACTATCGCCGAGCTCAAGTCCATCGGGTACACTGAGGTGAGGGAGATATAAATATATGACGGAGAAAGTAGGGTGGAAGCCTAGTATTCACATCCCACTTCTGATGACGGGGAAAGTCGGGTAAGGCCGAGGTGTCGTGTCTGATTTCTGATCCGCGAACTCGTCATCACGGGTATCTATGGTGGGCGTTAGACTTCAGGAACGGTGAAATAAGGGTACAGCAGTGTTGACTTTTCACTATTTTAATTATACAGTCACTTAGACTACTTGTTAGTGAATGATCACAAAGATAATTGTCGATTTAGAGTAATAGGTTTGCGAATGACCATTGCGTGCGACTGCCTTCAGCCAAGTTAAGCCAACCACTGACTGACAGACATGACGTTCGGCCGCCATCCCAAACGCAACTCCACTCGGTGTTAACCGCTCTAAATTACCATAAACAAATCGATTAATCGTCAAAAACAATAGAATAATATTATCGATTAACAACTCTCAAACTGATTTTAATTATTTAATAATGTCACGCGCCGTCATTTTCATATCCCCTATTATAAATGTGTATTATAAAAAATAAATAATAAATAATATTAATAAAGTAATATTAATAAAAAATATATAAATAAGTAATAAATAAGTAATATTAATAAAAAATATTTTTTCGGGACACTTGAACACACGGTCGTCTGACCTCAAACTAAGCAAAGCTTGCACTATGGCGGCCAGAGTGCGATATACATACTTATATACTTTTAAATTCATACTTAAATAGATATTAATACTCAGACATAGAACAAACACTAATATTCATCACATGAATGTTTGCCCTAGGTGGGAATCGAACCCACGCACCCACGCTCAAAAGATAGGTTCGCTACCGAGAAGGCCACCGAGGCGAGCATATTATATGACTCTAAGATACGTATATTTTTTATGATTGAATGGTCCCACGTTTGATCACAACACACCTTATGGAAAGTGACGATGTGGTCTAAAGGTCGCTACATGCCCGATGTATGGCGACAGGCTCGCCCCCTGTCTCATTTGGGACTGAATATCGTCCGGCGAACTGTGGCTGTTGTACACTTCTGCTAGCCTCTTTGGGGGAAAGGCGTGAGGATATGTATGTATGTATGTAATATAATATAATTGTATTGTCAGGTGGCGTCGATGTCGAACAAGTCGTGGGCGCTGGGAGGCCCGCTCGCCAACGTGTCTCCGGAACTGGCCGCCGTCATACTGGGACACAAGTCAGTATATATGTAACACTATTACCTTCAAGTAATAATAAATCCTACTAATATTATAAACGCGAAAGTTTGTAAGAATGGATGGATGGATGGATGTTTGTTACTCTTTCACGCCAGAACGGCTGAACAGATCTGGATGAAATTTGACACAGAGATAGGTTATAGTCTAGAATAGCACATAAGATACTTTTTAACCGCGGGGCGCAGCTAGTACATAATATTTGGGACATTTGCACACACGGTCGTCTGACCCCAAGCTAAGCAAAGCATTTACTATGTCGGCCAGAGACTGTTAAATATACATATATATTTTTGAATTACATACTTAAATAGATAATTTAACATTCAAATATAGAACAAACGCAAAAGTTCATCACATGAATGTTGGCCTTAGAGGGGAGTCGAACCCACGCCCCCTAGCTCAGAAGGCAGGTTAACTAACGACTGAGCCACCGAGGCAGTCAATTGACTCATTGAGTTATTAGTACTACGCACTAGAGAAGCCAAAACAGAAAAAAACAAACAGAAAACGTTACGCAACTTGATGACAGCGGGGTCTGCCCGCGACAGGTTTGCTGCAGCGCTAAAACATTCATTATATCGTTTAACTAAACTATTAAAACATGCAGCGTACGGATTGCAGTACAGTGCAGTGGAGGAAAGTCAATGTTCGGATTTGTTCAAATTCAAAATGTATTTATTCATTAGACATAATTATATGCACTTAGAATCGTCAGCTTGTACAATTAGTTCATTCTAATTAAATTCCAAATTTATACATAAATTAACAACATTAATAATTAAGGATGATAAAATGTAGTACGTAGTACATATATGTATGTATATCGCTGACTATTACTTATAATTACAAACCAACAACCATCAACCAATGAAGGACTCAGGATTTTCGTTAGATATGCTTGATTAAGATGAAAATAAACTTTATCAAGATAGGTAATAATAAATATGTTACTATGTACTATTTAATAACATTACATAGTGGTAATCAAGTGGTACGAGTAGTGTACTACCACATTATCAATCAGTCATGACACATAATTTATTTTGACATTTAACTTATTGACTTATTATCATAATATCATTATTGACATGCGATTTTACAATTCAATGTTGAATTATTGTTATTGATTATTGAGACTTATTACTATTGACTTTTAAATTAACTAATGTAATTGGCATGTTGCCGTTTTAGTTATTAAACAATTAATTAATTAAACAATCAGTCACCTATTTATTTGACATAATAATATACAAAAATTGTGCTTCAAAAATATTAAGGTCTCTGGTCTCCTAACTAGTAAAAAACTGTGACTATGAAAACCAAAGTCCTCTCCCAATATAGTGTATCTAATTAATAATTTTATCATCATTGTATAATTGTAGTTAAAAAGTGTGATTATTATGATTTCAGAGACAACGATCCAATGAAGGACATCGCTCGTCCGGACACCAACCAGATGATACCGTACAAGCCTAAGTCCAACCCACTGCCCGGGGAACACCCCATACCAGGTCAGTATTAACACTTTACACCACATCATTTTATAAGTACATAAAGAATCACTTGAGGGGATTCACACATTGAGCAGATATTACAACACGTGTAAGTTTTTCATATTCTTTTGGGGGCTGAGGGTACCAAACTCTGGTGGGAGGCTTCGGCCGTGGCTAGTTACCACCCACCGGACCAAGCCATGCCGTGAAATGACCTAGTCGTGCTTCGGGATGTAGTCCGGTGTAACCGTTCCGAAGACGGGTCTGAGCAGTAGCGCACTTGTAGCGCCTCACTCAACTGCCGTCTTTGTACTTCTTCACTCCACAAAACTTCAAGACTAGAGTGAAAAAGTACCTTATTGGTCTTCGTGCTCCATCTTAGACCACATCGTCGCTTAACATCAGGCGAGTTAGAAAGAGTCAGAAAAAAAACACAATTTGGTGACTCGGCTTTGTACATTAGGTACGCACATTTTTGACGTGACAACATCTAATAAATCGATGAACGCCGGCTGCACGCACGAAAAAGGGTGACTCATTGTCCCGTTACGCTCGGTCGATCGGAGCGAGAGCGCTACAAGAGCGAGCGAAAGGCACGATCGGCTTGCGCCGCATCTATCTCTCTTCCATTCGATTGGCCTATGCGTCCCAAGAGATGATTTCATCAATGTTGTGTTATGACGTTGTCATGTTAAACCATCGCCTGTAAACCAACTTTACAGACGACCAATTTTTTCCAAGCCATGTTTTTTTTTTTATGAATAATAGGTCGGTGTTTGACCACCAACTCGCCTGATGTTAAACGACGTTGTGGTCTAAGATGGAGCACGATGACCTATTCGGTACTTATTCACTCTAGTCTTGAAGTTTACTAGAGTGAAGAAGTACAAAGACGGCAGTTGAGTGAAGCGCTACAAGTGCGCTACTACTCAGACCCGTCTTCGGAACGGTTACACCGGACTACATTCCGAAACACGACTAGGCCATTTCACGGCATGGCTTGGTCCGGTGGATGGTAACTAGCCACGGCCGAAGCCTCCCACCAGAGAAAATGTGACCGGTCCACAGCCCATGCGCAGTTATTACGAGTCTCCGTGGCAGACTTACATTACAGAACCACGGCATGTGAGGTCACACACTATAGTTCATGACTAAATGTCAAAATTAAAGGGTGTGCAGATGGCACTAGATATCGTGTAGTATGTGTATGTTCATAGTTCAAGACAAAATGTCAAAATTATAGTGTGTGCAACTGTGCAGATGGCACTAGATAGCGTATTGTTTATTTATTTATTTATAGGAGAACCAACAGCTACTTACATTAAAAATATACAGTAAAATGAACTATGGATAGCCAATAATAGGGATAAACAATAATAGCTCAATATATTATAGGGTGTGCGACTGCGCAGATGGCACTAGATATCCTTTTTATGATTTATAACACGGGAATCACTCACGTACGAAATCATAATGTGTGAAAACCACGTCAGTTTCCATAGATATCGTGTTAAGTGTATGTTCCCGCAGGCGGCGTGTTCCCGGCGCCCCCGGCGGCGGCGCACCTGTGCACGCTGATGCCGCCGCCGAGCAGCTGGCGCGGGCCCTTCGTCGCCGTCGACGCGCTCATGACGCTCTTCAACAGGATCTCGCTGCCGGACAAACGTGAGCTCTCTTGCATCTGTACTCAAACTAGTCGGGCTCATTCTTCCATCTGTAGTTATTTTAGATATAATCATTCTTCCATCCGTAATCATGTTAGTCATATCATTCTTCCATCTGTAGTAATGTTAGTCATAGTCATTCTTCCATCTATAGTCTTGTTAGTCATAGTCATTCTTCCATCTATAGTCTTGTTAGTCATAGTCATTCTTCCATCTGTAGTAATGTTAGTCATAGTCATTCTTCCATCTATAGTCTTGTTAGTCATAGTCATTCTTCCATCTGTAGTAATGTTAGTCATAGTCATTCTTCCATCTATAGTCTTGTTAGTCATAGTCATTCTTCCATCTGTAGTAATGTTAGTCATAGTCATTCTTCCATCTATAGTCTTGTTAGTCATAGTCATTCTTCCATCTGTAGTAATGTTAGTCATAGTCATTCTTCCATCTATAGTCTTGTTAGTCATAGTCATTCTTCCATCTGTAGTAATGTTAGTCATAGTCATTCTTCCATCTATAGTCTTGTTAGTCATAGTCATTCTTCCATCTGTAGTAATGTTAGTCATAGTCATTCTTCCATCTATAGTCTTGTTAGTCATAGTCATTCTTCCATCTGTAGTAATGTTAGTCATAGTCATTCTTCCATCTATAGTCTTGTTAGTCATAGTCATTCTTCCATCTGTAGTAATGTTAGTCATAGTCATTCTTCCATCTATAGTCTTGTTAGTCATAGTCATTCTTCCATCTGTAGTAATGTTAGTCATAGTCATTCTTCCATCTATAGTCTTGTTAGTCATAGTCATTCTTCCATCTATAGTCTTGTTAGTCATAGTCATTCTTCCATCTGTAGTAATGTTAGTCATAGTCATTCTTCCATCTGTAGTAATGTTAGTCATAGTCATTCTTCCATCTATAGTCTTGTTAGTCATAGTCATTCTTCCATCTGTAGTAATGTTAGTCATAGTCATTCTTCCATCTATAGTCTTGTTAGTCATAGTCATTCTTCCATCTGTAGTAATGTTAGTCATAGTCATTCTTCCATCTATAGTCTTGTTAGTCATAGTCATTCTTCCATCTGTAGTAATGTTAGTCATAGTCATTCTTCCATCTATAGTCTTGTTAGTCATAGTCATTCTTCCATCTGTAGTAATGTTAGTCATAGTCATTCTTCCATCTATAGTCTTGTTAGTCATAGTCATTCTTCCATCTATAGTCTTGTTAGTCATAGTCATTCTCTGTAGTAATGTTAGTCATAGTCATTCTTCCATCTATAGTCTTGTTAGTCATAGTCATTCTTCCATCTGTAGTAATGTTAGTCATAGTCATTCTTCCATCTATAGTCTTGTTAGTCATAGTCATTCTTCCATCTATAGTCTTGTTAGTCATAGTCATTCTTCCATCTGTAGTAATGTTAGTCATAGTCATTCTTCCATCTGTAGTAATGTTAGTCATAGTCATTCTTCCATCTATAGTCTTGTTAGTCATAGTCATTCTTCCATCTGTAGTAATGTTAGTCATAGTCATTCTTCCATCTATAGTCTTGTTAGTCATAGTCATTCTTCCATCTGTAGTAATGTTAGTCATAGTCATTCTTCCATCTATAGTCTTGTTAGTCATAGTCATTCTTCCATCTGTAGTAATGTTAGTCATAGTCATTCTTCCATCTATAGTCTTGTTAGTCATAGTCATTCTTCCATCTGTAGTAATGTTAGTCATAGTCATTCTTCCATCTATAGTCTTGTTAGTCATAGTCATTCTTCCATCTGTAGTAATGTTAGTCATAGTCATTCTTCCATCTATAGTCTTGTTAGTCATAGTCATTCTTCCATCTATAGTCTTGTTAGTCATAGTCATTCTTCCATCTGTAGTAATGTTAGTCATAGTCATTCTTCCATCTATAGTCTTGTTAGTCATAGTCATTCTTCCATCTGTAGTAATGTTAGTCATAGTCATTCTTCCATCTATAGTCTTGTTAGTCATAGTCATTCTTCCATCTGTAGTAATGTTAGTCATAGTCATTCTTCCATCTATAGTCTTGTTAGTCATAGTCATTCTTCCATCTATAGTCTTGTTAGTCATAGTCATTCTTCCATCTGTAGTAATGTTAGTCATAGTCATTCTTCCATCTATAGTCTTGTTAGTCATAGTCATTCTTCCATCTGTAGTAATGTTAGTCATAGTCATTCTTCCATCTATAGTCTTGTTAGTCATAGTCATTCTTCCATCTGTAATCATGTTAGTCATAGCCATTCTTCCATCTATGTATAGTCATATTAGTCATAGTCATTCTTCCATCTATATTTCAGATCATCTGTATTAAATTGTTTCAACAGGCAAAAACTCATTAAATGGTGTCTAATTATTTAATATGTTGGTAATCTTGTTACTTATCCCTGTATGTTTTTCGAATAAAATAAAATAAAAATAGTCATATTAGTTAGTTAAATCAATAGTCTATATAAGACGTAGTCATTCTTACATCTGTAGTCATATTAGTTATAGTCATTTTTCCATCTATAGTTATAATCATTTATAATGTGTGAAATCATTTTCTGTCTACCATTATCCCACCTAAGTTGTATGATAAGACACGGCAGCTGTCTCGCTCGCTCGCGACACTATTGTATTAGATATAAAATGATAGAATTTATTTTTGTTGAATGATATATGTAATTGCATATTCTCCAGCGCCGGCGCCGACTCAGGAGAACGGCTGCGACACGAAGCTGTTCGACCTCGCCCGCTCCGTGCACTGGATCGTGGACGACGAGGGGATCACTACCGTCGCTAGCAAGGTACAACATAACTAATTACATATCCTAAATTTAAAAAAAAATAAGTACATTAACTATCAGTTAAGCATCGGTCATTCTACGATTATCTACCGACACATACGTTTACGTAACCCGCTTTATTTTGAGTTGAAAATCGTAAAACATATTTGATGGTAAAATGAGATCGGCGCCTAGAAATACATTTTTTGCCGTTTTTATTGGTATTAATCGTAATAAGAACACAAATAAGAATTACGACTTCTTATTAATTTAATAAGAAGTTGCTCGGTTATACTTTAGAGAACTAATCTGGCTGTTTCATAATCGAAAAAAAATGTGGTGTAATCGCTGAAAATTTAGAGAACTACGTTCCGATAGTTTTTGAAGATACTGTTTGTGATTATTTTTTTCCAAAAAGAGAATGATTTTCAAAATTATTCTTCGGTTAAACTTGAGTTGGTTGTTTCTTCTACCAGCTGTATTTTTTTGTACCTGATCATCATAATTCTAAATGTCAAAGCTCAAATAAAAAACTTGTTTTTGGTGATTTCGTGTAATACCGGGCCTTAATAGTTGGTAGTGAGTTCAGGTTTTTCCGCGTAACTTTTTTCTCTCTGCTATTAAGAGTACAGCGACCGCTTTAGACTAAAGCGGCTATTTACTATATACTAAATTGGCTAAAGGTTTTCTATTGCCATTTCGTCTAGAAGAAGACGACGAGCGAAGAGAGCGAGTACAGATACTGATGAGCCTCTTAAGTTATCTACAAAGTGACAAAGTGCAATTTAATTCATTTTTTATGACTTTTGCACTCCTGTAATAATTCAGAAATGACTAAAAATTTCCCTTGTATTATGCATTTACATATTTAAAAGCTAATGATGTATGGAATCTCCCTATGTAAAACGATTTTAGATTTGCTTTGTCTATCTATTAAATAAATCTTTCAAAGGTGACCCCTTTCAAAAGCCGTTATTTTTCATAGCTCTATTTGCTCTTGAGGACGCTTTAAAAAAAAACAATAACATAGGGGCGGAGATATACTTCATTTAATTGTACATGCTAAATTTCATCATAATCTGACAAATGGTTTCCAAGAAATTTACAACCGCTTTTGTATGGAAAAATCAGACCAGGGACCCTTAAGAGAAACAGCTAAATCGGGATTTACCCTTCTACCGCCATTGACTCGATAACACTGAGCTTTTTACTTGCTACTCGCCAGTGAGCTAAACTCGCTCAGTGTTACCTATTTATTGAATACTCTGTCTATTAGCCAACAGAAGGGCTTTTCTTACGGAGTGAGATTCAATCTCACCATTTTTTGTATCCTTGTTGCTCTCATTAAAATGATCATAGGTGTGACAGTGACCAAGATAAAATCTCATCTCATCTCACGCGTAGAAATAGCCCCCCAGTACATAGATATAAAATGATATTACCTAGTTCTAAGCAAAAATTTGTGACGTTTTTATTTTTTGAAAGAAAATAAATTGCCCCTCAGTTTCTTGCCTGTTATTCTGAGTAGTGGCTCTTTTTCCGAACAAGGCGGTCGAGTCTATTATAAAACTTTGACGTTCATCTCCTATACCCAATTGAATAAAATCATTTTGACTTTTGACTTTATTATCTTGAAAGAAAAATACATCTTTCCATGGAAGTGACATTTAATTGTAATTCTGTAGGCTCGTCGAAGAAAGGCTGGCGACGACTCCGACGATGACGAGCTCGGCGTGGCTCCTCCCGTCAACGACATCTACCGCCAGAGACAACAGAAGAGGGTCAAGTGATTCACTCAACTCGCAGGGCGACTGGGCAGCGGATATCGAATTTACAAAAATCGACCTTCGCTTACGCAGTACAGGGTTGCTTATAGCATGTCCCGAAATTTGACCTTGAATTTTTAAAATCAATTTAACCGACTTTTAAAAACTGACGTGATTTTCACACATTATGATTTATATTGCTAACCGGGTAGCAAACTCTGGTGGGAGGCTTCGGCCGCGGCTAGTTACCACCCACCGGACCAAGCCATGCCGTGAAATGACCTAGTCGTGTTTCGGGATGTAGTCCGGTGTAACCGTTCCGAAGACGGGTCTGAGCAGTAGCGCACTTGTAGCGCCTCACTCAACTGCCGTCTTTGTACTTCTTCACTCTACAATACTTCAAGGCTAGAGTGAATAAGTACCTTATAGGTCGTCGTGCTCCATCTTAGACCACAACGTCGCTTACCATCAGGTGAGTTGGTGGTCAAACGCCGACCTATTCTACATAAAAAAAAAAAAAAAAACGGGAATTACTCACGTTCGATTTAGTCGATCATGGTTGAAACTATAGTCGGAATGAACGACTAAATCGGACGTAAGTAATTCCCGTTTTATAAATCATAGTATGATCGACCTTGTGTTAGCAGCATAGAGCTGCTTTTCGTATGTCATTCCTTAAACAAATCAGTAGGGCTATTCTGAAGGAGTGAGATTCAATCTCACCATTTTTCGTCCTTGTTGCTCTCGTTTGAATGGTCATAGGTGTGAGAGTGACCAAGATAAAATCTCATCTCATCTCACGCGTAGGAATAGGCCCCCTGGGGCCCTATTCGGAGATTTGAGATTTTCATCTTACCTTTTTTCGTCCTTGTTGCTCTCGTTTGCATAGTAATGGGTGTGAAAGTGACTAAGATAAAATCTCATCTCATCTCACGCGTAGGAATAGCCCTCCTGTGCGGCACCAGGCCAGTTAATAATAGTATATTGTGTTTCAGGCTTCAATATGTGTGCTAATTATATTTATTAACCAACTTCAAAAAAGGAGGAGGTTCTCAATTTGCCTTTTTTTTGTATGTATTACGCGATTACCTACTCCGTCAATTCTGAATCGATTTTAATTGTTTAGTAGATAATACTTAGAGGTCACATGTAAATTTTATCGTAATCGTTCAAACAGTTTTTTAGTCAACAAAAGACTAAAATTGTTTACGTGGATGACGGGAAGTCGGGTTTTTCGGCTTTGCTTTTTATATTATCCATAGGCTCAGATCAACCTACAGGAAAAGATGGAACACTGCGCTATATCTCGCTGGAGCCTTTTTATCTTGTGCGCGTGGTAATGTTGCCATAAAAAACATTTACAATTGCACGAAAACTAATATTAATTGGCAAACTCTACGCTAGCCGTTTCCGTTCCAATATACAACCTTAGTAGATTTAATATTCTAAAACTGAACATATTTGTAAGAGTTTAATGTTCGGCTTTTTCAAAATTGACTTGTAAAAATACTGCACAGTTTTTAAAAAGAACCTCAAATTGTAGTCCTGACCACAATTTTAATGCACTATGTATATTTATGTACACGAAATAATACCATAAACCAATGCACATAATGTCGAGATAAGAATGATCAAGCGAGTAGCGTAGTTTTTTTGCGTCAACGTGTGCGTGTTGTGTACATATACGACAGTAGCGTAGTTTTTGGTTGGTTTTTGGCTTCACCTAAATCGCCATCTTATTCTCTAGGTTGATCTGAGTCCATATGCTAACCTACTTATATTATTAAGAAGAAAGTTTGTGTGTCAGTTTCTTACTTCTTCATGCTCAAACGGATGGATGGAGTTTGATGAAATTTGGTATGAAGATAGCATCTACCTTGGATTTAAGGCAAAGGCTACTTTGTAATCGCGGTTCACACCGCGGATGAGCTAGTTTAATATTATTTAACATCATATTTGGGATTGAATATCGTCCGACCAAGTGTGGGTGTTCTGGTTTTTATTATCTATGCAACAATAATATGTAATAATAATTAGTCATTGTCTCATCGGTTGTATCTTGAGCCCGGTGTATGGTGATAGGCTCGCCCCCTGTCATATTTGGGACTGAATATCGTCCGACCAAGTGTGGGTGTTGTGGTTTTTATTATCTATGTAATAATAATATGTAATCATAATTAATGTCATTGTGTTATCGGCTATACGTATCTGTATGGCGACAGGCTCGCCCACTGTCATATTTGGGACTGAATATCGTCCGACCAAGTATGTGGGTTGTGGTTTTTACTATCTATGCAACAATAATATGTAATAATAATTAATGTCATTGTGTCATGGGCCATCCGTAACTAGAGCCCGATGTATAGCGACAGGCATGCCCCTGTCATATTTAGGACTGAATATCGTCGCGCGTAGTGTGGGTGTTGTAATACACCTCTGCCAGCCCCTTCGGGGAAAGGCGTGACGATATGTAATTATGTATTTAAGTATGTATGCTATGCAACAAATTCAATGAACTCTTTATTTTTCTTATCGAAATTTTTAAGCGAAGGACACTAAGGGTCAGAAACTAGTGTAACGATTGGCGGCCTTATTGCTGAGAGTGATCTCTTCCTGGCACATTCCTTGAACTAATAGTTCAGAAGGTAAATAATGAAATGAACTTTAGGTAAGTCAAGTATTTAATAGATATTTAAGCAGCATTCGGGTAGACTACCAACAGTAATAACTGTCTGAAATCGGTCGAGCGTCGTTATACGTACATACCTAGACATCCTTACTAATTATAAAATGGAAAGTAACGCTGTCTGTCTGTTTGTAGGCTTTTCACGGGAAACGGCTGAACGTATCTTGATGAAATTTGATAAATAGTTGCAGTATGTCACAAGGAAGGTTTTTGGATACTTTTTTCTGAATAGATAAATCTTTGTCATGAAATTCTGTAAATTAATAAAAAAATAATGCGCCGCTTACCAAATGCGTTAGACAACATCACGGAATAGTACGTAGTTGGTACTAAAATAACAACTGACAACTAAAATTAAAACTCCGCTCAAAACCACCTAGTACATAATATATTTTTTTTAATGTTGGACTCTGATCTCTTTGGTAACGGATAATCCGTTACCAAAGAGATCACAGTTTATTCATAATTAGATAATTAGTTACAGTATATCACGAGGGTTTATGGATACTATTTTCTGAATAAACGTCGTTATAGTCGCAATACCATGTCTGCTTCAATGTAGACCTTATGTCTATATTATTATTATTTATATTATTTTAAATTTGGTGTCAATAGTTTTTGTATTGTATTGTATGTCGGGCATTATTCATCGCGCGGCGTTGTAATCGGCTCCCGGTTAGCTTGCTACTAATCAAAAAGTCGGCGCAATGTGTAGCGTGCGCCGAGTTTTGGTTCGGACATTTTTGTTGCATGTTTGTGACTCTGTACCTACATAGGTATTATATATCTCAATGGACATAAACGGAATGGAGGCCTTCAACCAGTCAGTGTACCGATTTTAGTCTGTCCATCCTCAAATATTTTATTTTAAGGATTAAAACTAAGAATATTGTGCACATGATTTGAAATAAATGAAGTTTTTATGGAGACTGGTTGTTTTATTTTGTAATTTTTTTCTTTCTATTCTAGTTGATTGAATCAGGTGTTTGTGGACTTTGTTTAAACTGTTATAAATACAAATCTCTAGTGTATTTCCGCTTGCATTAAGTACGCCAAGGAATATGGGTTCCAATTACTTACTAGAACACTTCATACAATTTGATATTTCAAAGCTAATTGAAACTTTCAACAGTTTGATATTTGAAGCTAATTTGAACTTTATACAATTTGATATTTAAAGCTAATTTAATGAAGAATTGAATGAAACTTCGAATTTAACCAAAATTAATGAAATTTACAACAAAACTTTATACTTAAAAATTATACAATAAAAAGCAATAAAATATGGAGTACTTAGTGCAATGTTAAAACGGAAATACACTAGAGATTTGTATGTACAAGTCTTTCTATTCTCGTTTTTAATTAAATAAATAATTAGGATAAATGTTGAGGCCACAGATCTAGGATGTAAAAGATCGACAGTGACAATTCGATAGTGATACAAAAAAACATTTGCGCATGCGTGAGTAAATTAGTGTTGTGAAAAGTACTTATTAATTTATCGATTGACCAAAAATGGTCCTCCGGGTGCTTGTCGATAAATATAATCTTTCGCATACCAATTGAGTTGTTTTTTGTTCCAAGTATAACACCGCTGCTGAGCTAAAATGAATATTAATCACTAAACGGGTGTTAAGCTAGGCGGAAGAGTTAGATATCAGTGTCACCATGTATCTAAATTAAGTAACATAAGAAAAGTAAATAATATGATCAACATAATACTATCCTAGTAATTCGCTTCGAATTGTGACCCTTGACCAAATTTACTCGTATATGGATTAGGATAAGTAATAATACTTATCTCATTGGTTTTGTACATTTATTTATAATTTACATATATATTATTTAATTTAATTAAATATAATTAAATTAGACTTGGATGTAAGACACCCAAAATGTGTAAATTGAATTAAAAATGATGATCAGAAATTGAAGGTACATACTTATATATAATACAAAAATGTTTTACGCCTCATCATTCAGTACAAACTCATAAGAATATCAATTTACTTTTGATGGCATTGATTCAAAAATGTATGCTTTGTTTATGTATTGCACCCATCGCCTACCTAATGAGCTTTGATAAAAACTATCGATAATAATGACGTCATCTTTTTATCCATCTCTAGTGAAAATCGAGCGTAAACTAACTAATATTTTAATGCTGAATTTTATCACCAATTCTGCTTTCATCTAGGAAATATAGATCTTACGAAGAAACGACAACAACATACCGCTGGTAAATCGGTTTTTGGAACCAATTTATGTTATGTTTTAGACAAAATTTAGACAAAAACATCACAATGGAATTTTCATATTTACCCATGAAACGACAAATTTTGTGGGTTGAATCTTGAATTCACATCACAATCGCTAAACGCACAAGATGGCATAACTGCATACAATTTTAATTGCTCTCTTTTCATTCAATTTATAATGATACTTGTAAAAAATAATAATCATAGGAATTTTCGCGTGCTCAAAGGTGGCGCGCTGTCATTAATGACAAAAGAAAAATTGACTAAGATTTTATTTGTAGGCGACCTCTTTCTCTCTTGTGGAGTTTACATTTCGATGGAGACTTCTCTGTCCCACGCTTCGTTGGTCTTTTGCGAAGCAAAAAAAATCTTAGGTCTGTGGTTGAGGCCCTTCTTAGATATAAATGGGAAAGAGTTACAACAGACCCCAAGCAGGATGTTGGTGCAGGACTTATCTCCCCTATCTCAAAATAAGAATAAGGGAAGTCTATCAATCAATACTTCGTGCTATAGGAACACCTTATAAATCATCTAGAAAATTGATCACCTGTATGTTTTACAATTGATTTTAAAATGTAAAACCAAAAAGAGGTGATTGTAAAGCCTTGTACGGACTAAGCACCTAAATGCATGCATAGTCTGTTAACACACACAGGAATTAATGCCTAATTTGTACCTACCAAATCATGCATTCCAATATACTCAGTTGGTTATGCATGCACAGGATTGATAAGAACGCCTATTGCTTCAATACTTTTGAGTGTTTGGATGTATTTGGTGTCATAAAGAGTATGTGTATAGAATTGTATTGCTAGTTTGTACCTGAAGCAATGCTGTCTTTACACAAATTGCTGCAGGTACAGACTAGCGTTCTTATTCACATTACCAACTATGTGTAAATTGGAATGCAAAGTCCGTACAGGGCATAAGAGGGTTTTTGTAATATGTCTAATATGAGTAATTCAGAGAAATTAAAATCTTTGCTTGAATCACAAAGACTTATAGAAGCCCAAAACAACAATATTGGTATTGGAATAACTACTACTAAAAACGAAGCTTTATGACTGAAAACACAGAAATTACGAACTCATTAAATTTTTAATGCGATACTTAAGACTTAAAATTAGTATTTACACACTTCCAAGGTCCAAAAAGATCACTTTTACTGAAAAGCATCACCAGAGAGAGGTTATGTTTATCTGGTAGAAACTGTTGCCTCTTTCCTCGCTGCATCTTGCAGAAGCTGCGTATCCACTTCATCTGCTGGTAACTGCACGTATCTGACTACAGATCCTCTTATAAAACAGTTTTTTACTGACAACATGTGAGGATATTTCTCAGGATCTATGACGCTAATGTCCGACAACTTTATATTTAAATACTGATCGACGGAATGTAGCGTGCCGCATATGCTGAGGTCGTTCTTGAGCTCCACGACCACGTCTTTTCCCACCAGAGATTTAAAGAAGGAGTAAAATAGCATTTTCTATTTATGTTTATTCCAAAAAACTGTAAAAAATTTGCCGCTAGTTGTGGCGGGGGAAGGCACAATAATACAAAAGAGCAATAATGTACAGCACAACACAATGCAGCTTAGCGTTGTCCCGGTTGTACGTCACAATATTGCTCTGCTCAGTGTGACAAAAATTGGGTCGCGTGCAAAGGATTGACCCAGGGACCCTATTCGGAGATTTGAGATTTTCATCTCACTTTTTTTCGTCCTTGTTACTCTCGTTTGAAACGTCATAGGTGTGAGAGTGACCAAGATAAAATCTCATCTCATCTCACGCGCAGAAACAGCCCCCAGATTTTGACACTGTTATTATTATAAAATAAAATGAACATGAAATATATAGGTCGCGTTTTCCTATCCATTCATTATTGTATTCCCAATCATCTATTGTCAGATCAGATAAGCAGTCAATGTCAACGTCAATTTTATTGAATGTCTAAATTGTTGTGGAGAAATAGAGATGAGATAAATAAAAAGGTAACATTGATTGGAAATTTGCGGTTTTTATCAAAATACTTCATTCTTTAGAATTAATTTTACTGGCAGCATTGATTGGTTTTCAAATCTTCATTCATTGCTCAACAATGCTGCCAGACTTTAAAGGCTTACCCCACAGACTTGGTATTTGATATGCCTCATGCATTTCAACTTGATTAAGGGTATTGCTAAGTTTTTTCCCCCCATTCTTTAAAATCTAACGCTGCATGTCTTGTGCATTTGCCAGTGTCAAGTAAATTGTAATGATTCACACATGATCACTTCCATTTCCCTATGTCCCATCCCCTATTTCATCAATGTGGTGGATGCTTTAGTGAAACTTGATTTGTAGTCTTTTATGGAACATAAAGTCACGTTTCGGAATGTTCATACCGTTTCCTTACACGCATGTGTTAACAAAACGATAAAAGTTAATAATCTGCCAATAAAACACCTTATTACTCGAAAAATCAAATGTTTAGAAAATAATAAAAAATCAAGATCCACGTTTTCAGTTTCTGGCCTCTTAAAAACTCAAAACTCTGTTAAGAAGTTGAGAAGAAGTTATACATAAAGTTTGGAACTTTGATGATTTTTATTATGTATTTTTAACAGTTTGCTGCAAATAATCGCATCAGTACTATGTAAACCTCAAAACTTACCACATTAGACATCACATTAGAAACATGTTTCTGATTTAGAAAAAATAAATAACTATTTCTCTTTTGCAAATTTTGATCTACGTTGTCTTCATAAATGCTACGCAATAGAGTTGGAGTTTATTCATTGTTTCATTTTGTGTTGTTTCTTGTCTTCGACCATTGCTCGATAGTTTCTTGTTTATTATTGTATATTCTAGGGAGCTTAGAAGTATCTCAGTCAGACTAGCAAGTGGCAACACTCAGACAGTCAATTTTAATTTTAATTCAAGCTTTTCGTCGTCTTTGCGTTTGGTTTTGATAAGCTCTAATCGTTGCTGTTTATTTATGCCTACTATCTTTGCATCAAATAATTAGGAGCTTTCGTTTTTCTGCGACGTGATTCCGTAGCTTTTAATGTAGGTGCGGGGCATGCCTCATAATCTAGCGGATAATGTACAAAGCTACCGACCAGCGTCCACTGGACTCATCAGTGTCTAACATGTGATTACGAATGTAAATAATTAATTAAAAGTTATCGCACAAAATGGACGTGAAAGGTTTTAACTGCGGGTGTGAAGTGATATGACTACATTTGGTTTTGTTTTCTTGGATTTCTGTGCATCTGCTGAGAGCAAGTGTCTAGTGTTTGTACACTTCTTGGGTGCAGCGTAAAAAGGTAAGTTTATTTTAGAAATGTTTACTTTTGTCTTTTGTTTTAAACTTTGCTAGCTGCGTTCGTAATTCAAATTTTTAATGCATAACATTTGCAATGTGCGTCTGTAAAACTTTTTTGAAGTGACTCATGCCCGCAACTTGGTTGATTTTTATATTTTTTTGTTTATATTATGAGATGTAATTGAGCGGCGCTTTCGCCGCTTGCAATTAGCGTCGATTAACGCAATATCCATTTGTACGAGCTGGAGCAAAAGGTTTATTTTTGGAGTTTTAATTTTTACAATTGGGTAGTTATAAAAATTAAAACTCCAAAAATAAACCTTTTGAAAAGCCTGGAATTTAATTAGATACATATGTGTATTTTCTTGTAAATACTGTAGGCAGTCGAAACATTTTTGTTAGAGAAAAATCCAAACATAATATTTGTGCCTCTTTCCCCTAAGAAAAATAGCTATTAAAGAAATAAATCTTATTATAATATTGCTTATCATATGAAATCATTTAACTTTCGAAAAATAGCTGTGAAAATATTTGAACATCAATAAGTTGGATACCAAATCTAATTTTTTTAGGCAAACATCTTAATTTTACATAACTGGATCAGATCCCAGTTATTTATCTACAACAGTAATGTCAGGTTATATTCTCTAATCGATCCAGGCTCAAGGCTCCCCAAAAGTATGTATAAATTTACAAAAGTATGTATCAAATATGAAATTCACAATCTACACTCGTTGAAAATGTCTGTTTTTACCTGACTGCACAGGAAGGATGGTTATGTTTTTTAAATGCATGTATGTATGTATGTAAATAGGTATGTATGTTTGAGGTTTCTTTGGCAAGTCCTACAATCTAAACTGCTGGATCTGCCATAGGTCATATTCTAGGCTTTTCTAACACAAAACAATAAATAACAATAATTTATTTTGTTAATAGTTACCAAAATTTTACAATGTTGTTGATTTTATAATCCATACTTACTAATGTGTATTTATTTATTAAGGAATACCAACAGTATACATATTAAACAATTTAAGTTTTCTTACAGCTAATAGGAACAGTTCTGATATGTATACCCATAATAGGTATTCACAACATTCCCAATGAGGAAGGTGGTGAGCATTTTTAGTTTTATCTTAACATCATAATTATCTTTGAAAATAAACAAATTCGTTAATTACAGACAGGTCAGCAAGAGAATAATGAAATAAAATAGAAATACATAATACATAAATAAATATACATATATACACACTAGTAAGAAGAGATAAGATGGTTTAAA
The DNA here is from genome assembly GCA_911728515.1 of Peribatodes rhomboidaria. Classification (NCBI taxonomy): domain Eukaryota; kingdom Metazoa; phylum Arthropoda; class Insecta; order Lepidoptera; family Geometridae; genus Peribatodes; species Peribatodes rhomboidaria. The sequence continues at coordinate 8,601,358 of OU452195.1, read as the reverse complement.
ATGATAACTATTTAATTTTAACTATTGATTGTTTATAATTATTTTTTTTATACTTTGCTCCTAAATAATTTTAAGGAGTCATGAAATATATCAATGTCGTTCATGGAAGCATTAATTTCGTTTTACGTACGACATACCCTGTATAACGGAGAGTTGTGTGCCAAGTTGGTTTTGGATTGTGGGATATTAAAGATTTTCGACATTCTATGACGCGGATATGGATGTGGGACTTTTAGGGAAAACTTAGTAAGGATAGAAGGACTGTCAATATGGTTATGAATTGCCTTATAATGTTAAAAATCAAAAGTAAATCTGTCTGTCTGTTTGGAGGTTTTTCACGGCTAAACAGCTGAATAGATCTTGATGATATTTGATAATCAGGTACAGTATATACAAGGAAGGTTTTGGAGACTATTTTTTGAATAAACATGAAGTTGCGAATAATAGTTAGTCTGCTATAAATATAAGATTTCGGACACTCACTTTATCACCCTATAGCTGTGATCTCTGGTGTCACAGTAGGTGTCACAGTAAGGTGTCACAGGAGGTGAGATTGTATAGCTTAAAATGCATACATTATCAAGGAATCCTCTTGCTAATAAATATAGTATAGCCTCAGAATAGTTATATAGTGCTTTGCCTATTTTTCCTTTTTTTAACTCAATTGAAAAACAAAACACTGTAAGACTATTCCGAGGCTATTTATACAATGTTTTTTTGTAAGTTAGGTTTATGTTTTTTTTTAAATACAACCAAACAATTACTGCGAAAGTTGTAAAACTACATCATTAAGAATTATTGAAAATAATTATGACTAAAAAGAAGTTTCTTCTACAAAGAAAGCATTATTTTACTTTTAATTTCTCATTCAACTTTTATTCTTCATTTTTCCTCTAATTAGCATCACAATTATAAACAATCATATTTCTCACGTTATCGAGGAATGCCTGAATCAACAGTCATGCTGTTGTTTCCTTTAGATAAGTCGGTTAATCACCCGGTTACTTTGTTTATTATGTAATCAATGTTAACATTATTAATTATCCACACTAATTGGGTAAATAAATACATATTGTTTTGCATTCCTGCAGAATATGTAGAGGAAGGTATAGGTACTCCACTAGCAGAGCACAAATAAACTATGGGGCAACCTTGAAATCATAACATAAGGCCCGGAGCAGTGAATTTTCGCTGTTAGACTAATTTTTGTGGGGTATAGTGAAAGATTGATGCTATGCAGATAATCCACAAACGATTCAGGCCCTTAATTAAGTCGAATATTGACCAAGTCATTTGTCAGATAGAGCCTAAAACTTCGACCCCAATAATATCTTATATCTTTAAATGAGCAATTCTTGTATATATATATATATATAATTGGAATCTCGGAATCGGCTCCAACGATTTTCATACAATTTAGTATATATAGGGGGTTTCGGGGGCGATAAATCGATCTAGCTAGGAATCATTTTTAGAAAATGTCATTTTATTCGTGTTTTATCGATAATCAACTTAAACATAAACTTGGAAGAAAAATAACAAAAAGGAGGCGTTGACTCTTCCTGACATCTATTGGCGAATAATAATACTATTTTTTGTGAGCAACTAATTGCTTTAACGACACAACAGCAGATGGCGTTGTTAAGTAACACGAAGTCAATGAGTGTTTGCTTTGAGGTTAGACTAAAATCAAAGGTAAGTACTACATATAATATGAAAAGGTGAGTCTTTGTTCATTTTCTTTGTTTCTTTGTAACGCTTTCACGTCTGAACTACTCAACCGATCGTCTTAAAATTTTGCATACATGTTGTTTAGGGTACAGAAAAGGACATAGGGTACTTTTTATCCCGGAAAAATCAACGGTTCCTGTGGGACCGTGGGTCGCAGCTAGTATTTATTTTAATCTGCGAAATACGTCCTCTGAAAATTTCAACTGTCTCATATCACGATTCAAAAGATACTGCCTGGTGACAGACGGACAAACATACAGATAGACGGACAGCGGAGTCTTAGTAATAGGGTCCCGTTTTACCCTTTGACGTTTAACCCTGAAAACGTCAAGCAACTTGATTTCAGCGGGGTCTGCCCGCTTGGTACGACGTCGACGACGAAAGTCAGTATTCAGATAACACATGACCATTGAATTGACCATACTTAAATATTATACATGACCGCAAATGAAGACGCGGGCAGCAGTATGTATGTAAAGGTATTACGACTTTACAAGAGCGCACAGCCCCCAAGTACCTTCTTCCCGCGACCCTCATTGGCGTATCTAGCGCTTTTTTGCAGGGCCCATAACCTGAGATTACACGTTATTTGATTGACTCTGTGTGAAGTTTTATCCAGTCAAGAATTTCGAATCGGTCCTCAAACATCCTGGGCCCGTACGATGACATCTAATAGCCATGATGGTTACGTTTTTTTAAAATTTAGATTAACATGTAATTGTCTAATTGGGTATCGAATAAATACTTATGAACGTCAAAGTTATAAAAAATTACTCTACTATCTTGTTAAAAGAAAGAGTCACTACTCAGAAGAACAGGCAAAAAACTGGGGGGCATATATTTTTCTTCAAAAATTTTTCGCTACACGAATTATTCCCCCCCTCCTCGATTTTAATTAAATCCTTCTTATGTTTTCTTTCTTATGTTTAGAGGGAGCGGGTTTCGAAACCAGCTGACGGCACGCACCAATTTGTTCATTGTGTGAACATAAAATGTGTGTATTGTATCGGTCGTATGTCATCTGCTACATGACTTGAGCCCGGTGTATGGCGACAGGCTCGCCCCCTGTCACATTTGGGACTAAAGATCGTCGGCGAAGTGTGAGTGTTGTATCACACCACTGCCAGCCCCCTCGGGGGAAAGGCGTGACGATATGTTATGTTTTTCACCTACACTATACCCTATAATTGTTTTTTTTATTTTAACTTGGCTACTGGGTTTTTTTGGGGTAACTTTCTTGAGGGAGAAGATAGTTACATTACATAACTGTTGTGTAACATGCTTCATAACATCCGTCTTTAGTTTTTCTTTCTTACTTCCTCTCATTACTCTGGTGGTGTCATTTACCCTACCAGGACTATTTCTCTCCGGGCTTTACATATCAATGACTATCACCACCCTCACTGTTGATGGAAAAATTGCAAGAATACAAAACCGGCAGAAGCCAATATTAAAAAAAAAACATGCTTCATGCCTCATCATGCTTCTAAAGCAAACGGCTTAGGCTGCACTTTATGTTAAGTTTGCTTACCCTGAGTCGCGTATTCGCCAAACTCAATGTTAAGCAAGCCGCAAACTGTAGCAAACAAAATTCGAATCAGCTGCTTGTCAGCAAGCGATAAGCCGCAAACTGAGTACAAGCGTACTCGTTACGCGCTGTTCGGACACTCAATGAAAAATATATAGAATGGCTAACTGGAAGCAAATAGCCAGCCGCTGCCGGTTGTTCAGTTAAATTAGCATTTTTATTAAATCTAAACAAAAGTTAAATATGAGGAATGGTATAAAAAATCATCGCAAAAAACTATCAAACAAAAAGATACTGACAGCGGTGGGATTCGAACCCACGCTCTTTCGAACTGGTGCCTAAAACCAGCGCCTTAGACCGCTCGGCCACGCTGCCTCATGACTGTGGCGTTGAAATTACTCTTTGTACCGCGAGCGGTATTGATTCCAATTACGTCATTGCATGTCGGGAATATTACGCGTAGAGACTACTGTTGTATTCTGTGGTTGAACGTGACGTCATTTTTAGCGGAAGGAAAGACTACGCATAGAACTATTGTTGTATTCTGTTGTTGTAAACGTGACGTGACGTCATCATTGGCAAAGGGGAGAGACATTATATACCTACTTTGATAGATTATTCTTTACACCAGAAAATACAAACAGGACGCCTAAGACGTACATACGGAGGAACATAGGACTTGAAAGTCGTTAAAAAAATTAAAACTAGTAAAACAACTGGCAGTCTTAACGCTAAGAACGATTTCTTCTAGGCAACCTTTGTATGGAAAGGATTTATACAATAGGATAGCGATAATACAAGATATAAGCATGTAAAGGTTGGTAGGTCACAGTTTGGTGCGAACAACTACCTAAATTTAAAACACCCGGAAATTACAGATTGCTTCATCAATGTTTATTTAAAGAAAGTTTCTTAGAAGAATGTAGTTTCAAAACGCAATCATCATTTCTGGGATGCGGTATCAATTTTATCATTTCGTATGAAGCCTTATCAGAGCATTATCTGTTGTTATCAGTGTGACGTAACGTGTGAGTCAATGGTTGATAACAGCGCTCGGCGCTCGTGACGTAGGTCTGGGAACTAAGGCCAAAGTACAGCGAAGCTTGACAAGGTTTTTAATTTGACCGTTTGTTTTGTATTGTATGTCATCTGCTGCATAACTGGAGCCCGGTGTGTGGCAATAGTCTCGCTTTTCCCCCGAAGGGGCTAGCTTGGATTCAATTGAGCGACGCGCCATTAGATTAGTCAATGACGAAGCACTGGTAAGGAGGAAGATGGAGCAGCCTCCAGCACAGGCTGCTTGTACAGTCCAGTTTGTTCATTTTCTACCGCCTCCATTTTGAAGAATGTGCACAGGAACTGCACGAGCTGATTCCATCATCTGACTTCCGCCACAGATCATCGAGGGAGACATTCCATCCATATGTCGTCAGCATAAAGCCCGCACGAAGCGCTTTCAGAACTCCTTCCTAATAAGAACTGGCAAGGAGTGGAACGCATTTCCTGCCTCGGTGTTCCCCAGAAATAGTTACAACCTGGCTCTCTTCAAGACAAGAGTGAGACGGCACCTCATGGGCAAGCGTGCTCCATCTTAGACCGCATCGTCACTTTCCATCGGGTGTGTTATGATCAAACGTGGGCCTATTCAATTATAAAAAGGTGTGTTTAACACCCACAATTCGCCAGACGATATTAAGTCCCAAATGTGACGGGGGCGAGCCTGTCGCCCCCATAATTATCGCCCAATATTTTTTAAAGTACATACTTAAATAGATATTAACACCCAGACATAGAACAAACACAAATGTTCATCACATAAATGTTTGCCCTAGGTGGGAATCGAACCCACGCCCCCAAGCTCAGAAGTCAGAATTAAAGTTTATTTTTTGATTCTCTTAGACCAACCTCGTAGCACCGCTTCTGACTTACCTACTGTCTTAAACATGCTTTAGTTCCGTCTGTAGTTTCGTTCGTACATACGAGTAAATAACAGCGGCCTACGAAATTTTTTTTTTGTTTTGGTGCAGCTCTGTTCGCATCTGTAGTCGGTAAAGTAGGTAGTATGAACTACATTGCTGCTACTAGATGTCAGCTGACAGCTCTGGTTTACCTACAATTGTTATTATTATTTTTTTACGGTTTTATTCAAAATCAGTCCATGTTATAACTACTTTTATGACATTAATCGTATAAATGTATGATGGCAAGTAATTCAAGAAGTTGCATTAACGATCCTGATATGTTTTGTTACATATGCGGTGAGTATATAATAAAAAATCAACGGAAACTGATTAATGACACGGTGATTCACTTGTATTCTGTATACTTTCTTCTTCATGAACAAGAGCTGCTATGAAAAATGTGACTAGTTTTCTTGTATCTGTTCACAAAATATACCCAAGATCAGGTCTAAAATCTTAGGCACCAAAATGAGTGTAGGCCAGTGAATGTAAGAAAAAAAAGCAAATCTAAAAAAACCGACTTCCCGTCATCCATGTAAACAATTTTTAGACTTTTGTTGAAATTTTAAAAACTGCTTGATCGATTTTGTTGAAATTTATATGGGACCACCTCTAAAGTATGATGTACCAAACAAAAAAAGAATCATTAAATTAATTTAATTATTTAATTATGTTAATTAATATATGTGCTGTGTTTTGGGGGCTGAGCTACCCACGTCCGTAGGAGTGTACTCTATTCTGATTCCCTACACGTGGTCCCCGGGTAGTGCTAACCGGGTAGCAAACTCTGGTGGGAGGCTTCGGCCGTGTCTAGTTACCACCCACCGGACCAAGCCATGCCGTGAAATGACCTAGTCGTGTTTCGGGGTGTAGTCCGGTGTAACCGTTCCGAAGACGGGTCTGAGCTGTAGCGCACTTGTAGAGCCTCGCTCAACTGCCGTCTTTGTACTTCTTCACTCTACAAAACTTCAAGGCTAGAGTGAATAAGTACCTTACAGGTCGTCGTGCTCCATCTTAGACCACAACGTCGCTTAACATCAGGCGAGTTGGTGGTCAAACGCCGACCTATTCTACATAGAAAAAAAAACACGTCCCCCGCCGTCTCCGGTTGCACTGAACTTAGCCAAACCGTTAAACTAGCGATTCGCCCCGACATCGCACGGTACATAGAAAGTATGACTCTTCCTTGAAAAAAAATCTAACTAATGGTAAAAACCGCAATAAAAACCGGAGGCGCTATAAGCGATGTACAGACAGAGACAGACACGGAAAAAGCGACTTTGTTTATATTATGTAAAGATGTAAAGAAGAGAAAATAAGATATTATATAAGGATTATTAAGGATGATTTAGTTCCGTCTCGTTTCGTCTAGTTCCCTAAACTGCTACATTAAAACGGGGAAATTAACCCTACAAGGCAACAAAACTCGCCCTTCACGACCGACCCATACATTCCAACGCTCTCCAGTGTTGTCCTCTTCCCCTATAAATGAAATGCAAAATTTCATCAAAATACAAGATGGCCGAAAATATACTCGCCATCTTGTCCGAACAGTTTGCCCTATTTTTTTTTTCATAAAATACAGGATACGACAAAACGAACGGCATTTAAAAATAAAAAATAACATTAGTTGAACAAATTCATTTTTCAAACACAGGTCAATAACGCAAAATTTCAACTCTAATTTTTGTGTTGCCATGTTGATTTTTTTCAAAAAAAATACCAATTTTTTTGTATTTCGAATTCCCTATCCGTGTAATCATTAAACATTCTAAGTTAAGAATGACTGATCGGTATTTCCATTCATTTTATTTGCGCATAAGTTGGTAAAAATAGTCGAGTTTGAAGGGCTAAAAATGTTGGTAGAATTACATAGATCAATGCAAGCTAGATGTGGCTTGAGCGTAGTTTCATATTTCTAGATCAAAGATATCCTACTAATATTATAAACGCGAAAGTTTGTAAGAACGGATGAATGAATGGATGGATGAATCCGTTGTGTATGTTCTCTTTTCGAGAGCATTATCGAAATGACTATTATGTAATCTGTGACATTGGGGGTTCCAGCACGGACATATAAATTGACGTTTAAAATCGATAACATCGGCAATTTCCATACAAATTTGTCGATATCGATTTGAAACGTCAGTTTAAATGTCCGTGCTCGCACTCTAGATCAGATTAGATTCTTGGTTAATGGTTTTTGTGGCTAGTTGTCACAATTCTGTCAATTTTTGTTTCATGCTAGTTTCATAGACTTCTTGGACCATGTCAAAAAGTTAAAAGTCAAAATGTTTTTATCCAATTACCCGATCAAAGATATACTTCAGAACCTTCGATCAATTATACCCGGGTATAATTGATCGAAGTTCAGAACATCAAAATTTTATAGTAGACTCGACCGCCTTGTTCGGAAAAAGAGTCACTACTCAGAAGAACAGGCAAGAAACTGAGAGACATTATTTTGTTCAATAAATAAATTACTGTCTCACAAATTTTGGCTTAAGTACAACTAGATAATTTTATATTATATAGATGTGGCTTGAGCGTAGTTTCATATTTCTAGATCAAAGATATCCTACTAATATTATAAACGCGAAAGTTTGTAAGAACGGATGAATGAATGGATGGATGAATCCGTTGTGTATGTTCTCTTTTCGAGAGCATTATCGAAATGACTATTATGTAATCTGTGACATTGGGGGTTCCAGCACGGACATATAAATTGACGTTTAAAATCGATAACATCGGCAATTTCCATACAAATTTGTCGATATCGATTTGAAACGTCAGTTTAAATGTCCGTGCTCGCACTCTAGATCAGATTAGATTCTTGGTTAATGGTTTTTGTGGCTAGTTGTCACAATTCTGTCAATTTTTGTTTCATGCTAGTTTCATAGACTTCTTGGACCATGTCAAAAAGTTAAAAGTCAAAATGTTTTTATCCAATTACCCGATCAAAGATATACTTCAGAACCTTCGATCAATTATATCGGGTATAATTGATCGAAGTTCAGAACATCAAAATTTTATAGTAGACTCGACCGCCTTGTTCGGAAAAAGAGTCACTACTCAGAAGAACAGGCAAGAAACTGAGAGACATTATTTTGTTCAATAAATAAATTACTGTCTCACAAATTTTGGCTTAAGTACAACTAGATAATTTTATATTATATCTATGTGCTAGTGGTTAATTGGCGGAAGTGGAAGGCTCCAGACATCTTTGTCTTCTAAATAATCGTTAACCTTATAATAAATTCTCTTTTCACTAATGTAGTTTTTACATGTGAATTGAACTTAGTTTTTACATGTGCTTAGTAAACAAAATGTACTGTATCTCTGAGGGAGAATATGTGACATTATCAGCTCTTCCATTTACTCTTATTCCTTGTCAAGTGCTGGGGTGAACAGTCCGCCGTTAGTCGTCTATAATTTAGGGTTTCGCTGCGTTGATTGAAGGGTCCTGATCGATACTCGCCCCTCGCTGGCGGTGACACCCCTAGGGCAGACTAGAGGGGTACAGACAGACTGAAATGGGCACTAATAAATATTAATTTACCCTTCTAAAAGGTATGTGCAGATGTACGAGTACACTGTCTATACTAATTTTTAAAGAGGTAAAGTTTAAGTGTACAGTGTATAGAGTACATCAGTTAACAGTTACAAGTTAATTACCAATTAGTGACATCCAGAAATTTCTCATCTTGCACACATTATTTCACAATTAAATGTTGAATTATCGTTATTTACTTATTATTATTGATATTCACATATTTTAAATTAACTGATGTAATTGGCATGTTGCCGTATTAGTTATTAAACAATTAAAATTATATCCATGATCCAAAAAAACAAGGCATTCAGCAAACACATAGTGACGTCACCGTCGTCCGTCTCTTTCGAACTTGTTTCAAATGACTTTTTCGGTCCTGCTTAAGCATGGATTGACGTCATTATGTGTTGCTGATTACTATACCTAAAAATAATAAAATTATAAAAAATTCGGCACTTTTCCACACACGGACACCTGACCCCAAACTAAGCAAAGCTTATACTATGGCTGCCAGACACTGATATACATACTTAGAAATTTTTAAATTCTTACTTAAATAAATATTAACACCCAGACATAGAACAAACACTAATGTTTGCCCTAGGTGGGAATCGAACCCAAGCCCCCACGCTCAGAAGCAGGTTCACTACCAACTGAGCCACCGAGGCAGTCCTAGCGGAGTATGTTATTATACCATGCACTTATCCATCTGTCTGGTTACTAACCTGTCCCTCAGTACCAGACGGAGGGTTTTTCTGTCTGGGACTCTGAAGGTTACACTAACACTGTAGAAAGCTCCAGACTTGGTCTGGATGACAGTTTGACCTGGGTTCGTAGACGAACGACGACCGGAGGACAAGGAGGTCGGTTGGCAGTTTAGTTACCTTTCGACTATTTTTGAGTACAGACAAAACAATACAATATACCTTTATTGCACACCAAAAAACTACATGAAAATCTTAAAAACTATACTTAATACATTTTTCGACAGTACAAGGGCGACCTTATCGCCTAAAGTGATTTCTTCCAGGTAACCTTTGGATGCACAGGAACTTACAGAAATACGAAAAGGGTAGGTGGTGTAAATAAAACTAAATAAAAATTAAATAATAATAATAAAAAGTACTTAAATAAATAACCAAAAATAAATATATTATGTATGAAAAATTATAAATAAATATAATAACATATCAATACAAATATATAATTTATTATAATATTTAATAATAATGCCCCTCAGTTTCTTGCCTGTTCTTCTGAGTAGAGGCTCTTTATCCGAACAAGGCGGTCGAGTCTATTTAAATAACTTTGACGTTCATAAGTGTATCTTTGATACCTAAATTGAATAAAAACATTTTGACTTTGACTTTGACTTTATATGCGTATCGAATTAGTTTAAATTTATTAAAAACACACAAATCATATCCATACTAAAACTCTATGGGCTCTATGGGCTAAAGACCTCGCGATCGGCGTCTGTCCTCCCATATAGGTCGCTAACCTCAACTTTTTTGAAAAAAAAAAAAATCTATTTGCAGATTTGTAATTAAAACAAGTAAGTAACATTATAAAAGAAAAACAAAAAACCCGACAGCAAAATGTTTTACCCTACGTCACTTCCGCTATCAAGACGATTCAAATGACACCTCACATGTCGAAATACATCAAGCTGTTTAGGCCGTAGGGCGTGTCAACGAAACCTCACACATACATACACTAGGAAAACATAGCCCTCCTTCTTGCGCAGTGGGGCAAAAACATAGTACATCGGCAAAATCGGTAATTTTCATACAAATTAGTCAATTTAGTCTATTCATATGGATCGAATAATAACACTAGAAATAAGGATAGGATAGCTGTACCGAGATTTAGACTGACTAAATCAAATAAGTCGTTTTTAGGCAACTGCGTTCGTTTTTACAATAAAATCCCGAAAAATATAACAGGGCTCACTGAGGGAAAATTCAAATCACATGTAAAAACTACACTAATGAAAAGAGGGTAGGTATTATAAGGTTATGAATTATTTAGAAGACAAAGATGTCTGGAGCCTTCCACTTCCGCCAAGTAGCCACTAGTATGTATAGATATTACTTAGTTGTAAGCCAAAATTTGTGAGACTGTAATTTATTTAATCTTTGGAAAAATAATGCCCCTCAGTTTCTTGCCTGTTTTTCTGAGTAGAGGCTCTTTATCCGAACAAGGCGGTCGAGTCTATTTAAATAACTTTGACGTTCATAAGTGTATCTTTGAGACCCAAACTGAATAAAAACATTTTGACGTTGAGTTTGAGTTTCAATGTCCGTGCTCGAACCCCTGACTCGGCAGTAGTGCGATAATAATTTGAGTGTGGCCCAGCCATCCTACTATCCTACTAATATTATAAACGCGAAAGTTTGTATGTATGGATGGATGTTTGTTACTCTTTCACGCCAGAACGGCTGAACAGATCGGGATGAAATTTGGCACAGAGATAGATTATAGTCTAGAATAGCACATAGGATACTTTTTAACCACAGGTGAAACCGCGGGGCGCAGTTAGTTTTGTCATACATTTGAAGCATGCCTGATAATGGTCGGTCTACAGTTGACAATATTGCCAATATTGCCGAGCAAGTATTCAATATGGTCCGTCTAGGAGCACCTTAAGGCCCAGTATTACACGAAATCAACGAAAACAAGATCAGTTCGCGCCTAATGCAAAAAAATACAGCTGGTAGAAGAAACAACCAAAATAAGTTTAACCGAAGCAGAATTTTGAAAATCATTCTCATTTTGAAAAAAAAAAAAACTCTAAAAGCATCTTCTGAAAAAAATATGTTAGAGCGTAGTTCTCTAAATTTTTAACATTTTTTATTGTTATTCAATAGCCAGATTATAAACGCGATAATTAAATAGCCAGATTAGTTCTCTAAAGTTTAACACAGCAACTTATTTTTATTTGTGTCCTTGTACCGATTAATACAAATAAAGAAGGCAAAAATGTATCTCTAGGCGCCGATCTCTTACCATCAAATATGATAAACGATTTTCAACTCTAAAAGAAGCGACTTAAGTAAACCTGTATCTGTGGGTAGATAATCGTGGTATGACGGCGCCTTAAGAGGGCCGCGACGCTCTGAAATTTCCATACAAACGCGCTTCTCAAATTTTTTAAAAACCATTTTTCAGATTATGATGAAATTTAGCATGTACAATTAAATTAACAAAATCTCCGCACCTATGTTCTTGTTTTTTTTTTTAAAAAACGTTCTCAAGCGAAAATAGAGGTATGAAAAATATCCGCATTTTTAAGGGGTCACTTTTGACTGGTTTATTCAATAGATAGACAAAGCAAATCATAAATTCCATTACATAGGGAGGTTGTCTACATCATTAGCTGTTAAATGAATCAATAATACAAGGGAAATTCTTAGTTACTTAAGAATGATTACAGAAGTACAAAAGTCATTAAAAAAATTAAATTGCACTTTGCTCTTACTTAATCTGTAGGTAGCTTTAGAGGCTCGTCAGTATCATTACTTGCTCTCTTCGCTCGTCTTATTCTCCTAGACGAAATGGCTATAGAATACCTTAAGCCAATGCGAAGTTAGTCTAGGTCGCCTAGGACGAAGTTAGTTAGGTCGCCAGACTCTTAACAAAATGTTGTCGCAGCGGACTCGGCTTGAAGATACCGTCTAAATAGACGAGTTACGAAGTCTACGGTATTGTATTGCAGCTACAGATGCTATCGACATCTCGTATAGCTGCTATCTTCCACGCCACGACACAATATACCGTCTGCATCCGATATACTCGACGACTTCTCTTCACTATAACTACTATAATATACATCTTATATCTTTATATGAGCAATTCTTGTATAAATATACATAATTGGAATCTCGGAATCGGCTCCAACTTTTTTCATACAATTTAGTATATAGGGGGTTTCGGGGGCGATAAATCGATCTAGCTAGGAATCATTTTTAGAAAATGTCATTTTATTCGTGTTTTATCGATAATCAACTTAAACATAAACTTGGAAGAAAAATAACAAAAAGGAGGCGTTTGAGTAGTCTCAACTGAAAAATATGACTCTTCCTGACATCTATTGGCGAATAATAATACTATTTTTTGTGAGCAACTAATTGCTTTAACGACACAACAGCAGATGGCGTTGTTAAGTAACACGAAGTCAATGAGTGTTTGCTTTGAGGTTAGACTAAAATCAAAGGTACTACATATAATATGAAAAAGTGAGTCTTTGTTCATTTTCTTTGTTTCTTTGTAACGCTTTCACGTCTGAACTACTCAACCGATCGTCTTAAAATTTTGCATACATGTTGTTTAGGGTACAGAAAAGGACATAGGGTACTTTTTATCCCGGAAAAACCAACGGTTCCTGTGGGACCGTGGGTGAAACCACGGGTCGCAGCTAGTAGTATATAATACGAGTACGTAGTCTACATTTATGTGATGAACAAATGTGTTTGTTCTTTGTCTGAGTTTAATATCTATCTAAATATCTTAAAAATATACATACATACCTACATATCGTCACTCCTTTCTGCCGAAGGGGGAGGAGGTGTAAGTACAACACCCACATTTTGCCAGACGGAATTCAGTCCCAAATGTGACACGGGGTGAGCCTGTTGCCCAAATGTGACACCGGGCTTTATTTATGTAGCAGATGACATACGATACGCACATATGTTCACACAATGAACAAATTGATGCGTGTCGTCAGCTGGATTTGAACCCGCTCCCTCTGGCTTGAGAGGCGGGCCTTCTCCAACTAGGCTATCATCGCAATCGCTTACATAATGAACAAATTAGTGCGTGCCTTAAGCTAGAATCGAATCCGCTCCTCACATATGTATGCACACTTACATAATGAACAAATTGGTGCGTGCTTTCTGCTAGGATCGAACGGCTCCCTCTGGCTTGAGAGGCGAGCATTCTCCAACTAGACTACGATATAACATGAACATGTATGAAAAAATAATGCCTCTCAGTTTCTTGCCTGTTCTTCTGAGAAGTGTCTCTTTTTCCGAATAAGGCGGTCGAGTCTATTATAAAACTTGACGTTCATTAAGTGTATCTTTGATACCCAATTGAATAAGAACATTTTGACAATTGACTTTGACTTTGATCCTACTATCCTACTAATCTTTCCTACTTCCTACTAATATTATAAACGCGAAAGTTTGTAAGAATGAAAGGATGGATGGATGTTTGTTACTCTTTCACGCCAGTAGGGCTGAACAGATCTGGATGAAATTTGGAACTTTTTAACAGCGGGTGAAACCGCGGGGCGCAGCTTGTATAACATATAGATATTCAATTGAGCATTGCGCGCTAGATGTACTATAATGATAGTCGCAGGTATCGACGGATAGGAAGTACGAATACGGGCGACAGGAAGAGCTGAGGCGCTGTGATATCGACTTGCCTAGGGTTGGCACTTCTTCGTTTATATTATTTGTGATAAATTGTTAAAAAAATAATGCCCCTCAGTTTCTTGCCTATTCTTCTGAGTAGAGGCTCTTTATCTGAACAAGGCGGTCTAGTCTAATTAAAAAAAACTTTGACGTTCATAAGTGTATCTTTGATATCTAAACTGAATAAAAAAAAATTGACTTTGACTTTGTGAACAAAACAATAGGGTAACGACTAAAATCGTACGTAATTCCCGTTTACACTCGTAATAAAAAAAGGTTTCGGGGAAAGGTCACGCCTTTCCCCCGAAGGGAGTGCAGAAGGGTAATACAACACCCACACTTTACCGGACGATATTCAGTCCTAAATGTGACAGGAGAGAGCCTGTCGCCATACACCGGGCTCCGTCATGTAGCAGATGACAAACAAGCGGCAACGACACACCGACACGCCTCTTCCTCTGCGGCCCCACCGCGGCCGCCATCGAACGGTAGCGAGCCCGTTTGGGCCGCAGAAGGTATGGAAAGTGGGAACGACACATCAACAGTCCTCTCCCACCGCGGCCCTCAGCCTTCGGCTGCAGTCCTGCCCATACGGCACTGTAGCCCGGCTCAGTTAAGCCGCTTCCAAATGGGCTTTGGGCCGAAAGCCCGAAAAAGCGGCCCCACCTCGGTTTCCTTGGCTTCACCGTGGTTGCCGACGCCACGGCTACTAAGCCACCCCGCCACAAGGCGGGAACCTCTTGGGGGGGGGGGGGGGGGGGGGGGTTGAGAGGCGGGCCTTCTCCAACTAGACTATCATCGCTATGGATCGTTTACAAAACAAATATTTTGTGACAACCCTACACTACACCCACGTAGAGTCACGACGCGACGTCACAGTAAAACGTAAACAGTAGCTAAAATTATTATAATCGGCAGGTCGATGACACATATATTATGATCGATTATGACTGACGGCTATTGAATACGCCCAAAAAAATAAGTAACAAGTAGAAATTAAAAACCCTCTGACACCAATTTTCATCAAACATAGCTATGAGAACACTCCCCACCACAGATCTGGGATGTAAAGCAAAAAAAAATCTTAGGTCTGTGCTCTCGACTAATTCATCTTTCAAATAAAAAAAAAAAACAAAATCGAAATCAGTTCATCCGTTCGCGAGCTAAGCTGCCACAGACAGACACACACACACACACACACACACACACACACACACACACACGTCAAACTTATAACACCCCGTCGTTTCTGCGTCCGGGGTTAAAAATGTTACTAATATTATAAACGCGAAAGTTTGTAAGAATGGATGGATGTTTGTTACACTTTCACGCCAGAATGGCTGAACAGATCTGGATGAAATTTGGCACAGAGATAGATTATAGTCTAGAATAACATATAGGATACTTTTTAACCGCGGGAGAAACTGCGGCGCGCATCATCTCATAGGACTTCATTAAATTCTCCTGGGTCGTGATGAAAGACATGCACAACTCACACCCAGATCCAGAACTGTGACCCTATTCAAGATTTGAGATTTTCATCTCATCGTTTTCCGTCCTTGTTGCTCTCGCTTGAAACGTGATAGGTGAGAGAGTGACCAAGATAAAATCTCATCTCACGCGCAGGAATAGCCCCCAGATACAAATTCAAACATCTACCCGGCCGAGAATCAATCCACGGCCTATCATGACATCTTATTGCGATGATAGTTACGTTTTGTTTTCGACACCGCGCTACTATGAACCTTATTGCGCGGCGATACGTTTCGAAGTAGCGCAGCGTGAAAAACAAAACGTACCATTAAGAAATAGACAAAATACTATTCCGAGCCTACACAACGTTTATTAGTAAGGTGTGTGTTTTCAAGTGTTTTGAAGCGATGATAGCCTAGTTGGAAAAGGTCCGCCTCTAAAGCCTGAGGGAGCGGGATCGATCCCAGCCGACGGCACGCACCAGTTTGTTCTTTGTGTGAGCATATGTGCGTATTGTATGTCATCTGCTACATGACTGGAGCTGATGGCGACAGGCTCGCCCCTGTCACATTTTGGGGCTGAATATCGTCCGGCGAAGTGTGGAGTGTTGTATTACACCTCTGCCAGCCCCTTTGGGGGAAAGGCGTGACGACATATGCTTTATTTTTCTTATTTAGATGTCCCAAAAGATTTCCAATAGCTGTGAAATGAATGCGCAACTTGAAAGCAGACAGTTCCCTGTGGAGCGATGCATCTACGCCATTCGCTAAAAGCTGTCCCGATTTTAACCCTTTGATCGCCACGAGTCGCGTCGCAGAGATAAAATGTGCTGTCTTCGCTGTTTTTAAGGTTCCGTACATAAAGGGTAAAACGGGACCCTAATACTAAGACTCCGCTGTCTGTCTCTCTGTAACCAGGCTGTGTCTCATGAGCCGTGATAGTTAGACAGTTGAAATTTTCACAGATGATGTATTTCTGTTCTCGCTATAACAACAAATATACTAAAAAACAAAATAAAATGAAATATGTATTTAAGGCGGCTCCCATAACAACAGACGTGATTTTGTTGCCGTTTTTATAGATATACGGAACCCTGCGTGCGTAACTCCGAAATTTTGAGATTGTTTTTGATATGATTTTATTATTGACACACCAAGAGTCCTACTACCTACTTGTCTTTCTCTATCGTTTCTCTACGTAATGGCCAACAAAGTCGTTTTCCGCGTCTGTGTCTCTCTTGTCTGTATATCTGCTAACTCCTAAACCATCACCATCAGTTTTCACCATCAGTTAGATTATTTTTCACGGAAGGTTTATAGCTGTACGTGCAAAGCCGGGGCGGGTGGCTAGTGATATTATAAATGTGAAACTTTGTGTGTTTAGATGTCTGTTCTAGTTAAGCATAATTTAACAACTTATATTCAGTGTCTCATAGAGAAACAAGTATAATATAAAAACCTCCCGACACCGATTTGCATCAACACCGATTTTCATCAAACAGCTAAGAACGTTCCCGACTAATTCACCTTCCAAACAAAAAAAAACAAAATCAAAATTATTTCATTTGTTCTGGAGCTATAGCGATGCCACAGACGGACAAACACACACACACTCACACACACACACACACACACACACACACACACACACACACACACACACGTCAAACTTACAACAGCCCGTCCATTTTGCGTCGGGAGTTAGCAAAATATTAAGTTCAGTATCTAATCTGTGTTTATAAAACTCTCTTATAATAAAGTTCTTATAAACTAGAAACCCCAAAACATTGTTTTTTATTACCTAATAGGCTTGCGTTTGGCCGCCAACATGCCTGATGATAAGCAGTGATGCGGCCTACGACGGAGCACGCTTGCCTCGAAGAAACCGATTCACTCGAGACTTGAACACGCCCAGATTATAAGTGTCAGGGAACACACACTCTGGCAGAGTATTCCACACTCTAGCGGTCCGTATGAGAAATGAGGAACCAAAGCTTTTCGTGCGTAACATAAAGTCCTCAACGTTCGGGGCGCAAATTTAATTTATCGAAAATAAACGGAAACAACGACAACAACGTAACGTCGCGGAAAAAAGTGACGTTGCCGTTCAAAGGGTTAGAAACATTCGATACGCGTCCTTATTACGATACACCAAAGAGCTCTTTCAAACTAAAGAATATCTGTATTTATTTTTTCAATGCGCCAAAGGCGACTTTATTTCCATTGGAGTAAGAGTTTTTCTAAAATATAGAATTGTACTCTACTAGATAGATGAAAGACTTGAAATTTTATTTCGCAAGGACCGGCCCAAAGGGACTTTTCCAATGGTACTTAGATCAACTCATTGGTGTGTACAAGGTATATTTGACGTCTGTGTCAATACCGTAGATTTCGTCGGTAGGCGGTCGTCGTATTTGACTGCAATGCAACGTAACTTTTTTAACCGACTTCCAAAAGAGGATGTTCTCAATTCGACTGTATGTTTTTTTGTATGTTTGTTACGCAATAACCCTGCCAATTCTCAATCGATTTCAATAATTCTTTTTTTTTGTTTGATAGATCTTACTTTAGAGGCGGTCCCATATAATTGTTATCGAAATAGGTAAAGTAATTTTTCAAATAGTCGGTTTTTTGAGCATTGTTTTTATACTATTGATCAAAAAATCTTAAAATGTTGGCTACTTAGTGAACGTATCGTGATAAGTAGAAATTTTATAGAGTGCTCTTTATAGAGCCGTGCGATAAAGGTTTTCAAATGGGACGGAACTATAACACTTGGGATATACGTTTTTGAATGGGCATATCCTTACTGTTGAGATCTTTGATTCCAATTCAAAGACGCAGTTTTTGTCGTTGTAAATACTACTCTATCATAATAGAAATAAGACTCTTCCTTGTGTTAACACTGTGGCCGAGTTAGCTTTACGCGAAGTTTGACCGTATGCTAGAAGGAATAAAGGCGGTTTTCGTTCGCTAAAATCGCTGTGTTTATTTGAGTATACATCGATATTGGTGGCGAAAGGTCGATTTTGATTTATAGGCAGTAGTTTCAGAATAAAGTTGGTTATTTTTAAATAAAGAATTCTTCATGATTCATGTTTTGTAAGCTTGGTTCGGTTCTTGAAGTTGTTGACTCGTACTTCTACCTAGGACAAGTAGTCCAGTTAGGTAGGTCCAACTTCAAGAAAGAGGTCAATCGCCGAATCCAACTCGGCTGGGCAGCGTTCGGAAAATTGCGTAGCATCTTCTCGTCCGACATACCTCAGTGCCTCAAGTCGAAAGTGTTCGACCAGTGTGTGTTACCAGTGATGACTTATGGCACTGAAACGTGGTCTCTCACTATGGGCCTTATTAATAAGCTTCTAGTAGCCCAACGAGCTATGGAGAGGGCTATGCTCGGAGTCTCTCTGCGAGATCGAATCAGGAATGAGGAGGTCCGTAGACGAACCAAAGTTACCGACATAGCCCAGCGGATTGGCAAGTTGAAATGGCAGTGGGCAGGGCACATAGCACGAAGGACTGATGACCGATGGGGTCGAAAGGTCCTCGAATGGAGACCACGTTCCGGCAAGCGCAGCGTAGGACGTCCACCCACAAGGTGGACAGATGACCTTGTCAAGAGCGCAGGATCGCGCTGGATGCAGGCCGCTACCAACCGGTCTTATTGGAGGTCTATGGGGGAGGCCTATGTCCAGCAGTGGACGTCCTATGGCTGATGGATGGATGGATGGAAGCTTGGTTCTGTAGCAAAGGATGGAATCTTTTTTTTTTACAACAGACTGCAAGCGTTTGACCACTGACTCGCCTGATGGGAAGCGTCGACGTGATCGAAGGTAAGGTCGAGTCTGTCGCCATACACCGGGCTCCAGTCATGTAGCAGATAACATAGAATACGCACATATGTTCTCACAATGAACAAATTGGTGCGTGCCGTCGGCTGGGATCGAATATACTCAGTTCAGTTGTAAACGCCGGCCGCGGTCACCCATCCTAGAACTGAGTGCTTAGTGTGAGTTGCTCAAAGTAAATCGAATAACTTTACTACAGCGTAAACGAGTTTACGTC
The DNA here is from genome assembly GCA_911728515.1 of Peribatodes rhomboidaria. Taxonomy (NCBI): domain Eukaryota; kingdom Metazoa; phylum Arthropoda; class Insecta; order Lepidoptera; family Geometridae; genus Peribatodes; species Peribatodes rhomboidaria. Next base: position 8,581,625 of record OU452195.1, on the reverse strand, counting down.
ACACGGATCGACAATCGAAAACGAGCGAGTGTGAGGCCAATCGAGCTTGTCACTCGATTCGCGTAAATTCACCGTGAAAAAGTAAATATTTCATGTCAATGTTGGCAGTAAACAAAAAACTCGCACTCACGATTGCGGTTTCTCATTACTCCCACTAGGTGGCGCTTTTTAATTTTCATACAAATTGGAGTTACTTTTACGCGATCGAAAAGTAAGAAAAACTCACACTACGCACTCTGAGCTTGTCGTCCGTTGCTTAACATCGGATGACACGGAAAATTACCTCTTTGTAATGTTAGTCCTACTTTATATTTTAAAGAGGAAAGTTTGTATGTGTTTGTAACTCTTTCGGATGGACAAATTTTGATGATGATCAATTCGGTATGGAAGTAGCTGATAATTACCCTAGATCTAGATTAACACATAGGCCATTTTTTGATACCGCGGGCGCGGGTAAGATAGATAGATAGATAAACTCTTTATTGTTCACACCACAGATAACAAAACAACAAGAGAAAAATAATGATAAGACTTATTAAGTAGTGTAACAACTGGCGGCCTTATCACTAAAAGCGATCTCTTCCAGGCAACCTTAGGATGGAGAGGATACGACAAATGAGTGGGACAGGGTGTGCAAAAGTAACACCTCGGGATGCAGCTAGTACCTGATATAGATGATCGATGTATTTAATTATGCAATACAATAATTAACACGGTTTACTCCCAACGACCACCATTTGTTGTCAGTCACTCGCATCTCAAGATTCCATTACCATCATTGTTTTGCATTGGTATTAATGGCTAGTTCTCAACGACCACCACTAAAACAGCTACCAGTGGAGGTCATTAGAACAATATTTTAATTTTTGTCTTAACTGTCGCTTGTGGGGCTCGTTGGGGCATATTTTTTTTTACCATCGACCAGCAATTTGCCACCACTGGTAAAAACTGCAGCCAAACCGATAGAACTCTAACATGGAAAACCAATTTTGAAATTTTTTTACACTGTAACACGGCTTAACTATATAATTTGTTCATTGTGTGAACATATATGTGCGTATTATATGTCATCTGCTACATGACTGGAGCCCGGTGTATGGCGACAGGCTCGCCTCCTGTCACACTTGGGACTGAATATCGTCCGGCGAAGTGTGGGTGTTTTACACCTCTGCGAGCCCCCTCGGGGGAAAGGCGTGACGATATGTACATATGTACATTATTATAATAGCAAAACGCTAATTTTTTTTTTTTTTATAACTCAACGAGTCCTAGAGGCGGCAGTTGGAACAAAAATTAAAACTTTGTTTTAACGACCACCACTGGTGGCTGTTCTGGTGGTGGGAGCGGGTTCGTTGGGAGCAAGCCATTCATACTATTGCAAAACAATGATGGTAATGGAATCTTGAGATGCGAGTGACTAACGACTATGACGTCTGTGCAATGACTAAGGTCTGATTAAAAGATGCAATCACCGGTCAAGTGCGAGCCAAGTGTATGCAACGAGGGTTCCCGCTTCCGAAACACCCATCATCATACTAACATGAAAAATCTGTTTTGATACCACACCATTTTTTCTTAAGTCTTAAATGTATTTATTTGTAAATGCCTTATATGTAACTATTACTAGATACATATACCCTGTAAGGGTGTCCCATTATAAAACTAAATTAGACATTAAATCTTACAACTCTTAACAAAAAAATAAATAAATAATAAAAACAATTTCTAGGTTATAACAATAATTTACGCGAGCTTGAAATGTTTATCCTCTAAGTAAAATTCAACTTTGTATTAATATCTCTTTTAATTTTCTGTAGAATGTTGTTTCTTTAGTCTCTTGTCTTAAGCCTTGAATATTCGCCAAATGCGTCTATTCAACTCGTAATAGTGAAGAAGCTACGGACCCTACCGATATGAAAAAAATATCACCAATAAGATCATTCTGTTACCTATTAATTAGCTTAGATTAAAATATTATGTTACTTACTAGATAGCGAGTAAAAAAATATTAAATGAACGTTGTTTTCGTTCTCATGGCGTGCAATACCGTGCTTACGGAGATTACGTTACTATATATTTTTACACCTTCGGATAGGAAATTAAAAATATGATTGATCGTCCTTTTACCATATTTTTAGAGCTAAAATTGAGTTAGTTTAGTAATATTTTGTGTTATTTTGAAGTATTTCGTCAGATCACGTGACCACTGACACCCGCGAGCTCTTTTGCGGGGGACGGGCCAGTCGGCGCCAGCGCCTCACGAAGGAAGGACGTACTCGCCTTGCCGAAAAATATTTTCGCGTTTTTTTTCTATTTGTACGTAAATCATCAATTAAACAGTGCTTAATTATCCAGAGACAATCAAATAAAGTAGTTTTTCAAGACATTTGATAAGCTTTTAGTGACTTTACTACTAGTGAAAATATTTGGACAATAATTGATCGCGTTGTGAGTAGAGGGTACAGAAGGTTGATCCGATGAAAATGGGAGATGTCACCAAGGCAGCTAGGCGTAACAAAAAAATTGGACTCCAACTAGGTAGCTAAGTGGTAAGTACCTACCTACCTATTAATATTTAATTACCACATAAATATTTTTACCCGTTTGTTCTTATTGTGTAGACTGAAGTGACTAACCCTAGTGTCTGAGTTTTTAGTGGCATATGATTCGGTCTGACGTTTGTTTTCCTGATAAAAATACTTAATAGAAAACTACAGACGTGTCCTCCGACCTATGTTAACTCTCAGGGCTTCACCGTCCATTACACCTTATTGCGATGATTGTTGGATTTAGCCGCCGACGCTGTGCGACCATGAACCTTATTTTGCTGTGATACGAGCCGCGGTCGCGCAGCGTCGTGCTGTACTACAATCATCACGCCACGGCACGGGCCGCATTGTACATGTTGCTCATGATAATTATCCAAGTGCAAGACTTGTCAGAACTGTGCTTTTTTTCTTGTTATGTACAAATGTACCTATATGTGTCATATTAGTACATTGCACAGGGTTATCGGTATAGGGTGTACTAAGCCAAACGGGGGTCATTGTACTCTTCATTATAAACAACGATTACTTTTTAAACTTTTTTATTTGTAATATAAATCGGGGAAAAAAGTATCTGCTTACATTTTGTCGACAATCGATGAGCTTTCTTTATGAAACAGCTGTTTTTTTTCTCGTGATTTCATTTGATTCAATTATTCACAAAAATTATACTAAGGTCAATATACCTAAGCCATTTCAAATTGAAACTGTGGCATACTTGCTGATGCCCCAACACCTAGTTAATAACATAGAAATGGGGAGTATTCTATAGTTAATAATAATAAATAATCCTTCTTGAACAATCGGGTAAAAATAAAATAATGATAATTATTATGTGTACTTACGATGTCAATATCGGAAAGCGGTCGTTGCGTGCGAACGGTGTAAATGACTAATACTATTTTTTGTTTTTGCTATAGCACATTTCCTAAACTAACCTACCTAAACTAGAAACAATCACATTTTTATGTTATAGCTGACCAACCACGGTCCGCAATACATTATTATTTTTAGCAGTGTAGTGAGCATATTTTTCTAACTTATCCTGGTTTGTTAACCGACTTCAAAAATTAGGACGCACTCAATTACATTGTATAAATTTTACGAAATGTTTGTTGCAGCATAACTTCGTCATTTATTTTTTATTTGAAAGAATATGCTTACTAACACTCTGATCAGTCACCTTGATCAAAATAAAGTATTTTTTTGTAAAAAATAGTATTTAATACAAAAATTCAAGCATTTGCATTCAGAAAGTAGTGTTCCGAGTTATGGCCATTGAATTCGAAAGAAAAGTTATTACATTTTCTTACAACAATAACCGAGCGAGAGATCGTTAGCGAGCGAAGCGTCTATGCTTCAGATTCGACGAAAATGCTTTCGTATTTCCGAATTCCGTCTGGATTTCTGTCCGGATCTTTGCCCAGACCTGTCTTAATCTACAGGTCGCATTTCTTAACCTATTCTCTTGAAACTTTGTGAGTAAGTCCGATATTTAAAAAGAATTTTCGTGTCTAGGCGGTTATTGGAAATTTTTCAATATGGCAGAGATGTGATTTAAAAAAGGATATATCTGCATAATTGGAAAATTTCCAAAAAACTTTTTGATCCGAGTCAAAACAAAAATTTATATAATTGTCAAACCTGCTCACAAAATTTCACGAGAATCGGTTGAGGAGTGTGACCTGTAGAGGAGGACAAATACAAATACAAATAATTTATTTGGGTATAAAATACATGTGACAATTTCAAATCGGACAGACATCGGTCACGAGATCTCCAGCTCACAGAGTCACTATTGTATGTATTGTTATTTATTTATATTTATTAAATACAACAATTTCTTTGGTAACTGATACCAACCTGCATCTAGTCTTAATAGTTATTTTAATCTAGTCTCTATTGCATGAAGACTAGAATAGTAATATATTTTAAACTGGGATTATAAATTGGTAATTGTTTTATATTTTATGGTATCATGGAAAGAGACAAACGAGACGCTTTGAGTAATATGAATATTGTGTAATTAATATCTTTAAATTGCTCTATTTCATTTTTTCAGAAACAGAGATCAACGAAATTATCAAAGTTTAAACACAAGCGTTCAGCCAACAAAAAATGCAAGTACTGAACTAAGGTGAGTTAAAAGACATTTAACATCTTATATTATTAGGGTGACAAGCATAGTGCATAGTCAGAGCTATGCCAAGTGGAAATGCTATTGCTAAAGTTATCGTATGTCCGGCGTCCAGCGTCTGATTGCACGGATGTCCGATTGTTTTCCACTACAGATCGCATTTCTCAACCGATATTTGTGAAATTTTGTAAATTTAGGTTTTATTTAAAATAGCGGAGATATGTAATTTGTGAGACGTTGCTCATAGAGCCACTACTTATAATCAGAGTGGCGCTGAACTGCTATGGGCATGCGTGACGCCAGTACAACCATTCACTTAGCGAGCGCGAAGCGCGAGTGAAAAACTTCCGTTTCAGTACTAAAAACTTATCCTATATTTTTATCTACAGATGCCTAGTTCAAAATCATCCGAAAGTTATCAGAGCATCCGAGGAACAGGGACTTTTTCACCTTCGAATAAACTGGTAATCATTTTTTTTTTGTGTATGCAATGTACATAAATAAATTATTGATACGAGCGTTGGGACTTAGTATGGTTGCAAATTAATTATTATTTAATATTGTTTTTAGGAACAACAATATCAGTCTTCATTGCCGAATCTCATCGTCGAAGAAGAAGCAGAACAAGAACAGAAAGACAAAAGTTATTGGCGTATTATAACATTAGCTTCTTCTTCTTCGTAAAATTTAAGGAAATATCAAGACCCAATGGTTTTGGTTGCGCCAAACAATCGATAGACTTGATTGGAGAAAAGCAAACAGGTCTTGCTTCTAAATTCACCTTTTTGTGAATAAAGAGTAACAATAGTAAATTATGTACCGAGGGCACAAAGCAGTGCCTTACGTCGCGGGCGGCTTATTGTACCTTGAGCGTAACGAGGGAATCTAGAGTTAACTCCCGAGCGCAGCAAGGGAAGATGAGTCCTGAGGGCAGCGAGGGGTTCAAGCCGCCCAAGACAAAAACACTGCTTTATCCTAGAAGCGAATCCTCTTCTAAAAATACTGTCTAATATTATACTCTCTCATAACTAATAAAAAGGTACTAGTAAGGTACAGTCTTTTATTTTAAATTTCGTGCAGCTCGAGGAGCACGTGCTCGTATTTTTTTCTTGGTAGCTAGTTCAATTTTCAAATAAACTCTTCTTACAGTGCTTATTCTGAGTTTTCATTCAATGTTAATCTCTTTGCTTGGAAACTCCCAACTGCAAGCTTCGCTCGAATTTATGTTTCATCTATAAAACCAACATTTGATTTTCATGTGTTAGATTAAGGATGTGTTAATCTGAGCGATTACTGCCTTTAAAGCATTTGATTTATTGATATTTTTTGATTCTCGGTTTTTTTTGATTATTTTTTTGGTGTTTGCTAAAATCTAAGCACTATACATGTATTTCAGCTACAAAAGGTTTTTCAATATCCAATCTAAGACCCCTTTAGTCCAGCTAGAGAGGATTTTTTTACTATATTAACTACTAGCTGTTGCTCACGATTTCGTACGCGTAGATAAAAAAAAGCTCGTTCCGTTAGTTTCTTGTATTTGTCATTCACAGGTCCCACTCCGAACCTGCACCCTTCTCTCTACCATCATCATATTGCCAGACCATGGTACGGGCAACAGTTATCTAGTTGGCATTGGCAATTGTCTTTATACTGGGTTTGGCTGGCACTGTCCGATTAAAACGTCACGCTCAGACAGGTGTCTATGGCAAGGGTAGCGGGTAGGTAAGCCGTTAACTCGGCCTCCAAGCTAAATCTAATAGGTAGCCAAGTCTAATATGGAGTAGATAGTTACAATTTGTGTAGTAAGTAGGTTATATACTTGTTGGTAATAGGTAGAAGTACTAGGAGTTACTCGTACTATGCCAAATATTTCAGTCTGAATGTTTAGTAGGAATTACCTACTACTCGGAACCAGCCAAGCCAAGTAGGCAGTATATAGATACTATGTATATGTAGTAATTAGGTAGATACTTGTAAGTAGTATCCTTCTTCTTCTACCTATAAGACTTGGCTGGCACCGACTTCAAATAGATGGGTAGCGCTTATAATAATTATATTAATTAATATTAGTGCTTATTTGTGGTTTGGAAGTCGCTTTAATTTTGTTACAATGATCACTTAAAACATCTTCTAACTTGACTTTTATTGAAAATCAGTTTACTAAAAAAATTAAGTAAACAAAATTAAGTCAAAGTGTAGTTTTTTATATCGTAAATTATGACACTTTTGTGCTAAGATTATTACACTCGAGGCGGTATTATAGCGCGAGCCGTATGCGAGCCCACTAATGGAGCCAATAGTGTAAATTATTAACGCACACGCGTTTCATGTGACGTTTTTCATCACACATGCGAGGGGAAAAAACACAGACTTGCATTAGTCAATACATTTTTCTGAAAATGTATGCGCATTTTGCTGCTTTTCCACTTATCAAAATTTTACTAGGCATAATAATAAAGCGAGTACTTTGTTTAAATTATCATACCTAATTAATTGTCAATATTTTGATAAAAAAAATAATGTTTATTTACTGTTATTACGTAGTTATGATACTTTAAATCAAGAATTTAAGAAAAGTAAAAAAAAAACTCTTGTTGATTTATTTAAAAAAAAGTCTAGTTTAGTTACTAGTGCGATAATGGTAAAGTAACAGCACACGTGCTTAATAGCTCGGATTATGATCTAAAACTGATGTAATAAAGTCCTTTTTACGAGTGAGAGTGATGAAAAAGATATTAAACACAAACGCGTTTTTAACTTCGAGTAGGAACATAATTATCAGCAAAATCAGGCAAGAAACTATCGAGATAATAATGAGGTTGTAAGTTCTAGGTCCACTATGTTTTCAATCATTTTAGTCATTTTTATACTACCTGCTGATTATGTAAAACAGATTAGTACTACCAACTCGTAGAATACATTTTTTAAGCGGGCCGTCGATTGAACAGCTCTGCTAGTCCTAGTAAATATGTTTTTTGTTATGAGATTTTTGAAATGTTGTAAGCATTGGTTTAGGATAGGTTGAGTAATTTATCCCTGGTACCGGAGTTCTTAGGATGCCCATCAGGAGCCCTATTCTTACGAAAGATATTTTCTGATCAATGTCTCTCTCGTTTTAAAAGTCATAGTGAGAGTGACCAAGAAACATCTCACGCGTCAAGAATAGCCCTCCAGGGCCATTCTTACGATATTATATTATTTCCCCTATTCCTACGCACGAGATATTTTTTGGTCAATGTCTCTCTCGTTTGAAAAATCATAAAAGTGAGAGGGACCAAGATAATATCTCACATTTCAGAGAGTCCGTGGTCTACGATTATTTTTTTAGATTTTACACGCACGACCAAAGGGAATCAAAACCTTTAGATGCGGGATATTTGTGAGTACATACTTAATCTACCTATACTTATAAACAAACTACCGCGCTCATGCTGCTTATAAGGCTCAACTTTAAAACGCCGTTGGCTTCAAATAATTTAGTAAAAAAACATTACAATAAAGCATAACATCACAGAGGGCTTTCATTTTTAGGCAAAAATATTTTTTTCACGGTGTTTCGTCTGAATTTGTTTGTCTTTGAGAAATGCTAGCTCAATGTTCAAAAGCTTCGAGCGTTGATCACTAGAGGCGCTAAAACCAGCTGAGCGCCGAATGCCAAATGTCATTGGCGCATCTTAACCCCTTAAATGAATAGGTAATTTGTTGTAGATTTTGATAAGCATGTATTCTGAACTCCTTTTTACAATTTCTAATTTTGGTTCTGGTGCTAAAATTATTTAACTTATTTGGTGCTTCCAAGCTATGCGACTATGTCAGCTCCATTGTGTATGTACACAATTATCTTGTAACCTACTTCATAATGTTACACATTAATTTAAAGAGTTTTCTATCCGCTTCACCCAGTGAAGCAGACAGAATACTTTGAATCACACTGACACCGAGAAAATTATGACTGTATTGAGTGAGCATGGAATCTCAAAAGGTCGATTTACACCAAACGAGTGAATGCTCATTCTATCCCCACTACATCAAATTCTTCAAGTGTAAACAGGCGTAGAGCATTCTTTCGTTGTTCTTAGTGCGTTCGCAAAGATTCTATAGAATATTCTAAGAATGCTCGCTCGCTCGATGTAAACGGCGCAAGAGCGAGAGAACAGAATTTGAGCATTCGAGCGTGTTCGGACGTGCTCGCGCCACCGAGCGGTCTCATCAGAGCGTTCTTGTGTTCTAGTGATTGCTCTAGCTCTAGCTCTGTGTTTGTTTGATGTAAATGTATACGTCTATGTAGCTTTCGTTTACACTAAAAGATTACGAAAGAATGCTCTTGTTCTAGCTCTAGCTCTATGTTCGTTTGATGTAAATCGACCTTAACAGATAGCGTTCGCGAACATTCCACCAGGATGTGATACACGTCCTCGAGAAGACCGCATGTATCGCAGGTGTCAGAATCCACCAGCTGATACCACAACTTAATGTAAATACTTCGGAACTCTAAAAACACGTTTCTTGTGCTTCAATTGCAGAGTCCTCGCCATTCAAGGAATCAAATAATAAGTTAAGAACGTTTTCACACACGGTCGCCTGACCCCAAGTTAAGCAAAGCTTGTACTATGGCTGCCAGAGACTGATATACGTATATATTTTTAAATACATACTTAAATAGATATTAACACCCAGACAGAACAAACACAAATGTTCATCACATGAATGTTGTGGGCTGGAATCGACTCCACACCCTTCAGCTCAGAAGGCAGGTTTACTACCAACTGAGCCACCGAGGCAGTGAAAATACTTTCAGAACTGTGCTTAAATTTCAGTGCCCTCGAAATTAAAGGAATTGGACGTAAAAATATTCGGCATACTAAGAATTTGACGTAGAGGTATTCAGAGATTAGAACCTTAAAATGAAAATGATTTGTTGTAAAAATGTAAGGTTTTTTTTCACCGTTTTTAGGGTTCCGTACCCAAAGAGTAAAACGGACTAACTAAACGGAGTTATTAAGACTCCGCTGTACGTCCGTCTGTCAGCTATCCGTCTGTCACCAGGCCAGTCATGTTCATGAGACCAGTCACCAGGTCTCATGAACCGTGATAGTTAGACAGTTGAAATTTGCATAGAATGTATTTCTGTTGCTGCTATAACAACAAATACTAAAAAACAGAACACTATAAAAATATTAAAATTTTCATCATCCATATAAAAATATAAATATTGGTACGGAACTACGGAACCCTTCGTGCGCGAGTCCGACTCGCAGTTGCCCGGTTTTTTTGAAATAAGTATGTAATAGTTGATGACGTGTTAACAAAGGGTTATTAACTGCACTGTTTATAAATAGCCGACTATCACGCGGGGGAGGAGTTCAATATAAATACCACTGATTACCATATGTGGATACCGCAGTACCCTGTTGCCCTAATAGGCTTACCACATGCACCAGCTTCACCATACTTAAATGCGCAGACCAGGCTTCTACACGGAACAGCGCGCGTGTGGTTGGCTATTCCTGCGCGTGATATGAGATGAGATTTTATCTTGGTCACTCTCACACCTATCTTATATCTTTAAATGAGCAATTCTTGTATATATATATTTTTAGGAATCAGAAGCTCAACACATTAAAAAAAAACAAACGTTTAAACAAAAATAATCTAGTTTACTTAATAATTAGGGTATTTTACAAAATAATTCACTGAATTCACATAAACATCTTTCAAACAAACATAACCTGCCGTTAATTTCAACACTACAAGAATAATCACAATAAACAAAATAAATGACCACAGACAATCAAATATGGAACGGAATCACAGTAAACAACGCCGAAACCAACCACCTTGCAGACCGACGACTGAGCAGCAAATAGGCCGCATTGAACTGAGCGCCTGCTTTTATAGGCAATGGTGGGGATCGGTGTTATCTACTGCAAGTTTGGCTAATACGGCCTCTCCTGATCGTGCGCCGTCCTCGGCCGCACTGGAGTTGTTCTCTTCAGAAGCACTAGCGACTGCGGTGGGAGTTTGTTCGCCGCCTTCGCCCGTGCGCGATTCGCCTGTACATAGAGTACAAGCGAGATCTGTAGGAGCACCGGAGGGTTCACTGGCATCGTCATCGTCAGAGTTGTCATCTGCGTGAGAAAAGTGTTGTTAATTAACCATGAAAACATACGTTGTTGCCTATTCTGTCGTTCATCACGCAAGGCCCTCATACAAAAACACACTCTCACAACAAACTAAAGCACTTCGCTTTCAAAAGTATGCATACATCTTCATTCGGTACAACCCTTTCATACTCATACTTTGAACTTGCAAGTTCCCACGTTAGACGTGACTCACGACGAACGTGAACCACGTCAGACGTGACCAGGACTGCGCCTGCCAGGGCAGCACCTGTTGCGTACGACTTCATGGGACGGATCCCCCAGGACAGCACCTGATGCGTACGACTTCGTGGGACGGATCCCCCAGGACAGCACCTGATGCGTACGACTTCGTGGGACGGATCCCCCAGGACAGCACCTGACGCGTACGACTTCGTGGGACGGATCCCCCAGGACAGCACCTGACGCGTACGACTTCATTGGCCTGAGCCCTCCATGCATATGGATGTATGGAGTGCACGTCAGCAGCAACCGGGTACTCCAGGGCCTCAGCCTTGGCAGCCACCACCAGGACCACACCGGCAGCTCGTTCCAACCAGCAAGGCAAACATTCGCCTTCCACTCGCACGCATGCTCACTCACACAGCAAGTGTACTGTAAACAGAACAGAATAACTTTAAAAGGTTCGGTTGGAACTTACTATCAAAAAATGCAAAACAACTCAGGACACCATTTGCCTTTCCAGGGCACCATATATTGAGCTGCGGCCTGAGTGGTCTTGCCTCTAGCTCCGCTTAGTAGCCTCATCTCATAGCGGTCACTTGGTAGTACTTTGGTGACACGGTATGGACCCCACATGCCGGAACCAAGTTTTCCAACGGACCGAGAGCATCTTGTTACAAATACTTGATCGTCGACCTCGAATTTCTTTGGCGGGTGTCTTTGGCGGTTAACCCGCGTGTCTTGACCAACTCTGTTTCTGTCGAGCGACGATTTAGAGTTTCTCCCGCCGAGTTCTCTATGGCTTCGCGATTGGGACTGGAGTTCTCAATAGCGACATCTCGGAGCAGCGTACGAATAACAGAAGTGGTCGCATTAGTACCAGTGGCTAGGTACAAAGCATATACCGCGTGGTCTTCTATTTCATAACATTTAAAAACGAATTAAATTTTTCATAGAGCATCAGACCAAGCTAAGGACAGTCCTTTCATAACGCTCGGCCTGCCCTGACCAAGTCTGATAACGCGCCAAAGCATTCTATTTCTGTGGCGAGAAAAGTACACTTGAGTACATTCATAGAAAATCCGGCATCAATAAAAGTTCTCAAACATCGCCAAATAGAGAAGTGCATTCTTCGATAGTCGTACTCAATATTAGGACATTATGGATTTACACGAGGACACTCCCGGCTTCTATGAATTTACGCAAGTTATTATTGATGGTAGGTTAGTACACAATAGGAGAATAAATTACATAAGCCAAAGAGCATCTTAAGGTACTCTTAGTAAGCTTCAGTTGTTACGAAGCTTGTTTTATGGATCGAGCCTTGGCAAAGCATTCGCTCTCTTTGTGTCCTGACTTTTTACAAAAAGAACAGATAGGTTTAGCATTACTACTACTACTACTACAGATAGTTTTAGCAATATCGGTAGCACTTAGTTTCTTAGGACATTTATCCTTAAAATGGCCTGTTTCTTTGCAAATAAAACACCTGCTTTCGCTTTTATCAGGATCATTGACTTTACGTTTAGCCGCACTAGAATTGAATGAAACGGGTTTATCAGAGTTGTGATTATCGGATTTGCGGGTAGGCTTGACATACGTGGCTAAAAACGAAATTAGGTTCTCAGTCGTTAAGTCAGCGTTGGTAGCTGCTGCACGTACTTGTATATCACTAATGCCATGGATCACTATTTGAACCATGAGTTCTTCGCTTAACCCCTTTGTTACACGTAGGCGTAATAAAGAACGGCGTGCATACTCGGCATACGGCAAAAACTTATCAGATGTCGAATTTATGACCTCATGAAGAATTTTTGCATAGTTCATTTTTTGTGGACATAAGGACTTAAATTCCCTAACAAAGTTGGACCATGAGCGATCATTAGTAGCCCACTCATTCAACCAGGTTTTTGCATCACCCTTCAAACAATGAGCTACACGAGAAAAACACTCGAGATCATCCCAGCGGTTTGCAAGTTTAGCCCTCTCTACTTCATTGCACCACACCTCAAAGTTATTTATAGCCGGGTCAAAATTCGAGACATAATAATGGGTAGGCTTATTTTTTGTCAACATGGCTAACGCATCAACGAGCGTCTTAGTCGCGGAAGCGCTGTTTGTATCTGGGGCTGGCAGAGGTTTGTTGCCACGAACGGTTGATGGGTCCTGCGAACCACTAGCCGTGTTTTCTTCGATAGCAGTTAATCGCGACATTATTGAGCCTAACGCGTTGTTTATGGAGGCATCGTGATGATACACTCGAGACTCACTCCGATGATGACGCGAGTTAACCGAACGTGACCTGGACCGTTCGTGTGAATGATAATTAGCACTAGTACGCGAATGGTTGCGGCGTGAACGAGTCCTGTCGTAACGTGAACGCGAGCTACCAGAACGTGAACGATTTCTAGCGTGACGCGAACGCGAACGATTTCTATCAAAACGCGAGCGTGTACGTGACCGCGCCCTGCTACACCTAGACTGTAGGTGTAAACTGTTACTAGGCGGCCGTGAACGGCGCCTGCTGCGTCGTGGTGATTCACTGCGACGACTACCCTCAGCTACGGAGTGAGGCGGCGTCTCACCGGACCGTGCTTGTGATGCACGTGGCATTCTTGTTTGAAATTAACGGCTGTTTACTTTTTACAAGGCTAATTGTGAGCAAAAATCCTATCCCACTTCTGATTTTAGGAATCAGAAGCTCAACACATTAAAAAAAAACAAACGTTTAAACAAAAATAATCTAGTTTACTTAATAATTAGGGTATTTTACAAAATAATTCACTGAATTCACATAAACATCTTTCAAACAAACATAACCTGCCGTTAATTTCAACACTACAAGAATAATCACAATAAACAAAATAAATGACCACAGACAATCAAATATGGAACGGACTCACAGTAAACAACGCCGAAACCAACCACCTTGCAGACCGACGACTGAGCAGCAAATAGGCCGCATTGAACTGAGCGCCTGCTTTTATAGGCAATGGTGGGGATCGGTGTTATCTACTGCAAGTTTGGCTAATAATATATATAATTGGAATCTCGGAATCGGCTCCAACGATTTTCATACAATTTAGTATATAGGGGGTTTCGGGGGCGATAAATCGATCTAGCTAGGAATCATTTTTAGAAAATGTCATTTTAATCGTGTTTTATCGATAATCAACTTAAACATAAACTTGGAAGAAAATAACAAAAAGGAGGCGCTTGAGTAATCTCAACTGAAAAATATGACTCTTCCTGACATCTATTGGCGAATAATAATACTATTTTTTGTGAGCAACTAATTGCTTTAACGACACAACAGCAGATGGCGTTGTTAAGTAACACGAAGTCAATGAGTGTTTGCTTTGAGGTTAGACTAAAATCAAAGGTACATATAATATGAAAAAGTGAGTCTTTGTTCATTTTCTTTGTTTCTTTGTAACGCTTTCACGTCTGAACTACTCAACCGATCGTCTTAAAACTTTGCATACATGTTGTTTAGGGTACAGAAAAGGACATAGGGTACTTTTTATCCCGGAAAACTCAACGGTTCCTGTGGGACCGTGGGTGAAACCACGGGTCGCAGCTAGTGACTATTTAAACGAGAGCAACCAGGACGAAAAATGGTGAGATTGAATCTCCCTTAAGAATAGCCCTCCAGGTGATATCACCCAAATGTACAAGGTGAAGACGATGCCATCAGCCGGTTTTTACGGCGAGCATCGGCTGCATCACCGAAGACCATCAAGGAATATAACCTGCAGATGGCCATCAGAGATCGGAACGCGGTAGTGATGGAGGCTCTGAGTCGGGAGGAGGCCATGATGTTATAAAAATATTAATTGTTATAAAAATTGTAATACTTTCTGTTCTCGTTATAGTTTTTATTTTGTTATCGTTTTATATAAATTGTGGGTCCATCTCGAGCATTCATGCTCACTATCGAAGGCACCTTCTTGCGGCGGCGTCGTGTGTCGGGTCGTTCTCTTCCCTCAAATATGGTTGAGGAGAGCGATGGCTGGCACATGCGTCATACTCGTGATCGGGTGCTGCTTGCGGGTCGCTGGTCTGCTCGTGGTGTACTCACAATGCATTAAGTAAATCTGAAAACCTTTAACCTAACCTTAGATTAAGACTTAATAACTAACCCCCCTCTACCTGTATTTCCTTTAAATAATAATTTAAGATTTTTGTTAAAAAAAGTCACGGTCCCCGGAGTCCGTGGAGTGTAATTTTTTAAATAAAAAAAAAAAAATGTACAAGGTGGAATAAACCAATTTTAGTAGACATAATAATCCCCTTAGCAATAAACTTTGTACGCCTCGCATTAGTTATTTCGCATAACAGTGTTATGTCTTTTCTTTTCTTTTAAATTTTTGAACTCGATTTTTTTTTATGTAGAATAGGTCGGCGTTTGACCACCAACTCGCCTGATGTTAAGCGACGTTGTGGTCTAAGATGGAGCACGACGATCTATGAGGTACTTATTCACTCTAGCCTTGAAGTTTTGTAGAGTGAAGAAGTACAAAGACGGCAGTTGAGTGCGGCGCTACAAGTGCGATACTGCTCAGACCCGTCTTCGGAACGGTTACACCGGACTAGATCCCGAAACACGACTAGGTCATTTCACGGCATGGCTTGGTCAGGTGGGTGGTAACTAGCCACGGCCGAAGCCTCCCACCAGACCTATTCCGGAACTATTTCGAGGCTATACAACGTTTATTGCTAAGGGAGACGAAGTCTGTTCGACAAACGTAAATGTAGTGTGCTTTCCATTTCCGCACTAAAGATTAATTACTATATTAGTCATACATATCGTCACGCCTTTCCCCCGAGGGGGCTGGCAGAGATGTAATGCAACACCCACACTTTGCCGGACGATATTCAGTCCCAAATATATGCGGAGGCGAGCCTGTCGCCATGCACCGGGCTCCAGTCATGTAGCAGATTACATACAACACGCACATGTGTTACACAATGAACAAAGTGGTGCGTGCCGTCGGCTGGGTTTGAACCCGCTCCCTCTGGCTTGAGAGGCGGGGCCTTCTCCAACTAGGCTATCATCGCTTTTTTCTTTTAGTCTCCACTGCGGAATCTATAGGTGTTCATCAATTGTTTACATTTATACAGACAAACAAAACTCAAGTCTTGTAATTCGTATCTATGATATAAGTATATACAAAACTCTGAGAAAAACGTGTTTATGCGTTTATGTTCCGGGAAACTTGATCAAAGATGTCAGAAATCACTCAACATATTTCACACACATTAAGTCACACAAACACTTTGTTAATGGATACATGTGTTCTAAGGCTTCGTCCTCACTGAGCTAACTGTGAGCGGTTGGCTGTTTGCCTCCAGTTCGCCACTCTATGCAATATTTTAAATGAAACCGACGACACGTCAGTCTTATAGGTCTACCATACTTACGGTCCAATTTCCCCACGCTTTCAACTATGCGTACTTAACTAAGCTGTGTGGTAACGAAACGATCGGCCTAGGTAAGTACGCGCAGGCCTCATTCTTGTCGAAGTCGTTGGCGTCTTCCCCACATTCTTAACTGCGCAGGCTCGGCTTGAACACTGAACGCCAACCACACGCACAAACAAATACGCGCAGGCCGGGGTTGCGCTGGCAAGTTGAAATCGCCCAAGTCAGCCCTCGGGGTTGGCGCCGTGTACAGTTTTACCAACAACACGCTAGGAGTTCCGCGTGTTCACGCCTGCTCAGTTACAATTGTCGGGAAATTGGAGCGTATGGAAGGCCTATTAGGACAGCTGATTGTGTATTTACAATTGTGCGTTACCATGGCACATTTGGGACTGAATATCGTCCGGCGAAGTGTGGGTGTTGTATTACACCTCTGCCAGCACCTTCAGGGGAAAGGCGTGTCGATATGTTATGTTACCTTGGCTCGGATAACACGTTACATCGTAGGCCCTGCAGCTTGTCCTTTTACAACTATCGCCAAGTCATATCAGAGGCCTTCGGGCGGCCTAGAATCTCTGACACCAGGGCTGTCCACTAGGCCTATATTAATATCGTTACTATTTGTGTCATTGAACGTCACACATGTTTTTAACATTAAATTCGCTCACGCCGAAATGTGGAGCACAAAACCATATGAGGCCCACGAGGTTATTGTACTAACTACGTACTAGATGAGCTGATCCAAATATAAAAAAAAATTGGTTGTCTGTAAAGTCGGTTTACGGACGATAGTTTAAAATGACAACGTCATAACAAAACATTGATGTAACCTTCTCCTCGGACGCATAGGCCAATCGAGTGGAAGAGAGACAGATGTTTTTTTTTTTTAATAAATTCTGGACACTTTCACACACGGTCGCCTGACCCCAAACTAAGCAAAGCTTGTACTATGGCTGGCAGAGACTGATATACATACTTAGATATTTTAAAAAACATACTTAAATAGATATTAACACCCAGACAGAACAAACACAAATGTCCATTACATAAATGTTTGCCCTAGGTGGGAATCGAACCCACGCCCCCAAGCTCAGAAGGCAAATTCACTACCAACTGAGCCACCGAGGCAGTCATGATGTGGCGCAAGCCGAACGCTCGAGCCGGTCGTGCCTTTCGCTCGCTCGTGTAGCGCTCTCACTCCGATCGTAACGTTACAGCTCATCTGTCCGCGATTGCGCTCGCGTTTCATAGCCGGCACTCCGTTTTAGGCTGACTCAAAAAGAACGAAAAAATATTTATGTTTTTATTTAATTTAATATTTAATATAATAAAATTTTAAATTAAATTAAAGCTTAATTTAATATTACAAGTTGTCAAACATAATCTTTTAGTTCAGCGGTCGGCAACCCGCAGCCCGCGGGCCACATGCGGCCCTCGGCCCTCCTCCTTGAGTGTTTTGTAAATAAATAAAAAATCGGGACATTTCGCTCACACGGTCGTCTGGCCCCAAACTAAGCAAGGCTTTTACTATAGCTGCCAGAGACAGAAAAACATTGATTTTTAGAGATCAGGGACCCTATTCGGAGATTTGAGATTCTCATCTCACCATTTTGCGTCCTTGTTGCTCTAGTTTAAAACGTCATAGGTGTGAGAGTGACCAAGATAAAATCTCATCTCATCTCACGCGCAGGAATAGCCCCCCTGATATCAGATTGATACCTATTTTAAAATATATGCAGCTAAAGAAACACATAGTACATTTTTTGAACAAGTGCGGCCCGTCACTTGCTTATTTTGGCACTGTGCAGCCCTTGCCTGCCAAAAGATTGGCGACCGCTGCTTTAGTTGAAAGACTCATATTATATGTCATGTCATGCATTCATTATACCTAAAAAGGCGAAAGTGCAAGGTCTACCTATACTGAATCAGGCTTAGCTGACCTTTCAACGCCCACGGTAGCTACTGTCACTCATAATATGGTATTCAAATTTTTCTGCTAATAGATAAGTATATGTAGATAGGGTCGACTGGTACAAATACGTCTGTAAGGCAAAGGACTGCTTCGGTGGCTCAGTTGGTAGTGACCCTGCTCACTGAGCTTGGGGGTGTGGGTTCGATTCCCACCTAGGGCAACCATTTATGTGATGGACATTTGTGTTTGTTGTATGTCTGGGTGTTAATTATATATTTAAGTATGTATTTAAAAATGTGTATGTATGTATGTATATCAGTCTCTGGCAGCCGTAGTACAAGCTTTGCTTAGTTTGGGGTCAAGTGTGCCGAATATTATTATTATTGTTTTCATTGCGTCTTAGCAAACTAAGCAACTAACTAGTACAGATTATTGCAACTAAAGATAGAAAATAGATGTAGATGGCGTCTAATTTGTAAAGGTTTTGTCAGTAATTCTCGAAAGACGCAATTGTAATTCTCAGACGTATTTGTACCAGTTGACTCTACTTATTATTATTAGTCTAGTATACTTAAAATACTTATTGTATGTCATCTGCTACATGACTGGAGCCCGGTATATGGCGACAGGCTCGCCGCCTGTCACATTTGGGACTGAATGTCGTCCGGCGAGATGTGGGTGTTGTATTACACCTCTGCCAGCCCCCTCGGGGGAAAGGCGTTACGGTATGTTAGTATACTTAGCTGCGCCTCGCGGTGTTTTTAGGGTACCGTACCCAAAGGGTAAAACGGGACCCTATTACTGAGAAACCGCTGTCCTACAACCCACACACAAACTTTCGCCTTTACAAGTAGGAAGTAGGATATATTTTTGGCTGAGCAATCGAAGGTCTATGTCGTACATGACGGAAACAAACCACATAGACGATTTGAAGAACTACCGATTGGACCAATATTAAATTTAACGATTGCCGTTTTGACGAATGTCAGATTTGACCACTGTCGTTCAACCCCAACTTTTTAGTGTTTTATAGAAATTGTGGGTACATCTCGAGCATGAATATATATGCTCACTATCGAAGGCACCTTCTTGCGGCGGCGTCGTGTGTCGGGTCGTTCTCTTCCCTCAAATATGGTTGAGGAGAGCGATGGCTGGCACATGCGTCATACTCGTGATCAGGTGCTGCTTGCGGGTCGCTGGTCTGCTCGTGGTGTACTCACAATGTAAAAAGTAAGTCTGATAACCTTTAACCCAACCTTAGATTAAGAATTAATAACTAACCCCCCTTTGAATGTATTCCCCTTAAATAATAATTTAGATTAATGTTAACAAAGGTCACGGTTCCCGGAGTCCGTAGAGTGTATTTTTTTTTAAAAACCTCACCCAAACTCGGAGGCAAGTAGTTCTTGTAAATACTATATTTATGTACTGATACGAGTAAATCCGGGTGAAGGCCAACCTTCCAACCTCCAAAGATAAGCCGAGATGTCCATTAACCGTTTGCTGTCAAACCTCATCTGGGGCAGCCTCCGTACCGCGGAAATTTTATTAGTAGAGTCAGGAGAGAAGGGGAAATACATTTATATGAGTTAACGGTCCGGAGACTAGACAAACTTCGCATTGGCTAAAGGTTTTCTATTGCCATTTCGTTTAGAAGAAGACGACTAGCGAAGAGAGCAAGTAAAGATACTGACGAACCTCTAAAGTTATCTACAGAGTGACAAAGTGCAATCGCAATCATTTTTATGACTTTTGCACTTCTCGAATCATTCATAAAGAACTAAAAATTTCCCTTGTATTATGAATTAATTTAAAAGCTAACGATGTAGACAACCTCCCTATGTAAAGGGATTTTTGATTTGCTTTGTCTATCTAATAAATAAATCAGTCAAAAGTGGACCCTTACAAATGCGGATATTTTTCATAGCTCTATTTTCTGTTGAGGGCGTTGTTTGAAAAACTAAGAAGAGACATAGTTCATTTAATTGTACATGCCAAATTTCATCATAATCTGACAAATGGTTTCCAAGAAATTTGACAAGTGCGTTTGTATGGAAAATTCAGAGCGTCGCAGAACCCTCAATAGTAATAATCCATTTATTTCGGGCAATATAAGTTGCATACAATGCAAGTTATATTGCCTGCCTAAAAAGCGATGGCAGCCTATTTGGGAGAAGGCCCGCCTCTCAAGCCTGAGGGAGCGGGTACAAACGCAGTCGATATGTATGACGTAAAAAATGCATTTTAAATTATGAAATTATATTTTAAATCTTTCGTACGGAAAGCGCTTCTTTTTACCCCGTAAAATGTACTGGATAGCGGGTGGAACCGCGGTACGGAGCTAGTCAGTCAATAAATGGAACATCATACGGGCTGAAGAATGAACACTTGAGACGCTCGTAGTAACGAGGAGTGGCTCAGGGCAGGGGTTGAGGGCCCGCACTATTCAACACATTCAACTTGTTATTTGGGAACTTTTTTTGGGTTTGTTTTAATTTTTTATGAGAGATAGAGTAGATGTAATCTTACTCATGAATGTGGATTTTTTCTACGTTCATTATCTTGCTATGAAAACACGAGGAAAACGGTGTGACGATGACGAGTGACGTCATTACGTGTTTGCTCCCGGATTGCTAGACCTTGTTTTTTTGGATCACGATGAAAATTGTTGATTTTGACACATTGGTTGACATTTGGTTTTAATACATTAAAAAACACTGCCTATTTGTCTGTTTGTCATTTTTGAAATTAAAGAGGCTCAATTAGTGGAACGTAACGTAACGTAACTCTAAAGGCGGGGATACACATGCCAGTAAATCGGAAAAGTAGCTGGTATGAAAGTAACTGGCATGTACGAGTAACTGGCATACTGCGGATACATTTGCAAGTAATACTGGCATGCGTACTGTGCCCTTGCATGCTAGTATTACCATCGCGTATACACAGGACAGTTCGTGAGAGTATTTCGTAATTCTTGCGCGTCAAACATGGATCACCGAAGAGAATTAAGGCGAGCCTGGCCAGAAAACGTCTAGCAAGAATCAACTTTCCTCTAAGATAAACCATGGTTTTTACTGTGTAAAAAAAAATATGTTATTCATAAGCATGTTTTTAAGTGGAATCATAAATCTGATACATGTAATGAATAACTTCACTCGATAGAAAAAAAATCCAAAGTCACCTCTATTTGGTATTTTAAACACGATTTGCGACTTAATTTTTACAAATCATATTGCTTTTTTATTTTTTTTACGAATTACAATGCAATAAAAAAATGGAATCATAAATAAAAATGTTAAAAAGTTAACATGGTAATTTTATATGATTTTTTTATCACGAATTCATGGTAAAAAGGCACGTTTGCGTGACCGCCAGTCCGCCCGCAGACCCCGTCGACGCCGGACGTGTGCCAAATTTTTGTGATCTCCGCAGTGCCGCACACACCAACACCAACCAAGCATTTAGTTTTGCCATAATGGGTAACAAACATAATAAACGAAAAAAATGCTCAAGTCTGGCTTTTAGAAAATCGTACGAGTCAAGGAGCAAACGTCGGTAAGTAGATAAACTTCTACTAGATTAAATTGGTAATCATTGTTTTTATTTACTAGAATCGACATTTCTTGCATTGCTTTTTGTAGTCAGATGATGTATCAACAAATCTATTAGTACCTACTTATATTCGTTTTAGTGTTTTCAAATATCATACTCATCATCATAGATACTTTTTTGTCTCGTTACGTGTATTCACGATGTAAATACCCGGCCTAGTGGTATACCTACTAGTGATATTTATGTAGTTATACCTACCTACAGTTACAGTTTTTTTTTGCAGAAGACTACTACGTAACAAACTCCAATGACTTTGGAATTGACGAAACGTAAGTACCTACCTACCTTTTGTACCACGCAGGGAGGCGGGTGTTCTGCGAAGTTTTGACTATGTCGGTCACCATTTATTATTTCACCCAGACAACTTGTGAAATACGGATACGGAGCGACGTTCATACTTTCATTTTTCCTGAGCATCCTAAACTGCACAACGAGTAAATATTCGCCCTAGTGGCATACCAGTGATATTTATATTTATATAGTTATACCTAGGTACTTACACGAATACCTATCTTACACTTTTGTTTTTTTTTTTTCAGAAGAGTACTACAACCAACTTTAATAAACTCCGATGACATTGGAATTGACGAAACGTAAGTACCTACCTACCTTTTGTAACATGCAGGGCTGCGGATCTTCGCTAAGTTTTGACTATATAGGTATGTAGGATGTTAGGTGAGATACGGGACGACGTTCATACTTTCATTTTTACTGAGCAATCTGAACTGCACAACGAGTAAATACCCGACCTAGTGGCATACCAGTGATATTGATATTTATATAGTTATACCTACTTACACGAATATCTATCTTACAGTTTTGTTTTTTTTTTCAGAAGAGTACTACAACTAAATGTAATAAACTCCGATGACATTGGAATTGACGAAACGTAAGTACCTACCTACCTTTTGTAACATGCAGGGCGGCGGATCTTCGCTAAGTTTTAACTATACAGGATGTTAGGTAAGATACGGGACGACGTTCATACTTTAATTTTTACTGAGCAATCTGAACTGCACAACGAGTAAATACCCGGCCTAGTGGTATATCTAGTAGTGATATTTACGTAGTTATACTTACCTACATGAATACTTATCTTCGTTTTTTTTTTTGCAGAAGAGTACTTCAAGAGAATGTAATAAACTCTGATGACATTGCAATTGACGAAACGTAAGTACCTACCTTCTTTTTGTAACATGCAAGGTGGCGGATCTTCGCTAAGTTTTGACTGTACTGTATGTATGTAAATTATATAGGGTGTTAGGTGAGATAGGGGACGTCGTTCATACTTTCATTTTTGACTGAACAATCTGTACTACACGAGTGTTTGGTAGCGTTATAGCCGTATGATTTGAACACATCTAGGCCTGATTAGTACTGCAACGTGATTTTGGCTGTTTTGAAGAAAACTCGTAAAGTTGTATATTCGTTTTTAACGATTAGCGAAAATCGACCATCTTCTATCTTGTCATCTTGTAAGTACGGCTTTTATAAACCTACGACTGGTATGGATGTGTTCGTCGTTGCCTTTGAAATTCGAAACTGCCGGTTGTAAGAAGCGATAGCGGGGACAGGCGAAGCTATGTATATACGTCACAAAGATGGCCGCCGACCGTTGTAGATTATTGCTTATATCTCGAGTTCTATCTCATCAAATCAGTTGTTTGAGGTGTCATTTGAAAGCTCATTTATTTATAATGTAGTTGTTATAAAATTATGTACATACATATCAACAAGCTTGAACGACAGCTTCCGTGCGCGAGTCCGACTCGAACTTGGTCGGTTTTTTAGAATTTTTATAT
Source organism: Peribatodes rhomboidaria (assembly GCA_911728515.1). Classification (NCBI taxonomy): domain Eukaryota; kingdom Metazoa; phylum Arthropoda; class Insecta; order Lepidoptera; family Geometridae; genus Peribatodes; species Peribatodes rhomboidaria. Next base: position 8,557,869 of record OU452195.1, on the reverse strand, counting down.
TTTGAACTTTTGGACATCATACCTAAAAATATTTATTTTTATTTTGTTTTAGGCACGTGGATGACATTGACCCTGTTTCACTCAGCGTGGTCATAATCCTGCGTCAGTCATGGTTTGGTGGGGGGTATCCTATCACGGCGTCACAAAGCTTAGTTTTTGTGAAAAGGGAGTTAAAACTTCTGCCAAAGTGTATCAAGAGACCGTCTTATATGGTGTTGTACAACCCCTTAGCAATACACTTTTTAAAAATCTACCGTGGAGTTTCCAACTAGACTCTGCACATGGTCACAAGGCGCGAACTACCCAAGCCTGGCTGGAAGCCAATGTTCCGGACTTTATAAGGGCTGAAGGCTGGCCCTCCTCTAGCCCAGATCAAAACCCCCTGGACTACAAATTATGGTCAGGTTTAGAGGGCATGGCCTGCTCTAAACGACACGCCGACATAGAGTCACTTAAGAAATCTTTGAAGCAAGCAGTGGCTAAATTTCCCATGGAAACAGTCCGTAAATCCATAGATTCTTGGCCAGACCGACTAAAGGTCTCTATCAAGGCCAAATGTGGTAATTTTGAATAAAATAATAGTTATATTTTTGTTAAGACTTCAATACGTATATGTAAATATAACTTTTATTAACATTACATTACTGTATAAAAAATTAATGCATTTTCATTTGTAACAGAACTTATGGCTAGACATGCATACATATCGTCACGCTTTTCCAGGAGGGGGCTGTCAGATGTGTAATACAACACCCACATTTCGCCGGACGATATTCAGTCCCAAATGTGACAGGGGGCGAGCCTGTCGCCATACACCGGGCTCCAGTTATGTAGCAGATGACACACAATACGCACATATGTTCACACAATGAACAAATTGGTGCGTGCCGTCGGCTGGGTTCGAACCCAGCAGAGTAAAATTGCCACTCCCAACTAGGCTGCCATCGATTCTACAACTATATCACAGAACAAATAATAATACTACGTACCTATAGCTCAATTGTATATATAAATGTAAATATTGTGAATGTATATTTTTGTATTGGATGTTTTGTTAGTACTAGCAGAATGTCCGCCACTTCGTACCCAGGGTATGTATACCTATATATCCGGTATAAGTTTACTCGATTCTTTCATAATTATTGTTCAAAATTATATCTGAATCGTGTAGTTTTTTAACTTTGTAACATTTAACAAACCATACAATATTATTACGCACCTAATGGTAAAGTAAGGTAATTAAAATTGTTATTACCATTGTTATACAATATACCCAAAAATAATGAAATTTACTATGTTGTATTATTTAATGAATACCGGTAGTTACACAATCATTCCAACACCCTGTATAAATATTTGTCCTAATAAGGATAACAAGTTGCCTATGGGTCAATCCAGGGCATAAGCTAACTCCGTTCCAAATATGATCCTCATCCGTCTAGCCGTTTAGGTGTGAATAAGTGAAATACGAGTAAGTACCTAACTTCCACACACAATCGCAATCTTTTGTATTTATGAGTGTGAAGTGTGATAAAATGGAAATATGACACTACCGGTAAAATGAAACTAATGCCACTACTGCTCACACATCAAAAATACAACAACTCGTGGACATGAGATTGGTTGTACCTATATTGGCTTGAACGGCATTATTTAGATTTTTTTTTTGTTTGGCATCAAATAAAAAATGTTCATAAAATGGATGAGTACAATGACGGACGAATTATTTTATCGATTTCCTAAAAATGGGTGTTTAGGTACTCGATACCATAACGTGACTGACGGGTGAAAGACGTGCGCGCGGCGCATCGCACACAACTTTTGTGTCGCGTGAATGAATACGTCGCGCTCCCAAAAAATGCGGCCTGAGGTAGAGTAAAATACCTAAAGTTCTGGGAAAGCCTCGCCTTAAACAAAATTGTATTGTCACTAGCAATTGAATGTGCAACCAAAATAATAAGAGAAAATAAGAAAAAACGAAGACGGGTTTGGGTAAGAGATTGGATTAGTTGAAGGGAAGATTTTGGAGCAAGTAGTTGTCTGCTTAAAGAAATGCAAAAACCAACAAAAGAAAAACTTGACCTTCAAAATCATAACAAAAAACACGCGCCTGCGGCCACGAGTCGGCTACTGGCATGCCCGTAGCTGTCGCGTCTGTTCACACGTGCCAGGTAAGCAGCCCCCCGCGTCCCCTCCCTCAACGAGCATGCAAGAAAATCAAATACAACATTTGATTTTCTTAGCTACTTAGCTAGCTACTTGCAACAAGCTAGCTTCCAGTTACAGGCATGCCAGTTAGCGAATACACATGTCTGTAACTGGCACTTGCAAGGAGCTGGTATGCTAGTGTGCAAGCTACGGGCATGTGTATCCCTAGCTTTAGAAATGTAAAGAGAGAGAAAAATATATTAAAAGAGAACCCAATAAAATTAATGTAAGTTCAGTTAATAGTACACTTATAACTTACTAGCTGCGCCCCGCGATTTCACCCGCGGTTAAAAAGTATCCTATGTGCTATTCTAGACTATAATCTATCTCTGTGCCAAATTTCATCCAGATTTGTTCAGCCGTTCTGGCGTGAAAGAGTAACAAACATCCATCCATCCATCCATTCATCCATTCTTACAAACTTTCGCGTTTATAATATTAGTAGGATAACCCTCTTATTAATAAACGTCGTAAAACCTCGGAATAGTAATACAAAGTTTTGTCTTTTGAATCAAGGCAAACATTAAAAGCTAGAAAAAAATATAAATACGCATCGACTTGTGAACTTCCTCCGGTTTAGTCGGTTAAAAAGATAAATGAAATGAAATGAATAAAATGAAATGAAATTGTTTTTATTCCGGATTGTTACACCCATATTAAATACAAAATAAATAAAATAACTAAAATAATTAATAAAATAGAAAATTAACGATAATAAAATTAGATTATGGGCTTGTGTTGTGGTACGTCCTCCTTGTGGTAAAACACTGTATTACTATTGCGAGGTTACACAACGTTTATTGCTAAGGGGGATAGTGCGTTGTCTTTATTAAGTAAGCTAAAACTTAACAAAGACATTATTAAAAGAAAAGCAAAAACCCGGCTGTAAAATGTTGTACCCTATGTCACTTCCACTATGAAGACGATTCAAATGACACCTCACATGTCGAAATACATCAAGCTGTTTAGGCTGTAGGGCGTGCCAAAGAAACCTCATACATACCCACATACTATATATTTACAATCGAAAAACATTACCCTCCTTCTTGCGCAGTCGGGTAAAAAGATAAAACACTGTAACTATTCCTAGCCAATAATACCACGTTTATAAGATTGTATTTTTTTTATTTATTAAACAACATTCACAGCCCTTAAAAAACAAAATACAACAGTAACAAACTAAACTTACATCCAATAAAGAATGTATATTATATTGATGAATTAAATAATATGTGCAGTCGTGTGTGTGAGAGAGAGAGAGTGTGTGTGGATGTGTAAAAGTTTGAGTGTGGGATATGTTAAGGAAATATATGATTATATAATTATGAAACATTTGTGCCATGTATTAATTTGGTTGTATAAAGTTAAAAAGCTCCTTTTTTTAAGTGAAGGATATCGGTATAGTTACAAAATTACCCATTAAGTATAATATAATAGTAATCGTAAAATAAGTATTAAAACAATTAGAACCTTGCGTAAAATAGGTAGGTACGTTTACTCTTCTCCCCTTCTAATATTGTCTTACTCTTAATACGCTGTCCCCTTTAGCTGCCCTATAAAAAATCTCCCCAGGCTTTGATTAAACCTCTGAAAGGTGGTGAAAAGGCATTGAAGACGCGTTCAAAGAGCTCATACAGCTCGTGCGTGCTTTGGGGATAGCTCACAGCGCTGAGAGGTCAAACCACAGATCTAGGATGTAAAAGATCAACAGTGACAATTCGATAGTGATACAAAAAAACATTTGCGCATGCGTGAGTAAATTAGTGTTGTGAAAAGTACTTATTAATTTATCGATTGACCAAAAATGGTCCTCCGGGTGCTTGTCGATAAATAGAAATCTTTCGCATACCAATTGAGTTGTTTTTTGTTCCAAGTAACACCGCTGCTGAGCTAAAATGAATATTAATCACTAAACGGGTGTTAAGCTAGGCGAAAGAGTTAGATATCAGTGTCACCATGTATCTAAATTAACATAAGAAAAGTAAATAATAAGATCAATATAATACTATCCTAGTAATTCGCTTCGAATTGTGACCCTTGACCAATTTTACTCGTATACGGATTAGGGTAAGTAATGATACTTATCTCATTGGTTTTGTACATTTATTTATAATTTACATATATATTATTCAATTAAATTAAATATAATTAAATTAGATTTGGATGTAAGACACCCAAAATGTGTAAATTGAATTAAAAATGATGGTCAGAAATTGAAGGTACATACTTATATTTAATACAAAAATGTTTCACGCCTCATCATTCAGTACAAACTCGGAAAAATGACAATTTACTTTAGATGGCATTGATTCAAAAATGTATGCTTTGTTTATGTATTGCACCCATCGCCTACCTAATGAAGTTTGATAAAAACTATCGATAATAATGACGTCATCTTTTTATCCATCTCTAGTGAAAATCGAGCGTAAACTAACTAATATTTTAATGCTGAATTTCATCACCAATTCTGCTTTCATCTAGGAAATATAGATGTTACGAAGAAACGACAACAACATACCGCTGGTAAATCGGTTTTTGGAACCAATTTATGTTATGTTTTAGACAAAATTTAGACAAAAACATCACAATGGAATTTTCATATTTACCTATGAAACGACAAATTTTGTGGGTTACATCTTGGATTCACATCACAATTGCTTTACTAACAAGATGACATAACTGCATTTAGTTACAATTGCTCTCTTTTGAGTCTATTTATAATTATTTTAGTAAAAATATAAATCATAGGAATTTTCGCGTGCTCTCAGGTGGCTCGCTGTCATTAATGACAAAAGAATTATTAGGTCTGTGGGTCAAACTTAGTAGAGTAATTGAAAGAGCGCGGCAGAGGGGTTATCCCTCTCCCTCATGCAACACGAACTAAAAAAAACGGGAAGACCAGTCTACACTGGGAAGACTGGGACTTTGTATGTATGTATGTCTGTTCGACTATAATTTGACCCAATTCAGAATTATTCGGAAACATTTCCAGTCGGATCCCACAAATTTCAAACTTAAATTGTTCGAATCTTAGTCTACTTTGATAAATGGAATAGGAATTCGAGTACTAATCTGATAGGAAGGATGAATCGCGTTTAAAAACTTATGTATGCGTATCGCGATTCGAACAATTTTAGTTTAATTTTTTTGGGATTCGAATGGAAACGTTTCCGGATGATGTTGTAGGCAAGAAGATTGTACAAATCATCATCATTATTAGAGTCTTCTACTTCCCATTGCTGGCTAAACAGCCTACCCTACGTCAAGGGTGATTAAGCAGTTATCCACCTAGCCGGCTCAGTGCGGGTTGGTGGGTATCACATGACTGTGTGGAGCAGTGTCCACACAACACGTATTGACTCATATTACGCGTTGTTCGTTCAAATGAGTTTGCGGCGTATTGCTTGTTGACGAGCGGCTGATTTGCATTTTGTTGTAGTTCGCCTCCTGCTCTATCTAATATACATTGAGTTTTCCCAACGACTCTGAGTCAGCCCACGGACAGTCAGCCAGCGTACAGTCAGCCGCTCACAGTAGTAGCAGTAGTTTTACTTTACTAAATAATATTTTTCTTTGTTTCAGACAGCACCACGTAAAGCAGAATGCTAGCGACAAACCAAGGAAAAACCAGCGATCGACTAAGAACGAGTCCAACAATATGACACCAAACTCCTTTTAAAACTCACTAAGCATCGTCCTAAACCAACTATACGTTAACTAAAAAAAAACAAAAAAATCATATTTTTCATAAAAATAAAAACAATTATCCACGTTCCTCTAGCATTAGAAAGTCAATTAGCCAAAGCAAATTAGCAATAAAAGAAAACAAAACAAAAAAAGAAGAAAAAACCCAACCAAAGCTAGTCTTAAGAATGTCGAATCAAGTTCCGATATACAGCCAAGTAGTCCCAAAATCTCAGTACAGAGCCAAAAACAGCAAAAACAGACCACAGACAAGAGAGTTCGATCCTTTAAACTTCAATAACGGCGGGAACTTCCCCAACCCGCCTTTAGACAAGGAAGTTAAACCGGAAAAGGAAAAGAAAGAGAGGAGGAAAGACGAGACGAGGGCGAGGCGAGTGCAGAGTAAAAATGAGGCGAGCGAGGGGAAGGTAGAGGCGTATCTAAGGCAGTATCAAGTCAGCATGAGGCAGCATCAGCACAGGCACTCCGCTGTGAGGCAGGCGGAACATAGAGTTAATTTGAGGTATGTTTTTAGGGTCATTATTGTTATAACAGTCTTTTACGTCCCACTGCAGAGACACTGACCAACCCTATCGGGCTGGATCACCCTCGAGGGTGATCCAGCCCTTATCCATCACGCTGGCTTAGTGCGTGTTGGTGGATGGTACAAATCCGAGAATTATTCATTCTAGGACATGTCGGTTTCCTCACGATGTTTTCCTTCTACGAGAGAAAAGTTCATTGGTGCAAGGCCTCCTTAATCGGCCTATTTTTGGGGTGTTTTTGTTAAAAAATCTAATACATCTCAAAAAAATATAAAAGTCCATTTGATTGCACATACTGAGTTTCATCACAATCTGATAATTCGTTTCCGAAATGCGTTTTTGTATGAAACTGAAAGATATTGTGATATCTCTTCATTTATAAAAAGTATCAAACAAAGACGCTTTTCGCGTTTGTCCCTAATTCTGTCTGTATATCCGCCAAAATAACTACTTAATCACGCAACGAATTTGATGCAGTTTTTACCACCAATTAGACAGTTTTTCCCGGAAGGTTTATGGTACCGGGTACCGTGAGAAGCCGGGGTGGGCGGCTAGTAGTAATACAAATTATTTTCATAAATTGCAGATCTCTCCCCCTAAACGAAGTGACGTCCGCACGTGGTCACGACAGGACGCCGACTGAACGACACCGCGGCTTTCCCGGCGAAGAGCGAGAGAGCACGAGGGAGCATCGCCGCGACAGGGAACGGGACAGAGATAGAGAGAGAAACAGGGATCGGGACAGGGATAGAGAATTTGATTTCGATGGTGAGTGGCGACATCTCTTGAGTAGAATGTGAAATTTTAATTGCACTTTAAACATTTTTTGAACACGTTTTTGCACATAATTTCAGTGTCATTTTTTAAACCTAATTCAGGATTTCCTAAATTTAGTTTTATGCAACAAAAAAACTCAAAATTCTAAACTGTTATTTTGATGTTGGTAGAAAGTTGTGAGCTTTTAAACAATAGATGGCACTTCAAAAAAGAAATGCTTTTCCACTTTTCCAGGTAAGTGCACTAACTAGTGCACATACCTGGAAAAGTGGCCCTAGAAAAGTTGTATTCGCCTCCAAGCGATTCAATTTTCTGCAATCGACGATTTGACGTGCTACGAGCTATAGAAATGTCACGTGATCTTATTAATAGTAAAATGTAGGGGATAAGAGGAAATATTATTCTTCTTGACCCCCCAGTGGAGATGAAAAGTGGGGGACAAGAAGAACAACCCCATGAAAGCATCTGGGTTAATTTTTTTTGGTTTGGTCCGATCGATTGTCCATTTGTGTATCTTGTTTCAACATTCAATTACAACCTACATTGTTTTTTATGCTTCATCATGCTTCTAGGCACACCACTAAGCCCGATCGCGTCACGCGCGCATGATAAAGACTCCACCCGTCCCGTTCGCAAGTCGTCCTCCGCCCATAGAGTGACAGAGACGACTATATCGACCGACAAACGAAGATTCTTCTGCAGAGAATGGGCCTTTCAGAAGATTGCTCATTGCTTAGAGCAGAGACCAGTTAGCAAGACTTGCGGCGCTCTTATTATTGGTGAGTGGCTTGCTGTCTCTTTTACTCAACATCAGTAGTGACAGAGACGACTATATCGACCGACAGACGAAGATTTTTCTGCAGAGAATGGGCCTTTCAGAAGATTGCCCATTGCTTAGAGCAGAGACCTGTCAGCAAGACTTGTGGCGCTCATATTATTGGTGAGTAGCTTGCTCTCTCTCGTCTCTTTTACTCATTATCAGGAGTGACAGAGGCGACTAACCAATAAACGAAAGTTCTTCTGCAGGGAGTGGGCCTTCCAGAAGATTGCTCCAAGGTCAGAACAGAGACCGGTTTGTTGCGTTCTTATCATTGGTTCGAGGTTTGCTGTCGCTTTTATTTACTGGGAAAGAGATAGAGATGGAAATATTGATAGATTTGTACAAATGAGTATCTTTACAAAGTTTTGTAAGCATTAAGGTGTTTCTAGACGGGCCTCTTTTACTGCAATGTGTGGCTGCAATACTGTTGCTGGGCAATTTTGCGACAATGTTTTGAGTGTGGGCCGATTGTATAGTCATTGATTTTTAGCATAGCTGATGCTGGCTGGGATATAGTCGGCAATATTGCAGCAACACATTGCTGTCAAACACGGCCCTTCTACAGGCACCTTTAGTTCATGCGGATATGAGTTTCATGTTCGAAAACTCAGTTTCATGCTGGTTTATGGCAATTTACTGCTTTTTTTTCGTTGAAAAAATAAAGATGTCCGTGTCCATGCTCGGAGTTTTCAAAATAGTATTGCTTGGTCACAGTTCGGAGCGAATAACTAAATACAATGCGAATGTTTCTTTCAGGCGACGCTGGCAGCGGTAAGACAGCTCTTTGTCAGGAACTGAGCGAGCCCGGTCAAGGTCCGCAGGCGAGGCAACAACGCGCGCTGAACCGCCGCCTGCTGGCTCGACACTTCTTACAGGTAAGCAGTGGGGAATGATGGGAAGAGTGTCTAGACGCTGGGAGTGGTAAGGGGGAAAATGGAAAGAGTGTCTAGACGCTCTCGCTGGGACCGGGAAGGGGGAAGATGGGAAGAGTGTCTAGGTGCTGGGAGCGGTAAGGGGGAAACTGGAAAGAATATCTAGACGCTGGGAGTGGTAAGGGAAAGATGGGAAGAGTGTCTTGACGCTGGGAGCGGTAAGTCGGAAAATGGGAAGAGTGCCTAGACGCTGGGAGCGGTTAGGGGGAAAATGGAAAGAGTGTGTAGACGCTCTGGCTGGGAGCGGGAAGGGGGAAGATGGAAACAGTGTTTAGGTGCTGGGAGCGGTAAGGGGGAAAATAGAAAGAAGGGGGAAGGGGGAAGATGGAAACAGTGTCTAGACGCTGGGAGTGGTAAGGGAAAGATGGGAAGAGTGCCTAGACGCTGGAGCGGTAACGGGAAAGATGGGAAATGTCTTGGACTTCGTTGTGGGTAAAGTTGGGAAAATGATACAACCTGGTCTCAGCGTGGGGTAGTATCTGTGTATATCGCAATGGGGACAGGTAGGAAGAGAGCCTCGAAGGTAGCGGCAAGACGCCGTTGTGTCGAACTGAGCGAACCCGACCAGGGACCAGGGACTAGGGACCAGCATGCGCTGAACCGCTGCCTGCTGGCTTGACACTTCTTACAGGTAGACAGTAGCGACAGATAGGGAAAGTGACTTTTTAACATGATGGAAACAGGTACAATCAAAGTCCTATCAGTCCCTCCGCTGAAGAAAGACGTGAATTACTTTTATTTAACACACGAAGGCATACAGGACAATACTTCTCACCTTGCAAGAAAAACAAGTTTCTACCTTTCGCCAGGTATTGCTAGCGCCAAGTACGTTACCTGGCCTTTAAAATTACCCAGTACCAAAACGAACTCCTGATTTTGCGTCTGCGTACCGTTATGTTGTTGTCAGTGGTCTTTGTGAGCAAGCTATTCGATTCCCGATCGGGCACATGTTTGAATTTGAGTATCAGTTCTGGGTGTGGATGTGATTTATTAAAGTCTGTGCGTGTTTTATGGTATCTTCGACACAGGGAAAACCAAGTGGGAAGCTGTGAGTGTGAAACTAAATTAACTAGCAATTTTCAGCCAACTGCGTAAAAAGGAGGGTTATGTTTTTCGAGTGTATGTATGCATGTAGGTATGTATGTATGTCTGTATGTATGTGGGTATATATGAGGTTTTCTTGGCACGCTCTACAGCCCAAACAGCTAGATGTATTTCGACATGTGAGGTGTCATTTGAGTCGTCTCGATAGTCAAAGTATAAGTACAACACACATAAGGTGGGTATAGGCTGATTGAAACTTAATGGTGGATGTGCGCGTGCGCCGCAAGCGAGACTATGCGTCGTCTCGCCTCTCTGACGCCCGCGTGTAACCTTCGTTTTCGCTACTATGCAGCGTTTTGCGCCTAACTTCAAAGGTCCATTAGGTTTGAATCGGCCTGTACAATATTTTGCAGCCGTGCTTATGTTTATCTTTTGATAATGTTACTTATTTTCAGAATACAACGGAGACCAGCCTCCGCCCGGGAGAGTTCATCCGGTCTCTCGCGATGCAGATATTGAGCCACTCGTCGCGGCGGCCGCGGCCGGACCACAAGCCTGACAGCCCAGAGGATGACAGGTACAGACCTACAAGGATCTTTAAGCACGAGGCCAATTCAGTACCAACGATTGAAAATAAGAATTTGGATGTGTTAACATCAACTGTAAGTCAAAGTCAAAATGTTTTTATTCAATTTGGGTATCAAAGATACACTTATGAACGTCAAAGTTTTATAATAGACTCGACCGCCTTGTTCGGAAAAAAAGCCACTACCCAGAAGAACAGGCAAGAAACAGAGAAGAATTATTTTTTTCAAGAAATAATTAGAATATTGTCTCACAAGTTTTGGCTTACAACTAGGTAATATCATATTATTTCTATGTACTAGTGGCTACTTGGCGGAAGTAGAAGGCTCCAGACATCTTTGTCTTCTAAATAATTGCTTACCTTATAATATCCTCTTGTCTTCTATAATACCTATAAAACTTGTAAGACGTCTCCCAGACAGACGCGGCCTGCGGTGACAGCCAATGGACTTTTGTATTGGCGGCCACTGGCGCCCCATTGACCGCCACCGCAGGCCGCGTCAGTCTCAGAGACGCCCTATACATATTTCTTATAGGAACGTTCTTTTCCCCCTAATTAAGGAAGTTATCCTACCAAAATGACATCGACGCCCTCACTCAAGTGATTCTTGTAGCAATGAATATTATTAGTATAGTTTAGTTTTTGATTCTTAATTTATTTTTGAGTTTCTGGTTTTCTTCTTTATAAATTCAACTGTGTTTTTCGATGATATTACCAACTAGTATTTTGAGAAGTTGCACGAACGGTATTGCCCGCTCTTGTGACTAACTGTGAAAAGCGCCATCTAGTTTTAATTGGATCGAACTAAAATGTGTATTGTATACTAGCTGCGCCCCGTGGTTCCGGCCACGGTCCCGCAGGAACAGTTATTTTTTCGGGATGAAAGGCACCCTATGTCCTTTTTCTACCTCTGACAACGTGTATGCGAAATTTCATGGCGATCAATTCTGTAGTTTGGGCGTGTAAACGTAACAAACATCCGAACAAAAAAAAAACAGGCGTACAAACTCACTTTCGTAATATAATATTACTTATTTTTTTATTTTATCCTAATCCTAACCAATATTACAAATGCGAAAGTGAGTTTGTTTGTTTGTATACAACGCTTTACGTCTCAACTACTCAACCGATCGTCTTGAAATTTTGCATACATATTGTCTGGGGTACGAACTACGGGGTACTGGGGGACATAGGGTACTTTTTATCCCAAAAAAATGAACGGTTCATGTGGGACTACGAGTGAAACCGCGGGGCTCTGCTAGTATTATATATTCTTCCTATTAAGTTACATTATGTAAAATACCCTGTTATTAAGTTAGGATTTGTAAATAAATCGTTGTTTTCAGATGTAACTCAGAGGAGCGTCTGGTGCAGCGGTTCAGGGACATGGGAGATGATGGAGAGGAGAGCTCGAAGCCACTTCTGGCTGATTGTGAAGGTACGACGGTATTTACTAGTATCTGTATGTATATCATAATGACTACAATGAATGTATTTAGCATTGTTATAAATTAGTTGTGAGTTGAGAATCTGGCGAGTTTTAAACTCCTATTAAAAGTTTTAATATTTCTTTAAACTATCGACTTTTTTACAAAACTTCACGAGAATCTGTTGAGAAATGTGGCCAGCAGGGGAGGATAGCCGGTCAGACGCCGGACGGATGGACATACGGAAACATTTTTGCCGAAGCTAAAGCAGAGACGCTTTGCTTGCTTGCTCAATCAATGAAAGACTTGAAAAAAACTGCCTTTAATATACTTTATTTAAAGGAGGTAAGTATTTGGAAAAATCGCGTTTTATTTGAAATTGATTGATAAGACGAACATATACGTTGGGTTGAGGATTACAATTATAATATTTTTTTTTATATTTTAATTATGGTCTTCCTTTCCCCGAATACAATTCAGGATTAAATTAACTTTTCTTAAAACATCATAAATAAAAAGTAAAATATAATTCGACAGTACAAAAGTGGCCATATCGCCTAAAGCGATTTCTTACTTAATTACTTATTGGTGCAGGGACTTTCAAGTTCTCGCAGGTTTTTAGCTACTTTACCCTTCCATACTTGGGACGGCCGACTGGCCTTCGACCTGTTGACAATCCCAGGTAATCCCTTTTTACGGTACGATCCTGTCCCATTCCAAACGTCCGAGTCAGCGGAGTCTTTTTTTTACAACAGACTAGGCATGCGTTTGACCACTGACTCGCCTGATGGGAAGCGTCGACGTAATCGAAGGTGTAACACGCTTGCCTAGGAGATACCTATTCACTTTACTCTTAAACACCCCCGGATTGTATTTAGGTGGAAAGACAGACGCAGGCAACGAGTTCCACACCTCTGCAGTTCTTACAAGAAAGGTTTACTTTAAAACGCTTAGTGCGTTTTGGCGGAAATTCCACCATAAGAGGGAGTCTGTGGGATTTAATTTTACCAACTATAATAATGATTAGAAATGTTGTTCACTTCCCGTGGTTCCAGAGCGCACAGACGACGAGGAGGTGGCGAGCGGGCGGCGCACGCGCACCATCGACCGCATACACGAGCGGGACGCGTACCGGGACTCGCTGCTCACTCACTGCCGCGGGGACGAGGTACCAATGGACACTAGTTAAGGCCCCGTATTACACGAAATCACCAACAACAAGATTTTTTTTTGTGCCTAGTTTGAAACATACATACATATAATCACGCCTCTTTCCCATAGAGGTAGGCAGAGACCACTTCTCTCCACTTGCTCCGATCCTGGCACACATCTTTAGCTTCTTCCACTTTCGTGAGTGATAACCTAATTTGAGTGATGAGAGACCTAGTTTGATTAGAAGAATATGTGCAAAAAATACAGCTGGTAGAAGAAACAACCAACTAAAGTTTAACCGAAGTACAGTTTTGAAAATCATTTTCATTTTGGAAAAAAAAACAATCGCAATAAATTTATTTAAAAAAAAACCATCGGAACGTAGTTCTCTAAATTTTCAGCGATAGCACCACATTTTTTTTTTCGATTATTAATTAGCCAAATTAGTTATCTAAAGTTTAACCGAGCAATTTCGTATAACAGCCAACCACACCAATTGGAACCAATGAACACACTACAACCTACTACATAAATAACCAACCAACTCATAACAACCAACCATGCCAATTGGAACCAATCAACACACTACAACCAACTACACAACCAACCAACTCACAACAGACAACCACACCACTTGTAACCAATCATCACACTGTAACCAACCACTCAACTCCCAATAACAATTAATAAATAATTATTCTAGCTACCAGAAATTCTACCGCGCACGAGTCAGAAGCAAACCAACCCGTTCTCAACAGAAGACTCTGACGACCTCCGTCTCTATGAAAACCATGAGAACCTGTTCCTGAGGAACATCTCTCAAAGACAGAGCAAGGAACAGAGGAGTTCGCGGCTCGTAAGGCAGACTTCGGAGCCCCTTACTGAGAAGAAGGTATAACAAATTCCCACTGCAGGACACTGACCTACCCTACTGCGAAAGCGACTGAGCCGTTAGCACTACGCTGGCTCAGTCTTGGTTAATGGATGTCTTTTGAAAAATAAAAAAAGAGTGTGTGTACTTATGTACACGCATTAGAAATTATACTTCTTAACCTCAAATCTATAAATGCACTCAAAACAGTTTATTCAAATCAGTTTTCTCACTAATATTCAATATACATATATATACTAATAAATAAATAATAAATTATTAGTAAACACTATCACCGTCGTATATGAAATTGATTTAATAAAAACACCAGAATAATATTTATTTATTCACTGTTTAATTGTACTCTTACGAAACACGTGTTCTAAATATAAAAATACTGGAATATACGACTTGAACATAGTTATCAATTTTCATGCCACCTAGAACTAACTTCACGATGTAGAATTTAGGTGTCGGTGTGCGCGCGCATATATGAAAAATTCACTCTCATCATTTTTCTCTATAGAGAAAAGAACTATAACTTCAAAAGAAGTATAACTTCAAAAATAAACCGCTACTAGCGAATGTTACGACTCGCGGCTTGTTAGGCAGAAGCCTCTTACTGAGAAGTAGGTAAGTAGGAACTGTCCTGTTAGGAAGGTAGAACTGTTCGATCTGATGCCTGCATCGAAAACTAGCCGCCACCGCCTGGAAACCTCATCCTCATATTATTTTCGATCGGTGGAAATCGCACACTGTGTGTTTAAAGCGATATTCCACAGAAATATCTTGGAAAAAAAACTGCCGAAAGTTCTGCTGCATTTCCGAGTAACTACAGTATCTTAAAAGGGCTGTCAGTAGAGCCCTTAAGGGTCGGCAACGTATCTGTGATGCCAAGTCTTAATACGAAAAATGACACCTTAAAAACTAGGCTTAGATCAAGTGTAAGCCTTGTTTCGCTGCCAGTCGCTCTGTGATCGCGTCGGTGTCACGACGTCTAAATGTGCTAAAAACACTTTGTTGAACACACTGAAGTTGTATGTATTTGATTATTTTGAATAGAACGCTAAGTGTCGATGCTGTGCCACCATAGAGACCTGATTTTTAATGAGACACGACATCTGTGTATTTGACTGCCTCGATGGCTCAGTTGGTAGTGAACCTGCCTTCTGAGCGTAGGGGCGTGGGTTCGATTCCCACCTAGGGCAAACATTCATGTGATGAATATTAGTCTTTGTTCTATGTCTGGGTGTTAATATCTATTTAAGTATGTATTTAAACATATCTAAGTATGTATATCAGTCTCTGGCAGCCATAGTACAAGCTTTGCTTAGTTTGGGGTCAGGTGACCGTGTGTCAAAGTGTCCCGAATTTTTTATTTTTTTTATTTTGTATATCTAATCAAAGGCGCGTATACACCAAATCAAAAAACATTTACACCTATATACACCCGAAACTAACCCACGCAGACAAAATAAACTGAAACGATTAATACCGCGATTAGAGATTTTCAAAAAAGGTCCTCTCCATTCATCAATTAATAAATACAACTAGCTGCGCTCCGCGGTTTGACCCGCGGTTAAAAAGTATCCTATGACTAGACTATAATTAATCTAGACTATAATCAATCTCTGTACCAAATTTCATCCAGATCTGTTCAAACGTTCTGGCGTGAAAGAGTAACAAACATCCATCCATCCATTCTTACAAACTTTCGCGTTTATAATATTAGTAGGAGGACACTATAAAAACGGTAACAATTAATAAAACTTTCCAAAACAAAATAATTAAATAAATTCGCAGTCAAATTTTTGTTTTCTTTTAAAAATGACTTCTCTATTCTTAGGTGAACGTGCTCCAGAAGAGTCTATCTACCGAGCAGAGCGACGATCGTCCGAAAGGCGGTAATCCGACGGACAGTCCGCCGAAGTCTCGCATACCCGTCGCCAACTTCAGATACCCGAACAAGTCGGAGTTGCGTTCAGCTGAGAATTCGCCTAAAAGGGTAATTATTGTTTACTACTAGCTGCGCCCCGCGGTTTCATCCACGGTCCTACAGGAACCGTTTTTTCGGAATAAAAAGGACCCTATGTCCTTTTCTGTACCCCAGACAACGTATATGCAAAATTGCAAGATGATCGGTTGAGTAATTGAGACGTGAAAGCGTTACAAACAAACAAACGAACGAACAAACTCACTTTAGCATTTACAACATTAAAGTTAAGTTAGGATTATTTGCGCCCCGTGTTACCCGCGTTTAAAAGGAGCCTGTGTTTTCAATCCAAGATGTGCGCTATCTTTAATATCTAATTTCGTCAAAATCCGTGCATCCGTTTGAGCGTGAAGAAGTAACAAATATACAAGCTCACAAATACACACTCATAACAACTTTTACCTATATAATACTAGCTGTCACCCCGCGACTTCCTTCGCGTTTATTATTTATATATATAAATGTGAGCTATCCTATCTGTGAAGTTAGATCGAACTGCACACGGTGTGCAAATTTGATTGAAATCGGTTAAGTAGTTTAGGAGTCTATAGCGGACAAACAACGTGACACGTAATTTATATATATTTAGAACACGTAATTTATAAATATTAAGATTAGTAGGATATATCTGTTGTTTTTTAAAAACTCTTTATATTCAACTGTTACAGGCAAGCGTGACGTTTACCATCAGGAGAGCGACTTGCTCGCCGTGTCACTCACAAAAACTGTTAAAAGGATTAATTGTAGATTGTTTGTCTAGGGAGGAAATAACTATTTTAAAAGGCGAGAGTGTTTCTTTGTGAGAGTGTAGGCGGTATGGCCATGTTGGCTCTAGCCTGCCCACATTCCAAATTCAAATCACTTATCCTTCCTAGGCAGGACAAGTGATTTTGATCCTTGTTTACGAGGAACAAACGACCTCTTTTCGAATAGATGTGATAAAAATTACTTGTATTTACCATCAACCAGTAACTAATTTTAAAACTCTTGTTTCAGGTTGAAAAATCCCCCAAAGAAGAGCTACCCGAGTACCAAAACGTGCTGTGCGAGCAGGACGGCGATAAGGAGGAGTGCGTACGCGAGAAGAGGACGGAGGGCGGTGAGGACGTCCCGCCGCCGATTCCGAGCCTTCCCGTCAGTCCCAGGACTCTGATAGCTAACGCTTACTATGACAAGTTGCTGGCAGAACCGGAAATACAACAGGTTAGTATTAGAATGAGCTACATGCTTGCAAAAGTTTATAAAATTCGGCTTATCTATAATCGTACTGACCACCTCGGTGGGTCAGTTGGTAGTGAACCCACGCCCCCACGCTCAGAAGAGCGTGGGGGCCTGGATTCGATTCCCACCAAGGGCAAACATTAGTGTTTGTTCTATGTGTGGGTGTTAATATCTATTTAAGTAAGTATTTAAAAATATCGAAGTATGTATATCAGTCTCTGGCAGCCATATACAAGCTTTGCTTAGTTTGGGGTCAGGCGACCGTGTGTGGAAGTGTTCCGAATTTATATAACTCTAAATTGATATGTATATATGTCGAGATAACTCCGTCAAAGATAGCATTTTACAAAAACCTTGTTATATAGCTAAAGGGCATGTACATACACTTGTAAGAAGTATTCATGCAAAAATACCAAAAAAAATGCACGTTAAAAATAGTAAGAGCTATGACCGGTTTAAGAACGCACGAAACAAGTAACATTATTAAAAGAAAAACAAAAAACCCGGCTACAAAAGGTTGTACCCTATGTCACTTCCGCTATCAAGACGATGCAAATGACACCTCACATGTCAAAATACATCAAGCTGTTTAGGCTGTAGGGCGTGCCAAAGAATACCTCATACACATACCCACATGCATACATACACTCGAAAAACAACCCTCCTTCTTGTCGGGTCGCAGTCGGGTAAAAAATGAAATTTTACAAAAAGTTAACAAGTCTGAATAATATGTTTGCGGCTTTTATTAAAAGAAAGTAGCGGCGCGATGCGAATAGTTTACAAATACAACTGACGCGATCAGTGTCCACGTTTTCGGTTTTGGAGGGCGGAGCGCAATGTGTGTTAAAATTCTTTAGAGTCATTATTTATTTTAAACTAGCTTAATTGCATCTCCTATACGATACTGGATACACACCTCGCGGATAAAACAAGGTTTTTGTAACCCTGTATAAACCGATTTGAAAAATTATTTTTAGTATTAATTATCATTTTATATACATATACTTACTAACAATTTTTTTTAGAAATCTATTTCTAAGTCTTTATTTTATTTTAAAGCATAACATAAAAGATAGTTTTCGTTTTTAAATTGTAACGGTTTCGTACTTATATCAATAGACAACTATAGACAATAGACAATTTTTATTTTGTGAGCAAAAAACAAGTAAGTATACAAAAATACAAATATAAACGAAAAATAACAATAAAAATTAAAAACTATACAAACAATGTTTTTTTGCCACAAACCGATCACTATCACTATTCTGTTACCATATATTTGAATATTAATTTTACGATGTTGTGATGTTCTGCATGCTCTGATAATGGGTGTGAATTAAGTACCTTAATTTATTATCTTTTGTAATATTTTTTTCCAGGCGCTCCTACCACAAAACCTAGAAAAGTCCCCGGACGAGTGTTTCAAGAAGGCTCTTCTCTTCCCTCTGCTCGAGATCGACCCTCCGAAGCACTGCCTCTTCCTGCTGGTTGACGGAATAGATGACGGGACTGCGACCGGTGAGCTGTGTTGTTACTTACATAGTTATCACGAGTGTTAGGTACGAAGAGTGTTAGTTACCACGAGTGTTATTACGACGAGTGTTTTAAAGAAGGCTCTCTTCTTCCCTCTGCTCGAGATCGACCCTCCGAAGCACTGCCTCTTCCTGCTGGTTGACGGAATAGATAACGGAACTGCGAGTGGTGAGCTGTGTTGTTACTACATAGTTACCACGAGTGTTAGTTACATTGTTATCACGAGTGTTAGTTACTATGAGTGATAAGTACGATGACTGTTTCAAGAAGGCTCTCCTTTCCCTCTTTGCCTAA
Source organism: Peribatodes rhomboidaria (assembly GCA_911728515.1). Classification (NCBI taxonomy): domain Eukaryota; kingdom Metazoa; phylum Arthropoda; class Insecta; order Lepidoptera; family Geometridae; genus Peribatodes; species Peribatodes rhomboidaria. Next base: position 8,538,782 of record OU452195.1, on the reverse strand, counting down.
GGCCTTGGTCAATTATTTTAAAATACTCGCTGATCGTGCACATGAAGTTAACAGTCTACTAAGTAATGGCTAAAGGTATCGCCGCGCAATAAGGTCCATGGTCGCGCAGCGTCGACAACAAAACGTAACCATCATGGCAATATGATGTCATGGGGCCTCAGATCTCTTCAGCGACATCCACTGTGTGGTGGATCTCGAGTGGACTGTATTTGTTCTCTTGCTTAAGTTCAGGTCTTAGTAGTAAATGAAACACGCTGGTCGAAGTCAAGTAACAGAATGATTTTTTTTTTTTGATGACTATGTTGTTGGCCACTGAGGCCTCGACAGCGTACCGGGCATTAGGCAAGCGCAGATGGCGCAGGGCCTCAAAAATGCTTACAAACTATGGGCGACGAGCGCAAGGGCACCTCTGAGGTACGGCCTCGGCTTGGGCTGTCGCCGAGGGAGGGGCGTCGAATTACCCTGGCAGCCCAGAAGGGGCTTGCTCTAGGGCAAAAACAAAATCAATTATTATTAACAATGACTCGACCGCCTTGTTCGGAAAGGGAACCTCACCTCAGAAGAACAGGCAAGAAACTGAGGGGCGTAAAATGAACGAACACAACTAGCTAACTAACCAATCTTCTAACAGACCTTGTAGGCAGTCTTCGACCTCGCCGGCGAGGTCGGTGTATCACAGTGAGAATTTTATTTCCCAAATGTTCCTAAACTTATATTAAATCATACATCGCCAACTAGTAGTATGTTGAGCGAGTGGTTGCTGACCGCGGTTCTACTATGGCGCGGCGCTCGATGCCGCGCTCGCGCTTGTCTTGGCGGGCGGACTAGCCGTCCTCGACTCACTGCCTGCCTGCTCAAATTCCTTTGAAAGTTTACAAGATTTTTTTCTGAAAAAAAAAAAAAAGAATTCGCAGCCTCAGATAAACAATATAACTTTTCTTAAAAGAACTGCAGAGGTGTGGAACTCATTGCCAGCGTCTGTCTTTCCACCCAAATACAATCCAGGGATGTTCAAGAAAAAAGGCAAGAATAGGCAAGCGTCTTCCACCTCACGTCGTCGCTTCCCATCAGGCGAGTCAATGGTCAAACGCATGCCTAATCTGTTGTAAAAAAAATAAAAATCATTATCCCAGGAGGAATTGGCTCAAAATTTTGTCTCAAAAGTTTCTCGTCGAGAAATTAGCAAAATTTGACTTATGCGAATTTAACTAATGTATGTCATTTGACGTTTACAGTTCATTTATTATATGTATAACTAGCTGCTAACAGTGACTTCGTTTGCATTTATTCAGAAAATATTATGGAATCATGTCGTCCGAAAAATAATGATTCAGGGTTAACTGGGGCAATTGCGTCTTTCGAGAATTACTGACAACTTTTCAATTACACAATTCACAAATTAGACGCCACCTACATCTTTTTTATCTTTAGTTGCAATAATCTGGACAAGATGGCGTTAGTTGTCTAATTTGTGAAAGGTTTGTCAGTAATTCTCGAAAGACGCAATTGCCCCACAGACGTATTTGCCCCAGTTGACCCTAATTGTGTTTTTTTTCAGTAGAAGAATCCGAAGGCTCTGGTTCCACCTCCGTAGCGACGCTTCTGTCTCGTCACCAGCATCTCTTGCCGCAGTGGCTGTTGCTCGTCTGTACGGCGAGACCGCGCCCCAAGCGGACCTCTCTCTCTAACATGTTCAGTGGTACGTATACCTGTCCTTGTTTAAAAGAGTCAGATGTAAACAGACTTGTCTTTTTCTAACATGTTCACTGGTATGTATACTCGTCCCTGTCTAAAGCACTCTCAGTCTAATTATCGTCAGAGCCAAGAAAAAGTATGTATAAAAAAAATTTTTTTTTGCAACAGCGACCTAAAGTCATAGTCAAAATGTTTTTATTCAATTTAGGTATCAAAGATACACTTATGAACGTCATAGTTATTTAAATAGACTCGACCGCAAAATTACATAAATCGACCTAAAATTATACCTACTAATAATTTTCTCTTTTCTCAAATACATGAATTTTATTTTCTTACAGTCAGGACATTCACTTTTACATGTAAAAGCTACCTGCTCCCGCGGTTTCACCTGCGTTTAAAAAGTATTAAATTATGTTCTATTCTTATCTATCCCCGTGCCAAAAAATGATCCAGATCCGTTCAGCCATTCTAGCGAGATTGCAAACATTCCTATTCATCCAAACTTTCGCATTTTATTTCAGACGCCTTAAATTGTTAATGTTATTTTAAAATAGTTCTAAAGAACTGTATTATTTTTAGGGTTTCGTAAGATAACTCTGGACGAGCTCCAGCGCGCGCACGTATCGGCAGACGTTCAGAGATACGTGCTGGCGAGACTCGATACGGAACCCAGGCTCCGGTGAGTTTTTTTTACGACTGCCTCGGTGGCTCAGTCGGTGATGAACCTGTCTTATGAGCTAGGGTGTGTAGGTTCGATTCCCACCTAGAGCAAACATTTATGTGATGAACATTTGTGTTTGTTCTATGTCTGGGTGTTAATTATCTATTTAAGGATGTAATTAAAAAATATTTATGTGCGTATGAGTATCAGTTTTTGGCATCCACAGTACAACCTCTGCTTTGTTTCTGGCAGCCATAGTACAAGTTTTGCTTAGTTTCTGACAGCCATAGTAAAAACTTTGCTCAGGTTCTAGCAGCCATAGTATAAGCTTTGCTTAGTTTCTGGTAGCCATAGTACAAGTTTTGCTTAGTTTCTGGCAGCCATAGTACAAGCTTAGCTTAGTTTCTGGCAGCCATAGTACAAGCTTAGCTTAGTTTCTGGCAGCTATAGTACAAGTTTTGCTTAAGTTTCTGGCAGCCATAGTACAAGCTTTGCTTAGTTTCTGGCAGCCATAGTACAAGCTTTGCTTAGTTTCTGGCAGCCATAGTACAAGTATTGCTTAGTTTCTGGCAGCTATAGTACAAGTATTGCTTAGTTTCTGGCAGCTATAGTACAAGTATTGCTTAGTTTCTGGCAGCCATAGTACAAGTATTGCTTAGTTTCTGGCAGCTATAGTACAAGTATTGCTTAGTTTCTGGCAGCTATAGTACAAGTTTTGCTTAGTTTCTGGCAGCCATAGTACAAGCTTAGCTTAGTTTCTGACAGCCATAGTACAAGCTTTGGTTAGTATGGAGTCAGGCGGCCGTCTTTGAAAAATGTCCCGAATTTAGTGTATTATTTAAATGAGTAAGGCTTATTAATAATGAATGATGTATGTATGTATGTTGTGTGCAGGAGCCGCGTGTCTCACGACGCGAGCGCGGCGGCGGCGGCCGCGGCGGCGCTCGACCATCTGCGCATCAAGAGCGACGGCTGTCTGCTGTACTTGGAGAAGGTGAGCCGATCTACTGTCACTTTAGACTAACTTCGCATTGGCTAAAGGTTTTCTCTTGCCATTCCGTCTAGAAGAAGACGACGAGCGAAGAGAGCAACTAAAGATACTGACGAGCCTCTAAAGTTATCTACAGAGTGACAAAGTGCAATCGCAATCATTTTTATGACTTTTGCACTTCTCTAATCATTCTTAAATAACAAAAAAAAAACCCATGTATTATGAATTAATTTAAAAGCTAATGATGTAGACAACCTCCCTCTGTAAAGGGATTTTTGATTTGCTTTGTCTACCTACTGAATAAATCAGTCAAAAGTGACCCCTTACAAACGCGGATATTTTTATAGCTCTATTTTCTCTTGTACATTTTTAAAAATAACCGAGAACATAGGGCCTGAGATATTGTTAATTTAATTGGACATGCTAAATTTCATCATAATCTGATAAATGGTTTCCAAGAAATTTAACAAGAATTACCTTAGAGTGTCTGAAGCAAGAAGAAATATTATTAACCACAAAATTAAATAACTGGGGGCCTAGAAAGGATCCTTGAGGGACTCCGGATGGAATGGACATGGGTGATGACATGTACCCATTTAGCGCAACAATCTGGCTTCTATTCAAAGTCAAAGTCAAAATGTTTTTATTCAATTTAGGTATCAAAGATACACTTATGAACGTCAAAGTTATTTAAATAGACTCGACCGCCTTGTTCGGATAAAAAGCCTCTACTCAGAAGAACAGGCCAGAAACTGAAGGGCATTATTTTTTCAAATAATAAATAAATTACAGTTTCACAAATTTTGGCTTACAACTAGGTAATATCTATGAATACTAGTGGCTACTTGGCTGTACTATTGTACTATTCTGTACGTAAGACGTAAACATGTAAATATGTAAATGTTTACACCCCTAATGACAAAAAAAGAGGCAAGTTCGTATAGGCCGAGTGGCTAGTCCTGATATCAGAGTTTAGTCGCCGGAAAGTCTACGATTGTTGTTATAGGACAAAAAATAATTTAATTTTTATTTGTTTCTTTTCCCCAGGTTTTGGATGGCGTAGCGGACGGTTTCATAGCTCTGCGTGAGATCAAGGAGATACCGGGAACTCTTAACGGACTGTATCTGTGGCTCGCGCAGAGACTCTTCCACGGGAGACGGTTTACTAAGGTACACACTACACACTACACACATATAGTTGGGGCGTAAGGATTTTTTTTTAATGATTGAATGGGCCCACTTTTGACCACAACACACCTGATGGAAAGTGACGATGCGGTCTAAGATGGAGCACGCTTGCCCACGAGGTGCCGTCTCACTCTTGTCTTGAAGAGAGCCAGGTTGTATCTATTGCTGGGGAACACCGAGGCAGGAAGTGCGTTCCACTGCTTGGCAGTTCTGATGAGGAAGGAGTTTTGCTAAGCTAAGTTTTATAAGCTACATATAAATATAAACTTATTTTTTATCTAACTAATGATTTTCGTGAAAATAAAAACGATGCGTCTGAGATGTGACTGATGTAATAAACTCGATATAAATAAAGACATACAAATTAAATCAAAATCACTCCAGTAATCAGTAATAAGTAGGTGGCCCCTGCGATACAGGTATTCATACCTAGTGCAGGGATCACAAGCAAAACTAATTTAGCTTAAGTTAAGTAACAATATTTAGTTCTTTTAAGTACCTTTAAGCCTAACAGAAAAGCAATAAAACTTATTATTATTATTTAAGAAGAAGTTGTGTGTGTTGGGTAATGTACATACATTTTTGGTATTCAAATTATTTGTATTAAGTAAAAAAGTAATGATCAAAAAGAATTTTGAAATTGGTTCTAAAGACTAGCTTTATTTTTAAGGCGATTAAATAAAAGTACGTTTCTTAAAAAAAGTTTTTACACAAGTAAACATTATAAAAAGGGCGAATACGCTAAACACCTTCCATCTCAGCAATAAACGTTGTTGCAGCCTCGTAAGTTACACAGTGTTGTGTCACTTTCTTTCTTATACATTATAAAACTTGATCGAAAAAGAGAAAATACTGAAAAGCTTAGTTTCAAGTCTAGTTCGTTTCCTTTCATCAACCTTTCGCTTGGCTTAATTTTATTAGTTACTAGCTGCGCCCCGCGGTTTCACCCGTGGTCCCGCAGGAACTGTTTATTTTTTCGGGATTAAAAGTACCCTATGTCTTTTTCTGGACCCCAGACTCTATTTACTATATTTGTTACTCAATCACGCCATAATGGCTGAACGGATCTGAATGAAATTTGGCACTGATATAGCTTACGTCCCGGACATAGGCTACTTTTAATTCAGCTGAGGAGCTCAAACTTATAATTCAAAAATATAATTCACACTCTACAATAGTCAAAATGTCTGTTTTAAATGGTGATTTTTTGTTTACCTAGCGTTTTACCTAGCTTCAGCTTCATCTAGCCCGGCAACCCAAAAGCCTCCGCGAAGTAAATGCAAGCTGCGGTGTCGTTTGAGCTGTGTAAAACCGCACGCGGATTAAACGTGGTGATCTGTCACGCCTAGGGAATACCTTTTACCTACCGACTCTGGGGGCAGGCTGGGTAGATATGTGGGAAGCCCGCCACTGGCAGCATACCCGCTAAAAACCCTAGGGTATTCCACCTCGGCGTAAAATATCGGAGCTACGGGAACGCTCTCATAGACGACCACGGCCCCCGGAGCGCTACCCCTTTGGCCACCTCCCCGTGGCTATGCTCTTCCTAGCCTGTGTCGATCACCAGACACATCGTCATCATCATCTACCTTGCTCGACCGGTGAGCGCCTGACATCCTAACTAATATTATAAATGCGAAAGTGAGTTTGTTTGTAACGCTTTCACGTCTCAACTACTCAATCAATCGTCTTGACATTTTGCATACGTGTTGTCTGGGGTACAAAAAAGGATATAGGGTACTATTTATCCCGAAAAATAAACGGTTCCTGTGGGACCGCGGGTGAAACCGCGGGGTGCAGCTAGTATAGTATAAAGATTATAATTCCCTTCCCAGGTCCGAGTACTCCTGGACGTGCTGCTGGCGGCGCGCTGCGGCGTGACTGAGGAGATGCTGTACCGCTGTCTGCTCACCCGCGAGTACAGCGTCACCAGGGACGACTTCAACAGGAGGCTGCATCTGCTCAGGAGGTGAATATACCTGGTGCATTTTTGGATCATTTTTGAGGTTAAGATAGACTGCCAAAACAACAGGGAAACGGCCAGAATGAAAAAGAAGAGAAGGGAGACCAAGGAATGGTAGGCTGACTTAACGGATACAGCAAGAAATGACAGAATATTGAAAATGACAGGGACAAATGGAAGAAATTGGAGGAGGTTCTCATCCGTGGAGAGGCTCATATCCCAAAGCACGTACTTAGCAAACATGATGAAGATTGGTGTTGGTTCTATTATATTTTTGTATGAGTTTTAATATCTATTTAAGTATGTATTTAAAAATATCTAAGTATGTATATCAGTCTCTGGCAGCCATAGTACACGCTTTGCTTAGTTTAGCGGCCGTGTGTGAAAAATAAATAAATATCGGGACACTTGCACACACGGTCGTCTGACCCCAAACTAAGCAAACCTTGTACTATGGCTGCCAGATACTGATAAACATACATGTATATTTTTAAACACATACTTAAATAGAAATTACCACCCAGACATAAAACAAACACAAATGTTCATAGCATAAATATTTGTCCTAGGTATTAATCGAACCCACGCCCCCGAGCTCAGAAGGCAAGTTCACAACCCACTGAGCCACCGAGGCAGTCAAAATATAAATATACCTTTAGTTTCTTACGACTGCGGAAAAAGGGGTTGGGGGGCTTCGAAAAACATACATTAATATATAGGGTTACAGGTATCTCACTAGAAACCTCTTAAGGGTTCATATGAACAACTTTTACTATGAAGCCAATCCTGAAATCGCGAAACAAAACCAGCTGTTCCATACAATGAACCCTTAAGAAGTTTTTGGTAAGTTACATATAACCAAATATAGTTAGTAGTTGGTGTTGTCCTTATTTACGGAGTCATAGACTACATTTTTCAATGGTTTTGGTTTTTCTTCCAATAACCTGCAGTCTCCTTGTATTCCAATTTCCTTCTCTTCTTCTAATTTCCTTCTTTCCTTCCAGGATCCTGGTGATGGACCGCAGCACCGGTTTCCTGTCAATCTTCCACCGCTCGTTCGCGGCGTGGCTCGGCGACGTGAAGCATTGCACGCGACGATACTTGTGCAACACTTCCGACGGACACGCGGCGCTCGCTATGTACTACACTCTCACTGCCACGAGGTCAGTACTCTCATGATCCAAAAAACAAGGTCTAGCATTCGGGAGCAAACACGTAATGACGTCACTTGTCATCCGTCTCTTTCGAACTATTTGTAAATGACATAGTTCGGTCGCGCTTAAGCATCGATTGACGTCACTATGTGTTGCTCACGTGATCGAAATGCTGTACCTGGCGAAGTATATTTTTATACCATGAGTAGTCAAAAGTCGAAATGTTTTGACGTGACCCACAGACGCATTTGCTGGGCCCTACGGTTTGTTATAAAATGTTGATTGTTTGCAGGCTGACTGCACTAGAGATCCACAACTACGTGTACCACATGACTTATCTGGAGCAACACATGGCGTCGCAAAGGAAGAATAAAAACGCGTAAGTTTGTTTTTCTTTCAAATTTCTTTGTTGAAATCCAGAAATACTAATGGTTATTCTGAATAATAAACAGCGAAATGAACAAGATAAATAACAAGTAACATTATTAAAAGAAAAACTACAAAATGTGGTATGTCACTTCCACTATCAAGACGATTCAAATGACACCTCACATGTCGAAAGCCATCAAGCTGTTTAGGCTGTAGGCCGTGCCAAAGAAACCATACATACACATACAATACATACGTACACACGAAACATAACCCTCCTTGCGCAGTAGGGTAAAAATTAAAAAAAAAACCGACAAGCTAAGAACACTCCCGACTAATTCATCTTTCAAACAAACAAACAAAATCAAAATCGATTCATATGTTCGGGAGCTACGATGCCACACACACACACACACACACACACACACACACACATACATAAACGTCAATAGTCGTTTTTGCTTAAAAACTACCTTTCATTTTCGAATCTTTTAAAAACTTTTTATTTGTCTTAGTGCTTAATCTAAAATTAATTCCCGTGTCATTTCTCAGGGACGTAGAGGAGCCGGTGGACCTCCACACCCTCATCCTGCTCTGGATCCTGGACTCCGGATGTGACGTCGAGTCGGCGCTGCGCCGGGAACCGGAAGCTGTCTTCCCTCAGGTTACTGTCACATTTCACACTAGCCTAATTTATACTAATTGGTCTTAAACGAATGTTGATGATTTGGATGTTGGAATTTAGCCATGAAATTATGTCATCATTACTTAAAGCTATAAAAAAAATCAATCTTCAAGCATGCCAAGTAAATTAAAATAGAAAAGCATTTTTTCCATTGCATTACATACAAATACTTGATATTTACATAGATGTAAATAAGTAAGAAATTAAATGCTATGTACAAATCCAAAAATGTTTCATACGAACTTTGATTAAGTAGGTACCATTTTTGGGTAATGCATAATGTTTTGTAAAAAATCATCGAATCATCGAACATATAAGTTGTTGAGTATAGTATATAAGTTGTTGTTATACCTATGATGTAGGGAAGCTGCATGCGAGAGGCTTTCGATGCATTAAAAATTAACTTGACAATAACCACTGCAGGGTATAGCGTTCCAAGACGAAAAGGTCACGTGGTTGACACACAGTGACGTCAATCGATACCTAAGTAAGACTGGAATAAGTAATTTACAACAAATAGTTAATTGAATCAGGCGTTACTTAAATTTTTTAATAAAATTGTATAAATTTTTGTTGTACATGTCATTAAATTAGTTCTGTTAAATTCATAAATTTCGTTAAATTAGAACAGAGTTTTCCAAATAAAAAAAAATACAGAGGTGAGCGTAATAGTAATTGGAACCCATATTCCTTGGCGTACTTAATACAATACAATATTACTTTATTGCACACCAAAAACTACATGAAAATCTTAAAAACTAAAATACATTTTTCGGCAGTACAAGGGCGACCTTATCGCCTAAAGCGATTTCTTCCAGGTAACCTTTGGATGGACAAGAACTTATGGAAATACGAAATGTGACGTTAGAGCGGAAATATAAGAGAGATTGGTTAAAGTAACAGTTTAGAATTTACAACAAGTTTGAGAGAGACGATGACGATGCACTAAACATATGTAGATTCGGGGGATAGCCATCAAGATGACATTATTTGTCACACAAAAAATATAGATTCGGGGGACAGCCATCAAGATGACATTATTTGTCACACAAAAAATATAGATTCGGGGGACAGCCATCAAGATGACATTATTTGTCACACAAAAAATGTAGATTCGGGGGACAGCCATCAAGATGACATTATTTGTCATACAAAAAATGTAGATTCGGGGGACAGCCATCGAGATGACATTATTTGTCATACAAAAAATGTAGATTCGGGGGACAGCCATCAAGATGACATTATTTGTCATACAAAAAATGTAGATTCGGGGGACAGCCATCGAGATGACATTATTTGTCATACAAAAAATGTAGATTCGGGGACAGCCGTCAATATGACATTATTTGTCATACAAAAAATGTAGATTCGGGGGACAGCCATCAAGATGACATTATTTGTCATACAAAAAATGTAGATTCGGGGGACAGCCATCAAGATGACATTATCTGTCATACAAAAAATGGATGACATTATTTGTCATACAAAAAATGTAGATTCGGGGGACAGCCATCAAGATGACATTATTTGTCATACAAAAAATGTAGATTCGGGGGACAGCCATCAAGATGACATTATTTGTCATACAAAAAATGTAGATTCGGGGGACAGCCATCAAGATGACATTATTTGTCATACAAAAAATGTAGATTCGGGGGACAGCCATCAAGATGACATTATTTGTCATACAAAAAATGTAGATTCGGGGGACAGCCATCAAGATGACATTATTTGTCATACAAAAAATGTAGATTCGGGGGACAGCCATCAAGATGACATTATTTGTCATACAAAAAATGTAGATTCGGGGGACAGCCATCAAGATGACATTATTTGTCATACAAAAAATGTAGATTCGGGGGACAGCCATCAAGATGACATTATTTGTCATACAAAAAATGTAGATTCGGGGGACAGCCATCAAGATAGATCCCTATCCCATCTAGACCCTGTTTTCTTGATCATGGTATATGATTGAAGATTGAGCAGCATCGCATTGGGTACGAAGTCGCGGGCATACAAGCTAGTCGACCGAGCAAGCGTTATCAAACAAGGCGTCGACAAAAATGCTTTCGTATATCCGAATTCTGTCCGGATCTCTGTCTACTTGAAATTTCCAAAAACTGATTTGACAAAAAAAAAAGTAATAATTATTGAACTTGCGCAAAAAAAATCACGAATATCGGTAACAAAGCGACTTATACAAGGTTAATTATAGGTAACTTACCAAAAACCTCTTAAGAATTCATTGTACTTATCAATATGAACAACTTTTACTATAAAGCCAATCCTGTAATCGCGAAAAAAAAACAGCTGTCCTATACAAACAGTTCATTGGCCTGAGACAAAATGTATGGAACAGCTGCTTTTTTTTTGGCGATTTCAAAGTTCGCCCCATAGTAAAAGTTGTTCATATTGATGAGTACAATGAACCCTTAAGAGATTTTTGGTGAGTTACATATAACCATGTATATGTAGGAGGACAGACGTCGGCCGCGAAGTCTCCAGCTCACAGAGCAACTATTAATCATCATTTTTTTTTCAGCTTGAATCCAAAACTGAAGACAAAGATGCAGATCCAGAGTCAGAAGAGAAGGAATCGTCATCGGGTATGTTTTTAAACGTTATTTAGCTTGCCCTGTTTTTTTTAACGGTTAAAATCTTGGGAGAGATTTTTCGACCACTTCCATTAAATAGATTCTTCTGAAACCTTGCACACACTTCCCCCTTCTCCAGCAGAACAAGTCGGAAAACGCATAAGTATCATTCCTACTTAGTCGATATACCACCTACTCGTACTAAGCGGTTCGCCTCCACCTTCTTGATACCAACCGGCTAGGGACTGAAATCGTTTGCTACCATCTGTATGTAGTGTTTTGTCTTTGACTTTCCTTTATAAGCGGCTTCAAAAAAAAGGAATTTCTAATTTTTTTTTAATGCACATATTATGTTACCGCATAGTTCCATTTTTATGAACTAACTAGCTGTGCGCCGCGGTTTCACCCGCGGTTAAAAAGTATCCTATGTGCTATTCTAATCTATAATCTATCTCTGTGCCAAATTTCATCCAGATCTGTTCAGCCGTTCTGGCGTGAAAGAGTAACAAACATCCATCCATCCATTCTTACAAACTTTCGCGTTTATAATATTAGTAGGATATTGAAGTTTCTATTTTATTTGTAAGGATAAACTTACAGATTGGTCCCATTTTTACAAAATCGAATTCTGATTACGGGAAGTCGGTTTTTTTAGTTTTTTAAAGATTATTAATGTATAACTCGATTTTATAACACTGTACAACTACTCCGAGGCTATGCAACGTTTATTAGCAAGGGGGTAAATGTTCAACGTAATACCCGGTAAAATATTCCAGGAAAACATTCAAAACAGTGTGATTTATACTATTATTATATTATTAGACTACAAAAAGAGTCATACCTACAAATTATATAAATACTAATATTTTTCCTATGTCTTTATTAGGATTTATAAACAGGAACATATTCAATTGACCATTTACGAGTGGGGCTTTACAGAGCACGGGTTTTGTTTCATTGTTTCATTGAATTTGGCTATATTTTACAAGGTGTAGTAATACTTAAGGCTGTTGTTCCACCCGTCAAAGTGAACAACTTTTACAGCACAAGTTTTTGAAATTAGAAAGAAATATAATCGAGTCTTCATACAAAATAAGTAGTCACATGATTAACTTTGTATGGAGACTTGTGTCTTTTTTCTTTTAATTTTGAAAACTTTGTTTTCTAAAAGTTGTTTACTTTGAGGGGCAGAACAAACAAATTTCGCATTGGCTTAAGGTATTCTATAGCCATTTCGTCTAGAAGAAGAAGACGAGCGAAGAGAGCGAGTAATGATACTGACGAGCCTCAGTTACCTACAGAGTGACAAAGTGCAATTTTTTTTTTTATGACTTTTGCACTTCTCTATTCATTCTTAAGTAACTAAGAATGTCCCTTGTATTACGGATTCATTTAAAAGCTAATGATGTAGACAACCACCCTATGTAATGGAGTTTTTGATTTGCTTTGTCTACCTATTGAATAAATCAGTCAAAAGTGACCCCTCACAAACGCGGATATTTTATAGCTCAATTTTAGCTTGAGGACGTTTTTTAAAAAAAACCAAGAACATAGAGCGGAGAAATTGTTAATTTTAATGGACACGCTAAATTTCATCATAATCTGACCAATGGTTTCCAAGCAATTTGAGAAGCGCGTTTGTATGGAAATTTCAGAGCGTCGCGGGACTCTTCAGCCCGCTAGCGCTTGTCAAGTATTTGTGATATTAACGGTCGAAAGATTAAATGCACAATGAACCACAGTCGCTTATGTATTTCATTTTAATTACTCAGAAAAGGATAACAATGTCAACAAATAACAGGATGTGATAGCAAAATACATAAGTATACCATACCAACATATTTTGAGTACAGAGAACTTGATATTGTCATTGTTGTTTGTTGGGCTGAACGCAGATTACCTCGCATAGATAGCCCTTCAGTTATTACGTACTTAATCAGAACCATCGCCTGAAAGCTTATCCATATATTGTCGGTCGGTGGAAATCGACACTGTGCGTTTTAAGCGATATTTATTCCCGTACACCTGCAATCTGTGGAATGAGCTCCCTCCTGCAGTATTTTCGAGAAACTTCAACATGGGTTCTCCAAAAGGGCTGTCACTATCCAACAAGCTAAGGGTATATTGCTCCATAATAAAACCAATCTGGACATATAGAATCCAACTGTGGTCAACAGCCAGCAAATCCAACACCTTGTGCCTCCGGAGAGCCCAAAACAATATTCTAAGGGTACTATCATCAGCACCCTGGTATGCTCGCAACTCGGAAATCCATGAGTACCTGGAAATCCCTACTATCTCGGACGAAATCGATACTCAGCCAACTACAAGGACCGCTTGACAACACACCCAAACCCATTATCCAGTATGCTCCTGCAGCCAAATCCAATTAGAAGACTTAAGAGACCGGACGTGCTGTCCCACTATTAAGGGGAGTTAGAGCAGTGGCTCTTCCTCGCTAAACGCTAACCACTTGCAACCCACCTGATTATAGCCTGGATGACTGATCGCAGGTCAAGAAATGGAAAAAAAAGGGCTGTCAATAGAATCCTTAAAGGTCCGCAACGTATCTGTGATGCCCCTGGGATTACAGGTATCCATAAACATCGGTGATAGCTTACCATCAGACGACCCGTTAACTTATTTGCCACCTATGGTATAAAAAAAAGAAGAATTTTAAGTATTTCTTTACATACCCCCCTTATATCACCTAAAGTAAGCAAAGCTAGTCCCTTCCTATGGCAACGTAAGCATTAGCATATTTTTTTAAAATAAAAATCGAATCTGTCCCCCACGTTATCAAAAGCAATTGAACTATAGACCGCTGAACCCTTTTGGGGCCTAAGCGGTGTTATAGTTCCTACACAATGTTCAAGGGCAACAAATGTCTCGTTACATCCTAATAAGCCTACCATACGCTCCAATTTACCAACACTTTAAATTGTGCGTACTTAACTTAGGCCTGTGCGTACTTAATCGAGGCCTGTGCATACGTTACTGTCAGTAACGTATGCACAGGTCTAGTTAAGTACGTATGGGCTAGTTAAGTACGTACAGGCCTCAGTAACTTATTGAGGCCTGTACGTACTTAAGGGAACGTACCCATACTACGTGACCCGTATTGGGGGGGGAGCGGAGTCTTTAAAATACTACGGTCAGTCACAGGAGCGGGGGGGTGGCTCAGGTGGTGAATAATTTAAGTACCTATGCATGCAGTCTTATGCAATAAAGTCGAGTGTGAGCCAAATTATTTTTTTTTCAATTTTTGCCTGTGAAATTATTAAAAATCATAATTATGAATTACTACGTGAAAACCAAAGAGGGAGGGGGGGGGTCTTGGCATATACTACGAGTGGTCACCGAGGGGAGGGAGGGGTCGAAAAAACTAAAAAAATAGGTCACGTGGTATGGGTACGTTCCCTAACTAGCCGTGTGGTAACGAAGTTGTCGGCGTCTTCCTCATACTTTTAACTGCGCAGGCCCGGATTGAACACTGACTAACCACACGCACAAACACGTACGCGCAGGCCGGGCTTGTGCAGTCAAGTCAAAATCGCGGCTGCCATGCCGTGTGGTTGGCACGGTGTACATTTGTACCAACCACACGCGCGGTGTTCCATGTTCAAGCCTCGCCTGCGCAGTTCAAAGAGTAGGGAAATTGGAGCGTATGATAGGCCTATAAGTGCGGAATCTATGCGAGTTATTCCTGTTCATAACAGTTCAAGCTTGCGTCCTATTTTTCCCTATACTGTATTATATACTCGTAGAAGGAAAATAACATCACAATTATTTATATTATAAAACTGTGTATAATAATTAAAAAGATTTATAAAATTAAATTATTCACATAGTACAGTTAATAGCAAAATATTATCTAAAATAACAATCTAAAACTTAACTAAAAACATAAGGTAACTTATAAACATAATGTGCAAGTAATTTCTTAGTAGTATTATTATCATTGAGTTATTAAATAATTGAGTTATGAACAGAGACGCAACTATTCGCGTGACACGGCGCGCTAGCGATTCGTATCAGTCTGAATAGAATAGAATAATTTTTATTGTCATTAAGTAACAGTTCCTTAACAATTTTAGCTAAAAATTAATTAAGGATGCTCCTATAATGGACTCGTCAAAAGGTAATTACAAAACATTACAAAATCATTTGGTAATATTTTTAAAGTCTTGTGTCGCTTGTGTGTTGACAATATTGCGCGGGTATCCAGACTAGGTATTCTAACTATGTTTAAACTTTAAAGTTGAAGTTTAAGTACCCATACACTTGCATCTAATCATTCATCCTCAACCTCCATCTGCCTTGGTCCTGATCTTCCGCCCCAGTCATTCGTCCGCAGCCTTCATGGTCTCATCTTCAGGCAAGTGCTTCGAGCAGACCACTGTTGTCTTCGTCGGCAGCCAGTCAGCCTCCTTCCGCATTATTCTGATGATTTCCACCCACTTGTCGCGACGGGCCGCGTCTTTTGGGACCCTGGGTAGTTGAAAGAAAACGCTGTTAGCGGTTTAGAAGCATGATTTGTTGCTTAAAGCCCACCTTTTACTGTGGGAGCTAATCTGCGGACTAATCTGCGTGTGAATTTGAATGAATGAATCTTAAAGTTCACACGCAGTTTTGTGTTGAAAATGAAAATGTTGCGGACACCTTCTATGGGTTTTTTTTCTTCATATTTTTACCTACTTTTTTGTAGGGTTTTATAAATTGTTGTTTCACTCTATTTGTTTTCACTTCTCTTGCTCAAAAAGTCCGTCATTGTAGCGTAACAGAGCAACGATAAAATAGCATGTTTTGCTCTAGGGGAGAAAGTATTTTTTTCTTCAGAAAATGGGACTAAAAGAGGCGACCACTTCGATGTAATGCGCGTATTGCGTTGCGACTACAATTTTTTATTCCTAATTTCAAATTGAATTTGTGACCGGAATTTATTTTAATATTGGATTGGGTCATTTATATTTTCTAGCAATCGAAGTGAAAAGTAAAATGTAACACACGGGGCTAAAAACCTATTACAACTCGGTTTCTATTTACTCCTTTACTATAGCTGGGGAGGCTTTTTAGATCTAACGACCAAAGGGCTTACCTCGGTCAGCGAATTAGCGTTGCTATTCAGCAAGGTTACGTTGCCAGCTTTTTATGTACTTTACTTTATATAATTTGTAATTTGTGTTGAACCTTGCTAAGAGAGCTTTCGATCAAATCGGCTTTCAAACCAAAAAAGTACATCAAAATCGGTCCATCCATTCGCGAGCTACTACGCCACAGATAGACACACATACGAGTACACACGTTAAGACCGACATACGCACGTTAATCCAATAACACCCCTCTTTTTCCGTCGAAGGTTAAAAACAATGAAATTATTAATACTTACGTATGAAATTTAATGCTCTCTTTACTATGTTTGTGAGGTTTTGAATCACAATCTTTCACCACGCATTTACCCATTCTGAAATAGACAACTCACTCGGTTGACGTCACAATCACAACTAAGCCAACTTGCTAAAGTTGAAAACTCCGTCTCTTTCACTCTTTAACTCGCAGTCGACATTCTGTCTCTCTCACACATAAGCCATATAATCATTAAAAAGGTAGATGAACTAAATTCGAACCGGAAAAGGAGGAACAAAATTATGTAAAATTTTCTGTCTCTTTCATACTTAATAAATAATGAGTGCAATGAAAAATAAATTTTATTTTAATTAGAATAAAGCTTAGTTTCGTATGTTGAAAATGTTTGTAGGAAAATACGTCAGTGCGTTGATAATCGTTTCAAACGAAAATGACTCATGTTTCAATGGAAATAAGGATTTGTTTCATACTTCGAATTTTTGTAGGAAAAATGTAACAACATATTTGCGTAGAGTTTAGTACTGTGTGTGTTAGTTGCGAATAATGACATGGTTTTGAGGAAATTGTTTAATAATTTCTAATTAATTAATTAAAAACCCCAATTGTAACGAAATAAGTGATAAATTACATTGACAGTGGTTTTTTATGTGTGAGTGAAAAAATAATGCAGTGTAATAACAATAACGTTGTTAAAACAAAATATTGATTTAAAATTTAAAAGATTTTAAAGCTAATATGTTGCCGGCGACTACGCTTTTTGTTAATTATCGACATAATAGAAAAGGTACATTATGACAATTTTATTCATTGCCTTTAGTAGGCCTGTATTACATGGTTCTACGGGAAAGTATTCTTGCCCATGGCTGTATTAGTCTAATTGATCTAACGGTTGCACAGGCGCATTTTTCAGAGCACTTGCAACAATCATACATACTAGCTGCCGTTGCCCGGAACTTCGTTGGCGTTTATTCAGAAAATAGTATCCATTAACCCTCTACGTGATATACTGTACATATATCAAATTATGAATAATAATCCGTTACCAAAGAGATCAGAGTACAACATTAAAAAAATAATACTGGCTGGTTTTGAGCGGAGTTTTAATTTTAGTTGCCAGTTGTTATGTTAGTACCAACTATGTACTATTCTGTGAGGTTGTCTGACGCATTTGGTAAGCGGCGCGTTATTTTTATTAATTTACAGAATTTCATGACAAAAAGATTTATTTATTTAGAAAAAAGTATCCAAAAACCTTCCTTGTGACATACTGCAACTATTTATTAAATTTCATCAAGAGACGTTCAGCCGTTTAGCCGCGAGAAGCCTACAAACAGACAGACATACAGAATTACTTTTGATTTTATAATTAGCAAGGATTACGTAGTCTCAACGTAAAGCAAGCCATAGCCTTTCTAGGGAGAGCAAGTTGTACGAAAATCTCGAGGGAATTTTTGAGCAAAGAGGTGAATTGAATGAAAACTCAGCATATGGGCATTGTAAAAAGAGTTTATTCTCGTTTGTTCGAAATCGAACTGGCCACCACAAAAAAAAAACGCAGCTGCATGAAATTTAAAATAAGGACGGTGTTTGGCTCAGAATAATAGTGTTTGGTGATACATATTTTTACACGACTGCGCAAGAAGGAGAGTTTTTCGAGCGTTTGTATGTATGTAAGTAGGTATGTATGAGGTTTCTTTGGCACGGCCTACAGTCTAAATAGCTTGATGTATTTCGACATGTGAGGTGTCATTTGAATCGTCTTGATAATGATAATGAACGTGACACAGGGTACAAAGTTTTGCAGTCGAGTTTTTGTTTCTCTTTTAATAATGTTACTTGTCATAGTTCCCTTTGACTCGTAGAAAAGTAGAGTATGCACCTATGCACACCTAGGATAAAGCAGTGCCTTCGTCTTGAGCGGCTTGAGCCCGTCGCTTCACTCAGGGCACTACATAACTCTCTAGCTTCGTTAAGTTAAAACTCCCTTGCTGCGCTCGAGAGTTAACTCTAGAGTTACTCGTTACGCTCAGGGTTTATGCCGCTCGTGGCACAAGACACTGTTTAATCCCCTCGGTGCATTAAGTAGACTCGGTAGACTAAGTTAGGGTTACACTGTTTTCTCCCCTCGGTGCATTAAGTAGGCTCGGTAGACTAAGTTAGGGTCACGACAATTAATGGGGAAAATTGTATGTTAGACAAATAACTTAATCTAATTCATTATGTAATAAGGAATCATAAGGAAAATTGTTGAAATTTTTCATCCCGGAACTCAATAATTTATGTATGGAAAGTCTATCTGTATTCATACATATAGTCACGCCTTTTTCCCTTAGCGGTAGGCAAAGGCCACTTCTCTCTACATGCTATACATGTAATTGAAACCTTAATTCCTTAGCGACGTTAGAGCGAAAATACGCCAGATATTTGGTAAAGAAACAGCTTTGAACTTCCGCAAAGTAACGCCTGATTCAATCAAACATTTTTTAAATACCTCATTTGTTCTCTAGTCAAGTCAAGTCATGTTCGAAATGACTTTATTCAATAGGGTATCGAAGATACGCTTATGGACATCAAAGTTATAAAACTGACTCTAACACCTTTGATAAATGAAATGTCCAGATGGACTGAAAAATATTGCACGGGCCAATAAAAACAACAGCCAACTGTTAGGTCCTAAATGAACAAAGTGTATAACGCAACCCTAGTAAAAGACGTACCTGTCTCATACTACTCACAGTCCGTACACTAGTATAAAAAAGTTGGCCTGTCACTTTTCGTTCATAAACGGTACGGAACTCTCTCTAGACATAAAAGTACTAATAGTCTACCACCTAGTTCAGCCAAAGAGCCAACCCAGAAGAACAAGCAAGAAACTGAAGAGCATCTCTTCCGTACACTAGTATAAAAAAAAAATGCCGTCACTTTTCGTTCATAAACAGTACGGAACTCTCTCTAGACATAAAAGTACTCATAGTCTAACACCTTGTTGAGCCAACCCAGAAGAACAGGCAAGAAACTGGGTAAATCTTGTTATTAATCAACCTCAACTAGACCCCCGCTTTCTTCTAGGTCTTCAGCCATCCTCCCTAGAGTCCCTAATGCCGTCTCTAGGCGACGCCGTGTGGTCACGCGACCGGCGCGTGCTGCGTGCGCTGGTCGAGCTCAGCCGTGCGCCTGCGCCGCCTACCGCTACTATACAACACTTGGTACGTATACTGGGGCTCTAGACTAGTTGCAATCGATTCCTCGAACGCCGGATGTAAAGTTAAACATGAGCCTAATCGGACTGGTTACGAGCAGGGACATTTAAACTAGCGTCTCAAATCGACTAAATCGATAAATTTGTATGGAAATTTCAGATTTAGTCGATTTGAAACGTCAGTTTAAATGTCCCTGCTCGTACCCCAGCCGTGCTAGCACCGTTCTCAGCCGATCGAAAAACTGACGCGTCAAATTGACAAAATCGTGAACTTTGTCTATGGTCAGAACCATGGTAATTATATACTCCGGCGAGTCAAATATGGTTACGTGGGTAACACGCAGTGACGTCAATTGATGCATAAGCAAGCCCGGAACAAGTCATTTACAACAAGTTCGAAAGAGACGATGACGAATGACGTCATCAGGTGTTGGCTCCCGGAACGGTCGACCTTGTTTTTTTGGATCATGATCCGAACGAATTGGTCGATTTAGTCGTTTTGAAAAATCGGTTAATCGATCGACTGGCCTATTGCAGGCCCCGGTTGTTTATTCTATGACAACAATTATCAACCCATGTTTACCAAAAGCCTTCGGGTGCCCTAGAAATTCTGATATAAGGGCTCTCGACTAAGAACGGCGCTAGTACTCCAGGGTTGCGGTCAATTCGATGTCAAATTTTACTCCCTCGGCGGCTCAGCTGGTAGTGCCTTCTGAGCTTGGGGGCGCGGGTTCGATCCCAGTTGGGAACCGAATGTTTGGCTTAGGTAAGCCAAACATCGATAGGATAATCATTTGTGTTTGTTCTATGTCTGGGTGTTATCTATTTAAGTATGTATTAAAAACACACATGTAAGTATATCAGCCTTTGGCAGCTATAGTACGTGCTTTGCTTAGTGTGCAATATGTCCCGAATTTATTTATTTACTTACTTACTTGACTTAGAACTGGCTTAGATTTGTCACTTACTTTTCATCCACAGCTAAGTATGGAAGACCCAATAGAAATCGAGGCGGCCGGTGACGTCACCGAAATACTAGAAGACCCGGTTTTACTGGACCCTAATGCTATACACGAGCTCGTGTCAAAGGGAGACGATGAAACGCTTGCTGCTATGCTGAAGGTGAGTACAGCAGTAGTTTATCAGTTTTGGCTTTTTTTTAATAATTTGGGCCTACGTTTGACCACAACACACCTGGAACGTGACGATGTGGTCTAAAACGGAGCAAACTTGCCCATGAGATGCCTGTTCACTCTTGTCTTGAAGATACCCAGGTTATATCTATTGCTGGGGAACACCGAGGCAGGAAGTGCGTTCCACTGCTTCGCTGTGATTATGTCCTTATTCCTAGGATAATAACAATAATAAAATGTCAAATGTTGGCTAAAATGTACTAGGTCAAATCATGGCTGTTATGTTGTACTTGTAATTAATTAGTATTCTTTTAAGGGCATATTCTGTACATCAACGGCCCACGGTAAGAGCGCTTACTGAGAGCTATTACGTACTTCATTAAGTTGCGGAACGTTTTTTGTTTGGATCTGCTCCTGTCGTACATTAATCTCGTTGTTTTAGAATGTTGTTTTTTCTTCTTAGCGCTACCCGCACCTAGTAGAGACGATGGACTCGACGGGCGGCACAGCGTTGCACAGCGCGGCCCGAGCTGGCCGCGCGGCCTGCGCGCTCGCGCTGTTGCGGGCCGGCGCGCGGCCAGACGCGGCCGATGGGGACGGCTGGAGCCCGCTGCGGGCCGCGGCCTGGGCCGGACACACTGAGGTCAGTACAGGGAGACTAGTGTCTACCAGCTGCTGCGGACACAGGCCAGTACAGGGAGACTAGTGTCTACCAGCTGCTGCGGACACAGGTCAGTACAGGGAGACTAGTGTCTACAACCTGCTGGGGCCCTGTGGGTATCTTAGTTTAAATTACTCCCTAGCTAGCTCCAACTTAAATATTCTTATACGAAGCTATAGCCACTACTTAGGGACTCTTTAACTTAATGTGCCCGATAGGCTAATATTTCTCGAGGAGAAGTTTATAATAGTTAAGCAAGGACTTAGGCAATTCTTATATTCAGTGCGAGTGGGGGTATGTGATGCTTTAGGTTGATTTTAGCTACTTCAGTAGTAGAATGAAGAGAGAGGAAGATGTGGACATAGCGACTAATTTTCACAAAATTTAATCATGAATGGTTTAATTAGTTATTGTTATTTATGTCTGTTTAAATATTTCTATAAAATACCGAATGATTGTTGAGATTTTTTTCGATTTAAATAAAAAAATCCAAGTTTGACCCGACAATTTTGTTTTTCTCAGGTTGTGGAAGTGTTGCTTGAATTTGGATGCGACGTGGACTGCGTTGATGCGGACAATAGAACTGCTTTGAGGTATGTTACTAATTATCTGTTGAGCTATTTGTCCCATCCACAGATCATGTAACTAGTACATACATAGGTTATATCTAAGACAAAAGTGAGTAGCCAAACGTAACTCTATTATTAAAAAGAAAAATCAATTTTGTACTTTTTTTAACCTTATACCTACTTATGTAGGCTCGATAACAATTGACACTGCAATATCGTAATACCAACGAGCTTATGACTATGACATTGGTAAGACCTTAAAATTAAAATTTCAAAACTTCTTTTAAAAGTCATTCGAACTCATTTTAAGACTTAATTTATATTGCTGGCGAGCCGAGGAGTATTTAACAACATTGTACATACTAAAATGAACTTTATGTCAACTGTGCAATGCACAAATATGGGTCAAAATTGCAAGTCGCACGCGCCCCTCAGCTACTTGCGTGGCGTTCTTCAATTTAAACCCGCATTTCAGACGTTACACAATTGTCATAAGGCTCATTTTGCCATACGCAACACCGTTAAATTCGCCTCGACTCGCTGGCAATATAAATTAAAGCCATTTTGACTGACTCGATGGTTCGGTTGGTAACGAAGCTGCTTTCTGAGCTTAGGGGTGTGGGTTCGATTCCCATCTAGGCAAATATTCATGTGATAAACAATTGTGTTTATTCTATTTATTTATTTTATTTGGTTAAGGTACAGTCACAGGCAAAAAGTTAAATATTATGTCTATGTCTGGGTGTTAATAATAAATAATAAATACATTCGGGACACTTCCACACATAGTCGCCTGACACCAAACTAAGCAAAGCTTGTACTATGGCTGCCAGAGACTGATATATATCTATTTAAGTATGTATTTAAAAATATGTGTGTATAAATAAAATAAATATATCAGTGTCTAACAGCCATAGTATAGTTCGCGTCACATAAAAAGAACGCTGGCGGACAACCTGCGCATCATTCGATTTATCCGTCTATTTGGTGGTAAAATGTATATTACTGTACTAATGTAAGTACATACCAATAGCCAATATACGAAGCAAGCAAGCAAAAGGCTGGTTCAAAAATGAAACAATAGGCCTAGTACTTTCGTGCGCGACCGTACTCATGCGCAAACACACCCCCTCCACTATCTTCCAGCATTCTTTTTACATGACATGAACTATACTAGCTTTGCTTAGTTTGGAATCAGACAAACGTGCAAAATGTCCCATTTTTTTTATTTCTGGATGATTTGAAATCAATTTCAGAGCCGCAGCCTGGTCCGGGCACGAAGCCGTCGTCTCCAAGCTCCTGTCAGCGGGAGCGTCTCCGGACAAGGCTGACGCTGAGGGCCGCACTCCGCTCATAGCCGCCGCCTACATGGGCCACGCCGACATCGTGCGGGCGCTGCTGGCGGCCGGCGCTAGTCTCGACCACGCTGATGATGACGGTAATTGCCACTTTACTCAAATAGCCAATGTTTCTAAATAGCCAGTGTTTCTAAATAGGCAGTGTTTCTAAATAGCCAGTGTTTCTAAATAGCCAATGTTTCTAAATAGCCAGTGTTTCTAAATAGCCAATGTTTCTAAATAGCCAATGTTTCTAAATAGCCAGTGTTTCTAAATAGCTAATGTTTCTAAATAGCCAATGTTTCTAAATAGCCAGTGTTTCTAAATAGCCAGTGTTTCTAAATAGCCAGTGTTCTTAAATATATAAAAATAATAATAAAATGTCTGTCGGTGTGAATTAAGCTCGTAATAAAATAAATAGTTCTACAAAATAAAGCCACCGTTTTTAATTAAGTTTATCACAGTGTCTCTAAATAGCCAATATCCCTAAATAGCCAGTGTCTCTCAATAGTCAGTGTTTCTAAATAGCCCGTGTCCCTAAATAGCCAGTGGCTCTCAATAGTCAGTGTTTCTAAATAGCCCGTGTCCCTAAATAGCCAGTGGCTCTCAATAGTCAGTGTTTCTAAATAGCCCGTGTCCCTAAATAGCCAGTGGCTCTCAATAGTAATAAATAAAATAAAATAAATCTATAGAACGTAAATTTTATGTATTAAATAAAATTTGTAATTTTTAACATGATACACATTAGATAGTATAGTAAATAGTAATTTAAATTTGTTGATTTTATTAGTAGTAATTAATTGATTATAAATGTTTAATATTTTATGTACTTAAGCATGACGAAACTCATTGTAGTAAAAGTAGTCATAACTGGAAGAACTAATCCCCAAGATACAGGTGGTTAATTTTACCTAGTTTGAGGATTAGCGCTCCAAAAAACAAGTGTCCTACTATAAGCAAATAAAGAATAGTCAGTGTTCCTAAATAGCCAGTGTACCTTAATAGCCAGTGTCCCTAAATAGACAGTCTCTCTAAACAGTTATCTCTCGACAAGGCTAGTGCAAAAGCAAAGACTCCGATGATAGCAGCTATTCTAAAGAGCCAGTTCCCAAATTAATACTATACTCTCAAATTATTAAAATAGAAAATGTAAATTAATGTAAAATAATGTAATTGATAAAAACAAAATGTTACCAGGAAGTTTACTAGCTACCGCCACTCAGGGTATCCTACCGCGGTGGCTAGTGACCCTAATTAAAATTTCCTTTTTATTTGTAATTCTTTTTTAAATGATTGTAATGTGTATAATATAATGTAGCCAGAAATAAATTATCTTATCTTACTATTGTGTATATGTAGGCTTCTTACAGCTAAACGGTTATTGATGTGATAGTTCGTAACAGTATAACGCGAGGAAGATTTTTTAATACTAGAGAATAAACGCGAACGAAATCGCGGGTAACATTAGTAGCTAGTAGTTTCCAATCGGCTACCCTAAATATTCTCTTCCCTAATTTAGCTAATTTCCCAAAATCTAGAGCTCTCACTCAGCGTAGAGCTGTCTGAATTATCGACGATCCCAAGATTTCTGAACACCTAGAGCCGCTCAGTATGCGCAGAGACATTGGGTTTATTTGTAATAATAAATCTGATTTTCAAAACTACTTGGTAAAGATAAAACTATCAGATACAATAATGTTTTTAGAATATAAAACAATTTTGGCTGAACTAGGTACTCCTGTTTGTCAGGCGATAATACGGCAACAACTTTAGCTTAAATAACCACTTGTATACTCACATATTCTAATACAATAAAATTCTAATTAAGTATAAACTACTAGCTGTCACCCCGCGACTTCGTTCGCGTTTATTTATTTATATATATATATATATATATGTGAGCTATCCTATCTGTTAAGTTAGATCGAACTGCACACGGTGTGCAAATTTGATTGAAATCGGTTAAGTAGTTTAGGAGTCTATAGCGGACAAACAACGTGACACGTAATTTATATATAAATAAATAAATATTCGGGACACTTGAACACACGGTCGTCTGACCCCAAACTAAGCAAAGCTTGTACTATGACGGCCAGGGACTGATATATATACTTATGTACTTTTAAATACATACTTAAATAGATATTAACACCCAGACATAGAACAAACACAAATATTCATCATATGAATGTTTGCCCTAGGTGGGAATCGAACCCACGCCCCCTAGATCAGAAGGCAGGTTCACTACCGACTAAGCCACCGAGGCAGTCACTGAGCCACCGAGGTAGTCGATATATACTCGTATTAAGATAAAATAGACTTACTGTAAATTTAAAATTAAACATCCAAATTAAACACAAACAAATAACAACTTCTCTGTATCTTTGTAGGACATATTTTGGATAGCTTCTTTTACAATTTGCTTACATTTTATTTAAGTAAGGCAAAATAATTTTATGTTTTCTATCGCATTTTTTTGCCGCACACCTGCAATCTGTGGAATGACTCCCTCCTGCAGTATTTCCGAGTAACACCCCGTCGTTATTGTGTCGGGGGTTAAAAATAATCATAATCATATTTCATAAAGTAATCACATACATTTATTTTTTACCTATAGGTCGTACAGCGCTCTCAGTAGCATCGCTATGTGCTTCCGGCGCCGCCTGCGCAGCGTTACTGTTAGAGAAGGGTGCTGACGTCAACAAGGCTGACAGGGACAAGGCCACGCCGCTATTGGTCGCCGCTTTCGAGGGACACACGTGAGTTTGTGTGTGCGTGTGTGTGAGAGAGAAATTTTATAAGTGTACCTAAAAGAGGCAGACCCAAGGGAAATTAATGTGGTGGTAAACGAATGTAGTGAAAATATTTTTTTTTAATGTAAAGCTTGACTTTTTACCTGACTGCGCAAGAAGTTATGTTTTTCGAGTGTATGTATGAGGTTTCTTTGGCACGACCTACAGTCTAAACAGCTTGATATATTTCGACATGTGAGGTGTCATTTGAATCGTCTTGATAGCGGAAGTGACATAGGGTACAGCATTTTAATTATAATGAAATAAAAGGAACGTTTAGTGAAACGCACTAAGGGTTTCAAATCCACTTATGAGAACTGCAGAAGTGTGCAGTTATGAGAACTCGTTGCCTGCGTATGTTTTTCCACCTAAATACAATCCAGGGATGTTCAAGAAAAAAAGTGATTAGGTATTTCCTAGGCAACCGTGTTGCAAATTCGATCACATCGACGTTTCCCATCAGGCGAGTCAGTAGTCAAACGCATGCCTAGTCCGTTGTAAAAAAACGTATCTGGAGTGTTGGACATTTTTTTGGTTTACCTTTTAATAATGATACTTGCTAGTCCCCTTGCTTGATCGCAATTTGTCTAGGGCTCTAGGTTTTGAGTTAAAGTCACCTAGCATGTCTGTTTAGGAATCCTAGTGAAGTTGCACTTGAATTAAAACACTGCACTGATGAAGCATAGATAGTTTATTACTCTTGTAATGGTTTTATAGGTTTACACACGATTCTAGTATTATTAAGTAATTATGTAAAAGGAGCACTTGTGGCTCGCTCGCTGTGTCGAATTGATGAGAGAGAATGAGATATATTACAGATTAGAAAGGACTATGGGCAAAATGGTCCAAAAAAGTTAAAAAAAATATATAAATAAGTTTCTCGCAGAGTTGGCACATGGCGCATTCGGTAGATTATAATGCATTAAAAAATACGACACTGGTAAAATTCTACCCACAGATACCGATATATTTTATTTTTAAGAAAAGTAAAATAAAAATACATTATCAGAAATCTTAAACAAAATCTCACATATTTTTTGTATTAGGTTACTAAAGCATTCCTTTCACAAGGTTATTAAATCACATCTATAATACAAATTCAAACCATCACTGTGAGTTTGAATTCAGTAAGATTTATTATGCGAAAACTTATAAACCTTATATACAAATTGGCTATAATATCAATCCTTTGGGCGTTTGGTCCAACGCTCATGTAATTTTACCCAATATCCTTTACAATACAATACAATACAAAAACTCTTAATTGACACCAAATACAAATAAATCTAAACTAAACACTCAAAAATAAAGGCGCAATGGGCGGTCTTATCGCTTAAGAGCGATCTCTTCCAGGCAACCTTTGGATGGAATAAAAACATTATGATAAAGCATGGACGGTGGTGTGTGCTAAAGAAAAATAATAATAATTAACGTTAAATAAACTTACTAATTTGAAAATTATAAATAACTACATACTAATACAAACATAAATAATTACTAAATAGGTATACAAATAAACTACCCAGTCATAAACATACACAAGTACCTACATCAATAAATATACTAATATATACATTGAAATATGATAAATATTAAAAAGGAAACGAGTCTACTTATAATGAGCCAGTTTGGAAAAGTAGAACACTTTGAGCTGCGTTTTAAAACTATGAAGTGATTGAGCACGTCTAATATTAACTGGGAGTGAGTTCCAGAGACGCACGGCTTCAGTAGTGAAGGACGATGCATAAAAGCCAGAACTATGCACCGCATTCATAAGTAGTCCTTTAGTACGGATTCAAAAGTAGTCCTTCAGTAAGTCCTTTGGTACGTTGATAGTAAACAATGTCTGCACGTACAGCGAGATCTGCGAGCTGCTGCTGGAAGCGGAGTCCGACATCGAGGCGCAGGACGCGTGCGGGCGCACGGCGCTGTGGGCGGCCGCCGCGGCCGGCCACGCGAGGACTGCGCGCCTGCTGCTGTTCTGGGGCGCCTGCGTCGACTCCATGGACGGCGAGGGACGGACTGTGCTCAGTACGGCCGCCGCGCAAGGTACTCTACACTATACCACACACAGAACACACACACATACACACACACATACACACACACACTGCTACTGCTTTGATTCGATTGACGGCGAGAGATCCACCGCGCATGGTATTCTACACTACACTACACACACACATAAAATACAAAATACATGGTATCAAATCTGCGGGCGGCCGCCGCAGCCGGATACGCAAGAACAGCTAGACTGTTTCTATTCTGGGGCGCCTATAACCCTATAACACATAAAAACATACACATACATACTAACATAATATACACACTGCTGCTGTCCTGATTCGTGACAGAACCACTGCACAAGTACACACTACACATACACAAAAACACACTCAAACAACACACACACTGCTGCTGTTCTGGCTCTATGGACGGTGAGAGCACTGATTGATTGAGCAGAGAAAAAATTGTATGATTATCGAACCTGCTCACAAAGTTTCACGAAAATCGGTTTAGAAATGCAACCTATATAGGAGGACAGACGCTGGCCGCGAGGCCTTCAGCTCACAGAGCCAATATTAGTTAACGTTTGTGAATACAGGGTTCTGAGACCTCGGTTTCGCTCAGTAAACTAGTTGCTCTTTGAGCTGTAGACATTGCGGCTGACGTCTGCACTCCTATACATGTCAACATTTTACAAAATAGAGATTTGTTTACCAAAAAGCCTTATCTCCGCCATTTTGAAAAACTCCAAATGTTACTCGACATAAAAACAATAATTGAACCTACTCATTTAAAAAGGATATGAAATGCGACCTGTAGACAGAGATCCAGACAGAATTCGGACAAACCAAAACATTTTTGTCGAATCTAGCATAGACGCTTCGCTTGCCAACGCTCGCTCGGTCGTTTAAAAGGTGACTTACTCTACTTTACTGTACCCCTGTCCTCTTTTCCCCAGGTAACGTGGAGGTTGTCCGGCAGCTCCTAGACCGGGGATTGGACGAGCATCACCGGGACAACTCGGGGTGGACGCCGCTGCATTACGCCGCTTTCGAGGGTAAGAACAGTAATGAGAGGATAAGGGAAAGTGAGAAAGAGACAGAGAGAGGAGGGAGATAGAGAGGGGGCGGAGGAGATGAAAGAGGAGGGGGGGATGGAGGAGATAGGGGAAGGGAGGGGGGCGGAGAGTAAGAAAAGGAGAGAGAGAGTAGGGGGGAGAGAATCGCTATCATATCGTAATCATATCTTTTTTCATCAATCATATTCCGCTAGTTCCCTATAATTATCGAACGTATCGAACAAAGTTTCAAGAGAGTCGGTTAAGAAATGCGAGCTGTAGACGAAGATAGAGATCCGGACGGAATTTGAACTGAAATCTGGACATACGAAAATATTTTTGTCGAAGCTGAAGCAGAGACGCTGCGGTCTCTACGCTTGCTCGGTCAAAAACACGAACATCGCAAAAAAATCCTTCCTTTAATCGCGACTGTATTTTGTATTCATGTCCTTACTAATAACACACAGTCTTTTGTCTTTTTCGATAGAGTTCAAAAATCTAAAAGAAAGAAAAGGACAAAACACTGTAAAACTCTTCCAAGGCTATTGCGCTTATTGCTAAGAGGGTTAGTGTTTTGGTAGAGGATGTAGTGATAAAGATTAAGAAAGGGATGCTTAGATGGTTTGTACACATTGAGAGAATGAATGAAAGGATATTGACGAAACAGTTTACATGGCGAGTGTGGATGGGCAAGTCGATCAGGAACGACCGAGGCGCACGTGTCTCGACCAAATTGAAGACGTCTTAAAGAAAGGCCAGGTCAAGAGTACCCGTAACCGAGGAGTGTGTATGAAAAGACTCATGGAAGTGGAAGAAGCGAAAGATGTGTACCAGGATCGTAGCAAGTGGAGAGAAGTGGTCTCTGCCTACCCGTAGCGTCGTGATTATATGTATGTAGGTACTCGTATGTATGTATGGGTTAGTGTTTTGTCTTTGGCTTAATTTTGAATTTGGATCTCGATTGAAAAAGACAAAACACTGTATCTAATTCTATTCCGGGGCTATACAAAGTTCATCAGTAAAGGTGTGCGAGTCCATCCAAAGGTTACCTGGAAGAAATCGCTTTAGGCGATAAGGTCGCCCTTGTACTGCCGAAAAATGTATTGTCTTTAGTCCCCGCTGCAAAAACGACGGGATGTTAGGTTAGGTTTGATGTGACTGTGTGTGTGTGAGAGAGATCGTGTGTGTGTGCGTGTGTGTGTCTGTCTGTGGGATCGTAGCTTCCGAACGGATGAACCAATTTTAATTATTTTTTGCTTGGAAAGTGAATTAGTCTGGAGTATTCTTAGCTAAGTTTGATTTATTTATTTTTTATTTATTTATTCAAGTAGCACCGGTTACCCGACTTACGCTAATGATAATAATTAATTATAATAAATTCAATAAACAACAAATTAAATTAATCTCATAAGTCAAATTATCAAATAAAAATAAAAACATGTCATGGTAATAAAAAGAGAATTAAATAAAATATAACAAACAAATGACATCAACATGAAAATAATAATGTGAATGTCATAATAGTACAAGTCAAAATATCAAATGTCAAAAAGTAAGAAGAAGAAAAAAAATTATGTAAGTCATTATTTAAAAATACTTGATTGTTTGATTGTTGATGGAAATCAGTGTTGGATGTTTTTAAAATTTCAATTACCTAAATGTATATTACAGGTCATATAGAAGTTTGCGAAGCATTACTAGAAGCGGGCGCTAAAGTCGACGAAGCTGACAACGACGGCAAGGGCGCCCTGATGCTCGCCTCCCAGGAGGGCCACACTCGGCTGGTCGAGATACTGGTCGACGACTGGAACGCGCCCGTAGACCAACACGCGCATGATGGGAAAACTGCGCTCAGGTGAGGGAAACCTGCTTAATATATCGTCACGCCTTTCCCCCGAGGGGGCTGGCAGAGATGTAATGCAACACCCACACTTCGCCGGACGATATTTAGTCCCAAATGTGACAGGAGGCGAGCCTGTCGCCATACACCGGGCTCCAGTCATGTAGCAGATGACATACAATATGCACATATGTTCACACAATGAACAAATAGGTGCGTGCCGTCGGCTGGGTTTGAACCCGCTTCCTCTGGCTTGAGAGGCGGGCCTTCTTCAACTAGGATATCATCGCTCTCATTTAAGACAAAAAAAAAATAGAGCGGGGAGTCCCTCCGCGCGGAAGAAGTGAAACTTCCGTCTATATTTCTTACTACGCGCATGCGTTCGAGTGCCACGCATTCACTCCCGCTCTATCTCTTTCTATTCCCCCTCCCAGGAGCGTTAAACGTTTAACGCAACCTTGTTGAAAGTCTCATTAGAAGCTTCACTTCAAAAAATAGGTTGTCTGTAAAGTCGGTTTACTGACGATAGTTGAACGTGACAATGTGCTCACTCAAGTAGGAGAGAGACGGATGTCGAACGCTGCCGAACGCAAAGGCCGATTGTGCTTCTTTGTCGCTCGTTCCGCGCTCTCGCTTGCACTTCAAGCCTTACATTACTACTACAGGAACGCCTCAGAGCGAGGGAACGCCGCATGAGTCATGTTTTTTCGTGCGTGCAGCCGGCTCTATCGAATTATAAGACGTTGTCACGTCAAAAACGTATTTGATGTGTTGTACAGGTTGGCAGCCCTGGAAGGTCACTTCGCGACGGTCCGCGCGCTGCACTCGCGCGGCGCGGACCCGGACGCGGCGGACGCGGACCGGCGCTCCACGCTCTACGTGCTGGCGCTCGACAACCGGCTCGCGATGGCCCGATACTTGCTCACGGAGTGCGGCGCGCGCGTCGACACTACAGACAATGAGGTGCGTGGGGACACTATGGTGGGACGAGAGGGGACGGTGTGGTAGGATGAGTGGGGACGGTGTAATGGGACGAGTGGGGACGCTCCTCGCTCTGTGCTAGCGCTAGGCATCCGTCTCGCGATGGCGAGATACGTGCTCATAGAGAGCGGCGCACGCGTCGACATCATTGAAAATGAGGTACGTGGGGACGGTGTGGTGGGATGGTGGGACAAATAGGGACTGTATAGTGGTATAGGGTTACCATAATGGTTGGGGTCGTTGTAACGGTTGGGGACGCTATAATAACTAGCGACAGCATAATAATTAGAGATGGCATATGTCGTATAGGAATGACTTCAAAAAATAAAAGAAAAACGCGTAATAGTGTAGGTATCTTTATTTTTTCTCTTTATTTATTTAGTTATGTTGAAGTAAATGACAATACCTGGTTGCTTAACTAATTAGTTAAGTCGAGCTTAGTTTGGGGCTCACCGTCACAGTAATTTCGTGTCTTACACAGTCACTATAGTTTTGTTGTCCCATGTACTTGTACTACTTATTGTATTTAAGTTTTTGTGTAAGTGTCTTTCGTTAATAAAATTATCTTTATTTTTAATTATCTTAATTTCCACTATATCTGCAGGGCCGAACTCCGCTGCACGTGTCTGCGTGGCAGGGCCACACGGACATGGTCAACTTGCTCATCAAAGTCGGTGAGTGTCTGTCAATATGTCTTTGAAATTGGCTGCCTCAGTAGCTCAGTTGGCAGTGAACCTGCCTTCTGAGCGTGGGGGCGTGGGTTCGATTCCCACCTAGGGCAAACATTCATGTGATGGACATTGGTGTTTGTTCTATGTCTGGGTGTTAATATCTATTTAAGTATGTATTTAAAAATATCTAAGTATGTATATCAGTCTATGGCAGCCATAGTACAAGCTTTGCTTTGTTTGGGGTCAGGCGACCGTGTGTGGAAGTGTCTTGAATTTATTTATGTTTATTTATTTAAATATGGAATATTTCAATTGAAATACATAATGTGAAAGAGTTCTAATGTGACATCACATAAGAGTTTAGCGTTTTTTTTTTTGTAAAACGAGGGATGGCAACTACTTCAGAGATGTAAAAATTAGCTTAATGATAATAGTATCAAGTTTGCTGTTGCCGAATTTAGTGTAGGCTAGGTGTCGGGCTTTTGATTTTATTCTAAAGTCAAAGTCAAAATGTTTCCACATTCTAAAGTCAAAGTCAAAATGTTTTTATACAATTGGGTATCGAACATACACGAACGTCAAAGTTTTTAGATTCGACCGCCTTATTCGGAAAAAAGCCACTACTTAGAAGAACAGGCTAGAAATTTAGGGACATTTTTTGTTTAAAAAAAAACACAAATTTTGTTTTACACTAGGTAATATTATATTATATCTTGCTTGTATCTATAATCTTGGCTACTTGGCGGAAGTGAAAGGCTCCAGGCATCCGTGTCTTCTAAGTCATTAAGTCAGTTAACCTTATACAAGGTTATAGGTAACTCACCAAAAACCTCATAAGGGTTCATTGTACTCATCAATACGAACAACTTTTACTATTAAGCCAATCCTGTAATCGCAAAAAAAAAAACAGCTGTTCCATACAAAAAGTTCAATCACCTGAGTAAAAATGTATCAAAACAGCTGATTATTTTTTCGAGATTTCGGTATTCGCCTTATAGTAAAAGTTGTTCATATTGATGAGTACAATGAACCCTTAAGAGGTTTTTGGTTGGGTACCTATAAGTAGATCCTCTTTTCATTAATGTAGTTTTTACATGTAATTTTAATTTACCCTCAGTGAGCTCTGTTATATTTATGGGAATTTTATTATAAAAACGAACGCAGTTGCCTACAAGGACTTATTAGACTTAGTCAGTCTAAATCTAGCCATTTGCGTCAGGTGTTAGTAAGTGTAGAGAACCACTTGTTAGTGACTGTTGAGAGCCACTTATTTATTTAGGTAGAAATACCAACAGTTTACATTTTAGACATTAATAAAGAAAACACTTACTTAATACAGAGTTCTGAAATGAAAACCTATTATAGGTATTTACAACACTCTTATTTGAATACTTTAACTAATTATTGTACATGTTCACAAATTTTTCATCTAACTATTACAATTTCTACATTTATTTGCCAAAGTTATTGTAAGTATTGTGGGTTTGTTTTTAGTAAGTTGGAGAAACAAAATTAATAAAATATATATTACAAATGAAATTTAATTACTTTCACTTGTTAGTAATTGACTGCCTCGGTAGCTCAGTTGGTAGTGAACCTGCCTTCCGAGCTTGGGGGCGTGGGTTCGATTCCCACCTAGGGCAAACATACATGTGATGAACATTTGTGTTGGTTCTATGTCTGGGTGTTATTATCTATTTAAGTATGTATTTAAAAATATCTTAGTATGTATATATCAGTCTGTGGCAGCCATAGTACAAGCTTTGCTTAGTTTGGGGTCAGGCGACCGCGTGTGGAAGTGTCCCGAATTTATTATTATTATTATTGGTAATTGTTGAAAGCCACTTGTCAGTACTTGTTAAGAGCCACTCGTCAGTAAGTGTAGAGAGCTAGTGGTCAGCAAGTGTAGAGAGCTAGTGGTCAGCAAGTGCAGAGAGCTAGTGGTCAGCGAGTGCAGAGAGCTAGTGGTCAGCAAGTGCAGAGAGCTAGTGGTCAGCAAGTGTAGAGATCTAGTGGTCAGCAAGTGTAGAGAGCTAGTGGTCAGCAAGTGCAGAGAGCTAGTGGTCAGCAAGTGTAGAGATCTAGTGGTCAGCAAGTGCAGAGAGCTAGTGGTCAGCAAGTGTAGAGATCTAGTGGTCAGCAAGTGTAGAGAGCTACTGGTCAGCAAGTGCAGAGAGCTAGTGGTCAGCAAGTGCAGAGAGCTAGTGGTCAGCAAGTGCAGAGAGCTAGTGGTCAGCGAGTGCAGAGAGCTAGTGGTCAGCGAGTGCAGAGAGCTAGTGGTCAGTGAGTGTAGCCCGGGCCGCCCGCAGGCGCGGACGTGGACGGGCGCGACCGCTGCGGGCGCACGGCGCTGCACGCGGCGGCCTGGCGCGGCCGGACTGCAGTCCTGCGCGCGCTGCTGCAGCACGGCGCCTGCGTCTCCGCTGTCTGCACGCAGGGCGCTACGCCGCTCGGTGAGTCACTATACAATTTAAAAAAAAAAAAACTTTTTTTTTCTAGGAAAAATTAAAAATAAGTAAGTAAAAACGAAATTAGAATGTAAAAAAATATTTAAAATCTTAATTTTTCTAACTAGAAAATAATTTTTTTTGTAAAAAAAAAAATTACTAATTTATTTAGGGTGTATGGTAAGACGCAGCAGCTGTCTCGCTCGCTCGCGACATTATTATATTAGACACTAGCTGCGCCCCGCGGTTTCACCCGCGGTTAAAAAGTATCCTATGTGCTATTCTAGACTATAATCTATCTCTGTGCCAAATTTCATACAGATCTGTTCAACCGTTCTGGCATGAAAGTATAACAAACATCCATACATCCATCCATCCATTCATCCATCCATCCATCCATCCATCCATCCATCCATCCATCCATCCATCCATCCATCCATCCATCCATTCTTACAAACTTTCGCGTTTATAATATTAGTAGGACAAAATTATAGAATGTATTTTTGATAAATTTGCTTCTATCAATACATTGAAATCAGTATTACAAAGTATTCAGAATAATTTTCATGTAATTTTTGTGATTTATAACGAGTACTCATAGAAACGTAACAACGTATATTCACGTGGTTACGTTTTTCTAAGTAAAAACCGTAAATATCAACAATTATTCTGAATACTTTATAATACTGTTACGAGCTGGATTAGGATAAAAGAAATGAAACGTCGATGTATCCGAACATTCACTTTATTCACCAAGTACACACACACAAACACTGTTACACTACATAAGACACTTTCACTATAATACTTTGAACACTACTCGTACAATCACTACTATTGCCTAATCTGCGTTATGTATCGGTAGTTGTAAACAAACATCGCCACAGATTAGCGTATAGTTTCTTCATCGGCTGCGACTGGCGTAACAATACTGTTTTCAATGTATTAATAGAAGCAAATTTATCAAAAATACATTCTATAATTTTATAAACATAAACATATCGTCACGCCTTTCCCCGAGGGGGCTGGCAGAGGTGCAATACAACACCCACACTTCACCGGACGATATTCAGTCCCAAATGTGACAGGGAGCAAGCCTGTCGCCATACGCCGGGGTAGGTTATGTCATATAGCAGATGACAAACAAAACGCACATTTGCTGCTGAGTTCGAACCCGCTCCCTCTGGCTTGAGAGGCAGACCTTCTCCCAACTAGGCTGCCATCGCTAAAAAAAAAAATAGCCTCACAGAGTCTTCTGGAACATCTCGGCATTTATTTGTCCGACGATAACTTGAGTATCGTTGGTCCAATTATCATGAAACTTTGCAGACATGTAGTTTATCTCAATATAATGTTTTAGTACGTATTTGAGCTGAATCGGACGAGGGGTTTGGAGACATGTCAGGTCTCCATTTGAAGCGAACTATATCTAAACTTACCAATATTTCTTTTTTACCATCGATATAATATAGGGAAGAAGAGCACCAGTCTAATTTCTAGTACACAGCGCGTGGACCCAATACAACTACAAGCAAACGCACACTACACAGCTCCATTGACAGTTTTATGCTACGTGTATCAATAACAAAGATAGAGAGACGTACAAGCGACTATTAATAGCGAGAACGAGACAACAATAATTATCACTGTTGCGACTGCGTCTATCCTTTCCCAACTCGATATCAAGACCACGATCAAGATTGTCTACAGTATACCTACAGCGTATTTTGACATATTTCGGTCACTTAATGCGAAAGGGAGATAGACGTCTCGAAAAACTGGTCATTGTTGGCAATACCGAAGGGAAAAGAGCACTAGGCCGGTCGCCAACACGATGGTCTGACCAAGTGAAAGAAGCTACATCCTCAAGCAAATTCCAGCAGGTGGTGATGGCAACTTTGGACCGGAATCGATGGAGGATTGTCAGCTTAAAGGGGTCCAGTGACCACGATCCTCAGTAATGAGGGAACGATTAAAGAAGAGAAGACTGGTTGCGTATGTCTGTGACTACGGTGAATTGTGTGCATGCACCTAATTTATGTGGTCCATTTTTAGGTATTGTTCTCTTGTTACTCTATAAAACCTAAGGATTACTAAGAGGCGAACCCTGAATTCAACAAAAAAAATATTAGCTTCATTATAGCTGCTGCATACATTTTGTCGACGATCAACAAGCTTTTTGTATGGTTATTTTTTTTTCTCAATTTCAGGGTTGGCCCATACTAAAAGTCGTTAGTGTTAGTTCAATGTATTATGTTGTGTGGTTCCAGGTATAGCGGCGCAGGAAGGTCACGAGGAGTGCGTGTTGTGGCTTCTGCAGCACGGAGCTGATCCGCTGCAGGCTGACCACTGCGGTCAGTACTCATACAGGGTTCATTTTAATTCGCCAAAAACCACCCGCTGGCAGCTTCTCTGCGTCATAAAAACTGGTTTTGTGTGTCTCCTCTGACTGTGTATTTCTGTATGTATTTATAGTGTAACTAGCTGTCACCCCGCGACTTCGTTCGCGTTTAATTAGCAATAAATTAAAATTGCGACTATAATTTGAGATTTAAACTATCCTATCTCTCAAGTTGGATCGAACTGCACATGGTGTGCGAATTTTATTATAATCGGTTAAGTGGTTTAGAAGTTCATTGAGGACAAACATTGTGACACGAGATTTATATATATTAAGATAATAACGTTTCTCTTCTCTTATGAGCATAACAAAAAAAAAATTGTTTCAATGTGCGAAAACAGATAAATGGTGTCTAACTATTTATTTTATTAGTAATCTTGGTACATAAGACTGTATGTTTTCCGAAAAATAAAAAATAATAATAATAAAATACTTAAGAACTTTCTTTCAATGAATTTTAATAATTCGTTCGTTTTTGGATTCGATGTAAGGATTTTGCCAGCGTAAGGTTTTTGGTGAATTGAAAATAAGCCTGTATATTAGTAATTTTGTACAATTTTGTTTTAACTTTTTTTTAGTATTGTTGTATTTTATTACTGATAATAATTATAAGTTGAATATTTTATATTGATATAATTTGATGGGTGCACAAATAATTTCATTTCATACAAACTGGCTTCGCTTTTATAATCTTAGTTAGGATCTGCCCCCGCGGGGGCGGTTGGCCCATGATTCTTACCGTCTGCCACCGCGACATTGACGCAGTGGCAGACGGTAATAGTTGTATTACCGGCTGCCCCCGTTTTTCATATTCGGGGGCAGATAGCCATAAGCGTTACCGTCTGCCACCGCGTGGGGGCAGGCCGCGGGGGCAGACGGTAATATACCGTTTTTAACACCATTTTCGTACCATTTTTTTTTTAAATTTATTTAGTTCACTAACAGAATTATACTATTATGTAAACAATGGACTAATAACTATAAACTAATAACAATTTTCATAATTCCTAAAACAGTTAACCCTATCATAAAAATACGTACCATGCTACTGCAAAATACTACTAAGTACTACATTTTGAAAGTAAACACTATTAAAACTATTTATACAAAAAAAAAACAAGTAAAAAATATTTAAAGTTAATTTAACTAGTCTGGACATAAATATTGTTACAATACAAACTCTTACGTTTATTTTTTTTCTACATTTAAATTTGGAATGCTTTTATTGTGTCGAAAACTACAATCAATTTCCCGCCATTTCACATATATTTTTCGTGATTATTATCAAATTTACAACATGGAATGGGGTGTTAAAGAAAACAGGATTGCAGTGATTGCGTTGCACAAAGTGGGTATGGAACCGTCGGTCATTTTCAAGACTCTTCAAAATCTTGGTATCAGCCGTATATTCGTATATCGTAGTATCGACAGATATACCGACACTTCCACTGTTGAAAACCATAAAAGATCGGGGCGGCCGCGTGCGATGAGAACTACTAAGGCTGTAAATGCTGTTAAAGCCAAAATTCTCCGAAACCCAATGAGGAAACAAAAAATTTTATCGCGAGAAATGAAGATACCCGCTAGGACTCTGTCGCGTATAATAAAACAAGACCTGAAGCATGGTGCATATCGCCGATTTACAAAACATGCCCTTAACCAATCGCTGCAGTTAAAGAGAGTGGATAGATCAAAACGTCTTCTATCCCGTTACGCAGGTGAAAGTTACAGAATTATCCTTTTTACCGACGAAAAAATTTTAACGATAGAAGAGCACTACAACAAGCAAAACGACAAAGTGTACGCTCACAGGTATAAAGAAGTTACGGAAGTGGTCCGAAAGGTACAGCGTGGTGATTCTCCTGCGTCAGTCATGGTTTGATGGGGGGGGTAGCCTATCACGGCGTCACAAAGCTTCATTTTTGTGAAAAAGGGGTGAAAACTTCAGTCAAAGTGTATCAAGAGACCGTCTTAGATGGTGTTGTAAAACCCCTTAGCAATACACTTTTAAAAAATCTACCGTGGAGTTTCTAACAAGACTCTGCACCTGGTCACAAGGCGCGAACTACCCAAGCCTGGCTAATCCGTAAATCCATAGATTCTTGGCCAGACCGACTAAAGGCCTGTACCAAGGCCAAAGGTGGTCATTTTGAATAAAATAATAGTTATATTTTTGTTAAGATTTCAATACATGTGTACATAC
Organism: Peribatodes rhomboidaria; assembly: GCA_911728515.1. Lineage (NCBI taxonomy): Eukaryota > Metazoa > Arthropoda > Insecta > Lepidoptera > Geometridae > Peribatodes > Peribatodes rhomboidaria. The sequence goes on along the minus strand of OU452195.1, from coordinate 8,498,811 downwards.
AACTTTTATTAACATTATTACATTACTGTATAAAAAAATAAATTCATTTTCATTTGTAACAGAACGTATGGCTAGACTATGTAAACATACACACTGACATAAAATATTTACATAACCAGAAATTACTTGGCACAAACAAAAATACCAAAATGCCTACCTTACTTAAATAATTTTAGAACTTGTGATTTCACTGCGGGAAGCGAGCTACAGCTGAATATGCCAAAAGACAGTCGGACATTATTCTTGTCCTAGCTCTTGCACATGCACATATTAGTGAAAATTTCAGCATTTTTGTCCGGCACCTGGACGGCGCAAATGAATTGTTATCTTTACGTATTCTAAACTTACGACCGTACCGATGTACGATGCATAACGTGTATGTTCGTGTAGGTCGCACGCCGGGCAAGGTAGCGTGGCGCGCCGGACACGCTAACATCTGCCGGCTGCTGGAGCGGCGCGCGGCGGACGCGGCCCACGCTGAGCACGGGCCCGCCGCGCCGCGACCGACTAGCGCAGGTACATACATACACTAACATACATACACACGCTAACATCTGCCGGCTGCTGGAGCGGCGCGCGGCGGACGCGGCCCACGCTGAGCACGGGCCCGCCGCGCCGCGACCGACTAGCGCAGGTACATACATACACTAACATACATACACACGCTAACATCTGCCGGCTGCTGGAGCGGCGCGCGGCGGACGCGGCCCACGCTGAGCACGGGCCCGCCGCGCCGCGACCGACTAGCGCAGGTACATACATACACTAACATACATACACACGCTAACATCTGCCGGCTGCTGGAGCGGCGCGCGGCGGACGCGGCCCACGCTGAGCACGGGCCCGCCGCGCCGCGACCGACTAGCGCAGGTACATACATACACTAACATACATACACACGCTAACATCTGCCGGCTGCTGGAGCGGCGCGCGGCGGACGCGGCCCACGCTGAGCACGGGCCCGCCGCGCCGCGACCGACTAGCGCAGGTACATACATACACTAACATACATACACACGCTAACATCTGCCGGCTGCTGGAGCGGCGCGCGGCGGACGCGGCCCACGCTGAGCACGGGCCCGCCGCGCCGCGACCGACTAGCGCAGGTACATACATACACTAACATACATACACACGCTAACATCTGCCGGCTGCTGGAGCGGCGCGCGGCGGACGCGGCCCACGCTGAGCACGGGCCCGCCGCGCCGCGACCGACTAGCGCAGGTACATACATACACTAACATACATACACATAATTGACTTCCATTTTTATGTGACTTACTTTTTCTTTTCTTTGCGGTACAATCATCTCTCTAAATATCCCCAGGGTCCCCCGAATCGAAGCGTCGCAGCGCTCACAGCTCCAACTCTACCAAATCATCGTCTAACCTGACAGCTGGCTCGCGGGAATTGGAACACGACTCAAACACGCACGACAAGGTACGACTAACTACGACAAAACAACTGTATTCATTAATTGTAAATACCTATTCATTCATTGAAAATAACTGTTGATGCATTGAAAATAACTTCATGCATTGAAAATAACTATTCATGCATTGAAAATGATTGTATTCATTATTTGAAAAAAACTGTTGCTGCATTGAAAATAATTCTATTCATTATTTGAAAATAACTGTTGATGCATTGAAAATAACTATTCATGCATTGAAAATAATTGTAGTCATTAATTGAAAATAACTATGCATTCATTGAAAATAGCTGTATCTATTCATTTCAAAATAACTGTATTAATTAATTGAAAATATGTGTATCCGTTCATTGAAAATAACTGTATCCATTCATTCAGTCCTAGTGCTTGTTGCAAATATTGAGATAAATTCATTTCATTGCTTTTGTCGGTGTAGTTAATAATTTATGCATTCATGAATAAATTAACAAATGTGTAGTTAATCATTCTTTCATTTTTGAATGAATTAATCATATTTAATCATGCATTCATTGATGAATGAATTATTAACTAGTCATACCACTGTGAAAATGCATAATTTTTTATGTATTTACAGGCAAACCGAGCGAATCTATCCCTCTCTTTCGCACAGCAAGTCGCGCGTTGCGGTCGCGGCAGGAGAGAGAAGGACAGAGATGTTCCCATACCAGAACATGAGGTCGTCGAGAAAGAGTTAAAGTTATGGTAAGAATTTAATGAGTGCATTATGTACGAGAAAAAAGACGTAAATATCATTTTAAAAAAAAAAATACAACAGCGAAATCTTACCTGTCTCTCGCGCAATAAAGACCGAATCTAGTGACGTATTATTATCATCATAATCGGTTCAGTCGTTTAAAAGTTATCAAGAAACATGCAAAAAACACATACAAAAAGGTCAAATACATAACCCTCCGTTAAGAACACGATTGATTAACGAAATCAGCTGTGGTGAAACTGAGGCTTACATAATAGAACTTATTAGAAAATATTTATTTCTGAAATTAAAAAAAAAAACATGTAAAAACACTTTTTGAACTAATTTATTTTGTAAACTTCTACAGTGCATCAAATCGTAGCTACATTGCGAATGAGCGAGACAGCGACATCCGTGGCTACGCGCGGGAGAGGGACAGGAGACGCGAGCAACGACACGCGTGCGACAGAGACAACGCTAGCCCGCTATACGCCAGTCCTCCTCGCTCGCCTACTAGCGACATCTGTAGTCCTGACCATGATAAATTCATTGGTATGTTTCTATCCTTGTCTGTTCTACGTGAATAGAGCGAGATAGCTACATCAATACGTAGTTTTGCATCTTTTAAAATATTGCCATATACTGTTATATATTCCGTCTTTCTCGCACAGGATCTCAACCGCCGAGTTTGACAACTGTCAACCCAGTTTTGACAGATACACACTTCAACCGAGACACACACATGCGCATCATATTGGGACGAGACTGCAAACCGCCGCAGGATCGGAGCGAGAGGTAAATATTGTGCATCTCTCTCGCCTATAAAAAATCAGCTAGTAAGTTTGAAAGGTGTCAAATATGAAAGTCATTAAGTTTGACAGCTGTCAAGGCTTACATGTTGTATCAAACTTTTGCATTTTTTATATTGGTGTTACGTTTCGATCAGATATACATAGATGTCGTGTCTCATTCAAAATATGGCCTTTATAGAGGCACCGCATCGACACTTAGCATTCTATTCAAAATAATCAAATACTTCATTCGAATCTAAGCCTTATCACTCCGCAATAAAGATGATGACATTTGCTAAAGTGTTTTAGCACATTCAGACGTCGTTACACCGACGCGATCACAGAGCGACTGACAGCGAAACAAGGCTTGCACTTGATCTAAGCCTTGTTTTCAAGCTACATTTTTGTGTATTGAGACTTGACTTCTCCGTTTATCAAATCGAAAGTGTTACGTGATTAATATATTTGTTTTTTAAACTGCTTTTAGTATCTAATCGAGCCTTGTTGAATGTAAAATGTAGTTTTATATAATTAGAATCAATGCTATGCGTAATTGTTAAGGGTTAGAATGTTGTGAAAACTTTTAAGGGCAAGAATAGCGCGCGGTGCTGTTTTGCTCATGCATTTCAACATTTTTGAAGGTATGGAATCTTTGTGGGTTGTGAAAAATCGCAATCAGTTAAGTTTCTGAAAATAATTTACTTAATATGATCTTGAACAAACATGTTTCAATACCTACCTTAGACTTTGTGTTTTTGTTCGTTTTTAGGGCTCCGTACCCAGAGGCTAAAACGAGACCCTATTGTTAAGACTCCGCCGTCCGTCTGTCGTCTGTCTTTCTGTCACCACGCTGTATCTCATGAATAGTGATAGTTAGACAGTTGATTTTTACTACATTTACTACAAACACGTTTTTTTTTTGCCGTTTTTATAGATAATGGTACGGAAACTTTCGTGCGCGAGTCCGACTCGCGCTTGTATGGCTTTTTTATTGTGGATCAAAATGGATATTTTTGCTGAATGTCCGTAATGTTATTCCCGACAGCAATTTTTCAAACTACCTTCAATGATTTAATACCTTCAAAATTATTGAAATGCCTGAGCGAGATGGCTGCATGCCAAAGTATGTTCGATGTTGTGGTTAGTTTGTACAAAATTAACCGAGCGAGCGCAAAGCGTCTCCGTTTCAGCTTGGGAAATAATGCTTTCGTAAGTCCAGATGTCCGGTTGTTATTATATACAGGTCAAATTACTCAACCGATTCTCGTGAAATTTTTGTGAGCAGGTTCGATATTTGTGTAGTTTTTTTGTCAATTCTGTGTATCTTACCCAATCGAATAAAGATGATTTAATTTGATAAAATACACACATACATACGACACGCCTTCCCTGAAGCGGCTGGCAGAGGTGTAATACAACACTCACACTTGGTCGGACGATATTCAGTCCCAAATGCAACAGGGGGCAAGCCTGTCGCCATACACCAAGCTCCAGTCATGTAGCAGATGACATACAATACGCACATATGCTCACACAACGAACAAATTGGTGCGTGCCGTCGGCTGGGTTTGAGCCCGTTCCCTCTGGCTTGAGAGGTGGGCCTTTTCCAACTAGGCTATCATTGCTTATCCTTGACTAAATACGTATTTATGAAATAGTGCGATGTGGCAAGGGCGGCGCGCCTACAGCAGTCTGGCGCGCAGTATCAACAGAGCGAAGGGAGTTTTTAAACGGAAGTGAGTCGGTTTCCGGTGTACCAACGGCTGGGATTGGCTGAACGATCGCTAGGTCATAGATTACCCGCATAGATACCGCATTACGAGATCCGACAAAGATGTACCAAAGGCACACACAGCTACTACATTTTTTTTATTCATATATTAATAAAGATTTAAAATTACACAATAAATAAGAAAAAAAAAACAATTAAATTACATTAAAATTCAAAGATAAATCAAATATATTAAATACACACACATACACTTGTACTTATATTAATTACTTAATTGATTGATCATAGTTTAGTTAATATTAGAATTTGTAAAATTATGTTTAAGTAGTATTTTTTTTAATTGAATGTAATCAGTTTTGGTCATACTAAGAAATGTATCATTGTTGTATTATAAATATTATGTACATAACGCTGTTGATTACACGAAATAAATAAAATAAAAAATAAATTAAATAAAAAATACCACAATAAAAAATTTCTTGTTCCATTACTTTTAACCCGTCGAGGGGTACCATAGCGCGATGTCCGCGAATCGAATTTCTAAAAATCGATCAGCGCTTGTGCAATGCAGCGTTGGTTATTGCATGTCCGGAAAATGACATTGAATTTCAAAAATAAAAAAAGATCGGCCTTATGGATGCAGTATAGAGTTGCTTTTCGTATGTCGTTCTTTCTTTAACACACACACTGTGCGTAAAGCACTCGGTGTTTTTTTTTTTTTTAATTTTGAAATTTCTAATGTAAATAATAAAGAGCCCATCTATCCATTTGTCCGTCTATGTTTGATAGACCACTTCTTCGTAAACATTTTACCGAAATTGATTTAGCGTTTTTGAAACAATCAACAAATACAAAATATAGCAATCCACTAACATATCGTCACGCCTTTCCCCCGAGGGAGCTGGCAGAGGTGTAATACAACACCCACACTTTGCCGGACGATATTCAGTCCCAAATGTGAATGGGGGCGAGCCTGCCGCCAAACACCGGGTTCCAGTCATGTAGCAGATGACATACAATACACACAAATGTTCACAAAATGAACAAATTTCTGTGTGGCGTCGGTTGGGTTCGAACCCGCTGCCTCTGGCTTGAGAGGCGGGCCTTCTCCCAACTAGGCTGCCATCGCTCCACTAATGAGAGAGAATTGTTGTAGCTGTATATTGATCAATGTGTAGTGCGCTTCAATCGCTCCGAGTGTGAAATCTATGCGTGGTAATCTATGAATTAGGTTTGTACTGTAACTGGGTTTCATCATCATTTCTCACCAATCATCGCAACCGCATGAAAATCAGGAAAAAAAATATGTTTTCGAAATAAAACTCACGCCATGCAATTAGAACAAAAAAACAAACGATATGTATCAGTACACATATCGTCACACCCTTTCCCCGAAGGGGCTGGGAAAGGTGCATTACAACACCCATACTTCGCCGGACGATATTCAGTCCTAAAAGTGACAGGGGGCGAGCCTGTAAATATGCGAAGCAAGATTTTAGAGTCTACCGGGAGAGATCGGCATTTATTTGTCCGATCGTAACTTGAGTACGGTTAATCTGCATAGGTAACTACAATCATTCGGAAACGTGTCCGATCGGATTCAAAAACTCAAATTATTCCAATCTCAGTTCGTATTCATAGGGTTTTTAAACGTTATTCTTTCTTACGATAGGATTTTTACTCGATTCCCTATTCCAGTAAACAAGTAGATTGAGATTCTAACAACTTAAGTTTGAAATTAGTAGGATCCGATTGGAAACGTTTCCGAATGATTGGGACTGCTGATCTTTATGAAATTTTGCAGGCAAGTAGTTCATGCAAACACATTTTTTTAGTTCAAATCTGAGCTCAATCGAAAGGAAATAAAAGAGGTCTACGTTCGTACATCAATATTCTCACCCAACCGCCAAGATATCCGCGGTGGTGTTACAGAGAGGTATGACCTCGGAGTGTTCGACTAATTCGAACATGAGCGAAATTAGTCGAAAGGTTGTGATATTAAAAAAAAATATACTCAAAAGTCACGAGGTCACGGGGTCAGGAGGAGTTTGGGGCAAGCGAAAAACTAGTGTAGGATAGAAGCTTTCACATAATTTTTTATGCATAAAAGGTTGTATTGGCTTTCGTCAAGTTTTAATATGCTGCCAGCTTTTTTAATCGTAAAGCCGCGTTGGCACCTGCAAGAAAACTCCCGCGAGAAATGTCCGACTGTATGTTTGACACCAGCAAGTGCTGTCGCACTGCAAGGAGTGTACACTTGCAAGCGGCTGTCGGGCAGACTGTCAGACATTTTTTGCGGAAGCTTTCTTGCACGTGGAAACTAAGCCTTGTAATGCTGCGGCTACATTAGCGGGCGATAATTCGTGTCACCATCGACAACCACAAAATCATGGTTCGTAATTCGTTCGTCGTTCGTAATTCGTTCAAAACCATAGCGGTCAACTCGTCGCCTTTCTGCGGAGTTGACGGGGGCGATAATTCGCCCGATACATCGCCGAGTGACGAACTAACCGGCTACGCTTGTCGCGATAGGCCGAATTATCGAAGCCTGCTAATGTAGCCGTAGCATAATGATGTATTTTAACAATACCATAACTACATGTTCACTACTAACAAAATAACATAGCGCTAGTTACAGTGTAAACCAATTAAGGGCCAGAATTTGGACGTTTTTTCCTCTCGAAGGCAGAGCACGGCACGGCACCGGCAACATTTTTTTTTTTACAACAGACTATAGGCATGCGTTTGACCACTGACTCGCCTGATGGGAAGCGTCGACGTGATCGAAGGTGTAACACGCTTGCCTAGGAGATACCTATTCACTTTACTCTTGAACATCCCCGGATTGTATTTAGGTGGAAAGACAGACGCAGGCAACGAGTTCCACATCTCTGCAGTTCTTACAAGAAAAGTTTACTTGAAACGCTTAGTGCGTTTTGGCGGAATTTCCACCATAAGAGGGTGTTTCTTACTGGTGCGCCTGGTACAATTATAAAAGAACGGCGATGGCTGGATCAGGTCGTGCAGTTCTTGTGCACACTCGCAGTAGTGTATTCTGTAGAATACCGACAGACTGGCAACTTCACGCCGGTGTGACAAGCTCTGAAGCTTGGATTCAACCAACGAGTCATTGTTAATAAGCCGTTTGGCGCGCCTTACATTTTAGCTTTCCCGGCTGCCGTGCCGGGCCGTGCCGGCCAGTGGACCAACGCCTGTTTGTCTCGCGCATTTTAACATTTTTAAACGTATAAAATCACTGAAGGTAGTATGTAATATCGCATATCGTTAACCGATTGCGAACCTATTTTTAAACGACTTTAAAAAAGAGGAGGTGCTCAATTCGACCGTAGATATGCTTTTTTCGTCGTTAATGAACCGATTTTGAAGATTCTTTTTGTTTGGTAGATCATACTTTATAGGTGGTCCCATATACATTTTATCGAAATCGGTCAAGCAGTTTTTAGAATATCAACAAAAGTTTAAAACTTGTTTACATGGATGACGAATTACAGGGTAGTCGGTTTTTTAAGCTTGCTTCTTGAAGTTATACTTGTTTTGGCGCGATAGAGAAAGATGATGAGAGTGAATTTTTACGATGCGCGCACACCGACACCTAAATTCTACATCGTGAAGTTAGTTCTAGGTGACATGAAAATTGATAACTATGTTCAAGTTGTATATTCTAGTATTTTTATATTTAGAACACGTGTTTCGTAAGAGTACAATTTAACAGTGAATAAATAAATATTATTTTGGTGTTTTTTATTATATTATCATAGGTCAGTAAATTTCCGAAAATTTTGAAATGTACCTATGGGTGTTCTTCAAAAATGTTGACATGTGCGAGCGAGATAGACGCGCCAAATTCTGGGCCTTAATAGCAAAATTAACTGATCGTGCAATGCTGATAGTGTGGATGTGGTTGTTCTAACATTTTGTAAAACGCAATTTTTCTACTTGCGTTGCTTTTTGGTATTGGGTCCTTCGATCAGATATACATAGATTTCAAGTCTCATTAAAAATCAGGCCTCTATAGCCTCTGTAGTCCTTGATGGTTTGAATCTGAGCCTTATCATTCCGCAACAACGTTGTAGGCATTTACTAGTGTTTTTAGCACATTTAGACGTCGTGCCACCGACGCGATCACAGAGCGACTGACAGCGAAACAAGGCTTACACTTGATCGAAGCCTTGTTTTTGAAGTGGAACTTCTAATGCGACTTCCAACAAGGTTGCGTTAAACGTTTAACGCTCCTGGGGAGGGGGAGTAGAAAGAGACAGAGCGAGAGTGAATGCGAGGCGCTCGAACGCATGCGCGTAGTATACCTGTTACAGGCCAGCGCGAGCGTTAGCAACGAGTAGCGTCTAATATTACAACGCAAGAGGGAGAGAGGAAGAAAGATACACAGAAGTATCACTTCTTCCACGCGGAGGGACTCCACGCACTATTTTCAAGGTGCCATGTTTCGTATTGAGACTTGACATCTATGTAAATCTGATCGAAGATTGGTCCATAAAAAAGGCTGATTTCTAGAATATGCTAATTTAATTTAACAATCAAGTAAGTTAAAGCCGAGTAGCTAGCTCTGATGTCAGAGTTTTAGGGTGCGTTTCCACTAAAGCGGAGTTGAGGTTAGCGTTGCATGAATTGACCAATTACAATGCTTAAAATCTTCGCTCCATTTTACTGGAAGCAATGTGATTGGTCAATACTTGCACCGCTGAGCTCCACACCGCTCAGCTACGCTTCAGTGGAGACGCCCCCTTAAGGCCTCTTGAAGCCCTCTGTTATGGCTTGACGTACCAACGTCTAATTTAGATTGAAACAGTTATTTTTTTGTTTAAAAAAAAGTTGTATTTTGTTTTTATTTTTCATTGAAACATTTTCCCGGAATCGACAACTTTAAATTTAACATTAAATTTTTATAACTTCGGTATAATTACTAATTCCCTTAATAATAAACGTGGTATACACTCGAAATAGTTATACAGTGTTTTGTCTTTTTCGATCGAGTACAAAATTTTAAAGAAGGAAAAGGACAAAACACTACTCCGAGGCATGGTTTATTAGTGAGGGGGTGTAAGGGATATGTGTGTTACTGACTGAAATATGAAAATTAAATTAAAAATAAAATACAATATACCTATTTGTTTGACAACTTGAGTAACCGACAATAACTTGAGTATCATTGATCTGACCTACATGAAATTTCGTAGGCAAGTAGTTTTTGCAAATAAAATTTTTGAGTTCGAATGTGAGCGAAATCGGACGAGAAGTTATGGAGAATTGCGAAGTGTCCGTTCAAGACGAACCACTACTTAATTTTTTTTTAATTAATATTTTTTTGTTGTTTTTTTCAGCAAAAACAAGAGAAATGGCATCGTGACCAACCCAGCTATGAGGCTCGTCGCTAACGTTAGGAACGGACTGGGTAAGTCACTTTGCCCCCTCTTCCCCCTAAAAAAAGTGTGACTTTGAGATTAACTGACCTGGCGAAGCGATTATTATAAACTAGCTGCACCCCGCGGTTCCACCCGCGGTTAAAATATCATATGTGCTATTATAGACTATAATCTATCTTTGTGCCAAATTTCATGCAGATCTGTTCAGCCGTTCTGGCGTGAAGGAGTAACAAACATCCATCCATCCATCCATTCTTACAAACTTTCGCGTTTATAATATTAGAAGGATAGTAGGATATAATATTCGCTTCAAAAGTCGGGTAGGCCGATGTGTCGTGTCTGATTTTAAATCCGTGAACTCGTCATCACGGGTATCTATGGTGGGCTGACTTCAGAAACATTAAAATAAAGGGACTGCAGTGTTGACGTTTCACTATTTTAATTATACAGTCTACTTAGATTACTCAAATAGTGAAGGATTGCAACGATAATAGTTGTCGATTTAGAGTAATGGGTTTGCGAATGACCATTGCGTACGAACGCATTCGGTCAAGTCAAGTGAGTAAATGACTGACAGACATGACGTTCGCCCGGCATCTCAACCGCAACTCCACGGTGTTACCCGCTCTAAATTACCATAAACAAATCGATTAATCGTCAAAAATAACAGAACAGTATACCATCGATTAACAACTCAAAATAAACTTATTTTCTGCATGTAATAATGTCACGCGCCGTCATATATTTAAAATATATGTATATCAGTACTGATATACATGTATATATGTATATATGTATATCAGTCTCTGGCAGCTAAATATAGTACAAGCTTTGCTTAGTATGGGGTCAGGCGATCGTGTGTGCAAAAATGTCCCGAAATATTTATTTCAATTGTTTTTTTTTTACAGACAACGCTGCAGCGAATATTCGTAGAACAGGCGTCGCTTTAGCTGCCAGCGCCAGTTCCAACAACCCGGCCGTCAAAACTAACGCCTTCCAGTGGAGGAAAGAGACGCCGCTATAGACGTGTGCCGAGTGAGAGAGGGATGGAAATATTAAGTTTAGTTGCCAAGATTTCGCTGTTCAGTGGAGGAAAGAGACGCCGTTACGGACGTGTGCTAAGTTTAAGTGAGATGGAGTTGTTAAGCTTTTAGTTGCTAACGAAGATTTCGCTATTTCAGTCTTCGTGTTTCAGTGTAAGAGACACCGCTATGGACGTGTAGCGTGTGAGAGAAGGATGGAGATATTACCTTTTTAGCTATAAATAAAACCCAGATGTCAAAGCCAACGCGTTCCAGTGGAGGAAAGGGATGCCATTATAAGCATGTATCGAGTTGGAGAGGGATGGATATACCTAGCTATTGTCTACAAAATATTGTGTTATTTAATGAATGAGATAGCGCTATAGATATCTAGGATTAGAAAGAGATGGGGTTATATAGTTGCCAATAAAACTTAGCTGTCAAAATTAACGCGTTCCATTGGAGGTAAAAGACGTAGATATAGATGTGTACTAGTTAGAAAGGGATGGACTTAATGTCGAATGGATTGGATTATAGAACGAGACGTAACTACCATTATGTGTGACGTGTGAGGGAGATCGAAGATAGGGTAGAGATATGTTGGAAAATTGATGATAGTTGATTGTGCCAGAAGAAGATAGTGCTATGTACTTGTACGGAGTTGGAAAGAAATAGCTATAATATTGAAACATGGAATCTATTTTTTTTCTTTGTGCGTATTAACATTAAATATAGCGCTTCTTTATAAGAAAGAAACGACACTATACATTTATATAGAGTTAGAGTGAGATAGACATACATATGTTAAGTAGGTGTGAAGGAGATGTGCGAACGGCGTTGGCGTCGCTTGTTGATGTATTCTATCCCTTTCTTCTCTCAATGAAACGAAAGAGACGCAAATAACTTTAGGTGCACAGTTTAATTCATAGAACAAAATATAATATTTCTAAAAGCTAGTCGTAATATTAAAAAAAACAATATTATTGCTTAAAACTAAAGCTATAAAATCAATTATAAATTTAAAACTAAACTGAATGTAAACTAAATTTAATTTAAAACTAAACTAAATTCAAATTACATTTAAAATTAAGTAATTTTAGGTTAAGTTATAATGTTATTCATAAATAGGGGATTCTTTTGTACCATCTTGGTGAGGAACCCTAAAAGAATAAAACGTCTTACAAACTATTAAACTGTAAAACATATGCTTTATCTCGCTTTCTCGCGTCTCTTTTATTCATATTGTAAAAGTGCTTTTTAACCGACGAAAATAAAAATAAAGAGGAGATTACCATTTGTACTAAATAGTTAGTTTTTTTAAGGAAGTTGAATGTTGCTATCCTTGTCTTTCAGGCAGCAGTGAAAGAGACAATGATATTTCTAGAATGTCAGGGTCTTGTCTTATAATCTGCAGTGAAAAAGGGCAGCGAGAGTAAGAATGTTCCTATCCTTGTCTTTTAAGCTGCAATAAGAGAGACAGCGATATTTCCAGGACGATGCTATCCTTGTCGCCTAGACTGTAGTGAAAGAGACAGCGAAAATTCAAGAATGTCACTGTCTTTATCTTTTAGACTGCAATGAAAGAGACAGCGAGATTTCAAAGTAACTATTTCAATGTGTTTTTTGTGTGATCTTTAGACCCAGTTTGTTTGACGTTTCAAGACTTTATGAATAAATAATTTAGTTAATTTTTTAAGAATATAAATACAAATTGATTTTGGTTTTTCTAGAGATAGAGCGGAATCGAATAAAGTTCATAGAATCGTAACGATTATAATCGATAGTAATGTATAATCGACAATAGGAAGAGAAAACGAATGTAAAAAAACTATATTTAAATTAATGCTTTAAAAATTGTATTTAAAGCAATTATGCTGATTTAAAAAGGTTTAGGACTGAATTGGCAAAATTTAGTTAGGACTAAATTAACTAATTAGTCCGGACTAAATTATTCTAATTTAGTTTGGACTAAATTTGTTAAATTTGGTTAGGACTAAACTAGCTTAGTTTAGTTGGAACTAAATTAAATTCTAGTAACTAACACCTTAAAATCGACATTTACAAAAAAAAAACTCTATAATTAGTTTGAAATTAATATACAGTATTATTGGTATGTAATTTAAATAATGACATTTCAGTTGCATTTGAAATATGGTACAATTTTTTTTATTATTTTCCAAAATAATTCGAAAATTAAAAAAAAAATAGACTGAATTCCTTAGACGTCATGTGTCAAATTAATACGATATTATAAAAAAAAAAACAATCAAAATATTTTATCAATCAATATAACAAGTAAATAATAGTTAATAATCTTTCGACAAGGTATTAATTTCGAATTTGTTTGACGTTTTATATTTGATATTTATCCAAAATGTCAAAAATAACTTTTCGACAAATTTGCGGTCTTATTTTTTAACTGAACTATAATCGGAATCGGTTTCATTATGGAGTAGACTCCAAATGACAAAATGAAGCAGATACCGCTTCCAAATCAGCCAACAACCCCGCCAACGTTGGCCTTAACGTTGGAGCGAGCGTTTTCTCTATCCACACATTGGCCGAGAGGCGTTGACGCCAACGTTGGCACCAATGTGTGAAGCTGGGATATGTCAAACTTATCGACCGATTTGTCAAACAAATTAAGTTTAAAGACAGCGCCACGAAAGAAGTCCTGCAACAAGTAACATTATTAAAAGAAAAACGAAAAACCCGGCTGCAAAATGTTGTACCCTATGTCACTTCCACTATCAAAACGATTCAAATGACACCTCACATGTCGAAATACATCAAGCTGTTTAGGCTGTAGGGCGTGCTGAAGAAACCTCATACATACGTACTCGAAAAACATAACCCTCCTCAAGATAAAATAGAGCTATAATAAATATCCACATTTGTAAGGGTTCGCTTTTGACTGATTTATTCAATAAATAGACAAAGCAATTCAAAAATCCCTTTACATAGGGAGCTTGTCTTCATCATTAGCTTTTAAATACATAATACAAGGGAAGTTTTTATTTATTTAAGAATGATTACAGAAGTGCAAAAGTCATAAAAAAAATTGAAATTGCACTTTGTCATTCTGTAGGTAACTTTAGAGGCTCGTCAGTATCATTACTCGCTCTCTTCGCTCGTCTTCTTCTTCTAGACGAAATGGCTATAGAATACCTTAAGCCAATGTGAATTTAGTCTAAAGTGGTCGCCGGACCGTAAAAAACCGACTTCATGAACCTTCTCAATGAATCGTCATCCATGTAAATAATTTTTAGACTTTTGTTATATTTTAAAAACTGCTTGGTCAATTTCAGCGCTTTCTTTATGGGACTTCTTTCAAAGCGTGGACACTAAATCAAATACCTTATTTCAGAAACTATATTATTATTTATACTTCTTTGTTTAAACTAGACAATTTTGGTGCAAATTCGATCAAAGTAGAAGATCTCAAATAGTTTTTTTTAGATTAATTTGTTTATTTGACTAATAAATCTACGTTAAGTGCATTTATTACTAAACTAATCATTTGTGTAGTTTTAAATGGCAACTCAGATACAGCAAAATTAAAGAATACACTGTAGTTCGCGCCAAATGGATTGAGAGAAAAGTAATACAAATTAAATATATGTCGGGGAAAGTCGGAAAAGGCCGAGGTGTCGCGTCTGATTTCTGATCCGTGAACTCGTCATCACGGGCATCTATGGTGGGCATCAGACTTCGGGAACGTTGAAATAAGTGAACTGCAGTTTTGACTTTACGCTACATGTCGCTACGGTTCTGCATTCCTCGATACCAAAAAAAAAAATGAATCTGTTCAAATATATCGAAAACTATGAATACACTTTTTAACCCCCGACGTAAAAGAGGGGTCTTATAAGTTTAAGTGAACTTTATTCCTTGAATTTTGTACTGAACCCAAAATCCATAGTTTAAAATATCCTTGAATCTAGCTTACAATTGCCTAAACAAATTCGGACAAAACTATTCTAAGTAATAAGCTGTCTTGAATGTCTGTCTGTATGTAGTAGGTACGTGTTGTATATAGTTAAACAATTATAGTACAAAATGACGTACATAAATTTATAAGTCTTAAATAGGTGACTCAGTGAATACCCTTGTTTTTGCGCAGTAGGATAAAAAAAAAATCTTTTTTTCAACAAATATTTATCAGCAGTCATATTTATTAATTACCCTAGTATACCCTTCTTTTTGTGTTATCGGTATAGCATTTTTTTGGTTTTATTTATTTTTGTTTAAAAACAAATATTAAACCAAAATGTATATTCTTTCGTATGTTTAAAGCATTTATGGGTAACGACTTATTTATACAAGTGTAAAAATAAATTATATTATTGTATTAATCAATTATTGTAACTGGATTTCATAAAAAAGGAAACATTTTGATTAGAATTAGAAATGTGTTATATGACAACTAAATTGGCTATTATATGTTGCCGTCTTCGTCTAATAGAAGGCAACGAAAAAGACAACAATACCTCACTTAACTAACTGACTTAGCTAACTTTAGTTCTCGAACTCAATTATTCAAAATCGACATTAACAGTACACGCTTCTAACAATTAAATTTTAAACTAAAGAACAAAAAATGTTCATCTTAATAGCGAGCTTTAAAAACAAAAAAATATGCAAGAAAAAATGCTTTATAAGCGTTAGGAAGATCGCCCACGACCACTTTTTGAAGCGCGTTTTTTTTAATTTAGAATAGGTCGGCGTTTGATCACCAACTCGCCTGATATTAAGCGACGTTGTGGTCTAAGATGGAGCATAACGACCTATAAGTTACTTATTCACTCTAGCCTGAAGTTTTGTAGAGTGAAGAAGTACAAAGACGGCAGTTGAGTGAGGCGCTACAAGTGCGCTACTGCTCAGACCCGTCTTCGGAGCGTTTGCAAACGCGCGTCTGCATCGCGTTTGCAACGCTACGTTTTTTCCTTGGATTTTGACAGTTCCGCGTCGGTTTAGCGGTTGTTTTCGTTTGTTTTGCGTCTGCATCGCTACAAAAAGTCGTCGTGAGCGATCTGCCTTAGACCTGAAGCTATTCAGCCAACTATTAAAATAAACACTATACTTTTTACCAAGAAAATAAGAACCAAATTACTAAAAAAGATAAAAAACACTACAATATGACAATTCTATGGATACTACGCGCATTTAAAGTAATTTTTCCTATCGCTTGTTCGGTCCCGCGTCGTACCCTTAGAAGTCCAGTCCCGTGTCATGTATTATATCATGGTCTAGTCTAGAAATCCGGGAGCAAACACTGAGGTCACTCGTCATCCGTCTCTTTCGAACTATTTGTCTTGTATTTGTCTTGCTTAAGCATCGATTGACGTCATTACGTGTTGCTGACGTAATCAGAATGCTATACCTGGCGGTTCCGGCCTCGCTTATGCATTGATTGACGTCACTGCGTGTCACACACGTGACCTAATTTGTCTCTGAACGCTATACCTGGCGGATTACGATGTGCTGTGTCAGTATATAAGCTCGCGAGACACGCGCCCAGCGCTGACGCGAGGAGTGCGGGCGGGGAACGAGCGGGACGCGGGGGGAAATCGAATAAGGCAGATATTACGCTCGAAAAAAAAATGCAATCATAAATTGAATTACAAAAAATTGAAACTTGAAATAAAAACATGTTTTTGGCAATTAAAAATACTCACCAAAAACATATATTGTATGAATATCAAGAAAACCTAAAAAACCTTGAAAATAAAACATTTAACACTTCTTTTTTGGTAGAGGTGTAAAAATATAATAATAAAAAGTATACCACAGACTGTTTCTTTTAGGTGTTTCATATTGTAAACAAATATGGCGGACGACCAAATACAAAACAAAACAATTATAAATAAAAAACATAAAAAATCCCGACACCGATTTTCGTCAAACATAGCTCAGAACACTCCCTTCACATTTCAAACAAAAAAAAAAATCCCAAATAAAAATGGATTCATCCGTTCGGGAGGTACGATGCCACAGACGGTCTTTCTCTTCAGAAAGTTCAGAACGTGAAGACATTTTCACGCGCTAGAATAAGGCCTCAGGATCAGTAGTACAGATTCCTCGATAGTAATAATCTGTGTGTCTACAAGTGTCGAGTGTATCTGGGACCTTATACCTACGATTCGAGATATTTTCTGGCCTTTGTCTCTCGCATTTGAAAAGTCATAGGTGTGAAAGTGACCAGTGGCCCTATTCGGAGATTTGAGATTTTCATCTCACTTTTATTCGTCCTTGTTGCTCTCGTTTGAAACGTCATAGGCGTGAGAGTGACCAAGATAAAATCTCATCTCATCTCACGCGCAGGAATAGCCCCCCTGATCTGACCTCAGGCCTCAAGAATAGTTTCTTCTAGGCAAGTGTCCTCCATCGTAGGCCGGAAGGATGCAGGCGAGATGGTGGAGAGATGCAAGCCTAAAGCAAAGTCGCTTTCCGCCTCTATCTGTACCTATATCTGCTAATTCTTCCTAAATCACGCGATGAATTATGATGCAGTTTTCACCATCAGTTAGATAATTTTTACGGAATTTTCATAGGTACCGTGAGAAGCCAAAACGGGTAACTAGTAAACGAATAAAAAATGCTGATCTGTCATTGGTAAAAAGACGCCATCTTTGTTTACATACTTTGACGTAAAGAAACTATATTATTGTATTACGCGTAGAGCCTAACTAATAATTAATTATACTCAAACTCGAAGATAGAATTTCAAAAATTCTCGATGGGTAGCGGTAGGATTTCGGAGTTATTAGAATATAAAATTTAAATTTAAAAATGTATGTTTGAAATTGTGAGGCTGAATCTAAATTTTCTGTGTCATAATTTTGAGGCTAAATTTTTTGAATATTACTGAAAGTTTCCTAATTTTTTTAAGCGTATAATGTTTACTAATAAGTAAATCCAAGAAACTCGTCCTAAATCATCATCATCATCTTTACACCAGTGCTTGTCCCAAACCTACCTCTTGTAACTGACAGCGATTATGCAATTGTGTATTTGTAATTGGAAAATATATCTTACACATTTTTTTTTTTTATTAATTTATTCATGACCATGGATACTCGTCCTTCAGTCGGATTCTTAGTAATAATTTTTCCTTCAGTAACAGATGATGGGATGATGATGATGAGGTGATGATGATGAAGACGATGAATCCCTCCCCTTTTCCCATTCCAGTAAAGTTATGGATACTTTACTGAAACTTTAAGTGAAGTTTTGTAGAGAACACGAAAAATCGCGTTTCGCGATGTTTGTATCATTAGCCCACACTCGTGCACGTTGACGAACCAGTAAACGTTAATAATCCACCATTATTACAATTTAACACTCGAAGAATCACAAGTTTTAGAAAATAATACAAAAACACGACACCATCTTTTCGGTTCCCGCCAAAACTCCTATATCTTACACATAATTTGTAATGTTGCCTGTGGTCCTAACATATAGTTCTACTGGTAATGTCACTGGAAATTATTTTGACCATAGTTCTATTACTCTCTGATACTTACTCTACTACTTCCAAAAGTAATTCATTTTATTAGTACTACTCTTTACATACATACATAGATGTCGTGTCTCATTAAAAGTCAGGCCTCTATATTGACACCGCATCGACACTTAGCGTTCTATCCAAATAATCGAATACTCTCAAAATAATATCTCATCATCTGACTTCAGCCACAGGTCATCGAGGCAGACATTCCACCAATATGTCGTTAGCTTTTATAAATCCCGCACGAAGCACTTTCAAAACTCCTTCCTAATCAGAACTGCCAAGGAGTGAAACGCACTTTCTGCCTCGGTGTTCCTCAGCAATAGATACAACCTGGGTCTCTTCAAGACAAGAGTGAGACGGCACCTCATGGGCAAGCGTGCTCCATCTTAGACCGCATCGTCACTTTCCATCAGGTGTGTTGTGGTCAAACATGGGCCCATTCAAACATAAAAAATACTACTTCATTTGAATCTAAGCCTTATCATTCTGCAATAACGTTGTAGACATTTGCTAGTGTTTTAGCACATTTGGACGTCGTGACACCGACTCGATCACAGAGCGACTGACAGCGAAACAAGGCTTGCACTTGATCTAAGCCTTGTTTTCAAGGTGCCATTTTTTGTATTGTGACTTGACATCTATGTATATCTATAAATTGAGTTACGTACGATAACAACAGAACTACGAAGCGATTCCCAGTTGTCAAAACTGAGGGCTTACCACGAGTTTTGGAAGTTAACGAAAACCTTTTTCGTGTTCGTTTGGCTCCATACATTTAACCTAGTTCCTTAACGTTTCCGCCAGGGGCGCTTTATTAAAAATGTACGGAGCCAAATGAAAACGTTTTCGTAACTATCGAAACCATGGTAAAGGTACTGTCGACACTGGGAAATTAATTCCCGTACGTCGACCTGGGAATAACTGGCATATTACTCAGGGGTCGCGGAAGTGGCAGAGGGGTCCTAAAATCAAACGAGTGGGAGCACGCCCTCTAATTTTATTTCCTGGTAAGTAAGCCGGGGCAGAGATTAAATCCCCCGTCACACAGTACTTCCGCGGTCCCTGGATATTACACTCTGTTCTAAACGTTAAATCTGAAGTTGATTATAAACCTGTCTTTGTTTTTGCTGCTCATTAGACAGGGACATCGATACGTGTAGCTATATTTAGCAATTTAGCGTTCTGAATATGATCTATTGTATTTCCAAATTATTGATACCACGAAAATGTTAACAAAATCATACATTTACCTCAAGCTGTATACCGCTATAATTAAAAGCTTTATTTTGTTTCATAAAATCAATTCTTGCTATATTATAAATTAGTTATTAAGTTTACGAGAATGCTTTTAAATATAGATTTAAAAAAATCGATTTCCTCGCGCATATTTTTTTGATTATTTTTTACATTTAAGACCATGCCTGTTAAAAAAGTTGTCTGATTTGACATTTAAGCTGTCACTGTTTTTTTTACGCGAAACATGTTTTTTGTTACATTTTGTCTTCATAAGGCAACAGTGGAGACTGGTTTTTCCAAAGCGTTAGGAACCATATTAAGAATTAAATTTGAAAGCAAATATTAAAATTAATATAAACATACACATAAACGTTGTATAGCCTCTAAATAGTGTTTTTTCTTATAAATTCATGTTCAAAAATGTAAAGAAAGAAAAAGAAAATAGGTACACTGCATAACTGTTGCCATGATTTAAAAAAACAAGGTTTAGCATTCAGGGAGCAAACACGTAATGACGTCACTCGTCATCGTCTCTTCTGGACTATTCACAAATGACTTCGGTTTTGGTTCAGCCTTCATTGACGTCACTACGTGTTGCCCACGTGACCATTTTTGACTCTGAATGCTATACTTACCTGGCGGAGTATATTACTGTATCATGACTATTCCGAGTATATGGTTGTATGTCATCTGCTACATGACTGGAGCCCGGTGTATGGCTCTAATATTGTCCGGTGAAGTGTTGGTGCTGTATTACACCTCTGCCATCCTCCTAGCGGGAAAGGCGTGATGTTATGTCATGTTATGTGACTATTCCGAGGCTAAATAACGATTATTAGTAAATATGTACATGTTTTCTGTTTTATTACATCTCAAGCAAAAATAACACTGTGTACTAGATATTTAAACATAAAACACATAAATATGTGTTTCATGTTTTTTTCTATGTCTAAAAGCATTCAGCTATTCAGCCTATAATTTTACGAGCGCTTTTTTCGAAATGTTAGCGATATTTATTTATTTCTAGAAGTTAATTTGTATTTGTGTGTGTGTTGGACATAATGTGATTATTAGTGTACGAAGTAAGTAGTCAGTGCTGTATGTATAATGTTGTGAAGAAATATATTGAAATATATATAATTTCTCTTATTTTGTGGTTTTATTTATCAGCCAGCTGCGCCCCGCGGTTTCACCCGCAGTTATAAAGTATCCTATATGCTATTCTAGACTATAATCTATCTCTGTGCCAAATTTCATCCAGATTTGTTCAGCCGTTCTGACGTGAAAGAGTAACAAACATCTATCCATCCATTCTTACAAACTATCGCGTTTATTAAAATATTAAAAGTTTCAAAAAATCCTACTAATATTAGTAGGATTTTTAGCCATGTCAGAAGATTTCAGGCGGTCATAAAACGCTGCCTGTATGGATTAAGAGGGCCACAACGCTCTGGAATTTCCAAACAAACGCGCTACTCAAGTTTCTTGAAAACCATTTGTCAGATTATGATGAAATTTAGCATGTACAATTAAATTAACAATATCTCCGCCCCTATGTTCTTGGTATTTTTTAAAAACGTTCTCAAGCGAAAATAGAGGTATGAAAAATATCCGCATTTTTAAGGGGTCACTTTTGACTGGTTTATTCAATAGATAGACAAGACAAATCATAAATTCCATTACATAGGGAGGTTGTCTTCATCATTAGCTGTTAAATGAATCAATAATACAAGGGAAATTCTTAGTTACTTAAGAATGATTACAGAAGTGCAAAAGTCATAAAAAAAATGGAAATTGCACTTTGTCACTCTGTAGGTAACTTAGGTTAGAGGCTCGTCAGTATCATTACTCGCTCTTTTCGCTCGTCTTCTTCTTTTAGACGAAATGGCTATACAATACCTTAAGCCAATGCGAAGTTAGTCTAGGTCGTCTAGGTCGACGTTAGTAAGGTCGCCGGACTCTTAAATAAGTAACGGGCTTCTAGCTGCGCCCCGCGGTTTCGACTACTATCCTAGAGCTACCGAACATTTTACAAAAAAAAAACTCTTTATTGACACCAAATACAAAATAAATCTAAACTAAACATTCAAAAATATAGGTACAATGGGCGGTCTTATCGCTTAAGAGTGATCTCTTCCAGACATCCTTTGGATGGGATAAAAACATTATGATTCAGCATGACGGTGGTGTGTGCTTAAAATAAAGAAAAAAATTAAGTAATGTACCTACTTACAAATTTTAGAAATATAATAAACATACATACTAATACCTACATAAATAATTAACTAACACGTTAGTAATTATTTTAGCGTAGTTATTTGAACGCGTAGAAGTAGCTAATCGGAATATCCTCGAGTTTGGTGCAGTTGTTTGGGATCCTTATGCAACGAAATACTCGCTCATGACTGAGAAGATCAAACGAAAGTTTGCTCGATGGTTAACAAACGAACATATTACGGGTACTATCCGTGTTTATACCTGTCCTTGTTTGTGTCAGGCATGATCGGATTAGTTACACTGGTAAATTACACCACTACGGAATTCGTGGAATCGCTCTAGATCTTGTCGAGTCATATTTAACTGATAGACAACAAAAAGTGGGAATTAATGGCGTCACATCTTCCGGATCTTTAGTTACAATGGGAGTACCACAAGGTTCTATCTTAGGCCCGTTCTTATTTTTGGCGTATATAAATGATTTGCCGTATATGGTTAAGGACCTTACAGACATAGTTCTATTTGCTGATGATACATCTCTTATTTTTAGAACAGATAGGAAAGATAGTGAACTTGTGCATGTGAACAACGTACTGATTATTATTTCGAGATGGTTCGCTGCGAACAATTTGTTACTAAATGCAAAAAAAACTAAGTGTTTAAAGTTTTCCATGCCTAATGTTAGATATATAGAACCAAACGTAATGCTTGAGGGCGATAAACTTAACATAGACAAGGCGACGGTGTTCCTGGGTATAAGCATTGATTCCAAACTGCAATGGGGTCCACATATTAGTGCTCTGTCTGGGAGACTTAGTTCTGCTGCTTATGCGGTTCGCAAGATTAGGCAACTGACGGATATAGCTACAGCTCGGATGGTTTACTTTGCTTACTTCCACAGCATAATGTCATATGGCATTTTGCTGTGGGGATCAGCTGCTGAAGTGGAGGCCATTTTTATTTTGCAAAAGCGAGCGGTCCGCGCTATCTACGGAATGGGTCCCCGTGAATCATTGAGAGATTTATTTAAAGAAATAAATATTTTAACTTTACCTTCTTTATATATCTTTGAAAATATTATGCACGTTCGCAAAAATCTACATAAATTTAAATTGAACAGTGACTATCACAATTATAACACTAGAAATAAGGATAGGATAGCTGTACAGAGATTTAGACTGACTAAGTCAAGAAAGTCATTTTTAGGCAACTGCGTTAGTTTTTACAATAAAATCCCGAAAAATATAACAGGGCTCACCGAGGGAAAATTCAAATCACATGTAAAAACTACATTAATGAAAAGAGGATATTATAAGGTTAAGAATTATTTAGAAGATAAAGATGTCTGGAGCCTTCCACTTCCGCCAAGTAGCCACTAATATTTATAGATATTACCTAGTTGTAAGCCAAAATTTGTGAGACTAATTTATTTATTATTTGAAAAAATAATGCCCCTCAGTTTCTTGCCTGTTCTTCTGAGTAGAGGCTTTTTATCCGAACAAGGCGGTCGAGTCTATTTAAATAACTTTGACGTTCATAAGTGTATCTTTGATACCTAAATTGAATAAAAACATTTTGACTTTGACTTTGACTTTGACTTTGGTTCTGAGGCGGAAACTCTTGATTGTGATGCATTACTGTTCAGTTCTGCACAATACCGTGGACAATCAGGCAGCTCTGGATCAGATTGCGTTGCGGGTTCCGAGAGAAGTCGCGCCGAGAACATTGCCGCGACTTTTGGTGAGGCCTTCCACGCGCACCCGTCACGCCCGCAATGCTCCGACTGTACGTGCTCGCATTTTGCTCGGTGACATGTTCGTTCAGTGTAGAAATATTGACATTTTTGCTGACAAATTTAATTTAATTATAAATAATGCATACGCATATTTAAACCTATTTTACTTGGATTTTTACTCTAAGTAGGTACCTAATATTACGAGTACGTAACATATTTTGTATTTTTGATGTCAATGTATAAGTATTTGACTGCCTCGGTGGCTCAGTTGGTAGTGGACCTGCCTTCTGAGCTTGGGGGCGTGGGTTCGATTCCCACCTAGTGCAAACATTTATGTGGTGAACATTTGTGTTTGTTCTATGTCTGGGTGTTAAATATCTATTTAAGTACCTATATTTAACTACCTATATCTATTTAGGTATGTATTTAAAAAATATATATGTATCAGTCTCTGGCCGCCATAGTACAAGCTTTGCTTAGTTTGGGGTCAGGCGACCGTGTGTGGAATAGTCCCGAATTTATCTTATATCTTTAAATGAGCAATTCTTGTGTATATATAATTGGAATCTCGGAATCGGCTCCAACGATTTTCATACAATTTAGTATATAGGGGGTTTCGGGGGCGATAAATCGATCTAGCTAGGAATCATTTTTAGAAAATGTCATTTTATTCGTGTTTTATCGATAACCAACTTAAACATAAACTTGGAAGAAAAATAACAAAAAGGAGGCGTTTGAGTAGTCTCAACTGAAAAATATTACTCTTCCTGACATCTATTGGCGAATAATAATACTATTTTTTGTGAGCAACTAATTGCTTTAACAACACAACAGCAGATGGCGTTGTTAAGTAACACGAAGTCAATGAGTGTTTGCTTTGAGGTTAGACTAAAATCAATTGTTTATTTTCCAAAAAACACAATTAAAAAAAAAAATACCGAGCAAAGCTCGGTCATCCAGGTACTTATTATTTATACATGAAGCTATTGTATGACAATATGGTGTTTTGATGTCTAGATTGTAAACCATTTTGTATTTAAATAAATAAATGCTACTGGGCTATGACAGGGCTAGCGGTGTCGGGGCCGCGGAAGCGTGTGAAAGTGTCTCCGTAGCCCCGACACTGCGCCAAGAGGAACACCCTAGAGTTTTTGGTGGATTGCGCACCAGTGACGGGACTCCCACATAACCACCCTCCCTGCCCCCGGTACGGTGGTAGAATCCATAAAGGATTTACCTTAGCTTAAAAATTAAAAAGCTATCTATAAGCTATTTTCGTTCCAAACTTCACTTAATTCTGTTAAGCCGTTCAGCGTTGGCTGTTACAAAATGTCCATGAGCCTAAATCGAATCTATAATACACCTAAAATTAGTTACAGATTCAAAAGAACACCACTCAATTACACGCCCTATTTAAACAATTACAAAATGGATCAGCTACAACAAAAACTGCCTCGTTTCGTTAATTGTAAGTTGCAAACAGTAGTTCTCTAATAATAGCTGCAAGCTCCCTAGTTGTAACTTTACACCTTAGGGCGACCGCTAAACTCGCGCGGTCGTTCGCCGCGTGCGTTCACCGCGACCCGCGTGTAAAAACATCTAGGATCAACTGGTACAAATGCGTCTGTGGAGCAACTGCGTCTTTCGAGAGTTACTGACAAACCTTTCACATTCTAGGCCAGAGGTCGCTAAATGACGGACCGTGGTCCGCATCCGGAAAGCGAGAACACAGCAACTTGCACCACAGAGTACTTAATTAATAATTGAAAATTTTAAAAACTCTTGGCACCCTACTTCGATAGAGCCCTCCACCACCCCAACCCTCTTGTCACTCGCACCATGGACTACTCCGTAGCTCCCACACACCCTCCCCCTCTCCCTAGACGCCCTAGGAACATCCTAGGCGACCCAGACGACTCCATCGCCGTCGTCACTTCGGCGGCGCTGGGAGTCGTCCGACCCGGCAGCTCCTTGCAACAGGAAGTATTCAGTTTTTGGTATATATAGGCGCCGGTTACCAAAGGTACACCGACCTCGCCGGCGAGGTCGAAGACTGCCTACAAGGTCTGTTAGAAGATCGGTTAGTTGGCTCGTAGTATTCGTTCATTTTACGCCCCTCAGTTTCTTGCCTGTTCTTCTGAGGAGAGGTTCCCTTTCCAAGACGGTCGGAGTCATTGTTAAAAAATATTTATTTTGCTTTTAACCGTATTTTCAACCGTCCCAATTAGGGCTCTAGAGCAAGCCCCTTCTGGGCTGCCAGGGTTATTCGACGCCCCTCCCTCGGCGACAGCCCAAGCCGAGGCCGTACCTCAGAGGTGCCCTTGCGCTCGTCGCCCATAGCTTGTAAGCATTTGAGGCCCTGCGCCATCTGCGCTTGCCTAATGCCCGGTACGCTGTCGAGGCCTCAGTGGCCAACAGCATAGAGTCATAATAAAAAAAAAAATGTAATAAAAAAAAAAAAACTCTTGACACCAATTTTCATCATAGCTAGGAAACCCCCGACTAATTCATCTTTCAAACACAAAAAAAATCAAAATCAAAATCGGTTCATCCATTCGGGAGCTACGATGCCACACACACACAGACACGTCAAACTTATAACAACCCGTCATTTTTGCGTCGGGGATTAATTAAAATATATCCCCCGCATTATCTTTGTAAAAACATCTTTGTTGTTTCCGTAATTACATTCGTTTAATAATATTTTTTTCTATGAAATATTATGCGGACCGCGATGGTCACTTCATATCTTAAAATGGACCCCGAGCCTCAGATCAACCTAGAGGAAAAGATGGAACACTGCGTTTTATTATCTCGCTGAAGCCCCTTCTTTTTAAACTTGTGTTCGTGGTAATGTTGCCATGAAAAACATTACAATTGCACGAAAACTAAAATTAATTCACAAACTCTACGTTAGCGTTACCTTACTACATCATATCATCATCATCATTCATACTACTATAAAGTTAAACTACCACTGACTCACTCACTCACTGACATAGAGAAACCTAAAGGGTATACGCAGGGGTGGTGGGGGAAAAGTGAGTATAGGGTCGTGTAGGGGTTGGTCCAGAGGGCCCGGGAAAAATCTGACATTGGCGAAAAGTCGAACCCTGATGGTGGTATGCCCTCGTATCTCGGAAACCAAAAACATTTTTACCAAAGCACTTGAACTAAAAATGAAGGCAATCTTGGGAATTTTCAGAAGCAATAAAAAAAAAGATGGCCGCCATACAAAAAAAAAAATTCCATACAAAATTGAAACGTGAATAACTCGGAAACGGTTAAAGTTTTAGATAGTCTGCTTGAACAAATGTTATAGGGAATCTAAGGGGCTACCTGGTGAGGGTCATAAAAATTCAAGATGGCGGATTCAAAATGGCGGCCAAATTTCATAATGGTCCGAGAGGTCTGATTTTTTGCATCCGGGGGTTTTTGGGGTATCTGATTCCATTTCTGAAATAAAATTTCGAAAAAGTGTTTTTTTTAATATAGCTGCCATACATTCAAATTTTTCCATACACGGCGAAACCTAAAGGGTACATGGGGGGGTGGGGGGAAAAAGTGAATATAAGGTCGTATAAGGGGTGTTTCACAGTCTCCGAAGAAAATCCGAAATTGGAACAATTACCTACTCTGATGGTGGTATGCCCTGGTATCTCAGAAACGGTGCTTATTTTTGATAAAGCGATTGAACTAATATTTTAGCAACTCTTGGGACCTTTCAGGAAAAATAAGAAAAAACATGACTCCCATACAAAAAAAAATTCTCCATACAAAATTGATACGTGAATAACTCGGAAACGTTAAGTTTTATAGGGAGTGCGTTTGAACAAATGTCATAGGGAATTAGAAGGGCTACCAGGTGGGGATTAAAAAAAACCAAGATGGCGGCCAAATTTCAAAATGGTCGGAGAGGTCTGATTTTTTGTATCTGGGGGTTTTTGGGGACCCCGATTCCAGTTATTATTATATTATTTATCACCTTTATATAAAGTTAAACTACCACTGACTCACTCACTCACTGACATAGAGAAACCTTAAGGGTATACGCAGGGGTGGTGGGGGAAAAGTGAATATGGGGTCGTGTAGGGGTGGGTTCAGAGGGCCCGGGAAAAATCTGACATTGGCGAAAAGTCGAACCCTGATGGTGGTATGCCCTCGTATCTCGGAAACCAAAAACATTTTTAGTAAAGCACTTGAACTAATATTTCAGCAAACCTTGAGAACTTTCACGAGAAATAAAAAAAAAACATGGCCGCCATACAAAAAAAAAAATTCCATCCAAAATTGAAACACCTATATCTCGGAAACGGTTAAAGTTTTAGATAGTCTGCTTGAACAAATGTTATAGGGAATCAGGGGGGGTACCAGGTGGGGGTCATAAAAATCCAAGATGGCGGATTCAAAATGGCGGCCTAATTTCAAAATATTCGATTTTTTTCATACATTTTTAGGGGTCGCTTCCGAGTGAATTGGGCGAGGCCGCAGGCCTCGCATCACATCCGCGAGGCCGAAGGCCGAGCCCCAGCTGCGAGGCCGAAGGCCGAGCTGCTGTATTCGAATGGTGCAAGGCGAGGCCGAAGGCCGAGCCTTGCAGCGTTCGAGTACAACTATATTTGAAGCCGGATAGGTCACACTAGCGAGGCCGCAGGCCGAGCCCCAGCTGCGAGGCCGAAGGCCGAGCAGCAGTACTCGAACGGTGCAAGGCGAGGCCGAAGGCCGAGCCTTGCAGCGGCCGAGTACAATGACACACAATCAAACTCGGATAGATCACATTAGCGAGGCCGAAGGCCGAGCCGCACCGGGGCGAGGCCGTCAGGCCGAGCCACGGTGCGTACAGGACTACTCGACCGATGCGAGGCGAGGCCGAAGGCCGAGCCTTGCACCGGTAGAGTACGAAAACTGCGATTTAAACAGACTGCTTGACCGAATAAACTGCGGAATCGAAACGTAGGGCACCACAAAATCAGGGCACCCCGACTACAGGGCACCGCGGGCCGCTTGCGGCCCGCGCACCGCCCAAAATACTAGTTTAATATTCTAAAACTGCACATATTTGTAAGAGTTTAATGTTACGGCTTTTTCAAAATTGACTTGTAAAAACACTGCACAGTTTTAAAAAGAACCTCAAAGTGTACCTAGTCCTGGCCACACTTATATAATGCACTATGTGTATTTATGTACACGAAATTATACCATAAACCAATGCACTTTTTGTCGAGGTAAGACAACCGAGGTGACCAAGCGAGTAGCGTAGTTTTTGCGTCCATGTGTGCATGTTGTGTACATATACGACAGTACCGTAGTTTTGGATGGTTTTTGGCTTTACCTAAATCATATGCCGTGCGCCATATCTCTAGGTTGATCTGAGCCGCGAGCGAAACTAATTTGTGATCCCTATAGGCCAGCACGGCTCACATAAAACTAAGATAAAGGTTCTTAAACCACAACAAAACAAAGTGCATACCCACCCTTTATCACCTTACACCCTACAACAAAAAAGTCAAACAATTAACAGTCTTTTCTTTGTAAACTTTTGTTCCATTGTTGACAAACCCCGAGGGCTTAGTTCCGCTATTCGCCGCGTGGCGCGCGCGTGTCGTCTCAGGTTGCTAAGCGCCCTCGAGACGTCATTGTAGTTACTTCCTGTCACTTGTCAGTCGAGAGACTGACGGTCTTGAGATCTTGATGTGCTTGACGTAATGGTTTCAGTTTAGGGGATTACTAATTATAGTGGAAAAATGGTGGAAAGATTTTTTGCTGAGAAAGTTTTGCTTGAATTAACATCTTGTCTTGGTACTTACTACATAATAATTAGTTTATATAAGGCCAATAATTTATAGATGGTAGTAGTTGTAAGGTTAGGAAGTTTTTAAGGTAGTTTGGTTTGCATAAATAATTGTAGCGTGTAATAAAGGTATTGATACAAAATGTATATTTTTTACGAAATAAATAAATTAAAATTAAAAATTAAATTAATTAGTCTAAAGGTAAATTAATAAATACCTACGCGCATATTTTAAATTATTTTACTAAAGTAAGTAGGCACCAAGGTAAGTAAGGTCTCTAGTTTACTTTACTTTCCTGTTTTTGGAAGTTGGTTCAAAAACAAGTACTTTTAAATAAAACATTTAAAAAACTACCGACACCGACTTTCATTAAACACTAAGAACACTCCCGACAAAAAACTTTTCAAACTAAAAAACTAAATCAAAATAGGTTCATCAGTTCGGGAGCTATGATGGCACACAGAGACACGCCAAACTTGTAGCACCCTGTCGTTTTCGCGTCGGGAGTTATAAAAAAAGTGACTCTACGAGTTGTAAACTTCGCGGCCGACGTCTGTGCACAAAATTTAAGAGAATCGGTTAAGAAATGCGACTTGTAGAGCAAGACAGAAATGCGGACAGAGACATACGAAAGCATTTTGTCGAGGCTGAAGCATAGACCATTCGTTCGCTAACGCTTTCTCGGTCGAAATGATTGCTTCAATATTGAGATTTGGTTCCTTACTCAGTGGCCCTATTCGGAGATTTAAGATTTTCATCTCACCTTTTTTCGTCCTTGTTGCTCTCGTTTGAAACGTCATAGGTGTGAGAGTGACCAAGATAAAATCTCATCTCATCTCACGCGCAGGAATTGCCCCCCAGGGGCCCTATTCGGAGATTTGAGATTTTCATCTCACCTTTTTTCGTCCTTGTTGCTCTCGTTTGAAACGTCATAGGCGTGAGCGTGACGAAGATAAAATCTTATCTCATCTCACGCGCAGGAATAGCCCCCCTGGTACCTAAAAATAATTGATGAACAAGAGAAATAAAAAAAGCATTCCTTAGAGCTACAGACAAAAAACAGAACGTCTTCGTTTTTGCCAGTCGGTTAACTATCAAACATTAGTTACCTTATCACGTGTGTGTTTAAATACCTAACAACAGAATTGATTGCGTCTAACGAACCATTTCAACAACAAATTTAGTCGAACAACAGCGTTTAGCAACAATAAGTCCAACAATAAAACGACACGTGCTGCCAATATAGACAAATGGCCGTAATGAAGATTCTCTTCGTAATTGTAATGTGTTTTGACAACATTAATTAAATAAATTTAGGGTGGTGCACTGTGCGATGCGTGAAATATTCTATATGGTGTTACAAGTTCATTTATGATAAAGGGTCAACTGTGACAAATGCGTCTATGGAGAAATTGCGTCTTTCGAGAATTACTGACAAACCCTTCTCAAATTTTTGGGGGCTGAGCTACCCACGTCCGTAGGAGTGTACTCCATTCTGATTCCCTACACGTGGTCCCCGGGTAGTGCTAACCGGGTAGCAAACTCTGGTGGGAGGCTTCGGCCGTGGCTAGTTCACACCCACCGGACCAAGCCATGCCGTGAAATGACCTATGGCCCTATTCGGAGATTTGAGATTTTCATCTCACCTTTTTTCGTCCTTGTTGCTCTCGTTTGAAACGTCATCGGTGTGAGAGTGACCAAGAAAAAATCTCATCTCATCTCACGCGCAGGAATAGCCCCCCTAGTCGTGTTTCGGGATGTAGTCCGGTGTAACCGTTCCGAAGACGGGTCTGAGCAGTAGCGCACTTGTAGCGCCTCACTCAACTGCCGTCTTTGCACTTCTTCACTCTACAAAACTTCAAGGCTAGAGTGAATATTTTATTTTATTTTATTTATAAAATACACAATACAAATTACAAACTAAAAAAAATCAAAAAATCAAACTCTAAATTCTAGTCTACGTTGTAACTCAAATTATGTTTACAAAAAAAAATGGAAAAAGGAGTCGTTGGTTGCTTAAACAACTAAATTAACCTTAAACATAAAATGGACAATAACATGCAATTTTAATTTAATGCGGATCAGGCGGTATGCGTACTTTACATAATACCTAAATATGTAAATACCTAAATTATGCAAGCGTTGTGCGCACACAATCAGATGTCTGACGTGTTCGTATCAGTCAGACTCAACCCAGAAGTTGCGTCTGACTTCCGAGGTTTGGTATAGAGGAGGTCTTTTATGGTTTTAATATAATGTGAGAGCTTAGGAGTAAATAAATCTATATCGATTTTGAGTTTATTAATTAATAAGTACCTTATAGGTCGTCGTGCTCCATCTTAGACCACAACGTCGCTTAACATCAGGCGAGTTGGTGGTCAAACGCCGACCTATTCTACAAAAAAAATAATAAGGCAACTAACGTACAGTAACCATCTAGTACAGATTATTGGAACTAAAGATAAAAAAAGATGTAGGTGGCGTTTAATTTGTGAAGGGTTTGTCAGTAATTCTCGAAAGACGCATTTGCCCCAGTTGACTCTGATTTATGAAAGGAAATATCATTGGTTGGCTTAACGCTTAGTATTATTGGTAGTAAGCTCAGAATAATTCAGTTGTTCGATAGCACTTTTTTTAGCTTTGTACTTTTTTTTTTTACAACAGACTAGGCATACCGTAGGCATTTAAGGATGCCGTAAAAAATTGTATTTATCTAAATTGCCTTGTTGAATTGTTAATGTTACTTTCTCTTAGTGATATTATATGTAACAATTAGTATATTTTATTATCTATAAGTATTTTAAGTATTAGAATGTATTGTATTATAATGACCTGTATGTTAATGTAAGTATAATTCAAATAGTCTACGTAGGTGTATTAACACTCTTATTTTTGTTAATTTTTGCACACCCATGCCCCATACTCTTTCATAGGTATCCTCTCCATCCTAAGGTTGCCTGGGAGAGATCGCTCTTAGTGATAAGGCCGCCAGTTGTTACTACAGTTTAAGATTTTTCTGTTCTTTTGTTTTTGTTATTTCTGGTGTAAACAATAAAGTGTTTATCTATCTATCATGCGTTTGACTACTGACTCGCCTGATGGGAAGCGTCGACGTGATCGAAGATGTAACACGCTTGCCTAGGAGATACCTATTCACTTTACTCTTGAACACCCCCGGATTGTATTTAGGTGGAAAGACAGACGCAGGCAACGAGTTCCACACCTATGCAGATCTTACAAGAAAGGTTGACTTGAAACGCTTATTGCGTTTTGGCGGAATTTCCACTATAAGAGGGTGTCTCTTACTGGTGCGCCTGGTACAATTATTATAAAAGAACGGTTATGGCAGGATCAGGTTGTGCAGTTCTTGTGGACACTCGCCGTAGTGTATTCTGTAGAATACCGACAAATAAAATATATGTACTAATTCAGACTGCACATTTTCCGACTATGGTTGGAAAATTAAAAGGCCTTGTAATGCTGAAGTCCCCGACGTCCGCGATTCGTCTAGCACCGCCACTGCTTGCAGCAGGTTTCATAGTCATTGGCTTGCAGACATGGTAAAATAATATTCTAGCATTCTGAGACATACAAGTAACATTAGTAAAGAGAAACAAAAAACACGGTTGCAAAATGTTATACCCTATGTCACTTCCGCTATCAAGACGATTCAAATGACACCCCACATGTCGAAATACATTAAGCTGTTTAGGCTGTAGGGCGTGCCAAAGAAACCTCATACATACACATACAAACCCACATACATATATACATACACTCGAAAAACACAACTTTCTTTCGCAGTCGGGTAAAAAAGGTCACGTGTGTGACACACAGTAACGTCAATCGATGCATAAGCAAGACCGGAATAAGTAATTTACAACAAGTTCCAGAGAGACGAAATCGATGACGAGTGACGTATTCGGGTGTCAACTCTCGGAACGCTAAGACCATGGTGAAATAATCTACTCTGCCAGGTACAGCATTTAGAAACACCTAGTGACGTCAATCGATGCAAGAGACCGATGACGATGACGTCATTACGTGTTTGCCGAATGCTAGACCTTGTTTTTTGGATCATGCTTAGACCTTGTTTTTTTTTACACACAGTCGCCTGACCCAAAAATATTTTCAAACACTTACTTAAATAGATGTTAGCATATGTGCTAACATCTATCATGTGCTCATCTAGCATGTGTTCTGTGTTTGTTCTATGGAACAAACACAGAACACAGACACAGGCTTTGCCTAGTGAGGAAACTGTTGTTAATTTACCTCTTTTTTTTAAAACTCCTCTGCATGTTATACTACTACAAAGTTTTATAATTTTTGTGTATTTTTCTTATGTGTAGTATGTATATTGCAGCTAATAAACATTTTCATTTTCAAACACAAATGTTCATCACATCTCGCTTGCAATATTCTACCGTCGCATCCCAGTGCAGTCCCACCTTTATAATTTGAAGGGGATCAAAGCACACGTCGAGATAATTCAATTTCGGCATAATTTTATACTTACTTCGATACGGACTTTATTTGTGCCCTTATCAAAGGGGGTGCAGGAATTGAGTGAGGGTGATGACACGCTTGTTGTATTTGTCTCTTTTTAATATTACTCAATTTACAAAAATCATTTACTCAATCAAGCAGACAATCAGACCTAGAAATCAACTTCAACAAAACAAAAGTGATGACTAATTCATTGAAAAATGAAATAAAAGTTGAAAATACGTCGATAGAATTCGTCACCTCATACATTTATCTTGGCAAACAACTTCTTTCGAACATAAAAATAACGAACTGGAAGTTGAAAGAAGAATAAGAGGGACATGGAAAAAATACTGGGGCTTAAAAGAAGTTTACAAAAGTCAAATGTCAGTCAAAATCAAGAGAAATGTTATGAATACCTGTCTCCTACCATCACTCACATACGCTTGCCAAACGTGGAAATTCACATGTGATGTTAAAAACAAAATAAACTCATGCCAACGGAGCATGGAAAGAAGCATGATGAAAATTAGAAGAATTCAAAAAATTCGAAACTCTACTATAAGAAAAACAACAGGGGTAATAGACGCACTAAACTATGCTATGAGATTGAAATGGAGATGGGCGGGCCACGTAGCAAGAATGAGCGACGATAGATGGACTACTCGGCTGACGTCATGGCCAGGGCCCCAGGGAAATAGAAAAAGAGGAAGACCTAGAAGCAGATGGGCTGACGATATTGAAGGGACGGCTGGAAAACGGTGGAAAGAAAACGCCGCAGATAGAGAATCCTGGACATCTTTGGAGGAGGCCTTCACCATCAAATGAACCCGTACACGCTAATTAAAAAAATAAAAATAAATAGTAACATATATTAATAAAAATATAGTATGAAATTATAGTATAATATTTTAATTTAACTTAAAAATTAATTAATTTAAAAATTTGAATATGATAAAAATTGAAATGTAAAGAAATCTATCTAATACAAAAATTAAAATATAAGATTTATTGATTAAACTGAAGAAAAGTAGTATTTTATAATAAACTAATTGTAAAAAATGTGTTAATTTTGGTGTGAAATAAAAGGCTTTTTTATTTTTATTTTATTTATTTATTTATGCAATGACAGGTTTGGCTAATTGTGGTGCTGCTAAAAATTGTTTATTCGAAGCGTTTTTTGTCGTTAAACGTGCTCTCGGCGTTTGATGTGTCTGCTAATATTTTTAACAGACTTCCAAAAAGAGGATGTTCTCAATTCGACTGTTTTATTTTGTAGGTATGTATGTTACGCGAATCCTACTAATATTATAAACGCGAAAGTTTGTAAGAATGGATGGATGGATGGATGGATGGTAAAACCGCGGGGCGCAGCTAGTAGGTACTCCATAAACTGTGAATACGCGAAAGTTTGTAAGAATGGATAGATAGATGGATGGATGGGTGGATGGATGTTTGTTACTCTTTCACGCCAGAACGGCTGAACAGATCTGGATGAAATTTGGCACAGAGATAGATTATTGTCTAGAATAGCACCTAAGATACTTTTTGACCGCGGGTAAAACCGCGGGGCGCAGCTAATACTCCATAAACTGTGAATTGATTTTAATATTTTTTTTGTTTTGTAATCTTAGTTTAGATGGTCCCATACATGATTAAAAAAAAACAAGGTCTAGTAATCCGGGAGCAAACACGTAATACCAAGGCCGCCCTAATATTTTGCGAACGGCCCGGCCATATAGCCATACATTTCTAGCATGGCTGATTATGGCCGGGCTACAGTCAGAATATGGCCTGTAAGTATCTATTACGGGTAACAAGCAATAACAAGCAGTAACAAGCAACATTATGAAAAGAAATAAAAAAAACGCCCGGCTGCAATATGTTTTTATTTTTGACAATAAGTCGGCGTTTGACCACCAACTCGCCTGATGTTAAGCGACGTTGTGGTCTAAGATGGAGCACGACGACCTTTAAGGTACTTATTCATCCCTAGCCTTGAAGTTTTGTAGAGTGAAGAAGTACAAGGACGGCAGTTGAGTGAGGCGCTACAAGTGCGCTACTGCTCAGACCCGTCTTCGGAACGGTTACACCGGACTACATCCCGAAACACGACTAGGTCATTTCACGGCATGGCTTGGTCCGGTGGGTGGTAACTAGCCACGGCCGAAGCCTCCCACCAGAGTTTACTACCCGGTTAGCACTACCCGGGGACCACGTGTAGGGAATCAGAATAGATCACTTCTACGGACGTGGGTAGCTCAGTCCCCAATATGTGTACGTAATGTATGTTTACTCAAAAATGCATGTAATGTAGTCATTATTTTGACAATCTTGTTTGAGCAAAGTTGACTTTTCCGTTCTGTTTCAAGGAGCGGCCGGCAAAGTTTTGCTGGTCGCTCTAACAGGCCGGCAAAACATTGCCGGCCGCTATTTTGACGTTTCAATGTTTTAATAAAACTAAATGCAAAAAGATTTTATTTAAATTTTAGCGATGCAGCGCCTGGAGTCAACTGTCCGTGAGACTTATTTCAAGTCTTACTTACTACGGGTTCCAGCGAAACACAAGGCAGCACTACTCTCGCCTGAGTTCTGGCCAAAAGGGCTAGTGTTCCGGCGCTACTGGGAGGCCGCACTGAGAGCAAAAGCCCAGAAGAGATAGTTGATTTTATTGCTATTATTTATATGTATGTTAGTCTGTAAGGTATTTATTTTCTATGGGCCTCTGTAACTTGCATTGTATGCAAGTTATATTGCCTGAAATAAATAAGTTAATATTATTATTATTAAAACACAGCTGTTTGTATATAAAGAGATAGGTATAAAAAGATTTTATTCCATATTTGGCTGTATAGTTCCAACTACCATTGCTTAAAAAAAACCATAGAAGTAACAAAAGCGCGGGAAAGTCGGTGTTGAATTTTTGTAACTCTACTTTTCATAATTGTCATTTTAATTAAATTTCTAGTTAATTAATACATATTTTATTTAAATTACTTGCTGGTTTTATTAAGGTTAGGTACTTGCATTTTTGAGTAAAGCACTATACAAGCCTTGGCCCACTATGACTGCTTCGCTGGTCACGCTATGATTGCCTCGAGCTAGCCTAGCTACGCTCTAGACGTCCAGCTTGCTGTCCTCCCTCCATCGGCCATCATCAGCGCGACCAGCAAAGTAGTCATTATCGACCTCGGCAGTAATGTACTAAATGTACCCTACGTCATTTCCACTATCAAGACTATTAAAAAAAACACCTCACATTTCGAATTCCATGAAGCTGTTTAGGCTGTAGGGCGTGCCAAAGAAATCTCATACATACATACATACCCAATTACCCACATACATACATACACTCGAAAAACGTAACCTTCCTTCTTGCGCAGTCGGGTAAAAACATGGCCCATCTAGATGCCTATATCCTTCTTATGTATATCCTATATAATTTTATCGTTCAAAGGTTAATTGTGTGAACCGTACTGAACTCATTTACGAATTCGCCTGAAAACTTTCACGAAGAGCGTGATTCCAAAATTTTTAAAATCCTTTTTTAATCCTTCCTCATTGCGAATGTTGTGAATACCTATTCTGGGTATACAATCAGAACTGTACCTATTAGCTGTAAGAAAACTATTTTTTTTTAAATGTACCCGTACTGTTGGTATTCCTTAAATAAATAAACTAAAAAATTTCGAACCTCAGTCCGCATTCATAGGTTTTTAAACGTGATTTATTCTTTCCATCTTTCCAAATTTGGCACAGACATAAGTAGATTATAGTCTGGAACAGCACATTGGATACTTGTTAAGTACAGGCGTAACTGCGGGGCGCAGCTAGTAAAAAATAAGACGACAGCTGTCCTTCCACTTTTGACGACGTTAAATTTAAACCTTGTCGCGCTGTAATTTCATTTTGGCACCATAATTTTATACTTACTTTGATCCGGCATTTGTTCGTCAATTTATTATCCAAAGGGCTTTGATTTGCCAATTTTCGAGATTAGGGATGAAAGGGCTTTTAGCATTGTTAGGGTTCAGTAGGTACGAAATATTGCCACCTGTTGTAATATGGACGAGATTAGCACACCGGGATGAATTACGTGCAGAAGAGGACAGTGCTCAACGGGAGTCTGTACAAATACGTTGATATATTGATATAAAAAGATGTATGTCTGTGCAAATACGCTAGGCGACTACCGCTTTGCAAGAAGCATTTTTCTTTATAACAGACTAGGCATGCGTTTGACCACTGTCTCGCCTGATGGGAAGCGTCGACGTGATGGAAGGTGTAACACGCTTGCCTGGGGGATACCTATTCACTTTACTCTTTAACATCTCCGGATTGTAACTATATTTAGGTGGAAAGACAGACGCAGGCAACGAGTTCCACACCTCTGCAGTTCTTACGAGAAAAGTTGACTTGAAACGCTTAGTGCGTTTTGGCGGAATTTCCACCATAAGAGGGTGTCTCTTACTGGTGCGCCTGGTACAGTTATAAAAGAACGGTGGTGGCTGGATCAGGTCGTGCAGTTCTTGTGCACGCTCGCCGTAGTGTATTCTGCTCTACTGCTTACTGCATTACTGCTTTTTTATTAACCGACAAAACGGACAAGTCGACGCCTATACTTTTTTTTTGTAAGATCACGCATAAGTTTATACAGAGTAGTGGTCTGATGTTGATAATTCTTTTTTATTCGAAAGGGTTATACCTCAAAGTTGGTCCCATATAAATTTGAAAAAAAAAAAACAACCCTAAGGGTAGGAAAATAGGGGTTATTTAAACTCACACAAATTGTAATGCTGAGTTTACCTGTCGCATTCTCTTGTGTGTGGACATATCAGTCTCTGTACGTAGCTATTTTAAATGTAATCAAAAATTAGGCATGTAGTAATTAGTAGGTTATAGTCACAAAAATTGTAAAATAAAAACTCTTTACAAAAGAATGAACCATCGAAAAAACTGTAAAGCCAAAATTTATTATAAACGCGAAAGTTTGTAAGAATGGATGGATGGATGGATTGATGTTTGTTACTTTTTCACGCCAGAACGGCAGAACAGATCTAGATGAAATTTGGCATTGATATAGATAGTCTAGAATAGCACATAGGATACTTTTTAACCGCAGGTGAAACCGCGGGGCGCAGATAGTACTTTATAACTGAGTTCTTAAACTCATGTAAGGTTTTCCTCTTAGACGTAAAATGGGTAGAGCCGTAAAAATGGATAAAATGATTTTA
Source organism: Peribatodes rhomboidaria (assembly GCA_911728515.1). Lineage (NCBI taxonomy): Eukaryota > Metazoa > Arthropoda > Insecta > Lepidoptera > Geometridae > Peribatodes > Peribatodes rhomboidaria. The sequence continues at coordinate 8,459,502 of OU452195.1, read as the reverse complement.
ACAAAACTAAATTTTACTTATATGTATATCCGCAATTTAAAAAAAAAACCAAAACTTATTTTGTATAATTATTAATGAACCTGCTCACTAAATTTTTACGAGAATCAGTTATGAAATGCGACCTGTACAGGAAGACCAACGTCGGCCGCAAGGTCTACAGCTCATAAAACCTCTAGTTTATGTTTGCTTCGCTCGCGAGACGCGAAACGTCACGCGCCACGCAACGCCTTGTCTCGCCCTGAAAGAGGCCTTGGGAAAGAGGCCCTGATACCAGCGCTAGCCACTCAGGACAAAGGCACAAATTTACTTAGGGTCAACTGGGGCAAATGCGTCTGTTTGAGGAATTGCGTCTTTCGAGAATTACTGAAAAACCCTTCACAAATCAGGCGCCACCTAAATAGCTAAATTAATTAACACCTAAATAGGCAAATTGTATACCACCAAACGCATGCTATACCATTGTTATTGCAAATAAAAATATCTTTATCTTTATCTTTACCTGCATTTTTTTTCTATCTTTAGTTGCAATACTCTGTACAATATGGCGTTAGTTGTCGACTTTGTGAAGGGTTTGTCAGTAATTCTCGAAAGGAAAATTTTCTCTGGTAGGAGGCTTCGGCCGTGGCTAGTTACCACCCACCGGACCAAGCCAAGCCGTGAAATGACCTAGTCGTGTTTCGGGATGTAGTCCGGTGTAACCGTTCCGAAGACGGGTCTGAGCAGTAGCGCACTTGTAGCGCCTCACTCAACCGCCGTCTTTGTACTTGTTCACTCTACAAAACTTCAAGGCTAGAGTGAATAAGTACCTTATAGGTCGTCGTGCTCTATTTTAGAGCACAGCGTCGCTTAACATCAGGCGAGTTGGTGGCCAAACGCCGACCTATTCTTCATTAAAAAAAAAAAAAGGCACAATTGCTCTACAGACGCATTTGCCCCAGTTAACTCTACATTGTTGGCGCAACACGCACGTGGCTTATCACTGCTATCATGCTGAGGGACAGTGGGGGTGCTTCAGACGCTCCTCACTCCGCGCTGCTAATTGAAGAGCTGTAGCCGAGTGAGCATAGCAAACTTTTACAAGACAACTAGCTGCAGCCCGCGTTTGCACCCGCCAGATATAGGGTCTACTGGGGCAAATGCGTCTGTAAATATGCGTATTGTAAATCATAATATATGTAAGTATTGTATGTCATCTGCTACATGACTGGAGCCCGGTGTGTGGCGACAGGCTCGCCCCCTGTTACATTTGGGACTGAATATCGTCCGGCGAAGTGTGGGTGTTATATTACACCTCTGCCAGCGCCCTCGGGGGAAAGGCGTGACGATCCTACTAATATTATATCTTACTAATATTATAAACGCGAAAGTTTGTAAGAATGGATTTAATGGATGTTTGTTACTCTTTCACGCCAGAACGGCTGAACAGATGTGCATGAAATTTGGCTCAGAGATAGATTATAGTCTAGAATAGCACATAGGATATTTTTTAACCGCGGGGCGCAGCTAGTATGTTATATGTATTACTGACAAACCCTTCACAAATTAGGCGCCACCTACATATTTTTTCTGTCTTTAGTTGCAATATCTCTCTACTAGGGAAAGAACTTTCAGAATCAGTTCAGTAGTTTCGGAGACTACCCCTTACAAACAAATATACAAACTCACGAATGATACCTCATTTATAAATCAGAAATCAGAATTTATTAATAACTCCAATAGTTACACGTCATAGTTAGATAAATGTCAACAATACAAGAGATTATGAATGTAACTAAGTACATAATTATGTAATTAAAGTCAACAAAATAAATTGCATGCTTATTAATAATATGTATAACAACTATCCTAACTAATATTATAGATGCAAAAAAGTGAGTTTGTTCGTTTGTTTGTTTGTAACGCTTTCACGCCCTAACTAGTCAACTGATCATCATGAAATATTGCATACACGTTGTCTGAGATACAGAAAAGGACATGGGGTACTTTTTATCCTGAAAAAATACGTAAAGACATTAAAGAATATTTAGAGTTGTCTGCCTCAGTGGCTCAGTCGGTAGTGAACGTGCCTTCTGAGCTAGGGGGCGTGGGTTCAATTCCCAAACGGTTCCTGTGGGACCGCGGGTGAAACCGCGGGGCGCAGCTAGTCATTTTATAAAATAATTAAGTCTCTTATTTTAAAATAACGGTATCGCACGCGGCATGGTAAGAAACCTGACGGAATGACATTGATTCCCTGGAGTCATGGTAGGCCACTGGTGTGGGATGCCACATGCGTCGACACGCTGGCGGCATCCCATGTAACATCTACCTCCAGGACGGCGGGAGCGGCGGCAACATCGGCGGAAACCCACAAGAGGCGGAAATATGAATCCCTCGGTGATGGATACATATTTCTGCCTTTTGGGGTAGAAACTTAGGGCCCTTGGGGTCCAAGCGCATGGTTGCTCTTTAATGAGCTGTCAAAGCGTCTGATAGAGAGAACAAACGAGCAAAGGGTCGTGCTTACCTCGGTCAGCGAATTAGCGTTGCTATTCAGCGAGGTAACGTTGCCAGCTCTTTGGGTACTTTAAAAACCCGCGGAAACTGACTTGAGCTCTGTTTATATTATTTGTGATTTGTTATTTTTGCTAGGTTTATTTTAGGCTTATATTGTTATTTAAGTGATTGAATAAATCAATTTTTTTGATAGTTGGTAACTACAAAAAAAAACATTATGTTATTATTATTATAATGTAAAGCTTTACGCAGACAAAAAACTTTCTCCAGCAAAAAGTCTGACGCATGCGTTCGCGTTAAGTTGATGAAAACACAATCGTGTTGAGGCAACAGAATTTCGCGCGTGACGTATCACTGATCGCAGTTAAGGGTACTCCTGCTTAATTGGCTGTAGCATCGTGAGAATGAGCCCTTAAATAGGTACCTGGGAAATGGCTGGGAAGGTTTGTAAAAATTAGCTAAGTTTGTTTAGACTTTAATTTGTACGAAGAAAGAAAGAATGAAAACTAAAAATAAATTGTTCCTCGCTTTTCATCTGTAAAAACACACAAGGAACATAATTATACAACATGGCGTGTTGGTTTTGTGTGTTGTAATACTTAAGAGTCCCGCGACGCTCTGAAATTTCCATACAAACGCGCTTGTCAAATTTTTTGAAACCAATTGTCAGATTATGATGAAATTTAGCATGTACATTTAAATGAACTATATCTCCGCCCCTATGTTCTTGATTTTTAAAAAAACGTCCTCAAGAGAAAATAGAGCTATGAAAAATATCCGCATTTTTAAGGGGTCACTTTTGACTGATTTGTTCAATAGACAGACAAAGCAAATCAAAAATCCCTTTACATAGGGAGCTTTTCTACGTCATTAGCTTTTAAATGAATCCATAATATAAGGGAAATTATTAGTTAATTAAGAATGATAACAGAAGTGCAAAAGTCATAAAAAAAATTGAAATTGCACTTTGTCACTCTGTAGGTAACTTTAGAGGCTCGTCAGTATCTTTACTCGCTCTCTTCGCTCGTCGTCTTCTTAATACCTTAATCTCCTTGTACCTTAAGCCAATGCGAAGTTAGTCTGAAGTGGACTCTTAAGATTTCTGCCCGTCGTACACTTCGCCGGACGATATTCAGTCCCAAATATGACAGGGGGCGAGCCTGTCGCCATACACCGGGCTCCAGTCATGTATCAGATCACATACAATACGCACATATATTCACACAATGAACAAATTGGTGCGTGCCGTCGGCTGGGTTCGAGCCTCTGGTTTGAGAGGCGGACCTTCTCCCAACTAGGCTGCCATCGGTTTTGTTTATAAAAGGTAAATCACAATGTTAGTACCCTATTGTTTTAAATATCGTAAAAATAGTCAAGGCAAAGCTATAGCGTATGGTCCTCTCAATGCCTAAACTGACAAGTGTCAACATCAGAGGGTAAAACGCCACTAGATTAGAAGCAATTACGCCAAATGCCAGCTCCCCCGGCGGCGTTTAACCTTTGTCTAATGTCTTTATTGCCGGCTTCAATAGATGACATTCTCGATAATGTATTAGGTTAAGTGGATAATGAAGGATAGGATTTAGAAACGACTGCAGTCTAAAAGCCGAAACGTTCTAATCCTACTAATATTATAAACGCGAAACTTGTATGAATGGATGGATGTTTGTTACTCTTTCACGACAGAACGGCTGAACAGATCTGGATGAAATTTGGCACAGAGATAGATTATAGTCTAGAATAGCACATAGGATAAGCACTTTTTAACCGCGAGTGAAACCGCGGGGCGCAGCTAGTGCCTAATACATTAACATCAAAGAGTATCAAGTTATGACAGTACAGTTATTTGAGACAACTCCCTTTAGCTATAAAAATTGTATACATAGCCTCGAAATAGTTATACAGTGTTTTGTCTTTTAACGAGTTCAAAAATTCTAAAGAAAGAACAAGTAACATTATAAAAGCTCGGCTGCAAAATTTTGTACGCTATATGTCACTTCCACTATAAAGACGATTCAAATGACACCTCACATGTCGAAATACGAGTACATCCAGCTGATTAGCCTGCAGGGCGTGCCAAAGAAACCTCATACATACATACATGCACTCGAAAAACATAACCCTCCTTCTTGCGCAGTTGGGTAAAAAGACAAAACACTGGCTAACTATATTAAATAACTATATAAGGGAGATTATGTTTTAGATAGAACGCAGTGATTAGAGTTTTCGTGGTTCGTTCCGAAGACGGGTCTGAGCAGTAGCGCACTTGTAGCGCCTCACTCAACTGCCGTCTTTGTACTTCTTCACTCTACAAAACTTCAAGGCTAGAGTGAATAAGTACCTTATAGGTCATCGTGCTCCATTTTAGACCACAACGACGCTTAACATCAGGCGAGTTGGTGGTCAAACGCCGACCTATTCTACATACAAAAAAAAAAGATTTAAAGGTAAAGCGTTCATAGCTCCCGATTAATCGGGATATTAATGTTAAGGCTCTGCGTAGCCGAGTCGTAAAAGTCAAATTGAGAAATTACGCGAAGTTAAACCAAATTTAAAACTAGTGGCTCTACGAGCTGTAGACTACGTGGCCACCGTCTGTCCTTCTCTACAGGTCGCATTCCTCAAACAAGTCTCGTGATATTTTGTGAGCAGATTCAATAATCAAATAGTTTTTTTGTCGAGTCACTTTTTGTTTTTTTTTTTAAATGGCGGATTTTTATTTTTAAAGAGCTATAGGGCTATTCCTACGCGTGAGATGAGATTTTATCTTGGTCATTATAAGTAACTATTCAAACGAGAGCAACAAGGACGAAAAACAGTGAGATTCAAACTCACTCCGTAAGAATAGCCCTTCAGAGATTTGAGATTTTCATCTAACCTTTTTTCGTCTTTGTTGCTAATGTTGATATCGTTTGAAACGTCATAGGTGTGAGAGGAGGGTTATTCCTACGCGTGAGATGACGTTAGATTCTATCTTGGTCACTCTCACACCTATGACGTTTCAAACGAGAGCAACAAAGACGAAAAAAGGTGAGATGAAAATCTCAAATCTCCGAATAGGGTCACTGGATAGAGATCCAGACAGAATTCGTACATACGAAAGCGTCTCTTCGGGTGGTCGATAAGAATATGAAAGTCAAAGTCAAAGTCAAAATGTTTTTACTTAATTTGGGTATCAAAGATACACTTATGAACGTCAAAGTTTTATAATAGACTCGACCGCCTTGTTCGGATAAAGAGCCTCTACTCAGAAGAACAGGCAAGAAACTGAGGGGCATTATTTTTTCAAAGAATAAATAAATTACAGTCTCACAAATTTGGCTTACAACTAGGTAATATCTATAAATACTAGTGGCTACTTGACGGAAGTGGAAGGCTCCAGACATCTTTATCTTCTAATTAATTCTTAACCTTATAATACCCTCTTTTCATTAATGTAGTTTTTACATGTGATTTGAATTTTCCCTCAGTGAGCCCTGTTATATTTTTCGAGATTTTATTGTAAATCCCGATGTCGTATTGTAGAAGACAGATGTCATGTTGTTAAGGTGCTGAAAACATTAGAAGAAGAGCACTGAGCGGACTTCACTAAACCGGCAAGATACTGTTAATTGAGAATGAATGAATGTAAGTAAGTAATCTAAACTCTGCACTAAATCTCTATACTGTATGTTTTTTTCTGTTTGTAGGCTTTTCACGGCTGAACGGATCTGGAAGAAATTTAATAATTAGTTACAATATTTCACGAGGATGGTTTTTGGATACTTTTTTTACTAAATGAACATAAAAAAATTCGCGGGTAAAAGCTAGTTGTGTTACATATGTCAAAAGCAAGGAAAACAAGGGCGCAGCGAAAAATTATAAGCTTTAAAAAATCCTTTTACAAAAGAATGTCTTAGCAATTAAAAAAAACTTTCCTCGGACGGATGTAGAGTATCGTAGAGCTGACAAAGTGCCTGCTACAGAGGGTGAGAGAGAGCGGCGCGCGACGCACCCTTAACTATTAGGGTTGGCGACGTCTGCCTTTAAAATTATAAAAATTAAAATAGAGTGTAAATTATTAGTGTCAATTATTAGATTAGGATTTTTACATGTATTAAAGTAATTGTTAATAGTTATAGTTTATAATAGTATATAATAATAGTTAGTTTAGTCCTATTTAAGTTTTATTGTAAATTATTTTATATTTTTCGATTATCATTAATTTAAAATGTATATATTAAAATAATGTAATAAATAAATAAATAATGAGTAAAATAAGTAATATAATATAGTGATATAATAATAAATATGTAATAAATAAAATAGAGTGTTACATACAAACTTACTAATTAATCTTAACTATGCTGTAGAGTCAACTGGGGCAAATGCGTCTGTGGGGCAATTGCGTCTTCTCAGAATTACTGACAAACCCTTCACAAAGTCGACAACTAACGCCATCTTGTACAGATTATTGCAACCAAAAATAGGAAAAAGACGTAGGTGGCGCCTAATTTGTGAAGGGTTTGTCAGTAATTCTCGAAAGACGCAATTGCCCCACAGACGCATTTGCCCCAGTTGACCTCAGAGAGAGTTAAGCTAGTAAGCAGCTGTTTGCCGTATTATTGCTAATTGTTCTTCTAATATTTTTTAGCATTGATTAATATGTTGGATGTATTTGTTTGTTGTATAAGTATTTAGACTAACTAATTTAGATTTTAACAAATACATAAGAAATTTACTGATCTTAAGAGAAGCTCTTAAGCTTCCGTAAGTACTTATACTTCTGAAGCTCTTTTTAACTGACGTCAAAAAGAAAGAGGTTTCCAAATCATCCAAAAACGTTTTTTTTTAGTATGCCTATATAACTATTTTCCCGATTCCCTACTCAAAGACGCCTGAACCGTTTTTGGGATTTTTGTTTCAAGGTGTTTACCTACTTTCCATTTAAATTTTATCTAAATTGAATTCAGATGACAGGAATGTTGGTTTTTAAATATTAAAAGTTTTTTTTACAACAGACTAGGCATGCGTTTGACCACTGACTCGCCTGATGGGAAGCATCGACGTGATCGAAGGTGTAACACGCTTCCCTAGGAGATACCTATTATTAACTGTACTCTTAAGTTACCTATAGTTTGCTTAAAATAAATTACAAACCCGCTTCGGAGGGCTGTGGTGCTCGCAACAAAGTTTGAATACTAGTGTGAGTGCCAGCCAGTTCTTACTGGCCATAAGCAATTTACTTGTAATGTTATTTTTAGTATGTACCTCCTATAAATGATACTGTTTTTGTAAGTCCCTAAGTTTGTGTCAATAAAGAATTTATTATTATTATTAATATTGTCTGATTATTTCTAATTACCCATTTAAACAATGACAACAATGAAGTTGCGCACAGGATTCTTTCGTTTGTCCGAATTCGGTCCGGATCTCTGTCTTCGTTTAAAGGTCGCATTTCTTAACACGTTGCACGCCATAGGACCCACCGGTGAGCCTAGCGTACCTTTCCGTTCGGGCCAAGCCAAAATCAGGTAATCCGTAATTTTTATCAACTTGAGATTTTTATCACAAAGTAAATAAAATGCGATAATTCGTATGGAAAATAAAAATTAGCGACTTTTACCGCCTAGTTTTAGAGATATGGCATAAGGCTCACGGGTGAGTCCCGTGGCCTTCTACGAACGATTTTTAAATTTCCGTTCCCGGAGGCCGCGGGGTCACCGCGCGGCTCACCCCGTGCACTCGTTCCCCGGACGCAGCGATCGAGTCTAGCCCGCGAGCCAGGAACAAATTTATTCAATCATTTCCTCCCGGACGAAAACTCGTACAACGATTAAGATTTATCATGAAGCCTAGTGGGAACTCACTTTGACCAGCTCACGGTTCGGCTGTTAACTTCTTCACCATCATCTACATTAGTCAGATGTACACTTCTTAAAAGCTAGTTTTGGAAACGATTGACTATAGAAAAGTTATGAACATCCTCCGACTCCATCATCAGACCATGAAGCTCATTGCTCATGGTCCATATTAAATTGGCACCGAAGATACGCAAGTATACCAAATTCCAGTGCAATCGAACTTCAGGAAGTGGTTCTCATGTGACCTATACAAACATACATACAAAAATAATAACACGGCAGGTCAAATGCAGGCTTGTTTATTTGTTTGGCGGGGAATTTTACGCACTTAGCCACTTGATTGGACCATTGAATGAAAGCTTGTAAAAAGCCTAGCAGTATGCCAAGGAAAAACTGGTTAGTTGATGCATTCAAATAGGCGATAGAAGCTCTTGCGTAGCTCCTGCTTTGCAATCATCAGGGCATCAGCTGACGATATTTATACAGCCAGCTGACTTTTTTTTCGGGTTTGAAAGCTTTATCTTAACACAACACAATTTTCAATCGGAAGGAAATGACTGTTTTTTTTTTCTACGTGTTTGGGAGGCTTCTTCTTCTTCATGCTCTTCGTTACTGAAGGTCGTGCCCATCTCGAAATGCCTTCACCGCGGCGTTGACTAGCTGCTGCCAAACCACTCTGCTGTCGGTTTGTTTCAGGGCTACTAATATTTAGTAACGGAGAGCTGTAATCGTCTTTATTTGGTCGGACCATCGGGTCGGCGGTTGACCCCCTGGTCTCTTCTTGCCCTCTATCTTTCCTACAATAACCAGCTTGTCAAGATTATCTGGTTGCCTCCGGGCAATATGACCAAAGTAGCTCAGAACTCTTTGGTATCAGATTGTGGATAACCGTGACTTGACGTTGAGTTGGCTGAAAATAGATTTGTTGGTACGTTTTGTTCATGATATGCGCAATATTCTCCTCCAGCACCACATTTCAAAGGCTTCTTCTTTTCTCTTTGTTTCTTCTGTCCACTGCTCGTATTGACCTCATGGTCAAGCTCCTCGGAGCCGTAAAGAAATTGAGAACACGATACATCGCACAAGTCTCATTTTAGTGTTTTTAGAGACATTTCTGTTTTTCTTAATTCTATTCATCGTTGCTCTTTTAGCCATCTGCGAACATCTTCGAATCTCTCTCTCACAGCCTCCCTGATCCCTGTTGAGTGAGCACCATTTCCTGCAATGCATGCAACTCTACCTAACACATTCGAACGCCTTTGTGTATAATCTATATAATACTGCTAAACCCACCACCGGATTCGCTGCTGACGACCACAATAATTTATGATAAATCTATCATAATCATTTGTACGAGTTTTCGTCTGGGAGTAAATGATTGACCAAATTTGTTCCTGGCTCTGGAGCTATTTTGTTTACTTTGTTTTAACCGAATTCACCGGTAATTTTTAGGTTTCTTATAAAAATGATTAATTATTTTAACTAATGTGATATTGAAAAAAAGTGCCATTGTGATTATTAATCTTCATAAATAACTTTGAGAAGTTTGTAATTAAAAAAAAAATATTTTGTACTATACCGTTGCATGTAATTAGACCAAATCGTTGACCAACCCTAGTATCATAACAACAACCTTGATAAAAATGTGAGTTTCAACTGGATTTGAAAACCACGCTGTCCGATTGTGCTACAGGGCCACACGGCTCACTTCCATACGCGTTTTGTCTGGTAGCTGCTCTTTTCGGCTTGTGGGAAGCGTTTACATTGAACCTCGCACTCGGCTCACGGGTGACCCCCGTGGCCTGAATGGTTCAGTATGGTAAGGCTCACCGGTGAGCGCCATGGCCTGAACGGGAATACTCGATTTTTCCCTCGGCGTTCAACGTGTTAACCGATTATCTTGAGATTTTGTGAGTAGGTTCAGAAATAAATTCAAAAACTGACTCGGCAAAAAATCTGTAGGTATACAAACATATAATTATCGAACCTGCTCACAAAATTTCACGAGAATCGGTTGAGTAATGCAACTTGTACAGGAGTTCAGACGCAGGTCGCGAGGACTTGACGCTCACAGAGCCACTACCTTAATTGAAAAATAATATATCAATATATAGGTAAATGTAAATAGTAATAAATATATAGTTAAGAGACATTTGTGACTCATTATGTGACTGCTGATTATTATTATTATTTATTGTTTGTGTTTATTTGGGATAAAATGGTTGTATTTTATTATTTTTACCTATTATTGTTTTACTTATTGGAATTTGATTAACTAATGACATGAATAGTTGAATTATTAATTCTATAATTTAATTTAATTTTGTAACTTTTAATTATGTACCTACTTGCTCGTTTAATTTCCTGAATAAATGAATTTTTATTTTCCTGTTTTATTTCATCTCGTGCCACCCCTAACGCCTTGTTAAGGCCTGTCACCATTTAAGTCCCGCAACTAGGGAACTGCGACACAAACTTATATTTACCTCTACAACGATGCTTACCACATTGATATAAGGTTGAATATAATATGAACGGATGGTTGGTGCGGAGTTTAGAGTCAAGTGATTTCTTCAATGAAGACAGTTTAGTCCTGGTTTTAAAAATAAATTGTTTTTTACCCGGCTGCGCAAGAAGGAAGGTTATGTTTTTCGAGTTATGTTATTATTATTATATCGTCACGCCTTTGCCCGAAGGGGCTGGCAGAGGTGTAATATAGCACCCACACTTCGCCGGACGATATTCAGTCCCAAATGCGGCAGGGACGAGCCTGACGCCATACGCCGGGCTCCAGTCATGTAGCAGATGACATACAATATGTATATGTATGTATGTAATATGTAAATATGTGGGTGTGTATGTATGTATGAGGTTTCTTCGGTACGCTCTACAGCCTAAACAGCTTGATGTATTTCGACATGTGAGGTGTCATTTGAATCGTCTTGATAGTGGAAGTGACGTAGGATACAACATTTTGCAGCCGGGTCTTTTGTTTTTCTTTTAATAAACTTGTTAAGCTTTTATGTAACTTGCAATGTTCCTGGCCCACTTGCAAAAGATACCTACTCAATTTAATCCTTAAAAATAGAGTTAATTAATTTGGGGCTAAAATGTTATGCATGTCACATGAAACATACACACGTATAAAATTAGTACCAGTAACTAGTACCATCTAAGGAAGCAGTGGTCCTATTCGGAGATTTGAGATTTTCATCTCACCATTTTTCGTCCTTGTTTGCTCTCTTTTAAAACGTCATAGGTGTGAGGGAACCTAGATAAAATCTCATCTCATCTCACGCGCAGGAATAGCCCCTCTGGAGAGCTGCCAGGCTTCCATGGAGAGAAACATGATGGGAAAAAATCTATCAGATAAAATACGAACTACGATAATAAAAGAACATACTAAAACTAAAGATGTTACGATAACCATCAAAAAACTAAAATGGAAGTGGACTGGACACACAATTAAAGGTACAGAAAAGTGGTCACAAATTATAATGAACTGGCACACGGGACACAAAAAAAGAAGAAGACCATTTAAAAGATGGGTCGATGAAATCATAGATGTAGCTGGGAAGACATGGACTAGAAAAGCTTGGGACAGAAGGATACGGAGGCAGCTGGAATAGGCCTTTGCCAAAAGGCAAACATACGGGAGCTCGGTGGCAGATTAAAGGTTTAGCGTGTCGTATGCAACTTCAATTGTCTGCATAAAGGCTTATATTATTATTTTTATATTATTTTTAACTAGTACCAGTAGACTCTGAAACATCTGTCAGTGCATGGTATATTAATATACTCCGCCAGGTCGCGTGACCGGAATTATAGCATTCCGGTCACGCGAGCAACACGCAGTGACGTCAATCGATGCTTAAGCAAGACGGAAATATATCACTTGCAACTAGTTCGAAAGAGACGATGACAATGACGAGTGACATCATTACGTGTTTGCTCCCGGAATGTTAGACCTAGATTTTTTGGATGGGTCGGTCAAATAACGAAACATTCGGTCAAGCATCTCTTTTAGCAATTAAGAGGGCCGCGACGCTCTGAAATTTCCATACAAACGCGCTACTAAATTTTTTTAAAAACCATTTGTCAGATTGTGATGAAATTTAGCAAGTACAATTAAATTAAAAATAACTCCGCCTCTATGTTCTTGGTTTTTTTTTAAAAACGTTCTCAAGCGAAAATAGAGCTATGAAAATTATCCGCATTTTAAGGGGTCACTTTTGACGGATTTATTCAATAGGTAGACAAAGCAAATCAAAAATTCCATTACATAAGGAATGTTGTCTACATCATTAGCTGATAAATTAATCCATAATCCAAGGGGAATTCTTAGTTATTTAAGAATGTTTACAGAAGTGCAAAAGTCATAAAAAAATGAAATTGCACTTTGTCACTCTGTAAGTAACTTTAGAGGCTCGTCAGTATCATTACTCGCTCTCTTCGCTCGTCTTCTTCTTCTAGACGAAATGGCTATAGAATACCTTAAGCCAATGCGAAGTTAGTCTAGGTCGCCTAGGTCGAAGTTAGTTAGGTCGCCGGACAAAAGTAACACATTTATTCTAAATAAAGTAAAAATATTCAACTTCATCTCTTGATCCTAAAACCCGTCACCCCATTTTATACCTTTGATAAAATAACCCCCACTAACAAATCTAATAACATTTAATTTAATAATCCTTAATAATGACAAATTCGCCCTCTTTTCATAATAGAGATAATCACAATACACTTGTCAAAGAGTCACCTGTCAACGTCAGAATACTCCCCTGCCGGCCACCCTCTGATTTACCTATAGGTATTGATAATGATTAAGATGAATAATTTTGAAACTTATAACTTGATATAGGGTGAACTGGGGCAAATGCGTCTGTGGGGCAATTGCGTCTTTCGAGAATTACTGACACAACACACAAAAACTACACAATATTAGATTGTCATTCATAAAATTTTCAACTCGGAGTTCATTAACTGCGTTTAAAAATTTAACTCCATTTCCTTTGCCAGTGAGCCCTAGATTAAACTAAAAATTAAAAAACAGCACTCACAACTGAGCGCTTCTTTGGCTGGGACACGGTAATACAAAATACAGTTTTGTCATTATTCATCATCGTCAACACATTCCACCCACTGCTGAGTATAGGCCTGAAGCTGAGGCTGCTGAGCTTCGATCAGATTTACATAGGTATGAAGTATCAATACGAAAACCTAGCACCTTGAAAACCAGGCTTAGATCAAGTGCAAGCCTTGTTTCGCTGTCAGTCGCTCTCTGATCGCGTCGGTGTCACGACGCCTAAATGTGCTATAAGCACTTTAGCAAATCACCAACGTGATTGCAGACTAATAAGACTTGGATACGAATGAAGTTGTATGTTGTATTATTTTGAACAGAACGCTGTGTCGAAGTAGAACCTCACCACACCACGCCACAACCACGCCTCACCTCAGAAGAACAGGTAAGAAACTTGCCCGTTCTTCTGAGGTGAGGCTCCCTTCTAAAAAAGGCGGTCGAGTCATTGTTAAAAATCATTTTATACGTATATTTTTTACCTTTAACTTCAACCTTCTCAATTAGGGCCGTAGAGCAAACCTCTTCTGGGCTGCCAGGGCATTTCGACGCCCCTCCCTCGGCGACAGCCCAAGCCGAGGTACCTTAGAGCTGCCCTTGCGCTCGTCGCCCATAGTGCCCATTACTTAAGGCCCTTCGCCATCTGCACTTGTCTAATGCCCGGTACGCTGTACGGTGCGCATAGAGTCATTAAAGAAAAGCTAAGTGTTGAGGTACACTATAGGGACCTGATTTTTAATGAAACACGATATCATTGTATATCTGATAAAAGCTGTTGAGTATTTTTATCGCGTCATCCTTTCCAGTCCTGTGCAAGTTTCATCCACTACTTTGACCAGTCAGGCTGGTGTTTCCACCAGAGCCTTGACCGATCATCCCTCGATAAGCATCTTCACACATCTCTGCTGGAAACATAGTCTTAGGGTGTTTAGCCATCAAAATGAGCGGTGCGAGCGGTGCGAGAAAGTGTAGCTCGGGAAAAAACCCACCAATCCGATCACTTCATTAATCCTCTTCATTTGCTTTATTTCTTCAGTGACTTGAACGGTGTATTTTTAACGCCCGACGCAAAAATATTGGGGTATAAAATAATATTCATATTCATTTATTTCGTAAGTATTATTTACATGTCAAGATAATAATATTATCAAAAATGTATAAGTACTTAGTAACATTAGTACTATTCGGTAAACATTAAATAGTACGGTAATAATCTTAATATATATAAATCTCGTGTCACAATGTTTGTCCTCAATGAACTCCTAAACCACTTAACCGATTATAATAAAATTCGCACACCATGTGCAGTTCGATCCAACTTGAGAGATAGGATAGCTCAAAACGCAAACGAAGTCGCGGGGTGACAGCTAGTATTAATAATAAGTCATTGTACACTATACCTGTTACGAGTATTTACAGTTCAAGGAACTCTTTGAAACTGTAGAACGTCTGATCGACAAGCCAGCGCTTTAAGCGATTTAATATTCGATAATAATATAGTAATTTGACGTGTCTCTGTGTGTGTCTGTGGCATCTTAGCTCTCGAACGGATGAACCGATTTTGATTGTTTTTTTTTTGTTTGAAAGGTGAATTCGTCGGGAGCTATGTTTAAAGAAAATCGGTGTCGAAGGCTCATTTTATCATAAATCTATTTCCTAGCTACACATCCCCGCGCCGTTAAGAGTCCCGCGACGCTCTGAATTTTCCATACAAACGCGCTTGTCAAATTTCTTGGAAACTATTTGTCAGATTGTGATGATATTTGGCATGTACAATTAAATGAAATATACCTCCACCCCTATGTTCTTGGTTTTTTTTTAAAAAACGTCCTCAAGATAAAATAGAGCTACGAGTATGAAAAATATCCGCATTTATAAGGGGTCACTTTTGACTGATTTATTTAATAGATAGACAAAGCAAATCAAAAATACCTTTACATAGAGAGGATGTCTACATCATTAGCTTTTAAATTATTCCTAAATACCAGTGATTTGTTAGTTATTTAAGAATGATTAGAGAAGTGCAAAACTCATAAAAATTATTGAAATTGCACTTTATCACTCTGTAGATAACTTTAGAGGCTCGTCAGTATCTTTACTTGCTCTTTTCGCTCGTCGTCTTCTTCTAAACGAAATGGCAATAGAAAACCTTTAGCCAATGCAAAGTTAGCCTAAAGTGGTCGCCGGACTCTTAATTCTTTGGTGAAAAACAATATAACTAAAACAAATTCGGGACACTTCCACACGCGGTCGCCTGACCCCAAACTAAGCAAAGCTTCTACTATGGCGAAAAAGTACCCGAATTATCCCATCCAAATTGCATCCCATTCTTCAATAGATCAATCAAAACATACCAAAATCTTTCTCATATCAATTTGTCCGCTTATTTGACGCCTAATTGAGTTTATTAAATGTTTTTATTACAAAATCATAGCAATAACTTTCACCCCTCATAATTTGACTGTTCTCCTCCGCCCTGTTCCTATTTCACCCTTTCCTCGTGGGGTTGAACAAAGGAAGAATTAGACGGAAATTGTGCGCGTGATTCTGCTAAATAGGTTACTAGAAGGTTTGGTAGTGGCTTTATTAAATTTGCCTTTACTTTGAAGTTCTTTTCAAATCCATACTTCCATACTAACTTATCTTTTGACTGCCTCGGTGGCTCAGTTGGTAGTGAATCTGTGAAGCTTGGGGTGTGGGTTCGATTCCCAAACACAATGTGCAAAAATTTATGTGATTAACATTTGTGTTTGTTCTAGGTCGGGGTGTTAATATTTATATAAGTATGTGTTTAAAAATACATATGTATGATTCATCAGTCTCTGGCAGCCATAGTACAAGCTTTGCTTAGTTTGAAGCCAGACGACCGCGTGTGCAAGTGTCCCGAATATTTATCGAGCGAAACGTTCAGCATTGGCAAAACTGTTTTCGCCAATTTCGGCGTCTGTCCAAATTGTGTCCGACTGTCTCTTGTCGCATTTTCCAACCGATTCTCTAGACATTTTGTGAGCGGGTTCGATGATTACGCAGATTTTGTTTATGAGTCAGTTTTTGGTCTAAATCAAAAATTGGTTGAGAAATGAGACTTTTAGAGGAGGACAGACGTCGGTCGCGAGATCAACAGCTCACAGAACCACTAGTTTTATCAGTGAAAGAATTTTTAAGCTGGACCAGTTAGCTCATTAAGTACCCTCTGCAATAGTTATTTGTTATGCAATACTAAAAGTTTTGTTTTTACGCGCGTACTTGTATGAAACCTGAGCAAGCGAAGGACACTAGAATTAAAACCACGGGCGAAAGGAGTGGTTCAAATATTACGAAAAGTACGAGACGCCGAATAAATTTGCTGCCGAGAGACACACACACAACTTTTTACCTTACCACAGCCATGGTCCAAAAAACAAGGTCTAGCATTCAGCAACACGTAGTGACGTCATCGACAACCATCTTTTTGTCTATTCCAGGTATTAGGAGAGAAGAAACGATGGACGGGTTCTTCTCTCGCGACCCGTGATCACACTTTATGAATGTAGAGTGAAATTCCTCTTCATTGTTTCTGCTGTCCTGGTACCTGATATCTAGTACCGACCAAATCAATTTTCAAAAAATGCGCGAATAGTATGAAAAAATAGCAATCTTTGTGTAACTTTGAACAATCATAATTATAAAGCTTTGGGTTTTATGATCTCCTCGTTTAAACGGCTTGACCAATTTTGAATTGCGAGGTGTCCTTGAATTTTATTCGTCTATGTATCAGAGGCTTTACCAGGCATTACCATTTACCAGTATAGTTGTTGTTTTTCTTATAATAATATGGTTATATATTAATTTTATACTTAAAGGTTTCCCGACGCTCTGAATTTTCCATACAAACGCGCTATTCAAATTTCTTGGAAACCACTCGTCAGATTATGAGCAAATTTGGCATGTACAATTAAATGAACTATATCTCTGCCCATATGTTCTTGGTTTCGCGAAAAAAAAGCCCTCAAAAGAAAATAGAGCTTTAAGAAATATCGGAATTTGTAAGGGGTCACTTTTGCCTGATTTATTTAATAGATAGACAAAGCAAATCAATAATCCCTTTACATAGGGAACATTTACAGACTGCCTCGGTGGCTCAGTTGGTAGTGAACCTGCCTTCTGAGCTTGGGGGCGTGGGTTCGATTCCCACCTAGGGCAAACATTTATGTGATGAACATTTGTGTTTTTTCTATGTCTGGGTGTTAATATGTATTTAAGTATGTATTTAAAAATATCTAAGTATGTATATCAGTCCCTGGCAGCCATAGTACAAGCTTTGCTTAGATTGGGGTCAGGCGACCGTGTGTGGAAGTGTCCCGAATTTATTATTTATTAAAAAAATAGAGACTTATGTCTACATCATAAGTTTTTTAATAAATCCATTATACAAGGGAAAATTTTAGTTATTTAAGAATGATTAGAGCAAAAGTCATAAAAATGATTGAAATTGCACTTTGTTACTCTGTAGATATCTTTAGAGGCTCAGTCAGTATCTTTACTTGCTCTCTTCGCTCGTCGTCTTCTTCTAGACGAAATGGCTATAGAATGCCTTTAGCTAATGTGAAGTTAGTCTAAAGTGTTAGTTAGTCTAAAGTGTAAGTTAGTTAAAATAAAACCAAAACTAGTTAACTACATAATTTTTAATTCAAATCTTAGAGTATACATTATTTTTACAATTCATCTTAACGACGTTCCGTACATTGCATCGGATCATTTTCTTACAAAAGTATTCTTCTAATTTAACAGAAACTTACTTGTTCAATTTTGATAAAACTTGGAATGTAGGTACATAATGTTAAAACTATCAAAGTAAATACATGTTAGTAAGTTTTATTAAAAATCGATCTAGCAATTTGAAAAAAAAACAATTGATTAGTAGAGTTGGACATTTTTTATGCCACAGGTGTCAATCAACCGTCACCGTTCACCGTTGCTTGATACATCAACACATAGAGCATCACGGATACCTTGCCGACAATTTTTGTCGATCTTTGAGATGGTATTTTGACCAAACAATGAAACAGGTAGGCCCTGCGACCTGCCTGTTGCGATGATTGTCAACTGCGCGACCGCGAATCGTATCGCTGCGCAATAAGGTTCATTATTGCGCAGAACGAAAACGCGGACGAGACACGGCCAAAGAAAAAAAAAGGCTTACAAGTTTGACGTCTGTATGTGTGTGTGTGTCTGTCTGTGGCCTCGTAGCTCCTGAACGGATGAACTGATTTTGATTTTGATTTTTTTTTTTGAAAGGTGAATTAGCTAGTCGGGAGTGTTTTTAACTCGAGCTTTTTTTTTGCCATATGTTCTGTTATGTTATGTTGTGTTTTGTATGAAGGCGACATGTCTGCGCTCCGTCCGTGTCTCATCCACGTCCTACATCGTTAATTTAGTTTTGGCAAATAAATTTCAATTAAAAAAGAAAAAAAATCTCAATGATTTTATTTCCGAAAACCGATAATCTCTCGAGATTTTTGGTGGAAAGATTATTATTTCACAGCTTAACAATAAATTATTATCGACATTTATTGAGCATCCAAAATAATACTTATTGACTAGATTTTAATACAACGACTCAGATCAACCTAGAGAATAAGATGACGCACGGCGTATGATCTAAGTGAAGCCAAAAACCATCCAAAAACTACGCTACTGTGGTATAGGTACACAATACTCACATATTGACGCAAAAAAACTGCGCTATTCACTTGGTCATTCTTACCTC
The DNA here is from genome assembly GCA_911728515.1 of Peribatodes rhomboidaria. Taxonomy (NCBI): domain Eukaryota; kingdom Metazoa; phylum Arthropoda; class Insecta; order Lepidoptera; family Geometridae; genus Peribatodes; species Peribatodes rhomboidaria. The sequence goes on along the minus strand of OU452195.1, from coordinate 8,440,337 downwards.
GACATTATGTGCATTGGTTTATGGTATAATTTCGTGTACTTAAATATATGTGCATAGTGCATTATAAAAGTGTGGCCAGGGCTACATTTTGAGTGTAGTCTCTGTGCAGTTTTTTTACCAGTCAATTTTGAAAAAGCCGTTACATGAAACTCCATCTTTTCCTCTAGATTAATCTGAGTACTCGACTAGATTGTTTACGTTTGACTAAGAAACTAAAGACTCAGTTTTAATTTAAGTATACAAAACATCTACACTAATATTGCACTTACATTATATTAATTAATTTATACATAATGCTAAGATTTATTACTAAAATTGAAGTTCACATTTCATAACTTATTAAAGGTCTGACCACAATATAATGCGTTGCGGCAGCGATTGACGCGCGAAAAACATCTACGCGTTTGGTTTATTTCATAAATCACACTTTTGTTTTACGCAGCATTGCGATTGACGCAGTATTTATTCCGCACTAGCTGCGAGCGTTAAGGCCCCGTATAATCGCGATTCGAATTTCATTTTCTACCTGCGCATACGCGGATAGAACTGGCGAAACGCACGGACGACGGGGCGCGTACGTAGTGCAACAGCTATCTGGAGACCTACCACGATATCTTATGCTTACGTTTTGTTGTCGACGCTGCGCGACCGCTAATCGTATCGCCGCGCAATAAGGTCCACACTTATACTCACATTTATTCACAAGGAACGTTGCATACAGTACATGTGAAACATGCAGATAAATCTTTTGATTGATTTCATAATCAATAACCGTTCTTGCAGGATAGAGGATAAAATGGGCCATTCCCGAATTCCTCACTACTTACTCCAATGGGGATTTCGGGAATTATCGTCACTAATATTTTTCATTATTTTACTTCAACCTAATATAGAATATGAAATAGATTTAGACACAGTTATAAATGTAGCAGAATAGAAAGTAAATTACCAATAATCAATGTATACGCTGATGAGAGTTGGAAGAACTCGACTTTATGTCATCATAATTATATAAATAAATAAATAAATGTATGTAGGAGATACAGATAGGAGTATAGATATGTATTATATAAAGCAAACTCACTCATTGCAGATAAGATTTGTAGGACCATCTGGGATTATCGAATTAACTATTTCAGGTGGGAGCTCGATGCTTACGCTACAAAAGTATAAAACATTGAGTTATTATTATTATTAAGCCAAACTATCCGACTACGCAAAGGTGTGCTTCATAAGTATTTACGCCTAGCATCCCTTAGCAAAAAAAAAGCATCCCTTAGCAGGTACTTGTACTGAGTATTCCTATTATGTGCAAGCATTTTTCTATAATCTGTTGTTTTGCATTTCCGCCAAATTTACAAAAGTAGGTGTACTTTATGTTGTACGAAGTCGCGTACGTACACAAGCAAAGTACAGCTGCAGCGGGCCGCGGCGGCTTCTTTGACTTCACAACAACGTAGTAGCTTCTTTGACGGGGCCGGCGCGCGTTTGATACATAGAGATGTGTACTGTCTTTTTGCAATTTCTAGTACTCTAATATAAATTGGTTAAATGGGAACTTTTAATTCAATATGTAAAACGTAAACTTACTTATTATTATTATAAGCAACAATTGGTTCCACTGACGTCATTTAACTTAAGTCTTGATTGCTTGACCTAAAATTATGTAAAAAGTTATTTTTTTGTTAAATGCGTGAGGTCTTAAGTCGTTGTAAATTTGAATCATTATAATTTAGTCCCAACAAAAAAGGTAACTAAAGACGAACGAAAGAAATTCAGATACAAATTTTACGTTGCAGTGTGTCTCTATCTAGTTTATTTTTACACAACTTTGAACATGCCCTAAAATGAATGATCAACGTATTATATTTTTGGCTTTATTTGAAAAATAACGATCGCACGATAAAAATGGTTAATAAAACTAAAGCTGTAGAAAGAATCAAATTTATAACAACTCAGTCCTGTTTTTTGTTGAAAACGATCCGATAAAAAAATATTTCCCATTAAATTCAAGATGGCGGCTACCGCACCGGCAGTCTTTGGTTGCCACTTTGAATGTAGACTACCAAGGATCACCCCTGAAGGTTAGATAAGCAAGCAATCAGAGCAATAACATTGCTGACAGGGATTATTTTCAAGGCTCATAAATGCTAGCCCGTCTGGGCTCATAGGTCTATACATTACATTGGTCTATACATTAATTCTTCTGAGGTACTTGGTTGGCTAATATCAGTATTTGGTACCGTCATTTTTCGCTTCTCCGTCGAGGTACATAACGTCATCATAATGTATCTGAAAGTGTAGCATATAAGGTACTGTCATACCGTATACTGTCGGCGCGGCGGCGGCGCTCGACCTGCTCAACGCGAGGGCTCATGCTTTTGAAACAATCAATGTGGACTCTATTTATAGCGTGTTAAAGTGCAAAGTCATTTTACCAGTATGAATATTTAAAATATTCATACTGGTAAAATGTATAATAAAGTCACTATTTACAACGACCTACAATCTGCTATATTCAAGTTATTTATAATTTTCTATTATAATTAATATACGATGTATAATTATGTGATCAAATTATACGCCGGATCGTGCCACAGAGCGGCCGGGAACGACCTTTCACGTCGAGCGCTGCTCGACGACTAAATCGGATGTCGTAGTCAATTTCTTACCTAAGCAGCTTCATTTAATGTTGAAAATCGCATATCATATTTATGGTAAAATGGAATCGGTGCCTAGAATTAAATTTTCTTGCCGTTTCTATTGGTATTTAATCGTAAAAAGAACACAAATGCGAAAAAGTTGCTCGGTTAAAATTTAGAGGACTAATCTGGCTATTTAATTATCGAAAAAAAAGGCGTTGTAATCGCTGAAAATTTGGAGAACTACGCGCAAACAGTTTTTTTTAGGAACATACTTTTTGTGATTTTTTTTTTCCAAAATGAGAATGATTTTCAAAATTGTTCTTCGGTTAAAATTTAGTTGGTTGTTTTTTCTACCAGCTGTATTTTTTTGCACCTGATCATCATAGTTCTTCATATCAAACTAGGTGCAAACATAATACTTGTTTTCCTTGATTTCGTGATCATACGGCGCCTTAAAACCGCGGTTAAAAAGTAACCTATGTGCTATTCTAGACTATAATTTATCTTTGTGCCAAATTTCATCCAGACCCGTTCGGCCGCTCTAGCGTGATTGATAACAAACATCCATCCATTTATCTATAAGCTTCCACACATATACAAATGTAATACTACCAGTAAAATGTACCACTGTGATAAATCGTCTCGCTTTTCCCCGAAGGAGCAGGCGGGGGCGCAACACCCACACTTCTACGGACGATATTCATTCCCAAATGTAAGTAAAGGCGAGTCTCTTACCATTCACCGGGCTCCAGTTATGTAGCAAATGTCATCAAACACGCACATAATATTTTGTTTACATAGTTAACAAATTGATGCTTATACGGCCGGGAAGGAACCCGCGCCCTCTGGCTTGAGAGGTGAGTCTTCTCCAACTAGCTACAAAGCAATAAGTACACATTGATTTGACGTTGAGCGTAGCAGAAATCGCAGAGTGAGGACATAATATCTCTAATCAGGGGTTTACATGGGTGATTAAAGCCGCACGAATTTTTCTGCGCGGTGAAAAGCGACCTTCTAAATGGAATTTGGCTAGGTCGCAAGTGACTAAAGCCGAGTGATAAGTCGCAAGCGATTTGTGAAGCGACTCACGGCGAAAATCGACCCGTGTAAACCCCCCATTATTCTTTTTAGCGACGGCGTTTTCACTGCGAATGCTGCATAAAACAAAAGTGCACTTAAAATGAGGAAAACTAGAACATTGTAGTGAGAACCGTGGGCCGTACATTAATAATATTTTTAGTTGTAAATTACTGATATATTTATGTGTTATTACTAGCGGAATAGTGTTGTGAATACGTCTCGCCAACGATGTCGATGTCACTGTCGCTGTGCTCGCTCTCCGAGTCCGAGGAATGTCGCGTCTCTTCACTAGTCTGTGGACGAAATTATTTTTTATTACTGCTTCATGCTTCAGAATTGTTGTTACTAAAAGTTCGCGGTAAAAAGGAGCTTTAAGATCTCAATGTGTCCACAGCTTTTAGTCCGATTTTGCTAATAGTGAAATATTCGATTGTAGGCAAATATTCGAATATTAAAAAATGGTATTAAAATAAATAATCAGTTTGATCATTGGGATATTCTGAAAACCAGCTTTGCGTAGGCTTCAGCTTACTCAGTACATCGCTGAGAATATCCCAATTGCCTAACTACAAAAAAATATGCTGTTCTTCTTATGCTGCGTACAGAGCAAGGCCGGCGAGGGCCGGCGATGTGCTGCGTCTCGTTTTATTTTATTGAAACGAAGCGGGACGCTGCCCGTGCGTTGGCGTTCGTTGGCTTGATGTGTGTGTACCCAGCATTAATTTGTAATTTGTTTTTTTTTTTTAATTTTAGGCAATAAATACTTTTTTATTTATTTATTTTATTAAATAAATAAATATTCGAGACACACACGGACGTCTGACCTCAAATTAAGGAAAGCTTGTACTATGGCTGCCAGAGACTGATATACATACATAAGAGTATATATCTTTTTTAATAAGTACAAACTTAAGTAGACATTCACCATAGACACATGAACATTTGCCCTAGGTATCGAACCCACGCCGACAAGCTCAGAAGGCAGATTCCGTAGCATCTGAGCCACCGTGACAGTCAAAACGAACTTGCGGCAAAATTTTGTGAGGATCGAACAAGCAATACTACCTACCTACTCAATAAGTAATACCTACTCAAGAAATCGTCGGACAAACATTTAAACATACATCGTATGTGCTGATCATTAAATGATTTATTATGTACTGATGTATGTGACGAACTCATATTTTTCATCTAAATTTGTTTAATTTCAAAAAAATACGTCATATTACAAATATTTAAGTAGTTGACGTTGTATTAATAAAATATGAGTTATCTTAACAACGCTGTGTACAATGTTTTGTGTACAATTAGCAAAATTATAATGTTTTTTTTCCAAATTATTTTATTTAACTTTATAAGTGTAGTTAGTTAATTATTTTTGTACTGTAAACAACAAAAAAAATATAAATAAAATAAATACAAATGCTAGAATACAAATCCGAGATAACTCTAAGACCTCGCTTCCCTCGGTCAATATGTCAGAAAGCAAGCAAGTATATTTGAGAGTCAATTCTCAACTTTACCTTCCGTATTTCTGGGTGCTGCTGTTTCGTCGTGAAGTCTACTGCCGCTGTACCTGAGGACAACACAAATAGATAAATCGTTATCATCAGCCAAAGTCATAGTCATAGCCATTTATGTAAAGGTTACCTGGAAGAAATCGCTTTAGGCGATAAGGTCGCCCTTGTACTGCCGAAAAATGTATTTTAGTTTTTAAGAGTCCGGCGACCTAACTAACTTCGACCTAGGCGACCTAGACTAACTTCGCATTGGCTTAAGGTATTCTATAGCCATTTCGTCTAGAAGAAGAAGACGAGCGGAGAGAGCGAGTAATGATACTGACGAGCCTCTAAACTTACCTACAGAGTGACAAAGTGCAATTTCAATTTTTTACGACTTTTGCACTTCTGTAATCATTCTTAAATAACTAAGAATTTCCCTTGTATTATGGATTTATTTGTGTTTAGGTAATGTGTAATATATGTAATGTATCCCTATGTAATGGAATTTTTGATTTGCTTTGTCTACCTATTGAATAAATCAGTCAAAAGTGACCCCTTAAAAATACGGATATTTTTCATAGCTCTATTTTAGCTTGAGAACGTTTTTAAAAAAAACCAAGAACACAGGGGCGGAGATTTTGTTAATTTAATTGTACATGCTAATTTTCATCATAGTCTGACAAATAGTTTTCAAGAAATTTGAGTAGCGCGTTTGTATGGAAATTTCAGAGCGTCGCGGCCCTCTTAATGCACCTGAACTTCCAAATCAATTAGAAACTTCGAACAAGTTGATATTTCTTGTAAACTCTAAACTATTTGCTAGTTCCCACAATGGTTGGTACGGCAAGGGTCGTGAAGTTACAGCACAACTTCTAAGTACCAATTTACGCGAACTTTGACATTATTATAAGCTAGCTGCGGCCCGTGGTTTCACCCGCAGTTAAAAAGTATCCTATTTGCATTCTAGACTATAATCTATCTATGTGCCAAATTTCACCCAGATCTGTTCAGTCGTTCTGGCATGAAAGAGTAACAAACATCCATCCATACATTGTTACAAACTTTCGCGTTTATAATATTACTACCTGCACCCCGCGGTTAAAAAGTATCCTATGTGCTATTCTAGATAATATAATTATCTTTGTGCCAAATTTCATCCAGATCTGTTCAGCCGTTCTGGCGTGAAAGAGTAACAAACATCCATCCATCCATCCATCCATTCTTACAAACTTTCGCGTTTATAATATTAGTAGGATAAGATTAGTGTGATGGTTCACTATTTTGGCTATAATGGCTTACACATAAGATATAGATATATACCGCGGCGGACTTTTTTGTAGGACTATCATTTCCATCATACATTACACATGTGTAACTCTAGCGGTTTTGCCAGCGCACGCCAGAATAGCTCGCAGATGGTAATTTTTTCCTACTTACTTGACACTTATCGTCATATTTTGGACAATTCACACAATATCTTTATAAATTGTAGCCTATGTGTTATTCTGATGTATAAGCTATATTATTGTAAAGTTTCATTAAAATCCATTCAGTTTCACGTTTTCACGTGAAAGAGTAACAAACATCCATTCATCCATCCATATTTACAAACATTCGCGTTTATAATATTAGTAGGAAGTAGGATAGGATAGTAGGATAGGATAAGCGATCTGCCCCGACTTCGCGCGGTACCTTTAACCCTTCCGAGAATATTATCTAACTGATGGTGAAAATTGCATCGAAATTTGTTGCGTGGTAACGACTTAGCAGTAAAGGGTCACATGGGGTAAATGCGTCTGTGAGTGAATTGCGTCTTTCGAGAATTACTGATAAACTCTTCATAAATTAGGCGCCACCTACATCTATTTTTAATCTTAACATATTCAGGCGATATTCAGTCCCAAATGTGACAGGGGGCGGGCCTGTCGGTGTATGGCGACTGGCTCGCCCCCTGTCACATTTGTGACTGAATATCGTTCGGCAAAGCGTGGGTGGTATTACACCTCTACCAGCCCTTTCGAGGGATAGGCGTAACGACGATATGTTACATACTATTTTTGACCGAAGAAATGTTTTTTGAATTAATTATGATAACGGATTATTATTCATAATTTGACAATTAGTTACAGTATATCACGAGGAGGGTTTATGGATACTTTTTTCTGAATAAACGCGAACGAAGTTTCGCGCAACAGCTGGTAAGTAAATAAAAATAAAGAAATCACGATGTAGCAAAAATGTGTTATGGCGTAGCAGCACCGTAGCATCATCTACGAAGCATACGAATCTCCGTAGGACTATGTAGCACTGAAACTTATTGGTGCTACGAATTTGCTCTACTAAAACTAGTGGATGGATTGTACTAGCTGCGCTCAGTGGTTTCACCCGCGGTCCCACCGGAACTGTTAGTTTTTTACGGGATGAAAGGTATCCTATGTCTTTTTCTGTATCCATGACAACGTGTTTGCAAAAAGGTTGAAACAAACGAAGTTTTTTTTTTAAATGTAGAATAGGTCGGCGTTTGACTACCAACTCGCCTGATGTTAAGCGACGTTGTGGTCTTAGATGGAGCACGACGACCTATAAGGTACTTATTGACTCTAGACTTGAAGTTTTGTAGAGTGAACAAGTACAAAGACGGCAGTTGTGTGAGGCACTACAAGTGCGCTACTGCTCAGACCCGTCTTCGGAACGGTTACACTACACAGGTCTACATCCCGAAACACGACTAGGTCATTTCACGGCATGGCTTGGTCCGGTGGGTGGTAACTAGCCACGGCCGAAGCCTCCCACCAGAGTTTGCTACCCGGTTAGCACTACCCGGGGACCACGTGTAGGGAATCAGAATAGAGTACACTCCTACGGACGTGGGTAGCTCAGCCCCCAAAAAGTCAAAGTCAAAATCTTTATGTGCATGTTATAGTGGTACATGGTCTCAGGTATTAGGTATTACGTCCAAACATTTCCAACCGTCATGCGTGCAAATTAATACATAATATCCATCCTGAGAATCGGATTATACATATTCTATTATATTATAAATGTATGTTGTATTATACAATAATAATTAAAATGTATTATATTATTAATTATCTACTTACATCATTAAAATTAAAATTTGACAAATAATTTATACCTACATACTCACTTTATTATATATATATTATTATATATATATATATTTGGATTTTTGAGCTAGCTCAAATGGACTAACTAACTACTTTAAACCCAAAAAAAGGGTTCGTGAAAAACAGCGAGTAATCCGCAGGGTGCAGCTAATCCGAACTAATATTATAAAATCGATCAGTATATCTGTCTGTTTATAGACTTTTCATGGCTACACGGATCTTGATTTTTGAAAATGTTACATTAGTTCACGAGGAAGATTTTTGGATACTATTTCCTGAATAAACGCGAACGAAGTCGCGGGTAATAGCTAGAATAAATATCAAGCTAAATATAAAATATAATATAGAAGCTAGCTAAATATCAGTGATAGTCCCTACCCGATACGCCGCTCGTCAATCACGTAATTTCGAGCCGACCTCAAGATGGCGACATCTAATTTGACAGACGCTTTAGCACCACAAGTCAAGACGTTGAACGCTTAGGGTTGTCACTAGCCAATGAGGGCAAAGAATTCAGGTTCCTATATCTGAAAAACTTCACGCTAGGTGGCAGCACTTAGACGTCAGGTTCAGTGAACTAGCAAAATAGAATTCCATTTTTAAAAAGAAAAGAATAACACAAATTTGACACTTTTGACAGCTTACGTAGCGCGTTCTAGCCGCAGACAAAAAAATTGAGAACCCTCATTGATTGGATTAGGACGATGTTTAGTAACAATAACTATTAGATTATTGCTTGCGCCTGCAATTGGCTGCTTGCGTGAGCCATTCTAACATGACTCTAGCTAGGCGTTGTAGGCTCTGGAGTTTTGATTTTACGGTGGTCAGTTGTGTGCTGGGCCACCATACAACCGATACATTGGTTACAGACGGTCTGATTACTGACGTGTTTAGCCACAGTATGATTTTTGGATTTAGACCCCGTCTTTTACCAAAGAGTCTTCTACACTGATAAAAAGATTTACACGCCTTTTTACTTTTGTTTTCTATCCAGTTTGTTGTCAAGTATTACGCCTAGGTATTTGACTTCTGTTGATAGTGTGAGCTTAGCGTTGAATACTATGGGTATAAGTAATACTTCATACTTTTATACAATTTAAAATAATGAAATGAATGATTGCAACATTTTTAATACGAAAAAAAAATTCGACCCCTAATTCGATAACTGACAACCCTGCTCATAACAAAGTTATTTCGCAAAGATGGCCGCCGTCTTGGTCGCCTAGCAACCCAACGTCTTGGCCCACTCACCTACAAATACCTACCGTATTACCATCCATTATGGTCGCAAATCTCATGCAACCTGTTTCTTTGCAAATATGGGTGTTGACAAGATGGGAAGCGATCGAAAATATGCTGTAGTACAAAGATTTAGGGGTCATTATGGAGTGGGGTAAGGTAATTTAATTTTGGAAGAAAGTGGGTGTTTTCTTGAAGATGGGAGCGAAATATGGCGGTGTGAGGTTTACTTGTGAAACGGTGCTATAAACATTTTATTTTTATTTATTATGTAAGTAATATATTTTTGAAGAATAGATATCTTTGTTCTATAAAATTTCGTCCCTAGGAAAAAAGCTTGGGAGGTAGGAGTTAACAGAGGGAATCTTATAAGGATTCCGTTTTTTCCTTTTCAGATACGGAACCATTGTTTAATTGTTTAATAACTAAAACGGCAACATGCCAATTATATTAGTTAATATAAAATAATGAATAACACAACAAGTCAATAACAATAATTCAACATTGAATTGTAAAATAACATGTCAATAACAATAATAATAAAAATAATAAAATAGAGACAGACAGACCTATAGAATATGGAAACTAAACTTATTAGAAACGCTACGAGACTGCTACGGCGTAGCAACTTCTACGGGACTACGGTGCTACGCTAACCCAAGGCTTCATAGCGAAAGTTAACAAACAATAAATCTTTATTTTAAAGCCCACCTAAAGTATCTAATTGACACTACTGTTTGAGCCAAACGGCTTATTAACAATGACTCGTTGGTTGAATCCAAGCTTCAGAGCTTGTCACACCGGCGTGAAGTGGCCAGTCTGTCGGTATTCTACAGAATACACTACTGCGAGTGTGCACAAGAACTACACGACCTGATCCAGCCATCACCGTTCTTTTATGATTGTACCAGGCGCACCAGTAAGAGCACCCTCTTATGGTGGAAATTTCACTAAAACGCACTAAGCGTTTCAAGTCAACTTTTCTCGTAAGAACTGCAGAGGTGTGGAACTCGTCGTCTGCGTCTGTCTTTCCACCTAAATATAATTCGGGGGTGTTTAAGAGTAAAGTGAATAGTTATCTCCTAGGCAAGCGTGTTACACCTTCGATCACGTCGACGCTTCCATCAGGCGAGCCAGTGGTCAAACGCATGCCTAGTTTGTTGTAAAAAAAAAACTTTAGTCGAACACGTCTGTTTTTAGGTAGGCTTGAAGGAGGTCAGCTCCCTCCCTCCTTATCCTATCCTAGATCCTAGATTAATATCCTAGATCCGCCACTGGGCCATCACAGATACGTTGCCGACTCTTAAGAGGGCCGCGACGCTCTGAAATTTCCATACAAACGCGCTACTCAAATTTCTTGAAAACCATTTGTCAGATTATGATGAAATTTAGCATTTACAATTAAATTAACAATATCTTCGCCCCTATGTTCTTGGTTTTATTTAAAAACGTTCTCAAGCGAAAATAGAGCTATGAAAAATATCCACATGTTAAGGGGTCTTTTTTGGCTGATTTATTCGATAGGTAGACAAAGCAAATCAAAAATTCCATTACATAGGGAGGTTGTCTACATCATTAGCTGTTAAATGAATCCATAATACAAGAGAAATTCTTAGTAATTTAAGAATGATTACAGAAGGGCAAAAGTCATAAAAAAAATGAAATTGCACTTTGTCACTCTGTAGGTAAGTTTAGAGGCTCGTCAGTATCATTACTCGCTCTCTTCGCTCGTCTTCTTCTTCTAGACGAAATGGCTATAGAATACCTTAAGCCAATGCGAAGTTAGTCTAGGTCGCATAGGTCGAAGTTAGTTAGGTTGTCGGACTCTTATGGACTCTTATGTACTTGCGCTGAATGTGATAATTGCTAAACTCCTTGCTTAAGGCGCCGTCATAGCACGATTATTCACCCACACACACGTTTACTTAAGCCGCTTCAGTTAGAGTTGAAAGTCGTATATCATATTTGATGGTAAAATGAGATCGGCGCGTAAAATTACATTTTTTTGCCGTTTTTATTGGTATTAATCGTAATAAGAACACAAAATAAGAATAAGCTGCTCGGTTAAACTTTAGAGAACTAATCTGGCTATTTAATAAAGGAAAAAAATGTGGTGTAATCGCTGAAAATTTAGAGAACTACGTTCCGATAGTTTTTTTAAGAAGATACTTTTTGTGATATTTTTTTTCCAAAATGAGAATGATTTCAAAATTGTACATCGGTTAAACTTTAGTTGGTTGTTTCTTCTACCAGCTGTATTTTGTACCTGATCATCATAATTCTTCATTTTAAAGTAGGTGCAAAAAATACTTGTTTTTAGTGATTTCTTGTAATACGGGGCCTTAACTGTTTTTAACCTCTATAGCAGAATATTCGCTTATCGGGCACGTAAAGTTAAAAATCTCTTAAGGAAAGTTTAATATTTGTGCTAGAAAATTAAGCTAGGAGCTAGCTAGGTGTCCTTTAAACTAGCTAAACAAACAAAACATTAAAAAAATATTGGAATTCTTGCACACACTGTCGCTTGACCTCAAACTAAGCAAAGCTTGTACTATGGCGGTCGAAGACTGATATACATACATACTTTTTTAAAATTACATACTCAAATACATAATAACACCCAGACATAGCACAAACACAAATATTCATCTCATAAATGTTTTGCTCTAAGTGCATGGCAATCGAATCCACGCCCCCAGGCTCAGAAGGCAGGTTCACTACCAACTGAGCCACCGAGGCAGTCAAACATAGGCAATTCTTATCTTCACTGCAAGTGGGTTTTAAAGCTTGATAGGTAATGGACGAATTTGCAAGTTCGTTTAAGAAAATGGGAACCCACCTCTCTGTTGCTGCTGCTGCTTCCTGAGCTGCTTCTTGTGCTTCATCCGTCTGTTCTGGAACCAAGTCTTCACCTGCAACAGATTTAGACTGTTGAGATTTAAACTGACTAAGCTACCCTACCCCTACGGAAAAGACGTGAGATTGCAGATGTAGTAATGTTAATGAAAATAATGCAGTCTCAAATTGATTCACCTGAACTCCTCTCCAAGATAGGTATAATAACACCCTCACGCTCTCGTAGGCACCAAAAACTTTTAAATGTCCCCCAATGTGCTACCAACTATAGAAGAAATTCTTTCTTTGTCAGATCCACTTCCACTATAAATAGCATGGACTTGTCTGAATTTGACCTTTTCAACTCACCGGTATACAAAGTTCGCAATTCCATGAGTAATATTTGGTTTGACGGCGGCTCTTAGCTTCTTATATATTATAACCCCTTAGAGGACTAGTTTTGATTTATACATTGATTGTAAACAAGTTGTGTAAGTACTTAGATTCTACATGTGAAAACTAATTAATGGTGCGTACTGTAATAGTAAATTAGTCAATCTATTTTTCTAATTTACTATTACAGTATGGATAACACTGTATGTTTTCCAAAAATAAATAAATAAATAAATAAGTCAAATAAGTCAGTTTTAGGCAACTGCGTTCGTTTTTACAATAAAATCCCGAAAAATATAACAGGGCTCACTGAGGGAAAATTCAAATCAGATGTAAAAACTACACTAATGAAAGAGGGTTATGCGGTTAAGAATTATTTAGAAGACAAAGATGTCTGAAGCCTTTCACTTCCGCCAAGTAGCCACTAGTATTTATAGATATTACCTAGTTGTAATTACATTTACCTACATTTGTGAGACAACATTTATTCTTTGAAAAAATAATGCCCCTCAGTTTCTTGCCTGTTCTTCTGAGTAGAGGCTCTTTATCCGAACAAGGCGGTCGAGTCTATTTAAATAACTTTGACGTTCATAAGTGTATCTTTGATACCTAAATTGAATAAAAACATTTTGATTTTGACTTTGAACAAATCACTCTTATATATATTGTAACTAGCTCCGCAACGTGGTTTCACCCGCGATATCTTAAAAACTGAGATGAAAGGTACCCTATGTCTTTTTCTGTACCCGTGATAACGTGTGTGCAAAATTTCGTGATGATTGGATGAGTAGTTTAAGAATGAAAGTGTTACAAACAAACAAACAAACAAACAAACTTACTTTCGCGTTTATCCTAATATTAATCCTAATCATTATTATCATCATTATTTGTTTGTTTGTAACGCTTTCACGTCTCAACTACTCAACCGATCCTCTTAAAGTTTTGCATACACGTTGTCGGGGGTAGGGAAAAGGACATGGAGTACTTTTATCCCGAAAAAGCCGATTCCTATGGGACCGCGGGGAGCAGTAGTAGTATGAAAAATTATAAAAGTCAGGGTTTCTTTTCGTTCGATAATAAGCTTGCGTTTGCCAACCATCGTCGCCAAACGTTACAATAATTCTATCTACGATAGAGCACGCTTGCCTAGAAGTCTACGCCTAAAAGAAACTTAAACGAAAAACATACGAGTACAAATTATATTAGAACCAATTCTAAATTAAATAAATCGTTTCGATGAAGGACATGAACAAAGACAATCTCTGAGCACTTAACTACAGTGACTTACCTTGTCACTGTAGTGCTCAGAGATGGGTGATCGGGAGTGAAAACTAAAACTGAGCGCTACCATGGTTCGAATGACATGTTACATCGTAGGCCCTGGGACCCTATTCGGAGATTTGAGATTTTCATCTCACTTTTTTTCGTCCTTGTTACTCTCGTTTGAAACGTCATAGGTGTGAAAGTGACCAAGATAAAATCTCATCTCATCTCACGCGTCGGAATAGCCCCACTGGTTGTATGTTTTATACCAACAACCAGAGCAAAGAGGTCTCTGGTCGAACTTCAAATTCTAACATCAGGGCGGTTATGAACCTACTTTCCTTTTTTTAGTCCTTTGACAAGTGTTACTACACAATTACTGACTTTTTAGATGACAGGAAATTTGATGCAATATGTTCAACCTGACTTTTGTAAAATACTCGTACTCTGACATGAAATACCTTTAACTCAATTATTAATTATTATTATATTCATTAGCTCTGACATTTTAAATTATTATTTGTATGCCGCACCGGGCCAGGACATGTGTACTACCATATTTTAAGATCTGTTTGTTATCCTGTATGTTGTATACTAAACCATGTTCTCACAAATAAATGAATCTTAAATCTTGAATCTTGAATCTTGTCCTGATTAAGCAAAATGTGAGCGGCTGACTGTCTGCCGGCAGACTCTGAGTCACGTATCGCGTATTGATCGTATCGCAACGCTCAAAGCGTTGAGCAAGCAGCGTACTGTAGCACACAAAATGCGAATCAGTCGCTTGTCAGCAAGCGTTACGCAGCAAACTGAGTATGCGCGTACTCGTTACGCGCTGTTCGGACACTCCGTTTATGTTTTACAAATATATAAGACGGCGAACAGTCTATTCGGAGATTTGAGATTTTCATCTCATCTTTTTCCGTCGTTGTTGCTCTCGTTTGATACGTCATAGGTGTGAGAGTGACCAAGATAAAATCTCATCTCATCTCACGCGCAGGAAAAGCCCCCCTGGAAGCAGCCGCTCACAGTTTGCTATGTTTACAACGAAGCAATACAGAAATAGTATCTTCGGTATGGATGTTCAAGTACATAATAAGATTCCACAGAAAATAAAAGATAATAACTCATTTATTGTACTTAAAATGAAATTGAAACAGCTTCTGCTTGAGAAGACATTTTATACGATTAGGGAATTTATTGACGATGAGACTTTAGTGTAATAATAGTATTTATCCTCCACGTGACATAATATTGTATTTAATTTGATCTAATTAATGGTTTTTAAGATTGACATCCTAACAATGACATGATATTTGATCACCATTTCAATTGCCTACCTACTATGTTCTAACTTTTGCACGCTCCATAGGTGTTGAATTTAGTGAGACTCTTATGTATGATCAACTATACTGTATATATTTCTGAAAATATATGATTTTGAATTTTAGTACAAAGTCTTACTTACGTAGTATTTACCATTAAAATAAAAGAAATACCTGTGTTTCGGATAGATTGAGAGCTCCCGCTAACTCTACTCGTTCTGGCGTGGACAGGTAGCGCTGCGATTCGAACCGCTTCTCCAAACCTGTATTAAATAAATAAATAAATTCGGGACATTTTCCACACACGGTCGCCTGACCCCAAACTAAGCAAAGCTTGTACTATGACAGAATTCGTTGCAAGGTTTAGGAGTTAGCGGATATCCAGACAGAGATACAGATAGATGCGGTGAGCGACTTTGTTTTAAGCTTTAAAAGGGTGGAACGTAGTATTTTTTTAATACTAGCTGCGCCCCGCGGTTTCACCCGCGGTTAAAAAGTATCCTATGTGCTATTCTAGACTATAATCTAACTCTGTGCCAAATTTCATCCAGATATGTTCAGCCGTTCTGGCGTGAAAGAGTAACAAACATCCATCCATCCATTCTTACAAACTTTCGCGTTTATAATATTAGTAGGAAGTAGGATAGGATCTATTAATTTTTTTATACAAGAGTGGCCAACAAACAGACTGCCCGCCTGATGGTAAATGGTAACACCTTCAACACTAGCGGTTGTTGAAACGTCCCAACCCGGTAAGAAATATGTAGACAGCCTTTTTGAAACGCTCAATGTCGTTGGCGGGCGAAACGTCTATGCTTCAGTTTTGAAAAAAATGCTTTCGAACCTCCGATTTTTGTCCGGATCTCAGTCTTTCTCTACTGATCGCATTTCTTAACTCATTCTCTTGAAATTTTGTGAATAGGTTTAATAATCGCTCTTAAGCGATAAGACCGCCCATTGCACCTTTATTTTTGAGTGTTTAGTTTAGATTTATTTGGTGTCAATAAAGAGTTTTTGTATTGTATTGTATTGTATTGTAATAATCGACCGAGCGAGCGAAGTATATCTGTTTTAGCTTTGACTAAATGATTTCGTATGTCCTGATCTCAGTCTTCGTATACCGGTCACATTTTTCATAACCGACTCTCTTAAAGCTTTGTGAGTAGGTTCTAAAACTATAAAGAATTTAATTTAATTATTGTCAGTTTTTGGAAAATTTTCACACATACTATATCGTCACGCCTTTCCCCCGAGAGGTGTAATACAACACCAACACCTCGGCGAACGATATTCATTCGCAAATGTGACAGGGCGCGAGCCTGTCACCATACACCAGGCTCCAGCCATGTAGCAGATGACATACAATACGCACATATGTTCACACAATGAACAAATTGGTACGTTCCGTCGGCTGGGTGTGAACTCGCTCCCTCTTGCTTGAAAGACGCGCCTTCTCCAACTAGGCTATCATCGCTTGTCAAAATGGCGGAGACTTAACAATTTTGAAACGTATACTGGCTTTATAAGAACTAGCGACCCGCCCCGGCTACACACGGGTGCAATGCTGATACTAAATATACCTACTACAGAATTGGTTTATTTACAATTTTGTAGACCATTTTAAGATGTACATTATTTCGATCTATCTCGTATCAGCGTTTGCAATGTAAGCCCAAAAAATGTGTTTATTTACAACATCACATTGGAAACCTCTAAAACGATCAGTGTATTTATGTATTATGTATGTATTATACATATAAACCTTCCCCTTAAATCACTCTATCTACTAAAAAAAACCGCATCTAAATTCGGTGCGTAATTTTAAAGATCTAAGCATACATAGGGACAGACAGAGAACGGGAAGCAACTTTGTTTTATCCTTATACTAGCGACCCGCCCCGGCTTCGCACGGGTGCAATGCTGATAATAAATACACTACAGAAAAACTGTGAACGTTGTATATAAAAACATAGCGGCCCGCTCTGGCTTCGCACGGGTATAAACAAAAAAATGTTATTGTGGGATATCCATAAGAGATAGACATATACCATTGCGGAGTTTTCTCTAGACCTTTTCAATGTGTACAAATAATTAGTACATTATTTTGATAAATCTCGTAGGGTTCAGCCTGCGTTTACAATGTAAGCGGAATAAATTGATAATTAACGACATCACATTAGAAACCTCAAATATAACAGTATTTCTCCACTATTTAATGGATGTTATTATACATATAAACCTTCCTCTTGAATCACTCTATCTATTAAAAAAATCGCATCAAAATCCGTTTCGTAGTTTTAAAGATTTAAGCATAGAAAGGGACATAGGGACAGAGAAAGCGACTTTGTTTTATACTATGTAGTGATATATCTTATATCTTATATCTTTAAATGAGCAATTCTTGTATATATATATATAATTGGAATCTCGGAATCGGCTCCAACGATTTTCATACAATTTAGTATATAGGGGGTTTCGGGGGCGATAAATCGATCTAGCTAGGAATCATTTTTAGAAAATGTCATTTTATTCGTGTTTTATCGATAATCAACTTAAACATAAACTTGGAAGAAAAATAACAAAAATATGACTCTTCCTGACATCTATTGGCGAATAATAATACTATTTTTTGTGAGCAACTAATTGCTTTAACGACACAACAGCAGATGGCGTTGTTAAGTAACACGAAGTCAATGAGTGTTTGCTTTGAGGTTAGACTAAAATCAATTGTTTATTTTCCAAAAAACACAATAAAAAAAAAAATACCGAGCAAAGCTCGGACATCCAGGTACTGTGTTTTATCTTATTATAATTATGTTTTATCCTATGTGGGGTATAATGTAAAAATTACCAGTGAGCTGTGGATCAGAGAAGACGGTCCTCGCCTTTCGCCGCCGGCAGTGCTTCAGCGCAGACAGGGAGAGCTCGGACGGCGTGAACAGAGCGTGGTACGGGACACCTACGACACAACGACACCGTTACAGGATCCTTGCTAATACAAAAAACAAGGTCTAGCACTCAGCAAACACATAATGACGTCATCCGTCTCTTTCGAACTATGACTTATTTCGGTCTTGCTTAAGCATCGATTGACGTCACTACGTGTTGCTGAATGCAATACCTGAGTATATAAATATGCAATACCTAAACAGTTTTAAATCGAGATTCATGACTGAGCATCGTTTTGGCATGCGGTCCGTAGAGTCATTTTGTAACTTTGAATTTATTAAAAAATCAATAACATACAGGTTCGATATCCAATTAAATTGATTTTTATACATTTGATGTGATTTTTTTTTATTTATTTATTAAACACACAAAACAAATTACAATCAAAGAGAACTTAGTTATAGATCCAAATGGATCGCCAGAAACACAGATAAGATCTGGATTGTAACTCAAAACATGTGTGCGATATGGGTTCAATAATGGACTCAAGCTTACAAAACATACTTTAAGTACTTAGGTACATACATTATTAATTAGAATATAATACATGATGACGTTTAAAATACAATATAGGAGACTACAAATACACGATATATTATGATAGGTTTAACTATACTTAAATTAAAGCGGAGAAAGAACTTGCTCCAGTTGAGGCACAAGATTGAGCACAAGATTGGCACAAGGTTGTAAACTATGAGTATCACTACTCAGGGTCCTCACTCTGAATAGTAACACTCAAAGCAAGCAGGTAAAGTCTGTCTGCTGGGGAGCAGTCAGACTTCACTCACCCACTAGAGATTAGGTCCTGTCTGAGCCTGGCGCGTATGATAAAGGATATTTTTAAGGACGATAACATACAGTAGGTATAAATTTAGGAGAGATGATGTCAAGTATTGCGTTGGTTCTTGCCAATTCGTTATATTGGCGAATTGGCGAAATGGTTGTTTTAATAGCTCTGTAGTGTTTTGTCTTTTTCTTCTTTTTACCTGACTTGGGTAATGTTTTTCGAGTGTATGTATGTATGAGGTTTCTTTGGCACGCCCTACGGCCTAAACAGCTTGATGTATTTCGACATGTGCGCTGTCATTTGAATCGTCTTGATAGTGGAAGTGACATAGTGTACAAAATAAAAGATTAATTTTGAAACAAATGTTTTTATTTCAATTAATTAAGAGCCCCGCGACGCTCTGCAATTTCCATACAAACGTGCTTGTCAAATTTCTTGGAAACCATTTGTCAGATTATCATGAAATTTATCATGTACAATTATGCCTTTATGTTCTTGGTTTTCTAAAAAAACATCCTCAAGAGAAAATAGAGCTATGAAAAATATCCGCATTTGTAAGGGGTCATTTTTACTGATTTATTCAATAGACAGACAAAGCAAATCAAAAATCCCTTTACATAGGGAGGTTGTCTATATTGTCTATATTATAAGTCCATAATAGAAGAGAAATTCTTAATTATTTAAGAATGATTACAGGAGTGCAAAAGTCATAAAAAAATTGAATTTGCACTTTGTCACTCTGTAGGTAACTATACAGGCTCGTCAGTATCATTACTTGCTCTCTTCGCTCGTAGTCTTCTTCTAGACGAAATGGCCATAGCCAATGCGAAGTTAGTATACAGTGGTCGCCGGACTCTTAAGCAAGACCAGAATAATTAATTAACTACTTACATGTTCGATTTGGCTTATAGATCAGTTTTTGTATTAAAATTTAATTCTGGCTCGCAAAATATCGTGAAGATCAATTGTTAGACAAGTTTACGAAACTTTTTATGACTTTTGCACTTCTGTAATCATTCTTAAATAACTATGATTTTTTCTTGTATTATGGATTCATTTAACAGCTAATGATGTAGACAACCTCGTTATGTAATGAAATTTTTGATTTGCTTTGTCTACCTATTGAATAAATCAGTCAAAAGTGACCCCTTAAAAATGCAGATATTTTTCATAGCTCTATTTTAGCTTGAGAACGTTTTTTTAAAAAACCAAGAATACATAGGGGCGGAGATATTGTTAATTTTTTTGTACGTGCTAAATTTCATCAAAATCGCGTTTGTATGGAAATTTCAGAGCGTCGCGGTCCTCTTAATCATTAATTGACGTTTCGGAACGCTATACGCTATACCTAGCGGGGTCTTTTTTTTTTTAACAGAGTAGGCATGCGTTTGACCACTGACTCGCCTGATGGGAAGCATCGAGGTGATCGAAGGTGTAACACGCTTGCCTAGGAGATACTTTTTCACTTAACTTTTGAACACCTCCGCACTGTATTTAGGTAGAAAGACAGACGCAGGCAACGAGTTCCACACTGCAGTTCTTACAAGAAAAGTTGACTTGAAACGCTTAGTGCGTTAGTTAGTTATTTACCTGCCATGGGCAGTGGAGAATACGTGGGTGGCAAAATCTCGAAATTACTGGCTGAAACTTAGTTTTAAAAACTTACCTTGTGATAAAAAATACGGCGTTTCCACAGCTTTATAATTTGGCGTGTGTAAGTACGCCCCTAGAGCGCCCATTACTTGTAAATACGATCCTTCTCTGGCCGGCACGTGAGGTCTTACCTCGCTCGGCACAGAGAAATAAGGTTTAGGTTCATATTCGAACCTCCTTGGTCTTTCCTCGGGAGTTTTTCTACTTTGGCCTCTGTATAAAATGTCCTCGATAAGGAATGACGTTTTACTGTGCTCTTGGCGGTTTGAATCAGTCGGGGAATCGGTTTCTTGTTCCATTTTTGAAGTCTTTTAGATGGATTTTGGAATGGGAATGGGTGAGAGCTAATTGTTTGGTTTAAAGCGTTTGTGTTTAAATCATGATTGCAAAATTAAATATGTTTTATCTGTGCACTGTGTAAATTTAATTAAATCATAATTTGCTATGTCAGTCTAGTTCTAATTTTATTTTTGTTAATACCGTTGTGTTACAATGTATTTGACTTTATTAAAATAAAATTTTTTGTTGCCCGTTTATAGTCCAAAGTCAATTATTTCTAAATTTTCACGTCCAAGTATTTTATTATATTTATTCACAGCACTTCAATGTTTTCTTATATTAATTATTTACAAACCACTCATCAAAAAAAGAAACCTTAAACCGGACACTTAACTTTTTAATTCAAAAGCGCGCGAAAACTCAACATTTTCTTATTTGCCACTTTTTTATTTTTTCTCTAATATTAAACATTTTTTCTTAATTGTCCACTTTTATTGGTTGTCAACTAGTTAAACGTTTTTAGCCTTTTAGACGGTCTGAATATACTGTTGTTTGAAACGACGAAACGAGTCGATTTGGTCGACGGCTCGGGATAAACTGTCGTTTGCTGGGCGGAGGGATGTTCCGCCCACAGGGTGGGGGCGCTTAAGGGTTTTTTTTTTGGAATCTGAAGTTTAAATCTCGGGTAGAGTGGTAAGGTTAGAGCATTAGGGCGCCTGTTAAAAAACTATGACTTATATTAAAAAAGTGTGCTTACGAAAACTTTGTGTTCGAATACATCTTGTGTGACATTAAGCAATGTGTACAATTGATAATCTTTGTCTTTATAGTTGAACATTTTAGTAATACGGAAAAATTGACACTATAGAGCTAATAACTCGGCCTAATTTTTTTTTGTTAGGTTATTAAATGTAGGTATATGTACCTATTCACCTACATTTATTAAACACAGTGAAAAGAAAAGACAGTGAAAACTGCATCAAAATCCGTTGCGTGATTCAGGAGTCAGCGGATATTCAGACAGAGAGACAGACACACGCGGAAAGCGACTTGACTTTATTTATTTTATTTATTCAGGTAGAAATACCAACAGTTTACACTTTAGACATTAAAAAAGAAAACACTAAATAACAGAGTTCTGAAGTGAAAACCTATTAGGTATAGATAGATAGATAAACTCTTTATTGTTCACACCACAGATAACAAAACAACAAGAGAAAAATAATGATAAAACTTATTAAATAGTGTAACAACTGGCGGCCTTATCACTAAAAGCGATCTCTTCCAGGCAACCTTAGGATGGAGAGGATACGACAAATGAGTATGGGACAGGGTGTGCAAAAAATAACAAAAATAAACATAATATTGATACAAAGAAACAACAACAAAACATCGAGTATTATACCTATACACCTACTTAAACTATTTAAATAAAACTTACATAAAAGTACATCATACTAATAAAATACATTCTAGTACTTAAAATTATTATTATTATTAAAATACCTATAGTTAATAAAATATACTAATTATTACATACATATATCACTAAATACATATAATTATTACATACATACAACACTAATAAATAAAACAATCAAGGCAATTAGGTATAGGTATTTACAACATTTTTTTTCTAATACTTTAACTAATTATTGTAAGTACATGTTCACAAATTTTTCATCTAATTATTACAATTTCTACATTTATTTGTTAAAGCTATTGTAAGTATGGTGGTTTTGTTTTTACTTTAGGTTCCAAAAGATGGACAAACAATATTAAAAAAAAATATATATATTACAAATGAAACTTAATTAAATTTACACCGAAGATGATAAAACACCTTTTACTTATTAGAAATGGATTTTTTCAAAGAAGAAGAGAAATTGATAACTAAGATACTTCGAACAACACGGTCCTGGTTAGTTGGTGGTGAGTATACCTATAAACACGTACGAGACGCACTGACAACGACTCGTTGTGAGATGTAAGTAATAAGAAACCAGAATTGATTGATCCAAAAACACGTCATAATAAATCCATCTATATCA
Source organism: Peribatodes rhomboidaria (assembly GCA_911728515.1). Classification (NCBI taxonomy): domain Eukaryota; kingdom Metazoa; phylum Arthropoda; class Insecta; order Lepidoptera; family Geometridae; genus Peribatodes; species Peribatodes rhomboidaria. The sequence continues at coordinate 8,417,208 of OU452195.1, read as the reverse complement.
TGCTCTACGTACACAACGACGTACGCACGTAAGCGTCCCGTACGTAAACACGTACAGGACGCACTGACAACGACTCCCCGCGCGGAAGATGTAAGAAATAAGAAACCAGATTTTTTTGATCCAAAAACACGTCATAATAAATCCATTTATATCATGCTCTACGTACACAACGTACGTACGTAAATGTCCCGTACGTAAACACGTACAGGACGCACTGACAACGACTCTCCGTGCGGGAGATGTAAGTAATAAGAAACCAGAATTTTTTGATCCAAAAACAGGTCATAATAAATCCATCTATATCATGCTCTACGTACACAACGTACGTACGTAAACGTCCCGTACGTAAACACGTACAGGGGGCTATTCCTGCGCGTGAGATGAGATGAGATTTTATCTTGGAGTGACCAACACACCTATGACGTTTCAAACAAAAGCAAAAAGGATGAAAAAAGGTGAGATGAGAATTTCAAATCTCCGAATAGGGCCACAGGACGCACTGACAACGACTCTTCGCGCGGGAGATGTAAGTAATAAGAAACCAGAATTGATTGTTCCAAAAACTGGTCATAATAAATCCATCTATACCATGCTCTACGTACACAACGTACGTACGTAAACGTCCCGTACGTAAACACGTATAGGACGCTCTGACAACGACTCTCCGCGCGGAAGATGTAAGAAATAAGAAATCAGAATTTTTTGATCCAAAAACAGGTCATAATAAATCCATCTATATCATGCTCTACGTACACAACGTACGTACGTAAACGTCCCGTACGTAAACACGTACAGGGGGCTATTCCTGCGCGTGAGATGAGATGAGATTTTATCTTGGAGTGACCAACACACCTATGACGTTTCAAACAAGAGCAAAATAGGATGAAAAAAGGTGAGATGAGAATTTCAAATCTCCGAATAGGGCCACAGGACGCACTGACAACGACTCTTCGCGCGGGAGATGTAAGTAATAAGAAACCAGAATTGATTGTTCCAAAAACTGGTCATAATAAATACATCTATACCATGCTCTACGTACACAACGTACGTACGTAAACGTCCCGTACGTAAACACGTATAGGACGCTCTGACAACGACTCTCCGCGCGGAAGATGTAAGAAATAAGAAATCAGAATTTTTTGATCCAAAAACAGGTCATAATAAATCTATCTGTATCATGCTCCACCCATTGAATGGAGCAGAGAAGTATTGCCTAAGCTATGTGGGACCAGAGGCGGAGTACCATATTTGCAGTAGGCAGACAGATATTGCAAGTTACCTTGCTGCCATCGTCTTTGCCACCCCTCAAATCTGCCGCCTCAGGCGCCTGGTAAACCCACCAGTGCTGAGACGTATCAAACTAGATTGAGCTATCTATATTTATAGGTAGAGCTACGTATATTATCCAAGAGTTCCAATATTATGAAGGAATGGCAAATTAAATCAACGGATTCCGCCGCGCCAAACTAGATTGAACGAGGAATGTGAGGTGCGGGACACACCGAGATATGTACAAGAAATACTGATTTGAGTGTGATTGTTTGATTTTGTTGTTGTTGTAGTTGATTTAATTTGGTTCTGTTTATAATTAGTTGTTTTAAATCTGAACAGATTTTCGTCACAAAAAACTTACAAAACATAAGGGCAACTTTCGACATGACTGTATCTATTCATACATAATATGGTCAAGCCTTTCCCCCGAAGGGGCTGGCAGAGCTGTAATGCAACAACCACACTTCGCCTGACGATATTCGGTCCCTAATGCGACAGGGGGCGAGCCTGTCGCCATACACCGGGCTCCAGTCATGTAGCAGATGACATACAAACGCACATATGTTCACATAATGAACAAATTGGTGCGTTCCTTCGGCTGGGTCCAAACCTGCTCCCTCTGGCTTGAGAGCCGCCTTTCATATAGGCTAGGCTAGGCTAGGCTAGGCTATCATCGATTTCCCTAAAATCAGGGAAAACACAAGTTCCAATTATAAAAAAAAAAAACAAGTTGCATTTTAAAAACAACTGCGTTGTCGTTAAAAAGATAAAGGCCACGATGATAAAGATTATTATGATAAAAATGCATAACTTAGGTATTTATCAGTCAGAGTCATTCTTATTATTGTAATTTTCGATTACCTATTTTTGCTACTATGACATAATTTTAATTAAAAATAAAACAAAATTTATAATTATTGACGCTTGAAAGGCAATAATTACCAAGCGATAAGTTATATTACCATTTATATTTATATTTGATTTATTTATATCGTAGAAATCAGTGATTTTTTCTGCTTCCATTGCTTCTACTCTAACTATTTACTCTACTCTCTCTACTTCTATTCTATCTATATATGGCAGGAATTAAAAAAAAAAAAAAACTTGGCAAAGACTAGGTGGCATTAATAGACACAAAGCCTCGGGCAACAGCTAGTGTATGATATGTAGCGTAGCTACTTACTTACAATACATTTTTTCGTTGCACGACACTTAAACATTCATTTTTGCATTTTTTGTTGATATTTAATTGTCTTCGACATTAAATAACAAATATGATTTTATTTTTATTTTACGGTATTGAGCAATGACTTTGAAGTCATGTAAGTTATTAGACACTGACAGTGACAGTTAGCATGTTGCTGTCATCCGTTTCACATTTCCGTCCGACGGATCAAGTCAAATAATAAAAAAAAAAAGATAGGAGAATGAAATTATCTATTTTCTATCTATTTTTTATCTGGATTATTTTACATAACCTTGTTGGGAAAATGGAACGTAAATAAAAAATAGTTTTGCGTACAGGACGTAGTGGATTAAGTGTGGTGACGTCATACGTGGATGCGTGAGTCGAAACGGTTCCAAAGTGACAGAAATGATTTTGCTTTTTTGAATGGCATTTTCGAAAAGCTACTTGAAACGCGACAAAGATGTCTTTCCTTTTTGACGAGCTTTTGCTGAGAGGCGTGGTGCTCCGGACCTTCTTCTGCCTTAGAGCGGAAGCATTTAAAAAGAGGCGTAAAAGGTTAGTTTTGTGATGGAATGAAGCAATCATTTCAAATTGTTGTGATAAAAGTTGATCTCAGAATTTTCCCGGTAAGGGAGAAACGTGATTCTGATTCTGTCGTCTTTTTGTCCATAGCCTCTTCTTCCCGGATTGATCAATTCCCCACTGACGAACTGGCAACGACTACGGCACCCCGATTCCTGCAGATGTAACTGCACTGCATGTCGTTTTTTTTTTCTTCCCTACTTGCGGACCCCCGCCACGTTGCAAGCATACACCATTGTATCCACTTGCGGAAGTTAACCTGCAAGCGTACCTGCTGCGTCGTGAAAGCAAGTACCACACGCAACTTATCCATGGATTCACAAGTAACCCCTTTATTTTGTTCAAAAGCCATAGGCCACAAGGTTACTTTCTCTATGACAGGTATGGTCATATTATTCTACTAATTTTCACAATTTCAAGCCTTCTGGACAGAGTGTAGACGTATGAGACAGTCCTCGTTTTCACTGTATGATCTGCGCTTTAGTGAACATAAGTTTTGAATAGAAATACCTTTTGTTGTTCTAGTAAATCGCTTAGCTACCGATTTACTAGCATTGATTGTGAATTAACATTTAGAATCACATTAGTTTATATTACCTTAATATTACAGACAGTATTAGCACCAGAGCTGTAATTTCATAACTACATTCTAAGCGATTTGGTTTTAATAGGTTCGCTTCAATTTAAGTGTGTTAAAATATAGTATTAAATAGTATTTAACTCTATAACGATTAAGGTTGTAGAATTTTAAGCTTAAGACCCTTCTGGTCATTACAGAGTAAGAATACTCGCTTTAAATTTAAGAAAATTGCATGTACTTTAAGTAATTATGGTTCCGACCAATAAATAGTTTTGATTTAACCTTAAAAACAAATCTTTTAATTTTGTCCTCACACAGCAACTCACAGATAAACAACAATACGGTCTTTGGTAACAGAGGTCTTTGTTCTTATCGACTTAAGCTTATCCAGGTTTAATTTTGTTTTTGTTCGCTTAGGTAGCTGCGACACCTTCCTCAAAGGTACAGTTAGCTTCAGCTCTTCAAGCTCTTTAATACAGGTGCAAAAGTTTCATTTGCCACCATTTCTCCTTTTGTCCCATCTCCCCCCCGATAACGTGGACCACTTTTCACCTCAACCTAACTTTTACCTTTATTAAATATACCAATATTAAATATTAAATATTAAATAATAAATATTAAATTAAATTTATTATTATTTTTTTTTCCACCACGTTACAATGGCGCCCGAATTTTTTTAGTATTTGGAGTTGTTTTGTGAAGGCAAAATTATTAATTAAAAAAATAATTTTGAAAATTTAGTTTTTAAGCAATTTAACGGTGAATTGTTTTAAGTTTAAGATCGATTTATAGCTCTTTACACCTGCTATAGTGTTAAACTACACTCTCTGTCTAAAAATTTCTCAAATTTAAAACTGAAACATGTCGGTTCATTCTGGAACACTCTCCGATGATGAGGCCACGTTTGTCTCACCCACCCGTTCTCGACATGTGTCTTCAGTTGGTACTCCACATGTACATTTGAGTCCTGCGGGACAACGGGAAGTTCATATTCCAATTGATACGCTTAACACACAACGACGCTTGAATCCAAATTTTATTTCTGAACATTTAGTGACAGCTGTTTCGTTTCCAACACAGGGTCACTCTGCTTATGTGACAATACCACCACTTACGTCTCACGCACACGCCACTACTGACGTTGTCACACTTGCTGCAACGCGTCCGATAGTACATACTAATGTCGAACTTCCACCAACAAAGTTTTTTAAAACTAGTACGTATGGTCATGAACAATCACATCATAACACGTATGAGCCAAGCGCTCACGCTCATGCACAACAAAGTCATTCATTAGCGGACACTCCGCACGGAGCTGCGATATATTACAAATCCTTGAATTTATCGTCGCTTAATATTAAGTTTAACGGAGAAACGGACGTTGACGAATTTTTACTGAGAGTGAATGAAACCCGACTTGCACGACAGATTGATGACGTTACATTAGTACGTGGGTTTTCAGAGCTCTTGTCTGGTACAGCTCTGAAATTTTTCAGGACGGTTAGTCGTCGATTACGGTCGTGGGACGACGTAAAGTTTGAGTTTCAAAAGTACTTTCAAACTAAAGACTATAGCTACAACATAGAGAAACAAATTAGAGAACGCAAGCAATTGCCTGGTCAATCTGTAGCATTTTACATTTTAGATATACAAGATTTAAACGCAAGACTAGCGTATCCTATTTTAGAGGCAAATTTATTAGAAATTGTCAAACACAACATGCTTAGTTCGTACGCACAACTGTTAGCAATCAACGATATAACCTCTTTTGATCAATTGATCAACATTACTAAAAATTTTGAGGCGTACTCTGGCGTTTTAAACTCAAAACCGAAACGCGAGATCAATGCTGTAAACAGTGCACCTGCGACTTCGCACACGAGCAACAATCTTACATGCCTTAAATGTAAGAAGAAAGGTCACAGTTACAAGGTATGTAGGTCGGTGCCAGGCATCTTATGTTTTAAGTGCGGAGCCAAAGATGTGCTAACGAAAAATTGCTCCAAGTGCAATAATGGTTCGCATTCCTCGTCGTTAGATAAAAAAAAACTAGTTAAGCCCCAGAGTACAGCTTCCTCTAAACAAACGTTTCCGATTCCGGAAATTTCATCGTTTGTTGGAGATTCACGTTTGTTTGTAAAATTTGAAGTATTAGATAACAGTTTTGAAGCGTTACTTGATCCAGGGGCACATTTATCAGTATTAGGTGCACAAAAGCACAAACATTTTGAGAAATTAGGATTTAGACTCAATCGTACAAAGTCAACGGTTTATTTGGCTGACTTATCACAGATTGATGTGATAGGCACAATGCAGTTGCCAATTACGTGCAACGGCATTACAACTGACTTTACATTTTTGGTATGCCCTGCGATCCATCACAAACTTTTATGCGGCATGGATTTTGCCGATACTTTTGGTTTAATCGATATTTTTAAGTTTGGAGATGTACTTAGGAGAGGTAACTCCGCCGATGTTACTTCACGCACGGAGTTTTGTGAAATTAAGGCGTTAGTTCCGAGAGACGACCTTACGCACGAGCAGTCTGCTTGTTTACAAAAAGTTATTAAGGGTTTTGAATCGATTTCTTCGGATAAAAAGGGTTTAGGTAAAACTCACCTGGTAACTCATAAAATCGTTACTACAGGCGAACCAATTAAACAGCGATATTACCCATTGTCTCCAGCGAAGTTGTCAGCGTTGAATAAAGAGGTTGATGAGATGCTGAAACTTGGTGTCATAGCTCCATCAAGATCCCCATGGTCTAGCCCAGTGGTAATGATACCTAAGAAGGATGGCTCATGGAGATTTTGTTTGGATGCTCGGAAGCTCAATGACGCCACTGTCAAAGATTCTTATCCACTTCCTTATATCAACTCGATTCTTGACAACTTGCGCGGTGTTCATTATTTGTCCTCAATCGATTTATCTTCTTCATTTTGGCAAATTGCTCTGTCAAATCAAGATGGCGGCGATGGAAAAGGCAACTCGTGCGAGAAAACAGCCTTCGTTGTACCGAATCGTGGTTTATTTGAGTTTAGGCGAATGCCTTTTGGACTTTCTAATGCTGGTGCGGAACTTCAGAGATTGGTAGACTCCTTGTTTCAACACAAATTTGACGGTAAGGTCTTTTGTTACGTTGATGACCTTTTAATTGCCACAGAGTCGTTTTCTGATCACGTGACCATTCTTTCTGCTGTTTGCAAAGCACTTAAAGATGCTGGTCTTACCGTCAACCTCAAAAAGTGTGATTTTTGTAAGGGAGAGCTTAAGTATTTGGGCTACATCATCAATACAGAAGGATTGCGCACAGACCCAGAAAAGCTAAGCTGTATTCAAAATTTTCCCCGCCCCAAAACGGCAAAGCAGCTACGAGGTTTCATTGGGCTCTGCTCGTATTATCGGAGATTTGTTCAGGATTTTTCGACAATTATTGCACCGATGACTGCGTTGGTAGGGAAGCGGAAAGGCAGCGATGGCGTCGACTGGTCAGAAGCAGCAGAAGGGTCATTTAACACTCTCAAGCGAGCATTGATAACAGCACCAGTTCTGGCGTCACCAGATTTTACGCAGCCATTTGTTCTTCACTGCGATGCATCTTCTGTAGGTATTGGTAGCGTTCTGACGCAAGACGTTGAGGGAATCGAGCGTCCAGTAGCATTTCATTCGCGCTTGCTGTCGAAAGCCGAAAGAAATTACAGCACGACAGAGCGAGAATTGTTGGCGGTAGTAGATTCGATCAACCATTTTCGTGCGTATATAGAAGGCACTAAGTTTACTGTTATTACCGATCATATGAGCTTAAAGTGGTTAAAATCCCTTAACAATCCATCAGGTCGATTAGCAAGATGGGCGATGCAAATATCGTCATTTAACTTCAATATTTGTCATAAAGCCGGTAAACTTAATGTAGTCCCCGATGCCTTATCGAGAATTTCCATCGATGCAATAACTTATGATGGCGGTATTCAATCAACCAATGACGAGGGGTACAACAAAATTTTTAAGGGTTGTCAGACAACACCCACGAATTTCAAAAATTTTCAAATTAAAGACAATCGTTTGTACAGATTTAGTAAGTCAAACTCAAATCTTCAAAGCGTTAATTGGAAATTGGTTTTGCCAAGGGAGTTAGTGGAATCTTGTGTGAAGGAAAATCATGACTCTTTTTGTTGTGTACATCCAGGAATTCAGAAAACTTATCTTAAAATACGAGACCATTACTACTGGAAAGATATGTTTAATGATGTCAAAGCCTTTGTCACAAAGTGCGAAAAATGTAAAGCTTACAAACATTCTAATTTGGCACCAAATGGGCTCATGACAAATCAGAAAAAAGTTGATTCTCCTTTACACACGCTGTCTATCGACATTATCGGTCCCTTGCCAAAGGCGTACTCCGGCCACGTTTACATCTTGTCGGTGGTTGACGTTTTTTCCAAATACGTTTGGCTCCATCCTCTTCGTACGGCGACCACTCAGACGGTCACGTCATTTTTAGAAAAGGAAATCTTTCTTAAATGGGGTACACCAGCTATTATAATTTGCGACAACGCGTCGATATTTAAAAGTAAACCTTTTAAGAGTTTTTGTGACAGGTTTTCGGTCCCTAAAATATTTTTCAGCGCACATTATGCGCCTCAGTCAAATACAATTGAGCGATATAACAAGACAGTTGAAGTTAGTTTGTCTATTTTAGTGGATCAAGATCAAAGAAACTGGTCCAAATACCTTCAACAAATCCAACTGTCTCTGAACAGTACAGTTAACTTAGCCACGGGATACACCCCTTATTTCCTTGCGACAGGTCGAGAAATTATCATGGACGGTACATTCCATACTATTTTGAAGGATTTACCAGCTTCCGTTGATGATGTCACGATAGGCGATAGGGATAAGGCAGCAGCGGCATTAACTGAGCTAGCAGACATATTTGTTAAGGTAGATGATGCTTTGACACAAGCTTATCAGAAAAATGCGCAACATTATAACTTGAGACGACGATACTTTGATGTAAAGGAAGGCGATATAGTATGGCGCAGAAACTTTGTCCAGTCAAATGCGGCAAAGTTCTTCTCTGCGAAACTAGCTCCTAAATTCGTCAAGTGCAAGGTCGAGAAAAAGTTATCAAGCGTTGTCTATGAGCTTCGTGAATTAGGATCAGGTTCAATTGGTAAATTTCACGCGAAGGATATCCTTCGTGCTTAGTTATTTAGATTTATGTTAGCACAATAGTAATACACTATTTAAAGTCGTGTAACTTAGTATTAGCAAGCCAATTTTCTTAGATTTTAATTTTACTCTACGGCAGATTAGGTTGAATTTAGTGAATGAGGGTTTCTTGGTTTGAAGAGATGAATGTGTGAGAATTGTAGTGGACAGAATGAGAGATTGCTATGAAAGTCGTGTGAAAAGGGTATCGGAAGGCGAGAATAAGATGAAATTTGCAGAGTGAAAGGATTTGCGTGGATAACATTAATAAATAGTAACGACTGGTGATGAAAGAACGATAAATACTAGTCTTAAAAAAGTGTTGTCAATCTAATCGATCCGCGAGTTAAATTTGTAACAGAAATTGTCTGCTAACAATTTTTTCTTCGTTTTCGGAAGTATGGCCTTTTGTCATATTTTTGGTTGCGGCAGTGCAGTTAAACGTCTTTCTTTTTTTTTTCCGGTTACTCCTGCTGTTTTTACGGTTAACTACGTTAACCTCTTTATCCGAAAACGGGGGTATTGTAGCGTAGCTACTTACTTACAATACATTTTTTCGTTGCACGACACTTAAACATTCATTTTTGCATTTTTTGTTGATATTTAATTGTCTTCGACATTAAATAACAAATATGATTTTATTTTTATTTTACGGTATTGAGCAATGACTTTGAAGTCATGTAAGTTATTAGACACTGACAGTGACAGTTAGCATGTTGCTGTCATCCGTTTCACATTTCCGTCCGACGGATCAAGTCAAATAATAAAAAAAAAAAGATAGGAGAATGAAATTATCTATTTTCTATCTATTTTTTATCTGGATTATTTTACATAACCTTGTTGGGAAAATGGAACGTAAATAAAAAATAGTTTTGCGTACAGGACGTAGTGGATTAAGTGTGGTGACGTCATACGTGGATGCGTGAGTCGAAACGGTTCCAAAGTGACAGAAATGATTTTGCTTTTTTGAATGGCATTTTCGAAAAGCTACTTGAAACGCGACAAAGATGTCTTTCCTTTTTGACGAGCTTTTGCTGAGAGGCGTGGTGCTCCGGACCTTCTTCTGCCTTAGAGCGGAAGCATTTAAAAAGAGGCGTAAAAGGTTAGTTTTGTGATGGAATGAAGCAATCATTTCAAATTGTTGTGATAAAAGTTGATCTCAGAATTTTCCCGGTAAGGGAGAAACGTGATTCTGATTCTGTCGTCTTTTTGTCCATAGCCTCTTCTTCCCGGATTGATCAATTCCCCACTGACGAACTGGCAACGACTACGGCACCCCGATTCCTGCAGATGTAACTGCACTGCATGTCGTTTTTTTTTTCTTCCCTACTTGCGGACCCCCGCCACGTTGCAAGCATACACCATTGTATCCACTTGCGGAAGTTAACCTGCAAGCGTACCTGCTGCGTCGTGAAAGCAAGTACCACACGCAACTTATCCATGGATTCACAAGTAACCCCTTTATTTTGTTCAAAAGCCATAGGCCACAAGGTTACTTTCTCTATGACAGGTATGGTCATATTATTCTACTAATTTTCACAATTTCAAGCCTTCTGGACAGAGTGTAGACGTATGAGACAGTCCTCGTTTTCACTGTATGATCTGCGCTTTAGTGAACATAAGTTTTGAATAGAAATACCTTTTGTTGTTCTAGTAAATCGCTTAGCTACCGATTTACTAGCATTGATTGTGAATTAACATTTAGAATCACATTAGTTTATATTACCTTAATATTACAGACAGTATTAGCACCAGAGCTGTAATTTCATAACTACATTCTAAGCGATTTGGTTTTAATAGGTTCGCTTCAATTTAAGTGTGTTAAAATATAGTATTAAATAGTATTTAACTCTATAACGATTAAGGTTGTAGAATTTTAAGCTTAAGACCCTTCTGGTCATTACAGAGTAAGAATACTCGCTTTAAATTTAAGAAAATTGCATGTACTTTAAGTAATTATGGTTCCGACCAATAAATAGTTTTGATTTAACCTTAAAAACAAATCTTTTAATTTTGTCCTCACACAGCAACTCACAGATAAACAACAATACGGTCTTTGGTAACAGAGGTCTTTGTTCTTATCGACTTAAGCTTATCCAGGTTTAATTTTGTTTTTGTTCGCTTAGGTAGCTGCGACACCTTCCTCAAAGGTACAGTTAGCTTCAGCTCTTCAAGCTCTTTAATACAGGTGCAAAAGTTTCATTTGCCACCATTTCTCCTTTTGTCCCATCTCCCCCCCGATAACGTGGACCACTTTTCACCTCAACCTAACTTTTACCTTTATTAAATATACCAATATTAAATATTAAATATTAAATAATAAATATTAAATTAAATTTATTATTATTTTTTTTTCCACCACGTTACAGATATAAATATCTATTATCAATTATTATCAATGTCAATTATAATCAAAAAGTTTCCATATAAAAATACGCTTCAGTGTCTATTATGTAGTCTCATTTTGCCAGTGAAATAAATTCGTCAATTTAAGTGATAACTTCCTCGAATTCCTCTTCATCTTCCTCTAAAAACAATCCAAAAAAAATTACTTTCAAACCCCCTTGAGATTTCAAAAGTAACTCTTTAAAACCGATTTTGAAAAAAAATAAACTAAGCTAAATTGAACTGCATCGTAAACAACAAAAATGTACGAACTCGTCCTGATAGCTTTCGTAGCCAGCACCCTCCTCCTGTACTATGCTACAACAAGAAATTTCAACTATTGGAAGAAAAAGAACGTTCCCCACCCAAAACCTCTCCCCATCTTCGGCAACTACCTACAATTCATCCTCCTTCAGAAATCCTCAGCGGAAGTATCCCAGAAACTCTGCCAGCAGTTCCGAAAGGAGCCTTACTTCGGAACTTACTTCGGCACCAAGCCAGCCCTGGTCATCCTGGACCCTGACATGATCAAACTGATCTTCACCAAAGACTTCTACTTCTTCAATAGCAGAGAACTCATGGATTACATCCACAAAGAAACTGTGACCAGGAACTTGTTCTTCCAATATGGAGATACGTGGAAAGTTGTCAGAAGCAACATGAGTCCCTTGTTTTCTTCTGCAAAGTTAAGGAACATGTTTCATTTGATTGACAAATGCGCGCACGAGCTCGAAGACTTGCTTGATTATGAAACTAAAGTGTCGGAGGTGATTGGTGCGAGGGCGCTGATGATTCGGTACACCATGGACTGTATTTGCTCCTGCGGCTTTGGTATCGAAGCTGGCACCATGGGCAAAGATGCTGAAAGCAACCCGTTTACAATCATGGGCAGAGTCATCTTTGCCAGCTCATACTACAGAGGATTCTGTACCGTCGCCAGACAGATGTGGCCTGAATTATTCTACGGGGTAGGCCTAAAATCTTTTCCAAAAGAAATCGAAGACTTCTTCCATAATTTAGCGACTGGAGTCTTTAAAAGTCGTGACTACGCTCCAACTCAGCGCCATGACTACGTCGACCAGCTGCTAAATTTGAGAAAGAACAAGACTATAGTTGGTACTGACAGCAAGACAGGTTCCAAAAAGGTAGAAATTGAGCTGGACGAAGATATTTTAGTTGCTCAATGCGTGGTCTTCTTCGCAGCTGGGTTTGAAACTTCAGCAAGCGCTCTAAGTCTCACTCTGTACGAGCTGGCGAAGAATCAGAAAGCCCAGAAACGAGTTCAGGAAGAAATCGACGCCTACTTGAAGAAGACCAACAATAAGCTGAGCGATGACTGTATTTCGGAACTGCCGTTTTTGGAAGCATGCGTGTCGGAGACGTTAAGAATGTATCCTGTCATACCGATCATAACAAGAGAAGTGGTGGAAGGCTACACGTTTCCGTCAGGTCTTCACTTGGAGAAGGGTATGAGGGTCCATCTGCCGGTGTACCACCTGCATCGCGACCCCGAGCTGTTCCCGGATCCTGAGGAGTACAGGCCTGAGCGGTTCATGCCTGATGCAGAGCACGAGATCAAGCCGTATACTTTCTTCCCGTTCGGTGAAGGTCCTAGGACGTGCATTGGTAATTATGCATACGTGACGGAATTTTACTCGGCCAGGACGGAACAGAGCAATTTTGAAACATCGTCATGTCCAAAAGTACAGTAGTAAAATTTACGAGACGGGATCTCGGACGGGACGAGGCTCGAGACGGACGGGGCCTAAAAAACATCGTCGTGGACGATGTTCATCACGTCCCGCCTGGCGCAGCCCTCGTCCCGCCCGTGATATCGCTGCGTATATGCACATTCGCCCTAATTGCTCCAGAGAGTGGTGTAATGCAATGAGCTCCGTGCTTACGTTAGCTTTGCGGAATCCACACGGTGCGTATGCGTTACATTTCCGTCCGGGCATTCAATGTCACGTTCCGTCCTCGTCCCGTGCGAGATATTACCCCGTCGCGTAAACAGCGACCTTAAGGTTCCTAATTTTTTCATGACCGTGTAATTTTTGATTCCTTTGGCATACGAGTATGTTTTTGTACAAGCAATGAGAAAAAAAAGTAGAGCAACCACACGACGAAAACGATTTCAAAGAAATTCTACGACAATCTTCAAATTGCAAATAATGTCAAAATAAACAATTACAAGTTACGTAATCACTCGATAAGCTCTGTATCGCGTAGTTTTATCAAAATAATCAAAATTGACGGTTTTTTTTTATCATTTTATCATCAAAACAGGAGAGCAATCAAAAACAGCCGCAAAATTATTGATAATGAAATTATTTTTAATCTATTGTTGTTGCTTAGGACTCAATATATTTGTCTAGGTCACGTCACAATGTAATTGTAAACAAATAATATTGAAGGTCCAGTTTTTTATTTTTTATTTAAAAATTACACTCCACGGATTCCGGGGGACCGTGACTTTGTTTAACTTAAATCTTTAATTATTATTTAAGGGGAATACAGGTAGAGGGGGGTCAGTTATTAAATCCAGTTCAGTCCAGTCCAGTTTATAATTTTATAGTTTATAAGTTTTCAAAAAACGCGTCTCGCGACGATGCGCAGAAATGAGTTGCTGACCATAGAACTACAGCCTATACATTTATATTTTACACTGTGATAATACCATTTCGGACTCATCAGTCAGTATATATCCATGAACATGTTCGTGACAACACATTGACAACCATTCTCCGCGCGGGAGATGTGGTGAGCCGTGTCGCGCACCTTGGCCTATAGAGTTTAGATAAACATATTGTTTTTTTTTCACACTTTCACTTTTTTTGTTAACTAAAATCTTAACATATTGGTTTTAAACTCACCTTTCTCCCTTGTTTTACCTTGCTGAATAATTACTGCACTATGTTTGAATACTACTGTTATTTCACTATGGAGCCGCATTATAAAACGACGCTCAGTCATTAATCTCTATGCAAAACTGGTTGTATGGTAAGTCGGTTTAGCAGGTAAACCAGTTTTAAATTCAAATTCATGATTGAGCGTCGTTTTAGCATGACGCCCTATGTTACATAATATGTTACATGTGCTCACAGTTACTGCAATTTACTGCAACACAGCTATGTTTGATGGCTGAACATAGTTACTTTTCGTATGGACGACCGCGTGCAAGTATCTGTCTTTTGCTAATACTTCCACTTGTCTCCAGGCATGCGTCTCTCCAAGCTCCAAGTCATGCCCGGCCTCATCACCTTCCTGAAGACGTACAACGTCTCCACACCCCCCGGAGCCCCGCGTCGCCTGCCGCTGGAGCCCACCACCTTCCTGCTGCAGCCGGCTAGCCCTCTGCCCGTGAAGGTCGAGAAAAGAGAGGGTTGGGAGACCAGGGTTTATTGCAAATAGTGTGTAAATATAGGTGAGAGACTAGGACTTAAAATAAACTAGCTGCTCTCGTGGTTTCATCTGCGTTTTAATATAGTATCGTATTTGATATTTCAGACTATAATCTATCCCTGTGCCAAATTTTAATTCAAATCTATTTAGCCGTTCTGGCTGTTGAGGGTGGTCGAGACTTTTATAAAACTTTGACGTTCTTATGTATATCTTTGAAACCCAATTGCATAAAAACATTTGGCTTTGACTTTGACTTTGATATTAAATGTTAGATAACAACTACTTAATTTAAATATATTTATTACATTTTTAAATAAATTTTATTGTTATATTATATTTTTATAACTACCGACCGCCCGTGCTTCGCACCCTACCTATAAACCTAACATACATATCGTCATGCCTTTCCCCCGAGGGGGCTGGCAGAGGTGTAATACAACACTTCGCCGGACGCTATTCAGTCCCAAAATGTGACAGGGGCGAGCCTGTCGCCATACACCGGGCTCCAGTCATGTAGCAGATGACATACAATACGCACATATGATCACACAATGAACAAATTGGTGCGTGCCGTCGGCTGGGTTCGAACCCGCTCCCTCTGGCTTGAGAAGCGGACCTTCTCTCAACTAGGCTGCCATCGCTACATAAACCTATAAACCTACCGTGAAAAAATATCTAACTGATGGTGAAAACGGCATTAAAATCCGTTTCGTGGCTTAGAAGTTAGAGGATTTGTATAGAAAGGGACAGACAGAAAAATATACAGAATTACAAATTATCTACCAGTGTTTTAATTTTCAAAAATTCGGAATTAAGTTTCTTTTTTCAAATAGCATCTTACATGCTTAAAAAAATTCACGAGAGTTGGTTGATGGAATGCAACCTGTAGAGGAGACAGACGTCGGCCGTGAAGTCTAGCTCACAGAGCGACTAGTAATTATGTAGTTGATATAATATTATATTTTTTAATAATTAGATATTGAACTGTGACGTGTGTTTTTGTTGATTGATAAATTATTCGTATTTCTTTAGCCGCTTACAAAAGAATAAGGATATTTTTTCGAAATATTAAGGCGCGCTTGGTGTGTCCCCAGCCTTATACCTCACAAGTCCGACAAGACGGCGTAACCCGCTCGGCTTAGCCATGCAGAGTGCCGAGCGAGCGAACAGTCATGATACTTTACAATGAAAGTAGAATTTATTGTCTTCAGCTAAATCATTCGGAAACGTTTACATTTGAATTCCAACATTTAGAACTCAAGGTTTTCGTCTCAGTCCGCATTCTTAAGTTTTTAAACTCGATTGATTTATTAGCTCGGATTTGTGCTCGATTTCCTATTCAAAGCTTATGAATGTAATCTGAACCTCGAGGAATTTAAAGTTTAAAATTTTTGGAATCCAATCGAAAACATTTGGGGGCTGAGCTACCCACGTCCGTAGGAGTGTACTCTATTCTGATTCCCGACACGTAGTCCCCGGTAGTGCTAACCGGGTAGCAAACTCTGGTGGGAGACTTCGGCCGTGGCTAGTTACCACCCACCGGACCAAGCCATGCCGTGAAATGACCTAGTCGTGTTTCGGGATGTAGTCCGGTGTAACCGTTCCGAAGACGGGTCTGAGCAGTAGCGCACTTGTAGCGCCTCACTCAACTGCCGTCTTTGTACTTCTTCACTCTACAAAACTTTAAGGCTAAAGTGAATAAGTACCTTATAGGACGTCGTGGTCCATCTTAGACCACAACGTCGCTTAACATCAGGCGAGTTGGTGGTCAAACGCCGACCTACATAAAAAAAAAATATAAATGACTGAGAATATGCTCCTAAATCTGGCCTGCTCTTCTGGTTAGCTCAGTGTGGCTCTAGATGCTCCGGTGGCTTCAGGGGCTCTTTTTAGGGGTAGAGTCATTTTTATACGAGTAACTTTAACGTTCAAAAGTGGGTATCTTTGAACCCAATTGAACAACTACATTTGATATGAAGCCATGACAAATCACATGACATGACATGACACTATCATCAATTTCTTAAGATTCTAAAGATAAAGTACGAAGACCTAGAAGGTACTTAATACTTATTCACTCTGGCCTTGAAGATACTTATATTATACTAGCTGTCACCCCGCGACTTCGTTCGCGTTTATTATTTATATATATATTAAGATGTCAGCTATCCTATCTCTCAAGTTGGATCGAACTGCACATGGTGTGCGAATTTTATTATAATCGGTTAAGTGGTTTAGGAGTTCATCGAGGACAAACATTGTGACACGAGATTTATATATATTAAGACTGTACTTATACTTATATTTTTTTAATAGGTACATACATAAATAGATTATTAACACCCAGACCTTAAATAAACCTTTATCATTTATTTTATCAAATCCCAAGTACCAAAACCGTTCACCTGCTAATCCTGACCCCTTACCCACCCCTAATCCAACAAAAGGGGCGTCGCGCACTCATCCAGCCAATCACAGCCCGCCCTCACCCCTACGTCACGGTATCGACCAATCACAACGCGCCAATTAGGGATCAAAAGCGCACAGATTTGGGGTCACTTTGCGCCGTTTGTCGCCGTGATTCGGCGTAAAGAGAAGATTTGCTGCGGGATTTGAGAGCAATATTCAAATTGATGTCGGAGTATTGTTTGTGGTACTTACGAGTACCTACGTTTAGTTAGACATGTAGATTAACTTCTTATTGATCAAAACAGAAATCCCAGAAAAATTGAAGGATAAAGGTTAAAACTAGTGTAGCAACTGGCGGACTTATTTATTTATTAGAATTATAATTATAAAGAAATAAATATATTAACTTTACCTTCTTTGTATATCTTTGAAAATATTATGCACGTTCGCAAAAATCTACATAAATTTAAATTGAACAGTGACTATCACAATTATAACACTAGAAATAAGGATAGGATAGCTGTACCGAGATTTAGACTGACTAAGTCAAAAAAGTCATTTTTAGGCAACTGCGTTAGTTTTTACAATAAAATCCCAAAAAATATAACAGGGCTCACTGAGGGAAAATTCAAATCACATGTAAAAACTACATTAATGAAAAGAGGATATTATAAGGTTAAGAATTATTTAGAAGATAAAGATGTCTGGAGCCTTCCACTTCCGCCAAGTAGCCACTAGTATTTATAGATATTACCTAGTTGTAAGCCAAAATTTGTGAGACTGTAATTTATTTATTATTTGAAAAAATAATGCCCCTCAGTTTCTTGCCTGTTCTTCTGAGTAGAGGCTTTTTGTCCGAACAAGGCGGTCGAGTCTATTTAAATAACTTTGACGTTCATAAGTGTATCTTGGATACCTAAATTGAATAAAAACATTTTGACTTTGACTTTGACTTATTTATTTATTTATTTAATAAACATAGTACAAATATAATGTATATCTAAGTATGAAGGTTCCAGTAAAAGGAGACAATATGACTAAAGTACCCTAGATTTCGCACTAGGCAAACCTGTGTCGCGAAATCCAGTCTCTTTCTTCCATATTAATTATTATTTAATTATGTAGCGCAATAACGTACACAAGTATATGGTACACAAGGATAAACAAGTAACATTATTATTAAGGAATTGAAGTGTTTGTCCACTGTTTGTTTGATTTAGGTTTTTATAAATTTGATGAGTGTATGTGCGTGTGTGTGTGTGTGTATGTGTGTGTATGGATGTGTTATAACTGATAATGTATGAGTTAGTGTCTGCTTATGTAATGTTTAGTTCCAACTTCAGATACTCTGCCGCAACGAGCCCACTTGCTGCTATACACAGTCTGTACGGCTTTAGGATGAACGACTTTATTAACTATGCTGAGTTTAAGCCAGTCGTAAAACCAGGTTCAGAATGATCTCTTAAAAATCGTTAAGTAAAAGTCAAAGTCAAAGTCAAAATGTTTTTATTCAATTTAGGTATCAAAGATACACTTATGAACGCCATGATCGTCATAAACGTCATAATGAACGTTATGCGAGCGAGTCGGAGGTCTTATCCGTTCGGGAGCTGCGATGCCACAGACAAACACACACACACACACATACAAACGCGTCGAACTTACAACAACCTGTCGTTTTAGCGTCGGAGGTTAAAAATTTAAATCAAATCATTCAAAGGCGTCGACTGATTTTTTAATTACATCATGTTACATAATAACTAAGTGTAAAATTTAATGACAAGTGTAAATTTTAGCGATGACAGCCTAGTTGGGAGAAGGTCCGCCTCTCAAGCCAGAGAGAGTGTGTTCGAAACCAGCCGGTGGCACGCACCAATTTGTTCACTGTGTGAGCATACGTGCGTATTGTATGTCATCTGCTACATGACTGGAGCCCGGTGTTTGGCGACAGGCTTCCCCTTGTCACATTTGGGACTGAATATCGTCCAGCGAAGTGTGGGTGTTGTATTACACCTCTGCCAGCCCCCTCGGGGGAAAGGCGTGACAAAATGTTATGATTCTTATTTTTCTGATTTCTGTATTTGGTGTCAACAAAGAACTTAATATTACTATTGTTATAACACTGAGTGACAGGATGAGCAAGTCATTTACCTGATGGTAACCATCACGCTTGCATATTACAGTTCAGTGCCAGCCAAAATAAAAAAATCTGAGACACTGTGCTCGTTGCCCTGACATTAGATGTTAAATATCTTTGCGCCCAGTACTTTGAACAGTGATCTGGAAACATCGCCCTGCAATCTGGAACATTAATGAAATGACTGGCAAATGTTGAACTGACTGAATAAATAGTTGAACGTACTTACTACGAATAAAACTGATGCCTCTGTGAGCTGTAGGAGGCCTCGCCAACGTTCGTCCTCCTCGTCAGGTCACATTCCTCAACAGATTCTCATGAAATTTTGTGAGCAGATTCGATGATAATACTGGTCCGTTCTTGGATTTCTTTCAAAAGAGAGACGTGGCGAATTTTATTCCAAAAAAAATTACAAAAAAAAATTCAAAAATTCGCAAAAATTGACTCGCCATTAATCTATTTAATTTTTGAACTTTTTTTTTATTTATTTATTTTCTTTAGCACACACCACCGTCCATGCTTAATCATAATGTTTTTATTCCATCCAAAGGTTGTCTGGAAGAGATCGCTCTTAAGCGATAAGACCGCCCATTGCGCCTATATTTTTGAATGTTTAGTTTAGATTTATTTTGTATTTGGTGTCAATAAAGAGTTTTTGTATTGTATTGTATTGTATTGAACTTCCTTATAGAATTTTAAGAGAATCAATTACGAAATACGACGTGTAGAGAAAGATAGAGATCCAGACAGAATTCGGACATGCGAAACCATTTTGTCGAAGCTAAAGCAAGACGCTTTTCTGGCTAACGTTCACTCCGTCGATAGATAACATTTTTTTTTAAACTTGATTGTAAAATGTAGCCATATAACACTCCTGAATCTCCTGATACAGAGACGAATCTTAAGACACATCGTAGTACAATATCAATCAATACAATAATTGACTGCCTCGGTGGCTCAGTTGATAGTGGACCTGCATTCGGAGCTAGGGGGAGTGGCTTCGATTCCCACCTAGGGCAAACATTCATGTGATGAATATTTGTGTTTGTTCTATGTCTGGGTGTTAATATGTATTTAAGTATGTATTTAAAAATATCTAAGTATGTATCTAAGTCTCTGGCAGCCATAGTACAAGCTTTGCTTAGTTTGGGGTCAGGCGACCGCGTGTGGAAGTGTCCCGAATTTATTTATTTATTTATTTATTAGTGATACTAGTCGATGCCTGTCCGTTTGTAGGGGACCGTACCCAAAGGGTAAAACGGGACCCTATTACTAAGACTCCGCTGTGCGTTCGTCTGTCACCAGGCTGTATCTCATGAGCCGTGATAGTACAGTTGAAATTTTCACAGATTATTTCTGTTGCCGCTATAACAGCAAATACTAAAAAACAGAATAAAATAAATATTCAAGGCCCATACAACAGATATGATTTTTTTGCTATTTTTATAGATAGGTAATGGTACGGAACCCTTTGTGCACGAGTCCGACTCGCACTTGGCCGCTTTTTTTGTGACGACCGCAATATCAACGGGTCAGTTAAACATCAGCTAAGGTTAGCTGAATTGCAGTGCTTTTCACACAGTAACATACAATCAAACATACATATAATTAGAATAATACAACATTACCCGCCTTTTCAATCGGTCGGCTAACATACAAACAAATTTACATATACACCCAAAAAACATTAATCTCCTTTTCAATCGGTCGGCTAACATACAAACAAACATCCATACACTCGAAAACCATTACCCTCATTTTCAATAGGTCGGCTAACATGCAAGCAAACATACATATCCACCCGAAAAACATTAGGACGAGGAGGCTTGTCAAGTCGGTCAGGGGCCCTATTCGGAGATTTGAGATTTTCATCTCACCTTTTTTCGTCCTTGTTGCTCTCGTTTGAAACGTCATAGGTGTGAGAGTGACCAAGATAAAATCTCATCTCATCTCACGCGCAGGAATAGCCCGCCAGACCAAGCTCTCTTCAACGGTTCTACAACGTAGCAGTATCGTAGCACCTTCTACAAAACCTAGGACTTTCGTAGCACCGTAGTATTCAGCGCTACGCCATCTAATTTTTCAACCCCCGACGCAGACGAGACATACTCGTAAGTTATAAGCTTAACATGTGTGTCGGTGTGTCTGTCTGTCACATCGTAACTCGCAATCGGATGAACCGATTTTGTGTTTCTTTGGCTGTCAGCGTTTCTAATGTTTTTACCTAACTGCGCAAAAAGGGTTATGTTTTTCGAGTGTATATATATGTATGTGGGTATGTATGTAGGAGGTTTCTTTGGCACGCCCTACAGCCTAAACAGCTTGATGGATTTCGACATGTGAGGTGTCATTTGAATCGTCTTGATAGTGGTAGTGACATAGGGTACAATATTTTGCAGCCGGGTTTTTTGTTTCTCTTTTAATAATGTAACTTGTTTAACCTAAAAATTTGTGGTCCGATACCCTTAATTAAGTATTTCGCACTGGTTCTATTTAAAGTAATCCGCCAATTTATAAAGACCTCTCTAACAATGTACGACTAAGAATAAAAGAGATCAATACATTCTGGACATTTTATTGACCAGCGTTGCAAGATCTCTACTTATAAGGTTTATATTCACTTAATTAAACTATTATAAGGTTTCACGTAAATTATTGTTAGGTATCAATCATACATAAACATAACATAAAACATATCGTCACGCCTTTCCCCCGAGGGGGCTGGCAGAGGTGTACAACACCCACGCTTTGCGGAAGATTTTCAGCCCCAAATGTGACAGGGGGCGAGCCTATCGCCATACACCGGGCTCCAGTCATGTAGCAGATAACATACAACACGTACAAATGTTCACACAATGAACAAATTGGAGCGTGCCGTCGTCGGCTGGGTTTGAACCCGTTCCCTCTGGCTTGAGAGGCGGGCCTTCTCCAAATAGGCTATCATCGCTTCGTATTTATTTATACATATATATTTTTGTAGGTAGAATAGGTCGGTGTTTGACCTTCAACTCGCCTGATGTTAAGCGACGTTGTGGTCTAAGATGGAGCACGACGACCTAGGTCGTTTTACGTAACAATCACGTAATTTTAACCCCCGACGCAAAAGAGACGGGGTGTTATAAGTTTGATGTGTGTGTATCTGGGACCCTATTCGGAGATTTGAGATTTTCATCTCACTTTTTTTCGTCCTTGTTGCTCTCGTTTGAAACGTCATAGGTGTGAGAGTGACCAAGATAAAATCTCATCTCATTTCACGCGCAGGAATAGCCCCTCTGTCTTTCTGTGGCATCCGTAGCTCCTGTACAGATGAATCGATTTTGAATTTGTTTTTTTTTTTGTTTGGAAGGTATATTATTTGGGATTGTTCTTAGTTATGTTTGACGAAAATCGGTGTCGGGGTTTTTAAATTTTTACCTTTTTCAAAAGGTTCAACAAGCCTGCTTTAGTTAAAAAAAAATTCGGGATAAAAAATTATAAGACATTAATCAGGTAGTTACCTAAACTTATAATATAGAGCTCTTATCTTGTGAGCTCTTGGTATTGTTGTTTTTTTTATTCTTTTTGACATTCATTTTTAATTATAAATATTCAACTGTGACGTGTATAAATATATCATAGGTTATCGGATGGGAGTAATCAATAAATTTTGATTTCTGATTTTGTAAACATTGTTTTGTTCGTAAAGACACAGCTTTACAGAGCTCTTCGTATTTTGGCCAATAAACCGCCCTAACAAGCCCCTACGGACAGTAATCCGATGCGCGCCATCTAGCGCTGAGTAGGATAATCACTAGTAATTGACACAAAGCGCGCGCTGACGACAAAACGCGGGAAATTGCCGGAGTCGACGCCATCTTTGTTTTTCTTGACTGTCATTTTTGGTCTTCGTGCTGTTTTTATAATTTTTTTGCCAAGTTTGTTTGATTTTTTATTTACTATCTTAAATACACCATATTTTCAACTTAATCAAATTAACGGTACTCAATTGATTTCATAAAAAAACATACAAAGTCGCTGCCATCCTATTATATCCTAACTAATATTATAAATATGATAAAGTGAGTTTTTTACGCCTTACTCACGCCTCACTTTCACGCCTTAACTATGACCGATCATAATGTTTCGATCATCACGTATTCAAGAGTACTTACAGAAAAAGACGTAGGGTCCATCATCCCAAAAAAATACGGTTTCCGTAGGACCGAGAGTCAAACCGCGGGGCGCAGTTAGTCGTCTATAAAGCAGGTTACTCACTTAGACTTAACTTGCTGCGAGCCGGCGGAGTGCAGGGTGGCGTTCAGAGGATACAACGAAACGCACCCAGAGTGCAACTTTGCCATGTACAATTGTACACTGGGGGCCTACCATGAAAGCTTATTGCCAATGTTTACGTTTTCTTGTTGCCGCCGAGTGGAGAATCATGTTGCCGCGCAATAAGGTCTATGGTCGCGCAGCATCGAAAACAAAACGTAACTATCATGACAAAAAGGTGTCATCGTAGGACCCCTGATGTTTTGAATGGCGGAGTTGCACTCTGGGAGTTTTGGCGGGAACCAAAAAGATGACTTTGTATTATTTTCAAAAACTTGTGTTACAAAAACTTCGAGTGCTAAAGTGTAATAATAGTGGTATAATAACGTTTGCCGGTTCATTCATGTGCACGAGTGTCGGCCAATGATACAAACATTAGGAAATGCTACTTTTCGTGTTCTCTACAAAACTCGGCTTAAAGTAAAAATTAAAGTACGTAAGTAATTAAGTAAGTAAGACTTAAAGTAGAAATTGGAAAAAGGGATTTCATCTCTATCTCATCTACCATCCTCTATCTTCTGCATCATGGATTTAACAACTAAACTAATATTATAAGGATGACAAGGCAGATTGGCCATGTTGACAGGCTAGAGCCTGCCCTACGGGGCAAAACCCAAAAAAAACGTGTGCGCTTAATATACTTGTCTGAATTAAGTCATCTAAATTCAGAAGCTTATAAATGATACAGTCAGTCACTAGCCTTCCTTGCTTCTGAATATACCTAGGATCCTAGATTCCTGAATGCAAATACAGGACTAAATTCAGTAACAACTGAATTAAGATGACTAAGTTCAGCTAAGTGTTAATAAGCGCTTATGAACGCGACTCTGCGCGCTCGCAGCCATTCTCTGGGTGACGGTGTTTGCTTGAGCACAAAGGCGCTCGCAGTGTGCTCGTAGCTCAATACGCGGTAACCATCAACGAACCGTTAGATTAATACAGTATCTGATACATTGCGTGCTACACGGCTAAGTGAGTACCCTACTTAACAAGTCCCTATGGACAGTAATCTAATGCCCGCCATCTAGCGCTGAGTAGGATAATCACATCGTAATTAGCATAGAGCGTGCACTGACGACAAAACGCGGGAAACTCGGGGAAAATGCCGGAAGCTCTGCCAAATTGTTTTCTATTACAATCTTTGGTGAAAATCTCAGGTAAAACCATAAAGAAAACCGACTTTCCGTCATCCGAATCAGGATATTTTATAACAAGTAACATTTTTAAAAAGAAAAACTAAAAACCCGACTGCTAATGTACCCTATGTCACTTCCACTATCAAGACGATTCAAATGATGTCATTCACATGTCGAAATACATCAAGGCAGGCTGTAGGGCGTGCCAAAGAAACCTCAGACATACATACATACACACCCACAAACATACTTGTATACACTCGAAAAACATAACCCTCCTAACTTCTTATGCAGTCGGGTAAATAAGCAAGGCGGGGTAGAAACCGAGGCTGTAAATTATATTCTAGATCGCAATGTCACTGTTGGCTCCACAGTAAAAATTGTTTACGTTGATAAGTACAATGACCTCCTTTCGGCTTAGCACACACTTTCCTGATAACCCTGTATTAATAAAATCGAGTGTAGGTCTAGGAAATAAAAATAACCGATCCAATTAGCAAAGAAAACATAGATGTACGAAAATAAGGACACGACAAGAATCATAAAATCATTTATTTATTTTTGTTTTATTTCAACATTTCAGTCACAGTTTCTATGTACAAAAAACTACAGAATACTCCAGCTATAAGAGGAGCTAGTATCATTTATTTAATTTTAGAAGATCGGATATTCTAATACATGCTAACTTCAAGTTAATTTTTTCTTCCAAAAGCTAACAAAGTATGGAAGCGGCTTTTAATTTTCCGGGATTTTTTTACTAAAACACTTTATGAACCGAATTTAAAGATAAACTCAATTTTCAAAGGCAGTCCTAAATCCTAAACTAATACTAAATACTAAACCTATCAATCCCGAAAACGCAGAATTTTTCGAGGAAAAAACTCAATAAGTCAACTCAACTCCATACTACTTAAGCCATGTAATTTAGGTAAATAATGCATCAGAATATCCGATCACTATTAAGTACAGGAACCGCGGACCCCTCCATCCATCTCCGGCCCCGGCTTAATAGGTACCAGCAGAGCTAGCTTGAGCTGTGGACAAATTATCTTTCCACAGTGTTATCCCGCAAGAAAGAGACAAACATATATCCGTACTCTAGCTTTGTCACTTCCGAGCGCGAATAAAACGGTAGAAAGACAATTTATCTCCGGCCCGTGCGAGCTCTGCAGGTAGTTAAATTTGGGCCCCTCCCGTTTCTTTTTAGAAGGGGTATATGGCCCCCTTCCGCGGGCCCTGGTCTATTTACTACACAAAGGTTAGAAGGCGTCAGTTTCTTCGTCGTATTCATCTGTTTTAGTCGACCGACATCGTGCAAAGTATCCCTTCCTCCACAGAAGTACCAACACTAGGACTATCGGGAAAGTCACGAAAATACCTGAAAGATAAATGAGTAGAGTTAGAATTATAACAAAGGTAAAGTTACAAATAATCCGCTTGCAAATGTAGCAAATACACCTAAATGTCGCAGCCAACTGGCTTAATCAACCGTTCAATTAACAACCTAGCCGTTTAAACGGCTAAACAGCCTTCGTAGTTATTTTTTAAGATAATTCGAAATCAACTTGGATGACTAGCTTATATAATTATAGGCACTTGCCTAGGCTACTCAAAATGACTTGAATCGACAACGTTGACTAAGAAGTCAAAGTTGTCCAGCCATGTCATTGATTGACAACGTTGGCTAAGCAGTCAACTTTGTCAGTAATAACAACGTTGTCAATCTAATTCATTATGCCTAGCCATTTGATTGAATGGCTGAATATCATCAGACTGCTAGTTGTATCGCGCCGTTTAGTAAAAAGGCTAGGCTGTTAATTGAACAGCTGATTAAGCTAGTTAGCTGCGATATTTTTATGTAATGTACAATTTTATTTTTTTACTAGCTGCGACCAGCGGCACAACACTTATATTGTTATTGGGTTGGCTGCTTGATTCCCCACTTGCACATGACCGACTTTTTAACCCGCTGTTAAAAAATAGGTTATGTGATACTACCCCCCTTCCATATTTCTTACAAATCCGTCCACCCGTATGAGCGTGAAGTAGTAACAAATACATACACACACACAATAACACACCAACTTTTATTTTATGCTATAGGTAGGTTAACAAACAAGAAAACTGTGGCCGCCTAAAATTAGGTTTTGTACTTTTAACACAGTATAAATTAGTGTTAAGATTGTCGCCTAGCAAAAAGTTTTCCAAAAAATGAGGATTCTTCTGTATTTTTTCCTTACCTATCATAATCCCCAGCAGTATAGCCAGGTCGGGCACCGGCACATCTA
The DNA here is from genome assembly GCA_911728515.1 of Peribatodes rhomboidaria. NCBI lineage: Eukaryota > Metazoa > Arthropoda > Insecta > Lepidoptera > Geometridae > Peribatodes > Peribatodes rhomboidaria. Next base: position 8,390,306 of record OU452195.1, on the reverse strand, counting down.
ACAAAATCTCATTCTCGGGACAGCCAAGCGTCTTGTTGGCTGTGAACAGCTGCGTGAAGGACACTCCCCGGAGTTCCGACGGTTTCTTGCAGCTGGAAGGAATCAATCGGTTTTAAAGCCAAAGTCCACCAAAACTTAAAAAACAAAAAAACTTCTATTGCAGGTAAAAAGGTAAAACTCATTTATGTACATGATTCTTACGATAATGTAATTGTGTATTATAGTACGCCAGTCGCAGCCGATGAGTAAACTACAAATACTCAAATCTGTGGAGATGTTTACAACGTGTGGTTTAAAATCTGTGGAGATGTATAGAGGTAGCGCAGATTAGGCAGGAGTGGCCACTCAAGACGCGCATCCCATTGTTAAAATCCGGAACAAAAGAAATCTTTCTGGAAAGCAATATTTGTACACCGTTTTTGTGATGTTTTTATCTATTGAATAATAGGGTGTTAAATTGTTAATTACTGTCCGAATATTCTAGATTGAACGCGTGGCTCCGGGAGACAAACAACTTTTCATCTTTCCAAATCTTTTTTGTTTTTTGGGTGTTCCATGTTCATTACTGCCTGTATTTTGCTAGGGTCTAGATATACACCATGTTCTGTCCAAGAAACAATAGTTCTGAATCAAGTGTCTTTGCGCTATTGTTTAATCGAATGTTCTGGATATTTTAAACTTGTATTACTACGCGGACTTGTCAGTTTTGATTATGCTTTCAAAGTGCTAACATCGAAGTGATTGTACGAGTAATTTTAAGAGCTTTATAGTTCACTGTAGTGTAACCGTGTATTTGTGTACTTGGTGAATAAAGTGAATCTTTGGATAAATCGACGTTTGTTTCCATTTATCCCTACCCAGCTGGTAACAGTAATTTATAACACGTTCGAGAGAGACGATGACGAATGACGTAGTTGGGTGACAACTTCCGGAAGCTTAGACCTTGTTTTTTATCAACTCACATCATGTTCTCTCCCGAGCGATCATCCGACTTGATCAACATCGGCGTCAAGACTTCAACCAGCCACTGGTTGCGACAGTCGCAGACGTACGGGTTGTTGGAGAAGTCGAGTCGGACGAGCTGGTCCCATCGGTGGAGGAACCCCGAGTCTATGTGGGTTATGTTGTTATTGTTTAAGTAGAACTGCGGACAAAGACAAGTAGAATTATAACATAACATAACGTCACGCTTTTCCCTGAGGGGGCTGGCAGAGGTGTAATACAACACCCACACTTCGCCGGACAATCTTCAGTCCCAAATGTGACAAGCCGCGAGCTTTGTTGCGGAATGATTGATTTTAAAATTTCTTTATTAACAAACACATATAAATAATTTTGTACACTCAGCGTTAGAGACTAAGACACAAGTAATCAAATTTAAAAGTTATTTTGTAGGCTAGGACCGCCTTTTAAAACTTAATTGCTAAACTTAAATGTTATGTTATACGACAGTTCTTATTAAATCATAAATGTAGGTAGTTAGCAAAAACAACATGAACAAGGATTACACACTACTATGGCTGTTTCGTATGTTTATGACATTAGGTATTTTATACCACTGCACTGATAACATCAGGGACCTTATGATTAATAATTATTTAGATCGCACATTAACAATCTAGTGAAAAATATCAATCATTAGCTAAATTGTAAAATAGCGAAATGTTCCAAAAACTATACCAATATTATGAAGTTAACTATTTATTTTGCAGCTAACAATATATTTTGTTAATTTTATTTTGTTTATTTAAATGAATTTATAGGGTAGAATATAATTTTGCAAGTTCAAGTCATTGACGGAAACAAGAATACGCAAACCGGCTGCTGCCGCTTAGCCAAACAATAATGACACTTATTCGCAGCGAGTGAGGGGCAATTCATGCATTTGTCGTCCGCAAGATAAGGTGAGCAGGACGAGGTCATTCGAACAATAAGTAGTGATGTGGTAATCCATATGTTTTGTACTTATCGATATACGGAAGATTGTGATGTCGGCTTTGACCGAGTGTGTTAACTAACTTATTTAGGTGTTTTAGCTTGATTTTATGATAAAAATTTTTCGTAAGTTTTAAACTATATTGTTTAAGGGTTGGGAGGTTTATAAATTCATGAAGTCGATGTAAGTTTGTTCGGAAAGGGGTATTATAACATATTTTGAGGGCTTTATTTTGGATGACTTGAATTTTTAAGTAGTTTGAGTCGCAAGTAGCATTCCACACCGGGGAAGCGTACGTTAGGCAAGGCCTAATAAGGGTGGTGTATATACGCATTTTAGACCTCGAGCTAAGCTTTGTTTTTCTGTTAAAAATTGGGCTAAGTGCACCCATGGCTTTTAAGGCCTTTGACGTAATATAGTTGACGTGGTGTGACCAGTGGATTTTACTATCTAGTACTACCCCTAGGTATTTAGCACTAGTACTCCATTCTATATCATAGCTATTTATTTTTAAACGTCTTAGGGGCATTTTGCGAGCCCTCGTAAATAGGATAGCTTCAGTCTTGGTGTCATTGAGCTTAAGTTTCCAGTTATTAAAAAAGTCTTGTAAGTTATTTAACGAAAGCTGGAGTCTACTTATGATTAGGTCAGTGTCTTTAGAGGAAGTGAATGAGGCTGTATCGTCCGCAAAACATGCTATTTTTGTGCGTGTTTGGATTGGAATATCATTGAGGTACAATAAAAACAAGTAGGGACCCAATACTGAGCCCTGCGGCACCCCTGCTGGGACGCTACGCGGTTCAGAGGAAACATTGTTGACACTTACGGTGAATTGTCGGTCGCACAAGTAAGATGAGATTAATTTAACTAAGTTAATGTTAATTTTGTTGAGGAAAAGTTTATGTAAAAGGCCAGCGTGCCAAACGGTATCAAAAGCCTTTTCAATGTCTAGTAGGAACATGCCGGTGGATTGGTTAAGATTTAGATGATGAGCTATATGTTCTGTCACTCGCACAAGCTGTTGCACAGTCGAGTGTTGTTCACGGAATCCAAATTGCTCGTTGATTAAGATATGCTTAGACTCTTTTAGCAACAATGAGTAGATAACAGATTCAAATAGCTTGCCTAGTGAGGGAAGTAAACTAATCGGTCTATAACTGATGGGTAGGGTGTCATCTTTGCCAGGTTTGAGGATAGGTATAATTTTAGCATGTTTCATGAGCTTCGGAAAATAGGTCAGTCTAAGACAGGCATTAAATATACGGGTGAGAAGAACTACTGCTTTACGAGATAAGTTTTTCAGAAGTTCATTTTGGATGCTATCAGCACCAGGAGACTTGCGTTTTTTCAGCTTCGATAGCAGATATACGATATCAGGTGGTTTCGTAAAAAAGCACTGTTTGTCTGGAGTATGATTACGGATGATATTGTTAGACGACATTACGTCGTTTTCTGTAGTGGATGAACAGGTCCAGTCAGTAGTTAACGACATGTTCCTAAGAAACGAATCAGCAAGTGATTCGCATTGTTCCTTGACGGTTGCAGTTACTGTGTTATCCGGGTTTACCAGCGATGGTATAGTATGTCGTATGTTGCGGAATGCTTGACCCTGTTTTTTGGATCATGGTACTGACAAGGTAAAAAAAAAAAAACAAATAAATAGTGACGCTTCATCAGACGATCGACTTATCCGTCTCTCCTGTCTGTTTTTAAAAACACCATAATGATAAGAAACCACGCTAAAGAAACCCCTGTTCCAGTACCTCTGTAAGCATCGGCCAGTTCTCGATTTCGTGGTCATCAGTGAACACGAGGAAATCCGGGTCTATAGTGGTCAAGCGCGGGTTCGAGCTGATGTAGAGAGTGACCAGGTTGGGTAGACCCCCCAGCGCTTCGGCCTCGATGGCCTGAAGTTTGCTGTTGCGAGAGAGGCGGAGGTCTTGGAGCTTGGTCAGGTTTTTTATGGCGCTGGAAGTAAGATAAGTGGATTAAGTTTATAAAGAAACGTTTTTTTTATTAATGAAATTCACTCCTCGGACTCCGGGGACCGTGACTTTTGTTATGTATCTTAATTTTTTTTTTATGGGATATACATATAGGTAGAAGGGGGTTAGTTGCTAAGTCTTAATCTAAGGTTAGGTTAAAGGTTTTCAGATTTACTTATTACATTGTGAGTACACCACGAGCAGACCAGCGACCCGCAAGCAGCACCCGATCACGAGTATGACGCATGTGCCAGCCATCGCTCTCCTCAACCATATTTGAGGGAAGAGAACGACCCGACACACGACGCCGCCGCAAGAAGGTGCCTTCGATAGTGAGCATGAATGCTCGAGATGTACCAACAATCTCTAATATACAACTTGTTCTTTATACAATGTGTTGTTTTGCATTCCCGCAGAATTTGTAGAGGTAGGTATACTTCACTAGCAGAGCACGAATAAAGTATGAGGCAACCTTGAAATTGAAAAAAAAACAGCTGTTTCATGCAAAAAGTTCGTTCATCGTCGACAAAATGTATGGAGCAACTGCTTTTTATTCTCGACTTCAAAGTTGCCCCATTGTTTATTCGTGCTCTGCTAGTTGAGTACCCACCTCTACAAATTCTTCGAGAAAAAAAACAACGCGTTGTATAGAGCGTATCTCTAAACGACGGACGAAGTCACATATTCTAGGATGTTTTTGTAAACGACGGACATAGCCGTTTTAATTCGAACTTCCTAATCTTATATCTTTAAATGAGCAATTCTTGTATATATATTTATATATAATTGGAATCTCGGAATCGGCTCCAACGATTTTCATACAATTTAGTATATAGGGGGTTTCGGGGGCGATAAATCGATCTAGCTAGGAATCATTTTTAGAAAATGTCATTTAATTCGTGTTTTATCGATAATCAACTTAAACATAAACTTGGAAGAAAAATAACAAAAAGGAGGCGTTTGAGTAGTCTCAACTGAAAAATATGACTCTTTCTGACATCTATTGGCGAATAATAATACTATTTTTTGTGAGCAACTAATCGCTTTAACGACACAACAGCAGATGGCGTTGTTAAGTAACACGAAGTCAATGATCGAAAAATATAATTCATATTTCATCATTTTATTAGTAATTCCTACTTAATTATAATTTCCAAAAAACACAATTTAAAAAAAAACCGAGCAAAGCTCGGTCATCCAGGTACTAATATTATAAACGCGAAAGCTTGTAAGAATGGATGGATGGATGGATGTTTGTTACTCTTTCACGCCAGAACGGCTGAACAGATCTTGATGTAATTTGGCACAGAGATAGATTATAGTCTAGAATAACACATAGGATACTTTTTAACCGCGGGTGAAACCGCGGGGCGCAGCTAGTAACAAATAATTTTGCATGAATTATTTGCCTACAAAATTTAATGGAAATTGGATCTACGATGCCTACTTAAGTTATCGTCGAACAAAAAAAAATAAGAAAAATAAAAATAAGGATTCTATATTATAAGCTGTGCCGAAATTTAAACTGACTAAGTCAAATAAGTCATTTTTATGCAACTGCGTTAGTTTTTACAATAAAATCCCGAAAAATATAACAGGGCTAACCGAGGGAAAATTCAAATCACATGTAAAAACTACATTAATGAAAAGAGGATATTATAAGGTTAAGAATTATTTAGAAGATAAAGATGTCTGGAGCCTTCCACTTCCGCCAAGTAGCCACTAGTATTTATAGATATTACCTAGTTGTAAGCCAAAATTTGTGAGACTGTAATTTATTTATTATTTGAAAAAATAATGCCCCTCAGTTTCTTGCCTGTTCTTCTGAGTAGAGGCTTTTTGTCCGAACAAGGCGGTCGAGTCTATTTAAATAACTTTGACGTTCATAAGTGTTTTGATACCTAAATTGAATAAAAACATTTTGACTTTGACTTTGAAATAATATTAGAGCGAGTTTAATTACTTTTCAGTTGGCAGCACTTGGATAGGATTCTTCCCAAAGTTCAGGTATTGCAGGTTTGGGGCTTCGGCGAGGACGCTGGGGACTGTTGTGAATCTGTAATCAAAAGAAGACGAGTTAAGGCTCGAAGCTTAAGATATTTCACCCACACACACACGTTTACGCAGCTTGATTTAGAGTTGAAAATCGTCACTGACGCATTTGCCCCAGTTGACCCTATATCAGTCTCTGGCAGGCAGACATAGTACAAGCCTTGCTTAGTCTGGGGTCAGGCGAACGTGTAAAAAATTTCCGATTATTGTAATGCTGAGTTGGAACTGGTTTGTGGCAAAAAACTTTGTTTGTATAGTTTTTAATTTTTATTGTTATTTTTCGTTTATATTTGTTTTTTTTTTGTATACTTACTTGTTTTTTGCTCACAAATAAAAATTGTCTATTGTCTATAATGTATTTACAAGGAGTAGGGCCGAGGGCCGCATGCAGCCCGCGGGCCGTGGGTTGACGATCGCTGGTCTAGAGTAATCTAGATCATAGATTTATGTGCGCCTTCCACTGCGAGCGAAACTCCGTTTATTATATGCTGAGTGGTTGGCCCTAAAATCAAGACTAATGTTAGTGCCAACCACTCGGTCTTTAGTCCGTAGTCCTTACGAAGCCCTCTCCGCTCGATGCAAGGCACGCCTTAAAGTTTACTTACCTATTATCGCTCAGATCCAGTCTTAGCAGACGGCGCTGTCGACGGAAAATGCCCTCAGGTAACGACTCCAGCTCACATCCGTCTAAATACAGCTCCTGGAATTACGAAAATAATTATTATTATAGTTTTAAAACATGCCTCAAGGATGATTTCCACCAAACGGCCCACACCGCATCAGATTAGAACGGATTTTGCAATCGTTAAGCGATATTAAATCGTGTAAACAGCGTTTAAAGTCTATATTACCAGCCGCGCACAGTAACGTCAGTGTGGATGTCTTCCGCGACACGCGATCGTAGCCGAAAGCATGCTACGACGCGATCAGCTCCGTTCGCCTGTCGTCGCATCCGGTCGTCACAGGCGGAAGGATCCGCCGCACGATTTCGAACACACGCGACGGCGTGCGCTCGAAGCCATTAGTTCATTAGAAGCCAGTACTAACTCGTCATCGGAAGGTGGAGCGCAAGCTCAGGCCGGAACCCGAAAAGACTAGCGCTGTCGGGGCCGCGGAAGCGTGCAAAAGCATCCTCGTAGCCCCGACATATAGTGCCGAGGGTGGACAGGACACCCTAAACTTTTTGATAGCTAGGCCGCCAGTAGTGAGACTCCTACATAAACACCCGCCCGCCTCCGAGCCCATGGTGGTTTCCATGAGAATTTTCCGTACGTTAAAAAAAAAAAGGTGGAAAGGGTGGCTGTTGATACCTAGGTAAGTACCTACTTTTAAAATGTGACATAAATCTTAAGGTGACAAAAAACAATTTAGATTTTAGATTTTCGACTATCTGGTCTTAAACCTCACCCTCAAGTTGACCAAGTCCGTGATGGCAGCCATGGTGACCTGGTCGATGAATGCCAGCTGGTTCCCGCTCAGCTCCAGGCGAGTCAGACCTGGCATCCAGCCGAACACGTCGGCAGGAAGGGAGTGGATGTCGTTGTAGGCCAGGCTAAGCGTTCTTGCTTTGGAGAACGGAAGAAGACCATTGCCTGGGGTTATCACTCCCTGGAAATAAGAACAAAATAAATATTCGGGACATTTTTGCACAGACGGTCGTTTGACACCAAACCACCTCAAGCTAAGCAAAGCTTGTACTATGGCTGCCAGAGACTGATTTATTATACGTTGGGATGTTGTCCGGTGTAACCGTTCCGAAGACGGGTCTGAGCAGTGGCGCACTTGTAGCGCCTCACTCAACTGCCGTCTTTGTACTTCTTCACTCTACAAATCTTCAAGGCTAGAGTGAATAAGTACCATAGAGGTCGTCGTGCTCCATCTTAGACCACAACGTCGCTTAACATCAGGCGAGTTGGTGGTCAAACGCCAACCTATTCTACATAAAAAAAAAAAAAAAAAAAAAAAAAAACGTAAATTTTTAAATACATACTTATCCACATACTTATATAACAACCAGACATAGAACAAACACAAAAATATCCATCATTCTCTTAATGTTAATTAAATGAGTGCTATGCGAGACGCAGAAGCGCGCGCGCACTCGCCCTGATGAAGACCGCCGAATGCGGTTGAAACTATAGTCGGAATAATCGACTGAATCGTACGTGAGTAATTACCGTGTTTTAGATCATAATGTGTGAAAACCACGTCAGTTTCCATAATAAAAATGTTAATTGGGCCTACGTTTGACCACAACATACCTGATGGAAAGTGACGATGTGGTCAAGATGGAACACGCTTGCTTTAGCTTAGAACACCTTGCTTGAGGTGACTATTCACTCTAATCTTGAAGGGACCCAGGTTGTACCTATTGCTGGGGAACACAAAGGCAGGAAGTGCTTTCCACTCCTTGGCTTTAATTGCACTTGGCACTTTAATAGGTTTAAATTTACTACCTAGGTCATTATTAGGTGAATGTACATAAGTTACAAGGTAGGTACTTGAGGAGTAGCTAGTCTAGTGGTATTTCTTTTTGTTATGTAGAGATAATAATAGGCTTGCATTTGTCAGCCATCTCGTCTGATGTTAATCAATGACCCAATCTACGATGGAGCACGCTTACCAAGAAAAAACAAGGTCAAGAAATTCACTCGAGAATTGAAGACAAAGAACAGTACAAGTATCAGGAAACACACCCTATCAGAGCATTCCTCAGTCCAGGGGTTCCGAAATAAAAGTAGAATTAGTAAAGCGTTTCGTGCCCGTTATGGGTTTAACGACTAGGTAAATATAATTAAGTACAATGTTGCAAAACGTTGGTCCCTATGTCACTTCCGCTATCAAGACGATTCAAATGACACCTCACATGTCGAAATACATCAAGCTGTTTAGGCTGTAGGACGTGCCTAAGAAACCTCGTATAAACATACCGACATACATCCTAACATACATACAATTAGTAACTAAAATACTTATTCGAAATACAAATACGTTTTTTGTATTTGTATTTCAATTATCTAGTAGCATAGTATTATTTGTTGTATTTAGTATCATGTGAAATGTACCTATAAATTGCAAACGTTGTAAACTTGAATGGAAATTTAAATAAACATAAATTAAAAAAAAAACTTCCATAAAATGTAATTTGCATGTATTTCCTATATTACATTTTAATATTAAAATACATTTAAAGATCGTTTAGCTATCGTGAGTCTGAGTGCGAGGTAATAGAGAATGATGGTAAAGCAGCTATTAGCCACACTACACCTGTTTTTTTGCGTTTTGTTGGCTTATCGTAAAGTATAAATAACAGCCTGTTATGTGTACTTTACGAAACTGTACGTGAAAATTAGCCAACAAAACGCAAAGAAAAAAAAATAAAAATAGTTTTTCCATCTTTTCAGCCCGTGCTGGTCTAGATTACTTATTTTGTATTTTTTAATTCAAGTATAAAAACATTTTCAATGCTAAAATATTGTATTTTGTGTTTTATATTTCAAATACCTTAAAAGTATTTTGTATTTCGTATTTTAACTACTTGCGATACAGTATTTTTTAATTTGTATTTCAGATTAAGGAAAACATATATTTTGCCCAGCCCTGACTACGTCACAGATTACAAAATCATATTATTATTATGCACATACTTGGAAGATTTGTATAAGTTGATACGCTATCTCGTGGTGCTCAATAATACCACGTAATTGGTAAGCTGTGGTAACGTTTGGCACACTTACATCTTCGAGAGAGGCGTTTCAAAATAGTTCCGACCCGCATCACTAGATGGCAACCGCAAACGAGACACACTTTCCTGAATCGCGGTGACGAGATTCTCCGCGAACGGACAAGGGCTTTCGGAGTTTGCTCTCGCAGTTATCGCTTCTCGGCCTTTTGGCTAAGATCAAAGTGTAGTATCTGTTCTTTTCAGCTTAATATCTGAAAGTTCCCTCATCGAGGGACCAGTATATTAAACTGATTTTTTTAACTCGACGGGATGTTCGGGGCTCGCTCCACTCCCGGCACGGGTCGGCCCGGCATTGCAATGCCGCCGGGATCGGCCCACCAGAAACTATTAATCTTATCCGAAACTTAAAAGAAAATCGAATCTTTCGTCATTAATCATGAGTAGCCATGGGTAACTCAACAGATTTGCTTGAGCCATGACTCCGGTTCAGGTCAGCCACTTGAACCGGAACCGTGAACCGGCTCACAGGTCAGCTCAAAAACCACTCCTTTCTACGTAATATGCGTCCTGACTCAAGTGAGTCATCTAGTGAGTAACGAAGTAAACTTCGAACTCAGCTCAGTTTGGCTCACACACATGCTTTGGTTACCGTTCAAATAATGTTTTCCCGCGATGCGAGTCGGTGAGACGTATATCTCTTTCTCTCTTTTCCCCGATATAGGTTTGTCTCGTTCTCGTATACGTTGGTCAAAAATCGACTGTTCCTACGTACAGTATCGAAACAAAAAACTGCATATTTACAGGAGAGCAATTTAATATCAAAAGACTTAATTAAAAGTTAAAATATGTGGTAAGTATCAATTTTAGTACATTCAAACCATGATAAAAATTTATGTTTTTTTTTTAGAACTACTATAGTATTCGTTTTCCTAAAATTATATTTAATATTCATATAGGTAGGTAATTGGTACAATGAAAAAGTCATGATTTTGAAAAGAGGAATTGTTTTTTTTAGCATTCAATTTAAATAACTGTGATTAAATATCTACCTACTACCTAGTTGTTGGTTTAATTTAATTTCTAAATTTTGACTTGTAACTAAACTTACGTACACACTCTAGTAGGTATATATTAATAGATATAAGCTTGTATTTCCAACTTTAATTTTATGAGAACATTAATTTAATAAAATCTAACATTACATTTTAATACTAAGTACGTCAATAGTTTATTTTAGCATTCCGCTATCACTGCGCGTGCAGGCATAGCTTTTCTTAAGAATTTGTCTCCTTCTCTTTCTGTGGTATAGCTTTGTTTCGTCCATGCTCACACTACAATACATTTCGTATTCGGACTTGGAACACATCGCGTCAAATCGGCTCTCTTCGTTCTCGCGTTCGTTTTGATGAATGGCAAAATCGTTTGAGTCGTTCGACTTGAGCCGCCTGTTTCAGAGTTGAGCCGCGGCTCAAGCGAGCCAAACCAAGTGATCTGAATTTTTGAACCGGTTCCGGTTCGAGTTACCCACGACTAATCATGAGATAAGAAAAAGCTAGCTCTATCGTTCCGGGAGCCAACACCAGATGACGTCACTGTGTGTTGCTCACGTAACCATTGTGAACTGTGAATGCTTGTACATGGCGGATGTTTAGACTTTAAAAAATGCAGCGCTGCCGGGATCGTGCTCTATCTGGGAGACTTAGTTCTGCTGCTTATGCGGTTCGTAAGATTAGGCAACTGACGGATATAGCTACAGCTCGGATGGTTTACTTTGCTTACTTCCACAGCATAATGTCATATGGCATTTTGCTGTGGGGATCAGCTGCTGAAGTAGAGGCCATTTTTATTTTGCAAAAGCGAGCGGTCCGCGCTATCTACGGAATGGGTCCCCGTGAATCATTGAGAGATTTATTTAAAGAAATAAATATATTAACTTTACCTTCTTTGTATATCTTTGAAAATATTATGCACGTTCGCAAAAATCTACATAAATTTAAATTGAACAGTGACTATCACAATTATAACACTAGAAATAAGGATAGGATAGCTGTACCGAGATTTAGACTGACTAAGTCAAAAAAGTCATTTTTAGGCAACTGCGTTAGTTTTTACAATAAAATCCCGAAAAATATAACAGGGCTCACCGAGGGAAAATTCAAATCACATGTAAAAACTACATTAATGAAAAGAGGATATTATAAGGTTAAGAATTAATTAGAAGATAAAGATGTCTGCCTTCCACTTCCGCCAAGTAGCCACTAGTATTTATAGATATTACCTAGTTGTAAGCCAAAATTTGTGAGACTGTAATTTATTTATTATTTGAAAAAATAATGCCCCTCAGTTTCTTGCCTGTTCTTCTGAGTAGAAGCTTTTTGTCCGAACAAGGCGGTCGAGTCAATTTAAATAACTTTGACGTTCATAAGTGTGTCTTTGATATACCTAAATTGAATAAAAACATTTTGACTTTGATCGGCCCACCAGAAACTACATAACATATCATCACGCCTTTCCCCCGAGGGGCTGGCAGAGGTGTAATACAACACCCACACTGTGCCGGACGATTCAGTCCTAAATGTGACGGGGCTAGCCTGTCGCCATACACCGGGCACACAAGGAGCAAATTGGTGCGTGCCGTCGGCTGCGTTTGAACCCGCTCCCTCACGCTTGAGAGGCCTTTTCCAACTAGGCTGTCATCGCTTCCACCAGAAACTAAACGAAATAATTAAACTCTTTGTTTATAGTTTGACATGACCAGGGCAAATGATATCATGATAGTTATCCCCCGTGTTATATTGTCCTTGGGGATTTCGGGAGCGGCCCAACAAGAATTATTCCTCGTGTGACTCGTGTTTCGACACCCTGAACAAGGACGCCAAACCACGACCCACTTCAGCAACACGTAGTGACGTCACGCGATGCTTAAGCAAGACCGAAATAAGTAATTTACAAATAGTTCGAAAGAGACGGCTGACGAGTGACGTCATTACGTGTTTGCTCCCGGAATGGTTTATAACCCATGGGATAATAATAAACTCAGTCAGGTATAGCAGCAAAAAAAAATCTTAGGTCTGTGGGTATAGCATTCAGAAACACACACTGACGTCACTCGATGCTTAAGGCGTCGTCATAGTACGATTTTTCACCCACACACATGTTTACTTAAACCGCTTCATTTAGAGTTGAAAATCGTAAATCATATTTGATGGTAAAATAAGATCGATGCGTAAATTTTTTTTTTGCCGTTTTTGGTGAGATTAGTCGTAACAAGAACACAAATAAAAATATGTTGCTCGGTTAAATTTTAGAGAACTAATCTGGCTATTTATAATCCAAAAATGTGGTGTATTTCCTGAAAATTTATTTATTTATTATTATTTATTTATTTATCCATTAACATTGAGTACACTAAAACATTATTGAATTCAATAAAATATTGCTTACAAAAAAAAAACTAAATGTCACAATAATTATAAATGGAGACGGCATGCATATTACTCAAGAGCGAAAAAAATATTATTAATTAAAAATATACAAATAATAAAATTGGATTTAAATAAAATAATGAAAAATTACAAAATAGGCGTCAAACAAAAACAAAAAATATCAAAAAAATCCTACTAATATTATAAACGCGAAAGTTTGTATGTACACGGAAAAAAAAAATTAGCTGCTGTTACTAAATTTTAGTTGTAGTAGCAAAAATCCTTTCAAACTATAGGGACAGCAAAGTTTTTTGTTAGCGTAGCAAATTATTTTTAGCTGAACGAATTTAGCTGTTGCAGCTAACAATCTTAACAATACTTAGCAGTAGTTGCTAACAATCTTAACAATAATTAGCAGTAGTTGCAAATATTATTTGCTAAAATTTGCTATAGCAGCTAACGATCTTATCTATTTTTAGCTGTGGTCGCTAACAATATTAGTGATAACTACTAACAAGACTTTGCTGCAGCTGACAAGAAGTTTAGCTGTGACTGTGAATTGTGTTTGTTACATGTGCTAAGGGTTTTAGTTGCGAGACCCAATATTTTTATCTGGGGCAGCTAATAAATGAACTATTAGTATTAGTAGTAGCAGCTAAGTTAATTTGCTATTCCATCACACCACCGTAGCTACAGCTGACAAGTAGTTTAGTTGTGACTGTGAATTGTGTTTGTTACCTGTGCTAAGGGTTTTAGTTGCGAGACCTAATATTTTTATCTGGGGCAGCTAATAAACTTTGAAGCATGAACTATTAATATTAGTAGTAGCAGCTAAGTTAATTTGCTATTCCATCACACCACCGTAGCTACAGCTGACAAGTAGTTTAGTTGTGACTGTGAATCGTGTTTGTTACCTGTGCTAAGGATTTTAGTTGCCAGACCTAATATTTTTATCTGGGGCAGCTAATATACTTTGAAGCATGAACTATTAGTATTAGTAGTAGCAGCTAAGTTTATTTGCTATTCCATTACACCACCGTAGCTGCAGCTGATAAGTAGTTTAGCTATGGCTGTGAGTAGTTTGCGGCTCATGCTAATGATTTTAGTGGCGTGTTATTAAGGCTTCTGTCTACATAACGAATGTGACGCGAAGTGGCAGCAGATAAGGCGTGAGACTGTGCAAGTTTTAATATGTACAAGGAAATGTATAAAGCATACGCATGGCACATTATTTATACATTTCCTTAAATTACGCACTCAATCTATTGCCGCGTCGCATCAACGTTCGATGTGCAGAATTGCAGCTTTTAGATCACGCAACTAAATCACTTAGCACAAGTAACAAACAATTCACAGCCACAGCTATACAAACTACTTGACAAATGCAATTTTTGGTGTAATAGAATAGCTAATTAACAGAGCTGTTACTACTTACTACTAATACTTAACAATCATGCTTCAAGTAATTATATGTACCTATACACATCGCATGTTCGGTGAATAGAAGCTCTAACAAAAAAAAAACAATTGTTTATGAGGTTTAATAAATGCTTCTCAAAAATAATTGACAAACAAGTCTGTTGTTAAGTCTGTTGTTGTTAAACAAGTAAGTTGACTGCATTCAATACAAATATTAATATCCCTCCTCTAATTGATTTTAACTAATAATAGAAACACTACTTCCATTATATACTTAAATTTTTACTTAAGCCTGCAAGGCATGAAATGATTTATAAAAATAGATTTTGTCTTCATCCGGAGAAACGGCAAACAGCTGGGGTCCAACATTCAGTCCTCGAAACTTTTCTTTTTTAGGTAATGCGACTGGATTTCGGCGGCAGACTGAAAAAAAAACACATTAAATATATGTACCTAAGTAGTTTGGTTTTATATGGTTTTGACAGCTAAGGTAACAAACAATAAAGCTAACGTTAAAATTTTTCATTATTCCTGAAATGATAATCAACACAGGTTCAAATATTTATAGAATTGTAGCTATAATATACTTACTTTTAAAAATTGCATCATCCTTTGTGTCCAAGCCGGGACGGTCTCCATTGCCGTTTCTTCTTCATGACTATAGCTTTTATAGGAAATAGTGTTGTCATTGCTCTAAACATTTTCACTTTTTTTCCACCTGTAAATAAAAAAAACATAGGTGGGTACTTAATAAAGAAATCATCAAAACCCTAAAACATTGTTGGCTTTACATAAAAATAACATAAAACCTAAACGAGATGTGGTTGTGTGCTAACCACACACGCTTTGCCCATTTATAGACTGCTACTCATCTCATATCTTCCAAGCGAAAGAAGGTATGACTATGCATTTTAGCTCAAATTTTAAAGCATAATTGCTGCCACTGGCAGCAAAACTTTCAAGTCTCTGAGTTATATACTTTTCGAGTTATAAGCTAATACCTATGTGTAAGCTGAAGTTACGTCACTTCAGTTGACACAACATGTTGAATCGATGAAACTATCAAACGTAGAGTTTTCATTTAAAGTACAAAAATTAAAGCATGATTGCTGCCATAGGCAGCAAAATTTTCAGATTCCTAGACCTCGTAGTTTCCACGTAATAATCAAAAAACAGTTTTCGCGCCCAAAAATTCAAATTTTTGCTTAAAAGCGGCGTTGCCGTTCCGTGCGGTACATTATTGCAATTCAATTTGATCTTAGCGCGTATGTTACTCGACCGTGAACCTTATTGGGCAGCGATATGACTCACAGGCGCTCAGCGTCGGCAACAAAACGTAACCAAGACCATCATGGTAGACCCCCTGTACTTTGCGCGCTGATTACATACCAGCTAACAGAACAAGTCGGAAAACGCATAGGTACGTACCATCCCTACTTAGTCGACATTCCACCAACTCGTACTAAACGGTTTGCCTCCACCTTCCTAATACGAACCGCTAGGGTGCCACACACCTTGCCATCGTCTGTATTCCCGACTAACTACCTATAACCTGGGTATCTTGAAGGCTAGAGTGAATAAGTACCTTCTAGGTCGTCGTGCTCCATCTTAGACCACAATGTCGCTTAACATCAGGCGAGTTGGTGGTCAAACGTCGACCTATTCTAGATTTTAAAAAAAAGCCGCCTGTCCATCGCGGGTCTCCGGTCTCAGCTGATTACCGAAAGCCGTGTAACAGATTACCAAATAGTTAGTACAAGCGGCGGGCGGCACGGTGCGAAACTCACTTTACGCTATTATTACTTGTTCTATGCTTTACGGTCGTAGGTCTTTTTGGTTCACAGCGTCTAGTGATTCAAAAGAATAGGCTATTACAACAATAGGTATTGACAATTCCTGACGAAGTGATTTATCTCTTACGTAGAAACTTAGTAAGCAATCCGTGGTACCTAGGTACTACTCGCCGTACTGACGTAAAAAAATTATGTTTTAAAATAAACGATGTTCATCAGTAAAACTCTGATCGCGAGTACGAAAAAAAACAGGGAGTAGGTATAACACGGCACTTAGCTCATTATCAAAAACATATAAGTAATAGGTATATACCTATTTACATACGCTTGGACTTGTGATTGTAAACCTCCTCCGTTTCGTCGGTTTTCGTTCAACCGTTTTGGCCTTGGAAACGCTACAAATAGAATAGAGAGATAGAAGTTAGGTACCTACTATTGTTTTTAATACTTTTTAGGTTTAGGTACCCTTGCCATTGCATACCTTGCATACCTACAATTAGAGATATCCTCTACGCTCATACGTAGGTAAGGAGGTATAGGTATTTCGCTTTTGATGACTGTCTGTATAGCGGCGCGTATACGTTATTTATACGTGTTGCGTTACCGTCAGACAGCAAACATAGTCGACCGAGCGAGCGTTAGCGAGCGAAGCGTCTGTGCTTCTTATGTCCGGATCTGTCTTTTATACAACTCGCATTTTTTTGAAAAATAAAATCATATACCTACCTAGATCTCCGCCATTTTGAAAAAAACCGAAACCTGACAGTTAAAAAATTCTGAATAATTATAGAACCTGTTCACAAAATTTCACGAGATTCGGTTGAGAAATGTAACCAGTAGAAGGACAGACACCGGCCGCAAAGTCTTAGCTCACAGAGCCACTAGCTAAGTAGGTGTAGGTATAAAAAAGCCGATTCATCTAAGTTTATTGAAAGACCGCTTCGCTTGGTCCTACCTACCTACTTTAGAACTAAATTAGTACCGAACGGAAAAATGCTCGAGAATTTTATTACTTCATTGACAAATGAACCAGAAACTATAGCATAAAATACGAGTACAAAATAGGTAGTAGGTATATTTTCAACAGAGAAGTCGGCGGCGCCTCGATATTATACGATATTGGATTTTAGAATATGGTGATATGGTTCATTTTTCAATGACGTCAAAAGTTGATCGAGCATTTTTCATAAACTTATGTTTTAAAGTACCTATAGTATACTTAGGACCTATGTCCTCTCCTTATAAAATATGTATTGTAAAGATCCGTTCACCCGTTAGCCGTGAAAACGCTACAAGGGGACACAGAGATAGACTTTAGTGTCTTACTAGCTGTGCTCCGCGGTTTCACTCGCGGTTAAAAAGTATCCTATGTGCTATTCTAGACTATAATCTATCCCTGTGCCAAATTTCATCCAGTTCTGTTCAGCCGTTCTGGCGTGAAAGAGTAACAAACATCCATACATCCATTCTTACAAACTTTCGCGTTTATAATATTAGTAGGAAGGATATTTAGTAGTTATATTTCGCTATGAATGACTATACTGTATGTATAGGGGCGCACGCACACCACCGCACCTCTTCACACTAGGCTGCGTATAATGCGTATTTACATACGCAACAGAGACGGCAATATCTAGGTACATTTTTCCAGTCGCCTCGAATCGGAGTTGCTAGTTCACTCCGCCGCCGCCGCCGCCACTTCGCACCCTACATTACCTATAATAACCTTGCATATTTATAATGACCAAAACAGAATCAATTAACACATACAGAATCGTGTAAATCACAAATATACTTACTGTATTGTAGTCTTGTTTGATGCAAAATAGAGTGATACCAGCCGATGGTACGCACCAATGACTGGAGCCGATATATAGTAACAGGATCGCCCCCTGTCAAAATTGGAACTGAATATCGACCGGTGAAGTATGGGTGTTGTACTACACTGTACACACTTCACACTTGTTGCGCCCAACATTTTTTTTTCTTTCTAGGAATTACCTGCAAACAGCATATATGTTAGGACTCGACAATTATTAGTGATTTAAAATGGTAAACATCAATAAAATTAGAAGTACTTATTGCAATAAGTTATAGTTACTTTCTGCATGTTTTTAAAGTGACAGATATAGTTCGCTGTCATATTTTCGGCAACAGTTTTTCCAAAAATACTCGGTCAGTAGAGGTAGGTGATGAGCTTCTATATTTTCATCTGTAAAAATAAAGATTACGTTATTTTTTTGCAACACATGTGCTCTATAGGTAAGTACTTGTGTTTCGGCCAGGGGTGCTAAGTTCACGTCAGGTTCTCTTTCGGCTCTACACACGATAACGAAAGCCTACTACTCACCTTGGACACTCCACACCACTGGACCCGGACATGCACTGATAATAGCACTATTAGTTCAATATAAACAATTTAAACTTTTTTAATGCGAAGTTAAAGTTTGCCGAAATTTTACGTGCGAGCGGACGCGAGAGCGCGGTACAGTCATTCACCGACAAGTCCGACAACTGACTGATTTAGCGCGTGCGATGCTCGCACGCCGAAAGGCAGGGAGTTTACGTCTCCCTCCCCCCTCACAGGTATCTCGCGGCTTTGTGGATGCCGCCGGCTTTCATAGGTATCGTTTTCTATCTATAATGCCTACAGATATCTGGCGTAAACAAATTGCAATATAAAAGCATCAAACTTTTGGCTAATTTACAAGCTTGGCAATAGAAAGATCGCGGTTCTAAAGTGTGAATATGGGCAAAATCGGTAGGTATAACTCATACATCAATTGCGAGATGTCAGTTCGATGCAAACCTGTACAGCCGGCTAGGTTTTTGCAGCATGCCACTTTTCTAACGGAAAATCTTATCAGTAGATAGATTACTGTATCTGGACACGCAAGCACTCATAGTAGGTATAAAAGCTATATATATAGCTTATATGTATATAAGATAATGCAATGCAAAGTAGGTACTTACTTACTTTTGAATTTATCTTAGGGCGGCATTGTAGCCCTAAATCCATAAATGAAAAATCTTTTTTTTAACACTATAATCACTTTTTCTTCCAAGTTTAACGCCGTAACGCAACCAAATTCACGTGAACACACACGTTACGATACGATACGAATTACGAAATGAAATGAAACTTTTTGTAGGTAAGTGGTTATGTAAATATTCATGTATTTTTAGTATTTCAAAATCGTTAAAAAAACATAAAATATCTCCACCATTTTGAAAAAAAATTAAAACTGGCTCGACAAATGAATCTAAGTATAAATATTTTCAACCTATTTATGTTTGTAACATAACAAAACATAACATATCGTCACGCCTTTCCCTTGAAGGGGCTGGCAGAGGTGTAATACAACATCCACACTTCGCTGGACGACAGTCAGTCCCAAGTGTGACAGGGGGCGATCCTTTCGCCATAAATCGGGCTCCAGTCATGTCATGTATGTAGCAGATGACATACAATCCACACATTGGTGTGAGGTGGGCTTTCTCAAACTAGATTATCATAGCTTAACATTTTTTTACAAGTATACAATATACCTACCTAGGTAAAGTACCTAATAAGCGTGTTTAGCAAAATCTTAGACATGAATCAGAAGTAGGTACCTATCTACCTATCTATCGAAACCGCGGTAGGTACAGAAAAACGTATTCTGTTCTAGTTAGGTAGGTAAACAAATTGTGTGCGTCTATACTAGGGCGTGCAAAACCGGAGGGTCTTCAAAACCGGTTTTGAAATCCAGTTTTGAGGGCCCAAAACCGGAAACCGGTGTTAGCCCCGGTTTTGGTAACAATTTTCTAATGTTTAAATTTTTCTACGTTTTTTAAGTTTATATAAGGTATACGAAGAAATGGTGAGGAATAAATTGTAGTCCACGTTGTCTGTGTGGTGGAGTGAACGGTATCTTGCCATGAGCACTAAAATTTCTCTACAAGGGTTCTAGTGCTTGTGTTAAGATAAACCGAGGCTTACACAGACTGGTTTATTAACGAAAAAGGTGTGAGATAGGGATGTGCCTTTAGGGAAGGCTCGGAATAAGCTTTTGCCTCGTCAGGAACCAGAAACGTGTTCGACTATCGCCCGGATTAGCATGTCTGCTCAACGGGAGCACCGCTAAAGTAACTATGAAGCGGAAATCCTACGAAGCTATGCCAGTGTGCATGGCAGACGGCTACCGATTCCGAATAGTGCGAACGAAAAACAAAACGATCGCACTGCTGGAATGGGCGGCACAGTCACCTTTTGCGCAAGCTAGCTCATTGCTTAATTATCTAAGCAAAAATGCTGACAGCACTCCCCGGGTAATAAGCGTGGACGCGATGATGGTCGAATATATGAAAGCGGAAGTCGTAGACCGGTTAGGTTGCACCAAGGCCTCTGAACACCATGAGGTTGTCGTGTACGAGGATAGAGGAGAAAACTTGAGCTTTCTCAAATCCCAAACACTAGACCACATAGGTGCTACAGATAGCTGGGGACACCCCGTTCCAAGTTCGACCACCCAGTCTGGTTCCGAAAGGGCACAACAAAAAATTGTCTCTGAAAAGGCCGCACCCCATGCAAGTGGTAACCGAGAAAGAGGGAATGGCCACATAACCGGTTTCATAACAGCATTCAGCGCTGTAACGCAGAGCTTATTCCGTATCGCACCCAAAACACCATCTCCACAGACGTCGAGAGCAGCTCCACAACTTCAAGCAGCTAGGACGAGAGCCGACATGGGCCAGGTCGATTCGCCCCGTTATGTCTCGGCCTCGGGGCTGCAAAACCATGCGAGAAACGCCTTCCTCGAATTCCATACTGAGAGCGACCAAACAAGTTAATCTCAGGACCTGCGATAACATCTTGCCTATCTTCACTTCCTAGATTATAAGACTTTTTAGGCTAGGAAGTAAAAGTCTTCTAAACGAGAGGCTTGAGGAAGCGGAAGCCGCCATATGCAACAACGTCACTTCCCAGATCATCAAAGGAACCATGAAAGGAGAGTGTATGGCAGCCTATAGCGCAGAAAGTGGTTTTGTAGCGCTGGACGAGATAGAGGCGGAGCGAATAGGTAAGCCGAAATCGGGACACCATCAAAGGATCCAATTGTAGTCACCGCCAAGTGCACCAAGATAATGCTGGACGACCGAATCCTAGATATGGCCGAAACCATCGAAGGGAACCCAGACGTCGACGCAAGTTGGGAAAGCGGGTCGGTACCAAAGATACAATGGGTCAATGGGGTGCCAGGGTGTGGCAAGACAACATGGGTGATCCGTCACTTCGATGTGGACAGGGACGCCATCATCACCACAACAACAGAGGCAGCAAAAGATCTGAGAGAGAAACTATCGCACCGTATCGGAGACCTGGTGAAATCCAGGGTACGAACAATGGCTTCTTCTCTCGTAAATGGTTTTGGTAGAGAGAGTTTCAACCGCCTTCTGGTAGACGAAGCGCTCATGAACCATTTTGGAGCCATAATAATGATTGCACGGCTGTCTGGTGCTGGTGAGCTTGTCCTCATCGGAGATGTAAATCAGTTACCTTTTATTGACAGAGAAAATCTCTTCGAAATGAGGTACCAACGCCCAAACCTGGTCACAAACATCAGCCTGGAATTGCTTTGCACACACAGGAACCCAATGGACGTCGCGTATGCGCTGAGGGAAATTCACTCGGGTATTTATTCCTCGGCTCCTCGTATTAAGTCCGTTGAACAAAGAAGGTACAAGGGAGCACAAATTCTCACCACCCTCCCCAACACCCTTTTCTTAGTACATACGCAGGAAGAAAAGGAGACCCTCAAAAGTCAAGGGTATGGGGGAGGCGCAGGGTCACACATCCTAACCATCCACGAAGCTCAGGGGCTAACGTACGAGTCGGTTATCGCCATAAAGACCAAGCCCAAAATGAAGCTGCATGAGAGCGTGTCCCACGCAGTCGTCGCAATATCACGGCACATCGGGACTTTCACCTACTACGCCGATGACATCGAAGACGATGCCATCAGCCGGTTAACAATAAGAAGTCGTTTTGTCTATTAGATCTTTTATTTCAGACTACTATATTTCTTCTGTTGAATAAAAGGCTTTTTTTTTAACTCTGCAATGATTGTACATTATTTTTGCAACATTACATTTACTAGCTTTCGTAGCTGAACATGTCTTTTAGCCTCAACTGGTCCTTGCGCAACATTCACATTTTGATTGTTTATATTACTGTTCACCGGTATTGGACCTCTATTTACTTTAAGCTCTATTTTGTCCGCTCCGTTGTCTACCGGTTTTGCACGCCCTAATTCCTATGCGTGAGATGAGATGAGGTTTTATCTTAGCCACTCTCACACCTACGACGTTTCAAACGAGAGCAACAAGGACCGACGAAAAATGGTGAGATGAAAATCTCAAATCTCCGAATAGGGGCCCTGGTCCTTGCGCAACATTCACATTTTGATTGTTTATATTACTGTTCAGCGGTATTTGACAGCTATTTACCTGAAGCTCTATTTTGTCCTTGTTTTAGGCGGCATTTTGATATAAAAACATCAGATTATTAGAAAATATTGCCACTGATTGTAAGTTATTGAAAAAACGGAAAAACCGGAGGTAAACCCGGTTTTGTCTTTCAACCCCGGTTTTCAAAATTTGGCGAATTTCGCCCGGTTTTCGGTTTTTAGCAAAAACCGGAAACCGGTTTTGCACGCCCTAGTCTATACGTACTTGTGCCTACGTAGGTAGGTATATGTATGGTACAGTTCCGGCACCTACCAATTATGAATTACTTAGTATTACTAACTTCACAGGTAGGTAGCTACCTAAATATTGTGTGTCGCACAACTATAGCGATGATGGATATAGGTACTCATTATGTAGGTCCCGCATTAGATAACTACATAAGACACTTGTCAGGTAGGCACTAATAATGCTCCGAAGTTTACACCATGCATGGCAGACATGAGGCCAGTAATGCTAACAGAATAACATTTCAGAATTTATAAATTCTAAGCTATACCTACCTGTATACCTACTTACTTACCCATGCATAGATATTTTTGTAAGAAAACCAATAAAACCAAAAGCAACCGACTGCCTTCGTGGCTCAGTTGGTAGTGAACCTGCCTTTTGAGCTTGTCGGCGTGGGTTCGATTCCCACCTAGGGCAAACATTTATGTGATGAGCATTTGTGTCTGTCCTATGTCTGGGTGTTAAAATATATTTAAGTATGTATTGAAAAATATCTAAGTAGGTATGTAGGTATATCAGTCTCTGGCAGCCATACTATGGCTATACAAGCATTGCTTAGTTTGGGATCAGACGACCGTGTGTGGAAGTGCCCTAAATTTATATACCTACCTAGGTTTTAAAGAGTTTTTATGTACTTTTTAAGTACCTAAACTATTATTAAATACTATGATAAGACACTAATAACAACTAGTGGCTCTGTGAGCTGTAGACCTCGCGGCCGACATCTGTTTTCCTCTACAGGTTGCATTCCTGAACCGATTCACGTGAAATTTTGTGAGCAGGTTCAATGATTAGACAGATTTAAAAAAAAAATCTATCTAAGTAGTGAGTCTACTAACAAAATTTTAGGTCATTCCGTTTGTATCGGCCTGTGGAGGAAGGCATTTTTTTTTAAGCTGAAGCATAGACGCTTTGCTCCAATGCTCGCTTTGTCGATTAAGTAAGGAACAAAAGTAATAAGGTACAAGCTCAAAGAAACAATCAACTTACGTACGCATAAATGCATCTACGTAGGTATGAAATATTCTTATCTTCATCAATAAAATAATGCTTTATGGTTAGTACCTACCTAAGTTAGGTTATTGTACCTACCTACCTAACAATAATAATGAGCGCAGTGAGATGACGCGGTGACGCGGACTGCCCTCCCGTCGTTTGTGCCCTTGCAACGCGGAAGAAATAAGTACCTACCTACGAAAAGCTCACATCGCGAAGACTTATGAAGATGTAACTAATTTCTCACACTTCTCTCACTACTAGCACACTACTCATACACTAGCCCAGACAGGCTAACATGAGTCGTAGTAGAGCGAGCGAGAGCTTATTTTTCTCTGCTATCTGTTTTTCTTACGCATTTTCGCTAGTTGAATTTTAGCCGAGTTGGAGAAGGCTTGCTTCTAAACTCAGAAGGAGCCGGTTCGATTTCAGCCAAAAGAGCGCACCGATTTGTTCATTGTGTGAAAATATGTGCGTAGGTATTTAATGTCATCTGGTATATTGTATAACTAGAGCCCGGTGTATGGCGACAGACCCCTGTCATATTTGCAAATGAATATCGTTCGGCGAAGTGTAAGTGTTGTTATGTTGTAATACACCTCTGCCAGCCCTTTCGGAGGAAAGGCGTGGCGATGTGTATTTACTATTTAAGATAACCTAGGTACATTCTGAGCTACAATTTCATTTCTACAAGTTTAGGTACGTTTCGCCAGTGCACTTACTGGTTCTTATCAATATAATTAATATTCAATATCTGGATAAAATTTGGCACAAATACCTACACAGTTAACACAGGCCTACACAGGCTTACGTCCTGGACATAGGCTACTTTTTCAAGGCTGAGGAGCTCAAACTCCCCCCATCCTAACTAATATTATAAATGCGAAAGTGAGTTTGTTCGTTTGTTTGTTTGTAACGCTTTCACGTCTCGTCTACTCAACCAATCGTTTTGACATTTTGCATACATACATGTTGTCTGGGGTACTGAAAAGGACATAGGGTACTTCCCTAAAAAATAAACAGTTCCTGTGGGACCGCGGGTGAAACCGCGGGGCGCAGCTAGTATCTCATAAAATTTATTTTGGTCGCATAATTAAAGTCTTAGTAGCAGTTACAAATTCAATTACTACTTACTTATTTTTAAAGTAAAACAATTGATACGTTCGGTTACATATAAACGTGGGATAGCTATTTAACTTAGTTGCTACTACTAACTTCTATGCCACTAATTAAATTGCTGCCTTACAAATAGGAAATTAATCACGCAACTAAGTAGTTTTGTTACAGTATGAAACCAAATTTATAACCACAGTTAAAACTCTTGTGAGGTGCAGCTAAATATTAATTCACTAAGACAGCTATCATACTTTGCTACAACAACATACCTACTAAAACATATCTTCATCATCTTTACATAATGATATGTCTCACACAATGCTATTAGATCACAACATTAGGAACAGCACAAAATATCCCGCTTGCCGTCTAAAATTTCACATACGACATGGAAATAACTGTATAGAAAAGACTGGTTAATGTAGATAATGTCAATTAGCAATAGCAGGTAAATAATTTATCTTAAAGTAGTTAAAATATTTTGCTCTGATAGCTAATTGAAACATTCGAATTTGTTTTGTTTATATAGATAACAAATTTAGTAAACTCAGTTAAGTAATTTGTAGTAACTGCAACTTGAGTGTGATTCTCTTAGCAAAATTTTATTTTGAATAGTAGCTAAGCAGTCTTTGTCGTAGTCAACAAAACTTTGCCAGTGTTTCGAAGATATTCGGTGCAGCAGCTAAGACATAGGCAGCAAAACAGATTTAGTTGCCACAACTAAACCATTTTTTTCCGTGTATGGATGGATGGACGGATGGATGTTTGTTACTCTTTCACGTCAGAACGGCTGAACAGATCTGGATGAAATTTGGCATAGAGATAGATTATAGTCTAGAATAGCACATAGCATAGCAACTTTTTAACCGCGGGTGAAACCGCAGGGCGCAGTTAGTATAAAATAATTCAGTTAAATTATCCTCACAGGTCAAGTCAATGATAATAAATAAAATGTCAAACAATATTAAACGCAAAAAATTACATAAAACATTATAAAGCGCAATAGCATAAAACATTACAAAACATAAAATATTGCATAATTTAATTTTACATTATTTGGTCAGAAGCTCAGAAACCCTCAATGACTTCTTGAAGCTGTTGTAACTATCACCAAATATGTCAGTAGCGGTTGTCTAAAGGTCGATTTACATCAAACGAAGATAGAGCTAGAGCTAGAACAAGAGCATTCTTTCTCAATCTTTTAGTGTAAACAAAAGCTAGATCGAATGTTCTTTGCTCATTTGAGTCAATTCTGTGGTTGATATTGGTAGTGCTTCGCTATGTCTGATTCTGACAGCGATATCATTATTGTAAGTGCTGCATTTATTATTTTGAAGCAAAAACTCAAAAATAAAAGAAGGAAGAGACATTGCTAGGTTACAAATTTAATCCAACGCAGAACACTGGATAATGTAGGTGAAACAATGACGTATATGCAAAAACAAGAAGAAAATGGTCAATACCAAAACTTTTGTAGAATGGCGGCGAAGGATTTTGATTATTTACTTTTTCTGATCAGCGATCAATTTAATCGATAAGATATGTCAACAATCACTAGAACACAAGAACGCTAGCGAGCATTCTTAGAATATTCTATAGAATCTTTGCGAACGCACTAAGAACAACGAAATAATGCTCTACGCCTGTTTACACTTGAAGAATTTGATGTAGTGGGGATAGAATGAGCATTCGCTCGTTTGGTGTAAATCGACCTTTAGACGTGGTGTTGTAGTGACGCGCCATTCTAGCTAAGGGTGCATTGAAGCCCAAGTTCGAATATGAACAAGGAGTTAAAAACATTAACTCTGGGCAGCTTCCGTTTTAGAGAACTAAGTTCCAATAGTTTTTGTAAGAAAATACTTTTTGTGATTTTTTTTTTCCGAAATAAGTATGATTTCGAAAATGTTCTTCGGTTAAACTTTAGTTGGTTGTTTCTTCTCCCAGCTGTATTTTTTTGCACCTGATCATCATAAATCTTCATATCAAACTAGGTGCAAACAAAATACTTGTTTTTGGTAATTTCGTGTAAGACGGGGCTTCAAATATTTAATTTAAACTAGCATTATTGCAACCCCCAATCGTTACCTACAGGATGCACACCTCGCGGAAAAAACAGGGTGTTTATAACTTTCTGTGTATTGTTTATAATCCTGTAATAATCGTGGTATGATCTAGTCTTAAAAAATTGCACACACAGTGCGCTCCGCTCACAAAGCGCGAACGCAGCTACTAACGGTCGGGTTTATTTGTAAACTAGCTGCGCCCCGCGGTTTCACCCGCGGTTTAAAAGTATCCTATGTGCTATTCTAGACTATAATCTATCTCTGTGCCAAATTTCATCCAGATCTGTTCAGCCGTTCTGGCGTGAAAGAGTAACAAACATCCATCCATTCTTACAGGCTTTCGCGTTTATAATATTAGTAGGATTACCACGCGGCACTTATTTTAAAAAAGAATTAATAAGTAAAAAATTTAAAATTTTAAAGATTCTAGAGTAGAATCTTTTTTAGAATTAGTTAGTAAAAAAGCGTTATGAGACATCCTTATTAAGGTGTCTCCTGACGCATTTTTAGAATAAAAGCTGCCTAAGTACATAATGATCCAGTTTTGGTAACATTTTTGTTATTTTTTTTTTCACCTCATTAGCTCGGAAATATTGTTTATTCAAATTATTTATTTAATTAATTGCATTAATTGAATTTAATTTAAAAAACTCTTACATTTATAAAACTCTTTCATTTTACCATGCATTTAGATTTCATTCTGAATCTAAATGCATGGTAAAATGAAAGAGTTTTTTTGATCTGAATCTTAATATAACCGCACTGGCCAGAATAATTTGTTTGAAAAATAAAAACATAATTTTCCTCGCTGTAGTGAGGTGAAAAGTTGTGTGTTTCGTTCGATAGCAAACTTATTCGGCGTCTCGTACCTTTGAAACCCGCGCTACGCTCAGGATTTTATATTTTTTCTCTTTTAAATTTTTTTAAGCGATGACAAGCCTAGTTGGAGAAGGCCTGCCTCTCAAGCCAGAGGGAGTGGGTTCGAACCCAGCCGACGGCACGCACCAATTTGTTCATTGTGTAAACATTATGTGCGTATTGTATGTCATCTGTTATATGACTGGAGCCCGGTTTATGGCGACAGGCTCGCCCCCTATCGCATTTGGGACTGAATATCGTCCGGCGAAGTGTGGGTGTTGTATGACACCTCTGCCAGCCCCTTCGGAGGAAAGGCGTGACGACATGTTTTATTTTTTTAATGTATTTTTTTTATTAAGAAAAGTGGCAAGCAAGCAGACGGTCCGCCTGATGGTAAACGTTGACCACCGCCTATATATGGACAACTGCAACACTAGCGGTTATGTTGATGCGCTGCCAACAGCACCCCTTCCTCTTCCACCTCTTTTAAAGCAGCTGATTAAAAACTTACAGAAAAAACTCGTCTGCTCAAAGCAGAAGTACTGATCTTGTTGTGTGACAGGTCGAGCGTCACCAGGTCAGCCAGGTAGACGAAGGAACCGTCCTCGATCGTGGAGATGTCGCAGTGGGACAGGTTGAGGGTCGCGATGGGCAGGGAGGAGATCCTGGAGACGGTGGTAAAGCTGTTCTGGCTGAGGTCTACTGTGATGGGGCTGAGGGGTTTCAGACCTGAAACAAGATTTTTTTTTGCATAATCGGTTGTGAGTTTTGTATTACATTCTAGTATGATAGGTATATTTTCTATATTATATTCTTATTAGTTTAGACTAGCTACGCCCCGCGGTTAAAAAGTATCACATGTGCTATTATAGACTATAATCTATCTCTGAGCCAAATTTCATCCAGATCTGTTCAGCCGTTCTGGCGAGAAAGAGTAACAAACATCCATCCATCCATCCATTCTTACAAACTTTCGCGTTTATAAAATCAGTAGGATATTGTGTAAATGTTTAAATTTCAACTCATTACTCAATTTTATTCTGTTGTTTTATGCTCGCTAGTGATTAATTAACTTGTTATTAAAATGCTCCTAGACATACATAATATTGGAAATTAATATAGATCTGTATTAAGTTCACAAAAATTTTGTACTAATTTATTAATTTCTGTAATGTGTGATATGAATAAATAAATAAATAAATAAATAAATTTATATTTATCTTAAATTTTTCAGACTCATACACATACAAACACACACACTTAGATAATAATGACTTATTTTTCACACGAGCGATTGTATGTTTAACCAAAAACGTTCGAATCCAAACCATTCCATCACGTTATATTCCATAGAAGTTCATATAGAGAATACCTACCCGCACGAGGCGAGACGTTAAACCAATGAAATGCATACCATCCCAATCCTGTATTTCGAAGAAAGTCTTCAGCTCCCGACCGCTGCAGGCCACCACACCCTCCACGGTGCAGTTGCAGCTCTGGCAGACCACCTCTGATGATGCTTCCGGGTTATCAGCAGCTGGCGACAATTCGGGGAAAAGGAATGCGTCTAAACCTGAAAATCAAGGAGTCGTTGTAGACCACACCAGCTGCGGCCAGCGGTTCCATAGGGACCGTTATTCAAGGTATTGTTACGCCAGTCGCAGCCGATGAAGAAACTATACGCTAATCTGTGGCGATGTTGTTTACAACTACCGATAGGTAACGCAGATTAGACATTAGTAGCCGCTCGAGTCGCGCGTTCCATTGTTAAAATCCGGAACAAAAGAGATCTTTCTGGAAAGCAATTCATCTTAATTGCATCAATTGGCATCTTCAGGACGTGTTGACTCTCCGAGCGCGTGGCCGAGAACTTTTAGTAGATTTCATTAAACTAGGTCTGTTAAATTCGTTAGTTGTAATATCAAATTGTATCTTATCTTATATCTTTAAATGAGCAATTCTTGTATATATATATATATATAATTGGAATCTCGGAATCGGCTCCAACGATTTTCATACAATTTAGTATATAGGGGGTTTCGGGGGCGATAAATCGATCTAGCTAGGAATCATTTTTAGAAAATGTCATTTTATTCGTGTTTTATCGATAATCAACTTAAACATAAACTTGGAAGAAAAATAACAAAAAGGAGGCGTTTGAGTAGTCTCAACTGAAAAATATGAGTCTTCCTGACATCTATTAGCGAATAATAATACTAATTTTTTTTAAATTCCGAGCAAAGCTCGGTCATCCAGGTACTAACGTTTAAATTAGATTCAAATATAAATTTGTATGAAGTTTTCTAGTAAATGTAATTAAATTAATTTAAAAAAATGTCATAATTAAGAATAGAATAGAAAATTCATGTTCCTTGATGTACTTAATGCGGAATTACACTAGATATTAGTTCAAGTAACAAGTTTGAAGATGAACTTCCGCAAAGTAACGCCTGATTCAATCAACTATTATATTTCTTGTATTTGTAGTTTCCTACGTTATATTTTAAACATAATATTTTAACTCAATAACCTATGTTTTGTAAGCTTGAGTTCATTACTGAACATTATATCGCACACATAGTCTAGTTACAATCCAGATCTAGATAATCTGTGTTTCTAGCGATCCATTTGCATCCTTAACTTAGTACTCTTAGATTGTAATTTGTTTTGTGTGCTAAAAAACAAAATAAATAAAAAATCTAAATTGATTAATAATTCCAATAGTTATACGCCACAGTCGAATAAATATAATTAAAAATGAATGTCAGAACAACAGTTAAATTATTAATAATTAATTAATTGCATGTGTTTCTCATCTGCTACATGACTGGAGCCCGGTGTATGGCGACAGGCTCGCCCCCTGTCACATGTGGGACTGAATATCGTCCGGCGAAGTGTGGGTATTGTATTACACCTCTGCCAGCCCCCTCGGGAGAAAGGCGTGACGATATAATGGTGATGTTATAATTATGTGTATGCGTATAAAAAATATGTTTATGTTTGTCAACGTGTATCAATAATGTGTGTAACGTGTATTAAGTATGGTGTACCTCATGGTTTAATGATATACTCCGCCAGGTATAGCATGCCGGTCACGTGGGCAACACGTAGTGACGTCAATCGATGCTTGAGCAAGACCGAAATAAGTCATTTTAAATAGTTCGAAAGAGACGGACGACGACGAATAGTGACGTCATTACGTGTTTGCTTCCGGAATGCTAGCCTTGTTTTTTTTGATCATGGGTAAAATAATTACAGTTAATCATTCAAACCAGCTTTTATAAAATGTACATCTGACTAATGATGATAATGAAGTTAGTAGAAGAACCGTGAGCTGATCAACATAAGCCCAAACACGACCAGTATTCTATTAACCATGGCATAATAATATACTCCGCCAGGTATAGCATTCAGCAACACGTAGTGACGTCAATCGATGCTTAAGCAAGACCGAAATAAGTCAGTTACAACTAGTTCGAAAGAGACGAATGATGATGAAGTCATTATGTGTTTGCTGAATGTTAGACCTTGTTGTTTTTTTGATCATGCTATTATTTATCGAGGAGTTTCTGTAGCCACCTTCCGGCTCCATCATCAGAACTGTTCCATGGTATCATATTACTGCATAGCCATAGAAGATATGCAACCTACACGTAAATAAAACTTCAGGAAGTACTAGTTGTAATTTGACTTTTGTCGTTTCCGATCGGATCCCAGAAATTTCAAACTCAAATTGTTCTAATCTCAGTCTACTTTTATACATTTTGGAATAGGGAATCAAGTATAAAACCGATCAGAAGAATTAATCATTTTTAAAAACTTATGATTATAAACTGAGATTCGAATAATTTAGGCTTACAATTTTTTGGCCGAACGGAAACGTTTCCGAATAATAATAATAAATAATAATAATAAATTCGGGACACTTCCACACACGGTCGCCTGACCCCAAACTAAGCAAAGCTTGTACTATGGCTGCCAGAGACTGATATACATACTTAGATATTTTTAAATACATACTTAAATACATATTAACACCCAGACATAGAACAAACACAAATGTTCATCGCATAAATGTTTGCCCTAGGTGGGAATCTAACCCACGCCCCCAAGCTCAGAAGGCAGGTTCACTACCAACTGAGAAAGAGAGATCCTGACATAGATCCGGATAGAGATCCAGACAGAGATCAAGACAGAATTCGGAAATACGAAAGCATTTTTGTCGAAGTTAAAGCATAAAAGCTTCGCTTGCTAACACTCACTAGATTGACAAGTGGGTCTGAAAAATAGTCAAAAACCTAACTGCACATAATGGACCCTCGGGTTTTAACTGCCTCGGTGGCTCAGTCGGTAGTGAACCTGCCTTCTGATCTAGGGGGCGTGGGTTCGATTCCCACCTAGGGCAAACATTCATATGATGAATATTTGTGTTTGTTCTGTGTTTGGGTGTTAATATCTATTTAAGTATGTATTCAAAAGTATTTAAGTATATATATCAGTCTCTCGCCGCCTTAGTACAAGCTTTGCTTAGTTTGGGGTCAGACGACCGTGTGTGGAAGTGTCTCGAATAAAATTATTCATTTATTTATTTTATTTATTTAAAGACGACCATAATGACTTAACTATCGAAATCCATCCAGTGTTTTACAAGATACGAGGTAATTAAGAAATTTACAAACATACAGAGGCACACCAGATTCGCGAAAACATAACCCTTTCTGACAGTTGTATAAAATAAGTTTGTAAAAACATTGCAAACCAATTCTAAGTATTGTAAAAGTGTTTTGGTCATGTTTCGTCATTTCGTCAAAGAATATGACGAGACTGACCGTGAAAAAGTAAAGTTAACCACAGATTGTGTAGATCTGACATTTAAATCGTTTCCAACATTAGATAAAAAAGTCAACGTGGACCAAAAACAATAAGATCAAATTAAATCGTCACTCACCGGCATCTTGACAAGAAACTAATCCAAAAAACACAATTAAACACACTTTAAAAACCACAAAATTTGATAAATACATTGCTACAACCTAAAATACTGTTTTGTCATAAAATTGTGTACATCTGAGTGGAATGGCTTGTGTTGTAGATAAAAATTTAAAAACTACATTTTGAAAGCGGATTTTTGACAAAGATTAGTTGCGATTAGATTGCAGAATGTAGAAGGAAGGATTAGTTGAAGATCGATTTAGATACTTAATTACCTACTCTACTATAAGTTGACCTAGCCTACTTCAAAGTCAAAGTCAAAAAATGTTTTATTTAATTTAGGTATCAAAGATACACTTATGAACGTCAAAGTTTTTTATTAGACTCGATCGCCTTGTTCGGATAAAGAGTCTCTACTCAGAAGAACAGGCAAGAAACTGAGGGCATAATTTCTTTGTTTTCTAAAAATTATTAGATAACTGTTTCACAAATGTTGGCTTACAACTAGTTAAACAAATATCATATTATATCTATGCACTAGTGGCTACTTGGCGGAAGTGGAAGGCTCCAGACATCTTTGTCTTCTAAATAATTGTTAACCTTATAATATCCTCTTTTCATGAATGTAGTTTGTACATGTTATTTGAATTTTTCCTTCAGTCAACCCTGTTATATGTTACTTATGAGAGCCAACATTCTAAATCTGCGGTTAGCATGCTGAGAAGCTGGATATCCTTCAAACTATTTGATGCTGCTGCATTAAGCTCAAGGTTGCCATATCTTGGAAATACCACCGAAGTCACACGAAATACTACACTAAATACTACAACAACAACAATTCTTTATTAAAAACATAAAAAATAATTACAATAGTACTTAAATAGGGCTTAACTAAGTTTTTAATGGGCGGTCTTATCGCTCAAAGCGATCTCTTCCAGGCAACCTGAAAGGACAGGAACATTTATTTTATATAATAGAGGCGTTGAAAGTTATAAAACATAATTTTACAAGATGTAAAAATAATGAATTTATATTTATAAAATAATAATAATAAGATGATGATGATGATGATCATCCACCAGCAACTTGCCCTTCAATACGGTCTTGTCGAGTCCGAGGTGCCGTACTATAAGTACGCACCAGCGCCAGTTCTCGAGAATGGCCGTGCTTTGCTCTACTGGGACCGCTCTATCATCACGGACAGGACTATTGTTGCCAATAAGCCTGATATCGTGCTGGTCGACCGGTCCCAGCGCCGGGCAGTGCTCGTCGACATCACCATCCCACATGACGAGAACCTCGTGAAGGCCGAGAAGGACAAACTCAGCAAGTACCTTGACTTGGCTCACGAGGTAACCGCCATGTGGGATGTTGACTCGACGATCATTGTCCCGATAGTCGTCACGGTAAACGGTCTCATAGCGAAGAGCCTCGACCAACATCTCAAGAGGCTCTCGTTAGACGGTTGGATATAATAATAAATAAATAAATACTAATAAGTAGACGAAATAAATATAATTTAAATACTTTAAAAATGTTTAAAAATAAATGTCACTAATATATAAATAAATACATAGTGCGACTTTTGTGGCATACAATTCTTACTATCTTTCGAAACGGCTATTGTTTCGAAAGATAGTGAGCCTTGACACGCCTCTTAACACCAAGTACTACACCAAATTGACTGCCTCGGTCGCTCAGTTAGTAGTGAACCTGCCTTCTGAGCTTGGAGACGTGGGTTCGATTCCCAACTAGGGCAAACATTTATGTGATGAACATTTCTGTTTGTTCTATGTCTGGGTGTTAGTATCTATATAAGTATGTATTTAAATACCTAGTTATATTTAAGTACCTATGTATATCAGTCCCTGGCAGCCATAGTACAAGCTTTTCTTAGTTTGGGGTCAGGCGACCGTGTGTGGAAGTGTCCCGAATTTATTTATTATTATTAGTTAATTTCAAATAGTTGATTGAATCAGGCGTTACTTTGCGGAAGTTCATCTTCAAAAATTTACAAGATAAAATTTTGTTGTAAATTTCATAACATTATTTCTGTTAATTTTCTTATTGAATTAGCTTCATAGATCAAATTGTATAAAGTTTTTTAGTAGATTTCATTAAATTAGGTCTGTTAAATTCGTGAGTTGAAATCACAAACTGTATAACGTTTAAATTAGATTCAAATATCAATTTGTATGAAGTTTTCTAGTAAATGTCATTAAATTATTTTTTTTAAATTCTAAATTAAGAATAGAATAAAAAATTCATATTCCTTGATGTAATGTGACGTTAAAGCGGAATTACACTAGATATTAGATCAAGTAACAATAAAATTTTGGAGTTAATTTCAAATCAACTAATGATCTTCAAATTCCTAAACAAATCATCCTCGATCACACTAACTTTTCAAACAGAGAAAACCGCATCAAAATCAATCCATTCGTTTGGGTGTTATGATGCCTCAAACAGAGACACAAATACACAAGTGAAACTCTTAACATCCCCTTATTGGATTATGATATGAAAATGGATTCACAAAAATGGATTTGAGCTTATTTTATGTATTTACAAGCTGCGCCCCGCGGTTTCACCCGCGGTTAGAAAGTATCCTAGTGCTATTCTAGACTATAATCTATCTCTGTGCCAAATTTCATCCAGATCTGTTTAGCCGTTCTGGCGTGAAAGAGTAACAAACATCCATCCATCCATCCATCCATCCATTCTTACAAACTTTCGCGTTTATAATATTAGTAGGATATTAATTATCATTAGCTTTCTTTAATTATTTTGGTCTTGTTTTATTGGTACCCAGCGGGTTCGGGCCCAGCCGACGGCACGCCCCAATTTGTTCATTGTGTGAACATAATGTGCGTATTGTATGTCATCTGCTACATGACTGAATCCCGATATATGGCGACAGGCTCGCCCCCTGTCATATTGGGGACTGAATATCGTCCGGCGAAGTGTGAGTGTTGTACAACTCTGCCAGCCCCCTCGGGGGAAAGGCGTGACGATAAGTAATGTTTTATTAGAAAAAAAATACTTCTTTTTCATTTTAAAAATCAATCATCGGAGAGGCTCTTGCTCTTTAGGCATTAGTGAAAAGCCCAGCCTACTCTACAGATTAAACTTACTAAACTATACTTTATCGAATTGGTTATCTTAAGATAAGCAAAATGGAAAATGATTCAGTAATTTTGTTTTTGGACTTAAATTTTACATAGCCAGAGTTCAAATTAGAGTATTTGTTACGAATATTTAAAATATTTGTTGATATTATTTAGAATACGTTTAAACTGTAGTAGCAGAAAAACGTAAAGTGATACATTTCAGCGAGTGTGTTTCTGGTTTGCATGACCTTATTCTCCCTAGCCCGTTCTTCTATAAATATAACAACCAAGAGTACAAAAAATCAGCATCGTTTTATGGTCGACATACCCACATACAACACGCACGAAACGCTTTGGTTCCTCATTTCTTATACGGACCGCTAGAGTGTGGAATACTCTGCCAGAGTGTGAGTTCCCTGACACTTATAATCTGGGTGTCTCCAAGTCTCGAGTGAATCGGTTTGTTCTAGGCAAGCGTGCTGGAGCACGCTACAATGGATCGTAGGCCGCATCACTGCGTGTCATCAGGCATTTTGGCGGCCAAACGCAAGCCTATTAAGTAAGTAATAAAAAAAAAAGAAAAAAAGTGAAATCCTTTTGAAATAAATACTTGTTTTTATCAAAAGAAATTTATTATGAATAACGTTATTTTGTAACTTTAACTTTTATGAAATAATAAAATACGATTTTCTAAGTGCATTCGTCTTGTTCACGTCAGCACTTTTAAACCGACTTCAAAAAGGAGGACGTTCTCAATTCGTCTCAATGTTTTTTTGTATGTTCTCGTATGTTAAGGGATTACTATCGATTTGAATAATCCTTTTATTGTTTGGTAGATCATACTTTAGAGGTGGCCTCATACAAATTTTACCGAAATCGTTCAAGCAATTTATAAAATATCAACAAAAGTCTAAAAAAT
Organism: Peribatodes rhomboidaria; assembly: GCA_911728515.1. Classification (NCBI taxonomy): domain Eukaryota; kingdom Metazoa; phylum Arthropoda; class Insecta; order Lepidoptera; family Geometridae; genus Peribatodes; species Peribatodes rhomboidaria. The sequence goes on along the minus strand of OU452195.1, from coordinate 8,353,279 downwards.
TGTTTACATGGATGACGGGAAGTCGGTTTTTGTCCGACTGCGTAAGAAGGAAGGTTTTAAGCTTCGCTTTTTAGGTAATTTTAATAATAATTATTGTTATTATTAGAATGCTCCTACACAGGCCATATTTTTACTGTAATTATGCCCGGCAATACTGAAAATATTAGGTCCTTACGTATGAAATTGGCGTTTTGTACGGGAGGAATAAAAAGTCGTTTTTTTTTTGTAAAATATATTTAATTAATCAAAGTATGCACCGTTGTTATCTATGCACTTTTGCCATCTTATGGGTAGTTCATTGATCCCTTTACTATAAAAACCATGGGGGCGAGAATCAATAAACTCTTTGAAGGCGGTTTGGACTGCTGCATCGGAGTGGAATTTTTTTCCTTGTAAGAAGTTGTCCAAATTCCGGAAGAAATGGTAATCTGTTGGAGCAAGGTCCGGGGAGTACGGTGGATGTCGCAGACATTCCAATTGTAGCTTAGCTAACTTAGTGGTTGTTTGTTATGCAGTGTGTGGTCTTGCGTTGTCGTGAAGCAGCAGTGGCCTAGAGCGATTGACCAATCTCGGTTGTTTAACAGATAGTTCTTCCTTCATGGTTTGCAGTTGCTGACAATAGATATCTGCCGTAATCGTTTGGCCAGATTTAAGAAAGCTGTAGTGAACGACACCGGCGCTAGTCCACCAAACACTTACAAGTAACTTTTTCTGAGTCAATTTTCGTTTAGGGCAGGATTTGGCTGGGTCTCCAGGGTTCAGCCATTGCGATGAGCGCTTTCGATTATCGTACAATATCCACTTTTCATCACAAGTAATGATTCGATTTAAAATCCCTTCATTATTGTGTCGGTTGAGCAAAGTAACACAACAGGCGACCCGTGTTTGCAAGTTCAATTCACTCAATTCATGAGGTACCCATCGTTCTAGTTTTTTTACTTTCCCGATTTGCTTCAAGTGGATTAATACAGTTTTGTCACTTACCCCGAAGCCTGCTGCTATCTCTGAAGTGCTTTGTGATGGATCCGCTTCCACAATAGCCTTTAATTCTTCGTTTTTCACTTTGATCTCCGGCCGTCCACGGGGTTGGTTCTTAAGGTCGAAATTTCCAGAACGAAAACGTTGAAACCAAAAACGTACCATGCTATCTTTAGCGACACCAGCGCCGTACACATTATTAATTCTTCGAGCTGTTTCTGCAGCACTGGTGCCACGGTAGAACTCGTACTCGTAAATATACCGATATTTCATGTTTTCCATTGCGCGGTAATAAGCGACGCCAAAGAAAAAATAATGAGGAAAATAACAAATGAATGACTGTATTCCAAAGAAAAAAAAACCAGCTAAATGAATTTATTAATTTGAATTTCGAATTCTTAACCAAAGAGGAGATATTTCAGATCAAATTGATCAGTACGACAAAACGCCAATTTCATACGTAAGGACCTAATATTAATAATAATAAATAGATAAATGTTCGGGACACTTGAACACACGGTCGCCTGACCCCAAACTAAGCAAAGCTTGTACTATGGCGGCCATAGACTGATATACAAACTTAGATATTTTTAAATACAAACTTAAATAGATATTAACACCCAGACATAGAACAAACACAAATGTTCATCACATGAATGTTTGCCCTAGGTGGTGTGGGACAAAAAGTACCCTATGTCCTTTTCTGTACCCCAGACAACGTTTCAACAAAATTTCAAGACGATTGGTTGAGTAATTGAGAAGTGAAAGCGTTACAAACAAACAAACGAATAAACTCACTTTCGCATTTATAATATTGGTTAGGATTAAGATTGTTAAGAGTCCGGCGACCTAACTAACTTCGACCTAGGCGACCTAGACTAACTTCGCATTGGCTTAAGGTATTCTATAGCCATTTCGTCTAGAAGAAGAAGACGAGCGAAGAGAGCGAGTAATGATACTGACGAGCCTCTAAACTTACCTACAGAGTGACAAAGTGCAATTTCAATTTTTTTTATGACTTTTGCACTTCTGTATTCATTCTTAAGTAACTAAGAATTTCCCTTGCATTATGGATTCATTTAACATCTAATGATGTAGACAACCTCCATAAGTAATGGAATTTATGATTTGCTTTGTCTATCTATTGAATAAATCAGTCAAAAGTGACCCCTTAAAAATGCGGATATTTTTCATACCTCTATTTTAGCTAGCTAGCTAGCTTTTAGCTAGGGCGGAGATATTGTTAATTCTGTACATGGTAAATTTCATCATAATCTGACAAATGGTTTTCAAGAAATTTGAGTAGCGCGTTTGTATGCAAATTTCAGAGCGTCGCGGCCCTGTTAAGGTGCTCCTATAAAATAGGCAATATTTCCAGTTTTACAGTAAAAGTATGACCCGTATACTTTTACTGTAAAACTGGAAATATTGCCGACTGTAGTCCGGCCATCATCAGCCATGTGCTAGAAATGTATGAATAGACAGCCAGGCCACACTCAAAATATTGTCTCAAAATTGCCGGGCCAGTTTTACAATGAAAGAGTAGCGGGTGCGTCTTACTTGATCGAAATGTTTTGTCATATTTTCATTTCAATACCGCTCACTGCCAATAAGAGACATTTGACATACCGATCCATGATAAAAAAAAATAATTTGACATAAGTTTCTTGGTGTCGAACATTTAAATGTTATACCAACGTTAGATACACTCGTAATTGCGCAGCCGAAACACACATGATCGAGGTGGAGCGTGCACAACGCGCTCTACTGAAAGTCATAATTGTCTTTACCTTTCAGATTTCCCACTACTGAACTGTAAGTATAACATTTGCAAAGTAGCTTCTGTTAGAAAAATATTCGTATACCAATGTAAGTATACGAAGGTATCATAGAGGCACAAAGCCTACCGTCAGCAACAAAAGACGGGACAAATACCCAGTACCCAGATACAAGTCCGCTCTTTCATTGAGACACTATAACCATATAATGGCCCCTATCCTCTATAACTTGCTTAGGTCACAATTTAAAATAAACAATTTTCATTCACACAAACTAAAAGCAACTATTTACGAATGGCTTCAACGGTATGATTACTAATCTTTAGAAACCATACTAATGAAAGTGAACTAAAGTCAACCATGGATTCATGTATGAATAACTCACTCAAATTACCAAACACACGTACACACATTTATCATACAATTTCATCGTCAACCAACACACGCTGCCACTACATGTACTCATAAACCTTCGCACACTTACAACCTTACTCACACCACACTTAAACTACACCCTAAATAACTGAACACATCAATAATTGTTAACATATATATGTATGTATGTATCTACTATTTCTAATACTCTTTGTTACGCACCTATTCAAACATAGAAATAGTACCTTTAAATTGTTATGTGTACCTAGTTTTGGGAAGGCACTGGCTGCTGCAACACAGCTCACGCTACGGCAGCAGACAGGGTCCTAATTTAAAATTGTGTAAATATATTGAAACAAATAAATATTTTGTATTTTGTATTTGTATAATCTTCAGCTGAAATAAAATCAGCTTACATACCATTATTTTGTCACACCTCTCAGATTATATATTAGGTCCTTACGTATGAAATTGGCGTTTTGTACGGGAGGAATAAAAAGTCGTTTTTTTTTTGTAAAATATATTTAATTAATCAAAGTATGCACCGTTGTTATCTATGCACTTTTGCCATCTTATGGGTAGTTCATTGATCCCTTTACTATAAAAACCATGGTGGCGAGAATCAATAAACTCTTTGAAGGCGGTTTGGACTGCTGCATCGGAGTGGAATTTTTTTCCTTGTAAGAAGTTGTCCAAATTCCGGAAGAAATGGTAATCTGTTGGAGCAAGGTCCGGGGAGTACGGTGGATGTCGCAGACATTCCAATTGTAGCTCAGCTAACTTAGTGGTTGTTTGTTATGCAGTGTGTGGTCTTGCGTTGTCGTGAAGCAGCAGTGGCCTAGAGCGATTGACCAATCTCGGTTGTTTAACAGCTAGTTCTTCCTTCATGGTTTGCAGTTGCTGACAATAGATATCTGCCGTAATCGTTTGGCCAGATTTAAGAAAGCTGTAGTGAACGACACCGGCGCTAGTCCACCAAACACTTACAAGTAACTTTTTCTGAGTCAATTTTCGTTTAGGGCAGGATTTGGCTGGGTCTCCAGGGTTCAGCCATTGCGATGAGCACTTTCGATTATCGTACAATATCCACTTTTCATCACAAGTAATGATTCGATTTAAAATCCCTTCATTATTGTGTCGGTTGAGCAAAGTAACACAACAGGCGACCCGTGTTTGCAAGTTCGATTCACTCAATTCATGAGGTACCCATCGTTCGAGTTTTTTTACTTTCCCGATTTGCTTCAAGTGGATTAATACAGTTTTGTCACTTACCCCGAAGCCTGCTGCTATCTCTGAAGTGCTTTGTGATGGATCCGCTTCCACAATAGCCTTTAATTCTTCGTTTTTCACTTTGATCTCCGGCCGTCCACGGGGTTGGTTCTTAAGGTCGAAATTTCCAGAACGAAAACGTTGAAACCAAAAACGTACCATGCTATCTTTAGCGACACCAGCGCCGTACACATCATTAATTCTTCGAGCTGTTTCTGCAGCACTGGTGCCACGGTAGAGCTCGTACTCGTAAATATACCGATATTTCATGTTTTCCATTGCGAGGTAATAAGCGACGCCAAAGAAAAAATAATGATGAAAATAACAAATGAATGACTGTATTCCAAAGAAAAAAAAACCAGCTAAATGAATTTATTAATTTTAATTTCGAATTATTAACCAAAGAGGAGATATTTCAGATCAAATTGATCAGTACGACAAAACGCCAATTTCATACGTAAGGACCTACAATTGTTTGATAAAATAATTATAAAAACATAAAGAACTTTTCCTTACAATGTAGCTTGTACGTAAGCTCGGGGAGGTGCCCGAAAGGGCTAGTGCTGTCGGGGCCGCGCAAGAGTACGAAAGCGTCCCTTTAGCCCCGACATTTTGCACCGAGGTGGAACACCCTTGGGTTTTTAGTGGGTAGGCCGTCAGTAGCAGGATTCCCATAGCCACTCTGTGCCCGCACCCGGGCTGTTGGTGTAATCCATAAAGGATTTTCCAAAGGTGAAAAAAAAGGTTAAGTTAGAACTACGAGAACACACGGCGCGAGTCAACGATTTAAAATTCGATCAAATGAGTTTTATTAGTTTTGAATGTTATACATCTGATGATTATGTCAAATGTTGGTAATTCTTTTAGATTGGAATTTCGATATTTACTACTTACCCAAGTATGGCTCGCCTAGGAGCAGCCTTAAACTGCCTTGGTTGTTCAGTTGATAGTGAACCTGCCTGAGCTTGGGGGCGTGGGTTCGATTCCCACGTATGACAAACGTTCAAGTGATGAACATTGTGCATAAGTTTGTATTTAACAAGTAACATTATTAGAAGGTAAACAAAAAACCAGACTGTAAAATATAGTAATTAATTATATATCTTATATCTTTAAATGAGCAATTCTTGTATATATATATATATATAATTGGAATCCCGGAATCGGCTCCAACGATTTTCATACAATTTATTATATAGAGGGTTTCGGGGGCGATAAACCGATCTAGCTAGAAATCATTTTTAGAAAATGTCATTTTATTCGTGTTTTATCGATAATCAACTTAAACATAAACTTGGAAGAAAAATAACAAAAAGGAGGAGTTTGAGTAGTCTCAACAGAAAAATATGACTCTTCATGACATGTATTGGCGAATAATAATAATATTTTTTGTGAGCAACTAATTGCTTTATCGACACAACAGCAGATGGCGTTGTTAAGTAACACGAAGTCAATGAGTGTTTGCTTTGAGGTTAGACTAAAATCAATTGCTTATTTTCCAAAAAACACAATTAAAAAAATACCGAGCAAAGTTCGGTCATCCAGGTACTGTTTAATTAATTATAGCTAAAAAATTAACGGATTGGTGGCCGCATATCGACAAACGAAACGTTGGTCGGCCTCCAGCACGTTGGGTCGATGTTGTAACAGGTCGAGAGGTCGAGCCTGGACCAGATTGGCACAGGACCTGGAAGAGTGGCGTACCAGAAGAGAGGCCTAAGCTCAGCAATGATTGTGGGCGATTACAGGCTCATGATGATGATGATGATGATGAAAATGTTGTAAACTATGTCAGTTCCAGTATCAAGACGATTCAAAAGATACCTCACATTTCGAAATCCATCAAGCTGTTTAAGCTGTAGGGCGTGCCAAAGAAGCCTCATACACTCGAAAAACATAACCCTCCTTCTTGCGCTGTCGGGTAAAAAATAAATAAAATAAATAAATAAATTATCAGTCTCTGGCAGATTATAATATTATAAGTACAAACTTTGCTTAGTTTGGTTGGGGTCAGATGACCGTGAAATACGTACAAATGTTCACACAATGACCAAATTGGTGCGCGCCTTCTGCTGGAATCGAACGCTCTCCCTCTGGCTTATTTTATGCATTAATCGTGCTGATAAAAAGATAGTCTCTACCACATGCAAATACTTTTACGAAAATGTCGTCTTTGTCCAGGGTCTATAGCTCCATCAATAAAATATCTTTGATCGTCATCGCCAAACTGCTGCAGCAGCAAGAACCCCTCTTGAGCTGGACGTGACCCGATTCCAGGACCAGCTTTGGCAATTAGAAAATATTTTGATAAACCCCGACATTTAGCTGATATTTTCAACGCTACCCACTCCATGTCCGGATGGATTTCCAAACTGAACACCAATTCGGTGAAGAACACATCGGTTTCTGTTTTACGGAAATTTTCAGGTAAGTCGATGTCGGTTTGCTTGTTGAATCCTAAGTCGAATATGTTGAACAGTCGCCCTGATAATTTATTGAACGTATGATGCATTTGCACAAATTTGAAATATTCGGTGGTGTATTGCCTAATGTTAATGTCTATGCTGTTTATTTTGGAAACGTACATATAATTAATGACAGTTAAGAATAGATTGTCAATGTCAGCTTGCTTCGCACGTTCAAATAGCTCGCTGGCACGACTTAGGTAATGAGATTCATCTGTTTGCATCCACCATTTTTGTATTTCATCGTGAGAAGTTAAAAAAACGGGATCTGAAATATCTCTAAATAATATGTCATTTGGCTCGACTTGTCCGTTGTAATATTTGACAATTTCACCCTTTAGAATTTGTTCCACTTCGTTCTCTTTAGCTTGATTGGTGTAAAACCAAAGTTTGTTTAAGAAATGTCTGGCTTGATTCTTATCGTAATTGTCTACTTCAAATGAGTATTTCGGAAAACCGTCAATGTTGATTTTAATTCGATAGCTGCTTAAATCTTCATTAACTAGCTTATGTCTTTCATTTTTTAACTCTTTTAAAAATAAAGCAGCTTTTTCTGGCAACGATTCATGTTCCAAATCAAGCTTAAGCATTTTGGTGTTTGTATCCAAAACCAAAAGGTTTCCAACTGCACTACCGATGCCCCCGTTGATGTCTATGATGCCTTGCTGTACAGGTTTTCCTGGTCCTACGAGGTCATCGTTAATGTCAATTATCTTGGTATCTTTATTCATTTCAAATAAATGTTTGAGTGCATCTGCTACAGCTTTCATCCTTCGTTGTACTTTTGTCTCGCTTCCACGAAACATCATGTCCAAATTTCCAAACGCTAAAGGTAGTTTAATTTCCATCGCTGTCAGTTTTATTCGTACAGCTTCATTCACGGTATCTTGATCAACAACAATTTTGTTCAATTCTTCCCGTAGTATATGAAATTCATCTTTCTTAAACTTTTTCTTAAATGCTGAGACATCTACTAGTTGTAATCGTTTAGTTTTATCGTTGTAGGTGGCTAATTTGCTTATCAATTTGCTAATTGTAGATGCAAATGGATCTTTTAAAACTTGTTTGAAATTTGTTACGTCTTCGTTAGTTATTTTGGATTGATCAACGCGTTTCGATGTCAATTCTTTCACAAATGTTTTTTTAAGCGCAACTAAATGCTTGCAGTCGCTTTCAAAAAACTCAGGTCGAAACTCCCACTTAAGAAAATCTTTATTCGTTTGGTCTGCCTTGCACAGCTGTAAAACTTTTCGGCCCGTTACCACGTGGTATCTTGCTATTAGTTTATCCACAAATATTACATCTGGCTTTACTTTCTCATTCATTATTAATTCTAGAAAAGCTTTTCCAAATTTGTTCAGCCTCTCAATGACTGTCAGTTCAGTTAAAAAGTCTACGTCAGCTTCATCGTAATCATACTGGAATGCATCATTTTGTCCTGTGTTTATTATATAGTCTACCTTTTCGCTCAATTGGTGTCGCTCAGTTTTCTTTTTGACGAAGCTGTCTTTGGCTGGTGTATATATGACAAGGTTACACTCGACGTTGTCAAATTCTCCCTCGAACATAGGATCCTCGTTGTTGGCTCGGAATTGGTCCTTGATCGTGAGATAGCTCTCGAAGTACTTCCGCAAACTAAAGTCCCCAGAAACGCTTTGCACGTCCTCAACCGTAAGTTTCCCCTTCTCACGATCTTCTCTATGCTTTGCTTGCACGAACAATACGACCGGTCTATCTTGGCCCCTTACTTGATATCGTATACAGACGTCATCCATATCACCTATGTCTCGGATGTTGGTTCCAAGAAGAAAATGTTCTATTTGTGCATCATTCAGCGCTCGCATAAGAACTAAACTCAGTAGCTTAGTCTCATAGAGTTGACCACAGATCCCAGAAGTGCCAGCTATTTTATAAAATTCAAGTTTTGGGTTTACGTTATTTTGCAAATAATTATTATGCGTCGCTATTTTATCATTATTTTGATAAATATTAAAAGGCTTTAGTGCCAAATCACTGTTTGGCAATGCCATTTTACTCTCAACTCTTTGTACAGTTTGCAGTATGTTTATAATCTCTTTTTTATCTTCCATACTAATGTAAACAGATTTATTCTGTTTGTCAAATTTATGAAAAAGTTGTTCTAGCATTTTGTTAGAGAATCCTAAGTCTCCTATGAACGTGTCATTGTGGCCCAGTCGTTGATTAATTTTGAAATTAATGCTTGATATGTCCATGCAGTACATATAATTTATGACGGTCAACAAAAGATTATTCATACATGCTAGCTTTGCACGTTTAAAAATATCATTTGCTCGAGTCAAGTAGGTCGTTTCGCCCTCTCGCATCCACCATTTTTGAACTTCGTCGTGGGATTTTAAGAAAATGGCATTAGAATGCATTGCGAATATAAAATTATTTGCGTTTTCTCCCCTGTTGTAGTACATGTTTATATGGTTCTTTAGAATAAGCTCTACTTTGTTTTCTTTCGCCTGATTCACATAAAACCACAGTTTGCTTAAAAAATCTCTCGCTTGTTTCTTATCGTAATTGTCTCCTTGAAATGAGAGTTTTGGGAATCCGTCAATGTTGATTTTAATTCGATAGCTGCTTAAATCTTCAATGACCGGCGTACATCTATCATCTCTTAACTCTTTTAAAAATAAAGCAGCGTTTTCTGGCAACGATTCATGTTCCAAATCAAGCTTAAGCATTTTGGTGTTTGTATCCAAAACCAAAAGATTTCCAACTGCACCACCGATGCCCCCGTTGACATCTATGATGCCTTGCTCTACAAATTTTCCTGGTCCTACGAGGTCATCGTTAATGTCAATTATCTTGGTATCTTTATTCATTTCAAACAAATGTTTGAGTGTATCTGCTACAGCTTTCATCCTTCGTCGTACTTGTGTCTCGTTTCCACGAAACATCATGTCTAAATTTCCAAACGCTAAAGGTAGTTTAATTTCCAATGCCGTCAGCTTTCTTCGTACAGCTTCATTTACGGTATCTTCATCCACAACAATATTGTTGAATTCTTCCCGTAGTGTGTCGAATTCGTCTTTTTTAAACTTTTTCTTAAATGCTGAGACATCTAAGAGTAGTAATCGTTTAGTTTTATCATTGTACGTGGCCAATTTGCCTATCAATTTGCTGATTGTAGGTGCACATGGGTTTTTTAAAGCTTGTTTGAAATTTGTTATGTCTTCGTTAGTTATTTTGGATTGATCAACATGTTTCGATGATAATTCTTTGACAAATGTATTTTTTAATGCAACCAAATACTTACAATTGCTTTCGAAAAACTCAGGTCGAAACTCCCACATACGTAACTCTTTATTCGTTTGTTGTGTCTTGCATAGCTGTAGGACTTCCCGTCCCATAACCACGTGGTATATTGATATTAGTTTATCCACCAATATTACATCTGCCTTTACTTTCTCAGAAATTATTAATTCTAAAAAAGCTTTTCCAAATTTATTCAGTCTCTGGATGACTGTCAGTTCAGTTAAATAGTCCACGTCAGTTTCATCGTAGTCATATTGGAATACATCTGTGTTTTGTCCTGTGTTTATTAGATAGTCCACCTTTTCGCTCAATTGGTATCCGGTTTTCTTCTTCGCGAAGCAGTCTTTAGCTGGTGTATTTATGACAAGGTTACACTCGACGTTGTCAAAATCTCCATCGAATATGGGATCTTCATTGCCGACCCTGAATTTGTCTTTGATCGCGAGATAGCTCTCGAAGTACTTCCGCAAGCTGAAGTCTCCACAAGCACTCTGTACATCTTCAACGGTGAGGCTTCCCTTTTCTCTGTGCTTCGTTTGGATGAACAGCACAACCGGTCTATCATAGCCTCTCACTTGGTACCGCATACAGATATCATCCATATCACCGATGTCTTGAATGTTGGTTCCGAGTAGGAAATGTTCTATATCCTCATCATTAAGCGCACGAATAAGAACCAGACAAAGAAGCTTCGTTACATATAGCTGACCACTCACTCCTGACGTGCCAGCCCTTTTAGAGTATTTAAATTCAGCTTTTGTTTTATCTAATACATCATAATTATCAAAAATTGCTACTTGATTATTACTTTGAATGTTATTAAAAGAATTTTGTGGTTCTTCTTTGTTTGGGGCTAATTTCTCAGCAGTTTCCAATAAGTTCACAATTTCTTCGTTACCGTCATAGGTAAAAACCCGAGCGACGGTAAGTGGCGTGTCCGAATCGGAGTTCCTAAAAGTAATGTCAGCACCATTCTGCAGCAGCACCTTTGCGATGTCTGTGCACTTGCACCTGGCTGCTAGATGAAGTGCTGTATTACCCTTGCCATTTTTAGCATTCACATCGGCGCTAAATTTCAGCAGCAGTTTTAAAATCGAAACTTGTCCATGAAACGCTGCTAAATGCAACGGTGTATTGCCGACATCAGTCATAGTGGTCGTGGCTTTTGATGGTGGGTTCAACCGAGGCTCTTTTTCTAGCAGCATTTCAAGAGATACCGGCTGGTTACTAATTACACTAGTAGTATTAACATCTACACCAAAATGCAGGAGTCGTTCCACCACAGCCACGTTTCCATAGATCACCGCTTCATGTAGCGGTGTGTTGCCGAAGCCACTCATAGCGTTTACATCAGCATCAGATTGTAGCAGCAGATCTACAGTTGACACTTCACCGTGACGGGCCACTCTATGTAATGGCGTATCACCAGCGTTATTCTTCATATTCACGTCAGCACGAAATTTCAGAAGTAATTTCACTACAGGCATCATCTTGTTTAGTACCAGATGAAATGGCGTATTACCATTCTTATTTTTCGCATTCACATCAGCTCCAGAATTCAGCAGCAGTTCCACGATATCCGTCATCTCGCTCAACGCCGCACGGTGCAGTGCAGTATAGCCAACTTTATCTGTAATTTTGACGTCAGCGTTGGACTCCAACAACAGTTTTACAATGGGCGTCTTTTTGTAGAATGCTGCTACATGTAGTGGCGGCACGCCTAAGCTATCAGTCAAGTTTGCATCGGCACCCACGTCTAGCAGACATTTCATGATTTGCTCATCTCCGTTGATAGCTGCATAGCGCAGCGCAGTCCAGCCATCATTATTTTTCATGTTCACATCTGCGTCACGGTAAAGCAGCAGGTTGACAAGGTGTGCGTTTCTGTACCGCACAGCTAGATGTAGCGGCGTAACGCCTACATGATCGATCTTGTTAACATCAGCACTACATTCCAACAGCCGTTCTACAAGGAACGTATCTTTGCACCTAATCGCTTCATGCAGTAACGTCCGCCCACCATCATCTTCAATATTCACATTTGCACCATAATCTAACAGCAGGTCCACGATTTTTCGCGCGTTTTTTATACGCATCGCCAAGTGTAGCGGAGTACAACCTCTTCCATTTTTAACATTAACATCAGCACCATTTCTCAACAACAGTTCTAGAATATCAGCATCAAAGTGTACAGCAGTATGCAATGGATTATTACCAACAACATTAATCGTATGCACGTCTGCACCAGCATTCAACAATAACTCCACGATCGTCTTCTTCCTGCCACGCACAGCGTAATGCAGCGGCGTGCAGCCCCTCCTATCCACAACATTCACATCAGCACCACTTGCCAACAACAACTTCACGGCATTTTCATTAAACAACACCGCTGGAAGCAGAGGCGTATCGCCTATTTTATTCTTCACGTTCACTTCTGCACCATATTCTAATAGTAGATCTATAGTACGTGCGTCCATGTGGCTCGAAGCTATATACAGTGGCGTGTCGCCATCATCATCTTTGAAATTGACATCAGCTCCAAATTTTTTAGTTAGTAATTCTACAAGGGGAGCATTTCCACGGCGCGCCGCTATATGCAGCGGTGTAAAACCTTTGTCATTTCTTGCGTTTACATCAGCACCATGTTTCAGGCCCCACGTCACATCTATTTCTATCTGTTCTTTATTCTTCTTTTTGGTTTCTTCGCTGTTTGCGTACTTTAACAGCCAAAGGTAGAGTTCGCCGTCATTGACGAGTTCTGCGTCTCTCATCTTCATGGTTGTTGTATTTAATTTCTTCTTTGTTATTCCAAGCGATGTTTATTTCAGGTTGGTTGTTTCAAGTGGCCATTTTGAATAGTGGCCGGTTTGTAATAAACATGTTTATTGTGTAACTGCATTAAGGAGTACGAGTATGTTATCTACCACGTGTTTATAATATAAATTATTATTTCATACCTTATTTAATATTTTAATTTACATATTACAAATGCAGTTTGTTAGTTTGTTTTTTATTTAAATTTTTATTTCGTTTTCATTTATCATAATCGAAAAGCGATTTATAATATTACTAGTGGGTCTGTGAATTGTAGTCCTCGCGGCCAACGTCTGTCTTCTAGCTGTGAAAAAGTCCACGTTCGACCACCAACTCGCCTGTTGGTAACCGACGATGTGGTCGAAGATGAAGCACGCAGACTTAGAAGACTCATTTAGTCTGGCTTTGTATAGGCCCAGATTATAATTCTCAGGAAACAAGGAAGCCGGCAGGTTGTCCCAATCCTTGGCTGTTAGATTAGAAACGTAGAACGGAAGCGTTCGGTACGTATCCGGGGTAAATCTACAATGTATGGATGGGAGTGGGCTGATTTCCTACTAGTCTTGTAGTAGCTTCGATGCGAATTCTCCTAAATGAATGAATTCTGTATAAAATCAACAAACTTGCTACTTTACGACGTTGTTCCAAACTGAGAAGTTTCCTAGCCACTAACTTCTCATCGCCTATAAGTCAAGCAGCGCGCCGGTCTACTGATTCAATAGCGTCAAGCTTGTATTTGTTTTTTTTTTAATTTTTGTTTTTTTATGATTAATTTTCCTTTAATTTTCTTTTTTTTTTTTTGATGATGCATTATTTATTATCTAACACAAAGTGAGTGTAGTCTTTTCGAATGCTTAAGTGAGTGAGAGTGTGCTGACTGGCATCCTCGCGGTGTACCATACTATGCCAGTTCGTAATGTCAAGTTTAGTATAAAATACATATTCTTCCTTGCAAATAAACGTTGTATAGCCTTATACAAGGTTCTGTCTTTTTCGTTCCAGTTCAAGAATGTAAAAGAAACAAGTAACATTATTAAACGCCACCCACCACAACACCCTTTTCTTAGTACATACGCAGGAAGAAAAGGAGACCCTCAAAAGTCAAGGGTATGGGGGAGGCGCAGGGTCACGCATCTTAACCATCCACGAAGCTCAGGGGCTAACGTACGAGTCGGTTATCGCCATAAAGACCAAGCCCAAAATGAAGCTGCATGAGAGCGTGTCCCACGCATTCGTTGCAATATCACGGCACACCGGGACTTTCACCTACTACGCCGATGACATCGAAGACGATGCCATCAGCCGGTTTTTACGGCGAGCATCGGCTGCATCACCGAAGACCATCAAGGAATATAACCTGCAGATGGCCATCAGAGATCGGAACGCGGTAGTGATGGAGGCTCTGAGTCGGGAGGAGACCATGATGTTATATTAATTGTTATAAAAATTGTAATAATTTCTATAAATTGTTCTCGTTATCGTTTTAGATCTTGTTATCGTTTTATATAAATTGTGGGTCCATCTCGAGAATTCATGCTCACTATCGAAGGCACCTTCTTGCGGCGGCGTCGTGTGTCGGGTAGTTCTCTTCCCTCAAATATGGTTGAGGAGAGCGATGGCTGGCACATGCGTCATACTCGTGATCGGGTGCTGCTTGCGGGTCGCTGGTCTGCTCGTGGTGTACTCACAATGCAATAAGTGAAAACCTTTAACCTAACCTTAGATTAAGACTTAATAACTAACCCCCCTCTACCTGTATTCCCCTTAAATAATAATTTAAATTTATGTTAACAAAAGTCACGGTCCCCGGAGTCCGTGGAGTGTAATTTTTAAATAAAAAAAAGAAAAAGAACCCAATCGAGCACTTTTGTGGTATCCTGAAGCGCAAATTCGGGAGCATAGCGTCACATTAAAAACAGCGCTTAAAAACGTTCTAAGAGACAAGTGGAATGCACGAAGCTGGTACGCAGCATGCCTCAAAGAATTACGGCAGTGATAAAAGCCAAGGGTGGACCCACCAAACATTGATTTTATTTTAGTCAATACACAAATGAAAACCACATACAAAGTTTCATTTCACGCCTTAAACATGTTAATCCCGGTAAATTGTAGGGTGCCTAATACTTTTGAGCAAGGCTGTATTATATACGTACACTCGAAAAACATAACCCTCTTTTTGTGCAGTCGGGTTAAAAAGACAAAGCACTGTATAACTAATTCCAGGCTAAACAACGTTTATTCCTAACGTTAATTGTCTTTGGCTCGAAGTAAAAATATCTTTGGCGCGTAAAATACGACAAGGCAATAATGTTTTGGACAACGAGATTAATTAACAACGTATCTATTAAAGGAGCTGATCCTGACAAAAAAGGTGCTGAAATGCTAATTTACATAAGTCCATGTTCACATTCTGATTCCAGGAAAATCCTGCTAATTTAAGGACCGCACGCCGCTCCGTGCATAATTACACTGCACGCGTGGTGCGACCTCTGCAAAGATTTCAGTGCACTGGACAGTGCACTGTGGAAATGGAAAGTTTTTGTTGGATGATGAAATCTAGTACGTAGTTTATAAAATATATCGATGGTATTTTTTTTCGGTTCCCTCGCATTTCAATGAACAGCAAATCATATCGCTATGAACACGTTGTCCGACAGTTTGACCTTTTTCGGATCGGACGAAGAGGAATTCACTCGTGTGTAGGCTCAGATCAAACTAGAGAATAAGGCGCACGGCGTATGACCTAAGTGAAGCCAAAAACCATTCAAAAACTACGCTATTGTCATATAAGTACACAACACTCACACATTGACGCAAAAAAACTACGCTACTCGCTTGGTCATCCTTACCTCGACATTATGTTCATTGGTTTATGGTATAATTTCGTGTACATATATAAACATAGTGCGTTATAAAAGTGTGGCCAGGACTACATTTTGAGGTTCTTTTTAAAAACTGTGCAGTTTTTTTACAAGTCAATTTTGAAAATGCCGTAACATTAAACTCTTACAAATATGATGTGCAGTTTTAGAATATTAAATCTACTAAGTTTGTACCTATATTGGAACGGAAACGGCTAACGTAGAGTTTGGGAATTAATATTAGTTTTCGTGCAATTGTAAATGTTTTTCATGGCAACATTACCACGCACACACATTGAAAAAGAAGTGGCTTCAGCGAGATATAACGCAGTGTTCCATCTTTTCCTCTAGATTGATCTGAGAGTGTAGGTAATAGATGAATTTCACAACCAGCAAAATGTTGAAACAAATAAAAATTTAAAAACCCTTATACATACCTACTTATATGTACCTATTTTTAACAAACATAGCTAAGAACACTTCCGACTAATTATCTTTTCAACAAAAAACAAGCAAACACAGAAACCCGGCCACACAATGTTGTACCCTATGTCACTTCCGCTATCAAGACGACTCAAGTGGCATCTCACACGTCGAAATACATCAAGCTGTTTAGGCTGTAGGGCGTGCCAAAGAAACCTCATACATACTTACACACAATCATACATACAAAAATAAACTCGAAAAACATAATAACCCTTACCCTTACCTGCAGTCGGGTAAAAACAAAATCAAAATCGGTTTATTTGTTCGGTAGTTATGATGCCACAGCAGACACACACACTCACACAGGCACGCATACATACACACACACACACACACACACATACACACACACACATACACAGACACACACACACACGTCATATTTATAACATCCCGGCATTTTTGCGTCGGGGGTTAATAACAAAGTGCACGGAGTAAAAATATAAATCCATATTCATATCATCACGCCTTTTCCCCGATGGGGCTGTCAGAGGTGTATTACAACGTCCACACTTTGCCGACGATATTCAGTCCCAAATGTGACAGGGGGCGAGCCTGCCGCTGTACACCGGGCTCCAGTCATGTATCAGATGACATACAATACATATGTTTACACAATGAACAAACTGGTGAGAACCGTCGGCTGGGATCGAACCCACTCCCTCTAGCTTGAGAGGCGAGCCTTCTCCAACTAGGCTATCTCACTTTTCATCTGTTTTTGGTAGAAATTCCAGTTTCGACTATTCAACGTTTACCTGCCTCGGTGGCTCCGTCGGTGGTGAACCTGCCTTCTGCGCTAGGGGGTGTGGGTTCGATTCCCACCTAGAGCAAACATTCATGTGATGAACATTTGTGTTTGTTCCATGTCTGGGTTATCTATTTAAGCATGTATCCTACTTAATATTACAAACTCGAAAGTTTGTAAGAATGGATGGATGGATGGATGGATGTTTGTTACTCTTTCACGCCAGAACGGCTGAACAGATCTGGATGAAATTTGGCACAGAGATAGATTATAGTCTAGAACATAGGATACTTTTTAACCGCGGGTGAAACCGCGGGGCGCAGCTAGTTTAAAAATATATTTGTATGTACAGCCTCTGGCAGTCATAGTACAAGCTTTGCTTAGTTTGGGGTCAGACGACCGTCTGTGCAAGTGTCCCGAATATTATTATTATATATTTTTACTAGTGAGGGGGGCAGAGAAAAGCCCACTATTCACACGCGCACCTATCCGCCGGATTTGTTGTTGGCAACACTAAACAAACAGGTTCAACTGGGGTAAAAGCGTCCGTGGGGCAATTGCGTTTTTTGAGACAAACTATTCACAAATTAGACAACTAACGCCATCTAGTACAGATTACTGTAACGAAAGGAAAAAAAATGTAGGTGGCGCCTAATTTGGGGACAGACTGACCCCAAACTAAGCAAAGCTTCAAATTAGTAAATTTAAATTTAATTAGGCAGGTAAAACCACAGAGCGTGACTAGTTTTTGCAACATGGGATTGTTATTTTCCTTATTAATTATAAATCTCATGTAAATGGTCAATTGACACAGTTTTATCCTCAACACTTCTAACATCAACTTGTTTTGTTAACCAACTTCGAAAAGTTAGGCAGTTCCCAATTCGGTTTTTTTACTATCTCTTTGTAACAAACAAAATAAAACAATTTATCAATAAAAATCTAACCTTTATTCCAAAACCTTACATCTAACAATACTTTATTCTTATTCTTGTAAGATATTGCTAAAGAACATAATTCTTAATTTAAGTAAATATTTCATAACATAATTCTTATTGTAAGTAAATAGAAATTCTTAATATTATAATTAGGTCTCGATTCCGTCGTCAACGCACTAAAGGAAACTTAATGCTATTGCTATCTTTTACTAATAGAACCAAAACAAAGAGACAGCATGAATTTTAGTGCTGTCAAACTAGACACTACACTATTATAAACATGGTATAATATTATACTCCGTCAGGTTTAGCATTCCCGTCACGTGGGCAGCACATAGTGACGTAGATGCTTAAGCAGGATGGAAATAAGGCGTTTGTAAACAGTGCGAAAGAGACGGATGACGACGACGAGTGACGTCATACGTGTTTGCTCCCAGAATGCTATATCTTTTTTTTTGGATCATGATTTTAAACAAATTGTTTTTAGTCGGTACCCGCTCGCTATCCGTCTCAACTTGAATGAAGTCGTGAGTTCCAACTAATTTGACAGCACTAAAATTCTTGCTGTCTCTTTCTTGTGTTTCTATTAGCAAAAGATAGCAATAACATTAACGTGGTGAGTTGATACAGTACCCTTTTCATGAGTTTTGAGTTTTCGTTTGGCTTCATACATTTCAGTAAAGCGCCCCTGGCGGAAACGTTAAGGAACTAGGTTAAATGTGTGAAGCCAAACGAAAACGAAAAAAGTTTTCGTTAACTATCAAAACTCGTTGTAAGGGTACCGAATCAAGTATTTTTTTAGATGTTGCTTAGCCAATGATGATGTCACAATATATGGAAATAGCTAGGTAGGAAGGCAGTGGATGAGACTGGCACAGGACTGAACAAGATAGTGCGTTGGAGCGGAGACCTACATCGGGTGTTGTGTTCCAAACGACAGACATATTCTAGGATGTCATTGCACTCATCTACATCATTATGAGAAACTTTGATTATAGGACAGGGTATACTTATACAGGGTAACTTTGATTACAGGTTTTTCTGGTGGGAGGCTTCGGCCGTGGCTGGTTACCACCCACCGGACCAAGCCATGCCGTGAAATGACCTAGTCTTGCTTCGGGATGTAGTCCGGTGTAACCGTTCCGAAGACGGGTCTGAGCAGTAGCGCACTTGTAGCGCCTCACTCAACTGCCGTCTTTGTACTTCTTCACTCTACAAAACTTCAAGGCTAGAGTGAATAAGTACCTCATAGGTCGTCGTGCTCCATCTTAGACCACAACGTCGCTTAACATCAGGCGAGTTGGTGGTCAAACGTCGACCTTATATATATATATTCTACATATATATATATGTATATATATATACATATATATATATATATACATATATACCCTGTTATATATATATGTTATATATATATAACAGGGTTTTTGTAACATGCTGTATAAGTAATAAGTTGTAATTATAATAGATGTTACAGAGAAGTAAAAAATGATTTAAATGTAATTATCGTCAGCGGGCGCTCTCTTGTAGAACGCTCGTGAGACGTCCTGCGGCGCGCGGAGCCCGATGAAGGCGAAGAATCCTCGGCGCCACAACAGCATCAGACCCAGGACTATTGGCACCGCCAGCAGGACTCCTGGGAAACAGACATATCGAAGCACATTGACAAGCTGATTTTGTTTTGCGATTTCATAGTTGTCTCCATAGTAAAAGTTGTTCATAACATAATATCGTCACGCCTTTCCCCCGAGGGGGCTGGCAGAGGTGTAAAAAAACACTCACACTGTGCCGGACGAAATTTAGTCACAAATGTGACGGGTGGCGAGCCTGTCGCCATGCACCGGGCTCCAGTCATGTAGCAGATGACATACAATACGCACATATGTTCACACAATGAATAAAGCTGCAAGATGATCATTTTGATCATCTTGCAGCTTATTACGCCTTTTCCTGATAACCCTGTATATCTTCTAATCCTAACTAGTTTTATAAATGCGAAACTGAGTTTGTTCGTTTGTTTGTATGTTACGCTTTCACGCCAAAACTGTTTAACCGATCATTACGAAATTTGTCTGCTTTTCATCCTGATACAATTCGTTAATTGTATCAGGCGGCCCCTCGAGAACCGTTGTTCTCGAGGGGCCGCGGGTGACACCGTGGAGGGCAGCTCGTGTGTTTGTATGTAGACATATGTTTCTTACCAATGAGTGTCCCGAGCAGAATAGAGCCGTCTCGCTCGGGGTGATGCCCGTACTTGTCAAGGCACCTCATCTTCCTGTGCAGCGAGTGAAGCTCGCGGAACGTGTACCCGCGCATTTCAGACGGCTCAGCGCATCTGAGAATAGAATAACCCATTATTAGAGTCTTCCATGTCCCACTGCAGAAACACCGACCTACCCTACGTCGCACGTGTTTTTTTTTTTTTTCATTTATTTAACACACAAAACAAATTACAATCTAAGAGTGCTTAGTTATAGATCCAAATAAGATAAGATCTGGATTGTAAATCAGAACATGTGTGCGTTATAAGTTCAGTAATAGACTCAAGCTTACAAAACATACTTTAAGTACTTAGGTACATACATTTTTGAGTTAGAATATAATATATAATGACGTTTAAAATACAATGTAGGAAACTACAGAGCACGATATTTTATGATGGGTCTAACTATACTTAAATTAAAGCGGAGAAAGAATTTGCTCCAGTTGAGGCATAAGAACTTGAGAGTAAACTATGAGTATCACTACTCAGGGTCCTCACTCTGAATAGTAACACTCAAAGCAAGTAGGTAAAGCCTGTCTGCTAAGGAGCAGTCAGACTTCACTCACCCACTAGAGATTAGGTCCTGTCTGAGATCGACGCGTATGATAAATAATACGCGTATGATTGCTCCGTTAGGCCGTTTGTCCGAATCAATGTTTTGTTTGTCTGAATCATTAGTCTTCCACTGCAGTGACACCGAGTAACCGGCCTACCCTACGTATGACTGAGTCGTTTTCCACCACGCTGGCTCATGAATGGCTGGGTGTCATGTCTTCAAATCATAAATTCTAGGCTATGTCGGTTTCCTCACGATGTTTTCCTTGACCTTGACCTTTATAAGTGCATTTAAAGGTGCATTACATCTTTAAATGCACTTATCAACTTTTTTATACGACTGAAAAGTTTATTGGTGAAAGGCCAGGATCGAACTCACGACCTTCCGATCGGTAGACGCGGTACACCTCACTCGACCAACACGGCTCAGGAATTACCCATGAACTACCCGTGAATTGCCCATGGTATACATACACCGCCGGTTACAGCGTTTCAAGACAAAATAGGTCACGTAGGTGACACGCATTGACGTCACTCGATGCATAAGCAAGACTAGAATAAGTAACTTAGGTACACAAAGTTCGAAAGAGACAATGACAAGTGACGTAGATGGGTGTCAACTCCCGGAACGCTCCAGACGGGGCCTTGTTTTTTTTTGGATCATGGAATTACCATAGAAGAGTTATGCAGACGTCAAATATTTCCATGCAAACGCAAAATTTGTAATTGTGTATTTTATAAACACTTTTAGAAATATTGATGAACTATGAACTGTAACTTGTTTAAAAACCACTAGTAGCAATTGAAGCTATCAATGAGTTCAAATCCATCGTAATATTGTAAAGTTGAAAGTAGCTCTGTCTATCTTTTTGTAGGCTTTTCACGGCTAAATGATTGAACGGATCTTGTTCACATTTTGAGGAAAACGAGAAAGGTTTTTGGAAACAGCTATTTTCAGAATAAACGCGAACGAACTTCCGGGTAACAGCTAGTTTATGACTATACAAATGCTCTTACTTCATAAGAGTAGCATTGCCTCCTTTGCTCTCCACGATAGGCACCAAGAAATCTACCATCCACTGCGTGGAACAGTCGCAGAGGAACGGATTATCTGACACGTCCACCTAAAAACAAAAAATCTTTGAGTACTTACTATAAAAGGAAATAGGGTACTTATTATTCCGAAAAAATTAACGGTCCTTTTTAAAACCGCGGGGCGCAGTTAGTAGCTAATTCACGAAATAATTATACCCAACCTACCTTTTCCATCAGATCCCAGCGTGACAAGAAACGCGTATCAATTTCCGTCAGGTTGTTGGATTGCAAATACAACTAAAACAAATAACATTACATTATTAATAAATGTGAAAGTATGTGAGTACATGTGTGTTTTTTTTATGTAGAATAGGTCGGCGTTTGACAACTAACTCGCCTGTTGTTAAGCGACGTTGTGGTCTAAGATGGAGCACGACGACCTATAAGGTACTTATTCACTCTAGCCTTAAAGTTTTGTAGAGTGAAGAAGTACAAAGACGGCGGTTGAGTGAGGCTCTACAAGTGCGCTGCTGCTCAGACCCGTTTTCGGATCAGTTACACCGGACTACATCCCGGAACACGACTAGGTCATTTCACGGCATGGCTTGGTCCGGTGGGTGGTAACTAGCCACGGCCGAAGCCTCCCACCAGAGTTTGCTACCCGGTTAGCACTACCCGGGGACCACGTGTAGGGAATCAGAATAGAGTACACTCCTATGGACGTGGGTAGCTCAGCCCCTCAAGTTTGATACTTCTTCAAGCTGAATAGATCCTTCTTTAAGTGAAAATTGGCACTGAGGTAGCTTTGTGTAATACGGATAGGTACCTACTTGCACTATATCATCCTTGATCATTCTTTGTCATCCTGGATTAGCATCCACACTAATATTGTAACATAGAAGGTAATTCTGTCTGTCTGTTTTCAGGCTTTTTACGACTGAGTATATGTTTAATTATGTAACGGCATAACCGAATTTGAGTGATAAATGGCATGGAAGCAGCTTTATAACCCTGCCTTATCCATGGAATAAAAAAAATGCTCCTAAAAGTAATAAATTACTAAAAAGTAATTTCTTTAGCAGTAATTTAGAATGATTTTAAATTATTTTTAGGTAGGTTAATTTTCAGTTGGATTGTATGAATGAATAAATGCTATTGTTTTACCTCCTTAATAATCGGCCAGACGTAGTTCTCCCCAATTTCGTCGGGGCGTGCGAGGGCGCGCGGGTCGAGGTGCGTAAGTGAGGGATTGAACGACATGTGTAGTAGCTCTACGTTTTCTAGGCCAGCGAGTGATGAAGCGCCTACGGACCGCAGCTTGCCCATATTGCACATGTGAAGCTCCTTTAACTTACGAAGGCGAGGGAAGCCCCTGGAAAAGATTTCTGTACAGTTCCTCAGATTTAAAACTAGATGGCGCTGACAATATGCTCGTAAATTCAGATCTCGGTTTTGAAAATTGAAAAATAATAAATAAAAGAAATAAATAAATATTCGGGACACTTTAACACACGGTCGTCTGACCCCAAACTAAGCAAAGCTTGTACTATGGCGGCCAGAGACTGATATACTTTTAAATACATACTTTAACACCCAGACATAGAACAAACACAAATGTTCATCACATTAATGTTTGCCCTAGGTGGGACCCACGATCGAACCCACGCCTTCAAGCTCAGAAGGCAGGTTCATTATCAACTCAGCCACCGAGGCAGTCAATGCAAATGCAAATAGGTGCAATATTTTCTGTCAGTATGTGATTTATACTAATGGTGTTTTTCTTCTTGACGGCACGTCGCCGGTAAGTGGAATATAGGGCTACTGGTAATCTATTAGCATCCTTTTAAAAGCATATTATGTTTATCAAAACAAAAAGTTTTTGTTCTACAGCTTTTTCCAAAACTCAACAAATTTTCCAAAAAAAACTCTTTTAATAGCATTTACTTGACGGCTTGTCGGCACGCGCCTCTAAGTGCGTGCGTGCTTTTTACAAAGATTTAATAATGTTTGAATAGGACAAAATATTTTTTTAAATTTTGTTTTGAAAGAAAATTTAAAATTTAAAATTTTTCAAAGTCGTAAAACGAAAGATGTTTGTTTTGATGTATATATTATGCCCTTATAAGAATGCAAATTAATTATCAGTACCCCTGTATAAACATACGTTTAATATCTGAGACCTACACTTCGCTGGGTAAATTAGAAAACCCTAACTTACGGAAAATCTTCAGAAGTAGCATCAAGCTCACGGATAGGGTTTTGATTAAGGTTCAAATACAGTAAGTTTTTCGTTTCTTCCAACGCCTGGGGGACGGCAGTCAGCTTGTTGTCTGATATATCCAGTCTCTCTAAGTATCGAGGGGTATGGAGGAACTTCTCCGGGATTTCCGATAGTTGACACGAGCGCATACGGAGAATCTGTGGGATTTGAAATAAGCGCCATCTTTTAATCTTGTTTAGCAACTTTTGATTTGTCTTAACGCCATCTGTTATTAGAATAGTACTAACTAGCAATTAAACATTGCTATTTTATATTTAAGAAAAATATTGGCTGTTGAGTGAAAGATTTATAAAAAGCAGCTAAATTTGAGCTACTTTGAAGTAAATTCTGTGTACTTTAACCACATACACAAATAGTGAAAAATACCACACAACACCGCTACCAATTCTTACGGTAGTTACAGATAAATATCACTGGTCAATGTTATTATAATTATTATAATTCACATGCTGTCTCTTAAAGCCTTTTGATTGCGGCATGCGTTTTAGGAATAAGGGAAAGAAGGAAGAAGGAACGTTATTGCACTAACCTTCAACATTGGCAGCCCCGAAATAGCGACTAAAGTCGGGTAATCTATAATAGTCATCGGATTCCCGCTCAAATCCAACACTTCCAGCTCTGGAAGATGCTCAAACAGATCTTGATTAAGGGAATGGAGATCGTTATAAGCCAGATTTAGAGTCTTCATTGATGATAGTGGTTCGTACTCTTCTGGAGCAAAGCGACCCTGAAAAAGAAACTCATTTGATATTATGACATAAAAGTTTGCATCGCTAGAACTAGATGGCGTCACTAGTATGTTTATAGTTACGGTAACTAGAGGTAGTATAAAGGGGCTATACCACTGTCCAATCTGTCGTATGCGATTATGGTTTCTGGTCATTGTTTCTCAAAATCATAGGAGTGGGAGTGACCAAGACAGCATCTCACGCGTTAGAATGGGGCGCCGGTAGTGACTTTTTGCCTATATCTTAATACACTATGCTACTGGTAGTCAGACTACAGATCGCATGGTGTAATAAGGCTTTAAAGGTGATTTTAGAGTTATGTAAAACTCTAACTCAAGCCAGAGGGAGCGGGTTCGAAACCAGCCGAGGGCACGCACCAATTTGTTCATTGTTTAAACATATATGCGTATTCTATGTCATCTGCTAGATGACTGGAGCCCGGTGTATGGCGACAGGCTCGCCCCTGTCACATTTAGGACTGAACATCGTCCGTCGAAGTGTGGGTGTTGTATTACACCTCTGCCAGCCCCCTCGGAGGAAAGGCGTGACGAAATGTAAAACTTATTGAATGAAAATGTACTTATTCATTTATTATAGTGTAGAGCATTAAATTAAAATAAGCTGAAGCATAATATACTTGCACTGTAAAAGTTCAAAAATAGGAAAGACGCTTTGTCGTGGATTGAACGGGCGGTAGCAAGGATTGCAAAAATGTACACAATTTATTTCAACGCCATCTATTATCAACATACCTCAAACGCATGTGGACTGAGTCTCGCTGACGTCAGCTGATTATGACTCAAGTCTAACACTTTCATCTCCTGAAGATCTTTGAAACTAGCGTTATCTATAAACTCGATGCTGCATCGCGAAAGGTTTAGCACTTGAATGGGAAGCTCAGCGATGACTGTGATGTTTTGGATGCGGTTCTCGCTCAGATCTACTGTTTTTGGTTTCATTTTGGTGAGAGCTGAAATGAAAATACAAAATTATAACCTACTTGGTTATTAGTTTACAGTTTTCTACCTGCCATGAATAAAATATTGAGGGCATTTTTGATTTGAGTAAAATTATTTTGGATGGAATATTTTTCCCCTTCAGAAGCGATCCAGTTTAGTGCTTGCTATATTATGAATGCATGCCGTACTTACCTATTAGCTTGTAATATTCTTTAATCTCTGCTATTCTATTGCTGCTTATTGCCTATTATTCATTGCTATCTCTGTGCTATTTTATTAGGCAATAATACCATGGTATTAGGCATTAAATCCATCAAAAACTTTATCTACTTTATTTGGGCGACAGGCTCGCCCCCTGTCACATTTGGGGCTGAATATCGTCGAATTGTGGGTGTTGTGGGTGTGTAATAGCTATATTGATTACGACTTGAACTAAGAGGAAATTGAAAACTCTACATCTTACTTTTAAAATCTTTTTAAAGTAATGATGAACAATAAGGCATCCCTTGACAACTGACGATCATAGACGATTATCCGCAAAATTTTGTGGAGGACTTACCTACTGGTCTGTAATCGTCTATGAATTTAAATGGATTTACAAAGCTCTCGGCGTTAATCTCGCCGATTGTAGAGAGGGGGTTTTAGCAAGAAGATACGATACGATATTCAGATTTTTACTTGCGCCAATGAAACTTACCGGCCCACTCATCTTTACTGAAGAAAACATCAATGCCTTGGTCGAAGCAGTTCACTGTGTCGTCTTTGCAAATGCATTTCCTGCAGATATCCGTCTGCAGCGCCATATCCGTCGCGTCATTTGCGTCTGGAATTTGAACTAATTAGTTTTTAAATATGAATAGAGATAGCGTTTTGTACAT
Source organism: Peribatodes rhomboidaria (assembly GCA_911728515.1). Lineage (NCBI taxonomy): Eukaryota > Metazoa > Arthropoda > Insecta > Lepidoptera > Geometridae > Peribatodes > Peribatodes rhomboidaria. Next base: position 8,326,583 of record OU452195.1, on the reverse strand, counting down.
TTGTAACTTTGCAGCTCCCATATCGTGCCCCTCCACAGTCAATTCACCAAGGAGTGGAACGCACTTCCTGCCTCGGTGTTCTCCAGCAATAGTTACAACCTGGCTCTCTTCAAGACAAGAGTGAGACGGCACCTCATGAGCAAGCGTGCTCCATCTTAGACCACATCGTCACTTTCCATCAGGTACTCGTATGTTGTGGTCAAACGTGGGCCTATCCTAATCCTAACTAATATTACAAATGCGAGAGTGAGTTTGTCCGTTTGTTTTGACGCTTTCACGTCTCAACTACTCAACCAATCGTCTTAAAATTTTGCATACATATTGTCTGGGGTACAGAAAATGACATAGGGTACATTTTTTATCCCGGAAAACAAACGGTTCCTGTGGGACCGCAGGTGAAATCGCGGGGAGCAGCTAGTTCAATATTTAAAAATAAACCTAACCGATTTGGCTTAAATTCGAAGTTGAAATTGTGTAGAAATTAACTACGAGTACTTGCCTGCATAATTTCATAAAGGTAAAATCGACAATATTCACATTTTTTAACGTAAGACAAATAGGTATGTAGGGAAGCAAACATTCATAAATACAAACATCACTACACACAAATGCCGATTCATCCTAGTAGACATTCGCTACGCGCTATATCAATTTATTAGGTATAAAAAAATCATGTTGGAATAGTTTGGTCAATCCATAAGGCTCAGGACTAAACGAGCATAATTTTTTTATTCTTAAAATGATTCACATAATCGACCGAGCGAGCGTTGGCGAGCGAAGCGTCTCTGCTTCAGGTTCGACAAAAATACTTTCGTATGTCCGGATCTTTGTCTTCCTCTACAGGTCGAGAATCGATTGAGGAATGCAACCTGTAGAGAAGGACAACCGGCCGCCAACTACACAGCTCACAGAGCCTATAGTCTTAGTTTTAACTAAACTCTTTTCCGTGTGGCACACACAGGACTTTTGTATGAAATCGGATCCAACTTAAACGCGACTCATTTTAGGTGACTCACATCACACTCGCAACTCAAAAAATGATGCTGGTTTGGTCCCAGCCTAGAAGAACAAAAAAATTATAATAATAATATAATAAATTCGGGACACTTCCACACACGGTCGCCTGACCCCAAACTAAGCAAAGCTTGTACTATGGCTGCCAGAGACTGATATACATACTTAGATATTTTTAAATACATATTAACACCCAGACATAGAACGAACACAAATGTTCATCACATAAATATTTGCCCTAGGTGGGAATCGAACCCAGCTCAGAAGGCAGGTTCACTACCAACTGAGCCACCGAGGCAGTCATTAAATATAACTTTGCAAAACATTAATTTTTTTACAATCACAACTCAAAAATTATGCTCGTTTGGCACCAACCTAAAAACACTACAAAAAAAAAATGCATTCTAATAAATTAAAATTTTCTCACCATCTTGACAATAAACACCAACGGCCAAAATTAACACCAAAATGGGCACCCAACTTGTCCCCATTTTCCTGATAGCCAATCCTAAAACAGAGTAAATACAATCCGTTATTCGACGAAGGTGCTTCTTATCAACTGATAATGCGTATCAGTGTTATCTACTGTGAGTAGCACGAGAACAATGTTATGGGTGGAGCAAAAGTAAAATGCAATGCACTAAAACCTGATTGATATTTAATAATTGCTGCAGTTAGCTACAAAAAACATGACTATATGGGGGCCCCTTACACGAAATCACCAAAAACAAGTATTTTGTTAGCACAGAGTTTAATATGAAGAATTATAATGATCAGGTGCAAAAAAATTCGGCTAGTAGAAGAAACAACCAACTAAAGTTTAACCGAAGAACAATTTTGAAAATCATTCTCATTTTGGAAAAAAAAAATCACAAAAAGTATCTTCTTCCAAAACTATCGGAACGTAGTTCTCTAAATTTTCACCGATTTTAGCAATTTTTTTTTCGATTATTAAATAACCAGATTAGTTCTCTAAAGTTTATTTGAGCAACTTATTCTTTGTGCCCTAGTTACGATTAAACAAAAAAAAAAATTTTTTGCGCTATTCTCATATTATCCTCAAATATGATTTACGATTTTCAACTCTAAATGAAGCGCCTTAAACGTGTGTGTGGATGAAAAATCGTGCTATGGCGGCGCCTTAAAACATTGGATTTATTGATTGAATGGATGTACTCTGTTGTTACTCAATCACGCCAGAACGGCTGGACGGATCTGGATTAAATTTGGTACAGAGATAGATTTTAACTCTCTAATAGCACATAGGATACCTTTTAACCGAGGGTACAACAATGATGAAAAGGGATGATGAAAACCGCATCAAAATCCGTTACGTGGTTTCGGAGTTAGCGGATATAAGTACAGGCAGAGAGACAGACAGAAGAGGAAAGCGACTTTGTTTTGAACTAGACTGTAGAGATGTAGAGAAGAAGAGAGATAGAGAAGACGAGAAGAGGTAGAGATAGGTACAATAGATGTAGATCATTTTAGAAACTGCAATGTTTTGCTTAACGTTAAGAAAATTGATTGTTCTTCTTGCCACTTACTTGGCCTCCATGGGGACCAAGAAGAACAAAACTTCCTCTTGTCTTTAGTGGGGGTCAAGAGAAAATATCAGTTTGTGTTGGACCCACACTTTTAGATATAATGTTAACCTCAAGGTGAGGATGAGGGTGGCGAGTAGCCTCTGGATGCGAGCAACGCAGGACTGATCATTGTCAAGATCCTTGGGGAGGTCATTCTCTAGCTGTGAACGTCTTCCGGTTAAGACGATGTGATGAAGATGATGATGGAAATATAATTTCGATACCATATCTTACGTTGTTGGGCAGGCCATGTTAGACGTATCTCAGAAGATTGCTGGGCCAAAACCACGACACAGTGGTACCCATGAGACGGGAAACGACTACATGGACGGCCCAGAAAGAGATGGAGAGACGAACTCGACTCCTATGTATTCGAAGGATTGGACCCGGGTTTCACAAAATAGGGAGGAGGAATGGCAGGAGAGAAGAGAGGCCTTTGCCCTGCAGTGGGACAGTACAGGCTAAGAATAATCTTACCTTAGCTAAATTATGAATTTAAAAAACACTGCAAATCACAACACAACAACATGTCACTTGTTCCCAGTGTTTGCAAGGCGCGACTAGTCCATATCGGCGTGTACTCGATCTTATCAGCTGCTATCTTTGTGAAGGCTTATCGCTTATCAGTATTTGAGTGTAGGTGGAAGGCGGTTTCGCTGTTTATTAGCGAAAGATATTAACGCTGTTTTGACCGCCTTCAAAGGGGTGTCTCAATTGTTTGTTACCGCATCATTTATTTTTTACCCGACTGCGCAAGAAGGGGGGTTATGTTTTTCGAGTGTATGTATGTATGTATGTATGTGGGTATAAGGTTTCTTTGGCACGCCCTAGAGCATAAACAGCTTGATGCATTTTGACATGTGAGGTGTCATTTGTATCGTCTTGATAGTAGAAGTGACATAGGGTACAATATTTAGCAGCCGGGTTCTTTTTTTCAATAATGTTACTTGTTATTTTGTAAAATAAGTTTACATGGCTGTAGTTAGTTTGCATCGGTATGTGTGTAATAGTGGATTATGCACCAAGGGGAAAAAGCAGTGTCTTACGTCACGGGCGGCTTATTGAACCCTGTCACTGACGGCCTACCCAATAAAAACCCAAGGGTGTTCCACCTCGACGCAGAATGTCGGGACAACGGGAACGCTCTCACACACCACCGCAGCCCCGACAGCGCCAGCCCCTGCGGGCACCTCCTCCTCCTCCTCGAGCCTGCGCTCTTCCTCACCATGACGATGTATCGAACACTAAACACATCGTAATCATCCACCTTGGGGACCAACTCAGCTGATGGGCGCGAAACAGCACTCCTATCTAACCTTCTAACCCTTGGTCCATAAGCGACGGGTCAGTTAAGTGGCCCCGCCGCCTGCCACTTTGACTGCAGAGGGCATTCAGAGTGGAGCGCCGTTGCACCACATTCGAGTTCCCCCGCTGCCCCATCTCGACCGCACCACATTCACATAGCCTCCTTCAAAACCTACGAAGGATCCCACCCAGCTAACGGCCCTCATCCACTCCAAGGTGCCACCCCACAGCTAGCAGTCCTAGGCCACTCCAGCGGAGACTTCCCGACCCAAAGGATGTCTCCCACAGCGATCCTAGGCCACTCCAACAGGCGATGAGAGGCGATCCTTCTCCAACTAGGCTATCATCGCTTTTTCCCGGCATGTACCTACCTACGAGTACCTTATAATCCTTGCTTGATTTGTCCTTACGTTGTTGTTCTTATTAATACACACACGCACACGGTCGTCTCACCCCAAACTAAGCAAAGCTTGTACTATGGCTGCCAGAGACTGATATAAATACATAATTATATATTTTTAAATACATATTTAAATAGATATTTACACCCAGACATAGAACAAACACAAATGTTCATCGCATATAATAATAAGTATAATTAGTATTTATAAGCTCATAAAGTTTAGTTAGATTAAAAAAGATCTCACTAGTTAAATTATTGTATGTTCGAAATGAGCAAAACTGTTGTTACTAATCTTTACACATAGTACCTACACAGTTTCACAATAAAAAATATTCTTTTCTATTCTATACCAGTTGTCCGTGTCTTCAACGCAAAAAAATAAAATTTTAAAAATACATACCTCGAACATAGAACCTCCACCTTTATGGAAGTCGGTTAAAAATTGACATACCACGTTCTCAACATATCCAGTATCGACTATAATATGACCTGATAAGTATAGATAGGTAGTTAAGTGACTCATGTTACTAAATAATACTTTCCGTTTCTAAATTCTATGAAAAGTGATGCAGACGATTTAGTTGGTAACCTAATAATGAAATTATTGTGAAAATGATAGGAAGTAGTGATAATAATACGGGTTTCCTTTGTTTTTTAATGTATTATTGTTGAATGATTGAATTCTTTTGAATTGAATTTCTTTTTTTTTACTGAAAAGTTTAATTAATAATACATAGCATAACATACCGTCACGCCTGTCCCCGAAGAGACTTGCAGAGGTGTACAACACCCACACTTCGACGGACGATATTCAGTCCCAAATGACAATAAATACACACTTATGTTCACACAATGAACAAATTCGCGCGTGCCTTCTGCTGGGTCCGAACCCGCTCTCTCTGGCTTGAGAGACGAGTCTTTTCCGATTATAGGCTAGCATCGCTTCAAAATTGAATAAACCAAAAAGAAATAATAATTACACCAAATTTGATGCGTAAGCCTGAATGATTACCTCCGTTTTAGCATTAGCTCGTATTATTAGGAAATAGGCATTCGTTCAATAGGGGGGGGGGGGGGAGCTCATTAACCGTGGCGTCGGCAACCACGGTGAAGCCAAGAGGAATCCGAGGTGGGGCCGCTTCTTGGGACTTTCGTCCTAAAGCCCATTTGGAAGCGGCCTACCACAGGAGTGACAGAGTGGCCACATAGCCACTGTGCCCGCACCCAGGCTGTTGGTGGTTTCCATAAAGGATTTTCCCAAGGTGAAAAAAAATTTTAAAAATATCCAACATCGGCTGGGTACATGATATCCCGCCGTTTCAGAGATAAGCCGGAACTAACAGACAAATAGAAAGACCGCCTTTCTTATTGTTGTCTGCTCCGCCATGTTGGATTTAAAATGACGTCACACTGTTAACCATGCATTGTCATCAGAGCTAAACGTGGTTTTTTAACAAATTTCAGCTCAATCGGTTGAGTTCATGAATTTGTATTTGTTAATATATAATTTGTATTGAATTGTATTAGGCCGTTCAGCTAAGGTGTAATTTTGATATTAGGCCGATTTGTTTCTATGTCATTTTGCTAGTAGGATGTTAAGCTAATATGCCGTTCTGCTTTTAGGACGTTCTGCTATTAGGGCGTTCTGCTTATATGTCCTTTCGATACGAACACAAAAAACCCGCTTACATAATTAACATACAGAATTGGCAACATTATATAAAATGATCTTTTGTTCTTGCGTTTTTAAACCGCATAGAAATCTTTGCTAAGTATTCGGGCAAAAATTAATGCCAGTGATGTTTCGCATTTTTGCACGAGTACAACTTCCTGTATAGCTAACTTTTAGTAAAAAATAAAATACAAAATCGAATCAAAAGTTTAATTTATTCGTTTACTATTTTTATCATTTTACAATTTTAGGGTTCCGTAATGAATTAAAGAACCTTTATTTTTTTTATATTCGAATCATTGACATGAGAGTGAGGGAGAGAGGCTGCTTTCGAACTACCGCACGAGTGAGACATCATTATGGCTGGCTTCTTGAAATCTGAAACAAAACATGTAGCTAAGGCGGATATCACACTGCCTCGCATCCCGCTACGGTGTGCGGAGCGACGGAAATTCGAGGTTTTACAATCCAATTTAAATACCGCATCACCGCACACCGGAGCGGTTTCCGGGGCAGTGTGCATTGCCTAAGAAATAAAGTAAGTTACGATAGACGGCAATACTAGCTTAAGTAACGTTTTAACCCAATTTATCTCTTTGCCAGAATTTTTTCCCAATTTATCTTTGCTAGAGTTTTCACCAAATTTAAGTCTGCCAGAGTATTTACTTAAATTATCTCTGCCTGGGTTTTTCCCCAACTTTACTCTGCTTGAGTTTAGCCTAGCTGGAGAAGGCCCGCCTCTCAAACCAGAGCGAGCGGGTTCAGACCCAACCGACGGCACGCACCAATTTGTTGATTGTGTGAACAATTGTGCGTATTGTATGACATCTGCTACATAACTGGAGCCTGGTGTATGGCGACAGGCTCGCCCCCTGTCACATTTGGGACTGAATATCGTCCGGCGAAGTGTGGGTGTTATATTACACCTCTGCCAGCCCCCTCGGGGGAAAGGCGTGACGATATGTTAGAGTTTTTACCCAAATTAACTCTGCTAGAGTTTTCACCCCAGCTTATCTTCAGGATATTCATCCAATTTGTCTCGCTTCGGGTTCTCACCCAATTCATTCATTCTTCTTTATTATTAGAATTAATACTCAAGGCCCTGCGTCACAGAGGCCAGAGTTTTCACCACATTTCTCTTTGCCAGAGCTTTGCCATGAAACGTGTACTTACATGTAATCGCCATGTTGCGAACAAAACCAGGCGCGATCAAGTTTCTCAACCGTCTTCTTAGTACAGCCAACCTGGAAACAAGAAAAGAGCCTCATTTTAAGAATATGGTTTCATATTATATTATATTATATTGTCCTGCATAAAAGTATAATTCAATTCAGTTAATGGAATTCGTAATTCAAGTCAATTTACATAATTAAAGTAAAATAAATGTAAATAACAATATCAATTCTCCATGATGAAAAAACATTTTTTTTTCCTAAGGGGCTCAAGCCCCAAAGTTTCTGATTAAAAAAAAAAAACAAATTTACACTGTACAATAGTCTAAAATGTCTGTTGGAACCCCAAGATACAGGCACGTGCTTATAGTTTGAGGCTCTATTTAAAATGCTGACTTAAATTAAGTTAATTTAATAAGACTGTCTGTCAATCTAAGTCTTTCCTTTTGCTAATAAATGTATTTATTTTTGGTGATTTTGTGTTTACCTATCTTGAGTGAAGTCAAGCTCTTCTCCCCCCCTCTCAAAACCAAAATCCTGGATCCGCCACTGGATGAGACTAGCACAGGACCAAGATAGATTATACAACAGTGGGGGAAATGACTGATGATCATTACCCCACTGCTGCATTATGTACTTACTCGCTTTTCGTTGGACCAGCCAGTTTCATGGCTTGAGCTCTCATACATCTGTAGCTGTGGGACCTACGGAAGTGCTTGCATCTGGGAAACGAGCAAAATTGAAGCAAAATGACACATTATTTGTGTTAATGTTGATTTACGCCACTGGACCAATTGTATGGCAATTGAGAGACGCTACGTTATTGAGAGTTACTAGTGCAATTTTACGTCGCTGGAGAAATTGTATGTTACTGGAGCAAATTATACGCCACGGAACCAAGTGTATCTATATCACTGGAATAGGTTGCGTTAGTATGCGCTGCTCGAGCAAATAAACAAATTAAATAAATAAAATTTTGACTTAAATTTAATGGTCCAGGGGAAAATCTGTCGCATAAGTTAACTAAGGTACCTGCATAATAAGAATCAAAATTGTAGTAGAAAATTGTTATCTACACTAATATAAAATAATTACTAGCCGATTCTCAGACCTACTGAATATGCACATAACATTTCACAAAAATCTGTCAAGCCGTTTCGGAGGAGTATGAATATCTATATACATACGAGTATCATTCATCCATCCATCAGCCATAGGACGTCCACTGCTAGACATTGGCCTCCCCCATAGATCTCCGATAATACAAATCTTCCCTCTTTATCTCTTCTCTATATGTATATGTACCTCTATATAGAAAAGAGATAAAGAGGGAAGATTTGTATTTTGTATGTTTGTAACAAATAAACTCAAAAACTACTGGTCCTATTTCAATAATACTTTCACCATTAGAAAGCTACATTATCCCTGAGTGACATAAGCTATGAAACGCGAGCGAAGACGCGGCCAAAAGAGCTAGTGCCTCAATAAATGTATTAATATATTATTATGTATTGATATATTATTATGTTCCAAGATGTTTTAAAGAAAGGCCAGGTCAAGAGTACCCGTAACCGATGAGCGTGTATGAAAAGACTCATGGAAGTGGAAGAAGCGGAAGATGTACCAGGATCGTAGCAAGTGGAGAGAAGTGGTCTCTCCCAACCCCTATGGGACAATGCGTGACAGTGTGTATTGTTACGCCAGTCGCAGCCGATGAAGAAACTATACGCTAATCTGTGGAAATGTTTACTACTACCAATAGGTAACGTAGGTTAGGCAGTAGTAGCCGCTCCAGTCACGCGTCCCATTGTTAAAATCCGATTCTTCGGATCTTCGGAAACATCGACGTTTCATCCTTTTATCCTTACCGAGCTCGTAACAGTCAAAGTCAAAATCAAAATGTTTTTATTCAATTTGGGTATCAAAGATACACTTCTGAACGTCAAAGATGTGTAGTAGTCATAGTATGTATGTATGTATGTTTCCTTACCTTCTATGATGGCAACGATGCGAGAAACTATAAAAGATATATAATATTTTGTCAACTTTTAACTTTTAAAATACATTAGACAGAATTAATAGTTTTTTTTTTACCTGTGCTCGCTGTTACTGTTCTTGCAATAGATATTTGTAACCAAATTTAACCTGAAAATCAAGGCAAAAATAACACTGCATGTATGTACAATTATTATTTATCTGCTTGAATTTGTTTAGACTTTTTACAACAAACTAGGCATGCGTTTGACCACTGACTCGCCTGATGGGAAGCGTCGACGTGATCGAAGGTGTAACACGCTTGCCTAGGAGATACCTATTCACTTTACTCTTAAACACCCCCGGATTGTATTTAGGTGGAAAGACAGACGCAGGCAACGAGTTCCACACCTCTGCAGGTCTTACAAGTTGACTTGAAACGCCTAGTGCGTTTTGGCGGAATAACCACCATAAGAGGGTGTCTCTTACTGGTGCGCCTGGTACAATTATAAAAGAACGGTGATGGCTGGATCAGGTCGTGCAGTTCTTGTGCGCACTCGCCGTAGGGCATAATGGGGGGCAATAATGGTTGGGGCAGGGACAGCGGAAGTAGAAAGCAAGAGGAGGGGCTAATTCCCCCCCCCCCCCCCCCCCCAGAATAAAATGATTAAATGGGGAAGCGGGACGCAGGAACAATGCTCACCAGCCAAGTTTATTCGGCACTTTCTTTCGGTTTATGGTTGAGAATAATGGGTTCAAACCGCGCCCTGAAAAAAACAGACAACCAGACATAGATCATTTAAAAAAAACTAAACTAAGCAGTTCTTAAAAATAGTGCCCTTTCTCGCATACCGGAATTATAGTTAGGGAAGCACCGCATGTCGTTTTAAAATTTTAATATTTTACTTAAAAATAAGAATTTTTAATGTTTTCTTAGAACTCACTTTGGTGACCGGTACACTCGTGATGAAAAGCTGTTTTTATCTTTTTCAGAACACATCTGCAAATTGAAAAGTGGGTAACTAATCATAGAAATATTATCTCGAGTAAGTAAATATGTGTTTTTAGTTTTTTTTTTAAGTTGCGTTTGGCCGCCAACAAGCCTGATGACAAGCAGTGATGCGGCCTACGATGGAGCATGCTTGCCTAGAAGAAACCGATTCACTCGAGACTTGAAGACACCCAGATTAAAGTGTCAGGGAACACACGCTCTGGTAAGTATTCTACACGCTAGCGGTCCGTATGAGAAATGTGGAACCAAAGCGTTTCTAGGCAAGCATGCTCCATCGTAATCCGCAGCTTTAGTAAAATCAATTGTCTTTTTTTTATTGGGTTTCGAAAAACACTTATGAATGTCAAATTTTCAAAAATTACTCTTCCACCTTGTTAGCAATATCAATATCAGGAGCGATAGTGGACTAACGCAGGCCTATCTCTATATACAGGGTGTTACAAAAACCCTGTTTTATCCACGAGGTGCGCATCCAGAAAACACTGGAGGATGCTATTATGCTAGTTTAAATTAAATATTGTCTTTTTTTTATGTTTGAATGGGCCCACGTTTGACCACAACACACCCGATGGAAAGTGACGATGCGGTCTATGATGAAGAAGCACGCTTGCCCATGAGGTGCCGTCTCACTCTTGTCTTGAAGAGAGCCAGGTTGTATCTATTGCTGGGGAACACCGAGGCAGGAAGCGCGTTCCACTCCTTGGCAGTTCTGATTAGGAAGGAGTTTTGAAAGCGCTTCGTGCGGGCTTTATTAAAGCTGACTACATATCGATGGAATGTCTGCCTCGATGACCTATGGCGGAAGTCAGATGATCAGCTCGTATAGTTCCTGTGCACATTCTCCAAAATGGAGGCGGTAGAAAATTGACAAACTAGCTACACGCCGCCTGTGTTGTCTCTAAAAATTTTGAACATACATCGCGCTCCTTCTTCCTAAAAGCGTAAACGCAGCCACTAATCGCGTCGGTTTTATTTGTAAACTATTATTCGCGTCGCGCCGCTACTTGCTTAGAATAAAAGCCACCAACATATGATGCAGATTTGTTAACATTTCTGTAAAATTTCCTTTTTTTCTTGCGTTCTCAAGCCGGTCATAACTGTTGCTATTTTTAACGTGCATTTGTTTAATATTTGTGCATGAATACTTATATACCCTTCAATTATACAACAGGGTTTTTGTTACACTGTATAACTAAGGCCTCTCCACATTCGCGCACATGTCACGGAGCAAATCACGGCAAAACTGCCACAGTTCTCCATATTTGCAGAGGTTCGCGCCTGGTTTACAGTATAGTTATAAAACTTTGACAAAACCCTTTGTCACAGGAGAAAACACCGACAAAATACGAGAACGTTGCTCGGACTCTACGCGAATCTGCGAAGGATATGCGAATCGGTTCTACATTTATGGGTCGCGGGTGGTTCGCGAAAACGCCCGTGTATTGCGCGCGAGTGTGGAGAGGCATCCTACTAATATTATAAACGCGAAAGTTTGTAAGAATGGATGGATGGATGGATGGATATTTGTTACTCTTTCACGCCAGAACGGCTGAACAGATCTGGATGAAATTTGGCTCAGCGATAGATTATAGTCTAGAATAGCACATAGGATACTTTTTAACCGCGGGTGAAACCGCGGGGCGCAGCTAGTTAAGAATAAAAAGTTGGGCGGAAAATAAAGCAAGAAAGATGGAGTCTGTCGACTAAAAACGCAATCTTAAAAGCTATAATAAAAATATTAATTTATTATAAGAAAATCAATATTTTTCAATACTTACACACTATCCTTAGCACTCATTGAGTCATTTATGAGAGAACTCTTGTCCAGTATTTTTGTTTTAACTGCAAAAAATATAAATATTAGATTTGCCAGCACTAGCGAGCCTGATTAATGATAAATGCCTACAAAAAATTACCTAAAATTTACATACACAACAATTTTAATTTTTATATACATAAAATAAATAATAAATAAATTCGGGACACTTCCACACACGGTCGCCTGACACCAAACTAAGCAAAGCATGTACTATGGCTGCCAGAAACTGATATACATACGTAAATATTTTTAAATACATACTTAAATAGATATTAACACCCAGGCATAGAACAAACACCATTGTTCGTCACATGAATGTTTGCCCTAGGTGGGAATCGAACCCACGCCCCCACGCTCAGAAGGCAGGTTCACTACCACCTGAGCCACCGAGGCAGCCATATTACTAACAAGTATCTACTCGTAAATTAAAAAACGGAGACTGACTGAAACTAAACCTCGTAATGTATCGAGTACGCGTATCGTTTTGCCGTAACAATTCGTAGTTTCAATTCAACGATACAAGGAAAGACAGTGAGCTTGTGCATGTGAACAACGTACTGACTATTATTTCGAGATGGTTCGCTGCGAACAATTTATTACTAAATGTGTTTGGGTTCTGTTGGGTTCTTTATATTTTATTTTTAATATATAAAATTCAAAGTCCTGACTGACTGACTGACTGACTGACTGACTGACTGACTTATATATCAACGCACAGCCTAAACCACTGGTCCTAGAAACATGAAATTTGGAGGATATGTTCTTTGTACAGTGTAGGCATCCACTAAGAAAGGGTTTTTCGAAATACTACCCCTAAGGGGGGGAAATGGGGGGTTCAAATTTGTATGAAACTTTTTATTCTCTGGGTCGATTGACTCAAAAATTGGCACAAATACTCTTCAATTAAAATTATGAGACACGTGTATCACAGTTTTTCCAAAATCATCATCATCATCATCCACCGACAAAGTCTAATAGGGCTTCTTTTTACTGCGAAAACTTTGTTGAGAAAGTTATTAACCCACTACAAACGACGCTGTTATCATTCTTAGGGTTCTGTACTAAACTGGTGAAAGGAACCTTATCATGAAACTCCGATGTCTTTCTGTCTGTATGTCTGTGAGCTGATTATCTTGGAAACTGTAATAGCCAGCAACTTGGAATTTGGCATAGATCTAGATAACGGTAGTAGCTACGTACGAGTATAGTAGGTAAAACGTCACGCCTTTACCCTAAGAGGTGTATTACAACACCCTCACTTCGCCGGACGATATTCAGTCCAAAATGTAATAAGTAGCGAGCCTATCGCCATACACCGGGCTCCAGTCATGTAGCAGATGACATAAAATACGAAGCTATCATTGCTTTTTCCATAATTATGAATCTCCGTGTAAAATGTGTGAACTTACCCATATTGCTAACATTCTATCAGATTTCAAACCAACTTAATCAGTAAGGGAAAAATACAAGAATTAAGTCCAAGCCTGTCAGAAGATTACAAACGGTAAGTGAAGAGATTTTCTGACAATAAAGATCAGGTAGATGAGCTAAGAGATGAAATTTATAATTATGTCTGTCTGATCTTAGAAGCAGTACGTAGTAAAAATAGACGAAGTCAATAGAAGAAGCTGCTTTAGTATCAGGAAAACAAAACCTACTACGGGCTGTTTTTGCTTCGAAGGTTTTAACTAAAGGTCTGCCAGCACACTGACTGGTGTAGTTTCCGAATGAGTCTGTGTTTATGCTGAGGATTCCTCTAATATCTCTAACACCACCGAACTACCCCTTCGAGTTAAAAAGAGTGCAGTTTCCCCTCAAAGTCTGCTTTGCCATGACCATAAATAAATCTCAAGCCAAACTCATAATTGACTAAAATGCTTTTCACACGGTTAGTTATACGTGGCCTGCTACAGAGTAAGCTTATGGAGCAGCCAAGTGTTTCTAAAAAAGATTAAAATAATAATTAGGTTTTCGTTGTAAACATTATTAATTGTCAATTATCTACTTTCGATTGTCTTCTAATTTTATCTTTTCACACACGCTTTAAGTTCTGTTAATACCATACTACTACTACTACTACTTTTCTCATTCCAGAGATAGTTTAGTTAACTAAAGAACTTCGTCTATATTGCTCTGCTTGGGATATTGTCAGTTTGTGTATTCAATTGAGAGCGAGTGTGACCGCTTAGAATATTTATTTCTGAAGATAAAAACGTCATACATTTTCTGTAAGCCACGCGGGCGAAGCCGCGGGCAGAAGCTAGTTTTTAATAAAATACTGATTGTGAAGACTAATTAATATATTTTCATTTTAAACATAATTGGACACAGACAGAGAGTACGAGCGTAGCCATGACACAAGAACGAGAGGAAGTCGTTCCATAGACAAATAATATTTTTAATCATAGACTACAACAAAATGCAAAAGTGTTTCAAGTTTTCCATGCCTAATGATATATAGAACCAAACGTAACGCTTGAGGGCGATAAACTTAACATAGACAAGGCGACGGTGTTCCTGGGTATAAGCATTGATTCCAAACTGCAATGGGGTCCACATATTAGTGCTCTGTCTGGAAGACTTAGTTCTGCTGCTTATGCGGTTCGCAAGATTAGGAAACTGACGGATATAGCTACAGCTCGGATGGTTTACTTTGCTTACTTCCACAGCATAATATCATATGGCATTTTGCTGTGGGGATCACCCGCTGAAGTAGAGGCCATTTTTATTTTGCAAAAGCGAGCGGTCCGTGCTATCTACGGGATGGGTCCCCGCGAATCATTGAGAGATTTATTTAAAGAAATAAAAATATTAACTTTACCTTCTTTGGATATCTTTACAAATATTATGTAGGTACATTCGTAAAAAATACATAAATCTATTGTAAACTATCAAAAATCTAATGTAATATAATGTGTGACTATCAAAATGATAACACTAGAAAAAAGGATATGATAGCTGTACCAAAATCTAGACTGACTAAGTCCAATTAGTCATTTTTAGGCAACTGTATTCGTTTTTATAATTAAAAAAATCCCGAAAAATATAACATAGCTCACTGAAGAAACTTCAAATCTCATGTTAAAACTATACATTAATGAAAAGAGGATATTATAAAGTTAACAATTGTTTAGAGTACAAAGATATCTGGAGCCTTTCACTTCCGCCAAGTAGCCACTAGTACAATAGATGTTACCTAGTTGTAAGCAAAACATTTTAACACGTTCACTCGACATCGCGGTACTCGCAAGACTGGACAGCAGCTACTACTGTCGTGTAGACAGCCAAGGCGAGCCGAGCTATTGGCGTACGAGTAGACAAGCCGAGTAGCTGTCTACTGTCTGGTCAGCAGCTCGCACTGTGTAAACTAGGCCTTACAGCGAGCGCGCTTCAAAGGATTCGCGAAAAAGCCGAATTGCTCGCAAGGAGCAGCTCGGCTCGTTGAATTGATACTGCGAACAGATACGCGAACACGATACGGCGGTACGACGAAATGTCAATTTCCGCCCTAGTTGATCGTTTAGTGATCGCAATCGCTAATGACTAGGGCGATATACTAACTGGCTAGCTAACTAGAGGATCAACTAGATCGAGAGCGCGCGCTCTCGCTCGCACTCGTCTACAATCACAATGAAAATTGGGTGTATTTTATACTTACAAGCAAAGAAAGGTATCCCCACTATACTGCACCAACTTCTGTCCAACAAACGTCTATAAAATACATAAAACTTGGTTGAAATATACAAATAAAAAAAAACAATCAAAGTACAAACATAACATAATATAACATAACGTTTGCATCGCTACTTTTGGGCTTTCTCGTGACTTGGCCAGGCCATTGGTGGAGGCGTCGGGTGTCCAGAATGCTGGCTTTTACTTCGCACAGAAGCTGAGCATTGCCTTTCAACGTAGCAATGCCGCTAGCATGGGGACCGTTCTTAAATGGTTTTTTGTTTAATTTTTTAGGTTCTAAGTACTTAGTTATTTTTGGTTTAAGTTAACTGATCTGTCTGAACAACTGCACTATGTCAAACATACGTACGTATCTTGAGTACCCTTGGTCAGATTTTAGGGAGGTAGACCACGACGACGTTTCGAACGCGCGTCTGTATCGCGTCAGTCACACCGCAAGCGCGCGACTTGAGTGATGCAGTCGCAAAACAAACAAAACACAGATTTGGACAGGACGTGTGTATCGCTACAGACGCGCGTTTGCAGCGCTACTAATGCACTGCGCGTGGGCGATGGTATATGACCTGCGACTGGCGTTTGCTTAGCGGCTGCTGTTGTTCGTTTGTATCGCGATTGTACCGCGTTTGCATCCCTACAGAAAATCGTCATGGGCTATGCCCTTTAATAGAACTTCCTAGGTAAGTATGTCATGAAATAAAAATTGTAAGACTCGCATTCGTGAGTCAAATCGGTCCAGGGGTTGTTGATATATGAGGATCGCCAAGTCTTAGAACTAGACAAACTAATTTGTAACTTACGTTTTTGTAGAATCATCCAGTGTGCTGTAAGCCGAATCTATCCATTCGTCGTGTCGATCGCCTGATTCTGGAATTATTAAGGATTTATGCTTAAAACGATCGATTTCAACGTAAGGCTGTTTTTAATCGAATAGCTCACCTGATTCTCTATTTTGTATTGAATCACTCGTTGATGTCATAGGTTTTGCACGGCTACTGAAACAGTTAAAAATTTTAGTACCCTGTTTTACTAGACAGGGTAGGTCTGTAAATTTGTACCCTAACAAAGAAAAATATAAGAGACGTCGTTCGCGTTTATTCAGAAAATATGTATCAAAAATCTTTCCTAGTTATCTACTGTAACTAATTATTAAATTCATCAGGATCCATTTAGCCGAGAAAAGCCTACAAGCATACAGACAGACGGTTGTTGGTGATTTCGTAATATTACGGGTTTGCTATTATTATTATTTTTATAATTTATTTAACAAATGTTTAAAAATTTAACAAGTGCTTAAACATTAAGTTTAGTAAAAAATTCTTATTAACAAATATCCTACTATCCTACTAATATTATAAACGTGAAAGATTGTAGGAATGGATGGATGTATGGATGGATGGATGGATGTTTGTTACTCAATCACGTCAGAACGGCTGAACGGATCTGAATGAAAGTTGGCACAAAGATAGATTATAGTCTGGAATAGCATAAAAGATGCTTTTTAACCCCAAGTAACACCGCAGGGCGCAGCTAATTACTAAATAAATCTAAGTAACTGCTACAGTTTCACTGCTAAGGCTTCACTGCCGCGGCTTTACGATTTATTACGATTGTCCCGATTTCGCTGCTACGGTTTCGTTACTACGGTTTCACTGCCACGATTTCACTGCTACAGTGTCGTTACTACGGTTTCACTGCTACGATTTCACTGCTACAGTGTCGTTACTACGATTTCACTACTAAGATTTCGCTGCTACAGTTTTGTGCTACGGCTACACTGCCAAGATTTCACTGCTAAGATTTCGCTGATACAGTTTCGTTACTACGGTTTCACTGTTACGATTTCGCTGCTACAGTGTCATTACTAAGGTTTCACTGCTACGATTTCGCTGCTACAGTGTCGTTACTACGGTTTCACTGCTACGATTTCACTGCTACAGTATCGTTACTACGGTTTCACTGCTACAGTTTCGTTACTACGGTTTCACCGCTAAGATATTGCTGCTACAGTTTCGCGAGGTGGTACTCCCGTTGGAGGTAACTTACTCTGATTTGATGATGACGGGCAGCTCGTTCTTGTGCCTGAGAGCCATGTTGGCTATCTCTCTCGATGTTCCTAATTCCGCCACACGCAGGTCACTGCACGGACTTTTCTGAAAAAAGGGAAAATACTTGCAAAATCGAAATTAACACATAATATATCGTCACGCCTTTCCCCCAAAGTGCCTGGCCGCTGGCAGAGATGTACACTGAATACTTCGCCGAACGATATTCAGTTACAAATGTGACAGGGGGCGAGCCTGTCGTCATACACCAGGCTCCAGTTATGTAGCAGATGACATTAAGTACACACAAATGAACAAATTGGCACGTGCCTTCAGCTGGGATCGAACCCGCTCCCTCTGACTTGAGAGATGAGCCTTCTTTCAACAAGGTTACCATCGCTCACCAAACTCTATACACACGCTTGAAAATAAGCTACTTCGGCATCTAAAAAAAAACCCATAAAAAAAGAGTGCCGAAGGATTCGAGCAAGTTGCTTGCTTGAAAGTTAGCGCCTCAAAACAGTTACTATACTGTATAACTAAAATAATTGGTAGTTTACCTTTTTTAAAGGCGATCTAGTAGAGGGAGTAATTGGAGGTGAAGATTTTCTGAAACACAAAAAACACAAGTTTTGTACAAGCAATAATGCCAACCGAACGAACCTAACCGGAAGATGCAGCGTCGGAAGACCACCCGCAAGATGGACTGACAATCTGGTGAGGGTTGCGGGTAGCCGCTGGATGCAGCGCAGGACCGGTCGTTGTGGAGATCAGATGTTTGTTACTCTTTCACGCCAGAATGGCTGAACAGATCTGGATAAAATTTGGCACAGAGACAAATTATAGTGTAGAATAGCACATAGGATACTTTTTAACTGCGGGTGAAACCGCGGTTAATTGAGAATAAAAGTCTTACCTCTGATGGTGACGCGTGACAACCGGGCAGTTCAATTCCTCTAACAGCTGCTGGGTTACTTCTGTGGTCATTCCCACTTCTACAAAAAATATTAAGAAATATACTAGCAGCGTCTTTTGACCCGCTACCTATATTAAAGACGTTAGTTTTTTCGGAATACATCGGCTTGTGCAAATCCAGGGTATTATAGGTATTGTAAGTCATCTGCTACATGACTAGAGCCCGATGTATCGCAATGGGCTCGCCCCATGTCACATTTGGACTGAATATCGTCCGGTAAGTGTGGGTGTTGTACACCTCTACCAACCTCTTCGGGGAAAGGCGTGACGATGTATTTATAAAATAAAAAATAAAAAAAGGTATTTATTGCCAAAACTAAAAAAGACAAATCATTAAACAAAAATATATAACAAGCAACAATTTTAGTTTGGCAATTGGGATACTCTCAGCAATGTACTGCGGAGGCTGGCCAGCCTACGCAGAGCTGGATTTCAGGTTTTTGGTTTTATGTATTATAGGTACGCTTTGCCTCCATACTTACACTTTTTACTATAATACTTTACTAACTCTTTTGCCCGCGGGTTCGCTTGCGTTTCATAGCCTATGTCACTCACGGATAATGTAGCTTTCTAATGGTGAAAGAAATATTGAAATCGGACCAGTAGTTTTTGAGTATGTTCGTTACAAACGTAGAAAATACAAATATTTCCTCTTTTTTTTATTTATGGTTCCTCGCCGATTTCGGCTACGGCGACCAGTCTCTGCTATGGTAGAGGAAGGCTTCGTTCATGTGCCTTCATGTGACTGTGGTACCCTATCTTGGCTTTAAAAGTGCGCAAACATATGCTACACGTTAGGGTACCGTTAATAAAATTGTAGACAATATTTGAAGGCGGTCTATTTTTAAGGTCGTCTCGTCTGGAGTCGAGTTCGCGCCTTCTATCATCTTCAAAAGAGTACACATTCTGCTGCACCAAACGCCGCCACTCGGCACGATTTTGAGCTAATGTTTCCCAGCGAGAAGGTTCAATATTGCATCTTTTCATATGCCGCTTCTGAACATCTTTGTACCTTAAGAATTGGCCACCGCTTTTTCGCTTACCATCTCGGAGTTCAGAATAAAAGATGCGCTTTGCTACCCTCTCGTTGGACATCCTCGAGACATGGCCGCACCAGCGCAGTTGACGCCGAATTAGATAGGCCTCCACTCCACCAACATTGGCTCTTCTCAAAACCTCCGTATTTCGGACCCGATCTGACCACGATATGTTCAGAATGTCTCGGAGATATTTGAGGTCAAACCTATCCAAGACGCGTATGTGCTTACGGTACAAGCACCATGTCTCTGAAGAGTATAGCAGATTTGGCAAAACGATCGACATGTAGACTTTAATTTTTGTGTTTAACGATAGGTCGTGAGATCGAAACACTTTTACTCGGAGTTTTCCAAAAGCAGCAGCGGCAGCACCAATCCTGCTGCTTATTTCTGGATCCAAGTCACCTTCTGACGTTATCGTACTGCCAAGGTATTTAAATTTGTCTACCTGCTTCAGAACGTGAGTACCGAGTGGGATATCTAGCTTTTTGCGATCTATTGCCATCACTTCGGTCTTAGTCACGCTGATCTTTAAGCCAAATCTCAAACATGACTCATCAAGGCTTTCTACAAGCTCTTTCAGACCATCTGGGCTTCCTGCCACAAAACAGAGATCATCAGCAAACATAATTTCCTTGATGATGTCGAATGAACATTTGGTGCGAGCTTTAAATCTAGCTAAGTTAAAAAGCTTGCCATCAGTTCTGAAGAGCACGTGAATACCATGTGCGGAATTTTGCAGGGCTTCCCTCACAACTACAGCAAAGTATAGCACAAACATAACGGGTGCCACAACACATCCCTGTTTTACCCCGCAACTTACAGAGAAAAAGCTCGATTGATTCCCATTGGCTGAAACACAGCAGTCCATATCATCGTGCAAAAGCCTCAGAACTCTGACAAACTTGTTTGTACAACCCAATTGACCAAACCCAAATGACCCATAGAGCCTCACGAGGAACACTGTCAAAAGCCTTCTCCAAGTCTACAAAACAAAGAAAGAGCGGCTGATCTTGCTCTCTGCTTTTTTCTTGCAGTTGTCGGACAGAGAAAATGGCTTCGCAGGTTCCTCTACCGGGTCGAAACCCAAATTGAGTCTCAGGCAGTATTGTCTCAGAGAGCTCGACAAGGCGATTCAATAGAACTATTGCAAATATTTTTCCAGGTACAGAAAGAAGTGATATACCCCTGTATGAGTTGCAATCAGCACGATCGCCTTTGTATTTATAAAGAGCGCAGATGTTTGATGTCACGAACACCTGAGGCACGCGTTCTTCCACCCACATTCGCTTAAAGAACTTCCACAGTAATTCATGCAACTCATCGCCACCATATTTTATAAACTCTCCTGCGATGCCATCAAGTTGCTGGCTTATAGCAACCACTACTACTGACAATGAAGGCTCACTATCTAACTCAGGAACTTGAGGGCAATTCGGTAGTAAAGTAATATAGGCAAGATCGACTGATCGATCAATGTTTCCTCTTTTAAATATTAGTGTAGAAGTGTATAAAAATATCTAATGTAGATTAATAGACAAGACTAAATGACCGGTGAATTTCTTATCACCTTGGAAACCACCCCTGTATTACAGCGAGCAAATGAAGTAAAAAGTTGAGATTAAGACAGAATAAATAATAACATTTCGTCACGCCTTTACCCTCGAGGGGGTTGGCTGAGGTGTAATACAACACTCACACTTTGCCGGACGACATTCAATTCTAAATATGCATGACAGGGGGCGAGCCTGTCGCCATACACCGGGCTCCAGTCATGTAGCAGATGTAGCAGACATACATACAATACGCACATATGTTTACACAGTAAAGTTTTAAAATTTTTTAGTATTAACTACGTACCTATTTTATGATGTCTGACGCATTTGGTAAGCGGAGCGTTACTTTTTATTAATTTACAGAATTTCAAGACAAAAAGATTTATTTATTCCGAAAAAAGAATCCAAAATTCTTCTTTGTGACATACTGTAACTGTTTATCAAATTTTATCAAGATACGTTTAGCCGTGAAAAGCCTAGAAACAGACAGACAGACAGTTACTTACGATTTTATAATTAGTAAGGATTTTAAATGTCAAAACTGACATTCATACCTGCGCTACTCCGTTTCAAGCTTTTCGTCTGAAAAAAACATTGTTTTAATCAAAACATCATTGTCAATTGAATTAACTAGTAACTCGCCCCGAACCACGCCACCATTTTTTTTTTGTAACGCTTTTCGCCTATATATCCCATGTGTTGTATCCCATTAGTCAGCCTTGCTTTGCTCATATCCGAACGGAAAAATTGTATTTGCACGCACTACTTGCTTGCAAAATTTCATGAACATCAGATCTATGGTGCTCAAGTTTTCATCGGACAAATATATGTAAAAACATTTAAACGCCAATGTATCCCGGTAGACTTATTTATTTTATTTATTTATTCTAAACACAACACAAACTATAAAAAAAAACAAATCAGAAATATTTATTGAATCAAATGCTCTAAATACTAATCTCACGTCGTAATTCAACTTATGTGTATGCTCAGATCAACCTAGAGAATACGATGGCGCACGGAATATGATCTAAGTGAAGCCAAAAGCCATTGAAAAACTTCGCTACTGTCGTATTTATACACAACACGCACACAATGACGCAAAAAAACTACGCTACTCGCTTGGTACATTCTTACCTCGGTATAATTTCGTGTACATAAATATGCATAGTGCTTCATAAAAGTATGGCCAGGACTTCATTTGAGGTTCCTTTTAAAAGCGGTGCAGTTTTTTTACACGTCAATTTTGTAAAACCCGTAACATTAAGCTCTTATAAATATTAGTTTTAAAATATTTTACTATTTAATTTTAAAATATTTAGTATATTGGAACGGAAATGGTCAACGTAGAGTTTAGAAATTAATATTAGTTTTCGGGCACTTGTAAATGTTTTTCATGGCAACATTACCACGCACACACATTGAAAAAGAAGTGGCTTCAGCGAGATATAACGCAGTGTTCCATCTTTTCCTCTAGGTTTATCTGAGTGTGTATGCAAAAAAATTTAATAAGGAGACGTTGGTTGACTCTACAACAGAATTAACATAAAATGGATAATGAACTGCTTCCTGAGCTCGGGGGCGTGGGTTCGATTCCCACCTAGGACAAGCATTTATGTGATGTATATTTGTGTTTGTTTTATGTCTAGGTGTTAATATCTATTTAAGTATGGATTTAAAAATATCTAAGTATGTAAATCAGTCTCTGGCAGTCAAAGCTTTGCTTAGTTTGGGGTCAGGCGACCGCGTGTAGTAGTGTCCCGAATTTATTTAATATTATTGTTTATTATTTATAACTGAAAAAGACTCTGAGAATTCGCTTCGCTCGGTCAAATAGTATGTACAATACAATACATCTTAATTGCACACCAAAAATACAAAGTAAAACAAACATAAAGAAAAAAATTAAACAATAAATCATCATTCGGCAGTACAAGGGCGGCCTTATCGCCTAAAGCGACATTTATACAGAATTAAACATTATCCTCACCTCAAGGTAAGTTGGTTTCCCGCCTGTGAGCGCAATTTTAGCTGACACCACAACAGGTTTACTGAAAAAGAAAAAATAATCCAGTTTTAAACACCCGTCGCAAAAACGAGTAAAGTTTGACGTGTATATGTGTGTGTGTGTGTGTGTATGTGTGGCATCGTAGCTCCCGAACGGATGAACCGATTTTGTTTTTTTTTTGTTTGAAAGGTGAATTAGTCGGGAGTGTTCCTAGCTATGTTTGATGAGAATCGGTGTTGATGAAAAGTGTCGGGAATTTTTTTTTACTTCTAATTTATACTTGTTATTACGAAATATGTGGGCAGGGCACATCGTTGGTAGAACCGACGGCCGATGGGGCAGAAAGATACTCGAGTGACGACTACGGTCCGGAAGACGCAGCGTAGGAAGGTCTCCTGCAAGGTGGACTGACGACCTGGTGAAGGTCGCGGGAAGCCGCTGGATCCGCAGCGGACAGCGCAGGACCGGCCGTTGTGGAGATCATTGGGGGAGGCAGCCGGCCAGCAGTGGACGTCTCCCGGGCTCACATGACTGATGATTGATTGATAATATATATGAACTACGTGCTTTCAGACAGAAGTTAGAAGTTCTTACTAATAAACCTTGTTTAACCTCTGTACAGTGTTTAATCTTTCTTAAAGAAAGATAAAGCACTGTCTAACCATTCCGAGGCTAAATATAGTGTTGTGTCTTTTCCGATTTTAGATAAGGTATGTTTTTGAAGGGAAGCTTCTAATGCGACTTCCAACAAGGTAGCGTTAAACGTTTAACGCTCCTGGGGAGGGGGAATAGAAAGAGACAGAGCGAGAGTGAACGCGTTGCACTCGAACGCATGCGCGTAGTAAGAAAGATACACAGAAGTTTCACTTCTTCCACGCGGAGGGACGACACGCACTATTTTTTTTTTTTGAGTGTGTCTTTCGTCTTCCTGTTTTGGCTACCTGGCACCTTCTTTCGGCTATCGTCTTCGTCTTCTGTAAGATCTAGTAGAAAAGGTACGTATTTCTAGTGGATAAGGTATGTTTCTCAAGTTAAGTGTCTTCACCTGTGTGCGAACCCCTCGCCTCGTGGAATCTCCGGCTGCTGTCGGCATATCGGGCGCTGCGCTGCTGTCGGTGGAGGCGAGCAGCCCGGTCAGCACCAGAATGCCGGTGGGATGCTCTGGGCGGGCTTCTCTTCAGGTTAACGTATTTTTCAGCAGAAATTTTTTTTATAGTGTAGGCCGACGTTTGACCACCAACTCACATGATGTTTAGCAACGTTTTGCCAAAGTTTGGTCTAAGATGAAGCACATAGACCTGGAAGGTACTTATTCACTCTAGACTTGAAGAACCCAGGTTGTAGTTAGTCGCAAGTCTTGAGTACAACGACGCAATCTGTATTTTTTTGACCTAAGTATCTTCCATACCTCATCCACCTGTGTTGTGAACCACCTTTATGATCTACCACCAACTATTACCAACTTCGCCTTCTGGATAATTTAGTAGAAAAGGTACTTATTTCTGGTGGATAAGGCATGTTGTACTTGTCTTCCGTGGCCCACCTGTGTTCTGAATCTCTCGCCCCGTCGAAACTCCGGTTGGTGTCTGCGGAGCGGGCGCTGGTGTCGGTGGAGGCAAGCAGGCCGGTCAGCGCCAGGATGCCGGTTGGGTGCTCAGTGCGGCTGTGAAGCTTGTCTTTGGTGCGGTGCGAGCGCCTCCTGTGGTATCTAGTAGATGAGGAAATAATGATTGGTATAAACCTATTTGATGTAAAAATCCTTTACCTAGTTATACTCGACTAACATCTCAGTTCGAGCATTGGGATACTCTGAAAACCAGCTCTGCGTAGCCAGCCTCCGCAGTACATTGCTGAGAGTGTCACAATTGTCAAACTAAAATTGTTGCTTGTTATTTATTTTTGTTTAGTAATTTGTCTTTTTTATTTTTTTAGTTTTTGCAATAAATACCTTTTTATTTATTAAAAAAACTTACAAAGTAAGCTAGTGGCTCTGTAAGCTGTAGATCTCGCGGCCGGTGTCTGTCTCTTCTATAGATCGTATTTCTAAACCGATTCTCGTGAAATTTTGTGAGCAGGTTCAATAATTATAAAGAATTTGTTTTTCTACTTACAAAATTTCAGCTAATCGCTTAAGAGTCCGGCGACCTGACTAACTTCGACCTAGGCGACCTAGACTAACTTCGCATTGGCTTGAGGTATTCTATAGCCATTTCGTCTAGAAGAAAAAGACGAGCGAAGAGAGCGAGTAATGATACTGACGAGCCTCTAAACTTACCTACAGAGTGACAAAGTGAAATTTCAATTTTTTTATGACTTTTGCACTTCTGTAATCATTCTTAAGTAACTAAGAATTTCCCTTGTATTATGGATTCATTTAACAGCTAATGATGTAGACAACCGCCCTATGTAATGGAATTTTTGATTTGCTTTGTCTACCTATTGAATAAATCAGTCAAAAGTGACCCCTTAAAAATGCAGATATTTTTCATAGCTCTATTTTAGCGTGAGAACGTTTTTAAAAAAAACAAGAACATAGGGGCGGAGACATTGTTAATTTAATAGTACATGCTAAATTTCATCATAATCTGACAAACGGTTTTCAAGAAATTTGAGTAGCGCGTTTGTATGGAAATGTCAGAACGTCGCGGCCCTCTTAAGAAATGCGACTTGTAGAAGAAGGCAGAGATCTGAGATCGGCAGAGAAGCTGAGTCAGAGATGCTTCGCTCGGTGACGCTCGCTCGGTCGAAAATGTCTTCTCTACCACCTCGTTCGGAAAAAAAACCACTAAAAGACCAGGCAAGCAACTGAGGCCCATATTTTTTCAAAAATTAGTTAAGTAGGTATATCAATCAATTCTTTTTGTTTAAGAGTCCGGCGACCACTTTAGACTAACTTCGCATTGGCTTAACGTATTCTATAGCCATTTCGTCTAGATGAAGATGACGAGCGAAGAGAGCAAGTAACTGAAGTAAAAAAAGATATTAACGAGCCTTTAAAGTTACCTACAGAGTGACAAAGTGCAATTTTTTTAATGACTTTTGCACTTCTCTAATCATTCTTAAATAACTAAGAATGTCTCTTGTATTATGGATTCATTCAAAAGCTAATGATGTAGACAACCTCCCCATGTGAAGGGATTCTTGATTTGCTTTGTCTATCTTTTGAATAAATCAGTCAAAACTGACCCCTTACAAGTAGGGATATTTTTCATAGCTCTATTTTCTATTAAGAACGTTTTTTAAAAAAACCAAGAACATAGGGGCGGAGATATTGTTAATTTTATTGTACATGCTAAATTTTATTATAATCTGACAAACGGTTTACAAGAAATTTGAGAAGCGCGTTTGTATGGAAATTTCAGAGCGTCACGGGACTCTTAATCGGTCATTTAGGTGTCGTATAAATATTCTCACTTCTCTCTATGTTTCCTCGCTGTTTCTTTATGCCTCCTAGCCGTGGAGCAGCCGTTGAATATTCTCTGGGAACAGCCGGAGCAGAAGATGACCCCCTTGAACACTTCCGCGCCGTGCAGGTTGGTCTCGCTGCATAAGTCTGGAATTTGCAGGTATATATAGCATAAGCATGATGTTACGAGTACGTGTATTTCATACTAGACTTGATATCTCGAACTGGCATAGTAGTACACCGCGAGGATGCTAGCCAGCACACTCTCACTCACACGTAGTTAGGCACTCGAAAAGACTACACGCGTTTTGTGTATATTTTATTCATTGCGCATCCAAAAATAAAGGAAAAATAAATACTCCCGGTTCAAGATGCAGCGAGGCAAACCCAAAACAAGGTAGGAAAGGAAGAAAAAAAAGAGAGTTCGTAATTGCTGAGTGACTAGAGTGTAGTAGCTTCACGTCACTGTAGACTACAGTTGCAGTAGGTACTCAGTAAGGGGGGTAACCCACATGATCAAGCGGCGAGGCGGCGTCGAGGCAGGGGCACGGCGCATCTATGTTTTCTTTATAAATGAATGACTGCGGATGAAAACTGCGGAGTAGCGTCCAGAACGCGACAAAGTCACGTCGGACTCGCGTCGGGGGAGCAGCGCAGTACCGTCGGGGGGCGGCGGAGTCGCATCGGGGGGCGGCGGAGTCACGTCGGAGGCCCTCGCTTCGACTCTTCTTCATGGTGTAGCGACGCCTCCTCGACTCCAGAGTAAGCTACGCGCCTTACAGTTACTTGGCTAATGGACATAGTTATAAGTACTACAAGGTAGGTAGGTATACTTACAGCATTTGCGGCATTTCTCGTGGTAGCTGTAACCTTCCAGCGTAGTGTGGTGGTGCCGGTACACAGGCGCATGGCAGTGCTCGCACACTACTACACAGCTGGATTTTACGAAAACAAAACATAAATATCAGGTATATAGAACATAGATACACCAATGTAACACTAGTTGCACCTCGCGTTTGAGATAATATCATTTTCGAAATAATTAACCCTATGCATTAATATTTTAAATAACACTCTCGCAAGTAAAAAGGCGCTGGCCCACCGCGGCGTACGTTTGACACGGCTACTTTAGTTGCGTGGCTTCGTTGGTTTGACAACGTGGGTCTACGTTTCCACTGCAGCACACGCTATACACGAATATGACCCCACGACTATGTACAAATGTAGCGCAGCACAGTTTTAGATCATATGCCAGACGTCTTCAGCCTCACAGGGAGATTCACATAGGGAAAAGAGAGCTATACCACTCTGTTGGAAGCTCTCTGAAAATAAAGTCACCAAACAAGCTTGAGGCTGGACAACACAGTGGCTTATTGTTCTGAAACAGATTGCCATGAAGCTGAATAGAACAAAAAAAAAAATATATGCCAGGCGTCGCTTCCCCGCCCGTCCCAATTCCCGCAGTGAAGCTACGCCGCTTTCGTGTACCGCATGCACAGCGTGCATGGCGTTGAGATGCGTGGGTGGCTTATTCGGGCAAGCCACGCGTGTAGCAATGACGTCATGAAACTCATATTCATGCGTAGCGTGTCCGTGGGTTGCGGTGGATACTATGACATACGTTTTCTTGCAAAGCGAAGCTAGACACACGTGCGTAGCTTCTCCATGCGCCGCGGTGGGCCAGCGCCTTAAACTGTAATTTGATTTTATTTATCCTTTTAATCATCATCATCACCATATCGTCACGTCTTTCCCCCGAGGGGGCTGGCAGAGGTGTAATACATCACCCACACTTCGCTGGACGATATTCAGTTCCAAATGTGACAGGGGGCGTGCCTGTCGCCATACACCGAGCTCCAGTCATTTAGCAGATGACATACAATACGCACACATGTTCACACAATGAACAAATCGGTGCGTGCCGTCGGCTGGGTTCGAACCCGCTCCCTCTGGCTTTAGGGGCAGGCCTTCTCCAACTAGGCTGTCATCGCTGTCATCTTTATCCTTTTAAAAGTGAATTTTATTGTGGAACACCTGCATAAACCTACATGTGTAAGCCTCAATCCGACCCCTACCTTAAATATCTTATCTTGGTTCCTTTTCTAAAAGAACTCCATAAGACAAGAGTTTAGTTCTACTGCCACAAACAACGAATAAAACAAACCCTCATAAAACCAGAAGTGTTATTACGAACAAAAACCCACTAAACAATTTGGATCCAGAATCAGGCGACATTCTACTAGGATGATCTATCCATCTTCTGAAACTTGACACTCTCGTGAACAAGCTTGTTTTGTCATAGTTCTTCCCACTAACCACCCCGACCAGGATATCTCTGTCAGGTTCTTCAGCTGGATCTAAAGTGTTTCGACAGCCTAAAGGACCGCCAGAGTCTCCGAGAGCCACATCGGAAACTGCTGAATCAGTGCAGATAAACGAGCTCATATCCATTTCCCACATGGCCGAACATTGCCATAGTGGGATCACATCGATTTTGGCTTCAAGTAGCACAGGTGTAAGATTTGGCTTCGGCATATGACTAGTAAAACCAAAGCCAGCAGAAAAGCAGAAAGTGTAACTGTTCGCATCCATGCTAGCTAAAACCACGTAGTTCACATACTCATTAAAAAGCCAGGGCTCGTCAACAATGACCAACGCTATGTCATTGTTAGGGAACGTGAAATGTTTATGCAAGTACACTTTCTTGAGATTTCTCCATTGCACCTGGTCTGTTGTTTCTGTTTCGCCTGTATGGACAATATCTGATTGTAAGGAACCAGCGACGATTCTTAGAAGGTCTGGGTTTTTGTAGTAGAAGAACTGGTTGGCTTCGAAGCAATGGGCGGCTGTTAGCACCTGTTTCTCGCTGATTATGCTGGCTCCGCATAGGGGTAGCCATAGGACACCGTTGTTAAAGCGCATAGCAGGCTCTTTGATCGATGCTATGTAAGGCATCTGTCCAGTCGAAGCTGGGTGGCCATTGACTATAGTGGGTACAACACGATATTTAGAATATTTCAAGGTGGTAATAATTCGCTTGTCGTATTCACATTGCGTGATTTCAATGAGGAATAGGAGTGTGAAGATTTTCATTGGCATTTCGTTTTGAGCCAGAGAGGTGCATGTTCGTATTTGTTTGATGGGTTGATTGATTGATGATATGATGTTGCATGTCGGTGACATTTATTCATGTCATTTTCAAGTGTCATAGTTTTTGTCACAGAAGAGTTGAGAGCAAACTTTTTAGGTTCAACGAAAAGTTGAAATATAACTTCACTTTTGGTTTTGCAGTGGGTAGGACCGGCACAGGACCGAAAAATATGATGCTACTAGCTGTCACCCCGCGACTTCGTTCGCGTTTTGAGCTATCTTATCTCTCAAGTTGGATCGAACTGCACATGGTGTGCGAATTTTATTATAATCGGTTAAGTGGTTTAGGAGTTCATTGAGGACAAACATTGTGACACGAGATTTATATATATGGTGCTATGAAAAGACCTATACCTACTCAGCAGTTGGGAGACAGACTGTGGTGACTTGCGAAACAAAAAAAAAATGTTCGTTCTGTGGTGATGACTAATGGTCGAAGATGATGATGAGACGTTTCTAAATTTCTTTTGAAGAACCAAATTCTAGAAATATGGAACAGATCGAAAATCTTTAAAATGAATGATGAGGTAGTGAACCTGCCTTCTGAGCTTAGGGGCGTGGGTTCGATTCCCACCTAGGGCAAACATTTATGTAATGAACATTTGTGTTTGTTCTATGTCTGGGTGTTAATATGTATTTAAGTATGTATTTAAAAATATCTAAGTATGTATATCAGTCTCTGGCAGCCATAGTCGATGTGTCGTCATAACACTACTGGTTTGTCGACCGAGCGAGCGTTAGCGTGCGAAGCGTCTCTACTTCAGCTTCAACAAAAATGCTTTCATATGTCCGATTTCTGTCCGGATCTTTGTCTTTCTCTAGTGGTCGCTTTTCTCAACTGATCGTGAAATTTTGTGAGTAGGTTTGATAATTCTTTAATGTTAATTTTTCAAAACATCTGCGTCATGAAAAATTTCCTTAAACGTAAGTTTTTTTAAACATAGTTTTTTCAACGTAAGAAAGCTACACTTCATAGCACAAGCTCAGTATAATACGGAGAGGTTCCCTTTCTGTATTATGAGAGCACGAACAGCCCTGAGCAACCCTGGTATGATAATATGTGAGCAACAAAGGCTATCTTTTGTTTACTGCGCAGGCAGTCAGCCGTTGGTAATAAAAGGTTCCGCTATGGCGGAAGTTCCGTGTTGCTCAAAGGTAAAAGCTAGTATTTATTATAGTACGACTAGCTGCGCCCCGCGGTTTGACCCGCGGTCCCACAGGAACCGTTATTTTTTCGGGATAAAAAGTACCCTATGTCCTTTTCTGCACCCCAGACAACGTGTATGCAAAATTTCAAGACCATCGGTTGAGTAGTTGAGACGTGAAAGCGTTACAAACAAACTCACTTTCGCATTTATAATATTAGTTAGGGTTAAGATACTTACGCCATCATTGATGCGGTCCTTTTTTTGTATTTAACATTTTATATCCAAAATAAACAATCAATTTATCATTTTAGTTTGATTCAGGTCACAGCTCGATTGACAAGAATTGACAGAATTAATGAAGAGGCGCCTTTTTCTTTTGATAAAATAAGATCGACTAAATATTAACAAGAAGAATTACTACGTTGCACAAAAACTTAGGCACATATTTCTGTAAAGAACTAAGTGTTACCCGCGACTTCGTTCGTATTAACTCTGAAAATAGTATCCAAAAACCATTCTCATGATATACTGTAACTAATTAACCAATTTTATCATAATCAGTTTAGCCGTTTAGCCGACTTTAGATTTTATAATATTAGTGTGGATAGTCGATGTTCTTTAGCAACAATCTTCAAGCTCTGTCAGAGGCCTTCGGGAGGCCTAGTAACTCTGACATCAGGCTAGCCACCCGGCCTACACGAACTTGCTTGCTCGATAATAAAGCTCGTGATCTTAGAATACTTACAGAAACTAAGTACACTCGCAAGATGTAGGCCGTTAATGTGGTGCTGGAAATGGCAGCGTACGACGTTACGTATGAGCATAAAATCCTAATTTTTTTTTTTTTTATTGGTTCACAAAACGGGCCGTTACATAAACACATCCGTTGAATTTAAACAGTACTAAGTATCGTAATTTATAGTACATTACTGCCACGGTCTATAATGAGTACTTTGCTACTTCACGCTGATGATGGCCGACAGCGCAGCTCCAGGCCGACACAGCGCGGTCAGCGTGCAGCACTTGATGGACGAGCTGAGATAAAGGCAGAGGCCGTAGGTCGAGGCCTTTACAGCGAGGACAGCAAGGGCTGCAATGATGGCCAAGCTGGAAGATCTAGAGCGTAGCTAGGCTAGCTCGTTTCAATCTTAACGTGACCAACGAAGCAGTCATAGTGGGCCAAGGCTTGTATAGTGCTTTACTCAAAAATGCAAAAAATCACTAAATAAAATAAAATTTTCTCTGAACCGCGCTTTTGTTACTTCTTTGTTTTTGTTTTTTAGCAATGGTAGTTGGAACTATACAGCCAAATATGGAATAAATCTTTTTGTACCTACCTCTTTTTATACAAACAGCTGTGTTTTAAATAAAATCTTTTTGCGTTTAGTCTTTTTAAAACGTTGAAACGTCAAAATAGCGGCCGGCAATGTTTTGCCGGCCTGTTAAGCTATGGTTTCCTAGGAAAGCGGTGCCGTCATATAGCGGCCTTAATATTACGGACGTAAAAAGGCGGCCGTCTTGACGGTGACGACATGTGGAAAGTTCCACGGCCGTTTTAACGCACCGCCAGTAATTTTTTTTTAAACAAACATCAAACGAAAATGATTCAAGATAGAAAACGGACGACCTTGATTTAGCTTTAGTAATTTACTTAGTCTTGGAGGATGAACTATCATCAGAAGAGGAAAATAGTCGTATGGCGGAAGACGATTTATTCAAATCTCGTGGTACTGAAGGTGCATTTGAGATTTTGCTCGCTGCTCCAAGAGTTGGAACCCATTTTGTACGTTGTTTCGGTAAAAAAAACACAATACGTATTTAAAATAGCTTCACCGCTATCAATGAAACGTTCACGAAACTATATGACACCGACAAGACGGCCGTCATGCAAATGGCGGCACCGCTTTTTGACGTTACGGTGTCAGTTACCGCTCTCTAGGAAACCGCGCCATCTTGTTTACATAGACAACGTTCTAGTGACGTCATTCACCGCTGTATTACGGCCGCTATATGACGGCACCGCTTTCCTAGGAAACCAAAGCTTTAGAGCGACCAGCAAAACTTTGCCGGCCGCTCCTTGAAACAGAACGGCAAGGTTGACTTTGCTCAAACAAGGTTGTCAAAATATTGACTTACATTACATGCATTTTTGAGTAAAGATAATGTACGACCTTCTTGATGTGAACACTGCGTGCATTTAATTTAATTCACTAATAGAGTACTTTCACTAAACGGTGAACATAAAATAGATTGAATTCCATACATTTAATCAATGTATGGAATAGATTTTCAAAAAACATTTGAACTAACCACAATTATGTTTGCATCTGTGTGCGTAACAAGACAAGTAAACATAGCACACGTAGATAATTTTGTGGCGTGCGTTTTGAGAAGGCGTTGTTTAGAAACCTACCTTCTATAGAATAGTTATTCTAAGGATATGGTGTAATAAAAAAACATGGATATATCATAAAATTTAATTTTATAGAAACACAAAAAATAAGTAGGTACATCTGTGAGATTTAACTAAGCTATATAACTATTGAGAGATTTTTTAAGATTCAACATTTTTAACGCCAGACGCAAAAAGAGAGATTTGGTTTTTAGTGTCATCGTAGCTCACAAACGAATGAACAAATTTTGATTTCGTTCTTTTCAAAATTGTTCTAGCCAATGTTTGCTTTATAAATGAAATCTAAGATTTGTATACTACATATTTTTTAGACTGTTTCAATTATTTTTCTAAAAACGTGCTATGCTACGGTCACATTGGCGGCCTTCGGCGATAATTCGAGCAATCGCGACAAGTGTAGCCGGTTAGTTCGCCACTCGGTGAAGTATCGGGCGAATTATAGTCCACGTCTACTCCACAGAAAGGCGACGAGTTGACCGCTAATTTTGACAAGAACATCGCCGATAACCGACAACGTGACACGAATGATCGCGCGCTAATGTAGCCGTAACATTATTATAATAGATAAAAATTGCGTTGAAAATTGAGAAAATGATTTTAATCGATTTGCTTATTTCGTCATACCTTGTGTCAAATCTTAAAAACCAACTAACATAACATATAGTCACGCCTTTCCCCCATGGGAATAGCATTCTGGCATAGGTGTACAACGCCTAACATACTCGCCGACGATATTCAGTCCCGAATGTGACAGGGGGCGAGCCTGTCGCCATACACCGGGCTCCAGTTACGGAGCAGATGACATTAAATACGAACTGTAACGCTAGTTATACAAATTTAACTATAACTATAAAATGATTTACATTAATATAAAAATAGGAATCTATAATGTTACGTTTCATTTACTGGCCGGCAAAATGCTCGAAGTGTTCACTTATTCACGATTTTATATTAATAAGTCTTAGGGCACACTGAGGAATATATTATAAAAAGTAGCAAGAATAATATACACAAAAAAAAAAATTAATTAATACTTACCTTTATTTATTTATTAGCAATTTCAGTTTTTTCTTTTCATTAAATATTTCAATTTTATTTATAAGTAACATGAATTTTAAAAAATATTATACAGCTGTTACAAAAACCCTGATGTATAATTGAAGGTCATGTACAAACAGTATTCGTGCAATTAACTCAAAAAAAATCACGTTAAAAATCGCAAGAGTTATGACCGTTTTAACAACGCAAGAAAAAAAATTTTTTTTTTTCGAAATTGTTAACAAATCTGTATCATATTATGTTGGCGGCTTTTATTCTAAGCAAGTAGCGACACGACGCGAATAGTTTACAAATAAAACTAACGCGATTAGTGGCTGCGTTCACGCTTTTAGGAGGGCGGAGCGCGATGTGTGCTCAATTTTTTTTTTCATTATTTAATTTAAACTGGCATAATTGCATCCTCCAGTCGATACTGGGTGCGCACCTCCCGGATACAACAGGGTTTTTGTAACACCCTGTAAAACATAAAATTATATTATTTTAAGCTACATTGATGATAAAAGAAGGTTTTAGTGCAATAAAAAGATTTTAGTGTGCCCATGGACTAAATAAATTATTGTATACATGTAGGTATTGTAGGTACAGTGTGTTAGTAATTTATATTTCTGAGATCTTTTACGATTAAATAATAGAAATAGAGAGGAGAATACCCAATTTGAGATCAATAATTTACTAATTTTTTTTTTTTTATAAAAAAATCACTTAAGTATATCATACTTTTTTCTATTTATAACTGTAATGGCGTTATTTAAAAAAATAATACCGAATTTTTTCAAAAATACTGGCCCCAAATACATTTTTAGCATAATTATTATAACTATACTATTATAACTGTTATATGTACTAGCTTAACATTTCTTGTAAAAAATCTAATAAACATTTGAAACAAAACAAATACTTATTTTATATTAACTTTACATATAAATGTTAAGATGCTATAAAAACTTGAGAATGAGATTCTATAATATCAATTTAATTATATAAGGTCTATCTAGTCATATTGAGAAGGGTATTAAAAAAAAAACAAAAGAAAAATGATAGAGGTACCTAAGTAAATATTATACCTATTACTCCTAACTTATATATCAAAACTTAAATACTCCTTTTTAAACTCGGTTAAAAATTAACTCAAATCTTATAACATTGCTGGTATTAAGAATTAGGTATTTGAAATAACAAAATGAAAATTTAAATATACCAATACTTAAATAACAAAAAAAAAAACAATAATTATAAAATGTATAACCTTTTCAAATCCCAATTATAACACATACAAAATATTACTTATAACTACTAGTATTGCCACGGTTGCCCTGTATTTCAATTTTAGTGGAACTTAGTTTTTTTGAGCATATTTTTTTTAAATTATACATCCTAAAAACTACTTTTTATACCTATTACGTAATTTAAAAAAAAAGTTTAAAACAGCTGTTTAAACATTGCTGTTTTCAAAGCGTAGTAGTGGCGCCATCTATTATTAAATAAAATTAAACTAACTCGATAATTTTTAGCACCATTTTGCGGTAATTATATTATATTTTACATTATACAGAGTGAGAGGTTTATTGGGAAGATAAGATAACCGTTTTAGATACAGAAAAACGGTTTAATAAATTAATTCAACAATCGACAAATTTTCGAAGAGTATTTTTTTATGTGCTAGAGAAAAGTATGGAGGGCTGACATCACCACCATGTGGGATGTATCGTCAGGAAACAATATATTTTTTGACGTATAATCAGCAAGTATGGTACTAATCATTTACACACAGCCAGGAAATCGAAGGCAAAATAGTTTATGTTAATATTAAAATATTGTAATATGTATGTAATTTTTAAAGTAAGTATTTATAAAAATTATAGGCTCGTCTTGTTATTTTAAAATTAGCTGTACCTGAATTAAACGAATGTATTTACACAAAACTTACGTTTTGTTCTATTTATTCTATTAATTGAGAACCTCCTAAGGTTTATCAGTAGTATTTTTTTTAACCGTCTCTCAAGACCTCTTAATAAACTATCCACCCTGTATAATAAAAAATGAAGAATATGTAGATGTTTATCACAAATTAACCAAGTCAGTGAGTGCAAGTGTTAAAACTTTTTAGAACAATGAAATATTAGTTATTTTTATTAAAAATCTAAAAACTTATTTCTAAGCATTGTAAAAAATATGTAAATATTTCATAATTACTGGCCTTATGTTGTAATAATGTAATGCCACATGGACTTAATTCTATTTTTTTTTTGTTTTTATAACTATAGTGTGTGTATATTATATTTATCGTTTTTACTTACAATTATATTTTAACATAGTTTTTATTAAAAATAATTATTGTCGTAATTATTGAGCAAAGTGTTTTAATTAATCACATTTTAATGCCCTTAAATGTTTACAATAGTTTTTAAGGCTAATTAGGAATTAATGTTTAGTTTAGAGAGGAGAAAAATCTGTTTATTATGTTATAGCACATTAAACAATATGTTGTTGTGTATTGATTTAGATAAAAAGAAGAGAAAATTTATACAAATTCATCTTTTAGCTTTATTAAAGTCAGCTAAAATTACTTTTGTTTAAAAGAACTTACTTACTTTTGTTTAGAAAGATTTTTTTAACTGTTTTGAGAAACGATAACGAGAATAAAAATTAACAGACCTTTGTGGTAGCTATTCACCATTGCACCATTTAGCGTGACTCTAAATGACTTAAGCCTTGAATATTCGCCAAATGCGTCTATTCAACTCGTAATAGTGAAGAAGCTACGGACCCTACCGATATGAAAAAAATATCACCAATAAGATCATTCTGTTACCTATTAATTAGTCTAATTAAAATATTATATTACTTACTAGATTGCGAGTAAAAAAATATTAAATGAACGTTGTTTTCGTTCTCATGGCGTGCAATACCGTGCTTACAGAGATTACGTTACTATATATTTTTACACCTTCGGATAGAAAATTAAAAATATGATTGATCGTTCTTTTACCATATTTTTAGAGCTAAAATTGAGTTAGTTTAGTAATATTTTGTGTTATTTTGAAGTATTTCGTCAGATCACGTGACCACTGACACCCGCGAGCTCCTTTGCGGGGGACGGGCCAGTCGGCGCCAGCGCCTCACGAAGGAAGGACGTACTCGCCTTGCCGAAAAATATTTTCGCATTTTTTTTCTATTTGTACGTAAATCATCAATTAAACAGTGCTTAATTATCCAGAGCCAATCAAAAAAAGTAGTTTTTCAAGACATTTGATAAGTTTTTAGTGACTTTACTACTAGTGAAAATATTTGGACAATAATTGATCGCGTTGTGAGTAGAGGGTACAGAAGGTTGATCCGATGAAAATGGGAGATGTCACCAAGGCAGCTAGGCGTAACAAAAAAATTGGACTCCAACTAGGTAGCTAAGTGGTAAGTACCTACCTACCTATTAATATTTAATTACCACATAAATATTTTTACCCGTTTGTTCTTATTGTGTAGACTGAAGTGACTAACCCTAGTGTCTGAGTTTTTAGTGGCATATGATTCGGTCTGACGTTTGTTTTCCTGATAAAAATACTTAATAGAAAACTACAGACGTGTCCTCCGACCTATGTTAACTCTCAGGGCTTCACCGTCCATTACACCTTATTGCGATGATTGTTGGATTTACCCGCCGACGCTGTGCGACCGTGAACCTTATTTTGCTGTGATACGAGCCGCGGTCGCGCAGCGTCGTGCTGTACTACAATCATCACGCCACGGCACGGGCCCCATTGTACATGTTGCTCATGATAATTATCCAAGTGCAAGACTTGTCAGAACTGTGTTTTTTTTCTTGTTAT
Organism: Peribatodes rhomboidaria; assembly: GCA_911728515.1. Classification (NCBI taxonomy): domain Eukaryota; kingdom Metazoa; phylum Arthropoda; class Insecta; order Lepidoptera; family Geometridae; genus Peribatodes; species Peribatodes rhomboidaria. The sequence continues at coordinate 8,288,312 of OU452195.1, read as the reverse complement.
GTACAAATGTACCTATATGTGTCATATTAGTACATTGCACAGGGTTATCGGTATAGGGTGTACTAAGCCAAACGGGGGTCATTGTACTCTTCATTATAAACAACGATTACTTTTTAAACTTTTTATTTGTAAATTAAATCGGGGAAAAAAGCATCTGCTTACATTTTGTCGACGATCGATGAGCTTTTTGTATGAAACAGCTGTTTTTTTTCTCGTGATTTCATTTAATTCAATTATTCACAAAAATTATACTAAGGTCAATATACCTAAGCCATTTCAAATTGAAGCTGTGGCATACTTGCTGATGCCCCAACACCTAGTTAATAACATAGAAATGGGGAGTATTCTATAGTTAATAATAATAAATAATCCTTCTTGAACAATCGGGTAAAAATAAAATAATGATAATTATTATGTGTACTTACGATGTCAATATCAGAAAGCGGTCGTTGCGTGCGAACGGTGTAAATGACTAATACTATTTTTTGTTTTTGGTATAGCACATTTCCTAAACTAACCTACCTAAACTAGAAACAATCACATTTTTATGTTATAGCTGACCAACCACGGTCCGCAATACATTATTATTTTTAGCAGTGTAGTGAGCATATTTTTCTAACTTATCCTGGTTTGTTAACCGACTTCAAAAATTAGGACGCACTCAATTATTACATTGTATAAATTTTACTAAATGTTTGTTGCAGCATAACTTCGTCATTTATTTTTTATTTGAAAGAATATGCTTACTAACACTCTGATCAGTCACTTTGAATAAAGTATTTTTTTGTAAAAAATAGTATTTAATACAAAAATTCAAGCATTTGCATTCAGAAAGTAGTGTTCCGAGTTATGGCCATTGAATTCGAAAGAAAAGTTATTACATTTTCTTACAACAATAACCGAGCGAGAGATCGTTAGCGAGCGAAGCGTCTATGCTTCAGATTCGACGAAAATGCTTTCGTATTTTCGAATTCCGTCTGGATTTCTGTCCGGATCTTTGCCCAGACCTGTCTTAATCTACAGGTCGCATTTCTTAACCTATTCTCTTGAAACTTTGTGAGTAAGTCCGATATTTAAAAAGAATTTTCTTGTCTAGGCGGTTATTGGAAATTTTTCAATATGGCAGAGATGTGATTTAAAAAAGGATATATCTGCATAATTGGAAAATTTCCAAAAAACTTTTTGATCCGAGTCAAAACAAAAATTTATATAATTGTCAAACCTGCTCACAAAATTTCACGAGAATCGGTTGAGGAGTGTGACCTGTAGAGGAGGACAAATACAAATACAAATAATTTATTTGGGTATAAAATACATGTGACAATTTCAAATCGGACAGACATCGGTCACGAGATCTCCAGCTCACAGAGTCACTATTGTATGTATTGTTATTTATTTATATTTATTAAATACAACAATTTCTTTGGTAACTGATACCAACCTGCATCTAGTCTTAATAGTTATTTTAATCTAGTCTCTATTGCATGAAGACTAGAATAGTAATATATTTTAAACTGGGATTATAAATTGGTAATTGTTTTATATTTTATGGTATCATGGAAAGAGACAAACGAGACGCTTTGAGTAATATGAATATTGTGTAATTAATATCTTTAAATTGCTCTATTTCATTTTTTCAGAAACAGAGATCAACGAAATTATCAAAGTTTAAACACAAGCGTTCAGCCAACAAAAAATGCGAGTACTGAACTAAGGTGAGCTAAAAGACATTTAACATCTTATATTATTAGGGTGACAAGCATAGTGCATAGTCAGAGCTATGCCAAGTGGAAATGCTATTGCTAAAGTTATCGTATGTCCGGCGTCCAGCGTCTGATTGCACGGATGTCCGATTGTTTTCCTCTACAGATCGCATTTCTCAACCGATATTTGTGAAATTTTGTAAATTTAGGTTTTATTTAAAATAGCGGAGATATGTAATTTGTGAGACGTTGCTCATAGAGCCACTACTTATAATCAGAGTGGCGCTGAACTGCTATGGGCATGCGTGACATTCACTTAGCGAGCGCGAAGCGCGAGTGAAGAACTTCCGTTTCAGTACTAAAAACTTATCCTATATTTTTATCTACAGATGCCTAGTTCAAAATCATCCGAAGGTTATCAGAGCATCCGAGGAACAGGGACTTTTTCACCTTCGAATAAACTGGTAATCATTTTTTTTTTTGTGTACACAATGTACATAAATAAATTATTGATACGAGCGTTGGGACTTAGTATGGTTGCAAATTAATTATTATTTAATATTGTTTTTAGGAACAACAATATCAGTCTTCATTGCCGAATCTCATCGTCGAAGAAGAAGCAGAACAAGAACAGAAAGACAAAAGTTATTGGCGTATTATAACATTAGCTTCTTCTTCGTAAAATTTAAGGAAATATCAAGACACAATGGATTTGGTTGCGCCAAACAATCGATAGACTTGATTGGAGAAAAGCAAACAGGTCTTGCTTCTAAATTCACCTTTTTGTGAATAAAGAGTAACAATAGTAAATTATGTACCGAGGGCACAAAGCAGTGCCTTACGTCGCGGGCGGCTTATTGTACCTTGAGCGTAACGAGGGAATCTAGAGTTAACTCCCGATCGCAGCAAGGGAAGATGAGTCCTGAGGGCAGCGAGGGGTTCAAGCCGCCCAAGACAAAAACACTGCTTTATCCTAGAAGCGAATCCTCTTCTAAAAATACTGTCTAATATTATACTCTCTCATAACTAATAAAAAGGTACTAGTAAGGTACAGTCTTTTATTTTAAATTTCGTGCAGCTCGTGGAGCACGTGCTCGTATTTTTTTCTTGGTAGCTAGTTCAATTTTCAAATTAACTCTTCTTACAGTGCTTATTTTGAGTTTTCATTCAATGTTAATCTCTTTGCTTGGAAACTCCCAACTGCAAGCTTCGCTCGAATTTATGTTTCATCTATAAAACCAACATTTGATTTTCATGTGTTAGATTAAGGATGTGTTAATCTGAGCGATTACTGCCTTCAAAGCATTTGATTTATTGATATTTTTTGATTCTCGGTTTATTTTGATTATTTTTTTGGTGTTTGCTAAAATCTAAGCACTATACATGTATTTCAGCTACAAAAGGTTTTTCAATATCCAATCTAAGACCCCTTTAGTCCAGCTAGAGAGGATTTTTTTACTATATTAACTACTAGCTGTTGCTCACGATTTCGTACGCGTAGATAAAAAAAAGCTCGTTCCGTTAGTTTCTTGTATTTGTCATTCACAGGTCCCACTTCGAACCTGCACCCTTCTCTCTACCATCATCATATTGCCAGACCATGGTACGGGCAACAGTTATCTAGTTGGCATTGGCAATTGTCTTTATACTGGGTTTGGCTGGCACTGTCCGATTAAAACGTCACGCTCAGACAGGTGTCTATGGCAAGGGTAGCGGGTAGGTAAGCCGTTAACTCGGCCTCCAAGCTAAATCTAATAGGTAGCCAAGTCTAATATGGAGTAAATAGTTACAATTTGTGTAGTAAGTAGGTTATATACTTGTTGGTAATAGGTAGAAGTACTAGGAGTTACTCGTACTATGCCAAATATTTCAGTCTGAATGTTTAGTAGGAATTACCTACTACTCGGAACCAGCCAAGCCAAGTAGGTAGTATATAGATACTATGTATTTGTAGTAATTAGGTAGATACTTGTAAGTAGTATCCTTCTTCTTCTACCTATAAGACTTGGCTGGCACCGACTTCAAATAGATGGGTAGCGCTTATAATAATTATATTAATTAATATTAGTGCTTATTTGTGGTTTGGAAGTCGCTTTAATTTTGTTACAATGATCACTTAAAACATCTTCTAACTTGACTTTTATTGAAAATCAGTTTACTAAAAAAATTGAGTAAACAAAATTAAGTCAAAGTGTAGTTTTTTATATCGTAAATTATGACACTTTTGTGCTAAGATCATTACACTCGAGGCGGTATTATAGCGCGAGCCGTATGCGAGCACACTAATGGAGCCAATAGTGTAAATTATTAACGCACACGCGTTTCATGTGACGTTTTTCATCACACATGCGAGGGGAAAAAACACAGACTTGCATTAGTCAATACATTTTTCTGAAAATGTATGCGCATTTTGCTGCTTTTCCACTTATCAAAATTTTACTAGGCATAATAATAAAGCGAGTACTTTGTTTAAATTATCATACCTAATAATTGTCAATATTTAGATAAAAAAAAAATTTTTATTTACTGTTATTACGTAGTTATGATACTTTAAATCAAGAATTTAAGAAAAGTAAAAAAAAAACTCTTGTTGATTTATTTTAAAAAAAGTCTAGTTTAGTTACTAGTGCGATAATGGTAAAGTAACAGCACACGTGCTTAATAGCTCGGATTATGAGCTAAAACTGATGTAATAAAGTCCTTTTTACGAGTGAGAGTGATGAAAAAGATATTAAACACAAACGCGTTTTTAACTTCGAGTAGGAACATAATTATCAGCAAAATCAGGCAAGAAACTATCGAGATAATAATGAGGTTGTAAGTTCTAGGTCCACTATGTTTTGAATCATTTTAGTCATTTTTATACTACCTGCTGATTATGTAAAACAGATTAGTACTACCAACTCGTAGAATACATTTTGTAAGCGGGCCGTCGATTGAACAGCTCTGCTAGTCCTAGTAAATATGTTTTTTGTTATGAGATTTTTGAAATGTTGTAAGCATTGGTTTAGGATAGGTTGAGTAATTTATCCCTGGTACCGGAGTTCTTAGGATGCCCATCAGGAGCCCTATTCTTACGAAATATATTTTCTGATCAATGTCTCTCTCGTTTTAAAAATCATAGTGAGAGTGACCAAGAAACATCTCACGCGTCAAGAATAGCCCTCCAGGGCCATTCTTACGATATTATATTATTTCCCCTATTCCTACGCACGAGATATTTTTTGGTCAATGTCTCTCTCGTTTGAAAAATCATAAAAGTGAGAGGGACCAAGATAATATCTCACACTTCAGAGAGTCCGTGGTCTACGATTGTTTTTTTTAGATTTTACACGCACGACCAAAGGGAATCAAAACCTTTAGATGCGGGATATTTGTGAGTACATACTTAATCTACCTATACTTATAAACAAACTACCGCGCTCATGCTGCTTATAAGGCTCAACTTTAAAACGCCGTTGGCTTCAAATAATTTAGTAAAAAAACATTACAATAAAGCATAACATCACAGAGGGCTTTCATTTTTAGGCAAAAATATTTTTTTCACGGTGTTTCGTCTGAATTTGTTTGTCTTTGAGAAATGCTAGCTCAATGTTCAAAAGCTTCGAGCGTTGATCACTAGAGGCGCTAAAACCAGCTGAGCGCCGAATGCCAAATGTCATTGGCGCATCTTAACCCCTTAAGTCAAATTGATGCACGCCGTCCGGGTACCTATTCATGATAATTCCAATTTTCTTTCATTTATTTATTTTCAATGATTTACTTTAATCAGTTTCTCAGTTTGCTTATGTGTGTGTCGGGTTAACTCGTCCAAGCGGGCGAAACGCCACTCGCTTTAAAAAAAAATGGCGACTTCCACATTATTAAATTTGCGCCTGTAGTCGCGAAGTGGTATAAAGAAATACAATCAATGGACTTATTTTGGGTGCTTATAGAAGAGCCATAATTTAACTGCAATACTGGCCAGCTAAAATTGCGACAATGTCTTTTCTTTCTAACTATAACTCGAACAATAATTTCTTTCAATAACTTTTCTTGTAAGAACTGCAGAGGTGTGGAACTCGTTGCCTGCGTCTGTCTTTCCACCTAAATACAATCCGGGGGTGTTCAAGAGTAAAGTGAACAGGTATCTCCTAGGCAAGCGTGTTAACCTTCGATCACGTCGACGCTTCCCATAAGGCGAGTCAGTGGTCAAACGCATGCCTAGTTTATTGTAAAAAATGTCTTGAGTGTGGCTCGGCCATTTAGTCATTTCTAGCATGGCTAATGATGCTTTGACGTTTATAAGTCTTTGACGTTCATAAGTGTATCTTTGATACCCAATTGAATAAAAACATTTCGACTTTGATGGCCGGGCTGCAGTCGGCAATATTGCCAGTATTGTCAGGCAAGTATGAATATGGCCCGTCTAGGAGAACCCTTAGATATTTTTCAACAGTCAACTGACTGTTCAGATATATCTAAGTGTAAATATAAATAAATCAAACAAATGATATTGATATTCGTGTATGAATCGTGTATCAATATCAGAAATCAACGTGTCGTCCGTTGCTAATCAACAGACAACAGTCAGTGTCTTCTCATATGTAGTCCTAAATGGTCAGAACGAGCAAAGGACCGCCTGCAAAGTGGGCAGGTGAACGGCCGGTGGCCGGTGTGCTTACGTGTGTGGCGTGTCAACTCATCCGAACGGGCGAAACGCCACTCGCAGCCAGCCCAGCCGCAGGAATAAGGCTTCTCACCTAAAAGTTGATTTAAAAAACTTGTAAATTCAAATTCAAAGCAATTGTTTCGATATCACAGTTAAAGTAAATAAATAAATAAATAAATTCGGAACACTTCCACACACGGTCGCCTGACCCCAAACTAAGCAAAGCTTGTACTATGGCTGCCAGGGACTGATATACATACTTAGATATTTTTAAATACATACTTAAATACATATTAACACCCAGACATAGAACAAACACAAATGTTCATCACATTAATGTTTGCCCTAGGTGGGAATCGAACCTACGCCCCCAAGCTCAGAAGGCGGGTTCACTACCAACTGAGCCACCGAGGCAGTCAAAGTAAACTTTCAATCACAGTAATTTTAAACCCCCGGGCCCCGATGAAGTTGGGAGAAGGCCCGCCTCTCAAGCCAAAGGGAGCGGGTTAGAAACCAGCCGACGGCACGAACCAATTTGTTCATTGTGTGAGCATATGTGCGTATTGTATGTCATCTGCTACATGATTGGAGCCCGGTGTATGTCGACAGGCTCGCCCCCTGTCACATTTGGGACTGAATATCGTCCGGCGAAGTGTGGGTGTTATATTACACCTCTGCCAGCCCCTTCGGGGGAAAGGCGTGACGATATGTTATGTGCTCTGAAGGTCCTTTTAAATAAATAAATAAATAGTTTAACATACCTGTGTGAGTTCTCTTATGCGCCTTCAAATGCGAACTCTTCGTATAAACCTTGTGACAGTCAGCAACATCGCACTTGTGAAGCCTCTTCCTGTTCTGCACGTCATTGTTATTGTTCAACATGACATCGTCCAAAGCTGTCTTCGTAAACTCACGCCTAACGTCACCTTTCAACTCCTGTTGAGCTTTCACTAGTTCCTGTCTTATGTCATCTGCTGTTGTTATGTTCTGTACCGCTTTGTCCTGAACTGTATTCGTAAAGTCAAGTCTAATGTCATCTGTCAATGTTTGCGGTACTAACGTGTTGAGATTTTCTGAATGGGTTGCGTCGATTTCTGGTTTAAATTTTCTTTGCATATCGGTAACAGCTGTAGGTAGTAGCTTTCTTTGCATTTCTTCTAGTTTCGCTTGAGCGCTTGTATCTAAAACTGTCTTTGTAAACTTTCGTGTGATGTCACTTTCCAAAGTCGTTTTAGTGAAGAGTTTTCGAGCCGCTGCGTCTTCTGCTTGCCTTGTAAACGTTTTCCGTAAGTTATCAATGTCCGTAGCTGTCTTCGTAAACTTCCTTTGTGTCAAATGACTCGAGCCTGTCAAAACGTTTTGTAAGGCCGTGTTCAGAAAGAAGTTTTTGATTTGAACCTCGGTTGGTGCTATTTTGTGGGTAGATGGCAGAGGGAACGGGATGACAGGTAGGAATGACTTTGACATTGACAGCTCGAGTGACGTTTGTAGGTGTAGGGGTATTCCTGGTGGTTGTGGTTTTGATCTGAAATTGAAAATATTATTCTTTTAAAATATATGCACAGAATACTCCCTATTACACTATGTATATGAATACATGTCAGAGTTATAATGTAACTTTATTTTACTATTAAAAAGGCACTTTTCTAACTCTTTCATCTGGGTGATAACACCAGGGGGCATAAAGCGGAATTCATAGTGGACTCATTTCACCTCAAGCGACAGTAGACGACTGTTACTTTGACGACTAAACGACTGAGCCAAATTTGATGAAATTTTGGAAGATGAATCATATGGTATAATGTAACTTAGAAAAATACAGACAACATTTTAATCTCGATCATAGCACAATAGCGCTAGGAGTAACACAATATCACAATAGCATAAGCAAGAGCAACATTAACAACAAAAGAAATAACAACAGCAAAGGCTGCAACAAAAACAGCACTAGCTAACAGTAAATTATTGTATAATTTACTTTTAGCTAGTGCTCAACTAATGGGTCAACTGGGGCAAATGCGTCTGTGAGGCAATTGCGTCTTTCGAGAGTTACTGACAAACCCTTAACAAATTAGGCAACTAACGCCATCTTGTACAGATTATTGCAACTAAAGATAGAAAAAATGTAGGTGGCTCCTAATCTGTGAAGGGTTTGTCAGCGATTCTCGAAATACGCAATTGCCCCAGTTGACCCTACATCAACGAGCTATGGAGAGGGCTATGCTCGGAGTCTCTCTGCGAGATCGAATCAGGAATGAGGAGATCCGTAGACGAACCAAAGTTACCGACATAGCCCAGCGGATTGGCAAGTTGAAATGGCAGTGGGCAGGGCACATAGCTAGAAGGACTGATGACCGATGGGGTCGAAAGGTCCTCGAACGGAGACCACGTTCCGGCAAGCGTAGCGTAGGACGTCCACCCACAAGGTGGACAGATGACCTTGTCAAGACCGCAGGAGCGCGCTGGATGCAGGCCGCTACCAACCGGTCTTATTGGAGATCTATGGGGGAGGCCTATGTCCAGCAGTGGACGTCCCATGGCTGATGGATGGATGGATGACCCTACATCGCAATTTTTAATTCATAAGCAAAATTTCACAGGCTGATTCTCTTTTGACAAACAACTTTTGCTATGGGGCTAACCCTGAAATCCCAAAACCAAAATCAGCTGTTCTACGCAGAAAGTTGCTTGACAGGCGACAAAACGTATGGAACAGCTGATTTTGGTTTTGTAATTTCAGTGTTGGTCTCATATTAATTTATGATGTAGAGAACTAGCCTTTAAAATTTTGGTAGTGAATTAAAAATTGCAGTGTCTGTATGGGTGTATGTAAAAATATGCATTGTAAGACTCACTTATGCGAATGTTTAGATTTCCTAGCGTTACGCAGATCCGGTCCAACTTTAATTTTGGGCACCCGATGTGTTGACCTGAAAATCACAGATAAAAACTTTATTTTTGTTTTTTTTTTCTGATTTGACTTGTGTTTATGTTTGACTATTTCATATTATTACTATGGCATAGACATAGAGTAAAGACCCCCAATCGGTTAAAAAAAACACAGAATAATAACTAAAGCAGTTGCTTTAGTTATTATTCTGAGAAAAAAAATGATTCCAAAAAAAGTAAACCAAACCATTGAAAGTCAACCAATTCACTAGTCAGTCTTCGATGTCATCCAGTAGCGGTTACGTCTCCCCACTAACCAATAAATATGGTGAACTGTGTAGTCCACTCATGCTGAAATTTCAGAATATCCAAAACAGTAAAAAAAGGCAACGTCACATATCATCCGTAAGTCTTAAATATATTTTTATGTGCTTTAAAAAGCTAATAATTGTAATTAATTCTTAATGTCAACAGAGCGAAAAGTTGCTGAAAAAAGTGTTGCCACAAGGTATTTTTATATTTTTCCTTTAATAAACTTTAGGTTTCCTAAGGATCCAGTTTAGCCGATCAGTGGACAAAAATAATTCGACAAAGTAAAAATGAAAATTAGTGAAAACTTCGTCGCCCCTATAGCAATTTGCTCTGTGCACCTTCGCAAGAAAGAAATTACGTAACAGTGAAATATCGTGACAAGCAGGCGTCAGTTTTATTTTTATGTACCTAAATGTAATGTTATGTTATTGCCGAAAAAATAACTTAAATGTATGATGTAAATAATGATAATGGGTAAATTTATGTGTAAATAAGATAAAATCAATGGTTAAAATCAATAGTAATCCCTTTACTATTGATTTTAACTCAAATTCGTAGGTACTCTTGATTTTTACTTAAATTCTTACCTTTTACCTTTTCTGATTTTTTTAAGGTTTACATACAATCTATAATATTAGTTTGTAGAATAGTGTCATGAATGGATCTGGATAAGGCTTTGTGTGTAGTTTAGCTCTGGCCTAAGCTGGCCTAATACTTTGTTTCCGGTCTTGTGATTTCTTTAAACTCTGATTGTTATATAATTTACCCAACTAAATCGGGTAACCTCTTTTAATGACAAGTTCATCACGTATAGAAAAAAAGGTTTTATTGAGGTACCAAAATAAATTTGACACGTTTCGATATCGTGTTTTGTATGAAGACTATCCTTCTGGACCTATGTAATAGAGCATATTCTGTGTACTATGGCAACTTTTTTTTTGGTACAATCTCATATTTTCTTACATTTGTATTTCGTAATGTGTAAAATGAATAATGGCGAAATACGTAGTTAATTAATGTAATTGGCATGTGCCATTTTTATAAATAAATAAACTACGTCAAACATTCGTTTTCTCACTAGAATAGAGATCACTCTCAAAGATAATACTGCTGTTTAACCCCTAATACAAATAGAGGGGTTTAATAAGCATTGTAGGTGAGTACTCGGCCACAGGTTCACCCCCTGTCACATTTAGGACTGAATAATGTCTGGAGAAGTGGGGGTGTGGTACACTTCTGCAAGCCCCTTCGGGGAAAATGCATGGCGGTAACTTATGGTGGGTGAGTCCTGAGTTTACTCCTTAAGGGTCCGGCGATCACTTTAGACTAACTTTGTATAGGCTAAAGTTTTTCTATAGTCATTTCGTCTAGAAGACGATGAGCGAAGAGAGCAAGTAAATATACTGACGATCCTCTAAAGTTATTTACAGAGTGACAAAGTGTAATTTCAATAATTTTTCATGACTTTTGCAGTTCTCTAATCATTATGAAATAACTAAAAAAATCACTTGTATTATGGATTTATTTAAAAGCTAATGATGTGGACAACCTCCCTATGTAAATGGATTTTAAGATTTGCTTTGTCTATCTAAACAATCAGTCAAAAGTGACCTCTTACAAATACCGTTATTTGTCATAGCTCTATTTTCTCTTGAGGACGTTTTATTAAAAAACCAAGAACATAGGGGCGGATATATAGTTCATTTAATTGTACATGCCAAATTTCATCATGATCTGACAAATGGTTTCCAAGTAGTTTGAGGTTTGTATGGAAAATTCAAAACGTCGCGGAACCCTCAACCCTGCAGCCGGGTATACGCTGCCGTTCGTAAGACGACTAAGCATTCTGATAAAAATTACCTAACTATTGGCGAAAACCGCATCAAAATCCGTTGCGTGTTTTAGGAGGAGTTAGCGTATACATCGTGTAACAAATACCCTGTTATTTAATTGAAGGGCATGTACACACACTTGCAAGTATTCATGCAAAAGTATTAAAAAATATGCACGCTAAAAATAGCAAGAGTTATGACCGGTTTAAGAACGCAAGAAAAAAGGATTTTTTTCTAAAATGTTAACAAATCTGTATCACATGTTGGCGGCTTTTATTCTAAGAAAGTAGCGTTACGACGCGAATATTTTACAAATAACCGACGCGATTAGTGGCTGCGTTCGCGCTTTTAGGAGAGCGGAGCGCGATGTGTATTAAAAATTTGTACAGTCAATATTCAATTTAAACTAGTATTATTGCATCTTCCAGTCGCTACTAGATTCGCACCTCGGGATACAACATGGTTTATATAACACCCTGTATACAGACACAGAGACGGACAGACGCGGAAAACGACTTTGTTTAATACAGAGAACATATACAGGGTTATAGGTAACTAACCAAAAACCTCGTAAGGGTTCATTGTACTCATCAATACGAACAACTTTTACTATGAAGCCAATCCTGAAATCGCGAAAAAAATACAGCTGTTCCATACACACAGTTCATTGGCCTAAGACAAAATGTATGGAACAGCTGATATTTTTTTCGCGATTTAGAGTTCGGCACATAGTAAAAGTTGTTCATATTGATGAGTACAATGAACCCTTAAGAGGTTTTTGGTAAGTTACATATAACCATGTAGAGAACAGATATAGAGCAGAAGGCTGTACTTACTCAAATAGTAATTGAGTGGATGTGGCTCCATCTTCAGTGTTCAGGTTGGACGAGGTTGCTGTAGCACCAACTGAAAACAATAGAAAAAAAGTAATATTATTAAAAGAAAAACAGAAAAATTCGACTGAAAAATGCAGACCCTGTCACTTCCGGTTTCAAGACGATTCAAAATTCAAATGACACCTCACATGTCGAAATACATCAAGCTGTTTAAGCTGTATGGCGCGCCAAAGAAACCTCATACATACATACATACGCTCGAAAAACATAACTCTTCTTCTTGCTCAGTCGGATGAAAACAGTCATTTATTTATTCTTGTACTAGCTGTTACCAGCGACGTTTGCGTTTACTAAGAAAATAGTGTTCAAAAACCTTTCTTTTTTTTTTTTTTTTTTTTTTTTTTTTTTTTTTTTTTTTTTTTTGTGTTATATTTGCAATCAGTCGTTGAGACTATAAGCAGATGAGGTGAGTGAGTTTGGTCGTTCAGAGCGCTGCTCCCATCGGAACTAGCCCTTTCTTTTCATTAGACGGATTTCATATCCTCTAATCGTCGAAAATATCTCGCCGCTTTTTAAGCCGACGTATGGTCTCTGGGATAGTAAGCTGTCCCGCTAGCTCATTTGGATGCTTTGATAGTCTCAACTTATAGTTGACTCCATGAGCTTCTATTTCCTCCTTTATCATAAGCATGTTTAAATTTTCATGGACCTCCGTTGTTTTTAAGAACCAGGGTGCATTCGATATTTGCTTTAGGATGTAGTTTTGTACTCTTTGTATGATCATTATGTTGGAGGCGCTAGCAGAACCCCACAACTGTATTCCATATGTCCAGATAGGTTTCAGGATCGACTTGTATATGAGCAGTTTATTGTCCATAGGTAGTTTTGAGTTACGTCCCAGCAGCCAATAGAGACCTTTGTATTTTAAGTTGATTTCGTCTCGTTTTGTTTGGATATGTTTTCTCCAAGTAAGTCTACGGTCCAGATGCATGCCCAGATATCTTACTGTATGTTGGTGGGGTAGTTGTATGCCGTTTAAGCTGACTGGGAAACAATTTTCTTTTCTGAGAGTGAATGTTATGTGCACAGATTTTGACACGCTGACGGCGATCCTCCATTTGGCTAGCCATTTCTCGATATCATTCAGGCTGTTTTGTAGGACCATAGATGCTTTGATAGGACATTTGTGCGAGGTGAGTAGGGCTGTGTCATCAGCGAATGTTGCAACGGTTACTCCTGGAGTTTGCGGTAGGTCATATGTGTACAGTGTGTATAGGACAGGTCCCAGCACAGATCCCTGTGGTACTCCTGCGAGTATTTGATAGAAGTTGGATGTACAGTCATTCTCTCTCACTTGGAAAATTCTATCAGATAGATAAGATTTCAGGATTTCATAGAATGTGTGTGGTAGTACTGATTTTATTTTGTACAGAAGACCTTTGTGCCAGACTCTGTCGAAGGCTTGTTGAATGTCGAGGAAAACTGATGAACAGTATTCTTTTTTTTCTAATGACTTCCTTATTTCTCTACACACTCTATGTACTTGTTCAACTGTCGCATGTTCTCTCCTAAAACCAAATTGGTGTTCTGGGATGATTGATTTTTCATTAATGACTTTTAACATTCTGTGTAGTAACGACTTTTCAAGTAGCTTTGACATTATTGGCAGAAGGCTGATTGGCCTGTATGATGTGACTTCGTGAATAGGCTTTCCCGGTTTGTGAATCATTACTATGTTTGAAACTTTCCATAGGTCTGGGAAGTATCCAATTCTGATTATTGCGTTAAATACCATTGTCAGGTAAACAGCTACTTTACGAGGCGATTCTTCAAGCACCTTTTTGTCAATAAGGTCATACCCCGGTGCTTTATGGTTTTTAAGTGACTTGAGATTTCTGATTATTTCTCTCGGAGTCACTAATTTTAGGGGTATATCTAGTTGAAAGTCTTGGTCTAGAGTTGAGTCAATGTTAATTTCATCCGCATTCAGTGTCAAGTCATTTGGAGTGAAAACATGACTGAGATGCTTTGCAAAGGCTTGGGCTTTGTCATGAGCAGTTCTAATCCACTGACCACCCTGTGTACGTAGAGGTGGTTTTTGAAATGATGGTCTATCAAAGTTTTTACAGGCTTTCCATAGTGAGTAACTGGTTGATTTTGTGGCCGTTAAACCTTCCAGGTATGTATCTAGGGCAGCGCTGTTTGCTTCTTTAATTAAGGTTTTCAGCTCTCGAATGGCTTTGTTCAGATCTCTTTTGTCATCTGGATGTCTACTGACCTACACTCGAATCCAACACTAACACCCATACCTCAACACAACCTCAACAAATAGACAGCAATATAGGAAAAACAAAACTAAACACCAAAATGAGAGCAAGTTATGCTGATACATTGAGAACCAACATAAACACATTAAATGCGGATACAACCACACCAAATAAAATAGAAGAAATGCTTCTCAAACAAGCAGAAAAGTTTGACCTTATCTTACAACAAATGAGCACTCTAATTAATCTCATAACAACAATGGTAACTAAAATGTCGTAATGGCTTCCCTTAAGATAGCAACGTGGAACCTAGATGGGCTATCTCCTAATGTGGACGAGGTAGAAGTCCTCTTACACTCACACAACATTGACATCCTACTGGTATCAGAATCTCACCTAACTGATAATAATAGTATTCATATACGTAATTATAATACTTACACCACAAACCATCCCGATGGGACTGCACATGCGGGAGCGGCTCTGATTATAAAGTCAAATATTAAACACCATGAACAACCACAATTTAGAAAACCACACATACAAGCAGCAACTGTTAATGTAGATGATCGAAATGGAACATTTAATGTATGCGCCATATATTGCCCCCCTAAACATAGTATAAAAGCAGAGCAATATGATGAGCTTTTTAACACACTTGGACTACGCTTTATTGTGGGAGGTGATTGGAATGCAAAACATGTACACTGGGCCTCTAGACTCACAAGTACGAGAGGAAGAGAGCTCAAGAAATCGATAACCAAGAACAACCTGGTTACAATCTCAACACCTGAACCGACGAATTGGCCGACGGACCCTAACCGGCTTCCTGACGTCATAGACTTTTTTATCGTTAAAGGTCTATCGAGACTCTCTCACCAAATACAAACTTGCTTGGACTCGCACACTAATCACGTTCCGGTAATCCTGACTATTGGCACTACAGTTCTGAACATGGAACGTAACACAAAACTCCACAACAAGCGCACCGACTGGAACTCTTTTCGGGAATTGGTTCACGAGAGGCTGGATTTGAAAGTAGACCTAAAAACTGAGTCTGACGTTGACAACGCCGTATGCAAATTAACATCAGTAATTCAAGAAAGTTGTTGGATGTCTACTCCGGAATTCGACGCTCGGCCACCTCAGAGTAAAACGTATTCTGACCACATAAGACAGAAAATACTTGAAAAAAGAAGGCTACGTAGAGTTTGGCACGTCAGTAGACATCCAGATGACAAAAACCTTTCTAATTATCAAATTCATCAAGATCTGTTCAGCCGTTTAGCCGTGAAAAGCCTACAAACAGACAAGCAGACAAAGTTACTTATACTTTATAATGTTAGTATGAAAGTATGGATTTTGCGTGGAGGCATATTCCATGTGTAGAGAAAATTATGAAATGCGCCACCTAGTTTTAATTGCTTTAAACTAAAACGCATTTCGGTTGACGCGTACTCTTCATTCTAATTATAACTTTTCTACATTTTTTTTTACAACAGACTAGGCATGCGTTTGACCACTGACTCGCCTGATGGGAAACGTCGACGTGATCGAAGGTGTAACACGCTTGCCTAGGAGATACCTATTCACTTTACTCTTGAACACCCCCGGATTGTATTTAGGTGGAAAGACAGACGCAGGCAACGAGTTCCACACCTCTGCAGTTCTGTAAGAACTTTACTTAACTTTTCATTTTATAATTTTCAAAATGCAAATGTGAGTTTGTATGTTTGTTTGTTTGGGTAATACTAGACGGGCCCTACAAAAAAAAAAACAGTCATTCATTTCTAGCATGGCTGATAACGGCCGGGCTACAGTCGGCAATACTGCCAATATTGCCGAGTCAGCATTGCAGTGAAAATATGGCCCGTCTAGAAGACCCCTTATAAATATAGATAATTATTAATCTGGATAACACTAATGTCCACTTGCGCTGAATTTAAGAATTGCTTAAGTCCTTGCTTAAACAGTTAAAACTTCTCCTTAGCTATCTCCTACCTAAATTTTCTTGCACAAACTTTTATTGGATTTTGATTTTATTTATGTTATGTTATGTTCACGACTGGATCAGAAACAAATTACTTTAATTTAATTTAGCTATTTTTAAAAGACTCTTAACTTTATGTTCCCGATAAGCGAATATCTCGATAGTAGGTATTCGTTTAAAATAGTTAAGAAAGGCAATGCTTAAATTCAGTGAGACATACCTTTGCATGTCCCTAAGCTATTACTCAACAAAAATTTATTCCATTTAAAAACATAGTAATTTTTTTGGCAAACGAACAAATTCAGCCATTTTCATTTAATGAAAAATCGTTTAGCACACAAAATAGTTTTCAAACAATCACTTGAAACTTTAAAAGTATAAATAGTAATTTAGAGTAATTAGCTAATTGCACTCGTGTTAACAAAGGTATCAATATAATTTTGTTGAGATCCGTAAGGCCGCCTCCACATCGGAGCCACATTTATTTCCTCTTGGCGTATAATTATTATTAAATTAAATTAATTTATTTCAAATTACAAAGATTCATTTTACTGACTACTTGAGAATTGAGTATTCTGTAGAATACTTTACAAAATATTTTAAAAATTAAACTAGAAGTCATTTAAGTGCTAAAAATTAATAAATTTGTATTAATAATGTTGTAATAATAAATAAATAATGTTACATTAGGGAGTTGGTTACATGGGAGTTCTCGCATCGAGGTACTTTCATTAGTTATCCTGCATGTAAGGATCCCCCCGAATACCAATACCAAATTTTCAATTTCGATTTCAATTTCATTGAAAATGAGCCATAAGGGTTAAAGTCTAGGAAAAGTCCCAGCTTCTCAACTCATACTCAATACTCAATAATTTATTGCTTTCATTATGGTACATGCAGTTCTTAAAGGTAAATTACATAAAATTGTATCACATATTGACCCTGATAGGGTATGGCAACATTGTTCGGACTGGATTTATTCTATTAAGTACATATTTTTGTCAGTTAAGAATTCGTCTAGAGTATAAAAACATTTTTGATCAATATATCTTTTAACGTTTATACAATATATCATACGAGGTTGTTCAGTGTCGCTACAGTAGCCTCTTTTAAAAGCAAGATCCATCTACTACTAGACTACTACTATTTAGAAGACAAAGATGTTTGGAACCTTTCACTTTCGCCATGTAGCCACTAGTAAATAAATTTATGATGTTCCCTAGTTCTAAGGAAAAAAATTGTGAAACAAATGAAAAATCTTCACAGTTTCTTGCCTGTTCTTCTAAGTTGCACTTTTTACGAACAATGTGGTAATTTTATAACTTTGACGTTAATAAGTGTACCTTCGATACACAATTGAATAAAGTTTTTTTTGTGAATTTGACTATCTCACTGAGCTTACACAAAAAACAAACAAGGAACACGATAAATTAAAAGTATTCCTTGCAAGAAACGCATAGAGCTCAAAAAATATTTACTCAACAAACGTTCTGCGCGTGAATAGCGTTATGCGAAGTCTACGCTACGCTGCGGCCAACAAAAACGCTCGTGCGGTGTGCAGCCGGCCTAATAAATAGTACACAATACGATAACAGTTTTTGTTGTAAAGTACTCTAATCTGTCGTGCCGGTGGCAGGCACTGCATTGATTTATTGGTAGATAAGTACTATAAATAATTAGGTAGAAGATAGCAAGATTGGTACTTATAAAATAATTGATTTGAACAATGTACCTATTTACGATTATACTAGTAAAAGTGTTTCAAGAACGACAATTTTGCACCGGATAGTACCACGTAATTAATCATTAATATTGTTAACTGTTAAATGTTAATAGTATTAACAAATAACCCCGAGAGGGGAATTGCTGGCCGTTCGATTCCGTAACTAATCAGTGATTTTGCACATACTTATAATGTCATAGACTAATGATGATAATATGCATTAAAAACGCTCTTTGCCAAACTGTAATTCCCTGTTCATTAATCACTAGCTGCGCCTCGCGGTTTCTCCTGCGGTTCAAAAGTATCCTATGTGTTATTCTAGATATATCCTAGATATCTATCTCTGTGCCAGATCCTATTCAGCAGTTCTGACGTGAAAGAGTAACAAACATACATCCATCCATCCATTCTTGCAAACTTTCGCGTCCTGCGTTTGCAATGTAAGCGGAAAAAATTTGATAATTAACGACATCACATTAGAAACCTCAACAATAACAGTATTTCTCCAATATTTAATGGATGTTATTTTACATATAAACCTTCCTCTTGAATCACTCTATCTATTAAAAAAACCGCATCAAAATCCGTTGCGTACACGGAAAAAAAAAATTAGCTGCTGTTACTAAATTTTAGTTGTAGTAGCAAAAATCCTTTCAAACTATAGGGACAGCTAAGTTTTTTGTTATCGTAGCAAATTGTTTTTAGCTGAACGAATTTAGCTGTTGCAGCTAACAATCTTAACAATACTTAGCAGTAGTTGCTAACAATCTTAACAATAATTAGCAGTAGTTGCAAATACTATTTGCTAAAATTTGCTATAGCAGCTAACGATCTTATCTATTTTTAGCTGTGGTCGCTAACAATATTAGTGATAACTACTAACAAGTCTTTGCTGCAGCTGACAAGTAGTTTAGCTGTGGCTGTGAATTGTGTTTGTTACATGTGCTAAGGGTTTTAGTTGCGAGACCTAATATTTTTATCTGGGGCAGCTAATAAACTTAGAAGCATGAACTATTAGTATTAGTAGTAGCAGCTAAGTTAATTTGCTACTCCATCACACCACCGTAGCTACAGCTGACAAGTAGTTTAGTTGTGACTGTGAATTGTGTTTGTTACCTGTGCTAAGGGTTATAGTTGCGAGACCTAATATTTTTATCTGGGGCAGCTAATAAACTTTGAAGCATGAACTATTAGTATTAGTAGTAGCAGCTAAGTTAATTTGCTACTCCATCACACCACCGTAGCTACAGCTGACAAGTAGTTTAGTTGTCACTGTGAATTGTGTTTGTTACCTGTGCTAAGGGTTTTAGTTGCGAGACCTAATATTTTTATCTGGGGCAGCTAATATACTTTGAAGCATGAACTATTAGTATTAGTAGTAGCAGCTAAGTTTATTTGCTATTCCATTACACCACCGTAGCTGCAGCTGATAAGTAGTTTAGCTATGGCTGTGAGTAGTTTGCGGCTCATGCTAAAGATTTTAGTGGCGTGTTATTAAGGCTTCTGTCTACATAACGAATGTGACGCGAAGTGGCAGCAGATAAGGTGTGAGACTGAGCAAGTTTTAATATGTACAAGGAAATGTATAAAGCATACGCATGGCACATTTTTTATACATTTCCTTAAATTACGCACTCAATCTATCGCCGCGTCGCATCAACGTTCGATGTGCAGAATTGCAGCTTTTAGATCACGCAACTAAATCACTTAGCACAAGTAACAAACAATTCACAGCCACAGCTATACAAACTACTTGACAAATGCAATTTGTGGTGTAATAGAATAGCTAATTGACAGAGCTGTTACTACTTACTACTAATACTTAACAATCATGCTTCAAGTATATATATGTACCTATACACATCGCATATACGGTGAATACAAGCTCTAACAAAAAAAAAACAATTGTTTATGAGGTTTAATAAATGCTTCTCAAAAATAATTGACAAACAAGTCTGTTGTTGTTAAACAAGTAAGTTGACTGCATTCAGTACAAATATTAATATCCCTCCTCTAATTGATTTTAACTAATAATAAAAACACTACTTCCATTATATACTTAAATTTTTACTTAAGCCTGCAAGGCATGAAATGATTTATAAAAAATGTCGAAGGCTGTAATGTTATTAAATATCAGAAAGCACTCAGAGATTTTGTCTTCATCCGGAGAAACGGCAAACAGCAGGGGCCCAACATTCAGTCCTCAAAACTTTTCTTTTTTAGGTAATGCGACTGGATTTCGGCGGCAGACTGAAAAAAAAAACATATTAAATACATGTACCCAAGTAGTTTGGTTTTTTATGGTTTTGACAGCTAAGGTAACAATAAAGCTAACGTTAAAATTTTTCATTATTCCTGAAATGATAATCAACACAGGTTCAAATATTTATAGAATTGTAGCTATAATATACTTACTTTTAAAAATTGCATCATCCTTTGTGTCCAAACCGGGACGGTCTCCATTGCCGTTTCTTCTTCATGACTATAGCTTTTATAGGAAATTGTGTTGTCATTGCTCTAAACATTTTCACTTTTTTTCTACCTGTAAATAAAAAAAACATAGGTGGGTACTTAATAAATAAATCATCAAAACCATAAAACATTGTTGGCTTTAAATAAAAATAACATAAAACCTAAACGAGATGTGGTTGTGTGCTAACCACACACGGTTTGCCCATTTATAGACTGCTACTCATCTCATATCTTCCAAACGAAAGAAGGTATGACTATGCATTTTAGCTCAAATTTTAAAATAGAATTGCTGCCATTGGCAGCAAAATTTTCAAGTCTCTGGGTTATATACTTTCCGAGTTATAAGCTAATACCTATGTGTAAGCTGAAGTTACGTCACTTCAGCTGACACATGTTGAATCGACGAAACTATCAAACGTAGAGTTTTCATTTAAAGGGCAAAAATTAAAGCATGATTGCTGCCATAGGCAGCAAAATTTTTAGATTCCTAGACCTCGTAGTTTCCACGTAATAATCAAAAAACAGTTTTCGCGCCCAAAAATTCAAATTTTTGCTTAAAAGCGGCGTTGCCGTTCCGTGCGGTACATTATTGCAATTCAATTTGATCTTAGCGCGTATGCTACTCGACCATGAACCTTATTGGGCAGCGATATGACTCACAGGCGCTCAGCGTCGGCAACAAAACGTAACCAAAACCATCATGGTAGACCCCCTGTACTTTGCGCGCTGATTACTGCCAACCGCCCGTCCATCGCGGGTGTCCGGTCTCAGCTGAGTACCGAAAGCCGTGTAACACCAAATAGTTAGTACATGCGGTGGGCGGCACGGTGCGAAACTCACTTTACGCTATTATTACTTGTTCTGTGCTTTACGGTCGTAGGTTACGTGTCTTTTTGGTTCACAGCGTCTAGTGATACAAAAGAATAGGCTAGCAACAATAGGTATTGACAATTTCTGACGAAATGATTTATCTCTTACGTAGAAACTTAGTAAGTAATCCGTGGTAGGTACTACTCGGCGTACTGACATTAAAAAAAATATGTTTTCAAATAAACGATGTTCATCAGTAAAACTCTGATCGCGAGTACGAAAAAAAAACAGGGAGTAGGTATAACACGGCACTTAGCTCATTATCAAAAATATATAAGTAATAGGTATATACCTATTTACATACGCTTGGACTTGTAAACCTCCTCCGTTTCGTCGGTTTCCGTTCAACCGTTTTTGCCTTGGAAACGCTACAAATAGAATAGAGAGATTGAAGCTAGGTACCTACTATTGTTTTTAATACTTTTTAGGTTTAGGTACCCTTACCATTGCATACCTTGCATACCTACCTACAATTAGAGATATCCTCTACGCTCATACGTAGGTAAGTAGGTATAGGTATTTCGCTTTTATGACTGTCTGTATAGCGGCGCGTATGCATTATTTATACGTGTTGCGTTACCGTCAGACAGCAAACATAGTCGACCGAGCGAGCGTTAGCGAGCGAAGCGTCTGTGCTTCGTATGTCCGGATCTGTCTTTTACACAGCTCGCATTTTTTTTTAAATCAAATCATATTCCTACCTAGATCTCCACCATTTTGAAAAAAACCGAAACCTGACAGCTAAAAAATTCTGAATAATTATAGAACCTGTTCACTAGATTCGGTTGAGAAATGTAACCAGTAGAAGGACAGACGCCGGCCGCAAAGTCTTAGCTCACAGAGCCACTAGCTAAGTAGGTGTAGGTATAAAAAAGCCGATTCATCTAAGTTTATTGAGAGACCGCTTCGCTTGGTCAGTTAGTTGGCTTAGTACCTACCTACTTTAGAACTAAATTAGTACCGAACGAAAAAATGCTCGAGATTTTTTTTACTTCATCGACAAATGAATAAGCAACTATGTATAGCATAAAATACGAGTACAAAATAGGTAGTAGGCATATTTTCAACACAGAAGTCGGCGGCGCCTCGATATTATACGATATTGGATTTTAGAATATGGTGATATGGTTCATTTTTCAATGACGTCAAAAGTTGATCGAGCATTTTTACACTTTCTGTTCCTAGTAGTTGCTACTGACTAAAGTCATAAACTTATGTTTTAAAGTATAGTATACTTAGTACCTATGTCCTCTCCTTATCAAATATGTATTGTAAAGATCCGTTCACCCGTTAGCCGTAAAAACGCTACAAGGGGACACAGAGATAGACTTTAGTGTCTTATATTTAGTAGTTATATTTCGCTATGAATGACTATACTGTATGTATAGGGGCGCACGCACACCACCGCACCTCTTCACACTAGGCTGCGTATAATGCGTATCCACATACGCAACAGAGACGGCAATATCTAGGTAGGTCTAGGTTTTCCAGTCGCCTCGAATCGGAGTTGCTAGTTCACTCCGCCGCCGCCGCCTACATTGTAGTAACCTTGCATATATATAATGACCAAAACAGAATCAATTAACACATACAGAATCGTGTAAATCACAAATATACTTACTGTATTGTAGTCCTGTTTGATGCATTAGTTCGTTGCTAAATAGAGTTATAGGTACCAGCCGATGGTACGCACCAATGACTGGAGCCGATATATAGTAACAGGATTGCCCCCTGTCAAATTTGGAACTGAATATCCTCCGGTGAAGTATGGGTGTTGTACTACACTGTACACACTTCACACTTGTTGCGCCCAACATTTTTTTTTTCTTTCTAGGAATTACCTGTAAGCAGCATAAGTAATATATGTTAGGACTCGACAATTATTAGTTATTTAAAATGCTAAAAATCAATTAGAAGTACTTATTGCAAAAAGTTATAGTTACTTTCTGCATGTTTTTAAAGTGACAAATACCTATAGTTTGCTGTCCTATTTTCGGCAACAGTTTTTCCAAAAATACTCGGTCAATAGGGGTAGGTGATGAGCTTCTATATTTTCATCTGTAAAAATAAAGCTTACGTTATTTTTTTGCAACACATGTGTTCTGTAGGTAAGTACTTGTGTTTCGGCCAGGGGTGCTAAGTTCACGCCAGGTTCTCTTTCGGCTCTACAGACGATAACGAAAGCCTACTACTCACCTTGGACACTCCACGCCACTGGACCCGGTGTACACCATGCACTGATAATAGCACTATTAGTTCAATATAAACAATTTAAACTTTTTTAATGTGAAGTTAAAGTTTGCCGAAATTTTACGTGCGAGCGGACGCGAAAGCGCGGGACAGTCGTTCACCGACAACTGACTGACTGATTTAGCGCGTGCGATGCTCGCACGCCGAAAGGCAGGGAGTTTACGTCTCCCTCCCCCTTCACAGGTATCTCGCGGCTTTGTGGATGCCGCCGGCTTTCGTAGGTATCGTTTTCTATCTATAATGCCTACAGATATCTGGCGTAAACAACTTGCAATATAAAGGCATCAAACTTTTGGCTAATTTACAAGCTTGGCAATAGAAAGATCGCGGTTCTAAAGTGTGAATATGGTAAAAATCGGTACAACTCAATACATCAATTGCGAGATGTCAGTTCGATGCAAACCTGTACAGCCGGCTAGGTTTTTGCAGCATGCCAAAAAAAATATATAATAACGGAAAATCTCACCAGTAGATAGATTAGGTACTGTATCTGGACACGCAAGCACTCATAGTAGGTATAGTAGGTACTCATAGTAATTTATCATTGGGCGGCATTGTAGCCCTAGAATTCACTTCTTCTAATTTCCTTTCCACAAATGAAAAATCCTTTTTTTAACACTATAATCACTTTTTCTTCCAAGTTTAACGCCGTAACGCAACCAAATTCACGTGAACACACACGTTACGAATTACGAAATGAAATGAAACTTTTTGTAAGTGAATGTGTATATATTCATGTATTTTTAGTATTTCAAAATCGCTAAAGAAACTTATCTCCACCATTTTGAAAAAAAATTAAAACTAGCTCGATAAATGAATCTATAAATATTTATCAACCTATTTATGTTTTTATCATAACATAACATAACATATCGTCACGCCTTTCCCTTGAAGGGACTGGCAGAGGTGTAATACAACATCCACACTTCGCTGGACGACAGTCAGTCCCAAGTGTGACAGGGGGCGATCCTTTCGCCATAAACCGGGCTCCAGTCATGTCATGTATGTAGCAGATGACATACAATCCGCACATTGGTGTGAGGTGGGCTTTCTCAAACTAGGTTATCATAGCTTAACATTTTTTTTACAAGTATACAATATACCTACCTAGGTAAAGTACCTAATAAGCGTGTTAGCAAAATCTTAGACATGGATCAGAAGTAGGTACCTATCTATCGAAACCGCGGTAGGTACAGAAAAACGTATTCTGTTCTAGTTAGGTAGGTAAACAAATTGTGTGCGTCTATACGTACTTGTGCCTACGTAGGTAGGTATATGTATGGTACAGTTCCGGCACCTACCTATTATGAATTACTTAGTATTACTAACTTCACAGGTAGGTAGGTAGCTACCTAAATTTTGTGTGTCGCACAAAGCGATGATGGATATAGGTACTTATTATGTAGCTCCCGCATTAGATAACTACATACTTAAGTCACTTGTCAGGTAGGCACTAATAATGCTCCGAAGTTTACACCATGCATGGCAGACATGAGGCCAGTAATGCTAACAGAATAACATTTCAGAATTTATAAATTCTAAGCCTCGAAGTTTAACGCCTAAGTAGTCTAATTACCTATACCTACCTGTATACCTACTTACTTACCCATGCATAGATATTTTTGTAAGAAAACCAATAAAACCAAAAGCAACCGACTGCCTTGGTGGCTCAGTTGGTAGTGAACCTGCCTTTTGAGCTTGTTGGCGTGGGTTCGATTCCCACCTAGGGCAAACATTTATGTGATGAGTATTTGTGTCTGTCCTATGTCTGGGTGTTAAAATATATTTAAGTACTAGCTGCGCCCCGCGGTTTCACCCGCGGTTAAAAAGTATCCTATATGCTATTCTAGACTGTAATCTATCTCTGTGCCAAATTTCATCCAGATCTGTTCAGCCGTTCTTGCGTGAATGAGTAACAAACATCCATACATCCATTCTTACAAACTTTCGCCTTTATAATATTTATATCCTATATATCCTATATGCTATTCTAGACTGTAATCTATCTCTGTGCCAAATTTCATCCAGATCTGTTCAGCCGTTCTTGCGTGAAAGAGTAACAAACATCCATACATCCATTCTTACAAACTTTCGCCTTTTTAATATTAGTAGGATAGGATGTATTGAAAAATATGTAAGTAGGTATGTAGGTATATCAGTCTCTGGCAGCCATACTATGGCTATACAAGCTTTGCTTAGTTTGGGATCAGACGACCGTGTGTGGAAGTGTCCCAAATTTATTTATTTATTTAATAAGTACCTAGTTATGCACGTCGGTCCTCATACCGGCACCGTACGCATACAGGCGTAGGCGGACATTCCGCTGACCATGCGTCTGGCTTCACGGTGGCCGTCCGGCGTACCGTAGAGATAAGAAGGCTTCTTGCCATAGTTAAGTTAGCTTTAGAGTTAGTTATAATTCAACTCCTGTGTATCGAACACGAATAGTTATTAATTCAAAATTGTCTTTTATTTTTAAAAAAGCTAAACAGTGCTCCCCAATCTTGACTGGCGCAGCCGGTAGGATTGCCGTGTAACGTCCGCCAAAGTATACGTGCTGTTCGGACGAACAAAGTAAACCGTTGTACTAGAATCAGTGAACGCGTTTTCTGAGGCAATCCTCGAACCAAAGAAATACGTCTCGTTGGTGAAAATTTTTAGAAAAAAAGACAACAAATAACCTAACTCCAGCAGAAGAATGCGGACGAGAGTATTGTGAGTAGACCTTTTCGCATTCCCCCTCTCCCATTTATTTTTGCTAGTTAGAACAGTTATTTGATTTTCCTTTAAAAAACGAACTTATATCGTCGTTAATTTATTGTGTGTTTTGTATTACTGTATCTAAACGAACCTCTATCGTCGTTTATTTTATTGTGTTTTATTGTGTGTTTTATTTTACCGTGTGTGTTATAATTAAGAATTAATTGCCATGGAGCAAACAATTAGAATAGTGCCAAAAGACCTTCTCTGTCTTATACCTAAGTTCGAAGGGGAAGAAAACCTTCTAAATTTGTTTACTAAGAAAAGCCAATACATTTACAACGGGTACGCAACCCCTAATAATGCAGCTCAACAGGCGTACGTCTTTCACGCCATCACAAGCAGGCTACACGGTAGAGCAGCCGCTCTACTTAGTGAGCGAGAAGATATCAACTCATGGATCGCCCTTAAGGAGGTCCTTGTACAACATTTTGGTGACCCCCGTTCCGAAGATTGCATAGCTATAGAACTAGAACAAATGAAAATTAATTCAAACGAATCATATATAGAGTTTTGCCATAGGATTCAACACATGCGTAGCACGCTGTTCGCGAAAGTAAACCTACTCGCCGACGAGGGTGTAAAAGCGGCAAAAATGATTGTATATAACAACATGGCTCTGAATGTGTTTTTATATAACCTGACTGAAGATCTGATCCGCATTGTGCGCCTGAAAGGGTGCCCTAATCTAGAAATAGCCCTCAGCATAGTAACCGAAGAGGTAAACTTCATGAGTCAATTCAATGCAAAGCAGAAACAACGACAGGCTATAACACCTAGTAGAACGCAGCCCACGCTTAACACTACACCTAACAATAACTTTAAATTTGGAAATTCTCAAGTGAACCCACCGACAATGAATAGCCAAAACGCTAGATTTGGCTTACCCCAACAGCAACCCCAAGGTTTCCGGTTTGGAAATCAACCCCAAGGTTTCAGATTTGGAAATCAACCCCAAGATTTCAGGTTTGGCAACCAACCCCAACACTTTAAATTTGGTATTCCACGCCAACAAGGACTTACTCCGGGCACACCCCAACAGGGTCAACCCTTTAGACCCCCGTTCAACCCTAATTTCGCTAGACCGCCACCAGCGTTAACGTTTGGACAAGCGCAACCAAAATTTAAATTCGGCATTCCGAACCAAAACTTTCAACGACCGAAACCGCTGGAAAACTCCGACATCTCAATGCGTACGGCACGTCCGTTAAGACAAAATATGTTAAGTGCTTCAGCTGAAAATGAAAATCTATTTTATAATAATGAACTTGTCGAGGCTTCACCGGAACAAGAATGTGACTATGATGAAAATTATTCTTATAATTTGGAAACATTTGACCCCCAAAATTATGACGCAGTTAATGACGCTTGTCACTACCAATACCAAGAGTCGAACGATATTGAAAATTTTCATGCACAGGCCTCCAGTTTGCCCCCGACTTAATAGAAATTTCACCCGAAGTAATAGAGTTAAACTGTGACTCTCTTTTGAAACTACCCCACGTAGAAATTCCTGAAATTAAGTCACGTTTTATGATCGACACCGGAAGTACACGGTCATTCATTAGCCCCGCAAAGGCAAATGAATACTTTTCAGCTTTCAAACTCTATGAGCCTTTTGAGGTAATCAGCACCCACGCTTGTAGTCAACACACCGAAGCCATATGCATACCAATGTTAAAAACTTTTGGATGTTCAGGTAAACACAAGTTTTACGTTTATGACGTAGACAGTCGTTACGACGGTTTGATAGGTAGCGACCTCTTAACACTATTAGAAGCTAGAATTGATATGAAAAACCAAATTCTACAGACACCCTATGCAAACATACCGATTTTATACAACCCACCTCACGAAATAACTTTAGAACCAAGAACAGACACGCGAGTTAAGATCCCAACTGATCTAAAAAATGGAGAAGCTATAGTAGAGTTTACAGATTTTGGAAAAGGCGTAAGAATGCCAGGTGCACTTGTTACATGCATAGACTCATTTGCATATACTATAATTCAAAATGCTTCTGAAGACGTAATTTCAATATCATTCGCAAAACCACTGAAGGTTACAAAGTATGAAAGAAAAGAATGTAGAGTAAATACGACTATGAATGAATGTGAGATTGATGAACTCCTGAAAGAAAATTTAACAAGGCTCCGTTTAGACCACACCAATAAAGAAGAGCGTGACGCTATTGAAAAATTATGCTACGAATTTAGGGACATTTTTCATTGTGACGGAATTCCACTTTCCTTTACAAATAACGTAAAACATGAAATTAGGACAAAAAACGAAGATCCTATATTCATCCGACCGTATAGACATCCCCCGGTTTATAACGAAGAAATCCAAAAACAAGTCACTCAGCTTCTTCAAAATGACGTAATTAGAGAATCACACTCCCCGTGGAGTGCACCGGTACACCTAGTGCCTAAAAAGGCCGATGCTTCAGGCGAAAGAAAATTCCGAATGGTAATAGACTATAGACGTCTCAACGAAATTACAACTGACGACAAATATCCCTTGCCCAACATAGCTGACCTTTTTGACAAATTAGGTAAATCTGTGTATTTTAGTACCATCGATTTAGCTAGCGGATACCATCAGGTAGAAGTAAAAGAGGAGGATAGACTTAAAACAGCATTTTCCACACAAGCGGGACATTACGAGTTCACCCGTATGCCGTTCGGGCTGAAAACAGCCCCAGCCACTTTTCAACGTGCGATGGACAATGTGCTTAGAGGTCTACAAGGTCTGCATTGTCTAGTATACCTAGATGATATAATAGTATACTCATCTAGTCTCCAAGAACACATAGAAAAACTACGTTTAGTCTTTGAACGACTTAGAGCAACTAACCTAAAAGTGACACTAGATAAGTGTGAGTTTTTCCGGAAGGAAGTACTCTATCTTGGTCATATGATAACGAAAGAGGGTCTTAAACCCAATAACGATAAAATTCAGGCTGTCATAGATTTCCCAATTCCGACAACTACTACACAGATTAAGAGTTTCCTAGGATTAGTAGGATACTACCGAAAATTTATTAGAGATTTTGCCAAAATAACTAGACCCCTTACTAATTGTTTAAAGAAACGTAATAAGATTGAGTTAACGGACGAATTTAGAGGAGCTTTCGAGAGATGTAAGGAATTGTTGGTTAACGCCCCAATTTTACAATACCCGGATTTCACAAAGCCTTTTGTGCTTACCACAGATGCCTCTGACTATGCCATTGGCGCGGTGTTGTCCCAAGGTCCTATAGGTTCCGATAAGCCTATAGCATACGCTAGTCGGACCCTAAACGACGCGGAAACTAGGTACAGTACAATTGAAAAGGAGTTACTAGCAATAGTATGGGCCGTAAAACACTTCAGACCCTACCTCTATGGTAGACGATTCATTATATATTATATACAGATCATAGACCCCTTGCTTGGTTGAACAATATAAAAGACCAAAGCAGTAAACTCACGAGATGGAAATTGCGTCTCGCAGAATTCGATTACGATATTATTTATAAAAATGGTAAACAAAACTGCGTAGCAGATGCACTTTCCCGGATTAAAGTAAATGCCATAGAAAATGACGATGTATCAATGCAAGTTAACGTAGACGATAGTATAATACTATCATCAGACTCTGAAAAAACTTTATCCATTCCATTGCGTGATCCTAGATCGCCCTATTCTATTCCATCCCCATCTAGCGGTACTATTACAGCCTCTGAAACTTCAGGGACGGAACACTCAGTTTATGAAACAGACTCATCAGGCATTCCTATTTTGAACGAAGCAATCGACACTAAACCAAACCAAATCTTAGTACACACTTGGTTTAGGGAAGAACTATCCGTAAAAGATTTGTCTAGACCTAGACAAAAAATATTAGAAGTACATTTACCTTTAGACAAACCGGAATTAGTAAAGACATTTTTAAAAGAGTATATAAAACCAAAAATTAAATACTTTATTTATTTTGAACACGAAACTCTCAGAAAACAATTCGCGGAAGCAGTAATTTTCCTTTTTAAGAAAAATACCGTAAAAATTCTAGAATGCACAGAAAGAGTCATTTACGTAGAAGATGAAAACGAACAAAGAGAAATAGTAACAAAATACCATATTGGAAAAAACACTCATAGAGGAATTAAAGAAACACTCATGCGTTTAAAGCGAACTTATTACTGGAATAATATGGATTTAACTGTAGCTACTACCATAAATACATGTGCAGGTTGTAAAACTATGAAATATGACCGAAAACCATTAAAACCCGAATTACAACTCACACAAACGCAAACAAAACCATTCCAAGAGATTTTTATGGATGTCTTTAGTATAGAAGGTAAATCATACCTAACAATAGTAGACGCATTTAGCAAACTTGGTCAAGCCATAGAAATAAGTAATAAAACAACACCGGAAATAATTAGAGCCCTTTTAAAGTACTTTTCTATGTACGGAGTTCCGAATAGAATTAGTGCTGACTCTGGTTCAGAATTTAATAACGTTTTGTTAAAGGAAACCTTAAGTTTCTACAAAATAGATCTACATATAGGCACCCCTCATAACCCAAATTCAATGGGGCTTGTTGAACGATTTCACTCGACTCTGATTGAAATCTACCGACTGGCTAAATACGAACAAAAGATGACAGACGCGGCATCCATAATTACTTACGCACTTATGTCTTATAACGAAACTATCCATTCCAGTACTGGCCTTACCCCGTTAGAAGTAGTGTTTGGTCACACTGACTCCAAAAACTCTTTTAATGTAGAATTCAACAAACAATATACCCAAAAACTAGTTCAAGATCATCAAAAACGCATAAAATTCCTATATGAATATTTAACAAATAAATCTATTGCAAATAAGGTCAAAATTAAGGAAAAACATAGCGGTGAAAAAGAATTTAACGTACAACAAGGAGATACAGTGTTTATTAAAGGCGTGAACGTAAGAAGAGGGAAGGATAAACCTCGATACGAAAAAGCAGAAGTGGTAGGAGAGACAGCCCGAAACATAGTGCCGGTTAAGGTCAAAGGCCGTGAGACCAAAACGCCAATAAAAGATATAAAACGTCCTTCGCAGGTACGTCCTGATCCTGATGCAGGTGGCAGCTACCCAGGCCCTTCTACTTCAGCGGATTAGGAACAATCCGGGAATATTTCCAATTAAAGAGGGCCAAGCCCTTATAAGTAGTGATAAGTGGGCCATAATTAAGACCTTAGATTTAAGTTTAGTTAGAGATGACTTAGATTTTAACACTAATAGATACGCAAACCTTAATAGGCATATAATTAGGTATTTTGATAAAAAACCAATAGACGCGGAAATTAACGATATAAAAACTCAGACAGATTTTATTAAAAACATTACAGAGCAAAAATTGAATCAACTGCTGCCGACTAGGCGTAGCAAACGTGGCCTTTTAAACCCTCTAGGCTCTATAATTAAAATCATTTCTGGAAACTTAGATAATGACGACGCCATAAAATACGATACACTTTTGAAGGATATAAAAACGAAACAAAATGCAGAAAACCAAAAGGTAACAATTGTCGTCGAAACAATTAAGGCCTTAACGAATATTACCAATAGCACTAAGTATAATTTCATTCAGTTAGATAAAGCAATTTGGGAGATTCGGAAACAATTAAACAGTACAAATAATACTCGAAACATTTTTAAAATCACCAACACTTACCACTTATTTTTGCATAACTTCCAAACGCTTTATACAATACTGGACGAAATAGAAAATACTCTAGCATTTAGTAAGCTAGGAATTTTACATCAATCACTTACAAACCCTAAAGAACTGTTGTCTATGTTTAGAGAAATAGAATTAAGAAATAAACTGATGTTTCCTGTAAATCCAGATAATTTACTTAAGTTAGAACAATGTATTGAGGTAAAAGCGTATGCAAAGGAAAATCAAATAATTTTCATTTTGGATGTACCCCTTGTGGAAAACGATGTGTACACCTATTATAAAATCATCCCTTTACCTATTACTAATACCCGTAACCAAACTCACCTCATTTTACCTAAATTCCCTTACCTATTAGCGAAAAGGTCGAAAACAGCGTCATTCTCACACCCATGTAAGGAAGTAGAAGAGTCCTTATTTCTATGCGAAGAAGACTACTCATCCATGCGAGCTAAAGATGTCTGCGTCACCAACCTTATCAACTTTGCCGCAGATACAACCCAGTGTCACCCAATTTTAGTAGAGTTGGAGGACTTGAAAGTAGAGAAAATACAAGAAAATCGATGGATGCTTTTCACTAAATCCATTCTCATTCTCACCCAAAATTGCAAAGATGACGTCAGTTACCACCACGTTCAAGGTACTTACATGGTGACTATTGATGATGATTGTGAAGCGGAAATAAACGGAACCGTCATGAAAAGACACATAAGGAAAACGGGAAAAATTAATATTGCAGCAATACCGATTGTCAATCTTCCTACTGTAATTCCAGCTGAAAAGGCGTCTTCTGAACCTGTAAACCTGAAAGGATTGGACCTCACAGATCTTCAACACCTGTCTAACGTGTTAATGAAAAGTGAAAGTGTTATGGGCCAAAACAGTGAAAATAAAAGTGTCGTGATTACGAAAAACATCAGTGTTGGAACAATAATTTTATATGTAATCTTACTATTAATTTTTGTGTATTTCTTTTATAATTGGTTAGGCCGAAATTACCGGGCTCAGGAAAATTCCTCCGTTAATTTCGAGCTTAATGAGGGAGGAGTTATGCACGTCGGTCCTCATACCGGCACCGTACGCATACAGGCGTAGGCGGACATTCCGCTGACCATGCGTCTGGCTTCACGGTGGCCGTCCGGCGTACCGTAGAGATAAGAAGGCTTCTTGCCATAGTTAAGTTAGCTTTAGAGTTAGTTATAATTCAACTCCTGTGTATCGAACACGAATAGTTATTAATTCAAAATTGTCTTTTATTTTTAAAAAAGCTAAACAGTGCTCCCCAATCTTGACTACCTACCTAGGTTTTTAACAGTTTTTATGTACTTTTTAAGTACCTAA
This sequence comes from Peribatodes rhomboidaria, assembly GCA_911728515.1. Classification (NCBI taxonomy): domain Eukaryota; kingdom Metazoa; phylum Arthropoda; class Insecta; order Lepidoptera; family Geometridae; genus Peribatodes; species Peribatodes rhomboidaria. The sequence continues at coordinate 8,254,701 of OU452195.1, read as the reverse complement.
ACTATTATTAAATACTATGGTAAGACACTAATAACAACTAGTGGCTCTGTGAGCTGTAGACCTCGCGGCCGACATCTGTTTTCCTCTACAGATTGCATTCCTGAACCGATTCATGTGAAATTTTGTGAGCAGGTTCGATGATTAGACATATTTAAAAAAAATATCTAAATAGTGAGTCTACTTACAAAATTTTAGGAAATTCCGTTTGTATCGGCCTGTGGAGGAAGGCATTTTTTTTTAAGCTGAAGCATAGACGCTTTGTCAAATGCTCGCTTGGTCGATTAAGTAAGGAACAAAAGTAATAAGTACAAGCTCAAAGAAAACAATCAACTTACGTACGCATAAATGCATCTACGTAGGTATGAAATGTTCTTGTCTTCATCAATAAAATAATGCTTTATGGTTAGTACCTACCTAAGTTAGGTTATTGTACCTACCTACCCAACAATAATAATGAGCGCAGTGAGATGACGCGGTGACGCGGACTGCCCTCCCGTCGTGTGTGCCCTTGCAACGCGGAAGAAATAAGTACCTACCTACGAAAAGCTCACATCGCGAAGACTTATGAAGATGTAACTAATTTCTCACACTTCTCGCACTACTAGCACACTACTCATACACTAGCCCAGACAGGCTAACATGAGTCGTAGTAGAGCGAGCGAGAGCTTATTTTTCTCTGCTATCTGTTTTTCTTACGCATTTTCGCTAGTTGAATTTTAGTCGAGTTGGAGAAGGCTTGTTTTTAAACTCAGAAGGAGCCGGTTCGATTTCAGCCAAAAGAGCGCACCGATTTGTTCATTGTGTGAAAATATGTGCGTAGGTATTTAATGTCATCTGCTATATTGTATAACTAGAGCCCGGTGTATGGCGACAGACCCCTGTCATATTTGCAAATGAATATCGTTCGGCGAAGTGTAAGTGTTGTAATACACCTCTGCCAGCCCTTTCGGAGGAAAGGCGTGGCGATGTGTATTTACTATTTAAGATAACCTAGGTACATTCTGAGCTACAATTTCATTTCTTCCAATGGTTACCTACGTGTTTAAGGAGTACGAGTACTTAAATATAATGTGGGAAACAGGCTTAAAATGTTTATAAGTAAGTAAACACTACCAGGGAGGTATCACTCCGAAGTTTAGGTACGTTTCGCCAGCGCACTTACTGATTCTTATCAGTATAATTAATATTCAATATCTGGATAAAATTTGGCACAGATATAGCTTACATCCTGGACATAGGCTACTTTTTCAAGGCTGAGGAGCTCAAACATACTCAGGACATAGGGTACGAGTACTTCCCGAAAAATATAACAGTTACTGTGGGACTGCGGGTGAAACCGCGGGGCGCAGCTAGTATCTCATAAAATTTATTTTGGTCGCATAATTAAAGTCTTAGTAGCAGTTACAAATTCAATTACTACTTACTTATTTTTAAAGTAAAACAATTGATGCGTTCGGTTACATATAAACGTGGGATAGCTATTTAACTTAGTTGCTACTACTAACTTCTATGCCACTAATTAAATTGCTGCCTTACAAAAAGGAAATTAATCACGCAACTAAGTAGTTTTGTTACAGTATGAAACCAAATTTATAACCACAGTTAAAACTCTTGTGAGGTGCAGCTAAATATTAATTCACTAAGACAGCTATCATACTTTGCTACAACAACATACCTACTAAAACATATCTTCATCATCTTTACATAATGATATGTCTCACACAATGCTATTAGAACACAACATTAGGAACAGCACAAAATATCCCGCTTGCCGTCTAAAATTTCACATACGACATGGAAATAACTGTAATAGAAAAGACTGGTTAATGTAGATAATGTCAATTAGCAATAGCAGGTAAATAATTTATCCTAAAGTAGTTAAAATATTTTGCTCTGATAGCAAATTGAAACATTCGAATTTGTTTTGTTAATATAGATAACAAATTTAGTAAACTCAGTTAAGTAATTTGTAGTAACTGCAACTTGAGTGTGATTCTCCTAGCAAAATTTTATTTTGAATAGTAGCTAAGCAGTCTTTGTCGTAGTCAACAAAACTTTGCCAGTGTTTCGAAGATATTCGGTGCAGCAGCTAAGACATAGGCAGCAAAACAGATTTTGTTGCCACAACTAAACCATTTTTTTCCGTGTAGTTTTAAAGATTTAAGCATACAAAGGGACATAGGGACAGAGAAAGCGACTTTGTTTTATACTATGTAGTGATTACAACACATAAAAGCGATGATTGCCTAGGCGGAGTAGGCTCGTCTCTCAAGCTAGAGGGAGCGAGTTCGATCCCAGTGGCAGGCACGCACCAATTTATTCATTATGTGAACATACATACTCGTATGTGCATATTGTATGTCATCTGCTACATAACTGGAGCGCGTTGTGTGGCAACAGGCTCGCCCCCTGTCACATTTGGGACTGAATATCATCCGGCGAAGTGTGGGTGTTGTATTACACCTCTGCCAGCCCCCTCGAGGGAAAGGCTTGACGATATGATAGTACAACACATAAATTCGATATCGACAATTTTTTGCACAATATATCAATTTCTCATCACTATGACTTAGCAGAGTCAACACGTGGCGGTGGATCTAGCGCGATCTCTTTACAGAAATTGGTGGAATCGATTTCAAACAAGTGTCTTGGCGCCTCTTCAGGTTAGTTTCTCGGTGGTACTATGTACCAAAGTAGTGTAGATGATTAAAAAAAGGCAAATAACGAATTTATTTAAACTGAACTAGACAGCATGACATTCTTTGGGCAATCATCTAAAATTTACTATATAGCCTTAAAGCTTTTTATAGAGCTGGCCACACGCTGACCATCGCGGTTATAAAGTAAACCATGGGTGACTAGAGATCGTTGCATACATGACGGGATTTTACTCAGCCCGGACGGAACGGAGCAATTTTTAAACATCGTTGCATACAAAAGTACGAGTACAGTAGTAAAATATACGCGACGGGATCTCGGACGGGACGAGGCCTGCGCCGGACGGAGCGTGAAAAAACATCGTCGTGGACGATGTTTACCACGTCCCGGCCGGCGCGGGGCCCCGCTCGCTCCGGAGAGTGGTGTAGTGAAGTGAGCTCCGTGTTTACGTTGGCTTTGCGGAATTATCACGGTGCGTATACGTTACAATCCCGTCCGGGCATTCACACATTATGTATTTATTGGGACATTATGAATGCCCGGACGGGAATGTAACGCATACGCACCGTGTGAATTCCGCAAAGCTAACGTACTCGTAAGCACTCTCTGGGGCGAATGGGGCGAACGTGCATATAAGCAGCGGAATCACGGGCGGGACGAGGGCCGCGCCGGGCGGGACGTGGTGAACATCGTCCACGACGATGTTTTTAGGCCCCGTCCGTCACGAGCCTCGTCCCGTCCGAGATCCCGTCTCGTCCGAGATCCCGTCTCGTATATTTTACTCTTCTTCTTAATCGGGCACTCTTGGCAGAGTGGTCGTGGTCACTAAGATGGTGGTACATGGTGGGTCTTCACCGTCGTCAGTCTTCCCGGCGGCGGTAGCTACTGCTCTCGCAAGGATTCTCCATTTTAGCCGGATCGTCACAACACTCCGTCATGGAAGCGTTTGTGGCTGTTTTGATAAGATCCGTCCAGCGTGTAGGAAATCTGCCTCTACCTCCCTTTCCTGCTATTTTACTACTGTACTTTTGGATGTAACGATGTTTCAAAATTGCCCCGTTCCGTCCTGGCCTAGTAAAATCCCGTCACGTATGCAATGACCAATACACGGGTCGATTAAGTCGCTTCACATATCACTTGCGAGCGACCCACAACCACTTACCGCTAGGCTTTAGTCACTTGCAACCTAGCCTAAATGCCATTTAGATGGTCAATTTTCGCCGCGCAGCAAAAATCGTGCGTCTTTAGTCACCCGTGTAAACCCCTCATTAGCTTTTTATATTATAATCATATTATGGACTATGTCCTTTCAGTACCTTGTCTCTACCATGGACTAGACATCACATGACGACATGACACTAATATTATAGATCCGAAAGTTTAGGTGAATATTATTCTGACGTGCCAGAACGGCTGAATGGATCAGGATGAAAATTGGCACAGGGATAGATTATAGTCTGGTAATTTTGGAATAGCAGATACGGTACTTTTTAACAGCGGGTTAAACCGCGGGGCGCAGTTAGTATTGTTATGTTACGAGCAATTTGAGAAATCAGTGGCCCTGTTCGGAGATTTAAGATTTTCATCTCACCTTTTTTCGTCTTTGTTGCTCTCGTTTGAAACGTCATAGGTGTGAGAGTGACCAAGATAAAATCTCATCTCATCTCACGCGCAGGAATAGCCCTCCTGGTCATTTCATAGTGACCGGACTGTGTAGCCAAAATGACTTGAATCAACAACGTTGACTACTTACCTAGCCTAGTCATTTAAGGATTCGGGGTGTTATAAAAAAATAACTACGAAGGCTAAGGAGCTCCGCTTCACTCCGCTCCCGCCTTAGCCTTCTAACCAACCAATCCAAGTCGGAATTGTTCTGATAGAGGAGTCGGGCAGTAAAAACGCTCTTGGTATTTTTTTTATTTTAATGACCGGTCCATATGAATAATGCCCGGTTAATCAAGTTGCCCGTAACATATATACTGACCCTACTCTAGTAAAGATTACAATCACTGTACCCGCATACAGCGTAACTGAGTCATTAGAAAGGACGGACAGTGGTCACCATCGTCCTTCGGTGGTAGATAGCCCAGACCGACCGTCGACAAGCGCGCAACCTCAGATCAACCTATTAAATGGCGCACATAACATAATAAGCACATGGCATAATAAGATGGCGCACGGCGTATGATAAAAACTACGCTACTCGCTTGGTCATTCTTACCTCGACATTATACGCATTGGTTTAAGGTATAATTTCGTGTACATAAATATACATAGTGCAGTCTAAAAGTGTGGCGAGGACTACATTTTGAGTTTTTTTATAAGTCAATTTTGAAAAAGCCTTAACATTAAACTCTTACAAATATGTGCAGTTTTAAAATGTTTGCATCATTTGCCCATACTCGTGCACGTTCACGAACCGACAAAGGTTAATAATCCACAATTATTACCTACACTTTAACACTCGAAGAATCACAAGTTTTAGAAAATAATACAAAATCACGACACCATCTTTTCGGTTCCCGCTAAAACTCCGTGTCAATTCGGGACTTTTCCACACACGGTCGCCTGACCCCAAACTAAGCAAAGCTTGTACTATGGCGGCCAAAGACTGATATACGTACATATATATATTTTTAAATACATACTTAAATAGATATTTAACACCCAGACATAGAACAAACACAAATGTTCACCACATATAAATGTTTGCCCTAGGTGGGAATCGAACCCACGCCCCCAAGCTCAGAAGGCAGGTTCACTACCAACTGAGCCACCAGGCAGTCATAACAATTCATATACAACTCAAAAACATTTGGTTTAGTTGCCTTATGTTATAGGGAGTATTCTGTGCGTTTAATAGAATGGAGGCCCTGATTCCAACGTGGGTTACTGTTTGAAATCAGAACAGAACTGTACTTTCCCTGCGAGCCAGAAACTAATTCTTGCAGTGATTCGACTGATAACACGTGGTTTAAGACCTGTGTCTTGGCTCAGGCCATGAAACGAGCGACTAAAAACGTAAGTTATATTCCTACTAATATTATAAACGCGAAAGTTTGTAAGAATGGATGGATGGATGTTTGTTACTCTTTCACGCCAGAACGGCTAAACAGATCTGGATGAAATTTGGCACAGAGATAGATTACAGTCTAGAATAACACATAGGATACTTTTTAACCGCGGGTGAAACCGCGGGGCGCAGCTAGTTTAAAATAAAAAAACCGACTTCCGAATTGGATTTTGTTAACCATTTTTAGATTTTTGTAATTTTTTTTTTAAACCGCTCGACCGAATTTGAAAAATACTCATATTAAATGGGACACCTAGGAAGTTTACCTTTAAAAAAAAAAATCCATATCGGTTAAGTCTTCGGCGTCTTCAAATAATCTGTGACACATTTAATTTAAAAAAAGGTTCCGACGAATTGAGAAACTTTTCCTTTTTTATGCCCTAGGTGGCAAACAAGCTAACGGGCCGCCTGATGGTAAGCGATCAACGTCGCCTATGGATACCTGTAATACCAGGTGCATCCTTTTTTGAAGTCAGTTAATTGTTCGAGACCCATTCTCTAGCAGTTCGTAATAAGAATCGTAATCAGATTACCTATTTCTTCAAAATTAAAATTAACAATCTGGGGAGAGACAAGCTGTATTCGCATTTAAACAATTTAATTATATTTCTGAACTTGCTCAAAACTCAGTTGCTGATTGGACGAAATACGAGATAAAGAACTGTCACGTGATTTTATTGTTTCCTCGTCTAATGAGCAGCTAACGTTAGAGTATTTTTTCTATTATTTTTTTAATATTTAGATTAATTTATAAAAACATATGTTCAAATTCATAACATTTCGTCAAGGCTTTCCCTCGAAGTGGCTGGCAGAGGTGTACACTACGTCGGATGATTTTTAGTTTCAAATGTGACAAGGGACGAGCCTTTCGCCATACACTGGGCTCCAGTGACGTAGCAGACGACCAAATTCACATGCCGCATAAGGGCAACATAGGAGAACAAGATAATACCCTATTTTACAGTACATTGCTGAGAGTATCCCAATTGCCAAACTAAAATTGTTGTTTGTTATGTATTTTTGTTTAATGATTTGTCTTTTTTATTTTTTTAGTTTTATACCTTTTTATTTATTATTTATTTATTTATTATTTTGAAGCCCAGACTCAAAAACGTCGGGGTGTTATAAGTTTGACGTCTCTCTCTCTCTCTCTCTCTGAATTCAGAAATCAGAATTTATTGATAACTCCAATAGTTACACGTCACGTCCCTGTGTGTGTGTGTGCTTCGTGGCGCCTGAACAAATGAACTGATTTTTTTTATTGAAAGGTGAATTAGTCGAGCACGCTTTCTTAGCTATGATTAATGAAAATCGACGTTAAAGATATAAGAATAAGAATAAGTTTATTTTTGTAACAATAACACAAGGTATTACAAAGGTGAGTATCGATGACACCTGCAGAAGTTTAAAACTGAGTCGCAGATGTCAACGCCCTCGTCCGAAGATTTTTACATGAGTTAAATTTTTTTTTTTTTTATGGACAGTAGGTCGGCGTTTGACCACCAACTCGCCTGATGTTAAGCGACGTTGTGGTCTAAGATGGAGCACGACGACCTATAAGGTACTTAGCACTCTAGCCTCGAAGTTTTGTAGAGTGAAGAAGTACAAAGACGGCAGTTGAGTGAGGCGCTACAAGTGTCAATTAATTTAATCTAAATATATCAATGAGTTTATTTTTATTTTTTATTTGTACTTGTTGGTGAATAAACATTTTATTTTGATTTCATTTCACCGTAGTAATTGTCGAAATAGAATCTCTTGAAAGCGATTACTTCTACAACATCACCATAAGTCAGATGTGTTTTGTAAAATAGAAAGATAGATAAACTCTTTTATGTTCACATCAGAAATAGCATAAAAATAACTGTAAAAATAAGTACTTAGGTACATTTTTCAATAAAAAATGTTTATGTCTTGTTTCGCTGATGTTGTGGCCCAACGCCCGTAAGGCAAAAGTATTTAGTAGCTCACCAACAGTTAGTAAATAGTTTTGATCGGTTTTCTCGATTGCACTTTCTGTGTGGTCTAATTTCATGAGCGGAGCGGATTGCGAATAAATAACTTTTATGTACGATTAGTAGAAATTGTTCATTGTGATCAGTACAACTACCCCCCTTTCGACTAAGTAAACCCTTTCCTGATAACCCTGTAGCCTGTAGTCTAAGGCTAAAAAACTAGAATTATAAACAAAAATAAATTAAATATTAGGTACATTTTCACGGTCGTCAGACCCCAAACTAAGCAACGACTATTATGGGAGACTGATAACATTTATATATTTGTAAATAAATACAATCTTTTTTTATATATGAGTTTGTACCTCATAGTTTTTTTCTGCGACGTTGTTTTTTCGAGTATGGTCACAGGTGCCGAACTAAACTTGATTAAAAAAAAACTATCATAAATAACTAGTTTTACGCGCTTCCCGTGTGCAGCCGCATTGGCATTACGCCAGGAACAAGTAAAATTATAAAAAGAAAAAAAAACCCGGCTGCAAAATGTTGTACCCTATTCACTTCCACTATCACGACGATTCAAATGACACCTCACATGTCGAAATACATCAAGCATTTTAGGCTGTAGGTCGTGCCAAAGAAACCTCATCCATACATACCCACATGTACATACTTACATTTATTTATACATACATACACTCTCGAAATACATCAAGCTGTTTAAGCTGTAGGTCGTGCCAAAGAAACCTCATACATACCCACCCCCATCCACAAATACATCATAAGTTGAGTGCCTCGGTGGCTCAGTTGGTAGTGAGCCTGCCTTCTGAGCTTGGGGGCGTGGGTTCAATTCCTACCTAGGACAAACATTCATGTGATGAACATTTGTGTTTGTACTATGTCTGGGTGTTAATATCTATTTAAGTATGTATTTAAAAATATATATGTATGTATATCAGTCTCTGGCAGCCATAGTACAAGCTTGGCTTAGTATGGGGTCAGGCGACCGTGTGTGACAATGTCCCGAATTTTATTATTAATACTATTATAAATACTTGAAAAACATAACCTCTTGCGCAGTCGGGTAAAAGCACAACGTGTGTTTTCAACAGTCAAAGTGTTATCCGATCTACACTGAATGTATTTGATTTTCTTTATTTTTATATTTGACATCTTATTGTATTATTATTTTGTTTTATTTTATTTTATTGTAATGTCACTTTCTGTACTTATATGGACTTGGAATTCTGAATTAAATAAATTGAATTGAATTGATCCGCTCACACTTGGACCACAGCTGTGAGTCGATTCTCACGCTGTACTCGGCACAATTATGCGTGAATTTATACATTCGGTAGTCATTGTGAACAACTGGCCAGCGGGACGTTGTGAAATCGAGGCGGGGTGCCGGTCGCAGCGGGAAGCGGGTTGGGATAATAACATGAAGGATTCGTGGTGACTGAATTGGTGGCTCAGTTTGTAGTAAGCGTGCCTTCTGAGCTTGGGGGTGTGGGTTCGTTTAGGTGTTATTTCTATTTAAGTATGTATCCTATACTATCCTACTAATATTATAAACTCGAAAGTTTGTAAGAATGGATGGATGGATGTAAGGATGTTTGTTACTCTTTCACGCCAGAACGGCTGAACAGATCTGGATGAAAATTGGCACAGAGATAGATTATAGTCTATAATAGCACATAGGATACTTTTTAACCGCGGGTGAAACCGTGGGGCGCAGCTAGTAATAATATAAAGTTTTTAGACTTTTGTTGATATTATAAAAACTGCTTGACCGGTTTCAATAAAACTTATAGGTATATGGGACCACCTCTAAAGTATTATCTACCAAAAAAAAGAACCATTAAATCTATTCTCAACTAGCGGAGTAATCGCGTAACATACATGACAAAAAACATACAGACAAATTGCGAACCTCCTCCTCTTTTGGAGCCGGTTAAAAATATTGAAACTGAAAATCTTTTGATAGCGTATCCATCATCCATCCATCAGCCATAGGACGTCCACTGCTGGACATAGGCCTCCCCCATAGATCTTCAATAAGCCCGGTTGGTAGCGGCCTGCATCCAGCGCGATCCTGCGGTCTTGACAAGGTCATCCGTCCACCTTGTGGGTGGACGTCCTACGCTGCGCTTGCCGGTACGTGGTCTCCACTCCAGAACCTTTCGACCCCATCGGTCATCAGTCCTTCGTGCTATGTGCCATGTGTGATAGCGTATACAGCTATCAAACGCACCACGCCCTTATTTCTCCGAATACCATTTCAACGCCACATCCTTCCCTCATATCGCAGCCGATCTTATGGCTTAGCTTTATGTATCGATCTTTCAATCTACAACAGCTTGTATTGCCAACAGCTTGTGTTTTGATAGCTTAGCTTTCTTTTGATTTTTAAAGCTTGTAAGAAATAAATAAAGGCAAGAACTGCACGACCTGATCCAGCCATCGCCGTTCTTTTATAATTGTACCAGGCGCACCAGTAAGAGACACCCTCTTATGGTGAAAATTCCGCCAAAACGCACTAAGCGTTTCAAGTCAACTTTTCTTGTAAGAACTGCAGAGGTGTGGAACTCGTTGCCTGCGTCTGTCTTTCCACCTAAATACAATCCGGGGGTGTTCAAGAGTAAAGTGAATAGGTATCTCCTAGGCAAGCGTGTTACACCTTCGATCACGTCGACGCTTCCCATCAGGCGAGTCAGTGGTCAAACGCATGCCTAGTCTGTTGTAAAAATAAAGGGCGAGAAAAATCCGGGCCGAATTCGGACAAATGAAAGTACAATACAATAACAAGTAACATTATTAAAAGAAAAACAAACAACCCGGCTGAAGTCAAAGTCAAACTCAATTTTTTTTTATTTAATTGGGTACCAAAGAGATCTAAGCGATGATAGCCTAGTTGGAGAAGGTCTGCCTCTCAAGAGCGGGTTCGAACCTAGCCGACGGCACGCACCAATTTGATGTGCGTATTGTATTTCATTTGCTACATGATTGGAGCCCGGTATATGATGTGTTCACACTTCATATACAAGGTGAAGTGTGGGTGTTGTATTACACCTCTGCCAGCCCCGTCGGGGGACAGGCGTGACGATATGTTTTGGTACCAAAGATACACTTAAAAAGATAGGCATCTAGATAGGTACGTGCTCTTAAAGTGTTGGTTGGTCCTTGGAATACTTAATTCCTCAAATCGTTGACCGAGCAATGCAAGAGTCTCCGAGTCTACTGGGATTCGCCATTTTTTTTTTTTTTTTTTTTAATACATTTATTTCCAAAAATACAGCACAAGCAAATTTTCAATAAATGTTTACAGAGAAGAACCCAGAAAAATGTTATCGGTGGGCCCCAAACTAGGCTAGGCCTGTATCTTGGGTACCCTGAGAACAGAGCATACATGATATTATTGATCTGCGCTGACAACATGGAATTTTTACCGTTAATGTACATTGTTAGATTAGAATAAATTAATAAATCAAAAATATACAACAAAAATTGAATACAAAACAAAGTTAAAATTAGAACAAAATTAAGTAAAAATTAAATTATAATAAAATCAAGATTAAATTAAAATAATTGGATTGGTTCATAAGATTCAAGGTTGGTGGGTGTGGATTGAGTGTGTGTGTGTGTTTGTGTGTAAGTGTGTGAAGGTGTGTCTGTATATGTATGTATGTGAAATGAAGTGATGCTATGTTATACCGCTACTTGCTGGGAACACGTCTTTGTGTTTCATTTCACTAAACTTTACAAGTTTTTCTGTTTGCTGGTATGACAAAGAAAGCAGCCACCTTTGAATTTTATGCTTGGACTCTCTAAATGTTTTATTTGTCATATTATTGCAAATATGCCTGCAGACTGAGTTATACGTAAAGATTTGAGCATATTTCGGTAAACGTGAAGCAAACACCGTGTTGATTCTTGGAAGCAGCTGATCCCTAGGGCGTTTACGTCTAGCATTGTCGTCATGTCCAGCTGATAAGTGATGACATTTGGCAATCGCCCGTAGTACGAAAAGCTGACGTACTGTTAACACAGCTGCTTCTTCATACAATGTTTCAGTTGGATATCGACGAGGTTTACCCAGCATCACTTTAAGAACTGCTCTTTGCGCGCGTTCCAGTTCTAACATGTGCGTCAGGGCAGCCCCTCCCCAGACCCCTATACAATATTGCAGAAGGGACTGGCACAGAGATTTATACACCAGCAGTTTAACGCCTACCTTGGCAGCAGGCCTTAGCAGTTTGAATACATAAATCAGCTTCCGGACTTTTTTTGCGATGTATGTTAAATGGCATTTAAAGGACAGATTTTGATCCACCATTACTCCTAGATATTTTGTACTTGCGACTCTAGTGATAAAGTTACAAGAACAGCTTGGCTTAGTCATATTGAGACAAGTGGACTTCTCACAGTTGCTGCCATGGATATGTAATTCAGACAGGTCCGTGCCGGTGGCTTGCGTAATGTTGAAAGCAATGAAGTTGGTTTTTTTAATGTTTAGAGTAAGTAGATTTGCGTCGAGCCAGCGAGACAGGGCTGTCATTCCAATTTCAGCTTCTATAAATGCGGACTTCCAGTCTTCTCCATGAAAAACAGCAACGGTATCGTCAGCGTAACAGATTATGTCCATGTTTGGTAAGTTAAGTCTCATTATCTCGTCCATGTAGACAGTGAACAGAGTTGGAGCTAGGACACTGCCCTGTGGGACACCGTAGTCAATATGCATCTCTACACTCTTGCGGTCACCAATTCTAAGGCATTGCTGCCTGTTCGACAAATAACTTGTGAACCAGCTGAGGGCAGTTCCTCTGATGCCGATGCATTCGAGTTTTTTTAGTAGAATTGTTGTAGAGACAGTATCAAACGCTTTGGCAAGGTCTAGGAAGACACCTATGCATCTCTGTCCACTGTCCAAATGTGACGTCACTATTTCTGTTAACAACTGAACGGCATCCTCCGTTGATTTCCCAGGTCTGAAGCCGTACTGTCGATCCTCTAGAAGTTTATTTTTTTGCAAAAAATCCACCAGTCTCTTGTTCACAAGTTTTTCAACAACTTTTGATAAAACACTTAGTAATGAGATGGGTCTATAATTGTCTGGGTTCGACTTGTCCCCACTTTTGTGCACCGGTATGACGACAGCAGTCTTCCAACAATCCGGAAAAATACCGGAAGCCATGCTGAGGTTGCTTATATGCACTAAGGGCTCAATTAGCGCGTGCTTTGCATACTTCAGCATAAGTGGTGCTATATCATCTAAACCTGGAGCGCCGTCTGACTTGAGGTCCTGGATGATGTTATAAATTTCACAGTTATCTGTGGGAGCCAGGAATAGAGAATTCGAGCTGCAACTCGCCGAAGTTACTTGTTGGCAAAGAGCTTCCTGTGTGGTGTTTAGCTTGTTAAGAATTTTCGAAGCCAGGTTTGCTCCTGTTCGTGCAAAGTGCTTGTTACAGTCATTTAAGACATTCTGATGATTTGCGGCACTGCTCAGAAGCTCCTGAGCTCCCTTTTTTTTACAGGATATGTCACATACATTTCTTATCGCTTTCCATAAGCTTTTGGGGTTGCCCTGATGTTCTGTTAACTGTTTACTTTCGTATTCTAATTTGAGCTTATGGAGTAGATTGTTACAAAAGTTTTTGTAACGGTTGTACGTAGTTTTGTTGAGTTCGTTTTGTGGATCGCGTCTTAGTTTCAGGTGCAAACTGTCCCGGTGCCGCATGCATCTTATCAGTCCTGGCGTGATCCAAGGTTTAAGATTGAATTTTGTTCGGCTAATTTTCCGTTCTTCTGTATGTTTAAGAATACATTCCGATAGAGTCTTGTTGAGAGCAAGTACCGCATCATCAACATTATCTTTGTCGAAGACTTGGTGCCAGTCTGAACTTTTAAGGTCATTTGCGGCATCGCGGAAATTGGTTTTAGTAATGACTCTCTCTTTCCTCTTGAAGTTTTTCATATTAATGGTCATTCCTACTACCAGTAAATCATGGTCGGTTACAGAGTTCTTACATACCATACCTAGAGTCTTATTTTTGCTTTTAACGAATGCATGATCTAGGCATGTCATAGTCTGGCTTCTGGTAGCGACTGTTATGGACGGAAAAAAGCCATGCTCAGCCATAATACATTGATATTCAGCGTTTTCTTTACCAGGGCGTTCTTCCAGCAGATTTATATTGATGTCACCAGTGACAATGACATTTGCTTGATCCTTGGTACAGCGTAAAACATTTTCAAGAGAGTCATTAAAGCTTTTCAGATCCTTGACAGCAGGGGATCGGTAAATGCCAACAATTTCCAAGCAGTTAGCCACTTTTACTACAAGACAGTTTGCATCTTCAAAAGCAGGCTCCTGAGCTGAGACAGACCAGCAATCCTTAACATAGATGACAACCCCTCCACATTTATTTGTGTATTTTTTAGTATAGAAGACGTCGTAACCAGGCAACAGCGGTACATGAGAATGTTCCTGTAGCCAACATTCAGAAAAGACAATAGCATCTAGGTTGTTACCAAGTCGTTTTACAGTTGGGAGTATTTTGAGAAAATTTTGATTTAGACTTCGTATGTTAGCCGTCAGTACTTTGAAATTGTACGGCGCAAGGAGCTCACTACACTGCTCAGGTGTATCAATGGTGCGACATTCTATCTCAAAAGTTTCTTCTATATAATCGTGAACGTCCAAGTTAGCCATTATCAAGGATTAATAATTGTTTTAAAAGTCTGTATTTCATTATGAAAGTTGTCGCACCATTGAACAGTGATATGAGTATTTTCTTCCAGTATCCGCAAAACAGCTCTCTGAATTGAGAGTGTGGTAGAGTAAAGTGTGGATGTGTGTGTGTGAGTTTAATGTGAGGTCTGTTTGTGTAGAGAAAAGTTATAATGTGTTTGTGAACACCAGGGTATTGTTCTACCTTCGTTTTAGTTATATACCTAAGACGCTTTATGTTGGTTAATAAAGTAGTTAAATTCCAGATCAATTTTACAATTATCAAGATACCATTTACAATAAATAATAACAGAATACGAAATACATGCAAAAATAATAAATTGAATTCAGATATGATTATAGTTAATGATACAATTATTTTCTTTTTGTTACTAGGTTCTGTTGGTTTAGAGTCTGCGAATCCTAATATCCTACTCCTACTGAACATGCATCGCACCGGTGTCACCGCTGAATTTTTTTTGTGGTTCTCGCAGTCACGAGTAGGTAGAACGCGGTCCAGGTCAGATAAATTATTGATAGGAGATGCTGGTTTTCCTTCTTCTTTACGCAGGTGAACCTTTCCGTTGCTGACCCAGCAGAAGCGAAATCCGGAATCTTTCGCTCGCAGTCTGGCTTCTCGAAATAACAATCTATTAGCCTTCGAGAGATGTTCGTTTATATATAGATTGCGAACCGGGCCTGCCAGGCCTAAATCAGTTGATGTGAAACCACGTCGACGGGATTTAACCGCTTTTAGAATTTCGTCTCTTTTGGCCTTTCTACACAGCTTGACGATGATCGGTCTAGGATAAGTATCCTTGCCGTTGTTTCTGGGGTTTTTTGAGCCTGTCCTGCTAACGCAATCCACTTCGTTCTCCTGTAAGTTGACTCCCATTTTCGAAGCCGCGACCAGTGCGATGTGCTCAAGATTTTCGTTAGGTGTCTCAGCAACGCCGATAATTTCCAGTTCCTTATTCAAAGCTGTTTGCGCCTGATGATTAACTTGATCTTTTAACTGGTGAACTTCATTCCGTAGTGATGAAATAATTGTATCCCTTTCTTCAAGTGCTAGGATTCTTGAATCGAAGCTGTCCAACCTAGTATTACACGACGCTATTCCCTCGGTGAGTATCTTAAGAGACGATTTTATCTCAGCCATATCCAGTCTTAGTAAGCGCAGCTCTGTGGCGATATCGGGTTCAGTATCACCGTCCCTTACTCTCGCTGTGTCTGGTGAACTAATAGCGGGTCGCTTGTGCGCTCGCAATCCCGTAGCATTCGGTGTCGGGCTGTCGAGGCGGTCGCGTTCGAGCGCTGGTATATTTTGGTTGCAATTTCTTGGTTCACCGGCACGGCAAGTCGGGCATTTCCATTCTTTTATTTTAGTAGCTTCCAAAGATGGTGTATTAACGCAGATTGGATGGTACGCAGCTTTACAGCTTCCGCATTTTATGAAGCTTGTAGAAGTAATTAATTGTTTGCACGCCGCGCAAATAACTTCCTTTTTATTGCAATTGCTAGTGCTTAGATATTTATCCATACGGACGGCGCGGCGCGGCAGCGTAGCCGCGTGACTCAGCGACAGCGAAGCGAGAACAAAAGGCAGGTGTGGGAGCGGTGCAGCTAGCGGTTAAGCCGGCTGTGCGAGCGAGTAGGCTGTATGTGACTCACCGTGCGCCAGAGTCCACAGGTTGCTAACGGCTAATTCACTCAGCTGACTTTTGTTTATGTTGATCAAATAAAATGTGTCGTATTAGCTGTTATCTTCCAGTTATGGTATTTGAATATAGTGTACCTTGTGCTTTTAGCTGTTATCTCTGCACTGGTGTAACTTTCACGTCGGTATTTACACTTTTAACTGTTGTTTGTGATTTTTTAAACGGAGTGATACGAAAGTGTGTGCGAGTGCCAGCGCTACCCGACACGATCCATCATTTGTATTTATGGTAGTTTTTATTTTACCCGACGGTAATTTGAGTACTGTTGATTCGATCGTCATGAATTTTTGCAGGCAAGCAGTTCATTTTAATTACATTTTTTATTTCAGCGATAGATTTTTTTTAGAAGCGATGACAACCTAGTTGGAGAAGGCCTGCCTCTCAAGCAAGAGGGAGCGGGTTCAAACCCAGACGACGGCACGCACCAATTTGTTCATTGTGTGAACATATGTGCGTATTGTATGTCATCTGCTACATGACTGGAGCCCGGTGTATGGCGACAGGATCGCCCCCTGTCACATTCGGGACTGAATATCCTCCGGCGAAGTGTGGGTGTTGTATTACACCTCTGCCAGCCCCCTCGGGGGGAAGGCGTGACGATATGTATGTTTTTAATTCCAAATATGAGTAAAATCGGTCCAGGGGTTGTAGAGATAAGGACGCCGCAAGATCTCAGATCAAGGTGCACTACTGGTTTAAATAGTGGTGTGAGGTATTTTCGAAGTGATGATACTCGTAGCCTAGTTCGGGAAGGCCCGCCTCTCAAGCCAGAGGGGTTCAAACCCAGACGACGGGCACCAATTTGTTCAGTGAACATATGTGCGTATTGTACATCATCTGCTACGTAACTGGAGCCCGGTGTATGGCGACGCCTCGCCCCCTGTCACATTTGGGACTGAATATCATCCGGCGAAGTGTTCACCTCTAAAGTATGCTCTACCAAACAAACAAAAAAACTTTAATTTCGATTCATATTTGGCGGAGTAATCGCAGTAATCGCGTAACATACCTACAAAAAAAAGTACAGACAAATTGATAACCTCCTTTTTTTTAAGTCGGTTAAAAATCAGCATTATCCTAACTTTTGAAAAAATATATAACTGGCATAAATTAAAAAAAATCACGACACCGATTTTACCACTCCCGACTAATTCACCTTTCAAATAAAAAAAACAAAATAAAAAAAAAAAACAAAAATATGACCATTCAATTGTAACTATCCACCTACTATTTCCTGATTTTTGCACGCTCCTTAGGGGTTGAATATAGTGAGACTCTTATTTATCACCAACTATCCTGTATGTACCTATATTTCTGCATTATATTATATTATATTATATTATATTATATTATATTATATTATATTATATTATATTATATTATATTATATTATATTATATTATATTATATTATATTATATTATATTATATTATATTATATTATATTATGAAATGGCTAAATGTGAGAAGTGTAACCCATCATTATTTACTACTTTTGATAGCTGCAACAAACGAACAGACACTCATATAAAACTCAACATGCCCAGTGTAAGATTGGAATTATTCAGGAACAACTGCATTTACATGGCACCTCTCATTTATAATTCCCTTCCAAACAGAATAGTAGATTTGCCTTTTGATAAATTTAGTACGGAGTTGAAAAAGTGGCTAGTGAGCGAAAGTTTTTACACGACAAAAGAATTCTTGGACAAAGCATCGTGTCGCTACCATATTTATCACGATAAATATTAAGTTTTGTTTGCAAACATTCTCATTATTTCATTTTTTTATAAGTTTTTAAATATGTTTCTATTTGACATTTTATTTAATTTCATAACATTTTATTGACATAATTAATTTGCACACCTAATGTGAGGTAGTTATTGGCTATTCAAACCTAAATTAAGATCATTGTAACCGATTGACGAGCAAATAAAGAAATTGAATTGAATTGAGTAAGAATTGCAAATAAATAAATTTGAATTTGAATCAAAATCGGTTAATCCGTTCGGGAGATAGGTACGATACCACAGACAGACAGACAGACACACACACACACACACACACAAACGTCAAACTTATAACACCCCGTCGGTTTTTGCGTCGAGGGTCAAAAACGCGTTCTGTTCAGATTTCTTGAAACTTATAAAATGTCACTTGGATCACTTAGCTTCTTCACTAATTACTTATATCGTTTAGTAAGTACTAGATTCTTCAGCTTAAGCCACAAATACCACTCTCGGTCTTACACAACATCCCATATATGTAAGTCCTAATTCCTAAATACCTATTCAAGCTAGAGTTACCTATTCAGGTAGTCCATTGTAGTCCGTTTTAGAACGTTAGCAACTTGTGAAGATATCTTACTTGCAACGTTGTTAGCGATAATAGGGATTATTTATAACTTAATCTGCGTATTATGTATTTGTGTATTTGGAAATAGCAGGGAATGAAGAGATTTGGAATCTAACAATCTATAATCTGGGCCAATTCAATGCTAGAGTGAATGGGTATCTTCTATCTGCGTGCTTCATCTTCGACCACATCGTCGCTTAGCAACAGGCGAGTTGGTGGTCAAACGTGGAACTATTCGTGATAAAAAAAAAAGTAATCTTAATTCATTCATTTATCATTAAAGATATATACCTAAAGAGATAAACAAATAAGAGATTTATAATAGACTAGCTGCGCCCTGCGGTTTCACCCGCGATTAAAAAGTATCCTATGTGTTATTCTAGACTACAATCTATCTCTGTGCCAATTTTCATCCAGATCTGTTCAGCCGTTCTGGCGTGAAAGAGTAACAAACATCCATCCATCCATCCATCCATACATACTAACTTTCGCGTTTATAACATTAGTAGGATATACAGCGTTATAGGTACCTAATCAAAAATCTCTTAAGGGTTCATTGTACTCATCAATACGAACAACTTCTACTATGAAGCCAATCCTGTAATCGCGAAAAAGAAACAGCTGTTCCATACAAAAAGTTCAATCACCTGAGACAAAATGTATGGAACAGCTGATTTTTTTTTCGCGATTTCGGAGTTCGCCCCATAGTAAAAGTTGTTCATATTCATGAGTACAATGTACAATATAACCTTGTACATATAATAGACTAGCTTCTGCCCGCGGCTTCGCCCGCGTGGCTTACAGGAAATGAATGACTATTATGAATGAATATTATAAGCGGTCACGCTCGCTCTCAATTAAATACACAAACTGACAATATCCCAAACAGAGCAATAAGAACGAAGTTCTTTAGTTAACTAAACTATCTCTGGAATGAGAGTAGTAGTAGTAGTAGTATGGTATCAACAGAACTTAAACCTTGTGTGAAAAGATAAAATTAGGAGACAACCAAAATTAGATAATTGATAGTAAATATTGTTTACAACGAAAACATACCTCAGTATTTCTTTGTAAACCATATTTTTTGTTTTTTAGAAACACCAGGCTGCTTCGTAAGCTTACACTGGAGCAGGCCACGTATAACTAACCGTGTGAAAAGCATTGCAGTAAATTATGAGTTTCGCTTGATATTTTGCTTTGCATGATATTTGCTTTGTCTATCCATTGAATAAATCAGTCAAAAGTGACCCCTTAAAATGCGGATATTTTTCATAGCTCTATTTTCGCTTGAGAACATTTTTTTAAAAAACGGGGATATTGTTAATTTAAATTAAAAATAGGTTCGGAGATATTGTTAATTTAATTGTACATGCTAATCTGACAAATGGTTTTCAAGAAATTTGAGAAGCGCGTTTGCATGGAAATTTCAGAGCGTCGCGGGACTCTTAAACACATAGGGTACTTTTTAACCGCGGGTAAAGCCGCGGGGTGCAACTAGTCTCTTTATAATATTAGTATGGATTGGACACACCCTACTACTAAAGATTCTACTCCTATTAACTATCAAAAGGATGTACCTGTCAATTCTCTTACACGATAAGTCCACGATATTGGTATCTGCAAAGATCTCAACAAACTGCCTAGGTGGCTCAGTTGGTAGTGAACCTGCCTTCAGAGCGTGGGGGCGTGAGTTCGATTCCCACCTAGGGCAAACATTCATTTTATTTTATTTTTTATTTTATTTGGTTAAGGTACAGTCACAGACAAAAAGTTAATTAAATACATCAAAAATACACATCAAAAGGAAACTCTTTAAACTTAAAGTCCACTTACGACTATACACAACTTACAATTTAAAACTTGACACATTCAAATAAAAATACATTAAAATGGATTATAAAATTTACAAAATGTGATGAACATTAGTGTTTGTTCTATGTCTGGGTGTTAATAGCTATTTAAGTATGTATCTATTTAAAAATATCTAAGTATGTAAGTCAGTATCAGGCAGCCATAGTACAAGCTTTGCTTTGTTTGGTGTCAGGCGACCGTCTGGAAGTGTCCCGAATTTATTTATTTATTTATTTAAAAAAACTCGACAATAAAATGTAGTTTTATTGTCGAGTTTTTTTTTTCACTGACTAAATAGTGTTGCCTTCACTAAGCGAAGCATTAATCCTTTCATTTTGTAATTTGTATGTTTTTTTTTTGTATGTCATCTGCTACATGACTGGAGCGCGGTGTAAGGCGACAGGCTCGCCCCCTGTCACATTTGGGACTGAATATCGTCTTGCGAAGTGTGGGTATTGTATTACGCCTCTGCCAGCTCACTCGGAGGAAAGGCGTGACGATATGTTATGTTAATTTCTAAGTTCTAAGAAAAAACAGACAATGAGTTATCGAGTTTTCATTGTAGGCGAACTACTAGCTAGTTATCTGAGTTGCTCATTAGAAATTGTACCTAGGTCTATGTATTGTATCCTTACGATGAAATATTTAAGTCTACGGTTATTAGGATGTTAATTAGTGTCAATTAAGCTAAATCTTGCAATATTGTATTAGCGAGCAGCTTGTAACGGGGATCGGTGTTATCAGAGATTTGAGATAAGCATTAACAGGTATCTATGTATCTAACCATAGATCTAACTAACGAACTAAGTACATTATAGTATAGCTCGCGAATGCCCCTCAGTTTCTTGCCTGTTCTTCTGAGTAGAGGCTCTTTATCCGAACAAGGTAGTCGAGTCTATTTAAATAACTTTGACGTTCATAAGTGTATCTTTGATACCTAAATTGAATAAAAACATTTTGACTTTGACTTTAAATTATCAGGACCTCGATTCTAATACGAAATTGTCAATAATTTGTCTATTTTTGTCAATTCCGGCATACAAAAAGTGTCAATTTGAGGCAATTCTTCAACAATTTAAGAACAATTGGTTGGTAGAATTGGAGAGAAAATATTTAGTCCAGTCGGGATAAAAGAAATAAAGAAAAGAAAGAAATGAAAGTTTATTGATGGCAACAAACGTTACATATCATTAAATTAACAAATGAAGCTTATTCCTTAAATGTTTAAATCAATTTTGAGAAGCATTACTATCCAAACTAGGAATTAACCTGTGTTTTGGAATAGCAATACCACCGGGCGAAAAGAAACAAATCATAAAGTTATATACAAAAAGTAGGTTACAACTTTGCTAATCTATCTATCAAACAATTTGGCAATTTAGTGGTACCTATACCTAAATAAATATTTAAATAGAAAAAAATTAAGGGACGCGATCATTTAAGTTAATTTTTTTTCGTTTTTCTGAAATAACTCGTTAATTTGCAACTTAAGAGCAAAAATGGTGGTATCTAAAGTTGTTGGAAATTTAATTTCCCTTAACTTTAGTCATGGTCATTTTTACGCTAGGATCAATATTTGCAGAGTTATACTATCGAGCTTAGTTTGGGGCTCACCGTCACAGCAGTTCCGTGTCTTACACAGTCACTATAGTTTTGTTGTCCCATGTACTTGTACATTGTACTTTTTGCATTTAAGTTCCTGTGTAAGTGTCTTTCGTTAGTAAAATTATCTTTATCTTTATATTTAAGTTTATCAAAAGCCGATTGGGTTCTCGTACCGTTTTAAAGCATAAATGTGTTTATTTTACATTTGCTACTCCCATTTCACCACTATTTTGAAAAAAAAAACAAAAACTGAATACTTGGACAAAAGAAGTCCATATAATTATCGAACCTGCTCACAAAATTTCACGAGAATCGTTTGAGAAATGCGACCTGCAGATAAGAACAGCCGGACATCAGCCGGATAGACATACGAAAGCATTTTGCCCAAGCTGAAATGGAGAAGCCAAGCGAGCGCGAGACGCTCGCTCAATTTTTTTTCCACTGGCTGACTCGATCAGTAAAATTTAGTAAGTATAAATTAAAAAAAAAAACCGCGAAAGAACACTTCCGGAATTCACCATTCAAACAAAAAAAAATTTAATAAAATTAACCAAAATCGGTTCACCCGTTCGGAAGCTACGATACCACATACAGACAAACACACACACACACACACACACGTCAAACTTATCACACCTTGTCGTTTTCGCGTTGGGGGTTAAAAATAGCATCGCGAATGTTTTCAAGATTTTAATTTCGATATCTCTTAATTCGACGGATGGAGGAGGTCTATACCCGAGACGGAGGAGGCCTACACCCGAGAAGGAGATCCAATCAAGGAAAATTATTAATTTGTTATTCTTCTTAGTGTTTGCGTGTTCTTATCTAAAGTGTATCTATTCGTGAGAACCTATTATTGGCTATCCATAGTTCATTTTATTGTATAATTTTAATTTAAGTAGCTGTTGGTTCTCCTATAAATAAATAATCTATATAATAAAAGTGAAAAATCAGAACGAGATAAAAACGCAAGACGGAGCGAGATGGCGCTCTACAAAACTTCCATAGCACGTTTCTCCTAAACGGCTACCTGTTTCTCGGTAATTAGCATGTAATTCGATTCCTTGACCTCGGGAATAGTGACAAACTTAATATTTATGGTTTTGGATGTGTAGTTTTTGTATAATAAGTAAGATAAAATCGCAAGTTCAAATTTCGAGCCAATATAGATTATATTAGAGAGCCAATAGAATAGCCGGCTTGCTCGAGGTCGGGGTCGGGGTCGCGTTCAGAGGATAGGCTCTCAGCGCACCCCGTGTGCAACTCTGCCGTTCAAAACATAAGTGTAAAAATTACTAAATTACGTTGAATAAATTTAAACTGTATTACAACTGAAAAAAACATATTTTCAAGCAAAGTTATATAACAACTTAGTCGTTTCGTAAGGCGAGTGAAACAACGGAGCCGTTAGAAAACAACGGAGAAACAGGTTTCTATCCTTTGCATAAAACACACCCCCGTCTAGAACGTCTATGTCAGTGTTGCACGTTATTGCTCTATCTGGCTCAAAATGGGAAAATGTTATGCAAATTTACAAAAAAAGTCGCATCTTAGTGGATTTATTTAAGCCAGTGGCATGTCAAGTATTTTGATAGTCATAATCAAAGTTAAGTAAGTATTGTATTCAGAGTCAAGTCGAAGTCATGGTCTTGCAAAGAGATACAATTTTAAGTAGAATAATCGGTTTGAGATGCTGAAATATTAGTTTGAGAATATTAAATTACTTAGGAAAACAATAACTTCTTTTTTGTACAGGTGTTTGTTTCATCAAACAGTGTACTTTTCTCGTTAAATATAGTGATTAAAATATTAAACTCGTGCGAACAGAATAAATAAATAAAATTATGAAATCAGTGATATTTTAAAATTGTAAAAATGCATGTGAATTTTTAATTATTATTTTTTATAACCTGAATGTAATATTTAGTTAGATGGTAAATAAATCCTACTAATATTATAAAAGCGAACGTTTGTAAGAATGGATGGATGAATGGATGGATGTCTGTTACTCTATCACGCCGGAACGGCTGAACAGATCTGGATGAAATTTGGCACAGAGATAGATTATAGTCTAGAATAGCACATAGGATATTTTTAACCGCGGGGCGCAGCTAGTGGGTTAAGAAATGGAATATAAACTGAGTGCTTAGTGTGAGTTTTTCTTACTTTATCGATCGCGTAAAAGTAACTCTAATTTGTATGAAAATTAAAAAGCGCCACCTAGTGGGAGTAATGAGAAACCGCAATCGTGAGTGCGAGTTTTTTGTTTACTGCCAACATTGACATGAAAAATTTACTTTTTCACGGTGAAAATACGCGAATCGAGTGACAAGCTCGATTGGCGCTCACACTCGCTCGTTTTCGATTGTCGATCCGTGTGACGTAAACTCGTTTACGATGTAGTAAAGTTTTTCGATTTACTTTGAGCAACTCACACTAAGCACTCTGTTATTATTAATTCGACGGAAGTTTTTTTTTGACAATTTTGTAGGTCATATTGCATCTACACTTTTCAAGATTCTCCCTCATCTCGAACCCAACGAACTCTCGAGTTCAACTAAATACCAAGGTTTAACCGAAAAAAAAATCTTAACCTAATTCCTTATTATAATTTTAACGTTTATTCGCGCTGTAAACATACGCCCTGCAGTATTAAAGCGCTAATTACGATTGCATTTCGTCTTTTATTGGATGTAAGCGGTGATTACGCGGAGGGTAATCGAGACTGTGTCCGCTTTTGCACAGAATAGTACAGATGTACACATCATCTGATATGTACATCTGTGATGATCTATAGCTCAGATCAACCTAGAGAATAAGATGGCGCACGGCGTTTGATTTAGGTGAAGCCAAAAGCCATCCAAAAACTACGCTACTGTCAGCATATGTACACAATACACACATTGTCTAAACAAAACTACGCTACTCGCTTGGTCATTCTTACCTCGACATTATAAGCATTGGTTTATGGTATAATTTCGTGTGCATAAATTTGCATAGTACTTTATAAAAGTGTGGACTACATTTCGAGGTTCTTTTTAAAAACTGTTCAGTTTTTTTACAAGTCAATTTTGAAAAAGCCGTAACATGATACTCTTACAAATATGTGCAGTTTTAGAATATTAAATCTACTAAGGTTGTATATTGGAACGGAAGTAGAGTTTGGGAATGAACATTAGTTTTCGTGCAATTGTAAATTTTTTTCAAGACAACATTAAAAAAAATAGGTTCCTGTGCGCGGATGAAAACGCGGGTGGTAACATTTTAGTTACAATATATTTTCATTTTCTAAAAACATATCGTCATGCCTTTCCCCCGAAAGGGCTGGCAGAGGTGTAATACAACACCTACACTTCGCCGCACGATATTCAGTTCCAAATGTGACAGGGGGCGACCCTGTCGCCATACACCGGACTCCAGTCATGTAGCAGATGACATACAATACGCACATATGCTCACACAATGAACAAATAGGTGCGTGCCGTTGGCTGAGTTCGAACCCGCTCTCCCTAGCCTGAGAGGCGGGCCTTCACCCAACTAGGCTGCCATCTTCGTAATTTCATTTTCTAAAATGTAGAAAATGTGAAAACGAGATAGCACGTGAGCGAATCTGGTTTCTGCACAAAATGCACTTGTTTTCGTTCAGTTTTCCATCTGCCTCTCTCTAGTCTGTAGCCTGGAGGCATCCGTACTAAGATTTTATTAGTAGTTAATTATAATTAATATGTAAATTTAAGTATTTAGTCGCGCTTACTTAATGGCTTAGCTTTTACTTACTGAATTACTTGGGCAATAAAATGGTGCTATTAGGAAAGGGCAATTGTCAATTTTTGACACTAGGTGCAGGCGCTAAGGGCACCAGTTACCAGGATTATCAGTTTAGCACTGGACCACCTCGCAGTGATATAACATAACATATCGTCAAGTCTTTCTCTGGGCGCTGGCAGAAATGTATTACAACACCTATACTTCGCCGGGAGATACCAGTAAGAGACACCCTCTTATGGTTTAAATTCCGCCAAAACGCACTAAGCGTTTCAAGTCAACTTTTCTTGTAAGAACTGCAGAGGTGTGGAACTCGTTGCCTGCGTCTGTCTTTCCACCTAAATACAATCCGGGGGTGTTCAAGAGTAAAGTGAATAGGTATCTCCTAGGCAAGCGTGTTAAGTAGCAGATAACATTAAATACGCACATATATTCACACAATGAACAAATTGGTGCGTGCCTTTATCTGGGATCGAATCCGCTCTCTGGCTTGAGAGGCGAGCCTTGCCCGACTAGGCTATCATCGCAAATGTATAAATGAAAAATGAACTCAATGTTTTGTAAAATAAAGTCTTTTACAGCGATTCGCGGAGCTGCCAGCAGCGCTACGGGTAGCCCGCACGCGGGCCGCTCTAAAAAACACGATCTCAAAAGAACTTTATGTCACAAAGCGTTAAGTTCATTTTTAATTAATACTATTACGAGGCGATCGCTGAGTTTGCAAGTTTATAGAGACCCTTAGGCTCCGTATCCACTGGAGATGTGCAAGGAAGATGAAGATGAGCAATGCGATAAGAAAAAACCCACCAATAGGATCATATCACTGTGTAAATGAAGCGATCCTATTGGTGGTATTACCCTCGCGTGCCGCTCATTTTCCTTGCCATCTCTGGTGGACACGAAGCCTTATATTAGAAAAAAAAACTGCCCACGTCTGTAGGACTTAACTTAATTCCTAGTTTACATGAACTTAGGTATAACTAGTGTACTAGTGTATATTAAATGCTTAGTGCATTGTCAAAAAAAGTGATGATTACCTAGTTAGAACTCTCTGGCTTGCGGCGAGCAGCCTCAAAAGCCAGAGGGAGCGGATTCGATTCCAGCCAAAGGCACGCACCAATTTGTTTTTGTGTGAACATATGTGCGTATTGTATGTCATATGTTACATGACTGGAGCCATGTATGGCGATGAGCTTGCCTTTTGTCACATTTGAGACTGAATTTCGTCCGGCGAAGTGTGGGTGTTGTACACCTCTGAATGGTATAATACAAAGTCGCTTTTCGCGTCTGTCTGTTTGTCTGTTCATCCGCTAACTAGTCCTAACCATGCAACGGATTTTGATGCAGTTGTCACCATCAGTTAGATAGATTTTCCTGGAAGGTTTATTTTAGTGTGAAACCGGGGCGAGTCGCTAGTTAGCTATTCCATAACTTGTGCCCGCTCGATGTATGGCGACAGATGGCGAAAGATTTTGACTTTGACTTTGACAGGCTTGCCCCACTTTTGGCACTATACTGAATATCGTTCAGAGTATACAACGCGTTGTTTTGCATTCCCGCGGAATGTGTAGAGGTAGTTATTCTCCACTAGCAGAGCACGAATAAACTATGGAGCAACTTTGAAATCGAAATAAAAAACTAGCTGTTCCATACATTTTGTCGACGATCAACGAAATTTTTATGTGAAATAGCTGTTTTTCTCGATTTTAAGGTTGCTCCATTGTTTGTTCGTGCTCGGCTTGTGGAGATTAACTACCTCTACAAATTCCGCGGTAATGCAAAATAACGCGTTGCATACTCTGGACGATATTATGTATTCAGTTCCAAATATGGCAGGAGACGAGCCTGTCGCCATTCACCGAGCGGGCACAAGACGAAACCTCGTCAGACTCGTCAGAATGGCGTGCTGATATGTAGTACATTGTCAGTTGTACTAACAAGGTAATTGTGTGGGCACCTCAGATCAATCTAGAGGAAAAGATGGAACACTGCATTATATCTCGCTAAAGCCACTTCTTTTTCTATGTGTTCGTGGTAATGTTGCCATGAAAAACATTTACAATTGCACGAAAACTAATAACAATTCCCAAACTCTACGTTAGGCATTTCCGTTACAATATACAACCTTAGGAGATTTAATATTTTAAAACTGCACATATTTGTAAGAGTTTAATGTTACGGCTTTTTCAAAGTTGACTTGTAAAAAAACTGCACAGTTTTTAAAAATAACCTCAAAATGTAGTCCTGGCCACACTTTTATAATGCACTATGTATATTTAAGTACACGAAATTATACCTTATACCAATGTAAATAATGTCGAGGTAAGAATGACTAAGCGAGTAGCGTAGTGTTTTGCGTCAATGTGTGAGTGTTGTGTACCTATACGACAGTAGTGTAGTTTTTGGATGTTTTTTGGCTTCACTTAGATCATACGCCGTGCGCCATCTTATTCTCTAGGTTGATCTGTGGTGGGCACACAATTACTCCATTAGTGGGAGTAACGGTGTAAGTGTGTGAGGAGAGCTCGAGCAGAACATCAAGTGATAACTGGGCCCGTATCGTGAATGTGTAGTTCTAAATATGTCACTAGTTCTAAGCCAAAGATTGTAAGTCATTTTTAGGCAACTGCGTTCGTTTTTATAATAACAAAAAAAAACCCGAAAAATAAAACAGGGCTCACTGAAGGAAAATTAAAATCCCATCTTAAAACTACATTAAGGAAAAGAGGATATTATAAAATTAACAATTGTTTAGAAGACAAAGATGTCTGGAGGCTTGCACTTCCGCCAAGTAGCCACTAGTACAATAGATATTACCTAGTTGTGAGCAAAAATTTGTAATGCCTCTCGGTTTCTTACCTGTTCTTCTGAGTAGTGGCTCTTTTTCCGAATAAAACATTTTTATTACAGACTAGCTGCGCCCCGCGGTTTCACCCGCGGTTAAAAAGTATATTTGTGCTATTCTAGACTATAATCTATCTTTGTGCCAAATTTCATCCAGATCTGTTCAGCCGTTCTGGCGTGAAAGAGTAACAAACATCCATCCATCCATCTATTCTTACAAACTTTCGCGTTTATAATATTAGTAGGTGTATCTTCGATACCCAATTGAATAAAGAAATTTGACACAGACTTCCAAAACATTAGTGGAAATCTGTGATATTTGATTTGATTTGTCATATAATTAAGGTGATTGTTAGGTTCAGCTACTGACGCTGCGTCAATGTACCTTATTGCGCGGCGATACGATTCGCGATCGCGCAGCGTCAACGGCTGCACCTAACGCAATCATCGCAATAAGACGACACGCGTACGGGCCTTGATAACGCATGGTTGACGCAGAACACTCAGAACACAGAATAAATAAATAAATAAATAAATTCGGGACATTGTCACACACAGTCGCCTGACCCCAAACTAAGCAAAGCTTGTACTATGGCTGCCAGAGACTGATATACATACTTACTTAGATATTTTTAAATACATACTTAAATAGATATTAACACCCAGACATAGAACAAACGCAAATGTTCATCACATAAATGTTTGTCCTAGGTGGGAATCGAACCCACGCCCCCAAGCTCAGAAGGCAGGTTCACTACCAACTGAGCCACCGAGGCAGTCAAAGCACGTGATAATTGCAATCAAGCTTTCAAAATGAAGCTTAGCAATGGTTGCCAAGGTCATGGGTGACCGTAGGTGGCATTTATAACTAAGAGCTACCGTGGCTCGGATAACACGTTACATTGTAGGCCCCGGTTGTTTGTTCTACGACAACAATCGTCAAGCCATGTCAGAGGCCACCGGGCGGCCTAGAAACTATGATATCAGGCCTAGCCGCTCGGCATATATGAACTTGCTTGCTTGTTACTAAAGCTCGTGATCTTAGAATAACTATAACAAAGTACACTCGCGAAATTTAAGCCGTTAAGTTGGTGCCGGAAACGGCATCGTATGACGCTACGAATACCGTGTGGCGACCGTGTGTGGAAGTGTCCGGAATTTTTTTATTTATTTAATAGCATATCCTTACTTTGAATTAAATGTTGTCCAGATTTTAACAATCAACCCATTACCCAACTTTCAGGGTGAACCATTTTAACTATAACCACATTGTTTGCGTCTGTGTGCATGACAAGGCAAGTAAATACAGCACACATAGCGAATTTGTGGCTCACGTTTTGAGAAGGCGTGGTTAGGAAACCTACCTTCTATAGGTAGTTATTCTAAGCTTCTTAGAATAACTAAGTTCTAAGTTATTCTCCACAAGGGAGTGCCAAATGATCGTATTTATTCGTAAGCCCTATTTTTCATGTCGATGAATTAAGGGTCCGGCGACCACTTTAGACTAACTTCGGATTGGCTAAAGGTTTTCTATTAGCATTTCATCTAGAAGAAGACGACAAGCGAAGAGAGCAAGTCAAGATACTGATGAGCCTCTAAAGTTATGTACTGAGTGAGAAAGTGCAATTTCATTATTTTTTTTATGACTTTTGCACTCCTGAAATAATTCAGAAATAACTTAAAATTTCCCTTGTACTATGCATTTATTTAAAAGTTAATGATGTATGCAATCTCCCTATGTAAAACGATTTTCTATTTGCTTTGTCTTTCTATTAAATAAATCAGTCAAAAGTGACCCCTTTCAAATGCCGTTATTTTTCATAGCTCTATTTGCTCATGAGGAAGTTTTTTTAAAAAAATAAAAACATAGGGGCGTAGATATAATTCATTTAATTGTACATGCAAAATGTAATCTTAATTTGATAAATGGTTTCCAAAAAATTTGACAAGCGCGTTTGTATGGAGAATTAAGAACGTCGCGGAACTCTTAAACGGACTCCTAAAGCGTACATTATTGCTTAAAGACGAGTCGGACCGCTTTTTGTGCATAACGCATCCTTGACGCTCACCGCGCCTTCGGTATTATACACGACTAGTGTTGGAGCCATGAGTTACTATTTACAAGGAATATAATGAAATCGTGTTCATCGTGTTAGATCGAATTCGCAATCGGTCAAGTGACTGAGAAATCGTCAAAATCGCGATCGGTCAAAATGTAATCATAATTATAAATCATTATTATTATTATTTAATCATACCTACAAGTTATTTTGCGTGGGAGTAGTCAGCAGAGAATTCTGATTGGTTGGATAGGGGGCGTCCATTAATTACGTGAGGTGTTCTAGGGGGGAGGGGACCAAGCTAAATCTTTCCAAATCTCACTTAGGGCAATATTCCAATAAAACATGGCCGAATCTGAGACAATAGTATTTGTTGTATTCGTCCGAACTTCCCCAAATAGAAGTTTTGAAGAATCTCGCGTGAGATTAGTAGAGGGGGAGTCGAGGAAAATCTTACGACATCTAATCAAGGGGGGAGTGGGGGGGGGGGTCGAAAAATTCTCAGAAATGCCTCACGTAATTAATGGACGGCCCCATTTAGTCCATTATTCTTTTCCTACACACATCATGGTTTGCAAGTTTAATTTTAAATTGTGTTTGGTGTCAATAAAGAGTTTTATATTATACTAGCTGCGCCCCGCGGTTCACCCGCGGTTGAAAAGTATCCTATGTGCTATTCTAGACTATTAATCCATCTCCGTGCCATTTCATCCAGATCTGTTCAGCCGTTCTGGCGTGAAAGAGTAACAAACATCCATCCATCCATCCATCCATTCTTACAAACTTTCGCGTTTATAATATTAGTAGGAAGTAGGATTGTAATGTTTTAAGGACAGTCAATTAAAAAAATTAAAATTAAATTAAATATAACAATGCAGCCGCGCAGCATGCATTTGTATCGGACAATCAATTCGAGCAGCTACAACGCGCAGAATGGTGTTGGTGCTGCCCCGAAGGCGGCAGAGCATCGAGGCGGCCCGTTTACGGAGTATGGCCTGAAAACCGTCTACCTGTCCGTCCGCAAACATCCCGGACGCACTGCAGCGCCAAGGCAACCCCAACAACATCCTGAACGCGTTGTTATACTGCACACGCAGGGCGTTGATTGCCCGGAGCGTATAATTCGCCCACAGACTGCACGTGTAGAACGACTGACAGTATGCTCGAAACAGCGATATTTTAACTGAGTCTGTACATCGTGCGAATCTGCGCGCCAACATATTGCTTCGGACGGCCAACTAACGAAAACGAAAACTAACGGCCAATGCCATCTAACGTGTTAATATTCCCATTTTTGACCGTGCGCAGCGAGGTCTCAGCGTCTAGTGGGGCATCTCGACAAATGTTCGTTCGACGATATTTTGAGTCTCATTTTTTTTTATATTATAACCTCAGATCAACCTAGAGAATAATATGGCGCACGGCGTATGATTTAGGTGAAGCCAAAAACCATCCAAAAACTACGCTACTGTCGTATATGTACAGAACACGCACACATTGAGGAAAAAAAACTACGCTACTCGCTTGGTCATTCTAACCTCGACATTATGTGCATTGGTTTATGGTATAATTTCGTGTAGGTACATAAATATACATAGTGCATTATAAAAGTGTGGTCAGGACTACATTTTGATATTCTTTTTAAAAGCTGTGCAGTTTTTTTACAAGTCAATTTTGAAAAAGCCGTAACATTAAACTCTTACAAATATGTGCAGTTTTAGAATATTAAATCTACTAAGGTTGTATATTGGAATGGAAACGGCTAACGTAGAGTTTGGGAATTAATATTAGTTTTCGTGCAATTGTAAATGTTTGTGCTAATGTTATAAGTACATATAAAAATAAGAATTTTTGGAGAATTTTTAATTTTTCATATTATTTTATTATATGTGTGAGAGGGTGTGTGTGTGAGAGGGTGTGTGTGTGAGAGGGTGACTGAGAAGACGTGTGGGGTGTATGTGTGTGTGTGTGGGATAGTGGGGGTGAGTGTGTATGAGTGCTTTTGGCTTCATCTCTGTTGCTAACACGTTACCATGTTTTGATAGTTTGTTCTGCTATTCGAGACTTCTGATGGCTATTTCTTGTTTTACGGATGCAAACTTTACATCTTGTAGAATATATTTGTTGCTGATACATTTTGGGATGTTGAACATGGCTCTCATGGTTTTTGTTTAGAATCTTTCCAAGATATCAATGTTGCTGTTGGAGTCTGTGCCCCTGGATTTGAGTATTATTGATCCAATTTTTATGAAATTTTGTATGCAAGTAGTTCATGCAAATACAATTTTCAAGTTCAAATATGATCTACATCGGACCTGAAGTCGTGGGGATATGCGTGGATGCTAGTTAAAATCGAATTGAAGATTTTCTACGTAAAAGTACTTTCATAGTCACCCTACACAAATCGAGCAAGCCAATCACGAATTCGCGCGCTTCAATTAAGTTTTTTATACTGTAGCATGCGCCCGAGATGGTCCAGTAACATCATTTGAATCTGACCTTGGGCGTTTAGCTCAGTTCTACACTCACGCTGGTCTTACGACCGGGCAGTCTTTGGGTGGGTAGCTAGAGCCTTTTAACTGAGCTCTAGAGATTAGGAGATGGTCAAATAATGTCATAACACTGCGAATGAGACTGACGAATGTGACTGACTGTTGCCTGACTGGTGGCTGATTCATGGCTACATTGGCTACATAATCTATCTGTCGCAACCAACTTGCTTTTTCCAATAATCACCCGTTTTAGTCAAAACGTCATCCTATACAACTAGTATGAAGTTTAATGTATCGTATGGATACGATACCGCCAACTCGCCTAGTTGTACAGGATGACGTTTTGACAAACGGATATCTCAAGAGTTTAACACATGCATGTAGTAGAATTAGAACTGACCCCAAACTAAGCAAAGCTTGTACTTTTGCTGCCAGAGACTGATGTACATACTTAGATATTTTTAAATACATACTTAAATAGATATTAACACCCAGACATAGAACAAACACAAATGTTCATCACATACATGTTTGCCCTAAATGGGAATCAAACCC
The DNA here is from genome assembly GCA_911728515.1 of Peribatodes rhomboidaria. Lineage (NCBI taxonomy): Eukaryota > Metazoa > Arthropoda > Insecta > Lepidoptera > Geometridae > Peribatodes > Peribatodes rhomboidaria. Next base: position 8,221,038 of record OU452195.1, on the reverse strand, counting down.
ACGCCCCCAAGCTCAGAAGGCAGGTTCACTACCACCTTAGCCATCGAGGCAGTCAACCTACTCCCAGTCCTACTCTTTAGAAACGCAAGTAAACTTCTAAATAAAAAGTCAGTACAGCTGATTAATTACGAACATTAATCAACTGCTTTGATTCCTTGATTAGCACTTAGCGGCGAGCACGCGACTCTTGCGCAGATCTCTGTAAAAAAATCGAGTCATGGACTACTTTGCGCTGTGCTGTGCTCGTGTCACCAGTGGCGGATTCAGGGAGGCATGGGGCTTTGCGCGTCGCGCGACTCGAGAAAAACCGGCCAAATGCGAGCCGGACTGACTAAGCGAGTACGGTAACACGGTACGGTACGGTAAAAAGCAACAATATCTTATCTATGTTTTGCATACCTTAAGGTGCTCCTAGACAGGAATATTTTAACTGCAATACTGGCCCAGCAATATTGCGACAATATTTGATTGTGACCCGGACATAAAGTCATACATTTCTAGAATGGCTGATGATGGCCGGGCTACAGTCAGCGATATTGCCAGTATTGCAATAATAAAATGGCTCATCTAGGAGCACCCTTAGATCTAGGTAATATTAAATAAATAATATTCGGGACACTACACACACGATCGTCTGACCCCAAACTAAGCAAAGCTTGTACTATGACGGCCAGAGACTGAAATCCAAACAATTTTTTTTTTTTAAATACATACACTTAAATAGATAATTAACACCCAGACATAGAACAAACACAAATATTCATCATATGAATGTTTGGCCTATGTGTGAATCAAACCCACACCCCCAAGCTCAGAAGGCAGGTTCACTACCGACTGAGCCCCAAGGCTGTCCTATTGAGCCAACGAGGCAGTCATACAAACAAATAACATATTAACAAACAAATTCCAGATTATTGATAAGTCTGAACTGGGAAGGCGACGCCGCGTGGACGGCGATCACAAGCCGCAAGGACTATCTCATGAGTCTACTCACTAAAGTCAAGGACCATTTCAAGCAGAAGGAAGAACAAGAAAACAATGAAAAAGGTAATTTCTGTGACTGCCGCTGGCCTGTAACAGGTATACTACGCGCATGCGTTCGAGTGCCACGCAAACATTCTCGCTCTGACTCTTTCTATTCCCCCTCCCCAGGAGCGTTAAACGTTTAACGCAACCTTGTTGGAAGTCGCATTAGAAGTTTCACTTCCATAATAATGAATGTTCTAAAGCCGGCGCCGCCCGTTGTTATAAATGTTGCTATGTAATTTGTTATTTAATAGGGTTTTCACCTCATAAGCTCGAAAAAGGTTCTGTTTATCATTCGAAATACAAGTGCAAAAGTGCAATTCATTTGCTAGCGTGGAAAGGAGTTTTTAAAATTCGAACCTTAGAATAATCGGACTGGCCATAATAATTCAACTCTAAGTACGGAAAAGGACATAGGGTACTTATTATTCCGCGGGGCGCAACTAAAAAATTAAAAACGATAAAATACACGTCTCTTGTATGGGAGCCCACTAAACTGGAACCAGTGGCCCTATTCGGAGATTTGATATTTTCATCTCACTTTTCTTCGTCCTTGTTGCTCTCGCTTAAAACGTCATAGCTGTGAGAGTGACCAAGATAAAATCTCATCTCATCTCACGCGCAGGTATAGCCCTCCAGATCCGTTATAGTCGTTCTGAAGTGATTGGCTATGCCCGGCGGTGTAATGTTTCCTGCAGTTTAAAAGGATTAGCCTAATGTGCTATTCTAGACTATTTACAGGGTTATTTGTACCTAATCAAAAACCTCTTAAGGGTTCATTGTACTCATCAGTACGAACTACTTTTACTATGAAGCCAATCCTGTAATCGCGAAAAAAAAAATGTTCCATACAAAAAGTTCAATTACCTGAGACAAAATATACGGAACAGCTGAATTTTTTTTCGCGATTTCGGAGTTCGCCCCATAGTAAAAGTTGTTCATATTGATGACTACAATCAACCCTTAAGAGGTTTCTGGTAAGTTACAAATAACCATGTATAAGCTATCCCTGTGCCAAATTTCATCCAGATCCGTTTAGCCGTTCTGGAGTGATTGAGTGACACATATCAATCCATCCATCCATACATCCAAACTTTACTTCTGCATTACCGAGCGAAGCGTCTATGCTTCAGCTTTGACATAAATACTTCCGTATGTCTAAACTCTGAATGGATTTCTGTCCGGATCTCTGTCTTCCTCTACAGTACGCATTTCTTAAGAGTCCGGCGACCACTTTAAACTAACTTTTTCGTCTAGAAGACTACGAGCGAAGAGAGCAAGTAATGATACTGACGAGCCTCTAAAGTTATCTACAGAGTGACAAAGTGCAATTTCAATTTTTTATGACTTTTGAACTTCTGTTATCATTCTTAAATAAATAAGAATTTCCCTTGTATTATAGATTCATTTAAAAGCTAATGATGTAGACAAGCTCCCTACGTAAAGGGATTTTTGATTTGCTTTGTCTATCTATTGAATAAATCAGTCAAAAGTGACCCCTCAAGAACATAGGGACGGAGATATACTCGTAGTTCATTTAATTGTACATGCTAAGTTTCATCATAATCTGACAAATGCTTTCCAAAAAATTTGACAAGCGCGTTTCTATGGACATTTCAGAGTGTCGCGGGACCCTTAACCGATCCTCTTGAAATTTTGTCAGTATGTTCAATCCGCAAATTTGAAAAATTCACAAAAACTGACTTCGCAAAAAAATGGTACAACTATCGAACCTGCTCAACATTTCACGAAAATCTGTTCAATAATGCGACTCATAGCGGAGACAGACGCCGGCCGCGAGATCTCCAGCTCACAGCGCCACTGGTAATATTATATATTATATTAACCCATTGTTAAAACTAACTATAAGAAAAGTACCTTTTTTTTTATGGATAATAGGTCGGCGTTTGACCACCAACTCGCCTGATGTTAAGCGACGTTGTGGTCTAAGATGGAGCAGGACGACCTATAAGGTACTTATTCACTCTAGCCTTGAAGTTTTAGAGTGAAGAAGTACAAAGACGGTAGTTGAGTGAGGCGCTACAACTGCACCACTGCTCAGACCCGTCTTCGGAACGTTTCACAGAACTTCTTCATTCATAAATAAATTCTTAACAATAAATGATATCGATGTATTCTCGGACAGTGTGCACGTAATTCGCGCACGTTTAGCCTAAAAATTTTTCGATTCTCAACCTTAACTTTTTTGTATTTACCTACTATACCCAGCACATTGCTGCTGCTATGCTCTATTCCAAGTTCCTATCTATTGGCGGAAATTTTTAATTGGCCTTGTAAACTAGGTACAATATTAATTCTTATTATCAATTGGGTGTAAATTCTTCTGTAAATGTAAAATAAAATAGTGCTATAAATTCTTACATGTAAACTGGAGTAGACATTGAAAGCAGGCCCATAGCTACAGTCTTGTTAATTCTACCTAACACGGCACTACAGAAGATAGAGCATTCGATTCGAATACACTTTCCAATGTGTAACTAAATTGCAGTGCATAAATTTTAGTTGTATTCCGATTGTTTGGTTTGGGCTAAGGCATAAGCGGTAGCGGGTAAAGCTTCCGGTTGAGCGAGCGAAATTGATATCAGAGTCTACCGAGTTCACTCGGCGCGCCGATTGAACTCGGTAGACTCTGAGGTAGGTCGTACTTCTTAATTCAAACTAATACTATTCAAGCTTAAGTTTAAAAACTTCAAAACCCCGAGAAGCTAAGAACACTCCCCACTAATTCACCTTTAAAAAAATATCGGTTCATCCGTTCGGGAGCTACGATGCCACACACACACACAGAGAGAGAGAGAAAGAGACGTCAAACTTATAATCACCCCGTCATTTTGCGTCGGAGTTTAAAAAGCGAGAGTAAGTTTTGTTTTGTTTGTTCATTTGTTTGTATTGTAATAATAGTCATTGTAATACGCTTTCATGCCGACCTCTATCCTAGCGATTTGCGAGCGATTTCAAAGCGAGACAATTGCATCTTGTAAACTCACGGTATTCTATCGCGCGCTCGTTGCGAGCTTGCAGCGCAATCGTGTCGCTTTGAAATCACTCTCAAATCTCAAGTTTGAGAGAGCTCTGACTAAGAGCTCTCTCAAACTACAGATTTGCGAGTGCACCGATACCGATTTTATTGATTTTATTAACCGATCATTGTGAAATTTCGCATTAACATGAATTTTATTATACCATGCGTTGTCAAACTTGTCAGAAGTACAGAAAAGAACATAGAGTCCCTTTTATCCCAAATAAGCTATCGATTCCTGTAGGCCCACGGGTAAAATCGCAAGACGCAGATAGTAAAGAATATTTCTGAAACCATCGGCCTCCTCTCTTCTCTTAGACCAAACACTAAATGTCTTCATCGTGCTGTACAGCCTACAATTTGATGGTAGCCGGATAAATGTCCAGCTCAGCTCGTCATTTCAAGCTATTGACCAAGTTTATTGGTTCAAGCTGGAGCTATTACGCTGGGACATGCTAAACCGAACTTGATAGAGTTATGTCATTATTTAAGGGCTTATTTGATTGTAGAGAAAGTTTTAAAGAAACATTTATCAATACAGACAGACACCGGGTTCTTCTCCATCCCTCTTGAGGGGGAATGAGGTATCGGACTCGAGGTAGTACCTCCTTTCCGGCGCTAGGCTAGGCTAGGCTGGGCGCTGTGGGACACTGCCCCCAAGGAATTTCGTGAGTGCGAGCGCCAGCCCGAGTTGCGCCGGCGACCGCATCGCACTGACGTACGACGAACAATCGTCCGTGGTTGCGGTGGTCGGTGGACCCGTCGGTCGCAGCTAACGGGCGACACCCCACCGATGCACAGTGTTCTCTGTAGAACAAGCCAGGTGGACAAAAATATATTTTCATTGTTTCGGAACCATGAAAATATATTATAATAATATAAAATAAAAAAAATAAAAAATGCATAGTTTTATGTATAAGAAAAAAATATTTTATATTTACAATATTATAAAACAGAAAAAAATACTAAAACAATAATACAATTACCTTAATCTCTACAAATATTACCGCTAATTATATTTACAACCTTACACTATTACATTATTTACAAAAATTACATATACTAACACTAAAAGGTATCTACATTAAAACTAATTGTCAATATCGGAATCATCGGATTCTGTATCGGATGATTCCGATACAAGATAGTCTTCCTGACTTTGCGGAGGTCTTAGTTGCTGTGGAAATCGAGGCTCTATAGTGGGAGCTATAATGAGCTTTAGGACCTCCGCGCACAATTTATTCGACTTTTTTTTTTAAACTTCCCGGAGGCTGTTGATCAGAGGATCAGATGTTATAATCAACATATTGAGCAAATCTCTATTCGTGGCTTGACGCGAGCACTTTCTCGTGTTGTGCTCTCTGAATCTCCGGCAATCTTTATTTCTAGCTTCTTGGGCTTCTTCTGAAAGCTGCCCTATCGGAACTATTGCCGTCTTTATGACTTCCGTACTGTGAATAAGTAATTTATGCACAGTAGCAGGCATGTAATACCACGAGTAAAGACTTAGATAAAGTCTTCTAATTTCGAGACAAAGCTTATTGAATTCAACTAGATTTATATCGAAACCAGAAGACAATGTCCTCAACAGTACATCGAAGTGTTTGATGATTGTAACATCCAACCCTGTGATCTGAGCACTCAGTTCGGGGTTCCCGAAAAAACGTCGAGCCGTGTTTCCATCATTTGAAGAACCAAATCCTGGTTTTGGTTTGTCTACAATTAATCCCATTTCATGCTTGAATCGTTGTTTGATTTCGTCTGACCTTTTTTTCACACTTGCTTTTTCCTCTGTAGTCCTAGCTTGCCATTTCTTAATATCTAACTTATAACTAATGTGTAAAAAGCACTCAAACGAACGAATCCAAGCATGTAATGTTGACAAACCAAAGCCAAAATTATCTTGATTGCTATCAAAATGCCTTCCTTCATCATTCATCATTTTGGGAGTAGCTCCACAAATATAGCATTTCTGCGCTGACTGGGTCTCTGTCAAAGCGTTGCAGACTTTTCCATCGGTCATAGTCAGCAGGAGCTTGTGTTTAACAGAAATTTCAGAAGGACCAAGATCACAAGATGTAGGCTCCAAGTTGTTTATTTGTTCCAAAACTTTATCGGTTTCGATTTTTGTCAACTCTGTAGTTTCTTTGACAAAAATAAATTTAATTGGTCGACATAACATCGTCGATGATGGACGAGGATTTTGCCAGATGATATTGTTAGCTTCGTCGATTAACCTAAGAGGAACAAACGAATAAACAAAAAGGAACTCATCAGTGTCTTCGCTGTTCTCAAATCTCTGTTTGTAAGCACTATGACCGGAACTCCCGTCACAACCCCATTTACTTAAAAGAGTAAATGATGGATTGGGGAGCACACTTGTGACAACTTCTCTCTGAGCTTCTATTAACCGTTCCGCTGTTTTGTTGAGTAAAGCTTGTAACTCAATTTCTGCTCGAGATTGTGTCACAACAATGTGCTCCTCAGAAGGATAACACGCTTTTTTTGATTTAACAATGCAATTATATGATGGAAACACGTGGTGCCCGACTTTCATAGTCCATTTCCTAGTCTGTTTATAGGAGTGAGTGGTCGACTTAGAGTCTATATAGTAGGCTAATGCCTCGTCACTACTTAGTGGTCTATTATTCTGCACAGCACTGGGTTGTTGAAGGCACACACTCGCAGAAGTCGGATTTTCGCCAATGTCCTTTATAACCCTGGCAACGTTTTTGTGTCCAGTAGATCGTGCAGCTACTTCTGCAGCAGTCATCAATTCGCCAACACTCCGCGAGTAAACTAAATCTTCAACTCTACGTTTTTTAGTTTTGAAAGACGAATCTTCGAAGTCTTTTTTGGGTCTTCCGGGTCGAGAGTGGTCAGTGGATGAGGTAGACGGTTGCGGTTGAATTGACCGCACGCAGAACTCTAACTCTTCGCCTTCTAGCCACAACTTATTCTTAATAAGAAAACGCTCCCTTGACTTTCCTGAAGAAACCCATTTGGAAGCGATTTTTGAAGAAATACTGGCTAACTTCATCTTAATGTCTCTTTGACTATCTTCAGAAATTTCAGAAAACTCAAACTTAGACGAAATAAATTCAAATAGACGATCATTTCTTTCGTCTTTTTCGTGTCTAAGCCATTCTTCGAAAAACTCTATTTTATTAATAGAGTGGAGCTTTTCTGCAAAAAAGAGAAAAAAAAATAGTTGTACTCATTTGTGCTACGTAAAATATATGTCACAATAATCTATAGTCATGCAGCTAAAACATATAAAAAAATTAGCCTGGATACAAGAGGATACATGCTTTTCCCATACTCGATAAGTTTGAAATCAAAGAAAAAATATGTTTTTTTTTGTGTTTTCGTTGAGAACCTACTCTAATAATTTTTAAGGCACATTAAAAGATTCTAATAATAAAATATTAATATACATACCTTCAGAATTGAAATCCATCACTAAACTTTCCACAAAATTAAAAACTGCCACAATGAGGTGTTAGTGAAAGTGTCGCTAAAATGCAACTGACCTATATTTTAAATTGCATTTACCTCATTAGCTCACTTTGATAAACAATTACTCATTAGTATGGAATGTTAGACATAAATAGTTCTTGGAATTGGGGGTTTGGGGGTTTTGTTTACAGGTACATAGTACTCATTTCCGGGAATTTGATAACGACTTTTGTCCACCTGGCTTGTTCTACAGCGCACACTGTGCGATGGGATAAATCCACTCCGAACTATGTTGGTATATTCCATCAGAGTAATTATTTGTTACTAAATTTAAATGATGTGAATGAAAAGACTCATGGAAGTAGAAGAAGCGAAAGATGTAGATGTGCGTGCGACGCAAGATAAGACTTGACAAACCACGTGGTTTAACGTGATCAGTAGATGATTTTTAGGTTTAGGCTTGGATTGAAATATTCCTGAAATATTTAAAATATTGAATACATTTTGAAACATTTAAATTATTATGGAAATACTTCCACACAACGCACTCTCGTCAAGTCTCTTCTTCGTCATCAGTCTTTCGTGGCACGCAGTATGCCAGGTTCATTCATTGTATTTAATTTTTGATCAATAATTTTTTGTTATAAATTATTAATTATTTCTTTCGTTTTCAGTTTTTTCGGCGGTTTAATTTTTTGTTAAAAAGTTTAATTTATAATTTTTTGTAGGTAGGTATATAAAATAGACTAACCGGTCTCAACTCGATTAAAATCTGTGATTGTAAATCACCCTATTTTCCCACCCTTAGAGTAGGTTTCCAACTTCGAGGTATACCCTAACCAATAAAAAAAGAAACATCAAAATCGGACTCCTCTGTAAAAAGTTATGCGTGGTCATATGTACCTCCATTACAATCAGTGAGTGAACAATCAATCATCCCCTGTTTTCCTACCCTTAGGGTTAATTTTTTTTCTCCAAATTTATATGGGACCCCCTTCGAAGTATATACGCTTTCCAGTAAAAAAATAATTTTCAAAACCGGACTATTCTGTAAAAAGTTATGCGTGATCATACAATCATAAAAGATAGTAAGAAAATATATAACTATATTTACTCTTCGATTCTATTTCGTCGGTTAATGATTGAGTGGTGTGATGTTGGAAACGTATGAGAAGAATAAGCTGGAAAAAAGTTACATAACCAGGAAGTCAATTCATATATTGGGTATTTCTTTAAAAATCAGATACGAGTATATATAATATATATAGTAATATGCTTTAGTGAAATAAAGACGAAATTGCGTTTTCTGAAATAACAAAATGTGTGGAAGCCCACAATCCCTCAAAAAGCAACAAAGCATGCTTTTACAAGAAAATTTTTCATGTTTTTAAGTCCGCTTCTTTACAATAGACTTACTCGTAATTCTCTCGGGCAATTATTTTCCCTTACTTATGTAAAATGTAAGCAAACTGTTAAAGAAGCTCTCCAAAATATGTCCTACGAAGATACAGAGAAGTTGTTATTTGTTTGTGTTTAATTTGTATGTTTAATTTTAAATTTACAGTAAGTTTATTTTATAGTTTAAAATTAATTAGAATTTTATTGAATTAGAATATGTGAGTATGCAATGATTATTTTAAGTTAAATTTTTGCCGTATTTATCGCCTGACAAACAGGACTACCTAGTTCAGGCAAAATTCTTTTATTGTTCCTAAAAAAATGATTGTATCTGATAGTTTTTATCTTTACCATGTAGTTATTGAAATAAAAATGTATTATTATTTTATTAATGATTATTGTAACTATTATAATATTAAATGTGTAGCCGAGCACCATTTGGGCTCTCCAAATCAGCAAGGTTACATAATCCTCCTTTCCCTCAACGGCCGTATTAATTAGTGCGATAGGCACTGGGCTGGTGAAAGGGAGCGTGTTTACATCTGAGACTATTGTATATGCATTGAGATAGAATATTACAGAGTCACAATCTCCAAGTAACAACAGGCAAAATTGTCGGAACATCGTACCTATACTGGGTTATCAGGAAAGGGTGTACTAAACCGAAAGGGAGTCATTGTACTCATCATTATGAACAACTTTTATTATGGGGTCAATGCTGACAAAAAATAACAGCTGTACCATACATTTTGTAGACAATCAATGAACTTTTTGTATGGAACAGTTGATATTGTTTAACGAGATTTTGGGTTGACTCCATAGGAAAAGTTGTTAATAATGACAAGTACAATGACCCTCTTTTGGTTTATTACACCCCACACCGATAACTTTTGACTGCCTCGGTGGCTCAGTTGGTAGTGAGCCTGCCTTGGGGGCGTGGGTTCGATTCCCACTTAGGACAAACATTCATGTGATGAACACTTGTGTTTGTTCTATGTCTGGGTGTTAATATCTATTTAAGTATGTATTTAAAAATATGTATGTACGAGTATGTAGTTACACTATACCAGTTGTACCACTATGCCAGTTGTTACACTAAATAATAGATAGATAGATAAGATAGATAAACTCTTTATTGTTCACACCACAGATAACAGAAATAACAAGAGAAAAATTAGATAAAACTTATTAAATAGTGTAACAACTGGCGGCCTTATCACTAAAAGCGATCTCTTCCAGGCAACCTTAGGATGGAGAGGATACGACAAATGAGTATGGGACAGGGTGTGCAAAAATAACAAAAATAAACATAAGTAATATTATGAATTATTTTCTTGTTTTTTGTTGCTTGTGGTTTGAACAATAAAGAGTTTATCTATCTATGTATGTATTTCAGCCTCTGGCAGCCATAGTACAAGCTTTGCTTAGTTTGGGGTCAGGCGACCGTGTGTGAACAGGGGGCGAGCCTGTCGCCATACACCGGGCTCCAGTCATGTAGCAAATACAATACAATACGCACATAATAATATGTTCACACAATGAACAAGTTGAGGTCTAACATTCCGGGAGCAAACACGTGCGTCACTCGTCATCCGTCTCTTTTGAACTATTTGTAAATGGCTTATTTCGGTCTTGCTTAAGCATCGATTGATGTCACTACGTGTTTTCCACGTGCCCGGAATACCTGGCAAAGTATTATCATACCATAAGTGCGTGCCGTCGGCTGCGTAAATAAATAGCGCAACGAAATGAAGACGTCTAAAATCAGCGACCTTGTCTGGCATATCAACCATTTCCTCCTATCAGGAGTGAGCGCAGGAAACCAGTTCGATTTGAATGCTGAGTCGAAGGTCGGACTCACGGATGTGCTTTGCCGGATCTAAGTGTTGGATGGTGAACGCTTGAGGGCCTGGTTGTATTGAGAGCGGGGGAGGTGAGCGGTGCGACGCGAAGGCGTTTAAGCAACGCTCATCAAGAGATGGCAGTCAAAGGCAAGCTTTTTAACGGTTTATTTAAAAACATACGGCTCAAATTGGTGCACTTATTTTTTTTTAATTGATGAGAGCCTAGTTGAAGAAAGCCCACCTTTCAAGCCTGAGGAAGCAGGTTCAAACCCAGCTGACGACACGCACCAATTTGTTCATTGTGTGAACATACATATGTGCGTATTGTATGTCATCTGCAACATGACTGAAGCCCGGCGTATGGCGACAGGCTCGCCCCCGTCGATTACTTATTCCGGGCTTGCTTATGCATCATTTGACGTCACTGCTAGTCTCACACTTGACCTTTTTTCTTTTATAACGCTATACCTGGCGGAGTATCTCAACTGGAGCAAATGCGTCTGTGGGGCAATTGCGTCTTTCGAGAATTACTGACAAACCCTTCACAGAGGCAACTAACGCCATCTTGTACAGATTATTGCAACTAAAGATAAAAAAAAGATGTAGGTAGTTTTTTTTTGGAACGCTATAGGTATCTGGCGGAGTAGGGTCAACTGGAGCAACTCCATCTTTTGAGAATTACTGACAAACCCTTCACAAATTAGGCAACTAACGCCATCTTGTACAGATTATTGCAACTAAAGATAGAAAAAAGATGTACCTAGGTGGTTTCTTTTGGAACGTTTTACCTGGAGGAGTATGTTATTACACCATGGACTCACCTAGAGGCCTGTGTCGTCGCCGCGGCGGCGGCGGGCGCGGCTTCACGCTCAGGTCCACCGGTTCTAGCTGGATGGGCGGCCCGCAAGCCTGCAACAAAACACATCGTTACTATTTTTGGAGGCTCGAATACGGAATCTGTAAAGGGTAATTGGAAATTCACATCATATTAAAACATTAATCTTTTTCTTTTTCCGACTGCACAAGAAGGAGGATTATGTTTTTCGTGTGTATGAAATCAGAAATCAGAATTTATTGATGACTCCTATAGTTACACGTCACAGTTGAATATTCAGAACAATAATAATTGATAATTATGTCAAATATAAAAATAATTCATTAATGTCATTATACAGTTTTAGTATGGTAAAATAGTTAAATATTATGTAGCTATTATTATACAAACAAATAATAGTTCAAAAATCTCTTATTTTAAAATAAGCTTCAATGTCATAAAACATTCTATCTAGTAACCAAGCTCTCAGCTTGGTTTTGAAGCACGCGGTAGAAGGCGCATCCCGAACGGAAATTGGTATACGGTTATAGACCGCCGGCCCCAAAATATACACTGACCTCTTCGACTTGACGAGACGATGTATGTATGTATGTATGTATGTATGAAGTTTTCTTGGCACGGCCTAAAGCCTAAACAGCTTGATGGATTTCGACATACGAGGTGTCTTTTGAATAGTCTTGATGTGGAAGTGACATAGGGTACAACATTTAGCAGCCGGGTTTTTTTACTCGTTCTTTTTCGCGAATAAGTCCGCGTTTGATCACCAATTCGCTCGTTGGTAAATGACGATGTGGTCGAAGATGAAGCATGCAGACTTAGAAGATACCTGTTCACTCTGGCCTTGAATAGAGACCCAGATTGTAACTCTCAGGGAATGAGGAAGCTCACAGTTTGTTCCAATACTTAGAACTCTACTACTTACTCTGTGAGCTGAAGACCTTGGGAAAATTTCTTCGGACTTAGACTTTCTTCGGATTTAGATATGGCGAAAATTAATAAAACAAATTCTAGCCATGTCCAAATGTGTAAAGACAGATTCGTTTTTTTGCTTTTTTAACACCCATGTCCACTCCGTCAATCTGAAAAATTTCAAAAAACTAACTTGATAAAAAAATGTAATTATTCAACTTGCTCATAAAATTTCACGAAAATCGGCTGAGAAATGCGACAGGTAGAGGAAAACAACCGGACAGATGCCGGACATACGATAGTATTTTTTTCGAAGCCGAAGCATAGACGCTTCGCTTGCTGACGCTCGCTGGGTCGAAAAACGAAAGTGGGTGTGTTCGTTTGGTACGCGTTCACGCCTTAAGTAATCCACCAATCGATTATCGTGAAGTTTTACACACACAGTCAGGGATACAGAAAAGGACTTATGGAACTTCCCCGTAAAAGTTAACGGTTCCCTGTGAATCGACCGGTGAAGTGTGGGTGTTGTATTACACCTCTGCCAGCCCCTTCGGGGAAAAGGCATGACGATATGATATGTTATGTAAAAACGGCAAAAAAAAAATTATGTGCCGATCTCATTTTACCCTCAAATACAATTTACTATTTTCGACTCTAAATGAAGCGCCGCGACGCTCTTTTTCTACAATTTCCATACAAACGCGCTACTCAAATTTCTTGAAAACCATTTGTCACATTATGATGAAATTTAGCATGTACAATTAAATTAACAATATCTCCGCCCCTATGTTCTAGTTTTTTTTTAAAAACGTTCTCAAGCGAAGATAGAGGTTTAAAAATATCCGCATTTTAAGGGGTCACTTTTTTTTTTTTGACTGGTTTATTCAATAGATAGACAAAGCAAATCATAAATTCCATTACATAGGGAGGTTGTCTACATCATTAGCTGTTAAATGACTCCATAATACAAGGGGAATTCTTAGTGACTTAAGAATGATTACAGAAGTGCAAAAGTCATAAAAAAAATTGAAATTGCACTTTGTCACTCTGTAGGTAACTTTAGAGGCTCGTCAGTATCATTACTCGCTCTCTTCGCTCGTCTTCTTTTTCTAGACGAAATGGCGATAGAACACCTTAAGCCAATGCGAAGTTAGTGTAGGTCGCCTAGGTCGAAGTTAGTTAGGTCGCCGGACTCTTAAGTAAACATGTGTGTGGGTGAAAAATCGTGCTATGACGACGCCTTAAGTACTCATAACTGACAGTGTGTACTGGCTTTATTTATTTCGTGCTAGCTAAATGGTTTATTTTTCTAACTTTCAAAGGACAAAAAAACTCTCGTGTCGAACACGGGCCAATGAATCAATCAATATTGTCTGTTTTAATTACAAATTATCATTTCAGATTAAACTGAACGATTCGATTAGTAAACGATACTTAAAAGTGTTAATATATGAGAACAATGTCTGTACAAAAACTAACGTGTTCTAGATTCACTATTTCAGTTGTTTGCAAAGATAATTGTCTAAAATGAGAAACGGCTTGGTTCTTGGTTTTCCTTTTAACCGACTTATAAAAAGGAGGAGGTTTTGTAATTTTTGTTACGCGATCTTTCCGCCATTATGAATCGATTTTGATCATTCTGTTTTTGTTTGATGGATCATACTTAAGAGGTTGTCCTATATAAATTTTATCGAAGTCGGTCAAGCGTTATTTGAAATATCAACAAAAGTCTAAAAATTTTGTTACAAATCTTATTTGGATGACGGGAATTCTGGTTTTTAAGTTTCCTTTTTTTTCATTAAATTTATTTACGTGGTTTTTATACCTCTAGGGGTCTTTTTATGCCTCTAGGGGTCCTTTTATACCTCTAGGGGTTCTTTTATACCCCCTAGCTAGGGGTCCTGTTATACCTCTAGGGGTTATTTTATATCTCTAGAGCCCTTTTGTACCTCAAAGGGTCCTTTTATACCTTTAAAGGTCATTTTATACCTCTAGGGGTCTTTTTATACCTTGAATTAGCAGCGATATATAGCTATACTACACAACTGCTCATCATACACGTTGTCTGGTGTACAAAATAGGATTTTTATAGCTCTAAGGGTTATTTTACAGCTCTAGGCCTCTTTTATACCTCTAAGGCTCCTTTTACACCTCTAGGGGTTATTTTATACCTGTAGGGGTCTTTTTATACCTTGAATTAGGAGCTACGAGTATATATCGCTATACTACGAAACTGCTCATTCTCTAGGGGTCTTTTTATACCTTGAATTAGGAGCTATATATCGCTATACTACGCAACTGCTCATCATACACGTTGTCTGGTGTACAAAATAGGACATTGAGCACTTTTCTATAGTTTCACTTATTTTTTTTATTTCTTTATTTATTCGAAATTGAATACAGCACCCTAACAGTCCAAAAACCAAGGCGGTGCCATAGGAGCATACAAAATAAATGTTAGTTTACAAATATTGAAAATTTCAACTAAGTATAGCTTCTTATTTAAACATTGTACTCACAGAGTCTGTGAGCCACTACCGTGAATTCTGCCAGATTACACTTAAAAATATCTATATTTACGGAGATCTTATTTAGTAAGTTTAGTATCTAAATACAAATAATAAATAAAGCTTACTTTCATCAAAGTCAAATCCCCCCCTCACCCCTTCTAAAAATCCTGCATCCGCCACTGCAAGGCAGCGTCGGTTTATATTTGCAAGACACCTGTCGAATGTATTGTTTTTTGTATGACAATCGAATGTGTTTAGGAAACTTGCACGAAACAGCCATTAGTGCCCGCGCCTGCGCTGCGCTTTTTCTAACGGAAGCATTTAACAGTTTCAATAGATGCGCACGCGCAACTTACATGTTGGGTTGGGATTTTGATATTTACAATTTTTTATTTTATGCTACCTGCGCTCGCGGTAGAAAAAGTAGCCTATGTATTAATCTACAGGGTATAGCTACCTCCATACCAAATTTAATCAAAATCTGCCCATCCGTTAGAACATGAAGAAGTAACAAACACATAAAACTACATAATTTTTATTGTAAAAAACTGTTTAACATATACATTTCTTTTTGGATCATGATAACACCCAGACATAGAACAAACACAAATGTTCATCACATAAATGATTGCCCTAGTTGGGAAACGAACCCATGTCCTTTAGCTCAGAAGGCAGGTTCACTACCAACTGAGCCACCGAGGCAGTCAAATAAAACTTAGAAGTAAACTGAATCAAGGATATCTATTTATAATGAAAAACCTGAAAGCGAACTGTAGCTGTTTGACCTATGCTATCTAGCAACACACTATTCATCAAAATTGGTTCAGCCGGCATTGATGATAAGATAACCTTCTCCCTCGCTCTTAAAATAAACCATCATAACGTGCAACATAGATTAAAGAACATCGATCGTGAATCTTCGTGTGCGGCTCGTCACGTGTTCTAGAAGTTTCGAGTGGCTATAGACATAGCGGGAAATACAATAGCTAAATAACGATTTTTTTTTTTTACGTTTTTTTTTTGTTTGCTCCCCTATCCAGGGGAATTTGGCGTCGCACGTCTTGTGCATTTGCCAGTGTCAAGTAAATATAGTATTTTACAGATGATGGGTGATGATCAAAAGGTGATGAAGACGATGATGAATCCCTCACCATTTCAATAAAGTGATAAATATTTTACTGAAACTTTAAAAGGGAGTTTTGAAGAGAACACGAAAGATTCAGAAAATAACACAAAATTACGACTGCACCTTTTCAGTTCCCGCCAAAAACTTAAAAAAAGCAATTTCTCATGATAAGAACTCTATTTGATTAAGACATTTATTTAACGTTCTTCTGAAGAACTGTTCGGTCGGGTGGGGTAAAGCATGGTAATCGTTTAGTCGGATTTCAGAAATCTGACTAACTTCCAGAATGCCTGGTGACTTGGTAGATACCAACTCACCAGGCATTCATCATCCTCCAGAGATCAGGGACCCTATTCGGAGATTTGAGATTTTCATCTCACCTTTTTTCGTCCTCGTTGCTCTCGTTCAATACGTCATAGGTGTGAAAGTGACCGAGATAAAATCTCATCTCATCTCACGCGTAGGAATTCACTCTACAAAACTTCAAGGCTAGAGTGAATAAGTACTTTATAGGTCGTCGCACTCCATCTTAGACCACAACGTCGGTTAACATCAGGCGAGTTGGTGGTCAAACGACGACCTATTGTACATAAAAAAAAAACCACTCAGTTTATGTAATTTGTCCGCTGTCCGCTGCCACTGCGCTGTACGACAGCATTAATTGCAGATGCGTCGTGCAACACTTGTTGCTACACGAGCCACGCCCGCGTGTCCTCATGCCTACATAGTGCATGCGCTACACTGGTCTAGATTATTCTAGCTACTTGGATAAGACCTAGATGTTTACAATTTTGAAGTACATGCTTTGTACCACTCAGCAGTTAACCCCCATCGATGCCACAGACAGACACACACACGCATACACACACACATACACACACACACACACACACACACACACACGGATGAACCGATTTTGATTTTGCTTTTTTTGTTTAAAAGGTGAATTAGTCGGAAATATTCTTAGCTAAGTTTGATAAAAGTCGGTGTTGATGAAAATCAGTGTTGAGGGTTTAAAAACAAATTATACTTGTTCGAAAATGTTCTTTGTTATAATTGTCGAAGATCTTCGATAGAGTGAGGTCTACCGGGATTAACCTTGTAGGCAAGTAGTTCATGCAAATACAATTTTAAAGTCCGAATAAGAGTAAAGTTAGTCAAGGGTCACGAGATCACGTTTTAAGGCCAACTACCAATGTTAAAAAAAAACCGGCTAAGTGCGAGTCGGACTCAAGCAACCAGGGTTCCGTACAAACCTGTAGTTATTCATGTGGAAAGGAGTAGTAAGTTTAAAATTATTAAAAATATTTTTTTTATATTATGTAACGAAAAATGTATGCTTTTCGCATTTTTTTCTTTATCTGCGCTGTAAGACGTTGCTTCGTACCAAACGGCAGTACCCTGTAGGTTTTGATTCCCTTGCGAGTGTCGAAAATTTGCAGCTTAAACGGCTGTATCTTTTGATTACATTGGCTTAGAAGTTTGATTTTATCACAGCTCCAAGGAACAGTACACCTGAGTATTTGATATGAATTTCACCTCCACGCGTTCCTAAGAAAAAGGGTCTTGACAGACAGACAGACGTACAACAAAGTGATCCTATAAGGGTTTCGTTTTTTTCCTTTTGAGGTACGGAACCCTAAAATTAAATTTATTAAAACGTTAAAAGATATATTGATCAAAAATGTTATACTCTAGACGAATTCTTAACTGACAAAAATATTTAACAGAATAAATCCAGTCCGAACAATGTTGCCATACCCTATCAGGGTCATTATGTGATACAATTTTATGTAATTTACCTTTAAGAACTGCATGTACCATAATGGAAACAATAAATTATTGAGTATTGAGTATAAAAATTTGTAAATTCTTACTTTAATAAAACTGTTGTACGTACGATATACACGTATTACCCTCGTAAGTACTTAACTATCTTAACTACTTAGGAAGTACCACCGCCACGCTACAGTTTCGACACGCTTCCCTTCGCCTGTGAACACTTTAATTACGCTCAGAACGCCCGCGGCGGCACCTCTAATCTACCTCAATATGGTAGGCTCAATATCGCACCATTAAATTCACACCTCAGGCCAAACCGATAAGGGAAAGTACCGATTTCGAAATCTCCAACCGATCTAACTGACAAATCAATAGATCAATTACGGATAAACCCGAGCCATATTCAAATTACGTCAAATTAGTGTTCCAATTACGAATTTTGAATTTGGAAAGGGTTTCGTAACGGCGCGGGCATTTAGCTGTCCGCGGCTGTCATGATTGGTCGTTGAGATGTGACGTTATTGGTCCGATTGGTGAATGCGATACGATTGGCTGGATGGACCGGTACTGGGTTTGAATCACTTTTGGTTTTAGTCACACACTAGCTGCGCCCCGCGGTTTCACCCGCAGTTAAAAAATAGCCTATGTGCTATTCTAGACTATAATCTATCTCTGAGCCAAATTTCATCCAGATCTGTTCAGCCGTTCTGGCGTGAAAGAGTAACAAACATCCATACTAACTAAACTAAACTAACTAAACGCCGTTATTATACTATCTATACACAACCCGAAACCACTAACTATTAGCCATATAACTGTTATTTTAAACTTTTAGAAATTTGCAAACCAGCAATGTAACGCGTTTATATCGCGGGGGTCAATGGTCGGCGCCAGTACCTACGGAAAGTGCGACGACGCGCCGCCGCGGGCCGCGCGCGCGCCGAGACAGCGGAGGGCGCGGGCGGCGCGGCACCTAGGTCGCGACCGCGCGCAGCTGTGTGCGGGCGTTCACCTCTAGCGTCAGCTGTTAGGCATTTAGTATTAGACTGCCGTTAGGGTACATTTTTTTTTTTTTGGTAATTGGTGTTTAAACTAGCTTTTTAAAGCTTGTATAACTTGTGTCGATGTTAAAATATCAGATTTTAAGTTTAAAAAAAAAGTCTTTTTTTCGCGTTTTTTTTAGTCGCTTTGTATTAGTAATCCCCACCACTATTCCCAGTTTTCGTTTTCGAGAACGGTCTCCTTACACCCGGTATTAGTAGGATTTAGGGTGCTCCTACACGGGGCATATTTTTACTACGTTACTGATTTTTTTTTTTTCGGGAAATGTAGCAGTGAGAACAAACTAAATAAATTGAACAGTTGTATAACTATGCACCAATTACACAGTAATAATATATTGCGACAATATTTTAAATGTGGCCCGGCCAATTAGTGAAACATTTCTAGCATGGCTGATGATGACCGGGCTATTTTATTTTTAAAATTATTTCATAACCACGGATACTGTGTCCTTCAGTCGGAAACTTTTTTATGAAAAATGAAAAAATATTTATTTAGCATAAACATACATCTACACATAAGACAGGGATACCAGAATCACACAAGTACTTAAGTATAATGTTTATGGATGTATAAGTCAAATTGATAATAACAACGATTCCTGCACTAGGCAAAGCCTGTACCGCAGGAATCTGATACGCATTTTCTATGGATTTAAATCTCAAGTTCACATTAAAATTTATAGGTAATTTGAATTAGTATCTATTATTTTTAATAAATTTAAAAATATATAAAAACATATTTATACATTTATATTTATTAAGTATAAATACATATAGTAAGTATAATATTTATATAATCTTTTCTTAATTATGACTACTGGCTCTGTGAGCTGGCGTCTGTCTTGCTCTACAGGCCGTATTCCACGGATTCTCGTTGAAATTTCGTAGAAAATTCTCGTGATTTTTTGGAAAAAAAAAAACATATTTCCGCAATTTTGAAAAATTACAAACACAGCCTCAACAGTAAAAATCTATATAATTATCGAACCTGTTTACAAAATTTCTAGAAAATCGGTTTAGAAATGCGACCTGAAGAGACCAGTGGCCCTGTTCGTAGATTTGAGATTTTCATCTCACTTTTTTCCGTCCTTGTTGCTCTCGTTTGAAACGTCATAGACGTGAGAGTGACCAAGATAAAATCTCATCTCATCTCACGCGCAGGAATAGCCCCTGTACTGGACAGAGATCCAGACAGAATTCGGACATACGAAAGCATTTTTGTCGAAGCTGAAGCAGAGACGCTTCGCTCGCTAACGCTCGCTCGGTAGATGATGATGATGAGGGAGTGGGTGATGATAATTCAGATGAATCTCTCTCCTTTCCCCATTTCAGTAAAGCCTTGAAAAATGTACTAAAACTTTAAGTAGAGTTTTGTAAAGCACACAAAAAGTCACGTTTCGAAATGTTTGTACACTGAGAAAAATGGAATTCTGGCCTACGACAAAATAAGCCCTAGACAGTTAAATTGTAATTACATGAGGCGAGTTTGTAACGCTTACGGTAATTTTCGCTTTACAAAGCGAAATCGTTAAAATGATAACGTCAATTATACTGGAAACAAAACTTTGAAATCACTTTTAGTAAGGCGGATTCGAAATTGAAATTAGTATCGTTATTACAGCAGTATAGACTGCTGAAAACGCCTTACGGTTACGACGTCGGTGTCGTAAGCGAAAGGCGTTTTTATCAGGCATATATCACCGTTTCTACGGCTATTTTCACCTTACGAACAGGTGCATAACGATTTAATAACACGAAATTATACTTGTAATTAAAACTAAACATACGTATGCCTAAGTCTAAAAACGACATACATATGAGGCAAATATTAACCTTGCAACCAAGCGCAACGTGAATTTAATCTTAGATTGAGGTGTTTATTACCACAAATAAGTTAGTTACATTATGATGCCAGACCACCAATAAAACATTACGTTTAGGTAAAAGCAATAGCATGTCAAGCGGAGAGTGAGGTACCACATGCCATTTCCATAAGTTAGATGTAATGTAAATGGCAGATACGGCTTAACGCTAAGATGAAACTGGCGCTCGCTAGTCAACTCATTCGTTTATTGCGACTATTTGCGACAAGTGCTGTGCTATGCTAGAGGAGTAAAGTTAACATTTTCTTTGGAAGTGAGAAGTGGTTTAATAAGCTGTGTATTAGAACGATAGCGTGTGTCGTAATTAATTTTACAGCATTTTTTGGTAAGAAGTAAGTAAGTACATTAAATTTATTTGATACCTTATTGCTAATTAGGTTTAGTACCTAATAGTACGTAGGTACTCATTAAACTAGTAGTTCGTAGTAGTAGATTGTAACGAAGTCTCAGATTCTACTGGGACGTCTCGGCGTTTGTTTGTTAGACGATAACTGAAGTATTGTTGATCCGATCTTCGTGAAATTTTGCAGACATATCTATAGTTTACCTCAATAGAATTTTTAAGTTCGTATATGAGCTAAATCGGACGAAGTCCCGTTCGGGGCGAACTACTAGTAATATTTATAGTAAGTACCTAGGTACTCTTATTATAACATAAACGAAGCTGATGAAGAAAAAAAATAAAAAGTTTACAAAAGTTTTACAGCACACGGGCAAAGCCGAGGAGCATAGTTAGTCAGATTATTGTTGTTAGCGTTATTACGTTGATTTTTCTGCGTCATTGCGCAGAAAAATCCCATTAGCCTATACTTAGTAGGTAGGCAATTGAGGTCTATGCTAATTTAAGTATTTTACATTCCAGAATCTGACAGTGTCCGAAGGGCTAAAACGACATACGAGTACATTATCTAGTCAATGCTTAGACCCAGAAATGGTCTAATGGTCAATCGTCATATCATTAACTATACTTACCATAATCTTCGGGTCCAAATGGCTGACCAATATACCCGAGACCTCCTCAATAAATGGGGTTGACTCATTCCAAGGTTAGTATGAATATGTCTCTGGACTCATTACTGGTATTTACATTTTGGTTAACTAAGCAAGCAGATCAACTGGTGTGTTTTGCTTTGCATGTATGTACTTACTTATTTATTTTGGTTTTACCAATATTTTAAAATGCAAGAATTGATGCTGTAGCTTTGGGCCTACTAAAAGAAAACGATATATCATCCTTAATCCCATTCATTGGAGATAGAGTGAAGTTTATAGCTAACTTGTCCATGTGGAAGGCTGACAATGAGTCCATAAAAATAATTGGGGTTGGTTGCCACATAATAGGAAATCACAGTAAAATCTCCAGTGATAGTAGGTACATAGACCTACTTGCCAAATGTTTTGTGACATAAATAAAGATTTCCTATTTTGTGAACCATCTGTATGTATGAGACAGCATGAAAGCTTACATACCTAACTACCTGCCTACAATGTACCAATTCACACACTCATTAATAATGGCATTGCATTTCCTTTATTGCTATATAACTATTGCATGCGATTGATGTGTTTGCAGACTTCATAATTATATTAAATACTTACAATTAAAAAAATATTTAATCATTATCAGTGATTTTCACATGTAATAGTAGTTAAACTTTGTTAATAACTAAAATGTATATTTTTATGTTTAGGAATCAACATCAGTGTTGGTAAGTGATGCAAGCTTGAACCTAATAATTGATGGATACTTGGTAGCTGAAGAAGAAAGTCAACCACAGCCAGACCAAGATAAAATGAGTTTATATTAGTATCAGTATAAGTATTTTAAGTAAGTTAAGTATTTTAGGTTAAGTACACATCTTAAGACATTATTTGTGTTAAGCATACATCATAACTATTAAAGTTAAAAAAACCCATTAAAAGTCACTTTTATTTCAGACTTGTTGTTTCATTGAACTATCACTCTTTTCTATAATACAAACGAGTTTTATTCTTTGGTAGGTATCTTGTAAATTCGTGATTAACTAATTGTTGTTCTAATTATTGCAGAATCTTACAAAGACTGTTTTCTGCTGACGGGCGACGCTGTTCTCTAAAGGCACTGCTTTACTATCATGAAGTTCATGATAAGGAATTTGGGCCGCTACATCGGCTTCGGTGCAATCGCTTCGTGTCAATACGCATAAGTTGAGTATTTCTGTAACTACGAACGCCCTGCGGTTCTTCACTAAATTTCTTACTATTGCAAATTTTGTTAAGAACCGCAGGGCATTCGTAATTGCAGAAATACTCGATTTACACGCATTGTCACGGAGTGATTGCACCGATGCGGATTAGCGGCCCAGTGGCCCTAATTATGAACTTAAAGATAGTAAAGCAAGTGCACCAAGCCTTTACGGAACTGCGTTACTAGCCGTCAGTAGGCTTTCCCCACGGTCTCCATCAAACTTTATCGTTTGTAAAGAAAGTCAAATTTACCTTACTGAACGTTTAATATAACTGTATGAAATATTCCTAAACAATTTAGGAAAAGTAAAAAATGCATTAGTAGACGGGGTATTATACAGTAAATAACGACAAATATCGCCATACCTACAATATAAAACGCTTTATGAGTAGTTTCAAAGCCACTAACGAAATAGGCAAAACACCCTAAGAGAAGTCAATTATGAATTATGATGCGTCAGATCTTATCAATCTTACCGCAAAAAACGCCTTACGGAAGTCAAATGCCATCGTTAGTCCTTCGATTTCTAACTGACTTACCACGTTTATCACGTTTTCATTAAGGGTAATCTGTTCAATAGTACGGCTAAAAACGTCGCATAAGAGCGTAACTTACGGTATCGCATCATGTTGAATTCACCTTACGCGTACGGCGTATACCGCTTTCTACGCAGGAAGGCGTTTTTGTTTGTATTTACGTTTGGTCGGTTTTTTGCCTTACTACCAACACAATCAGCCGTTATTAAAGCGCTTACAGCTTTACATTTTTCTCAGTGTATCATTTGCTCACACTTGTGAACGTTAATTTACCGGTAAAGGTTAATAATTCACCATTAACACACAAAAAATCACATGTTTTAAAGTCAAAGTCAAAGTCAAAATGTTTTTATTCAATTTAGGTATCAAAGATACACTTATGAACGTCAATGTTTTTATAAATAGCCTCGACCGCCTTGTTCAGATAAAGAACCTCTACTAAAAAAATATACTAAATAATGGTTGGTCCCCGTCAAAAACTCGATCGCTACACTAAAAATAAAACCCGTCTAGGAGCACCCTTATGTGGACGTGTGGATCTCTAACGGAATGGGTTAGGGGAGACCGGGGCTGGTTGACCAATTTTCAGCTTAGAGGTTTCTATTTCTATTTCTTTAGAGTATATTAATTTAAAAACGGGTTCACTTAATAGATTCACTATTTAGCTTTGCAATAAAGCGCCAAAAGGCACGTTATTTATTATGATATAGAGTACAGGCCAGTTTTTGTAGAAAAGGAAAAACTATGCACCTATGCACTATGACTATGCACCTGGGGTAAGTTGACTGTTACTCGTTTAAATGTTCTCTTTTAACCCTCGACGCAAAAGGACGGGGTGTTATGAGTTTGACGTGTCTGTGTGTGTGTGTGTGTGTATGTGTGTGTGTGTGTGTGTGTGTGTGTGTGTGTGTGTGTGTGTGTGTGTGTGTGTGTGTGTGTGGCATCGTAGCTCCCGAACGAGTGAACCGATTTTTTTTTTTTTGAAATGTGAAAGAGTCTTGTTGTGTCTAATTGGCTATGTATTAGAAGAAAAGGCTTGAGGGTAATAATGACGGAATGGGCCTTTTTTTACAACGAAAGAGAAAATAAGGCGACATGACATCTCTTCCAATTTTGAGCAAGTTTTCCATAACATAATATTTTTACAACACCCACATTTCGCCGGACGATATTCAGTCCGTCCCAAATGTGACACGGAGCGAGCCTGTCGCCATACACCGGGCTCCAGTCATGTAGCAAATGACATACAATACGCACATAATTATTATGTTCACACAATTAACAAATTGGTGCGTGCCGTCGGCTGGGTTTCCATCTCTTCTCCAACTAGGCTATCATCCCTTGGTAAGTCATTTTAATAATTTTTATTTTTACTGTTTTATCATTTATGTTGTGTGACTATGGACTGATTCCAAAAATAAATTATTTTTAATTTATTTTAATTAGTTATGTCGCGTAACTTGATTTCTGTTTTAAATTGTTTATCTTAAATTACGGACTCAAATCTCATACGGACCGCTAGAGTGTGGAATACTCTGCAGAGTATGTGTTCCCTGACACTTATAATCTGGGTGTCTTCAAGTCTCGAGTGAATCGGGTTTGAGTCAAGCGTGCTGCATCGTAGGCCGCATCACTGCTTATCATCAGGCATGTTGGCGGCCAAAGCCTATTAAGTAATAATAAAAAAAACGCTTATCGACAAGCTAGATTAGCTTAAAGCTAAGTGCGTTAAGTGTAACCAATAGCCACGGCAAAATACATGGGCCACATTACGCGCGGTAACCGCGTAACGGTCACCAGCGACCGCCCGACCCAATTGGGCCCACTTGGATCGCCGTGGATTAAACTAATGCCCGTCATTAATGTGGCGAGTGCAGACGGTACATAACATACATGTCACTTAGATGAAATCGTGAGTGTGTGCGCGGCTTTACGCTCTAGCTTAAGAGGGCCGCGACGCTCTGAAATTTCCATACAAACGCGCTACTCAAATTTCTTGAAAACCATTTGTCAGATTATGATGAAATTTAGCATGTACAATTAAATTGACAATATCTCCGCCCCTATAATCTTGTTTTTTTTTAAAAAACGTTGTCAAGCGAAAACATAACTATGAAAATATCCGCATTTGTAAGGGGTCACTTTTGACCGATTTATTAAATAAGTAGACAAAGCAAATCAAAAATTCCTTTACATAGGGAGGTTGTCTACATCATCAGCTGTTAAATGAATCCATAATACAAGGGAAATTCTTAGTTACCTATGAAAGATTACGGAAGTGCAAAAAGGATAAAAAAAAAATGAAATTGCACTTTGTCACTCTGAAGGTAACTTTAGAGGCTCGTCAGTATCATTACTCGCTCTCTTCGCTCGTCTTCTTCTTCTAGACGAAATGGCTATAGAATACCTTAAGCCAATGCGAAGTTAGTCTAGGTCGCCTAGGTCAAAATTAGTTAGGTCGCCGGACTCTTAAAGGCTTATTACATTAGCTATACACATGAGCTGGAAGGGCCCAGGTGGCTCCCCACAAGCCAGGCGCCCGAAACGGGATGTAGCCCCCAACCTACCTACCGTCTAGCTTGCGGCAAGCCCCGCAAGCCAATTCCAAGGGGGCCCGCGCCGGCTGGGGCCCGGCTGGCCCAACTGCCACCCTGCATGACTATATGGCCAGTTAGACCCTGCGAGTTCCTGCCTTGAGTTCTTGCCTGTTCTTTTTTTCGTACTAGATAGATAGATAGATAGATAAACACTTTATTGTTCACACCAGAAATAACAAAACAAAAGAGAAGAAAAAACTTAAACTGTAGTGTAACAACTGGCGGCCTTATCACTAAGAGCGATCTCTTCCAGGCAACCTTAGGATGGAAAGGATACATATGAAAGAGTATGGGACATGGTTGTGCAAAAATTACTAGGGGGCCATCCATAAAGTACGTAACACGAATTTCATGATTTTCGTAGGCGATCGGCGCGTGTCACTAGAGCGGGTATGAAGTCGTCAACAAAACAATTTAAACCGTGTTGACCTAATGATAGAGTTGAAAATATTTTTTAGTTTATAATTAATAATTAATTTTTAAATTACGCGATTACTACCTCTAGCTAAAATAGATTTTGAAATGTGATGTCACGAAACTTAGTACCCCTCCCACCCCTTGTCACACTATGTCACACTTTGTCGACCCCCCCCCCCCCCCTCCCCCTTTACGTGTGACGTACTTTATGGATGACCCCTAGGTGGTAGTCATTTTTAACCGACGAAGCGGAGGAAGCTTACAAGTCGACGCGTATATTTTTCTATATATGATTTCACCCATAACTTTTTACAGAGTACTCCGATTTTCATAATTCTTTTTTTATTGGAAAGGGTATACCTCGAAGGTGGTCCGATAAAATTTTGGAAAAAAAAAACCAACCCTTAGAGTAGGAAAACAAGAGATGATTGATTGCTCACTCACTGATTGTAATGTATGACGACGCATAACTTTTTACAGAGGAGTCCGACTTTGATGATTCCTTTTTATTTGATAGGGTCTAACAAGCAAATCAGGTCATTCAATAAACATTATCAGGTAATTAATATAAACATTTACGTGATTAATATTTGTGTTTGTTCTATGTCTGGGTGTTAATATATATTTAAGTATGTATTTAAAAATATACATGAGTGTATATCAGTCTCTGGAAGCCATGGTACAAGCTTTGCTTAGTTCGGGGTCAGACGACCGTGTGTGACAATGTCCTGAACATATTTATATTATATTATATTTAATTATCTACCTACGTAAAGCGTGATGCGATGCAGCGACCAAATTTTATCAAAATTATTTTGGTATGCTTACTTTATTTTAAGAACTTAGTTTTTTTTATGTAGAATAGGTCGGCGTTTGACCACCAACTCGCCTGATGATAAGCGACGTTGTGGTCTAAGATGGAGCACGACGACCTATAAGGTACTTATTCACTCTAGCCTTGAAGTTTTGTAGAGTGAAGAAGTACAAAGATGGTAATTGAGTGAGGCGCTACAAGTGCGCTACTGCTCAGACCCGTCTTCGGAACGGTTACACCGGACTACATCCCGAAACACGACTAGGTCGTTTCACGGCATGGCTTGGTCCGGTGGGTGGTAACTAGCCACGACCGAAGCCTCCACCAGAGTTTGCTACCCGGTTAGCACTACCCGGGGGCCACGTGTAGGGAATCAGAATAGAGTACACTCCTACGGACGTGGGTTGCTCAGGTAGTGGTAGGGTATATTGACTTTACTTTAAGAACTTAGGTTAAATAAATTATTTAGCTTTTCCGTTTTGTCGACTAACCTCCACTGAAGGCGGCACGGCGCCTTCGCAGCGCACCGCGCCCACTCTCTCATCCTGCAACAAAATACAACATATTTATTTGTATCAACACATTTACACAAAGTCAAATTAGGCCCCTGCCTGCTGCCGTAGCGTGAGCTGTGTTGCAGCAGCTAGTGCCTTCCCAAAACTAGGTACACTTAACAATGTAAAGTGACTATTTTTGAAGTGAAACTTCTAATGCGACTTCCAACAAGGTTGCGTTAAACGTTTAACGCTCCTGGGGAAAGGGAATAGAAAGAGACAGAGCGAGAGTGAATGCGAGGCACTCGAACGCATGCGCGTAGTATATAATAATCTAAGTATCTAAGTATGTATATCAGTCTCTGGCAGCCATAGTACAAGCTTTGCTTAGTTTGGGGTCAGGCGACCGTGTGTGGAAGTGTCCCGAATTTATTATTTATTTATTTATTTTATTTATAATACCTGTTACATGCCAGCGCGAGCGTGCGTCCAATATTCCAACGCAAGAGGGAGAGAGAGAGAAAGACGCACAGAAGTTTCACTTCTTCTGCGCGGAGAGACTCCACGCACTATTTTTATAATTGAATAGATGCATAAAAAAAGAGTTTTCGAAACAAGAAATAACACATTTAGTAGGCACTAGATGATAGTTTAGGTCAAGCGATGATAGCCTAGTCGGAGAAGGCTCTTCTCAAGCCAGAGGGAGCGGGTTCGATCCCAGCCGACGGCACGCACTATTTTTGTTCAATTGTGTGAACATGTGTGCGTATTGTATATCATCTGCTACATGACTGGAGCCCGGTGTATGGCGACAGACTCGCCCCCAGTCACAATTTGGGACTGAATATCGTCCGGCTAAATGAGGGTGTTGAACAACTATGCCAGCCCCTTCGGGGCGGGCCGATATGTTATGTTGAGTCAGATAATAGTGTGTGTTGCCCACATGGGCGTACTCACGGTGGGGCAAGGTGGGTTACCAGCCCCACCTTAGGCTGGTCCCTAACTCAAAGCTCAAAACTTAGTTTTTTAAGTGAAAACGTAAAGCTGCAGAATACGGGCTGCGCAAGAATGGTCGTTATGAACGTCTTAGGGGGAGAACTTATGGCAACTTGCACTAAAAAATTATAAGAATTGCCTAAGTCCTTGCTTAACGAGTTTTATACTGTTCCTAGTTCCTAGCGAAATATTCGCTTATTGGGCACATAAAGTTAAGTTTCTCCCAATAAAAAAAATAGGTAGGAGCGAGCTAGGTGTAGATTTAACTAGTTAAGCAAGGACTTAGGCCATTCTTATATTAAATGCCCATTTAGACGATGCAAGTTTCTTGCCTATTGCATACAATAATAATTAGTGTATGCAATAGGCAATAATTATTCAATAATAATAAATAAATAATAAAAAATAAAAAGTCAATAATTCGTGTTTTAACATGTTTTCAACTCCTTGTTCATATTCGAACTTGGGCTTCAATGCACCCTTAGCTAGAATGGCGCGTCACTACAACACCACGTCTAAGACAACCGCTACTGACATATTTGGTGATAGTTACAACAGCTTCAAGTCATTGAGGGTCTCTGAGCTTCTGACCAAATAACGTAAAATTAAATTATGCAATGTTTTATGTTTTGTATTGTTTTATGCTATTGCGTTTATAATGTTTTATGTATTTTCTTGCGTTTTATATTGTTTGACATTTTATTTATTATTATCATTGACTTGACCTGTGAGGATAATTTGACGCCTATTTTGTAATTTTTCATTATTTTATTTAAATTCAATTTTATTATTTGTATATTTTTAATTAATAATATTTTTCGCTCTTAAGCCCTATGCATGCCGTCTCCATTTATAATTATTGTGACATTTAGTTATTTTAAGTAATATTTTATTGAATTTAATAATGTTTTAGTGTACACAATGTTAATGGACAAATAAATAAATAAATTAAATTGAAGCCATAAATGGCTTGCATGGTCTAAACAACATTGTTGATCTGTTTTACAAGTTTTGCTTCAAAACTTTTGTTGGTGTGAATAGCACATGCTATACTTTCTTAAGAGGGCCGCGACGCTCCGAAATTTCCAAACAAACGCGCTTCTCAAATTTTTTGAAAACCATTTATCAGATTATGTTGAAATTTAGCACGTGCAATTAAATTAACAATATCTCCGCCCATATGTTCTTGTTTTTTTTTTTAAAAAAACGTTCTCAATTGAAAATAGAGCTATGAAAAATATCTGCATATGTAAGGGGTCGCTTTTGACTGATTTATTCAATAGATAGACAAAGCAAATCAAAAATCCCTTTACATAGGGTGGTTGTCTACATCATTAGCTTTTAAATGAATCCATAATACAAGGGACAATCTTAGTTATTTAAGAATGATTAGAGAAGTGCAAAAATCATGAAAAATAAATAAATTGCACTTTTTCACTCTGTAGGTAACTTTAAAGGCTCGTCAGTATCTTTACTTGATCTGTTTTTTCCATCAATTATGATCTACGATTTTCAACTCTAAATGAGCGGCTTAAGTAAACGTGTGTGTGGGTGAAAAATCGTGCTATGACCGCGTCTTAAGAGCGATCCAGCGATGTTACGGCCCACTCATTTACATAAACTTTCAAACAGTAGCTAGGATGTCGGTATAAATCAACGCTGAATCTACATAAACATGAGTTTCGTCACTGGACGTTCTCTGTAACTAGGGTGGACATCTGCACGAGCGGTTAAAACGCAGCGTTGAAAACCTTTGGAGCCCTTTTTCTGTTATGCGGATTGATCAAGGCCCGTGCCATGACGCGGTTACGTTTTCTTTCCGACGCTGCGAGATCATGGACCTTATTGCGCGGTGATACGATTCGCGGTGCGTAGCGTTGACATGAAAACTTAACCATCATGGCAATAGGATGGTAGGTCCTCAGGTTGCATCTCTCAGCCGATTTTCGTAAAACTTTGTGGGCAGGTTTGATAGTAATGTGAGTTTTTTTTTTGTCGAGTCAGCTTTTCAAGCTTCTATCTCAGTCTGAAGCGTTGTATGTTTAGCAGCCAGAGCGAGATGGAAGCGTGCCTCGCGAGGCATGCTCGGTCAGTGGAGACCCAGCTTTACGCATGCGGTCTAGTAGATCCGCAAGCGGACGGCAATCAGCATGACAGGAACAAGTAACATTATTAAAAGAATAACAAAAAACCCGACTGCAAAATATTGTACCTTGTCACTTCCACTATCAAGACGATTCAAATGACACCTCACGTGTCGAAATACATCAAGCTGTTCAAAGCCGTTCAAAGAATCCTCATACATACATACCCGCATGCACTTAAACATACTTACACTCGAAAAACATAAACCTACTTCTTGCGCAGTCGGGTAAAAAGGCCCTTAGCCGCGATCGCTTTTAGTTCAACTTGCGGTTCAAAAGCCTAACTTCATTAGAAATTTAACAAAAAAATGTTTTGAATTTTTTTTTTTTATATCGATTAACCTTTCATTATCAGTCCATAATCGCTTAATGCCTATCTTCCTTCAATCTGATCCTGGCTCATTGCCAATCTTATTCATCTACTACTCCCGTATTAACGATCACGAGTGTTTAAGCCGCCGGCTGGCGCCGCGTCAAAATCGCCCGTGGAAACGTCCACAGTGATGGTAAGTCGCGTTGTCCGAATGAAAGTCGTCCAAATGCTACGTTCCCACGATACAGTTATGGACAAACGCGTCCTCGCCTATCGCCGCGACACACGGAGAGGGAAACCATGGAGCTGACCACCGAGCTGACCACCGAGCTGACAACAGAGCTGTTATCAATTCAAATAAGCTTTACTTTTAAAAGTTTAATATTTCATCCTCACCGAACTTACGTAAGAATGCCAAAAGGATCCTACTAATATTATAAACGCAAAAGTTTGTAAGAATGGATGGATGGATGTTTGTTACTTTTTCACGCCAGAACGGCTAAACAGATCTGGATGAAATTTGGCACAGAGATAGATTATAGTCTAGAATAGCATATAGGATACTTTTTAACCGCGGGTGAAACCGCGGAGCGCAGCTAGTGATTTTATAAAACGGGAATTTCTTACGTACGATTTGATTTAGTTACTCCAAATATCAACCGCATTCGGTGGTCTTTAACAAGGAGAGTGCGCGCGCGCGGGCTGTGTCTCGTTAGTTTTATTCTTCGAATTATTCAAGTACTTGAAAAATGGTTGGCAAATTTTGGAATGTCATTCCAGACGTGCGCTTGTTTGGGCTGGCGCTAACAAGCAAGACATCGTCACTGTTCAAGCTATTCGGGTTTTGCAATGAGCTACTTTCAGCGCAGCTCCGCCTTTCCGACTGACCCTACAGTAAAATGAGCCAGCCCCGCCTCTCCACCTGTCATTCAGTAATTGTCCGAGCCACGATCCCATTAGCCTAGCGGAGTGCAAATGTTAGTTTCCCACGCTACAGATATGGATGCGTCCTCGCTGTCACTATGACACACTGTTTGGATAGTTGGAGAACATGTTGGCGGACTTATTCGTAGACTTCATGATTCTGTTAGGACTATTCTGTTTGGTTAACCGTTTAACTATGCTTGAG
Source organism: Peribatodes rhomboidaria (assembly GCA_911728515.1). NCBI lineage: Eukaryota > Metazoa > Arthropoda > Insecta > Lepidoptera > Geometridae > Peribatodes > Peribatodes rhomboidaria. Next base: position 8,188,495 of record OU452195.1, on the reverse strand, counting down.
CCAAATTTAAGAGATAAAGATTTTAGTTGAGTCTGTCTGAGACGATGATGTTATTCATCCTAGCCCGTGGTGTAATTCAACACAGAACACACTGACAAACGCCTTTCCACGCACCGTCGCGAGCCGCGAAGCAAAAAAAAATCGGTTGTCTGTAAAGTCGATTTACGGACGAAAGTTTAACGTGACAACGTCATAACAAAACATTGATGAAACCTTCTCCTCAGACGCATAGGCCAATCGAGTGGAAGAGAGATAGATGCGGCGCAAGCCGATCGTGCCTTTCGCTCGCTCGTGTAGCGCTCTCACTCCTATCGACCGAGCGTAACGGGACAATGAGTCATCCTTTTTCGTGCGTGCAGCCGGCATTCATTGATTTATTAGACGTTGTCACGTCAAAAATGGCCCGTATGTCATCTTGTGTAGGGTAACCAAACATTCTCCTTCTTCCTACCCTTATCCCACTCAAGTAGGGTCGGTAAAGTAACTGCACTTTCTCTATTCGTCTCCATCACGGTAGCCAGCCATCTTACCCTTTCTAAAAACTTGTTGGTCGTTCTTTAAGGCAGTGTGTGTCACGCAATCAAACATGCCCAGTCCAACAAGGTCACAACAACATCGCGGTTAGCTCGCGGATGCGTTGGATGTTACGGTAATTATGAGTTTAAAGCTTTTAACAGATGGCGCCAAGTACGCAATTCTTATAGGAAGGGGATAAAAGCGCTACTCGGCCATAGGTGAGATTTTTTGGGTTAGCCGCAGCACGTCAAGACTGCAAAAAGTAAATATTGCAAATGATAGAAACGTGAAATTGTCAATGATAGTCTAGTTGGAGAAGGCCCGCCTCTCAAGCTAGAGAGAGCGGGTTCAAACCCAGCCGACGCGGTCGGCACCCTTGCAAGCTTCACTGCCAATTCGACTTTTCGCATATTTCACAATTTCTCATAACATAGCGTCACGCCTTTCCTCCGAAGGGGCTGGCAGACGTGTATAACACCCACACTTCGACTGCAATATTCATATGTGACAAGGGGCGAGCCTGTCGCCATACACCGGGCTCCAGTCATGTAGCATATGACATACTCGCACAATACGCACATATGTTCACACAATTAACAAATTGGTGCGTGCCGTCGCCGCGTCGGCTGGGATCGAACCTGCTCTTTCTGGCTTGAGAGGCGGGCCTTCTCCAACTAGGCTATCATCGCTTCAAAGTCTTACAATTCGGATAAAGATATACACCTTTGGCAATAATAGTTGTATAGCCTATGCATCAATAACCTCCTCCTTTAGCAGTCGGTTAAAACAGTTGCTCATTACAAAACCGATTGCACGCGAGGCGGAGAGCTGTCCACTATCCATGCACCGAAAACTTCCTCCTTTAGCAGTCGGTTAAAACGGTTGCTCATTAAAAAACCGATTGCACGCACGCGAGGCGTAGCGCAGTCAAATACATATCGTCACGCCTTTCCCCCGAAGGTGCTGGCAGGGGTGTAATACAACACCCACACTTCGCCGGACGATATTCAGTCCCAAATGTGACAGGGGGCGAGCCTGTCGCTATACACCGGGCTCCAGTCATGTAGCAGATGACACAAAAAACGCACATATGTTCACACAATGAATAAATTGGTGCGTGCCGTCGGCTGGGATCGAACCTGCTCTTTCTGGCTTGAGAGGCGAGCCTTCTCCAACTGGGCTATCATCGCTTCAAAGTCTTACAATTCGGATAAATTGGCAATAAGAGTTGTATAGCCTATGCACCGATAACCTCCTCCTTCAGCAGTCGGTTAGAACGGTTGCTCATTACAAAATCGATTGCATGCAAGGCGGAGTCGGCGCCATTGCGTTCGGCCTTCACCCAGTGCGGGCATCCTCTTATGCATCACATGGGCGGCTCTATGCAGGCTGTTTTACCTAAATATAAGGGTCGGCGCACACTGCGGACGGCAGGATCTTAAGGCTCGGTCATTCCACGATTATCTACCCACACACACGTTTACTTAAGCCACTTCATTAGAGTTGAAAATCACGTATCATTTTTTTTTTAATTCATGTAAAAATAATTTAGGGATTTTTGCCAATACTGGCATGCTAATCCCATCATACCCTAAACTATACACTTCAACGAAATCGAGAAAAAAAACTTAAAAGAAGACCTCGCCGCGCCCACGCAGTGACGATCGGCGGAGACGATCACCGATGCCGAATAGATCAGCGCTCAGGAGCTCGCAGACCAGCACCGCGCGGCCGCGACGAGATCTAGTCGGGCCGACTGTGCCCCTAAGAAACTAATACATTAAGTATGTCGAAACATCTCGTACACTCTAACCGCGGCCTCAGAAGCTGGAACTGCTAGGATATGGGTAAATACACCCATATCATAGCAGTTCAAGCTCAGGTCCCGCATCAATAAACTTCTTTCATTTTTGTTTCGGACACATTCCATCAGCAAATGGTAGGTATCTTCTACAGAACCACACGTTTCACAATTTGGTGAATCTTCTTTTTTCATCAAAAACCCGAAACTTTTTGATGGAATGTGACCGGAACGTATTCTACACGCAAGAATAATCATCTGTCTGCTCATGTTACAATTCAAAAACCAAGATCATTTTGATACACGATATCATATCATTTGAGTTCACTCAAAATTAAGTATGCCCAATACGCGACACAGAGTCAGCCAGCGTACAGTCAGCCGCTCAAACTAGCTTAGTTAGGACGAAGCCTAAATCGGAGCTCATCTTCGATGGCCTCGAAACACAGCATATAAGACCAGTAAAGAGGTCGGTGCGTGCGCGTGCGCATTTAAAGTACGAAGTAGAGACACGCCCGGTTCTTAAGAGGGCCGCGACGTTCTGAAATTTCCATACAAACGCGCTACTAAAATTTCTTGAAAACCGTTTGTCAGATTATGATGAAATTTAGCATGTACAATTAAATTAACAATATCTTCGCCCCTATGTTCTTGTTTTTTTTTTTTAAATCGTTCTCAAGCGAAAATAGAGCTATGAAAAATATCCGCATTTTAAGGGGTCACTTTTGACTGATTTATTCAATAGGTAGACAAAGCAAATCATAAATTCCATTACATAGGGAGGTTGTCTACATCATTAGCTGTTAAATGAATCAATAATACAAGGGAAGTTCTTAGTTACCTAAGAATGATTACAGTAGTGCAAAAGTCATAAAAAAAATTGAAATAGCACTTTGTCACTCTGTAGATAACTTTAGAGGCTCGTCAGTATCATTACTCCCTCTCTTTACTCGTCTTCTTCTTCTAGACGAAATGGCGATAGAATACCTTAAGCCAATGCGAAGTTAGTCTAGGTCGCCTTGGTCGAAATTAGTTAGGTCGCCGGACTCTTAAGGCGCTCTAAGACGGGCCATATTTTTACTGCAATACTGGCCCGGCAATATTGCGGCTAAATTTTGAGTGTGGCCCGGCCACACAGTCATACATTTCTAGCATGGCTGATGAAGGGCTACAGTGAGTGCTGGATTAAGCGAGCGCGGGCCCGTGGCAAAAATGTTTCCCACCAAAACACCTGATTTCCCCTGAAAGTATTGTGGTATTGCCAAGTCCCTCTATTTTATGAAATTTGGCGCCGCATGTCTATTTTAAGAAAATTTATTGGGTATAGGGCTTTTTTGTTTTAGTTTCTTGCGCGGGGCCCGTCGCATTTGCTGTCTTGTTATGTGGCTAGTCCGGCTCTGATACCTTAATAACTTACACTGGAAAGATTACGCTTAGGCAGAGATGAGTGTGCTTAAATATGCAGGGCCCCTTTTCGCGCGGGGCCTGTAGCAATTTACTACGTACTCTATTTGCTCTACTGCTATGTGTCTACCGGTATGAGTTTATTTGAACCACTCGCTTTGCTTGTGGTTCAGTCCTAGAATCCTGAGAGTAGCGCCGAATAACTTTGCTGGCGAGCTAAACACACAACTTTTCATCACATGAAAAAAAATATCCTCGCTGCAACGAGGATAATTATGTATTTTTTCCATGCAGTCGTGCTGGCCAGTGCGGTTATTCTAAGGTTCGAATTTTAAAAACTATTTCCACCCTAGCGGATAAAATGTACTTTCGCACTCAGATTTCGAATGAAAAACATAATCTTTCCGAGCTTGTGAGGTGAAAAGCTATTTTATTGTTTGACATTTTTTTTTTATTAAGTATTTATAAGTTTTGTATTTTAATTGTAATTTGATTTTTGACCATTTCTTTGCTATTTTATTATTTTTGTTTTTGTTTGACATTTTTATACCTAGTTATGTATTTTAATTTGATTTAATTTTTAACCAACGAATGGTTTAATTTGACTACGTTTTTATCATTATTTTTTAAATTGCTTTCTTTAAATTGATCATTTTGTATTCAAATTTTTTAGTCATTAGCTTTTCACACGCCTTGGCGTTGCTGTAAGTGTGTTAAGTAATTGTTAATAAATTAAATGAAATGAAATGAAAAGATATTGTTACTACTATTGTCATAATCCTTACTAATTATAAAATCGAAAGTGACTCTGTCTGTCTGTCTGTTTATAGGCTTTTCACGGCTAAACGTATCTTGATGAAATTTGATAAATAGTTGCAGTATATCACAAGGAAGGTTTTTGGATCCATCCATCCATGCATCCATCAGCCATAGGACGTCCACTGCTGGACATAGGCCTCCTCCAGATCTTTAATAAGACCGGTTGGTAGCGGCCTGCATCCAGCGCCATACGCCAGACAACATTACAGAATAGTACGTAATTGGTACGTCGCTTAACATCAGGCGAGTTGGTGGTCAAACGCCGACCTATTCTACATAAAAAAAATTAAAAAAAAAAACTAAAATTAAAACTACGCTCAAACCAGTATATCACGAGGAGGGTTTATGGATACTGTTTTCTGAATAATCGCGAACGAAGTTGCGGGCAAAAGCAAGTATTTTATAAAACTCAGATACAAATGTTTAAGCCAACTTTTGCAGCGCACTTACATGGTCTTTGTCGTGGCATTAGTCTCTGAGCACTAAACAGCATTATACATTGGCAAAAATCCATTCTTAATACTATGAAATCTAAACTAACTTTGTCTATCTGTCTGTTTGTAGGTTTTTCATGTCTAAACGGCTGAACGTATCTTGATGAAATTTGATAATAAGTTACAATATATCATGAGAAATGTTTTTGGATACTGTTTTCTGAATAAACGCGAACGAAGTCGCGGGTGACAGCTAGTAAATATACAGGGTGACTGGTTGAACACTTTAGATATTCTGGATTATCATAGTACTCATCATTATGAACAACTTTTATTATGGGACCAAAGCGGAATTCGCGAAAAAAAAAATCAGCTGTTCCATAGAAAAATGTCAATGACACTCGACAAAATGTATGGAACAGCTGTTTTTTTTTCGCGAAATCTGGGTTAGTACCATAATAAAAGTTGTTCATAATGATGAGTACTATGATAATCTAGAATATCTAAAGTGTTCAACCAGTCACCCTGTATAAATAAGACTGGCAACGCCTAACAAAGAAACGTACGCCAGAAAACGAATACCGGTCAGGGGGCCCATTCCTGGCCGGGAGATGAGATGAGATTTTATCTTGGTCACTCTCACACCTATGACGTTTCAAACGAGAGCAACAAGGACGAAAAAAGGTGAGATGAAAATCTCTAATCTCCGAATAGGGCCCCAGATCATGTACCGGCCTGTACGCCGTTACTATTGATCAAAAACTGGGTCCGGATTTAGACTAACTTCGCTTTGGCTAAAGGTTTTCTATAGCCATTTCGTCTAGAAGAAGACGACGAGCGAAGAGAGCAAGTACAGATACTGACGAGCTTCAAAAGTTATCTACAGAGCGACAAAGTGCGATTTCAATATTTTTTATGACTTATGATATGCACTTCTCTAATCATTCTTAAATAACTAGAAATGTTTCTTGTATTATGGACTAGCTGCGCCCCGCGGTTTCACCCGCGGTTAAAAAGTATCCTATGTGCTATTCTAGACTATAATCTATCTCTGTGCCAATTTTCATCCAGATCTGTTCTGCCGTTCTGGCGTGAAAGAGTAATAAACATCCATCCATCCACACATACAAACTTTCGCGTTTATAATATTAGTAGAAGTAGGATTAATTTAAAAGCGAATGATGTAGAAAACCACCCTATGATACGCGATTTTTGATTTGCTTTGTCTATCTATTAAATAAATCAGTCAAAAGTGACCTCTTACAAATGCGGATACTTTTCATAGCTCTATTTTTAATAAAAAAATTAAAAAACAACCAAGAGCATCCGGCGTGATATAGTTCATTTAATTGTACATGCCGAATTTTATCATTCACAAATGGTTTTCAAGTAATTTTAAAAAGCGCGTTTGTATGAAAAATTCAGAGCGCCGCGGAACCCTTAACGGTTGTTAATAGGAACACTTTGACTGCCTCGGTGGCTCAGTTGGTAATGAATCTGCCTTCTGAGCTTGCGGGCGTGGGTACGATTCCCACCTAGGGCAAACATTCATGTGATGAACATTTGTGTTTGTTCTATGTCTGGGTGTTAATATCTATTTACGTATGTACCTATTTAATAATATACATGTATGTTTATCAGTCTCTGGCAGCCATAGTACAAGCTTTGCTTAGTTTTAGGTCAGGCGACCATGTGTCAAAATGTCCCGAAATTATTTTGATTACTACTTTCGCGAGCGTTCACGGAAATGCCTGGTTCCGGCTTTATCTGCAGATGGCGCTATTTACTAGCGCATGCGCAAGCGCATACATAATATTAGTGAAATGATCATTAGATACACACTTACCATGTAAACCATGAAGCACCTTTTGCCTTAAATCTTGACACTATGTGCTGCTTTTGTGACCTGTGGAAAGACAAGATCACATCAATATTTGCTCAGAAAGAATTGAATTTATTTGAATTACATTTTAATTATAACATAATTACATTTTAATTACAAATTTTATTTAAATGAATTGTATTTGAATTTATTTTTCTAGTTTAAACATAGAATAGTCTGGATACTAGATTTTGAGGGAGACACAAGACTTTAACAATATTACCAAATGCTTTTGTAACCTTTTGACGAGTCCATTATAGGAGCATCCTTTATTCATTTTTTAGCTAAAATTGTTAAGGAACTGTTACTTAATGACAATAAAACTTATTTTATTCTATTCAGTCAAACCTTCCTTCCTCATAAAAAGAAATATCTAGTAATAATTTATAAAACTTTTTCTTAGTGTGACTCTGATAAATAATTAACAATTAGTAAAGCTAGTGGAGCTGTGAGCTGAAGTCCTCGCTCAATGGTATCATTGAAGACTACTGCATCCATTTACACAATCATTCGTAAACATTTCCAAAGTCAGATTTCAAACCATGTAAGCCCAAATTGTTCGAATCTCTGTGTACTTTTATAAATATTGAAAAAGGAAATTTAGTATAAATCTGAATGTGTCACATTTAAAAACTTATGAATTCGGACGGAGATTCAATAAATTTTAAGTTAAAAATTTTTTGAATTGTAGCAGAGCAGGAGTACAATAGCGGAGTACAGTACAGAAGTAGAGATCAATACCAGAGGACTTCATTAGTACGCTCAGAGAGCAGCTGCGACAATTTTTTTTTAAATGTACCTATCCTACAAGTACATATAGTATTGAAAAAAGAATATAATACTTACATAACAACAAATGCTGTGCGAAGCTCTCAACCTTAAGCATTTTAAAATCTAAGTCATTAACTTTACTTTTACTGGCCTTAAGTTAAAACTTTAAGTTTTAAGTTACATTATTAAGTTTAACAGGTTTTTTATTTCAAATTAAAATGCAGTTTTTGTTTTTCAGTTTCTTCTAGGTCATGTTGCTTTCATTCTATTTCTGAAACAAGAGGAAAAACGAGTTTTATTATTACACTTGTGTGATTTGATGTTTTTAACAAGCTACAGTTTAAATATACTAGCTGCGCCCTGCGGTTAAAAAGTATCCTATGTGCTATTCTAGACTATAATCTATCTCTGTGCCAAATTTCATCCAGATCGTTCTGGCGTGAAAGAGTAACAAACATCCATTCTAACAAACTTTCGCGTTTATAATATTAGTAGGATAGTAGGATTAACTTCTGAGTACTAAGTTCGAAGGGTGATTGTACTCATCATTGTGAACAACTTTTATTGAGGATCCAACCCTGAAATCGCGAAAAAAACAGCTGTTCCCTATATATTGTCGAATTTTTTTTTTTTTTTTTGGAAACAACTAATTTTTTTTCCAATTTCAAGGTATCCATAGAAGTTTTTTTTTTTTATTAATTTATTCATGACCATGGATACTCGTCCTTCAGTCGGATTCTTAGTAATATTTTTTCCTTCAGTAACAGATGATGGGATGATGATGATGAGGTGATGATGAAGACGATGAATCCCTCCCCTTTTCCCATTCCAGTAAGGTTATGGATACTTTACTGAAACTTTAAGTGAAGTTTTGTAGAGAACACGAAAAATCGCGTTTCGCGATGTTTGTATCATTTGCCCACACTCGTGCACGTTGACGAACCGGTAAACGTTAATAATCCACCATTATTACAATTTAACACTCGAAGAATCACAAGTTTTAGAAAATAATACAAAAACACGACACCATCTTTTCGGTTCCCGCCAAAACTCCCCTCCATAGAAGTTACATCCAGGTGTTTCCATAGTAAAAATCGTTTATACTGATGAGTACAACCTCCTTTCGGCTTAAATCTAATAAATCCAAACTATGCAATGGATTTTAATGCAGTTTTTCCTATAATTCAAAGATTTTATCACAGATGGTTTATAGGTGTTGTGTGAAATGAAGGAAGGTGCTAGTATATAAATATGCTAGAAAAGCCACCTCAATCTATTCTCCTGCTCATAGGCCCTCGCTCTGCTTGGTTCTCAGCTGGCCCCGCTTACACCCAGTGAGAAGACATTGTTTCTGATTTTGGTTTGCGTTAGCAACTCTGTAGTTTATTTTTTCTGCTTATTTATAACTCTTTGAATGTTGCTGCAGATGTTTTTACTCGAATGCACAAGAAAGAGGGTTATGAGTGTATGAGTGTAAGTATGCATATTTGTAGGTGGGTATGTACATATGAGGTTTCTTTGGCACAGCCTACAGCTTAGACAACTTGATGTTTTTCGACATGTGAGGTGTCATTTAAATCTTCTAGATAATGGAAGTGACATAGGGTACAACATTTTGCAGCCGGGTTTTTTTGTTTTTCTTATAATAATGTAACTTGTTTAATTGCTATTCAGCCAACAGAAAGTTTATTAGCGTTGCTCAGGTATAGTTGTTACAGAATTGAAAATATGCAAACAACTCTAATTGCAAGGCTATATTTTACAGATACTTCTGTCGGTAATTAATAACTAAGATTACTGTAATTGTTTTATAATTATTGGTGATAAATCGCTCAGTGCTAGATAATTATGAGTTAATTCCAGCTAGCCATCGAGATTATTTCAATTCCTTGATGATAGTCATTTGTTTTCTTTAACAAATAAACACAGTAATGTTTTATTAACGTAGAGTTCGAGTTTCACTAAAAAAGCGGCAGAATACATGCAAAATATCTACCGTTAGATAACTTTTATGAATTAATATGCGGCCAAGCAATATCCTGTAATAAAACCATTAACTTTAGCGCATAGTTACAAGCAGCAAGAAATTAAATGAGTTTAATTTTCTAGCTTCGAGCGTAAGATCTTGAACCTTGGTTTTTGTAAAAAGAAGTAAATACTCACCTCAATAAATTAAAACTTTGCTAGATGACACAAAGAGCTGAATATTTTTAGCACAATCACCACCATGGCTTTACTTTATCGTTAATTTGTAATAATTATCTTTAACACTACAAGAATCATGCGGAAAAAAGAATTTATTTTGCCGAAATAGAAAAAAAAAACAAATAAAAGTTTTCTTTTTACAAACGGCAAACGTCACGTCACGATCACGTAAATATTTTCATCGAACTGTCAAAAAATTACATTATCCGACCAAAACGAAAAAATCGTTGTCAACACAAACATGTCGTGTCGTTAGAGGTTTTTTAATTTATCCGGACTTTAACTCTCGAAAAAAAATTGCAAAAAATGTTGTGTGGTTTTTTAAAATAGTGCTTGAAATCCATGGTACATTATTCGAGTCGTATTTTATTCGAGCGATTTTCGGTTCACCGCTATCCGATCGAAGCGGCAATCTAATACTGTTCAGTGATATTGTGAGTTAAATGTTTCACCGCTCGCTTCACCGCAGCCGGTTTTGTTACTGATCCGCAGATTTTAGGTACAGCCACAATGTCATAATAATTACGGAGACAAACGGATGCAGAACGCTACTGTTCGGAGGGCTATTACGTGCATGGCGCAACGACCTTATTTAAAACGGCCGGCATTATCATAATTACCTATTGAGAAACTATATTTTATCATGATATAATAGATTTATAAATACAATTTTCTGCACATTTAAAAATTGATCGCTGTTTATTATTAAAAAGACGCGCCGGTGAATCGATTTCTATTGCCATTCATCAATAAAAAAAGATTAATATTTTTCGGATCGATTCGATAGATGATTAACTTGTAGTGTTATCTAAAATCAAGTAGCCAAGTTTACGAATGATTAATTTTGATAGTAGTATCACCATCTAGCGTCGAGTAGCGACACATAAATTTGACTTTTTTTTACAAATAGTGCGTTCTAAGCATTGTGCCATTATCCCACAGACTTCCAATACAGTAGGAAGTACTACTGTATTGGAAGTTTGGGCGAGCGTCTAGCGATTGTCTTTGCAAAATAAACTACCGGCTCTGTAAGCTGTAATTGCAGAGACATGATTAATTATTTCGAAAAAAAAAACATATGTAAATCCATTATTTTGAAAAAAACCCAAAGACTGACTCGACAAAAAAAAATCTATACAATTAACGAATGTCAATTTTGATTTGTATTTTTTCTGTCCAAGCTGAAGCAGAGACGCTTCACTCGCTAACGCCCGCTCGGTCGTTTATTATTTTTAGAAAGAAAACAAATTTATGTCCGTAAAATAAAGATAATTTAATGTGTTAACTTAGAAAAGCGTATTCTATTCAGTATTTTCAACCATCATTGAATCTTCTGGCTTAGTACGTTTCCTTCTCTTTTTGTAGTGTTCAATCTTCTCTTCAAGAGTCGCTGTAACAAAAACGGTTCCATTTAATAAGTCTTATGAAAAAAAAAAGCGATTAAGGCCAATTGAATGAAGGCTCGTCTCTCAAGCCAGAGGGGCGGGTTCGAATCCAGCCGACAGCACGCGCCAATTTGTTCATTGTGTGAACATATGTGCGTATTGTATGTCATCTGCTACATGACTGGAGCCCGGTGACCGACAGACAGTCATAATTATGTAGTTTAGAACTTATTGATTGTATTTCTGTTACCAAATTATGACTGTATCCTGTTTTGTGTATTAAATAAATAGGGTCAACTGGGGCAAATGCGTCTGTGGGGCAATTGCGTCTTTCGAGAATTACTGACAAACCTTTCACAAAATAGGCGCCACCTACATCTTTTTTCTATCTTTAGTTGCAATACTCTGTACAAGATGGCGTCAGTAGCCCAATTTGTGAAGGGTTTGTCAGTAATTCTTGAAAGACGCATTTGCCCCAGTTGACCCTAAATATAAATGTATTAAGTTAGGTTTATAAAAAACTAGCTTACAACAAGTGGGTCTTTTCATCAGCGGCTTATAGTTCTTGAACTTGACACCCTCTGTGAGGCAATCGTGGTAGGCAACTATTGCTTCGTTGCCGTGAGTCCCTTCTGCACCTTCCTGATCTTTAAGCTTCGAGTATTTCTCTTCGAGACTTTGTAGGCAATCTTTTAGCATTGTCGCTCTGAAATAAAGATGAAAATAATATATTAATAGAAAAAACTTGGTTGTCTGTAAAGTCGGTTTACGGACGATAGTTTAACGTGACAACGTCATAACAAAACATTGATGAAACCTTCTCCTCGGACGCATAGGCCAGTCGAGTGGAAGAGAGATAGATGCGGCGCAAGCCGAACGCTCAAGCCGATCGTGCCTTTCGCTCGCTCTTGTAGCGCTCTCGCTCCGATCGACTGAGCGTAACGTTACAATGAGCGTAACGGGACAATGTGTCATCCTTTTTCGTGCGTGCAGCCGTCGTTCATCGATTAGACGTCACGTCAAAAAAATCTTACACACTACACAGGGCTGACATGATTACTTAAGGGTCTGGCGACCACTTTAGGCTAACTTCGCATTGGCTAAAGGTTCTCTATTGCCATTTCATCTAGAAGAAGTCGACGAGCGAAGAGAGCAAGTAAAGATACTGACGAGCCTCTAAAGTTATCTACAGAGTGATAAAGTGCATTTCAATCATTACAATTTATGACTCACACTTCTGTAATCATTCTAAATAACTAAAAAATTTTTTTGTATAATGGTTAACTAGCTGCGCCCTGCGGTTTCACCCGCAGTTAAAAAGTATTCTATTAATAAGTATTCTATTAGTAAGTGCTATTCTAGACTATAATCTATCTCTGTGCCAAATTTCATGCAGATCTGTTCAGCCGTTCTGGCGTGAAAGAGTAACAAACATCCATCCATCCATCCATTCTTACAAACTTTCGCGTTTATAATATTTGCAGGATTTAAAAGCTAATGATGTAGAAAACCTTCCTATGCAAAGTAACGTTTGATTTGCTTTGTCTATCTATTAAATAAATCAGTCAAAAGTGACCCCTTACAAATGAGGAAATGTTCAATAGCTCTATTTTCTCTTGAGGACGTTTTTTTAAGAAACCCAAGAACATGGGAGTGGAGATAGTTCATTTAAATGTACATGCCAAATTTCATCATAATCTGACAAATGGTTTCCAAGAAGAAGCGCGTTTGTATGGAAAATTCAGAGCGTCGCGGTACCCTTAATGATATTTGTATAGATTTAAATGTTTCTTTAAAATCTTTTTACTTTATGTTCTGTATGGTCCATTCTTTTTGAATATGTCTTATCAGCTTCTCCAAGTCTTCTCTATCAAATATCCAGTCCGTGGTGTCTTCAATATCGTACGAGCACTTAAACAGATTCAACGGTACATCTATCGCCATCTCGTACTGGGGTTTCCTGTGGATAAATGATTTTATTTTTATTTCCGATCGGATCCCATAAATTTCACGCTCAAATTGTTCGAATCTCAAGTCTACTTTTATAGATTTTGGAATAGGGAATCGAGTATAAATCCGATCGGAAAAATGAATCAAGTTTAAACACTTATGAATACGGATTGAGATTCTAATAATTTGAGTGTATAATTTTAGGAATTCGAACGGAAACGTTTCCGAATGATTTTTAATACCTATGCTGGACGGGTTATATTTTTTAACCGACTTCAAAAAAGGATAAAAAAAATTACCTAACTGATGGTGAAAACCGCATCAAAATCCGTTCCGTGGTTTAGGAGAAGTTAGCGGAGGTACAGACCGAAAGGCAAACTCACGCAGAAAGCGACTTTAATTTCTACTATAAAGAGAAGAGATAGAGAACAGAAGTAGGATAGGTATATTTACTATCATGATCCAAAACACAAGGTCTAGCATTCCAGGAGCCAACACCTGATGACGTCACTGGTCATCGTCATCCGTCTCACTCTTACTTGTTATTAATGACTTATTTCGGTCTTGCTTATGCACCGATTGACGTCACTGCGAGTTGCCCACGTGGCCATTTTTGGCTCTGAGTGCTATACCTGGTGGAGTATGTTATTATACCATGTTTAGTATTTACCTATTATTCGTTTCGCAGTCTAATAACTTCGCTATGACATCTGTTGATTCGTAACCACCGCCCACTAGCAGTAATATTGCTTGAATACATCTGAAAATAACAAGTAACATTATTAGAAGATAAACAAAAAACCCGACTGAAAAATGTTATACCCTACGTCACTTCTAATATCAAGACAAATCAAATGTTTAGGCTGTAGGGCGTGCCAAAGAAACCTCATACTTACATATACATACATATCATATCGTCACGCCTTTCCCCCGAAGGGGCTGGCAGAGGTTTAATACAACACCCACACTACGCCGGACGATATTCAGTCCCAAATGTGACAGGGGGCGAGCCTGTCGCCATACACCGGGCTCCAGTCATGTAGCAGATGACATACAATACGCATATATGGTCACACAATGAACAAATTGGTGCGTGCCGTCGGCTGGGTTTGAACGCGCTCCCTCTGGCTTGAAAGGCGGACCTTCTCCCAACTAGGCTTCCATCGCTTCAACTCCATTCAAGTTTTAAAAAAACAAACATATTTTTAAGGGTGCTCCAAGACGAGCCATATTTTCACTGCAATACTGGCCTGGTAACACTAGCTCGGCAATAATTCGAGTGTGGTCTGGCCACATCCTATCCTACTAATATTAATTATAAACGCGAAAGTTTGGAAGGATGGATGGATGGATGTTTGATACTCTTTCACGCCAGAACGGCTGAACAGAACTGCATGAAATTTGGCACAGAGATAGATTATAGTCTAGAATAGCACATAGGATTTAGGACACAAGAGCACTTTTTAACCGCAGGTGAAAACGCTGGGCGCAGCTAGTAGTCATATATTTCTAGCATGGCTACTGATGGCCGGCTACAGTCAAAGTCAAAATGTTTTAATTGAATTGTGTATCAAAGATACACTTATGAACGTCAAAATTTTATAATAGACTCGAGCGCCTTGTTCGGCAAAAGAGCCACTACTCAGAATAACAGGCAAGAAACTGAGGGACATTATATTATTTTAAAAAATTAATAAATAACTGTCTCACAAAGTTTGGCTTACAACTAGGTAGTATCACATTATATCTATGTACTAGTGGCTGCTTGGCGGAAGTGGAAGGCTCCAGACATCTTTGTCGTCTAAATAATTGTTAACCTTTTAATATCCTCTTTTCATTAATGTAGTTTTTACAGTCGGCAATATTGCCAGTATTGCAGCAAAAGTGAGGCTCGTCTAGTGGCGTCCTAAGATACTTAGGTAATCAAAAACTAAACGTAAATGAAACCGATGGTTTTAAAATAACGGAATCAGCATATAGTAATCAGTGGGAAAGTGCTTACCTGATCTGATGCCATAGAAACGCGTTCCCTTCGATTAACAGATAGTACATGGAAGTCGCTGAAAATATACATACAAATGAAATACATTAACATTTAAATAGGTTTAGAATATAGTATACAAGCTGCGCCCTTAAAAATGTATGCTATGCATATATTAAAAAGTATGCTATGTACTATTCTAGACTATAATCTGTCTCTGTGCCAAATTTCATCCAGATCTGTTCTGCCGTTCTGGCGTGAAAGAGTAACAAACATCCATCCATCCATTCTTACAAACTTTCGCGTTTATAATATTAGTAGGATGGTGTAGGTAGGACCTTACTTGCACACTTTTCCCAATTTCCTTGTTAGGCGCCGTCTCAAAATTACTTAGGTATACTTACGAACTTAGTTATTAATTACTTTTTGCTTTTCAGTTTTTTCGGCGGTTTATTTTTTAAAATAATATAAAATTAAATAAATTCGGGACACTTCCACACACGGTCGCCTGAGACCAAACTAAGCAAAGCTTGTACTATGGCTGCCAGACACTGATATACATACTTAGATATTTTTAAATACCTACTTAAATAGATATTAACATCCAGACAGAACAAACACTAATGTTTATCACATGAATGTTTGCCTTAGGTGGGAATCGAACCCCCGCCCCCACGCTCAGAAGGCAGGTTCACTACCAACTGAGCCACCAAGGCCGTCAACTCACGTTTTACTCATTTGCACTCACGTTTCATTGTATCATTTCCATCGGCAGCGACAACATCAGCTCTCAACACGTGTCTCGTGAAGGTAGTGACTCCGTTTCCGACGTCCATCTTGCACAGGTTCCGGAAGTCGTGGCTGCCGGCCAGCGCCGCACAAGAAGCTCGCATGGCTTCGATGTTCAGCGAGGAACGGGGGAAATAGTATTTGTACTGGCGTTTTTTGCAGTCAAATCTGGAAAGTTGAAAAAGAGATCGAAGGAGGTTCTCAATTGGTAGGAATCTTTTTATATGACTGCGCAAAGAAGGATGGTTATGTTTTACGAGTGTATGTACATACATACATATCGTCACGCCTTTCCCCCGAGGGGGCTGGCAGAGGTGTAATACAACACCCACATTTCGCCGACGATATTCAGTGTCCTAAATGTGACAGGGGGCGAGCCTATGTCGCCATACACCGGGCTCCAGTCATGTAGTAGATGAAATACAATACGCACATACAATGACTGACAAATTGGTGCGGGTTGTCGGCTGGGTTTGAACCTGCTCCCTCTGGCTTGAGAGTCGGACCTTCTCCCAACTAGGCTCGCATCGCATCGATTGTATGTATGTATGGAAATTGAGTTTTTGGCGGAAAGCGAAAAGATGCCGTCGTTATTTTGTGTTATTTTCTAAATCTTGTTGTTCTTCGAGTGTTAAAGTGTAATAATGGTGGATTATTAACCTTTATCGGTTCGTCAATGTGCACGAGTGTGGGCAAATGAAACAAACATTGCGAAACGTGACTTTTCGTGTTTTTTACAAAACTCCACTTAAAGTTTTAGTAAAGTATCCATCGTTTTAGTGAAATGAAGTAAGGGGAATGATTATTCATTGTCTTTATCACCTTTTTATCATCACTCCATCATCTGTAAAATACTATATTAACTTGAAACTGGCTGACTCAACTGCCTTGTTCGGAAAAAGAGCCACTCAGAAGAACAGGCTAGAAAATAGGGGCATTTTTTTCTATTTCTTTTTTTTCTAAAAATGTTGAAGAAATGGTCACGTTCAAAAAGCATGTTCTATACCTTGCGCTGAATCCTTCCGGTACAGGCATCCATCCAACGACTCTGATATCCTTTGGCAGTAGTTTGTTCAGTCTGTTGCAGTAATCCAACTCGGTGCATAATGATTCTGGTGCATTTTGAATGTCTGGTGCATGGTTACTGCGAATACTGATAGATATAATCTGACGGAGGAATATAATTATAATTATTAGTAGTTACATTTTTGTATTTATTAAAATAGTATTATCCTAATCATTTCCCAACTAATATCTATTATAAATGTCAAAAAGTAAGTTTGTTACACTTTTACACTACTCAACAGTCAGCAGTGCAGAAAAGGTCATCACCACCTTTGGTCCCGAAAAAAATTAACAGTTTCCATGAGATCGCAGGTGAAACCGCAGGGCACACACAGCTAAATAAATAAATACATTTGGGACACTCGCATACACTGCCTGACCCCAAACTAAGCAAAGCTTGTACTATACTGGTACTGCTGCCAGAGACTGATATACATACTTAGATATTTTAAAATACATACCTAAATAGATATTAGCACCCAGACATAGAACAAACACAAATATAGTTCAGCTAGTTTCATATTTACCTGCCCAAACGCGCTAACACCTTTGTCTGTCCTGCCACATCTGTGGTAACTGAAACATAACAAAATTCCAAATTAATGTTTTAAAAAGGTAAGTAATTGTTATTTTTTATGATCTTGGCCGAGTAGCTAGCCATAGTGTCAGTTTATAAACTGCCAAAAGGCCATAAGCTTAATATAATAATGTTGCATAATAATCTTAATACATGTAAATTATGTGTCACGTTGTTTGTCCGCTATAGACTCCTAAACTACTTAACCGATTTCAATCAAATTTGCACACCGTGTGCAGTTCGATCTAACTGAACAGATAGGATAGCTCACATATATATATATATATATAAATAATAAACGCGAACGAAGTCACGTCAAGGGGTCAAGTCAAGGGGTGACAGCTAGTAATTTATATATTTATAGATAGACAAGCAGGCTAGGGCTGATGTACCTATATCACACTGTGTCGAACTAAAATTGTCCAAATTCAATAGATGTTCACACACAATTGAACAAACAAATAAATTGTTTTCTTACTTTGAACTTTCTCTGCTTTCAATAAGGCAAGCTTTTGTCAGAGCATGGAAAACATGATGCTCTATTGTGTTGACTGTGTCTTCCTGAACCACGAAGCCGTTGTAGTCCCATCCGAAGTATAGAATATGGAGTAGAACTGGCCGGGTATGATGTCTGAAATAAAATAGCAGCGTTTCATAAATCAATTTCACATCTGGTCTGGTCGCGCTGCTTTGATTTTCGACCAGCTAGTGTCAAGTAGCAGTGCCAAATAATGTATGAAGTGTGTCTGTTCTCTCTCGAATGGTACTAACTTGTTGAAATCAAATTTCCTTTGATTTTTGTTTTGGTGATTAACTTCCGTAGATCCATCTGATATTTTCTTGCTTATTATATTTTTGAGCTGGGCATTGTGAGCCTCCAACTGTACTACTCTATCGACTAATTCCTAAAAAAATAGAACAATATTAGTGGTTTATGTTGGGTAGAGGTTATGTTTATATTTTCAAAAAATTTAACAGGTAAATACTTCTTTGCTTAGTTTTAGCAGCTCTTCTCGAGGAACGCCTTTCGCCTTCTTCTTTTTTGGTGGTAATATATCCATTTCTCTTCATAAATTAATACTTAGCCATGTAACATTTTACTTTGATTCGAACAATAAAAAAGCCGAAAGGAAATATTGTTTTCTTTTGGTCTTGTCTGACATTGACATCACATTTAAAATTGAAATTTAGGTACCAAGTTAAAACCAAAACGTAAAAAAAAATATGAGGGGAAAGTTACACATCAAAGTAATGCCACCTATCGTTAACTGGAGAAAAAATAGTTTTTCTACTCCACAATAGATGTCGTTCCAACAAAGTAATTTATGAAATGAAATTATTAGTATAGAGGATTGTTAATAGATGTCACTTTCACACGTATAATTCCGATATTAATTATTCAGAACCATAATAAAAACGCCTAACAGCCGCCATTAAGTTTGATCTCCACCCTCGATTCAAACTAAATGGCTGCTGTGAAGTTAGGCGCTAAACACTACGCAGTAGCAAAAACTAAGGTTTGCTCGGGCGTCAGAGTGGCAAGACGCTGCAAAGTCTCGCTTGCGCTACTAAGTTTGAATCAGTCGTACTACGTAGATAGAAACAGTAAAACAAACATATCTACATCCGAAAAACCCCACTCTCTTTCGAGACAGTCAAGTAAAATCATTAAAAGCAAAACAAAAAACCCGACTGCAAAATGTCTAATATTCCGGATATCATTAAAATGTTGTACCCTATGTCACTTCCACCATCAAGAAGATTCAAATGACACCTCACATGTCAAAATACATCAAGTTGTTTAGGCTGGAGGGCATGCCAAAGAAACCTCACAAATGCTTACACACTTACTTACATACATAGGTACACTCGAAAAACATAACCCTCCTTGCGCAGTCGGGTAAAAATAGTACCGCTTTTTAGTCTGCCCCGTTACCGCGCCAGGGCACCGGGGCAGACGAAACTAAGTCACCTTTTCCATCAAATTCAATTTGTCAATTAACATGACCCGTGCGTGTCGCACTACCCCATACATTTTTTATCCCTCCAATTTCACAAAATCAACTCGCGTGCCTTCTAAATAATGCACGATGACGTCATGATGACGTCACCTAGACTACTTATGTACTATCACCAAAATAGCCAGTTATTATTAGTCGAATTGAATGGTCGTCTTCAGAACACCACCTGCGGAGTGCTGACGTCATTCGTCAATGGTCATGGACTGAAGGCGTAAAATATACCTACCTAGTCAATCTACACCAGTTTTGTGTCTATTGTAGGCAATACTGGCTCGGCCATATTGTGGCAATATTCTGAGTGTGGCCGGGCCATATCGTCATTAGGTACATTTCTAGCATGGCTGATGATGGCCAGGCTACAATCGGCAATGTGGCCAGTTTTTCCAGGCCAGTATTGCAGTAAATTTTGGCCCGTCTAGAAGCGCTGTTAGACAATCTTGACTTCCGTTTTTTACCCGACTGCGTACGAAGGAGGGTTATGTTGTTCGAGTGTACATATGTATATATGTAATTAAGTATGTATGTATGAGCTTTCTTATCACGGCCTACAGCCTGAACAGCTGGATGGATTTCGACACGTGCGGTTTCATTTGAATCGTCTTGATAGTAGAAGTGACAATATAGGGTACAATATTTTGCAGTAGGTTTTTTTGTTTTTCTTTTAAAAATGTTACTTTTTGACTCTTTGACTCTCGGTCTTTTCCCTCGGTGGCTCAGTTGGTAATGATCGTACCTGGCTTCTGAGCTTTGGGATGTGGATGTAGATTACCACCTAGAGCAAACATTCATGTGATAAACATTTGTATGTCAGGGTGTTAGTATCCATTTATTTATTTATAACATGAAAACCGAACGGCTTCTCAACAAAGTAGTCTAAGGACACTGACGTGGTTTTCACACATGATTTCATAATGCGGAAATTACTCACGTACGATTAAGTCGGTTGAAACTGTAGTCGGAAGAACCGACTAAATCGTACATGAGTAAATCCAGTCTCAAAAAAATTTCAAAGAAAAAAAAATTGTATACTTTAAAGGTTTTTGCTGACAGTTTGCTAGATTCAATATTTAAGCGCCCAAGCGCAAATTATAATGTATTCACTATTTATTTAGGAAGGATCAACTGGGGCAAATGCGTCTGTGGAGCCAAGCCAGACAGAAAGAACGTAAAGTAACACGCGGACGGAAGGCGGCTTCCTTCAATATCCTTCATACAAATTGTTTAGAAGAGACGCGACGCGTAACACATACTACAGAGAAGACGTGTCGCGGACGCTATGCTTCTCATTTTTTTATTTATTAACGTGTCATGTAGGTCTCCGTCTCGTCCGTGTCTCATCCGCGTCGTACCTACGCCTTTCTTTCTGGCCAGCGAAGCGCCTTAGCTTCCCTTAGTTTGATTTAAAAAAGTGTAGAAATCCCTTTAACCTTAACTTTTTACATAACATCATCATCATATCAGCCGGAAGATTTCCACTGCTGGACAAAGGCCTTCCCCAATGATCTCTACAACGACCAGTCCTGCGCTGCCCGCATCCAGCGGCTTCCCGCGACCCTCACCAGATTGTCAGTCCATCTTGCGGGAGGCCTTCCCACGCAGCGTCTCCCGGTTTGTGGTCGCCACTCGAGAATCTTTCTGCCCCATCGGCCGTCGGTTCTACGAGTGATGTGCCCTGCCCACTGCCACTTCAGTTTGACATTCTTCGGCCTATGTTGGTTACTTTGGTTCGCCTGCGGATTTCGTCATTTCTGATTCAATCTCGCAGGGAAACTCCGGAACATAGCCCTCTCCATTGCTCTCTGAGTGACCTGGAGCCTTCTTATGAGGCTCATCGTAAGCGACCACGACTTCACAATTCCATAAGTCACCAATGGCAACTTTTTTTTTTGTGAAGGGCGACTAACACAAGGGCACCAAAGGTACGAATTTCGGCTTGGGCCGTCGCCGGGGAGGGGGAGTCGATTTGCCCAGGCAACCCAGACGGAGTTTGCTCTTGAACCCTACTAGGTTGAACTGCATGACTAATATTTGGAGACAATCTAACCGATCTTCTATCAGATTCTGGTCTTTTCCCTCGCCGGCGAGGCCAAAGATTTCCAGTGTGATCGTGTTCCTTTGGTAACCGGCGCCTATACCAAATACTGCATACTTTCTGTTGCGGGGAGTTGTCGAGTCGGGTTACGCGTTTTTTACACTTACACTTACTTACAGACTTCCAATAAGGAGGTTCTCAATTTGACTGCATGTTTGTTACGTCATTGCTCTGTCCATTATGAATTTCATTACCTATTCTTTTTTCGAGTCCAATGATCTCGACGTGGTTCTTATTCAGCTTCTAAGATTAGACCCACACATACATCTACATACTATGTAACTAGCACAACAAGTTTAATTAGTGTCGGTTGTAAAAATGCCATTATCCTTACCTAAGTTTAGTCAGAAGCAGTTTATAACCTTAAAACAATACATTCGTCATTCGTTTGTACAAACTAGGTTGCGTGACAAATCACTTGGCTAACTGTAAAATCAATTTCCTATTCTTTGACATGTTTGTAGATTTTGGATTGTTATTTGCTAACGATACCGTTTTTTGCACGTGGCTTTTTAACCACATACTGATATACATTCATACTCATACCAATATTCTTATTCATGTCGCCGCCAACTAGCTTAATCAGCTGTTCAACGAACAGCCTAGCCTTAGGTGCTGTTCGACTAGCTTTTTAATGATATTCAGCCATTCAGTCAAACGGCTAGGCAAAATGGCTTGGATCGATAACGTTGACTCACCGTTGACTACTTGCCTAGTCAAGTCATTAAGTAGGTTACGGGTTGATAAAAAAAACAACAGAACTGCAGGCCGCCAATGCACAACTGAGCGAAGAAGCGGCGGAGATCCGCAGGGAGATCGCTGAGCTCCGCAGGGCTGACCCGCAGGCTGTGACCCTGGCCTCAAGGATTTTCGTATATTATTTTACATTTTACAAAATTAGATTTTATTTACATTTTTATGGCCAATATGGTGAAAATTGTAGAGCATGATATAGGTTAAAATAATATAGTTGTAAATAGTTAGGCATTAAAGGTTTTGGGTTTCAAATGTTATTAATTTTAACATTTTTTTTTTTATTTGAATTGGTTCGGTAACAGACTATAGGCTATGACACATGTAGGTACCTACCAACTTAATTTAAATTTATAAAATTTGAACCTATAGTCCAATTATGACCGTACACAGCTTATAAAATGTACAATGAAACTAAAAACTATAATTAACTTACTAATACATTATTCAATTAAGTTATTTAAAAAAATTCTGAAACTTATTAAACTACACAAAAATGACATATTTTTGGACAAGTAATAGTAGAGATAGTGATATTATGGACATACGAGTAGATTGTTAGTAACAAGTAATATTAGGAAATAGAATGTAATGATTTTCAAAATTATGACTAACAATATTATGCGAATGTAGAGGAACCTTAAAAAGAATATAGAGTGCTCTAACTGGTACCTTATAATAGCAACAAAAATATACCTGCTCCCTATCTAATATTTGATAACACAAGAATAGATACACCGCGCTGTCTAAATCTGGTATAACAGTGAATAAATAATGGGCCACTTCAAACCTGACACAGTTAGAGACCTAGTTGATCGGTCGATGACGTCATCATCGATTGACCCGGAAGGTGTGGGAACAAACCGACCTACATACAGATTGACTTACTTATAATAAGATGGTAAGGAAATTCATGTTACAATAAAAAAAAATTGTGCGTAGAGTCCCTCCACGCGGAAGAAGTGAAACTCCTGTGTATCTTTCACGCATTCACTCTCGCTCTGTCTCTTTCTATTCCCCCTCCCCAGGAGCGTTAAACGTTTAACGCAACGTTGGAAATCGCATTAGAAGTTTTACTTCAATAATATACAGAGTGTTACAAAAAACCTGTTATATCCGAGAGGTGTGCATCCAGTATCGACTGGAGGATGCTATTATGCTAGTTTAAAATAAATATTGACTTCAAAAACTTTGCACAATTTTGCCCTCCTAAAAGCGTGAAAGCAGCCACTATTCGCGACGGTTTTACTTGTAAACTATTCGCGTCGTGCCGCTACTTTCTTAGAATAAAAGCCGCCAACATATGATACAGATTTGTTAACATTTCTGTAAAATTTCTTTTTTTTCTTGCGTTCATAAACCGGTCAAAACTTGCTATTTGTAACGTGCAATTTTTTTTTGCTATTTTGCATGAATACTAAACTTGTAGATGTGTGTACGTGCCCTTTTTTTATGTAGAATAGGTCGGCGTTTGACCACCAACTCGTCTGATGTTAAGCGACGTTGTGGTCTAAGATGGAGCACGACGACCTAAACGGTACTTATTCACTCTAGCCTTGAAGTTTGGTAGAGTGAAGAAGTACAAAGACGGCAGTTGAGTGAGGCGCTACAAGTGCGCTACTGCTCAGACCCGTCTTCGGAACGGTTACACCGGACTACATCCCGAAACACGACTAGGTCATTTCACGGCATGGCTTGATCCGGTGGGTGGTAACTAGCCACGGCCGAAGCCTCCCACCAGAGTTTGCTACCCGGTTAGCACTACCCGGGGACCACGTGTAGGGAATCAGAATAGAGTACACTCCTACGGACGTGGGTAGCTCAGTCCCCAAATTCAATTATATTATACCCTTCAATTATACAACAGGGTTTTTGTAACATGCTGTATATTCCGCCAAGTATAGTGTTCCGAGTCAAAAATGGTCACGTGGTCAACACGAAGTGACGTCAATCGATCCTCGAGCAAGACCGTAAGTATTTTACAACCAGTTCGAAAGAGACGATGACGATGATGAGTGACATCTGGTGTTGGCTCTCGGCACGCTAGTGTTTTTAGTTAAGTCAAGGGAAAATTGTTTTTTTTTGGATCATGGGTAAATACATCTAATTTTGAACAGGAGCTTGTTCCCAATAAAGCTGGCTGAACACGCTGATATGTATATTTACAGAGTATTGAGGTGACCGAGATGGGCCTATAGTTAGCAGGGTCAGCACGAAGACCTTTCTTAGGCACAGACTGCACGTTAGCAAGTTTCCACGACTTCGGTTCGGACTTCGGCACTATACCAGTCTCAAGAGAGAGACGAAAGAAGCGCGTCAACACAGGAGACTACTCAGGAGCGCATGTCTTAAGTACTATCTAAGGAATACCATCTGGACCACTGGCTTTTCTCACGTAAAGATTGCGTAGCTTCAATTGGCAGATGTGAAATTCCGACATCAATGTCGAGCATAATGGTGTATTTGGGGGTATCGCGATGCCAGCGTCTAGATGTGAAGACTCCGCAAACTGAGAGCCAAATAAGCTAGCCTTCTCAGCAAGGTATACAATCCTACTTCCTACTAATATTATAAACGCGAAAGTTTGTAAGAATGGATGGATGGATGTTTGTTACTCTTTCACGCCAGAACGGCTGAAAAGATCTGGATGAAATTTGGCACATAGATAGATTAGAGTCTAGAATAGCACATAGAATACTTTTTAACCGCGAGTGAAACCGCGGGGCGCAGCTGCACACACGGTCGTCTGACCCTCAACTAAGCAAAGCTTGTACTATGGCTGTCAGAGACTGATATCCTTACATTTGGATGTGTATAAAATATTAACAAGGGGTTAACTGGGGCAAATGTGTCTGTGGGGCAATTGCGTCTTTCGAGAATTACTTGACAAAAAAGTAGGTGGCGCCTAATTTGTGAAGGGTTTGTTAGTAATTCTCAAAAGACGCAATTGCCCCACAGACGCATTTGCCCCACAGACGCATTTGCCCCACAGACGCATTTGCCCCACAGACGCATTTGCCCTAGTTGACCCTATATCACAAAAATAGCTAACAATGCAAAAATAACTGTACTGTCAATCTGTCTTCGGAAAAGTAGGGCAAGACACACAAATAACTATGTAGGTATTGTATTGTATATTTATGTATTTGTCAAATACCTAACATGCAAATTACTTCCTACATAGTTTTTTAGAACCACGCTTCTGAGTTTCTGAAATACAATAGAATGTCTTCTACACTTCTACAGTCTATAGGTACTTATCTCTTCTTCTCTTCTCTATCTCTATCTTCTATATAGTATGTAAGTATGAATTAAAAATTACGAAAACCCTCTACACCGACTTTCATCATCAACACCGAATTTTCATCAAACATAGCTAGGACCCTATTCGGAGATTTGAAATTCTCATCTCACCTTCTTTCGTCCTTGTTGCTCTCATTTAAAACGTCAGTGTGAGAGTTACCAAGATAAAATCTCATCTCATCTCACGCACAGGAATAGCCCCCCTAAACCTAAGAACGCTACCGATTAATTCACCTTTCAAACAAAAAAAACAAAGCCAAAATCGGTTCATCCATTCAGGAGTTATGATGCCACAGACACACACACACACACATAGATACGTCAAACTTATAACACCCCGTTCTTTTTTGCGTCGGGGGTTAAAAACAAAGTCGCTTTCCGAGCCTGTCTCTGTCTCTGTCTGTATATCCGCTAACTCCCTTGTACTGCCGAATGATATTTTATTGTTTAATATTTTCTTTATGTTTGTTTTACTTTGTATTTTTGGTGTGCACTAAAGATGTATTGTATTGTAACTTCCCTCAACGGATTTTGATGCGGTATCATCAGTTATGCTACCTCTAGAAATGTATGAATAAAAGGTAGGGTCACACTAAAATCATTGCCGGGCCAGTCCCTAAGTCCACAAATTATTTTATCTAGGTTACTGACCCACTATCGGTGGATGGACACCTCATTTCCGTGTCAGTCATGACATAGCTCACTTTAATACTTATAGGTCATCAGTTTAAAAAAGCGATGATAGCCTAGTTGGAGAAGGCCCGCCTCTCAAGCCAGAGGGAGCGGGTTCAAACCCAGTCGACGGCACGCACCAACTGTTCATTGTGTGAACATATGTACGTATTGTATGTCATCTGCTACATTACTGGAGCCCGGTGTATGGCGACAGGCCGCACGCCCCCTGTCACATTTGGGACTAAATCATCTACGGCGAAGTGTGGGTGTTGTATTACACCTCTGCCAGCCCCCTCGGGGGAAAGGCGTAACGATATGTTATGTTAAAAATATTGCCACAAATTATATTATCTAGGTTGCTGACCCACTATCGGTGGATGGACACCTCATTTCCGTGTCAGATATGACATAGGTCACTTTTATACTTATAGGTCATCAGTTTACTTGTACCAGTGACCTAATGCTCTATCAAACAAAAGAAAACGATGTATCGAACAGACTGAAAAGAAGGCACTTTTTAGGGTGATTTACATAACATATCGTCACGCCTTTCCCACGAGGTGTAAAAAAACAACACCCAAACTTCGCAGGACGATATTCAGTCCCAAATATGACAGGGGGCGAGCCTGTCGCCATTCACCGGGCTCCATTGCAACTAAAAATCGCTCTGTAAGTATGATCCTAGCCTAAGGGAGATAATTTAGTTCTAGATAACAACGTGTACCTACTATCTATTAATATTGAAGAGTATTAATAAATAACTATTGTCTGAAACCGTAAAAATATTTATGACTTAGTTGACCTTCTCTTCGCGGTTTTAGTGCCTACTTATTAAAAAAAAAATTTTTTTTGCTAGTCGTTTAACCACAGCTCTTCTAATGCTGGGCTACATTAGCGCGCGATAATTCGTGTCGCTTTGTCGCGCTAAAACCATCTTTACTGGCGATGTTCGCTACGTTTCGCAGCGAGCGATATGAATTCAGCGGCAGATGAATTCATATCGCTCGCTATATAATGTAAATGACGTAAAAAGTGAAACAGAAAATTTAAAATTGAATGGAATAGATTTTAATTAGTATCGTGAAACAAAATTTTGAAAAAATGTTATAGGTAAATGGAATACCATTCTTTTATAAATAACGAAAGAGCGGTCTCTCCTAACACAGGTTTTCCAAACTTAACAGGAGAGACCAACCCCTGTAATTTACCAGTTTAAGAAATAAATAAATTTGAATTTGGAATTTTAAATTATTATGGAAACTAACGTGGTTTTCACACATTATGATTTATAACACGGGTATTACTCACGTACGATTCAGTCGATTATTCCGATTATAGTTTCAACCGCATTCGGCGGTCTTTATCAAGGCGAGTGCGCGCGCGGCTGCGTCTCGCATAGCACAGAACAGGCATAACAGCTGATCTGTGTAGATTTAGCATTTATTGCTGGAAATGAAATTGGTATTATGGAAAGTAGGTACTTACGTTGAATGCAAACTGTACAATAAGTACTGCTACAAAGATTACTGGTAAATAATTTCTATTTGTATTTTGTGCACTGTAAGCAACGTTATGATGGTAATATCAAAATTTATAATGTATTTTTAACAAACTATAGTCGGAATACTTAATCGACTAAATCGTACGTGGGTATTCCCGTGTTAAAATCATAGCTTCATGGAGCTCGCTGTGACACGTAACGCATTCAAATACATGTTTTAAGCCAGAAGTGTTGTCGTCTGCTGCTGCCGTCTGCGGTCGCGCGGCTTGGTACCTTTAGCGGTCAACTCGTCGCCTTTCTGCAGAGTTGACGTGAGCGATAGTTCCCCGATACATTGCCGAGTGAAGAACCACTTATTAGACTGCATCGTCACTTTCCATCAGGTGTGTTGTGGTCAAACGTGGGTCTATTCAATCATAAAAAAAACATGTCTAGCTTTGGGCTAGAGGAACTGGCTCAGAATTTCAAGAACCCGAATAATTAAAAATAAAACGGAAATCAC
This sequence comes from Peribatodes rhomboidaria, assembly GCA_911728515.1. Taxonomy (NCBI): domain Eukaryota; kingdom Metazoa; phylum Arthropoda; class Insecta; order Lepidoptera; family Geometridae; genus Peribatodes; species Peribatodes rhomboidaria. Next base: position 8,160,069 of record OU452195.1, on the reverse strand, counting down.
ATGAAAGAGGCATAAAATTTTAACGTATAGGTATCTACCACTTTTTAGCTCTCTATAATCTCATGTCAATGCTTAATTATAGGCATTTAAGCATTTACTTGAGTACTTATACTTTTTATTAATAAATAAATAATTGACTAGTAAATGACTGACCTAACGAAATATACAAGAAAATTACAGGTTTAATTTTCTATTTTCGGTAAAAAAAAACAATTAACCTATTTCAAGTACATCTATCTCACACACGGAAAATTTATGTACGTATGTGTAGGTTATTTATATATGTATGTAGTATGTATGTGTAGGTAACTAGTGATGGGCCTGACATGACATGACGTGTCACCAAATTACATGCCCTCAATGGCGTAGAGTTGGGACATGGTCGATTAGAAATGCTGAAAATTTTTGGGTATTTTTTAAAAGATAGTATTCGCTGCAAAAATGTTGGTTAAAAATACATTATAAATTTAATATTATTATCATAACATTGCTTACAGTGTACAAAATACAAATAGAAATTATTTCGCAGAAATCTTTGTAGCTGCACTTATTATTCAGTTTGCATTCAACGTAAGCACTTTCCATAATTCCAATTTCATTTCAGGCAATAAATGCTAAATCTACACAGATCAGCTGTTATGCGGTGGTAAATTTAGATTCAAGGTCGTAGAAAACTGTTTACTGATAAATTTCGCAAAGAGATGTGTGTAAGAGTTTTTATTTTGCCCGGTTGCAAGTTCACAAAAATAGTTGCAGATTACTTAAGTGCATTTACTTATAACATTGCAGGATTTCTCGGGCCCTGTCTATCGTATTCCTGCCAGAAGTAGAGGGTTTGAACGACTCGCTCGTCCGATTTAGGGACCCTAACTCCCTGGTCTTAAAAAAACTAGGCTGCCACTGTGTGCAGGGTCCGAAATCGCGTAATGTATTGGAATTAAGGCAGGCTTGATGACCTGTGACAGAAAAAATAAAACACTATAACTTATAATTTTACTAACTTTTTAACTAGTAGAAGTGAAATATTTGTCGATTATAAATAAAATAAATCTAGTAAAAGAAAATGAAAGTAAATTAAAAACGTAAAATCAATTTCTTTAAAAAGTTGGAATCGGGTATCGAAAATAATATTGTATCGGTATAGCGTAATGACTATGTTAATCCACATTATTTGAACGTAACCTTCATATAACATATTATAATAAAAATACTATAACATAATGCGAAACATTCAGCAAAAAACAATCGACATTTTTTCCCACGGTGCAGCACTATTCATTACAGCAATTCAGTCGGCCATCTTGGATAGTTTATTTGAAAATCGAACACTGGCGGAAACGCGCGCTTTACCGTCAGCAGCGCGGGAAATCGAACCATTTGTTTGACTCTCAATTTAATTAAAAAAGGAACCATCAATTTATGTCAGCTGTCTCGTTTTCTCTTTAGCATAAAAAAGAGAAACGTAGTGACTTTTTAATTTCTTGAGGTTTTTAAAAGTAGAAACAAATAGCTAAGTTAATTTTTTTTTCGCTGAAAAACTATTAGAGCCAGTGAAGTGCTGTGACATTTTAAAGTGCTGTTTTTTTAATCAATGGATCTTTGTACAGGTGAGTGCGTAAATTCTGTTAAGTAGAAGCGATGACAGCCTAGTTGGAGAAGGCCTGCCTCTCAAGCCAGAGGGAGCGGGTTTGAACCCAGCCGACGGCACGCACCAATTTGTTTATTGTGTGAACATAATGTGCGTGTTGTAGGAATGTCATCTGCTACATGAATGGAGCCCAGTGTATGGCGACAGGCTCGGCCCCTGTCACATTTGGGACTGAATATCGTCCGGCGAAGTGTGGGTGTTGTATTACACCTCTGCCAGCCCCCTCAGGGGTAAGCGTGACGATATGTTTTAAAAGTAATTTTTTTGTTCACAAAACGAGCAATTAGGACAACTGAGTATCAATTGCTTTACGTTTGCTGGCCTAGGTTACGCCTCTCTCAAAATTATCGAGAAAATAGTCCCTTTCCATATAAAAAAGACATTCTCGTTGGACGAAAAACAGCCGACCTATCCTACTTCCTACTAATATTATAAACGCGAAAGTTTGTAAGAACGGATGGATGGATGGATGTTTGTTACTTTTTCACGCCAGAACGGCTGAACAGATCTGGATGAAATTTGTCACAGAGATAGATTATAGTCTAGAATAGCACATAGGATACTTTTTAACCGCGGGTGAAACCGTGGGGCGCAGCTAGTTCTACATAAAAAAAAGGTATTTCAGGTTTGCTCACATGGTAAAAAATATTCGCAATGAGCACCTTTCAACTTACCACCGCCGTTCCACGTACCTAACCCTGTGTACACTACATTTATATTACTAGCTAGTAGTTAGCTCGCCTCAAACGGATACCTCTAATATCACCACAACTCCTCGTCCGATTTATCTCATATTTGAATCCAAAAATTGTATTAGCATGAACTAATCGCCTGCAAAGTTTTATGAGAATCGGATCAACGATACTCAAGTTATCGTCGGCCAAACAAATGCCGAGATGTCCCGGTACACTCTGAGACCAGGGGGGCTATTCCTGCGCGTGAGATGAGATGAGATTTTATCTTGGTCACTCTCACTCTCACCTATGACGTTTCAAACGAGAGCAACAAGGACGAGCAAAAGTGAGATGAAAATCTCAAATCTCCGAATAGGGCCACTGTGGGGCTATCCTACGCGTGACATGAGATGAGATTTTATCTTGGTCACTCTCACACCTATGACGTTTTAAACGAGAGCAACATGGACGAAAAAAGGTAAGAAGAAAATCTCAAATCTCCGGATAGGGCCCCATATGTTGTGTGCAAATAAATATTCTTTATCTTTATCTTCATCCAAGGGTTACATCGCAGGATGCTGCTAGTATACTACGTATACGAGTACTTACTGATATTATAAAATCGAAAGTGTATTTGTCGGTCTGTTTGTAGGCTTTCCACGGCTAAACGGCTGAACGGATCAATGAAAGTTGATAATTAGTTACAGTACCTCAGTTTCTCTGGTGGGAGGCTTCGGCCGTGGCTAGTTACCACCCACCGGACCAAGCCATGCCGTGAAACGACCTAGTCGTGTTTCGGGATGTAGTCCGGTGTAACCGTTCCGAAGACGGGTCTGAGCAGTGGCGCACTTGTAGCGCCTCACTCAACTGCCGTCTTTGTACTTCTTCACTCTACAAAACTTCAAGGCTAGAGTGAATAAGTACCTTATAGGTCGTCGTGCTCCATCTTAGACCACAACGTCGCTTAACATCAGGCGAGTTGGTGGTCAAACGCCGACCTATTGTACTTAAAAAAAGTACCTATATCACGAGGATGGTTTTTGGTTACTAATTTCTGAATAGACGCGAACGAAGTCGCGGGTAACAGCTAGTATAACATTAAGGTAGGTAAAGGTCAACCATAATGCCATAATAATTCCTCCCTTGTGTCTCTATTAAATCTGAATTAATTTTATTTATGTATTGCTATCGGTAGGGATAATTTTCGTTTTATTAATTAGTACAAGTTGAGTAGTTCCCATACCTAGCCTAGAGTTTTAAAAATCAACTAGTTGAGCCCCGCAGTTTCACTCGTGGTTAAAAAGTATCCTATCTGCTACTCTAGACTATTATCTATCTATCTCTGACAAAGACAAAGAAGTCTGGAGCCTTCCACTTACGCCAAGTAGCCACTAGTATGTATAGATATTACCTAGTTGTAATCCAAAATTTGTGAGACAATAATTTATTTGTTCTTTGAAAAAATTATGCCTTTCAGTTTCTCTCATGTTCTTCTGAGTAGAGGCTCATTATCCGAACAAGGCGGTCGAGTCTATTTAAAAAAAAACTTTGACGTTCAGCGTAAAGTGAATAAACACATTGATTAAACACATTTTGACTTTGACTTCTGTGTCAAATTACCGCAATTCTGATCTGCAGGCCAATTCCCAACCATTCGGAAACGTTTCCGTTCGGATTTCAAAAATGTTAAGCCTAAATTATTCGAGTCTATCTATCTTCAAAAGTTTTTAAACGTAATTAATTCTTCTGATCGGATTTATACTTGATTCCCTATTCCATTCCTAAATGTACAAAAGTAGAAGACTGAGATTCTACAATTTTAGTTTTAAATTTCTCGGATTCGATCGGATCCAAGCTATTTTGTCTAGCCGTTTGATTGACTGAATATCATCAGGAAGCTAGCTGAACGGCACCATTTAGTAAAAAGGCTGGCTGTTGATTGAAGCGATAATAGCCCGAAAAGGTCCGCCTCTCAAGCCAGAGGGAGCGGGGTCAAACCCAGCCGACAGCACGCACCAATTATGTTCATTGTGCGAATTGTATGTCATCTGCTACATGACTGGAGCCCGGTGTAAGGCGACAGGCTCGCCCCCTGTCACATTTGGGACCGAATATCATCCAGCGAAGTGTGGGTGTTGAATTCACACCTCTGCCAGCCCGCTCGGGTTAAGTGCCTGACGATTTGTTATTTAATTGATGAACGATTAAGCTAGTTGGCGGCGACACATACAGCAGTTGTCAGAAAAGGACATAGGGTATTTTATCCCGAAAAAAATTAGCAATGCCTGTGTAGTTAGTAATTAAATACATACAACAGCTAGTAATTACATAATATCAATGCAGATGTAGATAAAAAATAACGTACATAATTCAATGACACACAAAAATCTGTTAAAAATGTTTGTACACAGATAAAATAAGAAAGAGATAAGATAGAAGATATTTTAGTAGCGTAACATGGGTAGCTTGATTTTAATAAATGTTGATAACTTCATTTCCCGCTGTCATCTGAGTTGATCGAGCGAGGTTCCCAGAAACCAACAAAAAAAAACAATCTTTAATAATAAAAAAACGTTTTCCCTTCATCAAAAATTGTTTTTTTTTATCCCCGTCTCTTTGTGTTGCACGTCATGAGCATTTGCCAGTGTCAAGTTAATATTGTATTTTACAGATGTGCCTTAAATATTTCTGAAGGATGGGTATTCAAAACAACCTTAATGTAAATGTAAACAGCTAATACTTCTAATAATCCAAACCATGTACAATATGTGGGTAATTTCAGTATGAATCGAATGGATACCAAGATCAATACGACAGAAAGACACCAAAGAAAAATAATACGAGATCCGTCCTCTTCCGTTTTCCAGCCAAAAGTCCCAGTTGGGCGGGGCGGGTGACTCAGGCACCACTCCACTGACATTCATTTGATAGCTCGCTCCGAAAACGTCACACAGCATCAAACAAAGTCGCTTTCTCTGTCCCTATGTCCCTTTGTATGCTTAAATCTTTAAAACTACGCAACGGATTTTGATGCGGTTTTTTAAATAGATAGAGTGATTCAGCAGGAAGGTTTATATATAACATCCATTAAATAGTGGAGAAATACTGTTATTTTTGAGGTTTCTAATGTGATGTTAGTAGGCTATATATTATTATGTTATACCCGTGCGAAGCCAGAGCGGGCCGCTATGTTTACATACAACGTTATTTATATACAACGTTCATAGTTTTTCTGTAGGGTATTTAGTATCAGCATTGCACCCGTGCGAAGCCTGGGCGGGTCCATAGAAAATAAATACCTTACAGACTAACACACATATAAATGAAATTAATAAAATTAACTATCTCTTCTGGGCTTTTGCTCTCTGTGCGGCCTCCCAGTAGCGCCGGAACACTAGCCCTTTTGGCCAGAACTCAGGCGAGAGTAGTGCTGCCTTGTGTTTCACTGGAACCCGTAGTAAGTAAGACTTGAAATAAGTCTCACGGACAGTCGACTCCAGGCGCTGCATCGCTACCACCGGCGCCTCTACTCCTAGTCGGTTCTACACAAACTTGTGCACATCGGCTCCTGATGTTGTCGGGTCCACCCGGGACAAGTACATAAGGAATGTCGGCTCCACGACACATTCATATACATACATACTCGTATGTGTATTGTGTTTTGTATGTGTAGCTAACACAGATGACGGAGTGATGATGACAATGATGAATTCCTCCCTTTTCCCCATTTCAGTAAAGTGATGCATACTTTACTTACAGCGAGTTTTGGTACTTAACGAAATCTTTTTTCGATTTCGTTTGGCTCCACACATTTAACCTAGTTCCTTAACGTTTCCGCCAGGGGCGCTTTATTGAAATGTATGGAGCCAAACGAAAACGAAAAAACGAAACGAAAACGAAACCATAAAACTCGTGGTAAACCCCCATAAAAGGACATAGAATACTTTTTATCCGCGCAGACTTATGACTGTTATAGAGAGTGACTGTCACATTTGGGACTGAATATCGTCCGACGAAGTGTGGGTGTTGTATTACACCTCTGCCAGTGCCGATATGTTATGTTATGACGGCCTCGGTGGCTCAATAGGTAGTGAACCTGCCTTCTGAGCGTGGGGGCGTAAGTTCGATGTCCACCTAGGGCAAACATTCATGTGATGAACATTTGTGTTTGTTCTGTCAGGGTGTTAATATGTATATACGTATGTCTATTATTTAAAAATATATGTGTACGTATATCAGTATCTGGCAGCTACAGTACGAGCTTTGCTTAGTTTGGGGTCAGGCGACCGTGTGTGAAAATTTCCCAAATTTATTTATTTAACTAAAAAAATATTGTTTTTTTTACAACAGACTAGGCATACGTTTGATCACTGACTCGCCTGATGGGAAGCGTCGTGATAGAAGGTGTAACACGCTTGCCTAGGAGATACCTATTCACTTTACTCTTAAACACCCCCGGATTGTATTTAAGTGGAAAGACAGACGCAGGCAACGAGTTCCACACCTCTGCAGCTCTTACAAGAAAAGTTGACTTGAAACGCTTAGAAAACGTTTAAAGAAAAGTCTAGCGTTATTTCAATCTTCATTCAACAGTAGGTACGTATCGGTTACGTTACGCTCTCACGAATTCGTTTGCAAACATATTTTTTGCTCGGAATCTGGCAATTGTGAGATCAAGGTTCTAAGTACAATGTAATTTTATAAATAAGTAAATATTATTCAAACTCTGGCACTTGGCGTATTCAAACATATATGTATAAGTAAAAAATACTTACTTACATTTTGTTTTTACTTGACTGCGGGGAAACAAAAAGAGGGTTATGTGTTTGACCTGTATGTATGTATTTCCCTACTAGCTGCGCCTCGCGGTTTCACCCGCTGCTAAAAAGTATCCTATGTGCTATTCTAGACTATAATCTATCTCTGTGCCAAATTTCATCCAGATCTATTCAGCCGTTCTGGCGAGAAAGAGTTACAAACCATCCATCCATTCTTACAAACTTTCGCGTTTATAATTTTACAATACAATACAATACAATATATCTTTATTGCACACCAAAAACTACATGAAAATCTTAAAAACTAAAATACATTTTTCGGCAGTACAAGGGCGACCTTATCGCCTAAAGCGATTTCTTCCAGGTAACCTTTGGATGGACAGGAACTTACAGAAATACGAAAAGGGTAGTAATTTTAGTAGGATATTCCCCTGTACTTAACTACTAAACGGCTGAGGCCCTATTCGGAGATTTCAGATTTTCATCTCACCTTTTGTCGTCCTTGTTGCTCTCGTCATAGGTCATACGAAACGTTATAGGTGTGAGAGTGACCAAGATAAAATCTCATCTCATCTCACGCGTAGGAATAGCCCTCCTGTAGGGCTTTTCTTAAGGAGTGAGATTCAATCTCACAGTTTTTCGTCCTTGTTGCTCTAATTTGAAACGCCATAGGTGTGAGAGTGACTAAGATAAAATCTCATCTTATCTCACGTAGGAATAGCCTGAACTGATTTTGATGATGGCTATGTCATTAGTTTCGTCTTTATTACGTGAGTGTCATAGTTAAGTAGGCTAAATTTCGCAATGGTTTTTTCGACCGAGCGAACGTCAGTGAGCGAAGCGTCTCTGCTTCAGCTTCGACAAAATTCTGTAAAAAGTCTGGATTTCTGTCCGGATCTCTGTCCAGGGACCCTATTCGGAGATTTGAGATTTTCATCTCACTTTTTTTCGTCCTTGTTGCTCTCGTTTGAAACGTCATAGGTGTGAGAGTGACCAAGATAAAATCTCATCTCATCTCACGCGTAGGAATAGCCCCCTTGGTCACTCTCACACCTATGACATTTCAAACGAGAGCAACAAGGACGAAAAAAGGTGAGATGAAAATCTCAAATCTCCGAATAGGGCCCCTGATCTTCGTCCTTCTCTACGGGTCGCATTTCTTAGACTAATCTTTTGAAATTTTGTGAGGAGGGAAGTAATTTTAAAACGTAATATTTTTTTTGCAAAAAAGAAAATGAAATTCTCTTCCGTTGTGAAAAAAATCCAAATACTAGCTCAGCAAAAAAATCTTTTTTTTTTATGTACATTAGGTTAGCGTTTGACCACCAACTCGCCTGATGTTAAGCGACGTTGTGGTCTAAGATGGAGCACGACGACCTATAAGGTACTTATTCACTCTAGCCTTGAAGTTTTGTAGAGTGAAGAAGTACAAAGACGGCAGTTGGGTGAGGCGCTACAAGTGCGCTACTGCTCAGACCCGTCTTCGGAACGGTTACACCGGACTACATCCCGAAACACGACTAGGTCATTTCACGGCATGGCTTGGTCCGGTGGGTGGTAACTACCCACGGCCGAAGCCTCCCACCAGAGAAAATCTGAAAAATTATCGATCCTGCTCACAAAATTTCACGAGAATCGGTTGAGAAATGACCTGTATAGGAGGACAGACACCAGCCGCGCTCTACAGCTCACAGAGTCACTAAGTATATTAACCTGCATTTTAATACTGATAAAAAAAACGTAAAAATTAGCTTCGTATTAAAGTTAACTCACAAGGTTTGCTGGTATCCGTCTTTTGAAGCAAGGTTACGCCTCAACCTACCGTCCAGTATCACTTGAGCTATTGATTATGAATTAAAAACCTTATTTACTGGTAGATTAGGTCTGACAATGCAAGAAGTACGGCTACTGATTTACTATTTGTATTTACTACTTACTGATTAGAGGACTTAAAATGCGTAAAAGAAATACTCGTAGAGGCTGGTCTTCTAGGTCTGGAGAATGCAAGAATGTGGATAATGATGAATGTACTTACTATTTACTGACTACATACATATCGTCATGCTTTTCCCCCGAGGGGGCTGGCAGAGGTGTACAACACCCACACTTTGCCGGACGATATTCAGTCCCAAATGTGACAGGCGGCGAGCCTGTTGCCATACACCGGGCTCCAGTCATGTAGCAGATGACATATAGTAGCTTAGTTAGCTGTTTAGCCGTGAAAAGCCTACAAACAGACAGACAAAGTTTCTTTCGATTTTTTAATATTAGTATGGATGTCTCTGACATAAAATTGAGTACCATTGATCAAATCTGCATAAAATTTTGCTCACAAATACATTTAAAATTTTAATTACATTTATTTAATTTGTAAAATGAGCTTAATCGCTATTGTAGAAATAAGGAGCGTACGAGGTCACAATACGAGTCGGACTACTAGTTAGGTACTGGGTTTAACCACAAGCCTAGCTGCTTATATTCGCTGAATTTCAGAGCTCGACTTACGCTGGTCGATATGTCTAGTTAGTCACGCAACGCAATCACTGGAACTATTAACTTTTTTAAATAGTACATACACACATGAACTGTACCAAATTACCTCTACAGGGTTACTAAGTCCAGCAAAGGGCTAGCACATTGGCCGGAGAGATATTGTCTTTCAACTGTGTTTATCCACGGTTTTTTTTTAATATAACTCTTTTTTTTTCGAGGCTTCAGTCGCTGTGCGATTATGCCAGCCTCGTTTTACATCTTGATATACTTACCTACTACTATACAGCGTGTTACAAAAACCCTGTTGTATAATTGAAGGGCATGTATACACGCTTTAATACTCATGCAAAAATACCAAAAAATGCAAGTTCAAAATAGCCAGAGTTATGATCGGTTTAAGAACGTAATTAAAAAAAGGAAATGTTACAAAAATGTTAACAAATCTGAATCTTTTGTTGGCGGGTTTTATTTTAAGACAGTAGCGGCGCGACGTGAATCGTTTTTACAAATAAAACCGACGCGATTAGTGGCTGCGTTCGCGCTTTTAGTAGGGCGGAGCGCGATGTGTGTTCAAAATTTGTATAGTCAATAGGTATTTATTTTATTTATTTAAACAAGATCCACATCTCACAATAATGACATGAAATAAACTTACAGATAAACTTACAGCTAATTACGGATTTACATTTTATATACAAATTAATAAAAACAATCACTAAATAAACTTAAGTAAACATAATACTTGAAGAAAAATGTTTTAATAATAATACGTACTTACATTTAAAAAGTAGAATTATTGGACAATATTAAAATTTAAATAATTATTCTACTTAAACTAGCATAATTGCATCCTCCAGCCAGTCGATGCTGGATGCGCACCTCGCGAATACAACAGGGTTTTGCTAACACCCTCTATAATAAAAGTACATTTGAAAATATTTAAAACGGACAGGAGTCCTTTCTTTTTTTAATAATTGAATGAGCCCACGTTTGACCACAACACACCTGATGGAAAGTGACGTTGCGGTCTAAGATGGAGCACGCTTGCCCATGAGGTGCCGTCTCACTCTTGTCTTGAAGAGAGCCAGGTTGTAACTATTGCTGGGGAACACCGAGGCAGTAAGTGCGTTCCACTCCTTGGCAGTTCTTATTAGGAAGGAGTTCTGAAAGCGCTACGATCGCTTCAAGCCAATACTCCCGAGATCATGACGTACAAGGACCTCGTCGCATCACTTATGGGTGCAGCCAGGATGCCCAGGAACATGCCAATATCTCGGGGGTTTATGTCATATCTGTTTCCCGCAACTTCGTTCGAGTTTATTCAGAAAATAGTATCCATGAACCCTCCTCGTGATATACTGTAACTAATTATCAAATTATGAGTAAAAATCCGTTACCAAAGAGATCAGAGTCCAACATTAAAAAAAGTACTGGCTGGTTTTGAGCGGAGTTTTAATTTTAGTTGTCAGTGGTTATTTCAGTACCAACTACGTACTATTCTGTGATTTTGTCTGACGCATTTGGTAAGCGGCGCGTTATTTTTATTAATTTACAGATTTTCATGACAAAAAGAGTTATTTATTCATTAAAAACGTATCCATAAACCTTTTTGTGACATACTGCAACTATTTATCAAATTAAAGAAGCCTCATACATATATACGTACCCAATTACCCACATACATACTTCCATACATACACTCAAAAAACATAACCCTTATTCTTGCGCAGTCGGGTATAAAAAAGTAGTTCCATGGGGGCTATTCCTGCGCGTGAGATGAGATGAGATTTTATCTTGGTCACTCTCACACCTATGACGTTTTAAATGAGAGCAACAAGGACGAAAATAGGTGAGATGAGAATCTCAGATCTCCGAATAGGGTCCCAGACTTCTGGTAGACTCTGAGATCTCGCTTCGCTAAGTCAATATATCGACCAAATTGTTAGAGGTAAGTGATTAGCAAACCTTTTCACACTTTTTCTATTATTAATCTCATCATGCTCTAAATAATGTATTTGCATTATAATTTAGCAAAGCACGTGATTTTAATGTCAATGATCTTTTTGACAAAACTTGAATTTAAAATCATATTAAAATTAACACATTAAGAGGGCCGCGACGCTCTGAAATCTCCATACAAACGCGCTTCTCAAAATTCTTGAAAACCATTTGTCAGATTATGATGAAATTTAGCATGTACAATTAAATTAACAATATCTCCGCCCCTATGTTCTTGGTTTTTTTTAAAAACTTTCTCGAAAATGGAGCTATGAAAAATATCCGCATTTTAAGGGGTCAATTTTGAATGATTTATTCAATAGGTAGACAAAGCAAATCAAAAATTCCATTAAGTACATTGGGAGGTTGTCTACATCATTAGCTTTTAAATGAATCCGAAATACAAGGGACATTCTTAGTTACTTAAGAGTGATTAGAGAAGTGCAAAAGTCATAAAAAAAAATTAATTGCACTTTGTCACTACCTATGTAGGTAACTTCGAAGGCTCGTCAGTATCATTACTCGCTCTCTTCGCTCGTCTTCTTCTTCTAGACGAAATAATGCGAAGTTAGTCTTGGTCGCATAGGTCAAAGTTAGTTAGGTCGCCGGATTCTTCGCTCAGAGAGCAAGTAAATATACTGACGTCTTCTTTTAGACGAAATGGCTATGAAAAACCTTACGCCAATGCGAAGTTAGTCTAAAGTGGTCGCCAGACTCTTAAATGTTACAATCAGTGTTGAGAAGCATTACTATCCAAACTAGGAATTAACCTGTGTTTTGGAATAGCAATACCACCGTGCGAAAAGAAACAAATCATAATGTTCTTATACAAAAAGTAGGTTACAACTTTGCTAATCTATCTATCAAACAATTTGACATTTAGTGGTACTTAATAGTACTAGACAGGTAAACACAACCTAGCGAATTTGTAGCTCACGTTTTGAGAAGGCGTTGTTTGGAAACCTACCTTCTATAGGTTATTCTAGGCCGTCCATGTATTTCGGTACGAGTCTACAGAAAAGTTCCATTGTGCTATATACTTTTAGCTGACGAGACCCACCTGAACAATAAAACTAGTTATTGTGTTTACAATGGAACATCTGTCGAAGGAGTAAACAGCTGAAATACGTGTATTTAAAGCAGGATAGTAAGATTATTTTAATATACTTTCAAAACTGTGTTTATCGTATTATTCCAAGAGGATGACCTCTTTAATATGGTAGCAGAGCGTTTAAAGCGATAAACCAAGAGAAGATTATTCGTTAGAGGTACAACGTTATTATTTTTTGCAATGATGGAGCAAGTCATCATAGAAGCAACAAAAGTGAAGGTTGGTCACCTAGAAAAATCTAATTGGACAGTATGGAAGTACAAAGTAATAGCAGCTTTGGGCGGACTAGGCCTCCTAGATATAGTCGAAGGAAGGGTCAGCAAGCCAATGCTGTCGGATCCTTGTGATAAGGAGAAGTTTAGGAAAGAGATGCTTGACTATAATAGAGGAAATAGTGCAGCACTCTTGTTGATCACAACAAATTTGTCGGATGAAAATCTACAAAAAGTCATGCGATATACAAATGTAAGAGAAGTGTGGTTAGAGCTACATCGGCTCTTTGCAGGTGAGTCGAGAGATAGAGCCTATGACCTGTGCCTACAATTCTTTGGCTACAAGAAACAACCTGACCATGATATTGCGACGCATTTGTCAAAGATGAAGAATATCTGGTTTGAGCTAACGCAAGAGATGCAGAATTCTAAAGTTAAGGGAGAATTACCAGAATTATTTCTTATATGCAAGATTCTGGACACCTTACCCGAAGAATACTTCTCATTCAAGGCTAGCTGGTTGTTGATGTCACAGTCAGAAAGGACAGTAGAAAACCTAACTAGCAACCTTTGTATGCATGAAAGAGCTTTATCCAGTAAGAACAAAGTTGAAAAAGAACAAGTTCTTAACATAAACGCAAAGAGTGCGAATAAGAAAAAGAATGACAAAGGCAAATGTCATTATTGTGGCGATGTCGGGCATTGGATTAAACAATGTCAAAAGTGGTTGTCAGACGGCCGTCCATCGAAACCATCAAATTCGGAAAAAATAAACATGGTTATTATGTCCATAAATGAGCTAACGGATTCGGACAACGAAAGCTGGTATGTTGACAATGGCGTGACAAGCCACGTAACCCATAGAAACGATTTATTTGAGACATTTGAACCGTTTAATGGCTCGCACACAGTAACGACTGCGAATGGAGAAGCCATTCGAGCAGTTGGAAAGGGGACATTGGTAGTTGAAGCTGACGTAGGTGTGAAACAGATGATTACGCTAAAAGATGTTTGGTACGTTCCTAGCGTAAAGAAAAATTTATTTTCAGTACTGTCAGCTCAAGATAAACTTCCAAGAAGTACTTTCATGTCAACACCTACATTGTGTAAGTTATCAGTTGACAAGACAGTGAAGCTTATTGGGGACAGGCAGAGACATGGTGGTTTGTACAAGCTGCGTCTGACCAACGTTAAACCTGTTCAGCCAATAGAGATTAATAGTCTAGATTCAAAAGATTTACTTCAGCTATATCATGAACGATTTTGCCACCAAAATAAAAGACATGTGAAAAGTCTAGTTAAAAGAGAGCTGGACATTGAATTAAAATCAGACAACGATATTCAATGTGAAGGTTGTATTTATGGAAAAGCACATCGTTTGAAGTTTGGAAAAAGAGATAGTAGAGCTACTGTCCCTGGTCAGATCGTGCATACAGATTTGTGCGGACCTTTTCCAGAAAGTTGTTCAAAGTACCGATATTATGTTCTGTTTAAAGATGACTTTAGCGCATATCGGATGGTATATTTTCTCAGGCACAAATCAGAGGCCAAAGATAAGCTTGGATTAATGCTAGCTGAGATGAAAACAGCAGGACATCCGGTAAAGTGTCTTTTTAGCGATGGTGGTGGAGAATTTGACAATGCAGAAGTAAAGAAGATACTTGCAAAGAATGGTATTGTGCAAAGAATTACAATGCCACATACTCCACAACAAAATGGTTATGTGGAAAGAGATAATAGGACAGTTGTTGAAGCAGCGAGAGCTATAATGCATGCAAAAGGGCTATCTCAAAAACTGTGGGCTGAACTAGTCCAGGCTACAGTATATGTTCTGAATCGGACTGGCCCAACTCAGTTGGATAAGACTCCATATGAGATTTGGTACAATAAAAAGCCGAGGATTCGACATTTGAGAATTATTGGTAGTACTTGCTATGCGCATATTCCAAAAATAACGCGAAAAAAGTTGGACAAGAAGGCCTTGAAGGGTGTATTGATTGGATACGACAATGATGAAGGTTATAGAGTATGGTTGGAAGAAACAAATAAAATAATACGTTCGAGAGATGTTATTTTTGAAGAGAAGACTCTAAAACCAACGAATCAGAATCCAATATCAATAGAACAGACCGATCCAATGACATTCGACGTACCTATACCTCTACAGACAGCGGTTCAGCAGCCACCACCGCCAGATGAGTTTGAAGGTATAGAAGCAGAAGGCAGGTTTGACGGATCATCAAACAGTGAGGTATTTGATGACACATTAGTATATAGAGACGTCACTGATCAATCTGATTTAAGCGATTACGAATCAGTACATTCCGATGTAGAGGCTACTGAAGTGGAACCTGATAGTGGAGAAATCGTACCACTTCGAGAGATAGAAGAAGAAGGTAGAATGACACTCAGAGATAGGTCGACACTCAAGCCTCCAGACAGATTTGGAGAATTGGTCATGAGTGCCGTAGATGATGTCAACGGAATTAATGAATTTAATGAGCCTCAAACTTATTATCAGGCTATTCACGACAAAGATAGTTCCAAGTGGAAAAGAGCCATGGATGAAGAAATGAATTCTTTAAAAGAAAATGAAACATGGGAAATGGTACAGCTACCAAAGAACAAACGAGCAATTCCATGTAAATGGGTCTACAAAGTGAAATTAAATCCAGATGGGACAATAGAGCGTTATAAGGCCAGACTGGTTGTTAAAGGCTACTCCCAGAGAAAAGGTGTAGATTTTCTAGAAACATTTAGCCCAGTTGCCAAAATGAGTACGATTAGAGTAATGCTGAGTATTGCAGCGAGAGATAAAATGTTTTTAACGCAATTTGACGTGTCAACAGCATTTCTATATGGCAACATAACTGAGGAGATTTATATGAAACCACCTGAAGGTTATAACGACGGTTCTAACAAAGTATGCAAGCTAAAGAGGAGTCTATATGGACTCAAACAAGCTCCTCGTTGTTGGAACAACTGTGTCACAGAGTTTTTGAAAAAAGCTGGATTTCACTCGAGTGAGGCAGATCCATGTCTTTTTGTTAGACAGAGAGGGGAGAAGAAGCTGATACTCGCTCTGTATGTTGATGATGGTCTTCTGGCTTCAACACATCAAGAAGAGGCGGAATATTTTATTCAGGAGCTAAAAAATCGTTTTAAGATTAAGTCAAAACCAGCTTCATATTTTTTGGGCTTGGAAATAGAGAAAGATAAAGATGGCTTAATAAACGTTACTCAGACTGGGTACACTAAGAAATTATTGGAAAGATTCCAAATGCAGGATTGTAAAGCAGTAGGGACGCCTATCCTGAAAGATAGTACGGCAGGATTAAGAGAAGACGCACCTGCACAAAAGTTTCCTTACAGACAAGTCGTAGGAGCACTATCATACCTAATGGTAGGAACCAGACCTGATATAGCGTATGCTGTAAGCGTTGTTTCGAGGCATTTAGAAAATCCTACGGAAGCAGATGTTGTAAAGGTAAAACGCATATTACGTTATTTGCAAGGAACTAGAGATTGGGGCTTACAATACACAGGAGATTGCCAGCATGACTTGAAGTGCTTCAGTGATGCTGATCATGGTGGAGATCCGGATACAGGCAGGTCAACAACAGGCATGATCTGCATGTATGCTGGGGGAGCTGTATCCTGGAGGAGCCACAGACAGGTTTCTGTAGCAATATCTAGCACAGAGGCAGAGATCGTTGCCGCCAGTGAGACTTCGAGGGAAATTATATGGCTCAATAGACTGATACAGAGTATCGAAGGTTCACGCAACAATGTACCAGAGTTACATGTGGATAATGAGTCTGCAATCAAACTGGCATATAATCCCTCTTATGAGATGCATCAACGGACGAAGCATGTGAGAATTCGACACTTTTTCATAAGGGAATGTGTAGCGGATGGAATTCTGTTAGTAAAGAAAGTGTCCTCGGAGTTTCAGTTAGCAGATATGTTAACAAAACCACTCTACAAGCCACGACTTGGTATGCTATGTAAAGAAATTCGTATGAGTGGTACAGTAGACAAAGAGAGAAGATGTTAGAGTGAGAACTCTTTGGGCTTTGTATACTGTAGATTTTGTACTTTTGTTTTTCGAATTGAGTGTTGTGTGTCATGTCTGCTAGAACTGTTTAGATTATTTTAATATACTTTCAAAACTGTGTTTATCGTATTATTCCAAGAGGATGACCTCTTTAATAAGTAATGTGTTGCTATCTACAAGGTAGATAGATAGATAGATAAACTCTTTATTGTTAACACCACAAATAACAAAACAACAAGAGAAAAATTATTATAAAACTTATTATATAGTGTAACAACTGGCGGCCTTATCATTAAAGCGATCTCTTCCAGGCAACCTTAGGATGGAGAGGATACGACAAATGAGTACTAAAGTAAAGTTACTAGTTTTGTGTGAGGTAATACTTAAGGATGCTGTTCTGCCCGTCAAAGTGAACAATTTTTAGAACATCAGTTTGCAAATTGACTGCCTCAGTGACTCAGTTAGTATAGTGAACCTGCCTTCTGATTTTGGGGGCGTGGGATCGATTCCCGTCTAGGGCAAACATTCATGTGATGAACATTTGCGTTTGTTCTGTCTGGGTGTTAATATATATTTTCTATTTAAGTATGTACATAAAAAATATATGTATGTTAATCAGTCTCCGAACTTAAACTTATCTTAAGAACGCCGAGGGGCGCACTTAGTTAATAAGTACATAACATCCTCCCTTAGACCATCCTTACTAATTATAAAATTAAAAAGTAACTGTGTGTCTGTCTGTTTGTAGGATTTTCTAGGCTAAACGGCTGTACGTATCTTGATGAAATTTGATAAATAGTTACAGTATGTCACAAGGAAGGTTTTTGGAAACTTTTTTCTGATTAAAAACTATCAGTTAGTTAGTTAGTTAGTTGCTCGGTAACTAACTGCCCGAATAATACTAGCGAATAATACTATTTAACTTAACATATCGTCACGCCTTTCCCCCGAGGGGGCTGGCAGAGGTGTAATACAACACCCACATTTCGCCGGACGCTATTCAGTCCCAAATGTGACAGGGGGCGAGCCTATCACCATACACCGGGCTCCAATCATGTAGCAGATGAATACGCACATATGTTCACACAATGAACAAATTGGTGCGTGCCGTCGGCTGTGTTCGAACCCGCTCCCTCTGGCTTGAGAGGCGGACCATCTCCCAACTAGGCTGCCATCGCTTTTAAAAACTAATAGTTTTTAGTTTAAGTTTAAAGTTTTACAATATTTTTCGATCGAGTTTAACTATTACGAGGCCATATTCAACGTTTATCAGACAAAGGATAATATCAAACGATAATGTTTAAGGCTCGGTCATACGACGATTATCTACACACACAGACGTTTACTTAACTTGCTTCATTTAGAGTTGAAAATCGTATTTCATATTTGATGGTAAAATGAGATCGGCGCATAGAATTATTTTTTTTTGTCGTTTTTATTGGTATTAATCGTAATAAGAACACAAATAAGTTGCTCGGTCAAACTTTAGAGAACTAATGGGTATTTAATAATCGAAAAAAAAAATTGAAATCCCTGCAAATTTATAGAACTACACTCAAACAGTTTTTAAGACGCTACATTTTGTGTTTTTTTTTAATACACTGAGAATGATTTTCAAAATTCTATTTCGGTTAATCTGATTTAGATAGTTTTTTCTACCAGCTGTATTTTTTTGCACCTGATCATCACAACTCTTCATTTCAAACCAGGCGCAAACAAAATACTTGCTTTCGTTGATTTCGTGTAATATGGACAAGTTGGCTGTGACATTTATGTCGTAACGTTACTGCAGAGAGTTTTTGGAGGGAACCTAAAAGTTATTGTCGTAGTTTTGTATTATTTTCTAAATCTTGTGATTCTTCGAGTGTTAAGAATCCGGCGACCTAACTAACTGCGACCTAGGCGACCTAGAGTAACTTCTGATTGGCTTAAGGTATTCTATAGCCATTTCGTCTAGAAGAAGAAAACGAGCGAAGAGAGCGAGTAATGATACTGACGAGCCTCTAAAGTTACCTACAGAGTGACAAAGTGCAATTCCAATTTTTTTTAAGACTTTGCAAATCTTCTTCTGTAATCATTCTTAAATAACTAAGATTTGCCCTTGTATTATGGATTCATTTAACAGCTAAGATGTGGACAACCTTCCTAAGTAATGGAAATTTTTTTTGGCTTTGTCTACCTATACCTATTGAATAAATCAGTCAAAAGTGACCCCTTAAAAATGTGAATATTTTTCATAGCTCTATTTTCGCTTGAGAACGTTTTTAAAAAAAACCAAGAACATAGGGGCAGAGATATTGTTAATTTCATGGTAAATGCTAAATTTCATCATAATCTGACAAATGGTTTTTAAGAAATTTAAGTAGCGCGTTTGTATGGAAATTTCAGAGCGTCGCGGCCCTCTTAAAGTGTAATAACGGTGGATTATTAATCTTTATCGGTTCGTTAACGTGCACGAGTGTGGGCAAATGATACAAACATCGCGAAACGTGACTTTTCCTGTTGTCTACCAAAACTCCACATAAAGTTTCAGTTAAGTATCCGTCACTTTACTGAAATAGGGAAAGGGGAGGGATTCATCATCGTCATTATCACCCTTTCATCATCACTTCATCATCTGTAAAATACCATATTAAGAGGGCCGCGACGCTCTGAAATTTCCAAACAAACGCGCTACTTAAATTTCTTGAAAACCATTTGTCAGATTATGATGAAATTTAGCATGTACAATTAAATTAACAATATCTCCGCCCTTATGTTCTTAGTTTTTTTTTAAAAACGTTCTCAAGCTAAAATAGAGCTGTGAAAAATATCCAGATTTTAAGGGGTCACTTTTGACTGATGTATTCAATAGGTAGACAAAGCAAATCAAAAATTCCGTTACATAAGGAGGTTGTCTACATCATTAGCTGTTAAATGAATCCATAATACAAGGAAAATTCTTAGTTATTTAAGAATGATTACAGAAGTGCAAAAGTCATAAAAAAAATTAAAACTGCACTTTGTCACTCTGTAGGTAAGTTTAGAGGCTCGTCAGTATCATTACTCGCTCTCTTCGCTCATCTTCTTCTTCTAGACGAAATGGCTATAGAATACCTTAAGCCAATGCGAAGTTAGTCTTGGTCGCATAGGTCAAAGTTAGTTAGGTCGCCGGACTCTTAACTTGACACTGGCAAATGCACAAGACGTGCAACGCCAAATCCCCATGGATGGGAAGCGAAAAAAAACGTTACCTACTGCTAGAAATACAATGCCACAATGGGATAATTGTATATTTTACCTATATTTATATTTATAATGCTAACATGCATTGAGCTCATATGTCATCGTACACAATAATGATTGAATTGGAATTCCTGAAGAATTCAATCATTTATTTAAAACTAGCTTTGTGCCGTGGTTTCATGCACTATGCAGGGTTGCCACCATGTTACTTATGTAACATTTTACGTTACTTTTGACCTTCTTATGTTACCTCCATGTAACGATACCATATGTAACGATGAAGAATGATGATGATGACGATTCTCATGGCCACTTGCACGAAATACAAGAACTGCCTAAATCCTTGCCTAACACGTTTAAACTACTCCTAGCGAAATATTCGCTAATCGAGCACATACAATTTTTTGTGCAATAATTATTTATTCTATACTTTTTATAATTGTTACTATTTTTTTTTATAAATTGACATGGTACAGCTTTATGTTACAGACATTTACTTTGGGTTTTATGTACGTTTTTCTACTATTTATGTTTGTATCTAGTTTATTTCCATTCTTGTTATTTCGATATTTATGTAACACTTTCTTTCAAACTATTTATCGTACTTTATTAGTGAAAACTATCTAGGCTTATTTGTTTTATTTCGTTGTGTACTTAGTTTATTGTTTAACAGCTGTTTGTTTTCCTCTCAATAAATAAATAAATAAATAAATAAAAGTTAAGATACTCCCAAGGAATTTCTTAAGGTTCGATAAAAAAAAATCAAAGTAGGAGCTAGCTAGAAGTAGATTAAACTATTTAAGCAAGGACTTACGCAATTCTTATATTTAGTGCAAGTTGCCATCAGACTACTACTACTCCCTTCTAGCATCTGTATTCCCGACTAACTACAACCTGGGTATCTCCAAGGCTAGAGTGAATAAGTACCTTCTAGGTCATCGTGCTCCATCTTAGACCACAACGTCGCTAACATCAAGCGAGTTGGTGGTCAAACGTCGACCATTCTACATAAAAAAAAACAATAATAGCAAAGTACACGTCAAGTTTGAGGAATAGAAATGACATGAAAGTCGCAACGAGTGTTCTCCCACGGCCTTCCTGAATAAATTATTAATTAATATCGATCATACTAGTCTGCTACGAATCGCAGAGAATAATGTACGGACAGAGATATAGCTTAGACGGTTTTATCTCATTCCTCGCTCGCTTGAGCCTCTACAATTTCACGTGTGTTGTGACTTCCGCCACAGGTCATCAAGGCAGACATTCCATCAATATGTCGTCAGCTTTAATAAAGCTCGCACGAAGCGCTTTCAGAACTCCTTCCTAACAAGAACTGCCAAGGAGTGGAACGCACTTCCTGCCTCGGTGTTCCCCAGCAACAGATACAACCTGGGTTTCTTCAAGACAAGAGTGAGACGGCACCTCGTGGGCAAGCATGCTCCATCTTAGACCGCATCGTCACTTACCATCAGGTGTGTTGTGGTCAAATGTGGGCCCATTCAATCATTTAAAAAAACACGTGTCATCAGCTGTCACCCAATTTAAAACTGACTGCGTCGTCCGTTGCTTAGCTTCGGTGGTCGGTTACAGACACCTAGGGATGCCTATATATATATAGGGTACGAGCACGGACATTTAAACTGACATACATTTCAAATCGACTAGGTCGGTAATTTTCATACTTTGTCGATTTAGTCGCTTTAAAACGTCAGTTTTAATGTCCGTGCTTGTCCCCTAGTCGAGATACGAGCGCTATCATTTTTGGATTCATTTCTCTGTAAATCTTTTTCTCCGTCGCTTCCCTTCAATGACATACAGACACAGTAACGTCCGCCCACGGTCATGCCCACGCGTGGGCTAAAAGACACTGTAATTAGGTGGAAGTAGAGTAAATAAGTAGGTAACTTGGTTTGGAGTCACGGCAATGTGGTAACTCTTTTTTTCTTATTGTTCATCCTCTTCTTTTGCTCATTTAAAATATTCCGTCCTGAGGTTGTCTGGACGAGACTACTCTTAGCGGCAATACCGCCAGTTGCTTAAAGCGCATAAAAAAAATTGTTGTGTTTGTTTGATGGGTTTTTTTAGGGCTTACGTTTGAGGGGGACATATTATGTGTTGCGCTGCGCACACCTGTCCTACCAATACTACCAATACTACCAACCAATTGTTTTAAAGTGTTAATGAATTGCCTAAAATTGAAACTTTTTGTATGCCAGAAGTGTCAAAAATAGACAATTCATTAACAATTTAAAAACAATTGCTTACTTAGTAAAATCAAGGCCCTGATGGAAAGTGACGATGTGGTCTGAGATGGAGCACGCTTGCCCATGAGATGCCTATTCACTCTTGTCTTGAAGAGAGCTAGGTTGTGTCTTTTGCTGTAGAACACCGAGGCAGGAAGTGCGTAAAGTGCGTTCACTTCTTATTATGAAGAGTTCTAAATGCTTAATGATCTGAACAATCAATCACTTATGAGTACCTATCTATTCAGGGTTATCGGTGTAGAGTGTATTAAGCCAAAAGCCAAAAGGGGGTCTAAAATGGCCCTATGGCTATTTCTAGTTGATGCAACTGAGCCTAAGTGTAACGTAGTTTGGTGTCAACTGAAACGCTGGACCTTGTTTTTTTTATCATCACCATCAACACTGACACTATACAGGGTTATCAGGAAAGGGTGTACTAAGTCGAAAGAGAGTGATTGTACTCATCATTATAAACAACTTTTGTTATGGAGACCACCCTGAAATCGAGAAGAAAATAACAGCTGTTCCATACATTTTGTCGACGAAAAATGAACTTTTTGTATGAAACAGCTGACTTTTATTATGAGGTTTTGGGTTGGCTCCATTGTAAAAGTGGTTCATAGCAATGAGTACAGTGACCCCCTGTTGGCTTTACACACCCTATACCGATAACCCTGTACTCATCGTGTCTCTCGAACTCGTTGGAAATCACTTGTTCCGGTCTTTCATGCATGAGACCGGAACAAGTAATTTCCATCGATTGACGTAAATTTGACAAGTGACATTTTCGTCTTTAAACGCTATATATGTCAAAGTCAAAGTCAAAGTATTTATTGCTCATTATGGTGATTGTTACGTGAGTTCACAAGATCTTAAACGTTATAATATACCCTACAAGCAGCGCCCCGCGGTTTCACCCGCGGTTAAAAAGTATCCTATGTGCTATTCTAGACTGTAATCTATCTCTGTGCCAAATTTCATCCAGATCTGTTCAGCCGTTCTGGCGTGAAAGAGTAACAAACATCCATCCATCCATTCTTACAAACTTTCGCGTTTATAATATTAGTAGGATATGATTAGGGTATTGCAATGTCATGTGGAGTGAGCCGGCTTATTTTTTAGTTTTTATCTTTGAGATATTCTTCTAATTTATAATAGCATTTATGTATTACTAAGCATTTTAATTTATTTTCAAAACAGTTTTCTTTATTTATTTCTTTTAATTTCTCTGGTAGTTTACTATATATTCCAAAGGCCATTGCATTTGGGCTAGACCTATGCATTTTCTATCTAGATTTAGGGATTGTTAGTTTAAATTGGAATCGTGGTGGGTATTTTCGAGTTGTGTCACTCAATTTTTTAAAGAATTCTGGGTGTTTTCTTACAAATTTGGAGTTTTCAAATATATGTATATAGGGATGTGGTTGTTAATATCTTATATCTTTAAATGAGCAATTCTTGTATATATATATATATATATATATAATTGGAATCTCGGAATCGGCTCCAACGATTTTCATACAATTTAGTATATAGGGGGTTTCGGGGGCGATAAATCGATCTAGCTAGGAATAATTCTTAGAAAATGTCATTTTATTCGTGTTTTATCGATAATCAACTTAAACATAAACTTGGAAGAAAAATAACAAAAAGGAGGCGTTGACTCTTCCTGACATCTATTGGCGAATAATAATACTATTTTTTGTGAGCAACTAATTGCTTTAACGACACAACAGCAGATGGCGTTGTTAAGTAACACGAAGTCAATGAGTGTTTGCTTTGAGGTTACTACATATAATATGAAAAAGTGAGTCTTTGTTCATTTTCTTTGTTTCTTTGTAACGCTTTAACGTCTGAACTACTCAACCGATCGTCTTAAAATTTTGCATACATGTTGTTTAGGGTACAGAAAAGGACATAGGGTACTTTTTATCCCGGAAAAATCAGCGGTTCCTGTGGGACCGTGGGTGAACCCACGGGTCGCAGCTAGGTTTAAATTAAAAAAAAGGATACGTGAAAGCGTAAAAGTCAAAAGTCAAAAATTTAAAATACCATGGTTATGAGGTGATAGCAACGGTAGGAGGTATCAACCTGTTCAAAGCGTAAACATTTCCATGTGTCACGTCATTTCGCCGTGCTAAAGTAAATAAACAAACACACTCGTAGCTTATTTCACACTAGGATTTCCTGCAGTAACGAATCCTTCTTAGTCGTTAACACTTTTGTCAGAGTGGTCGTGGTCATCGGTCAGGGTGGTGGCTCGCTTCACAATTCGACGCCATTCGTCACGTATAGCAGCCTTTCTTGTGCACATAACGAATCCAGGGGCAAAAATCTGATTTCAGACCTCCCCCACCCCCTCATGCACGAAAACTAAAATTAATTCCCAAACTCTACGTTAGCCATTTCCGTTCCAATATAAGTACAACCTTAGCAGATTTAATATTCTAAAACTGCACATATTTGTAAGAGTTTAGTGTTACGGCTTTTTCAAAATTGTAAATTTCAAAATTTCAAAAACAAAATTTGTAAAAAAACTGCACAGTTTTCAAAAAGAACCTCAAAATGTAGTCCTGGCCACACTTTTATAATGCACTATGTATAGGGAGTTTTGGCGGGAACCGAAAAGATGGTGTCGTGTTTTTGTATTATTTTCTAAAACTTGTGATTCTTCGAGTGTTAAAGTGTAATAATGGTGGATTATTAACGTTTACCGGTTCGTCAACGTGCACGAGTGTGGGCAAATGATACAAACATCGCGAAACGCGATTTTTCGTGTTCTCTACAAAACTTCACTTAAAGTTTCAGTAAAGTATCCATAACTTTACTGGAATGGGGAAAGGGGAGGGATTCATCGTCTTCATCATCACCTCATCATCATCATCCCATCATCTGTTACTGAAGGAAAAATTATTACTAAGAATCCGACTGAAGGACGAGTATCCATGGTCATGAATAATTAAAAAAAAAAAAAAGCACTATGTATATTTATGTACACGAAACTATACCATAAACCAATGCACATAATGTCGAGGTAAGAATGTCCAAGGGAGTAGCGTAGTTTTTTTTATTTCGTATACGTCAGTAGCGTAGTTTTTAGATGGTTTTTGGCTTCACCTAAATCATAAGCCGTGCGCCATCTTATTCTATAGCATCTCTGATCTGGGGGGCTATTCCAGCGCGTGAGATGAGATGAGATTTTATCTTGGTCACTCTCACACCTATGACATTTTAAATGAGAGCAACAAGGACGAAAGAAGGTGAGATGAGAATTTCAAATCTCCGAATAGGGTCCCTGAGGCATGTACATGTAGTTCGTGAAACGCTGACCTAGAAGATACTCCACTGTCGCTCAAAACGCAGATAGGACAGTCGAATGCCATTACGATCGATCGGTTTCCCATAGCAATTGGACGATACCTACCTACTATAGTAGGTCCTACTTTAGTACACGTGCGATGACAGCGATACAATCTCACAGTCGGTCACCACTCACCAGTGACCGCGGAACGGACTCGTTTGTTGTTGTTGTGGGGAAACGACAACATTTCTTGCGGTACAACAATATTTCTTTGGGGAAACGACAATATTTGTGGTGGGAAACGACAATATTTTTATGAAGTGACTTAAGTGTATGTTTTGCGTGAAGCTAAAGGCTCGTTTAGAAGACGCTGTGTGTCGGCCGGTGCGTGCAGCGTCGCGTCGTGCGGGTAAACCAAACATATGATTTATTAGCTGTTACCCGCGACTTCATTCGCCTTTATTCAGAAAATTGTATCCTAAAAGCTTCCTCCAAAAACTAATTTTGAAACATCATCAAGATACGTTCAGCCGTTTACCCGTGAAAAGCCTACAAACAGACAGACAGAGTAACTTTCGATTTTATAATATTAGTAGTAGACGAGCGCGTTCAGAAAGCGTGGACACGCGCGTCTACGAGAACATGCTTATCCTCATGATCGGATAATGTTTGTTCTCGTGGTCATACTGGGACTGGTACTGACAAATGTATGATCACGAGGAAAGGCTGGTTTTATTTTATTTTGTTTTGACTCGACGTGACGCTGCACGCGCCATGAAACTCTCGTGTCTGTCTGAACGGCGCAAAGTATACAGACTGGACGTAAGGCGAAGATAGAAGAAGAGACGTGAAAATTGAGAAGCTCCGCCTCGCTTGTGTATAGGTACCTCACAACACGTCGCTTTCATACATTTTATGTAAACAAATTTTGACTTGAACCTTGAAACTTGAACCTTGAACCTTGTTCGCACTGCATCCGCGCCTTAGTACTTATATCGGGCCAACGAGTTACGAGGTATTAGGTATACTGGGACAAATTCGAATTATTTATATTTAGCCCCTGACGTAAAAACGATGGGGTGTTATAAGTTTGATGAATCTGTGCGTGTGTGTGTATGTGTGGCATCATTTTTTTTTTATTTTTTTTTTATGTAGAATAGGTCGGCGTTTGACCACCAACTCGCCTGATGTTAAGCGACGTTGTGGTCTAAGATGGAGCACGACGACCTATAAGGTCATAATATTATACTACCATAATAATATTATCGATACGAAGGTGACCAGAAATAACAAATCATTAGAAGAGAAATATATCACCCAAGCGAGCGTCAGCAAGCGAAGCGTCTCTTCTTCAGCTTCGGCAAAAATGCTTTCGTATGTCCGAATTCTGTCGGGATCGTTGTCTTTCTAAACGAGTCGCATTTCTTAACCGATTCTTTTAAAGTTTTTAAGTAGGTTCGATAATATATATTTTTTCAGTCAGTTCTTGGAGATTTTTCAAACAGGAGGAGACATGTTTTTTTTTTGGAATAAAATATTATTTTCTCCATTTTGAAAAATATCCAAGAACTAGCTAGGCAAAAAATATCTGTAACATTATTGAATCTGCTTACAAAATATCACGGTTGAGGAATGCGACCTGTAGCGGAAGGCAAACGTCGACGCGAGATCTACAGCTCGCAGAGCCACTAGTCTATAGTGTAACTGGCGGCCTTATCACTAAAAGCGATCTCTTCCAGCTAACCTTAAGATGGTGAAGATACGACGAATGAGCTGGACGATTAACATTACTTACCTACATAGATCAAAACATGTAGGAAAATTATTTTAAGACTATTACCTGAAATTAGTTTGATACATTACGCACACTTTATAAAATTATTACTCACAATAATTGGTATATTATTCTCGATGGCTATTATTATCTATTATTAAAATGGATTTGATGAAAACAGCTGCGTTGTCGTTGTCCGTAGTGCCACAGAATAAATAATAAGACAGTAAAACGCCGATTATCCGAATTAATTGGGACCGGGGTCGATTCGGATAATCGAAAATTAGGATAATCGGACATGGACTGGTAATAAAGAAAAAGGAACTGTCACACATAGAATACACTTTGTTAAGAGTTCCGCGACGCTCTGAAATTTCCATACAAACGTGCTACTCAAATTTCTTGAAAACCATTTGTCAGATTATAATGAAATTTAGCATGTACAATTAAATTAACAATATCTCCGCCCCTATGTTCTTGTTTTTTTTTTTTAAAACGTTTTCAAGCTAAAATAGAGCTATGAAAAATATACAGCATTTGTAAGGGGTCACTTTTGACTGATTTATTCAATAGACAAAGCTCTCTTTACATAGGGAGGTTGTCTACATCATTTGCTTTTAAATGAATTCATAATACAAGGGACATTCTTAGTTATTTGAGAATGATTAGAGAAGTGCAAAAGTAATTTAAAAAAATGCACTTTTTCACTCTGTAGGTAACTTTAAAGGCTCGTCAGTATCTTTACTTGCTCTCTTTGCTCGTCATCTACTTCTGGACGAAATGGCTGTGGAAAAGTACAAGCTTTGCTTAGTTTGGGGTCAGGCGACCGTGTGTGGAAGTGTCCCGAATTTATTTATTTATTTATAAAACCTTAAGCCAATGCGAAGTTAGTCTAAAGTGTACAAAGTACATATAAAAATTCACACACGTAGTGTCTTGCCTCTAGCTTTCAACCATAACAATTAAAATATATCTGGACTACAGCGAGTTCCAACTTGTTACAACAAAGCAATACAAGAATTACTTGGTTTTAATTTATTAAGTTACACTTAGGTCCCATTTGGATAGTTAGCGATTCGGTTAATCAGCGTTCGGAAATCGGCGCTCTAGTGTACTACGTAGTACGACGTACGAGTAGTATTATGTACTACTATGTACTATATACTACTATGTACCTACTACTCGTACGTAGTATGTTATTGCCATGATAGTTACGTTTTGTTTTCGACGCTGCGCGACCATGGACCTTATTGCGCAGTGATTGGATTCTCAGTCGCGCAGCGTCGTCAAAGTCGTTAACTATCATGGCAATAAGATGTGATTGTAGGCCTCCAGTGGCCCTATTCGGAGATTTGAGATTTTCATCTCACCTTTTTTCGTCCTTTTTGCTCTCGTTTGAAAATTCATAAGTGTGAGAGTGGCCAAGATAAAATCTCATCTCATCTCACGCGCAGGAAAAGCCCCCCAGTACTGTGTCACTAAACACAGTGTATCTCTAAACATACATGATATAACATATGGTCACGCCCTTCCCCGAAGGGGCTGGCAGAGGTGTACAACACTCACACTCGCCAGACGATATTCAATCCCAAATGTGACAGGGAGCGAGCCTGTCGCCATACACCGGGCTCCAGTCATGTAGCAGATGACATACAATACGCACATGTGCTCACACAATAAACCAAATAGGTGCGTGCCTTCGGCTGAGTCCGTACCCGCTCCTTCTGGCTTGAGAGGCGGGCCTTCTCCGACTAGGCTATCTCTTAACGACGGACATATTCTAGGATGTCATTGTACTCATCATTCCGACCAACTTTTACTACGAGGCCATTTCTGAAATTGAAAAAGAAGATGTTCCACACATTTTGTCTACAATCAATGGACTTTTTGTATGGAACAGTTTTGTTTTTTTGCGATTTCAGGGTTGGCCCCATAGTAAAAGATAGTCGTAATGTTGAGTACATTGATTATCTAGAATTTGTCCATCGTTTAAGGATACACCTTGTAGAAACACGTGGGACCACGCGACCACCCCACTGACGCAAGGGAGTGGGCTGGGAAAGTCCGGGCGGGGCGGGGGAAGCCCGGGAGGGCGGAAATGTCCGGGCAAAGCGGAAAACGGCTATTTATTTTTCAAAGCTGATAAAGACTTTTTGTTACAGAATTTAGAAAATGGATAAAGATAGAGAACAGATAACAGAAGAAATACCAGCTAAGAAGTTCACTCGGCTTCAAAACAAAATTCCCAGATTAGAAAACTTAGACAGAATCGGCCAGAACTACGAAAAACTTGGCCATGACTTAGACTCGGACAAATTCGACAAACTCAACCCTGGTTTCGACAAAGTTGGCCATTTTGACAAGCTTAGCCCAAGCTTTGCCAGAGTTGGCCAAAGTTTAGACAGAGTTGGCCAGAA
This sequence comes from Peribatodes rhomboidaria, assembly GCA_911728515.1. NCBI lineage: Eukaryota > Metazoa > Arthropoda > Insecta > Lepidoptera > Geometridae > Peribatodes > Peribatodes rhomboidaria. Next base: position 8,130,135 of record OU452195.1, on the reverse strand, counting down.
TTTCGACAGAGTTGGCCAGAGCTTAGACAGAGTTGGCCAGAAGTTTGGTCAGAATTGGGAGAAGGTTGGACACTTGATTGAGCAAACGTTTGATAATGGACTCAAGTTGGATAGAATAACGTTTGAAACCGAAAAGTTGAGGAGTCACAGTGAAGCGTCTTCTAGAAGGAACAGTGATGATGCAGGTCGAGCGAAGGCAGAAGGATTTAGATCTGGTAAGCATCTTCTTTCTTTTATGAGGGTTTTCCTTTTTTTTGCCGCCAGAATGCGCCATGTAAACTTAAAGTCTGATAAACTCCCACCACTTCCCATGGTACTTCCAACCTTTCGGTTATACGGAGAGAAACTGTGAGCCTGCTGGCTTTCGCCAGACTGCTCTACAAAATGTGTCCCTTTCTCCCCCTTTAGCACTCTCCCCTTTCTGGGACTGTATGACGGCACAAACGACCTCTGTCGTTGGTCTAATGAACTGTGAAAATTTCCAAATTGTACTGAATTATTTTCAGCTAAGTCTCAGAATCTTCTAGGACATCTTGGCATTTGTCCGACTATACCTCAGTGTTGATCTGATCTCCATGCACTTTTGCAGATTTTCCAGATTTCAGGGGTAGCTCCATAGTAAATTTTGTTCATAATAATAAGATCAATGACCCTCCCTTTGTAACGGGCTTCCAAAAATGAGAAGGTTCTCTATTCGACTATTTGCTTTTTTTGTGTGTATGTTACACGATTACTCCGCCAATAGTGAATCGATTTGAATTATTCTTTTTTTGTTTGGTAGATCATACATTAGAGATGGTCCCATATACATTTTATGGAAATTGGTCTATCAGTTTTTGAAATATCAACAAAAATCAAAAAATTGTTTACATGCACGATGGCCTGACGGGAACTCGTTTTTTTAAGCTTAGGTACCTTACATATTAGGCTTACTACAGTCCTTAGTACACTTTCCTGATAGCCCAGTATTTCAATTCCAGATGGTACGAACTCCGAGCCACCCACAGCTAACATCAGCAGCCACAATGCGTGGGGAGAACTGAACAGCTCCACTTCCACCACTAGAACGGAACTGAGCCTGTCTGATGGGGGGGATGATCAGGTAAAGTGGTAGCTTGTCGACACATTAGCGTTCGTGCTGCATGCTCGCTTGATTCGCGTTTTTAAAAGCCTCTCCATACACGCACGTGAATCACTCGCGGAGCCCCAAACTATACTAACATGAGTGTAGTGTCGCTATGCAATTCACGGTACGATTCACGCCGTGATTCGAGCGCGACTTTGGAGAGGCCTTACCCCGCCACACGATCGAAAATCGCGTTCCGACAGAGGCTTTCGAGGTTTACAACCGTATTGATGACGGTTTACAGGATCGTCAAATCTGGAAGTCGCTATCGGTCGTTGAACAAAGCCACCTCTGTCTGGGCAGAGGTGGCCTTAGTTGGCGACTGATGGAGCTGTTTCGAAATTTGGCGATCAACAACAGCGCCTTCCATGTGGCAACGCGACCATGAAAAAAAGAAATAAATAAGATTCTATTCATAGTTCTTAAGCATTACCTACGGGGTTATTGTTTGTCTCAGCCAAAATAATCTTTATCCTGAGACCATTAAAACGAAAAATCAACTGATAGGCTATTTCAGAAACAGAAGGTCTTAAAACAACAAACCATCAACAATAACATGAAGCTTTGTCCTGGCTAAGCCAACTGTAAGCAGGTTACTGTTGCTGGCTGACTCTGCATGCTGACTCAATGTGGAGCCAGCGGTGAACTGTAGCAAACAAAGCGCGAATCAGTCGCTCGTCAGCAAGCTATACGCCGCAAACTTAGTACGAGCGTACTCAGTACGCGCTGTTCAGACACTCCGTTTAAAATATATAGGGTGGCGAACTGGAGGCAAACAGTCAGCCGCTCACAGTTTGTTCTGTTAGGACGAAGCTTAAGCACTTCCATAATCGGCCGAGCAAGAGTTAGCGAGCGAAGCGTCTATGTTTCAGCTTCGACAAAAATGCTTACGTGTGTCCGAATTCTGTCTGGATTTCTGACCGGATCTCTGTCCGGATCTTTGTCTTCCACTACAGCTCAAACTCAAATTCAAATTCAAAATTCATTTATTCCTTAGACATAATTATATGCACTTAGAATCGTCGCTAAAAGCTACCGATTATAGGTTCAATAAAATTTTATTTATTTTTTTGTCGAGTCAGTTTTAGTTTTTTTTTTCTAAATTGCGGAGTGATGATATTTTATTTCCCAAAAAAAAACTGTCTCGGAAAAAAATCTGTAAGTGTAATTATCGAAACTGCTCACAAAATTTCACGAGAACCGTTTGAGAAATGCGACCTGGGAGCCTACCATGAAATCTTTTTGCCATGATGATGGCAAAAAGATGACATATCGCGAGGTCTACAGCTCACAGAGCATTATATTAATGTTCTCTAATTCAAAGCCAAGGAAACGGTCGCACGAGTCGGCGCTGCCCCGGACCCCGATGCACGCCAAAGCTCCGTGGAAATCAGCTGACAGTCTAGCCGCTGAGTCAGCCTTCGGAAGTTCCTTAGCTGACATTATGGAGAGTCCTAATAACAAGGTAAAACTTTATTTGCTTAAGGTAGCTTGCTTCGCTTGCACGGAATTTAAATTTCAAACCTTCGATCAGATATACTTACATAGAAATCAAGTCTCAATACGAAAAATGGCACCTCGATAACAAGGCATAGATCAAGTGCAAGCCTTGTTTTGCTGTCTGCGTTTCCGTTCAGATTTCAAAAATTTTAAACTCAAATTACTTATTCGAATCTCAGTCTGTTAAGAGTCCGGCGACCACTTTAGACTAACTTCGCATTGGCTTAAGGTATTCTATAGTCATTTCGTCTAGGAGAAGAAGACGAGCGAAGAGAGCGAGTAATGATACTGAGGAGCCTCTAAAGTTACAGAGTGACAAAGTGCAATTTCAATTTTTTTTTTTACCTTTGCACTTCTGTAATCATTCTTAAGTAACTAAGAATTTCCCTTGTATTATGGATTCATTTAACAGCTAATGATGTAGACAACCTCCCTATGTAATGGAATTTTTGATTTGCTTTGTCTATCTATTGAATATATCAGTCAAAAGTGAACCCCTTAAAAATGCGGATATTTTTCATAGCTCTATTTTCGCTTGAGAACGTTTTAAAAAAAAACAAAAACATAGGGGCAGGGAGATATTGTAAATTTAATTGTACATGCTAAATTTCATCATAATCTGACAAATGGTTTTTAAGAAATTTGAGAAACGCGTTTGTATGGAAATTTCAGAGCGTCGCGGCCCTCTTAAGCTTTTAAACGGGATTCATTCTTCTGATTGGATTTATACACAATTTCCTATTCCAAAATGTTTAAAAGTAGACTGAGATTCGAACAATTTGAGTTTGAAATTTCTGGGATCCGATCGGAAACGTTTCCAAGTGATTGTGAATAGCACCGCTAATCTTAGTTTCCAACATTTTTTTATTTTTTGTAGCTAGACCACCACAATACTCTAAGACTCATACAAGTGTTTAAATTAGATAATAAAAGAAACAGTCACATTATTATCTTCATAAATTGCACCACATTAATAATTAATAGATATAAATTGATAAAGTTAATTAATAAACTAGAATGGATGAAATCAAAATGTCAGTAAGTACAAAAATAAAATAAATAAAGTCTAAAATTACATTTTATTATGGAAATTGACGCCGTTTTCACACGTTATGATTTATAACACGGGAATTATTCACGTACGATTCAGTCGATTATTCCGACTATGGTTTCAACCACATTCGGCGGTCTTCATCAGGGCGAGTGCGCGCGCGCGGCTGCGTCCTGCATAGCACTGAATTAAAAGTGTCAAAACGTCAAAATATAGCCGAAATATTGCTCATGATAATAGAGTTTGTTATTATATTATACTATTTTTCTCCTAATTTAATTTTTTTTTTCACCAATTTCACCAACTTTGCACCTGATTACTCAAATAGGACAATAAAAACTTCAATCTAAACTAACTAACTTCAAATATAGCAAAATGGTGAAAATCTTGGTGGTTCCATATCTCTCTTAAGATCTTAAGAAATGAAGATTGAATAAGTACCTTATAGGTCGTCGTGTTCCATCTTAGACCACAACGTCGCTTAACATCAGGCGAGTTGGTGGTCAAACGCCGAGCTATTCTACATAAAAAATAATAATAATAATAATTTACGATTAAAATTCAATTTAATACCAATTAAATTTTTACGATTTAGTTACCCAGTCTAGCGGTAAAAAGAAAATAACTGCTTGCAATTTATTTTTTGCAAAATAAGCGAAACGATTCACTTTGCTGCCTAGTTGTTTTTTCCCGACTAAGAGTCGAGCCGATTCCGTCTCTTCGTGTAGCGCCCACATTCACAGTCATTTGGAAACGTTTCCGATCGGATTCCAAATATCAGAACTGGCAAGGAGTGGAACGCACTTCCTGCCTCGGTGTTCCCCAGCAATAGATACAACCTGGCTCTCTTCAAGAAAAGAGTGAGACGGCACCTCATGGGCAAGCGTGCTCCGACTTAGACCGCACCGTCACTTTCCATCAGGTGTGTTGTGTTCAATCATCAAAAAAAAAAAATTGAACCCAAATTGAATGGGTGACCGCTGGTGGCATTCACAACTGAGCGCTACCGTGGCTCGGATGACACGTTACATTGTAGGCCCCGGTTTGTTCTAAGGCAACAATCGTCCAGCCATGTCAGAGGCCATCGGGCGGCCTAGACTACTCTGACATCAGGGCTAGCCACTCGGCCTATACGAACTTGCTTGCTTGCTAATCTAAATTGTCCAAATTTCAGTCAGCTTTTATAAATTTTGGAAAAGGAAATCGAGTTTAAATCCGATCACAATGAACTAATGCGGACATACGGACAATAACACATGCGGAAAAATACCGAACGGAATGGTTTCTTATTGGTTAAGGGTTATACATTTTTTTTGTCGAATGAGTTTTGGGATTTTTTTTAATGGCGAATATATTATGGTTACAGACACGGGATGTCCAAGCTCACAGAGCCACTAAGTATTAATTTGTTAATCAATGTACAATGAGGTGTTAATCAAGAAAATAGCGACCGCAAATTGCTAAATGTTGTTGTTGGATAGTTTTTGCTAGCACATTTTTTGTGCGATATTTGTAGACTTTTAAGCACGTTTGAAATGTTGATTGATTAAAATTAAAAAACACACTTATTTTACTAATTACACTGTATTCGTTTTTACTAAAAATTTTCGAACAGTCATAAAAAATTTAAGATCGTTGCTCTTGTAATAACGAGTAAGTGTTTTCACCTTCTTTCCTTGTACGATATGAGAACTGGCTTCTCCTTTCTCCTTCCTGGCTTTGTCCTCTCTTTCCTTCTACCTTTCACTCTATGATGGTCTACAATTTAGGCGTGGTTCAGGGGGCCCAACATCTATTGCCACCAGGGTCGGACTGAGCTGGAAGGGCCCTGTGGCTCCCCGCAATATACGATACGGAGTGTAGTACGCCCCGCGGTTTCACCCGCGGTTAAAAAGTATCCTAGACTATAATCTATCTCTGTGCCAAATTTCATTCAGATCTGTTCAGCCGCTCTGGCGTGAAAGAGTAACAAACATCCATCCATCCATTCTTACAAACTTTCGCGTTTATAATATTAGTAGGATTTGCCCGCGCGACGCCGCACGCGCCGTAGAACGGCCCGCGTCTTACCTACATGACATGGTCTACCATGACGATGGTTATGTTTTGTTTTCGACGTTGCGCGACTACGAATCCTATCGCCACGCAATACGGTCTATGGTCGCGCAGCGTCGAAAACAAAACGTAACCATCATGGCAATTAGATGTCATGGTAGGACCCTTGAACGAGGCCTTAAAGCTCTCAGACTATATAGCGATTTGCAAACGATTTTAAAGCGAAGCGATTGCGCGGCGGGATCGTCGCGAGCTCGCAACGAGCGCGCCTCGCCGCGGACGTAAAGCTGTAGATTACTACGTCGAATAGTCCCTACGTCGCAGACTGAGCTCACCGCGGAATCGCTTCGCTTTGAAATTGCTCGCAAATCGCTAATGTCATGTCATACAAGGTGACCAAACCATCCTGCCCTTGCGTTTTTCAATATTTACTAAGACACTTCTTTTTCGAGCACTACAATGTTCAAAATTGTTTACAGAGCGTTCCTATAATTGGAGCTGATGAAAAAAAGGTACAGATCATGCTTTGTTTTTACATGTTATGGGTTTTAAAATGTTTTTTCGTGTCAATGTTTTTCTGTCTATTTTCTTGTTATTGTCAACATTGATTGATCTTGTCCTCATGCTTAGTCCTGCTAGTACCTAGTACTCAAGTACCTATAACCATTGATATTTTATTATGGAAACTGACGTGGTTTGCACACATTATGATTTATAACACGGGAATTACTCACGTACGATTCAGTCGATTATTCCGACTATAGTTTCAACCGCATTTGGCGGTCTTTATCAGGGCGAGTGCGCGCGCGCGGCTGCGTCTCGCATTTCACTGCGGGCCGCCGCGCGGCGCGCACGTGATGACAGTTGCTCGGGTACGAGGGTGGGGGCGCTTAGAGTCATGTTTTGCGCTGGCGCGCTCCGGGGCTATTCCTCACCAGAATCTGCCTGTGTGTCAGGAATATTGACTGCCTCGGTGGCCGAGTTGGTAGTGAACCTGCCTTCTGAGCTTGGGGGCGTGGGTTCGATTCCCACCTAGAGCAAACATTAATGTGATGAACATTTGTGTTTGTTCTATGTCTGGGTGTTAATATGTATTTATGTATGTATTTAAAAATATCTAAGTATGTATATCAGTCTCTGGCAGCCATAGTACAAGCTTTGCTTAGTTTGGGGTCAGGCGACCGTGTGTGGAAGTGTCCCGAATTTATTTATTTATTTATTTATTTTATTAATATCCCAGCACACGGAGCTCACTACGTCGCCACCAGTCTCACGGGTATAAATGGAAGCAGAGCTGGCGTACTGCAAACGCGACGACCGGCAAACGTCGGACATTGGTGGAGAGAGTAGTAGCGTATTTGCCTTATTAGCGTATTAGCGTATTATTAGTCTAGTTAGTAGACTGAATCGTACGTGAGTAATTCCCGTGTTATAAATCATAATGTATCTATAACCATTGATATTACACAAATATTATAAAGGCGAAAGTTTGTGAGTGTGTAAGTATGTATGTTTGTTACTTCTTCACGCTCAAACGGAGAGACGGATTTTGACGAAATTTTACATGGAGATAGCTACCTAACCAACCAACCTAAGCTAACCGCGGGTAAAAGCGCAAGGCGCAGCTAGGAATCATATATCAACCTACTACGTACTAGATTTCAAAATGCTAACACAAACTTTCGTCCACTGTAGTGCCTTGAAATCCTTGCACCTTGCTTTAGTGTGGTCCCGACACGCGTGCAGTGTGGTTGTGTACGGAGCCGCGCTAATTTACTGGAATCAAAGTGTGAACCGGGACGGACGTAAATTAGCTATTCAACGCTGCAGAAAACCTGCGGTCAGCCCACGGTGGGCAGGCCCACTTCATTAAGTTCCGTAACTTTTTTTGCTTGGATCAGCTCGTCTAGTACGTAGTACATTAATCTCGTTGCATATTGCACTACGTGATTTCTCGGGCCATCTACACTACCTATACTATTGTGTTCTTGTCTAAAGCAGGGAGTCGAAACCACTAGCTCGTCCGATTTAGGGATGCTGACTCCCTGTGTCTTATTACACGTCCCTGTCAACAGTGACATAAATAAGGCGCGCAAGAATAGGAATTTTTGAAGTTATAATTCTTTTGGCGCGATAGAGAAAAATGATGAGAGTGAATTTTTACGATGCGCTTGCACACCGACACCTAAATTCTACATCGTGAAGTTAGTTCTAGGTGGCACGAAAATTTATAACTATGTTCAAGTTGTATAGTCTAGTATTTTTATATTTAGAACACGTGTTTCGTAAGAGTACAATTAAACAGTGAATAAATAAATATTATTTTGGTGTTTTTATTACGTTAATAAAACCTGTTTTACTTAAATAAAATCTTTTTGATTAATTTTAATATTTATCGTTAATCACTACTGCATTTTAGTTTTTTTTTTCCATACGCCAAAGAAGTATAACTTCTAATGCGTGTACATAAGTACACACACTCTTTTTTATTTATTTTTTTATTGTATTGTTTTTAGTTGTATTAATTTTTCGATAAAATTTTGTTGTAAATTTCATAACATTATTTCTGTTAAATTCCCTATTAAATTAGCTTCATATATCAAATTGTATAAAGTTTTTTAGTAGACTTCATTAAATTAGGTCTGTTAAATTCGTTAGTTGAAATATCAAATCGTATAACGTTTAAATTAGATTCAAATATCAATTTGTATGAAGTTTTCTAGTAAATGTCATTAAAATAATTAAAAAAAAATCTAAATTAAGAATATAATAGAAAATTCATATTCCTTGATGTACTTAATGCGACGTTAAAGCAGAATTACACTAGATATTAGTTCAAGTAACAATTTTGATGGAGGGTTATGTTTTTCGAGTGTATGTGTGTATGTGGGTATGTATGTATGTATGAGGTTTCTTTGGCACGCTCTACAGCCTAAACAGATTGATGTATTTCGACATGTGAGGTGTCATTTGAATCGTCTTGATAGAAGTGACATAGGGTACAACATTTTGCAGCCGGGTTTTTTGTTTTTCTTTTAATAATATTACTTGTAACATTACGCGACCTGTACCAATGATCCGATCTTCATGTAGTGGTAGTGAATGCAAACACAATTTTGAAGTTCAAATATTAGCCAAGTTTGTTGTTCCCAGATCCACCTGAGAGATGACATAAGATCAGACAAGTCAGCCAGCTCCGACGAGCGGCCAATCGGCACGGGGCGGCACGGCTGGAGACTCGTGCGAAGCGTCACGTCGGCCGCCGGTGCCTTCGTGCCAAAGAAGGACGGGAACACTACGCTGCCGGGAACGCCGCTGCCTAGCTTCACGGTAAAGCTAGAATACATGAATATGTGGAAGAGGAAATATCTGATTAATGTAGTTCAAGCTAGTAGGGCTCAAGAGCATACCCGTTCTGGGTTGCCTGGGTGAATCGACTCCCTCTCCACGACGACATAGCCCAACCCGAGGTTCGTATCTTAGTGGTACCTATGCCCTTGTGATAGATAGATAGATAAACACTTTATTGTTCACACCAGAAATAACAAAACAAAATAACAGAAAAAAACTTAAACTGTAGTGTAACAACTGGCGGCCTAATTACTAAGAGCGATCTCTACCAGGCAACCTTTTTGCCTCGCAAGGGCTGACAAAGGTGTATTACAACACCTACACTTCGCCGAACGATTATCAGACCCAAATGTGACGGGAGCTAATCTGTCGCCTTAAACAGGCTCCAACAATTGTCTAGCCATGTTAGAGGCCTCCGGGCGGCCTACAAACTCTGACATCAGGGGTAGCCACTCGGCCCATTCGAAATTCCTTGCTAACAGGCTCCAGTTATGTAGCAGATGACACACAATACGCACATATTATGGTCACACAATGAACAAATTTATGCGTGCCTTCGGCTGGAATCGAACCTGCACCCTCTGGATTGAAAGGCGAGCTTTTTTCCAACTAGGCTATTCTTCATTAATATAATATAGGTACATACTTACCTAGTAAATTCTTCTTTATTCTGACCTTGAATTTAGTTAATTTAATCGTTAATCTAAACACATTCCGTTAGGGTAAGCTGGGGTAATTAACATGAACGAGTACGCAGAGGTAAATACACTTGTTTAAGGCCGTTTTACACGCGGGGGAAGTTGGGGTAAGTGTATGTACTGGCGAGGAGCTCGTGGTTGGTTTGGTTACGAATGATAAATGATATTTGAAAGTAGTACTTATCTATCAGTCGAATAAAGAGTAGTTGACTGGTATAACAATATACTCCGCCAGGTAAAGCATTCCGGTCACGTGGGCCACACGTAGTGACGTCAATTGATGCATAAGCAAGACCGAAATAAGTCATTTACAAATAGTACGAAAGAGACGGATGACGATGACGAGTTACGTCATTAAGTGTTTGCTCCCAGAATGCTAGACCTTGTTTTTTAATCATGGATTGAGTGAAGCGATGTCTTAGAGTCTACTGAGGTACTTTGATATATGTATGTTATTTTTTTTATGTAAAAAGCGATGTTAGTCTAATTGGAGAAGACCCTCAAGCCAGAATGAGCGGATTCAAACCCAGCCAACGGCACGCACCAATTTGTTCATTGTGTAAACAACACATGTGCGTATTGTGTGTTATCTCCTACATAACTGGAGCCCGGTGTAGGGCGACAGGCTCGCCTCCAGTCACATTTAACTTAAATTCGTCCGGCGAAGTGTGGCTCTATTACACCTCTGCAACGCTCTCGGGGAAAGGCGTGACGATATATCATATTTAATAAAGATCGGATTAATGATAGATACTATAGAATATTTTTATTAAGACACATAATTATATCATTTATATATCATACAAATGTCAAGTTTTCTCAGTAAAATTTGAGACCTTACTTCACTCGGTCATTTAAAAATAAATGTTAATACCTTTCGATTGTATTAAAGCAAAATAAATACATTTACAAAATAAATAAGTAAAAATAAACTAGTCTACAATAACAATAGCTCTTAAAAAATATTCAAGTGTTTGAAGAAATTCTTCAGTAATAAAGATTAACCGTGTGCTCTCAAACTAAAGCTATTAAAAATTGAATTCCTTCCCTTAGTGAGCTCACGTAACCTTCACCGCATTACGTCGCGAAGTTCACTCGACATCTCACGTTTCAATATGTTTCATTGTGTTTTCAGTTTTTAAGAAAGGAATCAAGAATTGACTATTTTATTAAAATCCATAGCAGCTAATATAATTTTTAGCGTTTGTTTTGGTGTGACTAATTACGCAAGTCAAGCAGTTAGAGTTATTACTTCAATAATCTCCTTGCCTTAAATGAGTGTTAATTTAATATAAACAGAAAATACTAACAACTTTTAATTTAAAAAATAGAGATATAAAATACTAATATTAAATAATATAAATTATAAAAGTAGAAACTGTGTTAAACATAAAACAGATACCTATATTTACGTTGAAAGTCACAAAAAACAGTTGTACATCAAATTGACATTAAAATATTTGTATGTTCAGTAGGTACAGCAACAGGGACCGAAAGTTATAAATTGAGAAAAAAAACTAAGATTAAAAAACCCGATCAAATAAACCTTACCTGTAGATTACGTACCCAAAATGCTGACCGCATTGCGCTATTAACATTTTTTTTTAATAACAAAAATGCAAGCAGCCTTTCTCGACCGCCCCCCACGTCCATTCCTACCCCGCTCGACCCTACCCCGCGTTCCAGCCCTCAGATACTCAGGCCTCTGGTACAGAAGAGTCTTTTCTCCCCAGTCTAAGCCTAGCAGTAACGCTTCGGACCATGGAAAAGAAGAGAGGAAGGTTTCAATGCCGCCCTACCCGAATGAAAAGGATGAAAATGTTGGAGAAACGAGTCCTGACGTAAGTTGATCTGAGCCTGAAGTAAGAGTTGAGTTGAACTTATTATCTGGCTACCCTTATGGTGCTCCTATTGTGTATATGGTGCATTGTGAAGCCACAAAGGAAACCAGAATCGCTATCGGCTTGCATGAGGCATAACTGCCTTTTTCATCCACGCCAACACAATAGTTAGACTGCTTCTCATCATCATTAAGCACGTTACCATCTACGCCACTGGAGCAACTATGCCAGCGCCCCAGAGGCGCACCCCGATACTTCAAGGGGTTGGGTTAGCTAAGGTAGGTGCTGGTAGGGGGAAATGCACAATACACCCCAAGCGGGACGTCAGTGCAGGACATATCGCCCACATCTCTTAAGAGAATAAGAATAACATGGTGCTCCGATGGGGTCGAAAGGTTCTCGAATGGAGACCACGTACCGGCAAGTGCAGCGTAGGATGTCCACCCACTAGCCACATAATAGTTAGTTATATAGATAGATATTAAATAGACAACCCACATAATAGTTAGTTTCTTTTTCTGTACCCCTAAAACTTGTATCCATTCAAAATATCATGTTGATCGGTTCGGTAGTTAAAGCGTGAAAGCGTAACAAACAAACTCACTCACTTTTGCATTTATAGTAAAATTTTAAGTCAGGATTGAACGAAATAAAAGCACATCTTTCCAGGGATTGGAGCCAGAATCTCTTTTTTTCCGCGACGGTCGACGGAGAATAGACATGGTGCTGGCGTACGAGGAGGAAGACTACGGCGTCATGACGGAGGCCGAGGCGAGGAAACGAGACCACCGGAGAACGTTTCAAGTGAGTATTGTAAGGCCGAGACGAGGAATCGAGACCACCGAAGAACGCTTCTAGTGAGTTTATAGGAACAAGCAGTGCCGTAACCAGTTCGGTGCCAGCAGTGCCCAGGTACAGAAAATAGACATTGGAGGGACGCAAAAATGACCAGCACGGCTGGCATGAGCCGTGAACAAATTGTCTTTCCACAGTTTTTAGTCCGCTAGAAAAAGACAAACATTTTTCCGTATTTTAGCTTTGTCACATTTAAGCGCGGATAGAAACGATAGAAAGACAATATGTCTCTAGCTCGTGCTGCCCTGCTGGCCCAAAGCTATGTTTAGGTCATGCCTTAATAGGTCATACATGATAGCATGATAGCAATTATAAAAGCTGGAACCGGCCGCTGCTGTGGTTCTGAGTTTCTGAGTGGAGGTGGAGCTAAGTGGAGCGGTGCATAATTGACCAATCACAATGTTTCTATTGAAATGGAGTGGACATTTTGAACGCAACTCCGCCACAGTGGAAACGCTCGCTAGGTACAAGACTGCTTGTCCACTGGTGCGGAAGGAAAATGGGCGGAACGGATCGGTGCTAATATTCTTCAATAACTCAATGGAGTACTACAAGGAACATTCCCCGGTCTCATCTCATTCTTCATTTACAGGAGAACTTAATAAAAGAAGGCTTAGAACTGGAGCTGGAGAACAAAAGCCTCTCGTTTGATGAGAAGACCTGGTTCCTGAAGATACACATCCCCTGGAAGACGGAGATGAGGCTGGCTGAGGTGATCGGGATGAAATTGCCCACGAAGAGGTTTATAACCATCTCAGTCAAGGCGTGGGTAAGTTGCAAGAATTTTGTTTTTGAATAGGATACGCTTAGGTATCTTTGCGGGTTTGTTTACGTTTTATAGCCTATGCCACTCAGTGTTTCTGTAGCTTTCTAAAAGTTAAAGCACACAAATACGTAAAAAAACTGACCAGTACCACTTACACTCGTAAAAAGTTCCTCAGTTGTTAAATAAGTCATTTTAGGATTTTCAATTAATATAATAGTACGAGTGAACTCAAGTTGGGACTTTATTGGTTGTTTTATTGATAGACGGGGTTTTAGGAGTCAATTAGAAGAGCCTTCTAAGCTGTCGTTAAAACGTGCTGGCCGAGCCATGTTTTATGAGAATAAAATAATAGATTACACACCCTACGTGCAGTTTAATCACGACCTGCGTGTGGCCTGCGTTTCCCCACAAAATATTAGTTTTTATTTTACATTTATAAGTTCATGATTTTTTTTTTTTTTTTAATTTATTTATTTCGTAAAATACCGGGTGTAAGGAGACCGTTCTCGAAAACGAAAACTGGGAATAGTGGTGGGGATTACTAATACAAAGCGACTAAAAAAAACGCGAAAAAAAGACTTTTTTTTTAAACTTAAAATCTGATATTTTAACATCGACACAAGTTATACAAGCTTTAAAAAGCTAGTTTAAACACCAATTACCAAAAAAAAAAAAATGTACCCTAACGGCAGTCTAATACTAAATGCCTAACAGCTGACGCTAGAGGTGAACGCCCGCACACAGCTGCGCGCGGTCGCGACCTAGGTGCCGCGCCGCCCGCGCCCTCCGCTGTCTCGGCGCGCGCGCGGCCCGCGGCGGCGCGTCGTCGCACTTTCCGTAGGTACTGGCGCCGACCATTGACCCCCGCGATATAAACGCGTTACATTGCTGGTTTGCAAATTTCTAAAAGTTTAAACTAACAGTTATATGGCTAATAGTTAGTGGTTTCGGGTTGTGTATAGATAGTATAATAACGGCGTTTCGGCTTCGAGAACGGTCTCCTTACACCCGGTATATACATATAGACACAAAGTATTGAAAAACTTAATAGTTTGTATCAATACCCTTATCGCTACACGCTACAATTCTTAATGCAAACTAAACTACCTGCTATAAATTATTGACCGTAAACTAATTATTGGGTACTAATTTATTTATATTTATATCTACACGAGTAAGCATCTATTCATCGCAGTTCATTATTCTACCTCATTTTACAAGAACAAGCGACGTGAAGTTAGGTCCAAAACGCTCGGAATCGGCCGCCGCTTGCGCCGCAGCGCGCGGTTTGGAACCGGTTCCAGTAGTTTAGCGATACGACGCAATATACAGGACGCTGTTTTGAGAGAGTGTATTTAAATTATTAATGTATCTAATATTTATTAGTTAGTTAACTAGTTATTATTTAATTAATATTTTGAGATAAGAAAAAGTTTAAACTATTTATTGTTGTTTTTGTTTTTTTTTTTTTTTTAGGTAGGTAAATTAAGTATATTTATTAACTATTGCTGTTATTATTATTACTATTTTTCAATTTTAGGTTATTGTGAAAGTATTTCTTATATAATCTCTTGCAATTTTTATAATTCATGTTATTTCTAATATCTTTAGGTATTCTGTTCATTAGTGTGGGAATTAAAAAAGCGGTCGTTCTTTTTCCATAAAAATTATTAATCCTAGGTATCTTTAGCATGTTTTGAGAAACTTTTCTAGTGATAATATTATGCGATATTGGTTTTTGGATCTCTTTTGGATTGTATCGAACAGAGTGAAGAAAAGCAAGCAGAGAAAGAGCAACGCTGGTATTCAAAATGGCGGCGACGCTGGCGGGAGTTCTACGATTATGAGCCGAGCCGGATCGAGCCCGAGCCTTCCTTCTACGTAGCCACCGACTACAGAGGGGGGAGGAGGGAGGAACAGTACGTAAACCCATTATCCAAAAAAACAAGGTCTAGCGTCCCCGGAGCCAACAACTGATGATTTCACTCGTTAGTCATTGTCTCTTTCGAACTCGCAGTAAATGACAATCCGGTCTTGCTGATGCATCAACCACCATCGATCAACGGTCTTGATGTTGTACCATAAAGATACGGATTACCTGCAGAACGTCCGAATCCTATAGAAGGGATCCGCGACACTCTGAATTTTTCATAGAAACGAGCTTGTCAAATTTTTTGGAAACCATTTGTCAGATTATGATGAAATTTGGCATGTGCTATAATATCTATTATCTAAAGTATACCTATGAACTATATCTCCGCCCCTATGGTCTTGGTTTTTTTTCTAAAACGTCCTCAAGAGAAAATAGAGCCATAAAAATATCCGCATTTGTAAGGGTTTTATTTAATAGAAGGACAAAACAAATCAAAAATTCCTTAACATAAGGAGGTTGTCTTTATTATAAGCTTTTAAATTAATACATAATACAAGGTAAATTTTTAGTTATCTAAGAATGATTAGACAAGTGCAAAGTCATAAAAATGATGAAATTGCACTTTGTCACTCTAAAGATAACACTTTAGAGACTCGTCAGTATCTTTACTTGGTCTCTTCGCTCGTCGTCTTCTTCTAGACGAAATGGCAATGGAGAACCTTCAGCCAATGCAAAGTTAGTCTAAAGTGGTCGCCGAACATAACGCAAAAAGTCAAATAGACAATTTGTCTATTGACAGTTGTCAAGGGACTACCAAGTGTTGACAAATTAACAAATACTTTGCTTTCCTTGCAAATTTTGATTTTTCGCTTGACAATTTTAGGTACGTTCCCGGTATTTTGCGAATTTGACTGTTTGCGTTATAAACGATCTGCTGGTAATCGGAAAATAATCGCTCACTAGCGTTCGCTTGTAATATTAATTTGTTGTCCAAGATCAGATTCTGAGCAAAGCACTACAAATTGGCTTATTAGCAGACGAGCATTTGCATAATTATTATAATGTAATAAGAACCCAAGATTTTGTGAGCCGAGAAGAATCAAGCCGAAGCCTTTCTTCTGCGTCACCAATCAACATCAACTACAGGGAAGAGAGAGGGAGAAACAGTACACTTGTAAATTTTCTCTCGTTTTGATTTGATCAAAACGATACCTTTGGGACTTTAGCGACCAACAGGAGTGACTTAAATGGCTAAAATTATTTTTTTAGTATTGTTTTTATTCCAGGTTCCTAGTAAAAGACAGACACACTCAATTCTCTCCGGCCCAAAGAAGCCTTCTAGTCATGCAAATACTGCTACGAGCCAAATACGTCAATAATGAAACTAAGGTAACGAACATTCTTAAGGCGAGCCTGGCCAGAAAACGTCTAGCAAGAATCAACTTTTCTCTAAGATAAACCATGGTTTTTACTGTGTAAAAAAAAATATGTTATTCTTAAGCATGTTTTTAAGTGGAATCATAAACCTGATACATGTAATGAATAACTTCACTCGATAGAAAAAAAATCCAAAGTCACCTCTATTTGGTATTTTAAACACGATTTGCGACTTAATTTTAACAAATCATATTGCTTTTTAATTTTTTTTACGAATAACAACGCAATAAAAAAATGGAATCATAAATAAAAATGCTAAAAAGTTAACATGATAATTTTATATGATTTTTTTATCACGAATTCATGGTAAAAAGGCGCGTTTGCGTGACCGCCAGTCCGCCCGCAGACCCCGTCGACGCCGGACGTGTGCCAAATTTTTGTGATCTCCGCAGTGCCGCACACACCAACACCAACCAAGCATTTAGTTTTGCCATAATGGGTAACAAACATAATAAACGAAAAAAATGCTCAAGTCTGGCTTTTCGAAAATCGTACGAGTCAAGGAGCAAACGTCGGTAAGTAGATAAACTTCTACTAGATTATATTGGTAATCATTGTTTTTATTTACTAGAATCGACATTTCTTGCATTGCTTTTTGTAGTCAGATGATGTATCAACAAATCTATTAGTACCTACTTATATTCGTTTTAGTGTTTTTAAATATTATACTCATCATCATAGATACTTTTTTGTCTCTTTACGTGTATTCACGATGTAAATACCCGGCCTAGTACACCTACTAGTATACCCACTAGTGATATTTATGTAGTTATACCTACCTACAGTTACAGTTTTTTTTTGCAGAAGACTACTACGTAACAAACTCCAATGACTTTGGAATTGACGAAACGTAAGTACCTATCTACCTTTTGTATCACGCAGGGAGGCGGGTGTTCTGCGAAGTTTTGACTATGTCGGTCATCATTTATTATTTCACCCAGACAACTTGTGAGCTAAGGATACGGAGCGACGTTCATATTTTCATTTTTCCTGAGCATTCTAAACTGCACAACGAGTAAATACCCGCCCTAGTGGCATACCAGTGATATTTTTATTTATATAGTTATACCTACTTACACGAATACCTATCTTACAGTTTTGTTTTTTTTTTCAGAAGAGTACTACAACCAAATGTAATAAACTCCGATGACATTGGAATTGACGAAACGTAAGTACCTACCTACCTTTTGTAACATGCAGGGCGGCGGATCTTCGCTAAGTTTTAACTATACAGGATGTTAGGTGAGATTCGGGAAGACGTTCATACTTTCATTTTTACTGAGCAATCTGAACTGCACAACGAGTAAATACCCGGCCTAGTGGTATATCTAGTAGTGATATTTACGTAGTTATACTTACCTACATGAATACTTATCTTCGTTTTTTTTTTTGCAGGAGAGTACTTCAAGAGAATGTAATAAACTCTGATGACATTGCAATTGACGAAACGTAAGTACCTACCTTCTTTTTGTAACATGCAAGGTGGCGGATCTTCGCTAAGTTTTGACTGTACTGTATGTATGTAAATTATATAGGATGTTAGGTGAGATAGGGGACGTCGTTCATACTTTCATTTTTGACTGAGCAATCTGTACTACACGAGTGTTTGGTAGCGTTTGAGTTATAGCCGTATGATTTGAACACAACTAGGCCTGATTAGTACTGCAACGTGATTTTGGCTGTTTTGAAGAAAACTCGTAAAGTTGTATGTTCGTTTTTAACGATTAGCGAAAATCGAGCATTTCGGTAAATCTTGTAAGTACGGCTTTTATAAACCTACGACTGGTATGGATGTGTTCGTCGTTGCCTTTGAAATTCGAAACTGCCGGTTGTAAGAAGCGATAGCGGGGACACGCGAAGCTATGTATATACGTCACAAAGATGGCCGCCGACCGTTGTAGATTATTGCTTATATCTCGAGTTCTATCTCATCAAATCAGTTGTTTGAGGTGTCATTTGAAAGCTCATTTATTTATAATGTAGTTGTTATATAATTATGTACATACCAACAAGCTTGAACGACAGCTTCCGTGCGCGAGTCCGACTCGAACTTGGTCGGTTTTTTAGAATTTTTATATTTTGAACTTTTGGACATCATACTTATAAATATTTATTTTTATTTTGTTTTAGGCACGTGGATGACATTGACCCTGTTTCACTCAGCGTGGTCATCATCCTGCGTCAGTCATGGTTTGATAGGGGGTATCCTATCACGGCGTCACAAAGCTTAGTTTTTGTGAAAAGGGGGTTAAAACTTCTGCCAAAGTGTATCAAGAGACCGTCTTATATGGTGTTGTATAACCCCTTAGCAATACACTTTTTAAAAATCTACCGTGGAGTTTCCAACTAGACTCTGCACATGGTCACAAGGCGCGAAATACCCAAGCCTGGCTGGAAGCCAATGTTCTGGACTTTATAAGGGCTGAAGACTGGCCCTCCTCTAGCCCAGATAAAAACCCCCTGGACTACAAATTATGGTCAGGTTTAGAGGGCATGGCCTGCTCTAAACGACACGCCGACATAGAGTCACTTAAGAAATCTTTGAAGCAAGCAGTGGCTAAATTTCCCATGGAAACAGTCCGTAAATCCATAGATTCTTAGCCAGACCGACTAAAGGCCTCTATCAAGGCCAAATGTGGTAATTTTGAATAAAATAGTAGTTATATTTTTGTTAAGACTTCAATACATATGTAAATATAACTTTTATTAACATTACATTACTGTATAAAAAAATAAATGCATTTTCATTTGTAACAGAACTTATGGCTAGACATGCATACATATCGTCACGCTTTTCCCCGAGGGGGCTGGCAGAGGTGTAATACAACACCCACATTTCGCCGGACGATATTCAGTCCCAAATGTGACAGGGGGCGAGCCTGTCGCCAAACACCGGGCTCCAGTTATGTAGCAGATGACACACAATACGCACATATGTTCACACAATGAACAAATTGGTGCGTGCCGTCGGCTGGGTTCGAACCCAGCAGAGCAAAATTGCCACTCCCAACTAGGCTGCCATCGATTCTACAACTATATCACAGAACACATAATAATACTACGTACCTATAGCTCAATTGTATATATAAATGTAAATATTGTGAATGTATATTTTTGTATTGGATGTTTTGTTAGTACTAGCAGAATGTCCGCCACTTCGTACCCAGGGTATGTATATATCCGGTATAAGTTTACTCGATTCTTTCATAATTATGGTTCAAAATTATATCTGAATCGTGTAGTTTTTTAACTTTGTAACATTTAACAAACCATACAATATTATTAGTACGCACCTAATGGTAAATTAAGGTAATTAAAATTGTTATTACCATTGTTATACAATATACCAATAAATAATGAAATTTACTATGTTGTATTATTTAATGAATACCGGTAGTTACACAATCATTCCAACACCCTGTATAAATATTTGTCCTAATAAGGATAACAAGTAGCCTATGTGTCAATCCAGGGCATAAGCTAACTCCGTTCCAAATATGATCCTCATCCGTCTAGCCGTTTAGGTGTGAATAAGTGAAATACGAGTAAGTACCTAACTTCCACACACAATCGCAATCTTTTGTATTTATGAGTGTGAAGTGTGATAAAATGGAAATATGACACTACCGGTAAAATGAAACTAATGCCACGACTGCTCACACATCAAAAATACAACAACTCGTGGACATGAGATTGGTTGTACCTATATTGGCTTGAACGGCATTTTTTAGATTTTTTTTTGGTTGGCATCAAATAAAATATGTTCATAAAATGGATGAGTACAATGACGGACGGATTATTTTATCGATTTCCTAAAAATGGGTGTTTAGGTACTCGATACCATAACGTGACTGACGGGTGAAAGACGTGCGCGCGGCGCATCGCACACAACTTTTGTGTCGCGTGAATGAATACGTCGCGCTCCCAAAAAGTGCGGCCTGAGGTAGAGTAAAATACCTAAAGTTCTGGGAAAGCCTCGCCTTAATGCAACCCATTCACAGAAAAGCATCAGCAGTCTCATTCGCCCTAGCGCTGGGTCCACATAATCATGTGTATTTTGCACGATCCGATCAGAGCGGAACCGATCCGTTTAAGCTTGACCTGCAAGAAAGGGTAAACAACTCTATTAACTTCCAAATGAGCGGAACGGAGATACGGGGGCTCGATATCTGTTCCGCTTCGACGCCGCCAACCAAACTAGGCGACGAGAATCGGCTTGGAGATCGGGTCGGGCAAAATATCATGTTTTGTGTGGACTTACCTTAGGATATGGTCAGCTGCTCCTCATTTACTAAGGTTCAATTTCAGTTTTCCTCGAAAATTGCAAATTTAATCGAGTTGCTTCTTTGGAGGACTAGCAGCATGCATGCCGCGACAAAATTATGTCGACTATTTTTATCGAGACAAACGTATATTCACAATATACGAATATATATATTTTTTTTATATATAATTTTTTTTAATTATTTAATTTAATATGAATATTATCCTTGTCACGTTCTCACACAACAATTGATGAGTAGATAGACTTTAAAAAACTTGGCGAGAGATAAATCTCTCGCCTCTCAAGCCAGAGGGAGCGGGTTCGGACCAAGCCGAAGGCACACACCAATTTGTTCATTGTGTGAACATATGTGCGTATTTAATATCATCTGCTACTACTAACTGGAGCCCGGTGTATAGCGACAGGCTCGTCCCCTGTCACATTTGGGACTGAATATCGTCCAGCAAAGTGTGGGTGTTGTACACCTCTACCAGCCCTTCGGGGGAAAGGCGTGACGATACCATGTGCTTTTTTTCCATAAATTCGTTAGTTCTAAATCTCAGCCATCAACCTTCCCAGATGGGCATCCGTCGTCTCCTCAACGACGGCACGTACCTCGCGTGCTTCCCGCTGCACGAGGGCAGACACGACGTGGACATGGCGGACGGGACCGTCACGGACAGGAGAGTGAGTAGTAGCCGAGTTCCCCTGCTCCATGATACAAAAAAACATGGTCTAGCATAACGGGATCTAGCACCTGATGACTCATCGTCATCTGTCTCTTTCGAATGTGTTGTAACTTATTTAGATCTGGCTTAAGCATCGGTTGACGTCACTACAAGTTGCCCGCGTCACCATTTTTGACTCTGAATGCTATTCCTGGCGGAGTATATTATCATGCCATGCCCTGCTCTCTGCCTTCGACGGTGCACAGAACGAGGAACATGATTTCAGAATCGTCTGTGTGCGTTGTTGTACAAAATAATTATTAGTGGCTTTGTGAGCTGAAGACCTCGCGGAGCGCGTCTATCTGGCTGTTCTCCTATACAGGTCGTATTTCTGCGACTGTAATGTTGCGAATTTTCTGTTCTTAAAAATACTTGTATTTTTTTTTTTGACGTGACAACGGCTTATAATTCGATAGAGCCGGCTGCACGCACGAAAAAACATTACTCATGCGGTGTTACCTCGCTCTGAGGCGTTCCATGTAAGGCTTGAAGTGCAAGCGAGAGCGCGGAACGAGCAAAAAAAGAAGCACAATCGGCCTTTGCGTTCGGCAGCGTTCGACATCCGTCTCTCTCCTACTTGAGTGAGCACGTTGTCACGTTCAACTATCGTCAGTAAACCGACTTTACAGACAACCTATTTTTTTTTATTTGACTTATGCCCCTTTGGATTTTAGGACAATTTTGCCGTTAACAGTGAAGGAGGATATGCCTAGATTGTTATTTTTCTAGGAAAGACAATCCTGGTTGATGACACTATTGATAGAGAGTAATAATATATTAGAGTAATACGACATAATAGAAAGAAAAACTATAAGCGGATATTATTGGAGTGTATGAATTTAGCCATTGAGAAAATGTCTTTTTTTTGGGAATGAGACTAAAGAAGATATTTGTAATGGAAGCGAAACTTTACATTTAGTGATGGTAGAATAAATTGATGATTTAGATACTACGAAGAGGGCTAAATTATATGATTCAACTAACCAATATCGTTTGACGTTTGACGTTTGATTGATTGCACCACAAGAGCATTAGGAGAGTCTGCAATTAACAACAAAGTTAATGTTACGAACGTGATCTGCCAAGTTTCAGCACGTTCAAAATTTTCCGATGAATTCAAAATATTGATTTTGAATTAATTCACCCATTCTTTTCCCAATTCCCAGCTACTGTACCTAGAATGGGCTCGCCCCTCCAAATGGTACAAGAAGCAGCCGCTCTGGCTCATCCGCCGCTACTTCGGCGACAAGATCGGGCTGTACTTCTGCTGGCTCGGCTTCTACACCAAGCTCCTGTACGCGCCGGCCATCGTCGGCACGCTCTGCTTCCTGTACGGACTCGCGAGTATGAACTCTGAGGATAACATACCAAGGTAGAAATTTCAAATGTTTGTTTTGTCAAGATTCATTATTTTTGTATTATCCTACTAATATTATAAACGCGAAAGTTTGTATGTATGTATGGGTGAATGGATGGATGAATGGATGGATGGATGGATGGATGGATGGATGGATGGATGGATGGATGGATGGATGGATGGATGGATGGATGGATGGATGGATGGATGGATGGATGGATGGATGGATGTTTGTTATTCTTTCACGCCAGAACGGCTGAACAGATCTGGATGAAATTTGGCACAGAGATAGATTAGTCTAGAATAGCACATAGAATACTTTTTAACCGCGGGTGAAACCGCGGGGTGCAGCTAGTTAGAAATAATTATTGTTGATGAAGCAATGATAGCCTAGTCGGCTAAGGCTTGCCTCTCAAGCCAGAGGGAGCGGGTTCGATTCCAGCCAAAGGGACGCACGTGTACGCATTATGTGAGTATTTAATGTCATCTGCTACATAATTGGAGCCCGGTGTATGGCCAGTGGTAACAGACTCGTGTCACATGAGACTGAATATCGTCCGGCGAAGTGTGGGTGTTAAACACCTTTGCCGTTGTCCTAGGGGAAAGGCGTGACGATATGTGTACAATTATTGTTTAGACATTTCTTTAATATTTAATTATGAAGAGGCAATTATGATTGGGGCAATAAATTTAGATTTCTTTAAGTATACTCGGTAGTATGAACTCCGCTGATAACAATACAACAATACCAATATGATACTTTAGTGCAACTTATTTTAACCCTCGACGCAAATACGACAGCGTGTTATAAGTTTGACGTGTCTGTAAGTGTGTATGTTTGTCTGTCTGTGACATCGTAGCTCCTGAACAAATGTCTCCCGAGATGAATCGATTTTGATTGTGTTTTTTTTTGTTTGATATGAATTTTTCGGGAGTGTTCTTTGATGAAAAACGGTCTCATTTGTCATTGCAGTAAAGAGATCTGCGACCCCCGCGGGCCCGGCAACACAACCCTCTGTCCGCTGTGCGACAAGGCCTGCCAGTACCAGTCGCTGCAGGACTCGTGCCTGTTCGCCAAACTGACGTACCTGTTCGACAACCCAGCTACTGTGTTCTTCGCTATTTTCATGTCTTTTTGGGGTGAGTGGCATAGAGTATATTGTTCCTACCACATTCCTCTGCTCATGCTCTTACAAGCCCCCAAATATACTGCCACATTTACCTGCCTATGCTCTTACCGAGTCCCCCAATATTCTGCCACATTCACCTGCTCATGCTCTTACGAGCCCCCCAATATACTGCCACATTATTCTGCTCATGCTCTTACAAGCCCCCCAATATACTGCCACGTTCCCCTGCTCATACTCTCACAATCCCCCCATTATACTGCCACATTCACCTGCTCATGCTCTCACAATCCCCCCATTATACTGCCACATTCACCTGCTCATGCTCTCACAATCCCCCCAATATACTGCCACATTCACCTGCTCATGCTCTCACAATCCCCCCATTATACTGCCACATTCACCTGCTCATGCTCTCACAATCCCCCCATTATACTGCCACATTCACCTGCTCATGCTCTCACAATCCCCCCATTATACTGCCACATTCCCCTGCTCATGCTCTTACGAGCTCCTCAATATACTGCCACATTCTTCTGCTCATGCCCTTCTGATCCCTCTCCCCTTTTCCACTTGGTCCTTCCCCTCCCCGCGCACGTCGAGCGAGAGGACGTTGAAGACACATAAAACTCTCTTCATATTTTCTGTAAATGATTGAACTGTCTGTTTCTCTCCAACAATTTATTTTGTGATAGAAGGTAGTCTCAAATAAAACAAATTATGATCCAAAAAAACAAAGTCTAGCATTCAGCAAACATGTAATGACGTCGTTGTTATCAGTCTCTTTGGCACTTGTTGTAAATGTATAATACTGTGTTAGAATGATGTTATACTATTTGTAAGATTTTAATACTTAAACCTATTTTGCAGCGCCCTTACAGGCTCTTTGTACTTGCACTTAGTCTAAGCACTATGCAGCACTGTATTTTGGCAAATAATAAATAAATAAATGATTATTTAGGTCTTGCTTAAGCATCGATTGAAGTCACTGAGTGCTGCTGAATGTTATACCTGGCGGAGTATACTTACCATGTAACTAATTATGTATTATGTACTGTATCATTACAGCAACCACATTTTTAGAGTTATGGAAGCGGAAGCAGTCGGTTCTAAGATGGGAATGGGACCTGGGGGGAGTTGATCAGGTAAATTTTAGTACAAAATTACAATTATTTAAGTACCTTAATAAAAAACAGGTTGTAGAGGCAGAATAGTCAGCTCTGCCACTGACCAAATACACATTTTGAGTTTTTCATAAGCTAGGTACCATTAGCCAACAAAATAAATACTTATTTGCCTACTTTAGAACTGACATGTTCAAACGCGGTTTTCCAACAGTAATACCCGGTTTACATTATTCCAATCCAGTGCTGGATTCGATCGCTGGACTGGAATAATGTAAACCAAGTATTACTGTAACCGCACTTACCAACTAACCGAAACTAAGTAAGTCAGTGGCTTAAGTACTATCAGCTACATTTTAAGTTTTGAACACGGCCAAATATCTGATCTAAATATTCCAGGACGAAGACCCTCGCCCCGAGTTCGAGGCGTCAGTGAAGACGTTCCGCATCAACCCGGTGACGCGGGAGAAGGAGCCCTACATGCCGACCTGGCAGAAGAGCATGCGCTACGTCGCCACCAGCTCCGCCGTACTCTTCATGGTCGGTGGGGGACGGGAGGGGGGACGGGAGGGGTGGATGAGAGAGACAATTCAATTTATTCACCATAATTTCATAAAATCGAAAGTATCTCTGTCTGTTTGTAGGCTTTTCAAGGCTTAAAGGGTGAACAGATCTTGATGAAGTTTGGTAATTAGTTACAGTATATCACAGGGAAGGTTTTTGGATAACATTTTCTGAATTAACGCGAACGAAATCGCGGGTAATAGCTAGTTAGTTATATTCAGTACATCCTATTTTTAAGTGCCCTAGCCACCAAACTGGTGATATCCCGTATCTTGGTGTCTGGGAAGGAGGGGAGGAAGGAGTAATTCACGTCGAGCCTTTTGAACTGAGACCATGACCTCTATATCTCTAATTACTTAAATACGCTTGTTCAATTTGCCTCAAACTGATATTTTTTTGTTGAAATGAACTACCTACTTGCCTACAAAATTTCATTCAGATCAAAACAACTCTAATTGTCCTCGAACAATGTTGATTTCTTCTAGTAAATTCTGAGATTATGGTTACGCTCGGTCAAAAATTTTTGATAGTTGTGTCAATGTAGGTTTATGTTAAATTATTTTTTCTTTCATCCTCAGATAGCAGTAGTCATGGGTGCTGTTCTAGGCACCATCATCTACAGGATATCTATGGTGTCCGTCATTTACGGCGGCACGGGGTTCTTCATACAGCGACACACGAAGATCTTCACCGCCATGACGGCTGCGCTGATCAACTTGTTGATCATCATGGTCCTGACCAGGGTACGTGCTTGATGTTCTTGATCTCAGAGGAAATAAATTTGTAATTTTTCATGTTAAAAAGTGACTTGATTGAAAGTTTTCTTAGCTATTTTTTTTTTGAGACTGTGTGACGAGACAATCAAGTCACTCGCCTAATGGTAAGCGTCATGCTTTCGGATAACAGTTTAGTGCCACCCAGGATAAAAAAAAAGGTAGCAGCATTTCCCGATGTATGGAAATTAGGGACCACTGGTGGGTCACAAATCATTTATCCATGTTTTCTTCTGATTGAAAAATAGTATTCATTTCCTTCTATTTAATCATGAACTCATTTTAAGTGAGTAATCACAACTTCAATTCTGAAGTAAAAACAAGTAATACTTACTTTCCCCGCTTACAAACTGTTTTTTCAAAATTACTAATGTTTTGTTTTTAGATATACGCAAAAGTGGCAGTATTCTTAACCAATATGGAGAATCCGCGCACACAGACTGAATATGAAGACTCCTACACATTCAAGATATTCTTCTTCGAGTTCATGAACTTCTACTCTTCTCTTATTTATATTGCTTTCTTTAAGGTAAGCGAAATAGCATTTTCTTACAGTAATCCAGTTTCCACTAAGTACACCAAAACTAAGGTTGACTGGAAGAAATCGTTTTCAGCGATAAGGCCGCTAGTTTTAGGTGTTATTTTTAACTAGCTGATCTAACTTTGACTTCGTTTACGTTTCATAGCCTTCTGGACTTAGTGATTGTGTTGTTTTGTGTCAGTTAAAGAGTAACTTACTGTACAAACTTTGACTATTTATTATTAGTATAGAAATTATGACCGCACTTAACAACAACACGTTAAAATTGGTAAATTGTTTTATTTATATCTGCCCAATGCTCATACACATACAATAAGGCGCGCGCACACACACACACACACACACTTTAATAATTACATATGTCATGTTTTTATTATTCACATGAGCGACTGTATGTTTTACCAAAAACTTAAATAATGTAAATCCGTAATTGGCCTTAAGCCATATTTTTAAGAATTATTGTATTTGACTAAGGGCTGTGGATTTTGTTTAACAAATAAAAAATTGTGGATAATTTGAAGAAAGAACTAAAATTAGTTTTAAGTTGTTTCTTCAATTGATTTAAAATAATTGTACTATTGAAGTTGGTTATGTTGGTGTTAACGTCGTAAACTGGTTCCTCACGTTGGGCGTGGACTGCGCAGGGCCGTTTCTACGACTACCCGGGCGACGACCAGGCGCGCAAGTCGGAGTTCTTCAAGCTGAAGGGCGACATCTGCGACCCCGCCGGCTGCCTCTCCGAGCTCTGCATCCAGCTCGCCATCATCATGATCGGCAAGCAATTCTTCAACAACTTCGTCGAGCTGGCCTACCCGTTAGTGCGCTTTGTTGGATAACTAGCTGGGCCCCGCGGTTTCACCGGCGGCCTTGCAGGAACCATTATTGTTTTGGACATAACAAGTACCCTATATCCTTTTCTGTACCCCAGACGTTTATGCAAAATTTCATGATCATGGTCGAGCAGTTTGGGCGTGAAAACGTTACAAACAAATAAACAAACAAGAAACTCACTTTCGCATTTATAATTTGGATTGGATTGGACTGGATTGAACAATAAATGACGCTGATGTAATTTTGTTTGTTTGGTTTTAGTCTATGAAATTGTTGTTGAAAGTCATCAAAAGATTTATTGTCTAACAGACTGGTAATTGGCTTCATTTTGACGATTTCATTTAAGTCAAAAGTTGCTAAGCATGCTAAGACGACACAAATATACATAAACCAGTTTTAAAGCGAGATTTAGCTAAAATTGGATAGTGTTATGGCTGCTTGAACCTAAGCGACTGATAGTATCCGTAAGCTTCATTTTTTCAGTAAACTTCACAACTGGTGGCGGCAGCGGTCCCACAAAGCTGTTACGAAAGACCTCACGAAGCCGCACATGGCGTGGGAGCAGGACTACCACCTGCAGGACCCGGGCAGGCTGGCTCTCTTCGACGAGTACTTGGAAATGAGTGAGTTTTGCTTCAGTTTACGGCTTTCGATCAATAGATGGCGCTAAACTAATAGTTTCAAGTAAAGCGAGTCTCTAATAGCAATCCGCCAAACAAATTAAGGCTTGCTGTTCAATAAGTACTTTAATCTGAAACAAGTTTTAAGCTTTTGCTTAATAGATGGCGCTATGCGTTCTCCAAGTTTCCAATGTACCTAATAGCGTTAGGACTTTCAATGTTGGCGATTACTTTTGAATTATTATTTTTTTGACCTTGTTAAATAAAAAAATGCGATGATGATGTCCTAGTCGAGGAAGACTCGCACCTCAAGCCAGAAGAAGCGGATTTGATTCCAGCCGACGGCACGCACAAATTTGTTCATTGTGTGAACATATGTGCGTATTGTGTGTCATCTGCTACATGACTGGAGCCCGGTGTATGGCGACAGGTTGGCCTATGTCACATTTGGGACTTCATATCGTCCGGCTAAGCGAGCGCGTAGTACACTTCTGCCAGCCCTTTCGGGGGAAAGGCGTGACGATTTATCTAAACAAAGCTAAGACTTAAAAATATTCTCAAGTAAGTTTTTTTTAAACTATAGAGATAAGAGGTTAATGAAATGAATATTCTCTGATCAGTTCTCCAGTACGGGTTCGTGACGCTGTTCGTGGCGGCGTTCCCGCTCGCGCCTCTGTTCGCGCTCCTCAACAACATCGCGGAGATCCGCCTCGACGCCTACAAGATGGTGACGCAGGCGCGCCGACCGCTCGCCGAGCGCGTCGAGGACATCGGCGCCTGGTAGGTTCCCACACACACTGTATACTGGACACTTCATCTTACAGTACTACTCTATACTACAAGATGGTGACGCAGGCGCGCCGACCGCTCGCCGAGCGCGTCGAGGACATCGGCGCCTGGTAGGTTCCCACACACACTGTATACTGGACACTTCCTTCTTACAGTACTACTCTATACTACAAGATGGTGACGCAGGCGCGCCGACCGCTCGCCGAGCGCGTCGAGGACATCGGCGCCTGGTAGGTTCCCACACACACTGTATACTGGACACTTCATCTTACAGTACTACTCTATACTACAAGATGGTGACGCAGGCGCGCCGACCGCTCGCCGAGCGCGTCGAGGACATCGGCGCCTGGTAGGTTCCCACACACACTGTATACTGGACACTTCCTTCTTACAGTACTACTCTATACTACAAGATGGTGACGCAGGCGCGCCGACCGCTCGCCGAGCGCGTCGAGGACATCGGCGCCTGGTAGGTTCCCACACACACTGTATACTGGACACTTCCTTCTTACAGTACTACTCTATACTACAAGATGGTGACGCAGGCGCGCCGACCGCTCGCCGAGCGCGTCGAGGACATCGGCGCCTGGTAGGTTCCCACACACACTGTATACTGGACACTTCATCTTACAGTACTACTCTATACTACAAGATGGTGACGCAGGCGCGCCGACCGCTCGCCGAGCGCGTCGAGGACATCGGCGCCTGGTAGGTTCCCACACACACTGTATACTGGACACTTCATCTTACAGTACTACTCTATACTACAAGATGGTGACGCAGGCGCGCCGACCGCTCGCCGAGCGCATCGAGGACATCGGCGCCTGGTAGGTTCCCACACACACTGTATACTGGACACTTCCTTCTTACAGTACTACTCTATACTACAAGATGGTGACGCAGGCGCGCCGACCGCTCGCCGAGCGCGTCGAGGACATCGGCGCCTGGTAGGTTCCCACACACACTGTATACTGGACACTTCCTTCTTACAGTACTACTCTGTCACTGGGCCCGTCCCGTGACATCTCATTTTCATGTTGGTTATGTTTTGTTTCCGACGCTATGCGACCATGAACCTTATGTAGTGACGATACGCGTTATTACAAGACTCTAAGGTTTCTTGCAGGCAGGCTTTCTACATCAAATCAAAATCAAATCAAATATCTTCATTCAATCGGGTATCGAAGATACACTTATGAACATCAAAGATATAAAAGTGACTCTGCCACCTCTCCCTACCAAAAAAAAAAGAATCACTACCCACAAGAAGAGGCAAAAAGCTGAGGGGCATATTATGACCATAGTTACTGTATCTTTTTAATAGTAGATTAGTAGCCAAGGGCTGTAAGGCATCAATTGCAGCCCGAGATATTTAGGCGCACGAGCGCAGCGAGGGCGCCTATAGTTCGAGGGTGCAATTGATGCTTACACCCGAGCTAACTACTCTGCTTTACATCTCGATTGTGAGGTAAGTAGAAAAAAACCGGCATTACAAGAATAAAACATTTTATTAGTTAATAAAAGTAAATAATAAGTATAGTACCTACTCATAGTATGCTATAGTACTCATAGTTGCTTTTAAAATTGAATAAATGCACCACAAACTAGATGGCTGCAGGTTTTTTGATAATTCACTAAAGACTCAGATAAAGACTTCACTCGTTTTTCTTTTCGCCACTTCATGAACTCGTCGTAAGTTTTCAAATATCTCTCTTTAGAACTTTCAGGCAAAATATTGTTAATTGCTGCTTCAGCTTCCATTTTCATTGAATCGGGAGTGCAGCTTATATCATCATCACTTGCAGAACTCATGTGTTTTTCCTAATTAGCACGTAATTTTAAAAAAAATCCCAAAACAATAATTAAAGTAAAAGTTTTCTATTCCCGCCTTTTTCATCTTTTTTTAATTATTTTTTTTCAAGAACGAAATTGAGCTTCGCCGTTCGATATTTAAAATTGATGACCTCTTTTGTCATTGGGCTGAATGCATGATGTCTATTGCCAGTATGATGGTTAGATATAGGTACGCGAACTTTTTGAAAGAGTGAAGTTTTTTTTTCATTACTTACCGCCCTAGGGCTTTTCTAGCTACATTATTACCCTAGAGCGCTAATTGGTCACCTACAAGCCCCATTTGGGAGTAATAAAGACCTACTTACCGATTATGAGAGATGTAAAGGCCCTTTAAGTTTTCTCGCAGGCCAGCTTTTCTACAATAATATCAAAATTGACTACATGCACCCCACGATTTCACCCGCGATCCCGCAGAACATTCAGACTGACAACGTCTAGTTTGCCAAAACCTCGAATGCCTTATTACAAACCGTCTTTTTTTTTCGGGGTAAAAATTTGTTTTTGCCAACGTGTATGCAATATTTTATGATGATCAATTGAGTGCAGTTAAGGCGTGAAAATATCACAAACTAACTCAATTTCGTATTATGGTATTAGTTTGAGAAGCCTCTGATTGAGTTTATCTTCTAAAATCTCATACAATTTTGTTTTTCACAGGTACGGTATCTTGAAAGGAATTACGTACGCAGCTGTCGTGTCAAATGTAAGCCTACGGTATTTAAAATTAATTTTTCGTATTATTTTAAGAAAACACTTTTAAACATCATGATGACGTTTATGAATCCAAAATGTTTTTCATTAGAGTCAGTTTTCTCTTCCAAGTACCCACTTGATATCATATGTATATCATATATATATGTTCATATATATGTATATATATATGTATATCATATATATATGTGTCATATATATAGATATCATATGTATGTACATATGTCAAGTATTTCATGGCTTGGAAGACCCCTTCCAAGCCATGAAAGTAGTGAAGTTTTCAAATAACGAAACAACGAAAATTGATTTCTTAACTTTCAAGATTATTTTAATTATTTCTTTTATATTTTGCAGGCGTTCGTGATTGCTTACACGAGCGACTTCATTCCTCGCATGGTTTACAAATACGTCTACTCTCCCGACAACACTCTCATTGGATACATCAACCATTCTTTGTCTTGTAAGTACATAGTACCTGGATGACCGAGCTTTGCTCGGTTTTTTTTTTTTAAATTGTGCACAAAAATAGTATTATTATTCGCCAATAGATGTCAGGAAGAGTCTTATTTTTCAGTTGAGACTACTCAAACGCCTCCTTTTTGTTATTTTTCTTCCAAGTTTATGTTTAAGTTGATTATCGATAAAACACGAATAAAATGACATTTTCTAAAAATGATTCCTAGCTAGATCGATTTATCGCCCCCGAAACCCCCTATATACTAAATTGTATGAAAATCGTTGGAGCCGATTCCGAGATTCCAATATATACAAGAATTGGTCATTTAAAGATATAAGATGTAGTATATGTATAGGTATAGATACAGTAGTGAATCCAGGCGGCTAAGTAATAATACAAAAATGGGGGTTAATAAAGTTATTTTTGTTGTTTATTATATCTCAAAGGTACATCAGGTTTTTTTTTCTCCTGCTGACCCCCTATGAGAAAGTAGGATCGACCCAGCGAACGAGGTTTCAGAATCTACTGGGACAACTCGGCATATGTTGTACAAGCTGCGCCCCGCGGTTTCACCCGCGGTTAAAAAGTACCCTATGTGCTTTTCTAGACTATAACCTATCTCTGTGCCAAATTTCATCCAGATATGTTCAGCCGTTCTGGCGTGAAAGATAAACAAACATCCATCCATCCATTCTTTCAAACTTTCGCGTTTATAATATTAGTAGGAAGTAGGATCTTTGGTCCGGATTTTATAAAAAAAAATCAGTTTTTATTTTATTTTATTTCAATTTTTATTCTTTTATTTGTATGATAAGCTAAATAGGTCGAGGGTTTGTGGAGATATTCGAGGTATTCGTTCGGTGCGAACTACCAGTTACTATTACGTTTTATTTTAAAGACTACTTGTAAATAGTAATTAAATTGACCTAATTTGTTTTCAGTATTCAACACATCAGACTACAGAGACGACTGGGGAGCGGACGACACTGAAGTGGACCCCCCGACCTGCGCATACCGCGGGTACAGGAACCCACCAGACCACGCTGACCCCTACGGACTATCGCCGCACTACTGGCACGTGTTCGCTGCTAGGCTGGCTTTCGTAGTCGTGTTCGAGGTTGGTTTTAGCGCCATCTATTAGTGTATACTATCTTCATTTACGCTGTGTTAGCGTTTTTAAAAATCGACTAATTTTATTCCACTTTGACAACTAGTATTCTTTTTTAAGCATATTGACTTCGCTTCGGCCGTCTACGAAACCACTTTTACCTTCTTTAGGTGTCTATACCATAAACAAGTCCCAGGGGCAATCATTAAGTGTTTGTGGTATTCATCTGGAAAACCCATGTTTCTCACATGGTCAATTGTATGTTGCCAGTTCCCGTGTTGGAAAACCATCAGATTTGTTTGTATATGCGCCAGATAATCAAACAAAAAACATCGTTTACCACAAAGCACTACAATGAAAATAAAACTGATTTTTGTTAATAATTATGATTCACATGATAATTATGATTAAATGCTTAAATATGTTTTATTTAATAATATTTCTTATTCACAACGCCCTATCACCAGGGTGACGGTTCTGTTCAGGAGAATTTTTTGCCCCGACTATAAAATATGTAGGAACAAAAAAATGCCACATTACAAATCATTTTGACAGGACTTTATTGCAATTTAATAGGCATTTATTATTGTAATTTAATATTTAAATTAGGCAGTACGAAGTCTGCTGAGTCAGCTAGTACTCTAATAATACTAACAAGTCAATTAATCAAGAAGATGTCATTCCTTGATTTAACAGTGTCAGAATTGACTAAAGCGCCATCTGTTATTCCGATACCGTAAGCTTTATATTTTAATTTGACAGCACATAGTATTCGGGCTGACTGGCCTGATGCAACTCTTCATTCCTGACGTACCGACAGTATTGAGGACTCAGATGCAACGCGAAGCGCTGCTAGCTAAAGAAGCTAAATACGAGCACGGAAGACGGCGACTTAGCACGGAGTATAGACAACTGATATCGCAGAAGAGTGAGAATAGTGGAGGTAATTATTATACTTAAACTGTTTTATTTATTTACCACACACATTTTTTTTTCTCTTTTGTTAGCTTTTCTTGTCTCAATAGCTTCATTCGTAGAGCCAGTTCCCATTCCGAGCTTGGCAAGCTAGGTTCTACTGGCCGGTTCTTAAAATCTGCTTGGGGCGAATACACGCATAGCCATTTTCAGAAATGAATATTTCGCCCATGGTCCAGATTTTAAGGTCGCGATCACTACCCGATATATTTCCACAAATTTTTGGGGACATTTGATATTCAGTTTTCATGACAAGCATTAAGATACTTGTAAGATCATTGTTGCATGCTTGTAAAAGCCATCTTCCACTACATTGGAATCACAAAAATCATAAAAAATCACAAAAGTCATAAAATGTAAAAATCTATTATGAGTTGTCATCCAGGTATTTTACAAAAATTATAAGAATTGAGCCATTATTCAGTAATACGAATTAAAGTTCCAGATCGGCCGCAGCCGTGGATGCGTCGGATGTCGCGCGCTTCAGACGGACTCGACGCACATATTACAATCAACCACAACAACATACTACCTCAGGGATCGTCCTCGCCTGCTATCGGTGATTGACGTGCACTTAAATAATTGTGACACTTTAAGTTTTAACAGTAAACACGATCGGTTCCTCGAGTACGCGTCGTCCCCCGTAGTAGTGCAGTATGTGTCAGTATATAAGCTCGCGACACGCAACTAGCGCGGACAAGAGGAGCGCGGGCGGGGGATGCGCGGGACGCGGGGGGAAACATATCGACGATTCTGTATTAATGTACGAGTAGCTAATCTGTGAAGTTGAATGTTTTCTACCACCATAATGCCACCATAGTTTTATCTTAACTACTAAGTTATCAGATTGATGTTTGATGGACAAACGCTTTAAATACTTCGATCCATGTCAAGCTACATATAATCTTGTCAGTGTTGTAACACGTTACTTAGTTGGACATCGGCCTTAAGCACAGAATTATTGATATTGTTGTCACACCATGCGATCTTTCGTATGCGATTGATGGTCTGGCTATCTGGCCCCTAGTCTTGCGTGTGAGATATTTTCTGGTCATTGTCTCTCGTCTTGTCGTTTGAAAAGTTATAGGAGTGAGAGTGGCTCAGCTAACATTTCACGCGTTAGAATCCCTAATCCAGGGTCCCTGTCATACCTATCTATTTATTATTACACTACGCTACCTAGTAGATAGCCAGACTACAGATCGCGTAGTGTGATAGAATCCCTAACTAAAAGCGCGAATGTAGCGAGGTGTCGCGTACGCTACCTTCGCGATTAGTTTACATTTCTAAAAGACAATAGGTTTTAATAATTTTTCTGATTTTATTTTTAAAAAAATTATGCCATTTTGAAAACAATTTTTAAAAAAAGTATTAATTTTTTGTACCTAATTGTTTTTTGAATATGAACTATAAAAACAAGGAAAACATACCGAAAAATCAAGTAGGGTCCAAATAATATACGTAAAATTAAAATAATAGTTTTAAAATATAAGTGTAAATTGTAATTTAGATGTTATAGTAAAGTATACCAATGTTTAAATTTATATCTCGATTTATTTGTCTCAAATTGTACCTAATTTAATTAGATAATATTATATTAACATAAAAATTATTTATTATACAAGGTGTAACAAAATGGTGTAGTAATATTTATTGGTGTTGTTTTACCTGTCAAAGTGAACAACTTTTAGGACACAAGCTTGATAAATTAAAAAAAATGGTCTCCATACAAAATAACTAGTCACACGATCACCTTTGTACAAGATATTTTTTTTTCTAATTTACCAAACTTGTATAGTAAAATTTTGTCACTTTGACGGGTAGATTAATATTTTTAGGCATTACTACCATCCTTCGTTGTATCTTGTATATTTTTATAGTAGCGCGTATTTTTAAAGTGGATGTCCAAATTACATGTGATATTAGGTAATTGTATAATAACTGAATTTCCTGAGAATCTCATTGTAAATGTATGGAAGTACTCACACTGTGTTAGTTTTTTCTTTTTAAGTTCCTAAAATGGTATACAGGGTTATCAGGAAAGGGTATACCAAACCGAAAGGGGTCATTGTACACATCATTATTAACAACTTTTACTTCCAACCCTGTAGTCGCGAAAGAAAACACCTGTACAATGTACATACAAAAAGTTAAACAGGCATATGCAAAGTTCATTGATCATCGACTTAACATAATTATTACAGCTGGTTTTTTTATTTTTTTTTGATAACTCTAAAGTATTTTAATTAATTATATAGTAAAAAATGATGTCGTGAGCGAAGAGACAGCTGCAGTGCCTTAGCACTCTTCGAATCAAGTAAGCGCTCAGTTTTGTGCGTTATTTAGTCATCAACAGTGTGAGTGCGGCCTTAGTGTGGTTTTAAATACTCATTGTGACATGATTGTGATGTAATAAACGTTATTTATTCATGGCAGTAGAATTTTCATTTACACACAAAAAAATATTTTTCCCATAAAAAATCCCGCTCAAGCAGAGAGCGGGATTTTTCCTTGCCCTTGATTCTACTAAACCAATTATTTTTTAAACTTTACAAACCTACTTTTCAAACTTTGTGATGTATGTGTTAATTTGAGGCAATTCATTAGTCCAGGCCCTGTATTTGTGCTAATTCTTTTAATTTCTTTTGACTTGGTGTCCTTTCCAAGGTGAGGCAATACTTCACTCCTGAACAGCTTCTTACCCTTTATCAAGCACAGGTTCTATCTTGTTTGGAGTATTGCTGCCACCTATGGCATGGTTCCGCCAAGTATCAGCTAGACGCTCTGGACTCCATCGAAAAGCGCGCCAAAAGGTTCATCAACAATGACCCGGTGTTTGTAACACCGGCGTAAAGTGGCCAGTTTGTCGGTATTCTACAGAATACACTACGGCGAGTGTGCACAAGAACTGCACGACCTGATCCAGCCATCACCGTTCTTTTATAATTGTACCAGGCGCACCAGTAAGAGACACTCTCTTATGGTGGAAATTCCGCCAAAACGCACTAAGCGTTTCAAGTCAACTTTTCTTGTAAGAACTGCAGAGGTGTGGAACTCGTTGACTGCGTCTGTCTTTCCACCTAAATACAATCCGGGGGTGTTTAAGAGTAAAATGAATAGGTTGCCTAGGCTAGCCTAGGCAAGCGTCACCTTCGATCACGTCGACGCTTCCCATCAAGCGAGTTAGTGGTCAAACGTATGCCTAGTCTGTTGTAAAAAAAGTGTACTTATCTGAAAAAGGGGTCATTATACTCATAATTATGAGCAACTTTTATTAAGGGGTCAACCCTAAAATCAAGAATAAAAATATCAGCTGTTCCATATATTTTGTCGACGATCAATTAACTTTTTGTATGGAAAAGCTGATTTTTACGAGCTTTTGGATTGGCTCCATTGTAAAAGTTGTTCATAAATACCCTATACTGATAACCCTGTATAAGTATTGGTTTTTATAGGGTAAGTAATATATCATCGATATTCAAAATACCCGTATTTAATTTAAATACCAACGTTTGACATAATCATCAGAGGTATCTGTAACAATCAAGAAAAATACAATTCATTTTATCGAATTTAAAAATGCATAACAACTCAAGAATACTATTCAAAAAATATGAATGACAAAATGTATACTCCGCAAACGATTTACAGATAAATAAACATAAAATACAAATGTTGGTATAACATTTAAATGTTTGGTACAAAAAAGGATATGTCAAATAAAATTATTAACACGAATCGGTATGTCAAATTTTAATGTATGTATCTTATTCACAGTCAGCGGTATTGAAATGAAAATATGACAAAAATATTTCGATCAAGTATGACGCACCCGTTTTTATAGGTAACTAGCTCATCTGCCCGCGGCTTTGCCCACGTTTCTAACTAATGACACTCAGTAATTCTTGCTTTGTATTTGCAAAACAATTTGACCAGTAGTTAGTATTGGACCAGTAATTCCAGAGGTTGCACCCTACAATCACACAAACTTCAAACAGACAGACGTCGGATTCTACCATGAGAGTTTTTACCATTTTGGTACGAAACTCTAAAAATACCTCTTTATACTCGTAATATTAAGTAAAAAATAGTAAGTAACATAGTAATTACGAGTAACTTAGTACTTAAGGCCCTGTTTATCATGAACTTAACGAAAACAAGTAGTTTGTTACGCCTAGTTTGATACGAAGAATTGTGATGATGATGTGATGATTCTTTGAAAAAATAATGCCCCTCCGTTTCTTGCCTAATCTTCTAAGTAGAGGCTCCGAACAAGGCAATCGAGTCTATTTAAATAACTTTGACGTTCATAAGTGTATCTTTGATATCTAAACAGAATAAAAACATTTTGACTTTGATGATCAGGTGCAAAGAAATACAGCTGGTGGAAAAAACAACCAACAACAGTTGCACCGGAGTAGAATTTTTAAATTACAGTAGAATCCGTTTATTATGACTCCGCCTATATTGACCAGCCGGTTATTATGACGTAATTGCACTACGAAGTTTGGTTTTCATATAAAATTCTTTATAAAAAAGTCGGATATAATGACTTCCCTTACAGTGACATGTCGCTTATTATGACCCATTTTTAATAAATTATGTCCGGTTATAATGACTGACATGATTCTTTACACCTTCGGTATTGTTCATTGATTCCCGACGACGTTCGGCACGTTCACAGCAATATTGAAAATCATAATTTGACCATAGCTATGTCTTCTATCTATACACAATAGTATTAGAGACTGTTTTTACAATAAAATGAAAAAACAAAAGCAGACAAAAATTACAGATTAGTTACAGTAAAAAATACACTTGTATGTGTTATTATAATAATGTGCTGATTACGTGCAATTTTGATTTTGATTTTATATGTATGTAAACATACATAAGTAATTACATATGTACTATGTTTCTGTATTAAAATACTTAAACACATACATATTTACATAAAAAAAGTTTTTCATTTCACATAACGCTTTATATGACGTCCGCTTATTATGACGTGTTTGTCAATTCCTTTCAATGTCATTATAAACGGACTCTACTGTATTCTCATTTTGGAACTTGGATTTTTCCAAGTTCCAAAATGAGAATAATTTTTTAAACACAAAAAATTTTCATCTTAAAAAATCTATTTGCACCACAAAAAAATTGTTGTAATCACTGAAAATTTTTAACGATTACAACAATTTTTTTAGATTATTAAATAGCCAGATTAGTTTTCTAAAATGTAACCGAGTAGGTAACTTATTCTTATTTGTGTTCGTATTACGACGAATACCAATAAAACCAGCAAGACAATTTAATTTTAGGCACCGATATAAGTTAACCATCGAATATGATATCCGATTTTCAACTCTAAAGGAAGCCCTCTCCGTAGACGCCCTAGGAACATTTTAGACGACCTGGACGATCCCATCGCCGTCGTCACTTCGGCGGCGCTAGGGGTCGTCCAACCCGGCAGCTCCTTGCAACAGGAAGTATTAAGTTTTTGGTATAGGCGCTGGTTACCAAATGCACACAATCATACACACCTACCTCGCCGGTGAGGTCGAAGACCCCGAAATAAAAAAATCCCTACAAAATCTGTTAGTTATAGCTCTTAATAATCGACTAGTTTATCCCCCTCAGTTTCTTGCCTGTTCTTCTGAGGTGAGGCGAGGAGAGTCTGAACAAGGTAGTCGAGTCATTGTTAAAATATAATTTTACTCTAATTTCATCCATTTCAATTATAAGGGCCATAGAGCAAACCCCTCCTGGGCTGCCAGGGCAATTCGACGCCCCTCCCTCGGCGACAGCCCAAGTCGAGGCCGTACCGTAGAGGTGCCCTTGTGCTCGTCGCCCATAGTTATAAGCATTATTTAGGGCCCTCCGCCATCTGCGCTTGCCTAATGCCCGGTACGCTGTCGAGGCCTCAGTGGCCAACAGCGTTAAGTCATTAAATAAAAAAAAATTAAGCGTCTTAAGTAAACGTGTGTGGAGGTGGAAAATCGTGGTGTGACCGCGCCTTAATAATTAGTTTCTATATAATTTTCAGTAGATACTTAGTATGGATCGCGGATTTATGTGTATATTTACTATATTATTTATCTCTTGTCTACATAGTATAAAATAAAGTCGCTTTCCGCGTCTGTCTGTCTCTCTGTTTGTTTATCCGCTAACTAAAAAACAACGGATTTTAATGCGGTTTTCACCATCAGGCAGATATTTTTTTATGGAAGTGTTATAGGTACCCCCCTGCGAAGCCGAGGTTAGTAAAGTAATGTATAATATTTTTTGTTATTGGATTTTAAAAGAGGGTTTTAACTGCGTTGTTTACTGTAAGGTAAAAATAAAACACCGAGTAGAAATAAAGTAAGTAATAGTATATTTACAAAAAATGTGCTGTCGAAATTAAATTATTTTACAATTTTACAATATGCTTTGCTGGAAAGGTGTACTTTGTGTAGCTGTTGTCATTGTTCGAAAGTTGGTAATTGAAAATATTTGAAATAATTGACGTGTTTTGAAAAACGTGCTACAGGAGCGGAAAGCTTACTCGTGACTATGGTCAGCGCGGGTCTTTGCAAAATGCCACTTTCCGCGCTTGTCACAATATACTATTAATCTATTTGATATAGGGTCACCTGGGGTAAATGCATCTGTGGGGCAATTGCGTCTTTAGAGAATTACTAACAAACCCTTCACAAATTAGGCAACTAACGCCATCTTGTACAGATTATTGCAACTAAAGATAGAAAAAGACGTAGGTGGTGCCTAATTTGTGAAGGGTTTGTCGGTAATTTTCGAAAGACGCAATTGCCCCACAGACGCATCTGCCCCAGTTGACCCTACTTCAAAACAAACAGTTGATTTCTTTAAATACCTTTTTTCAATGCTTAAAGTTACTTATTTTTAAGTATTATTTATTTACGATTTCACTTTAATAATAAATCATCATTTTCGACATTAATTATATTTCCCTATATTAATGGCAAGTTACAATAAGGTCTAGTCTATATTCTTAATAATATTTCTTATATATATTTTATATATTTTCACTATTATAAATTAAGTAGTTTGATCATAAGCCGTCAATAAGGCCGTCATCTCATCCTAACACTAAGGCTTGTCACTTAGCCTAAATGACAACAAGTCGTACAAAACAAAAAATTATGCTAAATATTTGTAAAAAATGTTCATTATTATCTTATTTATTAAAAAAAATATATACTTATGCGATTTTATAAAAAAATTTTTTTTAATTACGTACACAAGACCCTAAATTAAATTACATTTTTAAATCTAACACAGATGTAAGTAGGTATGTACAATATTAAATTATACTATAAAAAATGTACTCTTTAGAATGTCTTCAGTAATACATATTTTACTACAAAAAAAAGAACATTAAGAACTTATTAGGCTTCGTCCTGACTGTGAAGTGAGCGGCTGACTTTTAGCTGACTCTGAGTCTCGTATTGAGCAAACTCAACGTAGAGCAAGCCGCCGCTTACTGTACATTAAGTTTGCTCAATACGCGACTGTAGCAAACAAAATGCAAACGGCCGCGAACTGATTGAGTTAGCAAGCGATACGCAAACTGCGTACAGTACGCGCCGTTCGGACACTCCCCTTAAAATTAATAGGATAGCAAAATGGAGACAGACAGTCTCTCGCTACAATTGGCTTAGTTAGGACCTAACCTTAGAATTAAAAATTAAAGAGATTCGTTACAACTTTTTAAAACACAAGCATTCAAAAACACACATAATAAACCCACATTATATCATTCACATCGCTCACCGATATTAAAATTTTTAAAACGAACATTTTCTTAAACACAGATTCTCAAAATTCTAAATTAAATTTTTTATTCGCCAAAAAGCTTCACATAAAAAAATCTATACAACCCAATAAAAATAAAATGTCTGAAAAAGATCATTGGTAAATGCTTTGGCATGTTTACGAAAAAAACTTACATTATACAGGGTGCTGTTTTTTAATACTTATGAGTGTTGTTCTACCCGTCAAAGTGAACAACTATTTTTAGAACAAAAGTTTACAAAATTCGGGAAAAAAATCAAGTCTTCATACAAAATTGATCACGTGTACTAGTTATCTATATACATATATCTATTTATAAAATCAGTATAAATCTATATACTCATAGTAATAAACATACTAATACAGAAAAGATTTGTATGTAGGTATGTTTGTAACGGATTTTCTCAAATACTACTGGTCTGATTAAGAAAAATATTTTACCATCAGAAAGCTACATTATTCCTGATTGACATAGGCTATAAAACGTCAGCGAAGCCGCCCGAACGTGCCCGCGTATTGTATGAAGACTAGATTATTTTTCTTTAAAATTTAGCAAACGTTTGTTTTAAAAGTTGTTCACTTT
Organism: Peribatodes rhomboidaria; assembly: GCA_911728515.1. Lineage (NCBI taxonomy): Eukaryota > Metazoa > Arthropoda > Insecta > Lepidoptera > Geometridae > Peribatodes > Peribatodes rhomboidaria. The sequence continues at coordinate 8,087,364 of OU452195.1, read as the reverse complement.
GACTAGTAGGACAACACCCTTAAGTATTACTACATCCAAAAACAACACCTTGTATTTCACAATCCATTACAAATTCATTGTTAACCCTTAAACAGTCAGATTTATCAGTCAAAGATTTATAAGTTAATTTCAGCTGCTATGACAAGCTGTACCTAGATTTAGACTGAGTAAGTCAAATAAGTCCTTTTTAGGCAACTGCGTTCGTTTTTATAATAATATCCAAAAACATGTACCAGGGTTCGCTAAAGGAAAATTCAAAGCACATGTAAAAACTACATTAAAGAAAAGAGGATAATTATTATAAAGTTAACAATTATTTAGAAGACAAAGATGTCTGGAGCCTTCCACTTCCGCCAAGTAGCCACTTGTACATAGATATAATATGAAATTACCTCCTTGTAATTGTAAGCCAAAATTTGTGAGACTTATCCAATTTTTTTTTTGTAAATAATCCTCCTCAGTTTTATTGCCTGTTCTTCTGAGTAGTGGCTCTTTTTCCGAACAAGGCGGTCGAGTCTATTATCAAACTTTGACGTTCATAAGTGTATCTTTGATACCAAAATTGAATAAAAACATTTTGACTTTGACTTTGACGGTATTATATCTTGACAGATAAAATCGTCTCCGACGGTTTACGGGTTAATAGTTCAACACTCTTTATCAACATTAAAATCACGTTAAAATCGGTCCATTAGCTTCTAAACGAATGGTTAACACACACCGTGACCTAACATGTGTACCTCATCACGATACCTCAACAAAAGAAATCCACCAATAGGATCTCTTCGAATTCTACATTTCTACAGCGAAGTCATCCTATTGGTGGAGATTTTCCTCGCGCACCCCTCATTTTCTTTGCATATCTCCGTTGGATCTGACTTCAGTGCGACATTACGAAATTTCTCGGGCCGTCTCTATCGTGTTCCTGTTTAAAACAGGGCGGTCGTAACCGCTCATTCGTCCTATTTAGATCCTAACTCCCTGTCTGAGGGCGAGATTCACAGACCGCACTTCGACTTTCCTTTGATGGAAAGTTCAACTTTCCAGGCGAGATTAGTGAACTTTGCATCAAAGTCGAAGTGCGGTCTGTGAATCTTGCTCTTTTTTACACTACGTTGTCCTGTGGACAGTGTTCAAGAAATCGTATAATGTGTGATAGGCACTTATAGGAACAGGCCTATTCAAACTTAATAGCGGTTGTGAAGTTAGGCGCGAAACGCTGCGCAGTAGCGAACGAAGGTGTGCGAGCGTCAGAGAGACCAGACGCCGCAAAGTCTCGCTTGCGGCGCACTTCACAGCCGTCATTAAGTTTGAATCAGTATACAGGTTGACTGGTTGAACACTTTAGATATTCTAGGTTATCATAGTAATCATCATTATGAACATCTTTTATTAGGGACTAACCCAGAATTCGCGAAAAACAAATCAGCTGTTCCATACATTTGGTCGAGTATCATTGACATTTTTCTATAGAACAACTGTTTTTTTTTTTTTTCGTGAATTCCGCTTTGGTCTCATAATAAAAATTGTTCATAATGATGAGTACTATGATAACCTAGAATTTCTAAAGTGTTCAACCAGTCACCCTGTATAACAGTTACTGATTAGGAAATTTTAAATTGTAACATTTCCCATCGAGTACCAGTGTTACAGTTGAGGATGTTACTCGTTGGGAACAAAACATTTTGAGTATTTAGTTATACGGCCTATTTTTCTTGCATCTCACACTTTCCATCCCGAACTTCAACAGCGACTTTTTTGATAGTAGCGCAGGGCCGCCTCCGCCGCTGCAGCAACATCAGCATGAGGCAAATGCTGGAGACGATAAGTGCGACCACGCAGATGACGGTCAGAGCCAGTTCTAAAGCTGCTGTGGAGTATGTGCCGTGATAGATGAGGGTTTTCAGGCTTTCTGGTAGTTCTACTACTTCCTGCGGAGAAAAAAAATTAAGACAATGTAATACATACTATATTATCCAGAAATTGATATTGCTGCTAATATCTTACAATCTTTCGAATCTAAACTAAACTAAAGGTCGCTGCATACATGACGGAAATTTACTCAGCCCGGACGGAACGGAACAATTTTAAACATCGTTACATACAAAAGTACAGTAGTAAAATATAAGAGACGGGATCTCGGACGAGACGAGGCCCGCGCCGGACGGAGCGTGAAAAAACATCGTCGTGGACGATGTGCACCACGTCCCGGCCGGCGCGGGGCCCGCGCGCTCCGGAGAGTGGTGTAGTGAAGTGAAGTGAGCTCCGTGTTTACGTTGGCTTTGCGGAATTCTCACGGCACGTATACGTTACAATCCCGTCCGGGCAGTGTCATGTTCCGTCCCCGTCCCGTACGAGATATTATCCCGTCACGTATGTATGTAGCGACCTTAAGACATTACATACATTGATACATACATTATTGGAAAAGCACTAAAAAACAACTATATTGAGGATATTGAGTGCGAAAGTCTTGACATATAAGTATTTATTTTTATGCATGGCTGCAAAGTTGTTTTTTGGCGCAAGTACATGTATTGAAACTTGAGCAGGAATGTAGGAGAATTCAGGATTGAACCACGAGCGAAGCGAATGATTAAAATATAGAATCATAAGCGTAGCGAGGGTTTTAAAGATACGAGACGCCGAATAAGTTTACTGCATAGCCAAACACCACTTTTCACCTCACTACAGCGAGAAAAATGATATGTTGTTTTTCATGCAGGTGTGCTGGCCAGTGCGATTATTCTAAGGTTCGAATTTTAAAAACTTTTTCCACGCTAGCGGATAAAATGCACTTTTGCAATCAGATTGATCAACAGAATCGATCGAGTGATAAACAGAATCTTTCCGAGCTTGTGTGGTGAATAATTTTCCAATTGGGTTTAGGCGTCTTCGAGTAATCGGTAAACATACATTAAAAAACACCGATGAATTGAGAATTTAAAAAAGAAGGTTTTTCAAAGTCGATTAATCAAAAAAGAATAAGAACTGCGCTTACAATCTCGATCCAAGCCACGGGTAGAATCAGCCCCTCAGGTAAGTAATTCACCGCTGAGATGTAGTCAGCTTTCTTCACTTCCATATTGATTTGTATCCTGTAAAAAATACATGTATTGCATTAGATACATACATATCGTCACGCCTTTCAGCCGAGGGGGCTGGCAGAGGTGTAATACAACACCCACATTTCGCCGAACGATATTATAATTAAAAACAAATTCTAAAGATTTCGCGCCAATGTCTTTTTTTTTCTTTTGTAGTCAAAACGTACTTCGCGAATTCTGCCGAAGAGGTAGTTTTTTTTACAACAGACTAGGCATGCGTTTTACTACTGACTTGCCGGATGGGAAGCGTCGTCTCGATTGAAGGTGTAACACGCTTGCCTAGGAGATACCTATTCACTTTACTCTTGAACACCCCCGGATTGTATTTAGGTGGAAAGACAGACGCAGGCAACGAGTTCCACATCTCTGCACTTCTTACAAGAAAAGTTGACTTTTAGTTTCTTTTTAAAAAGGAAAATACTTTTTCCCCTAGAGCTATTTTACTTTCGCTCTGGTAAGCAACAATGACGGACTTTTAAAAAGAAGTGTCAATTTTTTTTTTTCTATTTAGTGTAGGTAATCAGTTTTGTGATAGTTGATGGAATCAGGCGTTACTTTGCGGAAGTTCATCTTCAAACTTGTTACTTGGACTAATATCTAGTGTAATTCCGCTTTAACGTCGCATTAAGTACATCAAGGAACATGAATTTTCTACTCTATTCTTAATTTAGAATTTAAAATAAATAATTTAATGATATTTACTAGAAAACTTTATACAAATTGATATTTGAATCTAATTTAAAGGTTACACAATTTGATATTTCAAATAACGAATTTAACAGACCTAATTTAATGAAATCTACTAAAAAACTTTATTATACATATTTAATATTAATATACAATTTAATATACATATGAAGCTAATTCAATAATGAAATTAACAGAAATAATGTTGAAATTGATAACAATTTTTTTTTATCGAAAAATTAATACAATTAAAAAATTATACAATAAAAAAGCAATTAATAAATAAAATAAAAAATCTCTATTCTTCGATTCTATCGAAGTTCAAGTAACAATTTTGAATCAGTTTTGTTTTTGCTAAAAGTAAATGTGTATTTACTCACGTAGAGCGTCCCTGCAGAGCGATGCCGAGCTTCGGGTGTATGTCGACGTGCGTGTCGTGTATAGTGGGGTCGGGGTGTAGCCCGAGGATGTCCGCGCGCAACCGCTCGTCGCCCAGGTAGAAGTGCGGGAACGAGACCATGGCGGGGGCGCCTGGGAACAACCGCGGAGTAAGTTTACGTGAACAAAAAAAAATAGTCGGGACTGACAATCTGCTACGTTAATTCTATGAATCGTTGGGAGAAGACTGCCTCGGTGGCTCAGTTGGTTGAACCTGCCTTCTGTGCTGGGGGGCGTGGGTTCAATTTCCACCTAGGGCAAACATTCATGTGATGAGCATTTGTGTTTGTTCTATTTCTTTGTGTTAATATCTATTTGAGTATGTGTTTTAAAATATTTATGTATGTCTCTGTCAGCCATAGTATAAACTTTGCTTAGTTTGGTGTCAAATGATCATCCATCAAATGTCATTTTGACAGTTGATTTGTCATATTGATGGCTGTCTAGCGAATTAAGCTACGAGTATGTTTATCGGAATATAGTTAAGAGTCCGGCGACTACTTTAGACTAACTTCGCATTGGCTTAAGGTATTCTATGGCCATTTCGTCTAGAAGAAGAAGACGAGCGAAGAGAGCGAGTAATGATACTGACGAGCCTCTAAACTTACCTACAGAGTGACAAAGTGCAATTTCAATTTTTTTTAGGACTTTTGCACTTCTGTAATCATTCTTAAATAACTAAGAATTTCCCTTGTATTACGGATTCATTTAACAGCTAATGATGTAGACAACCTCCCTATGTAATGGAATTTTTGATTTCCTTTGTCTACCTATTAAATAAATCAGTCAAAAGTGACCACTTAAAAATTTTCGCTTAAGAACGTTTTTTAAAAAAAAACAAGAACATAGGGGCGGAGATATTGTTAATTTAATTGTACATGCTAAATTTCATCATAATCTGAAAAATGTTTTTCAAGAAATTTGAGTAGGTAGCGCGTTTGCATGGATATTTCAGAGCGTCGCGGCCCCCTTATTTTTAGTCTTCAACTCACCCATAGTGCATGCGGTGACGTTGATGACCCCCCGCGGAGGACACACGGCGGCGTCCATCTCGCAGTAACACTGGTTGCTAGGGTTGTGACGCGGGTCGTCGAACACGTCGCGCGGCATGCGGTAGCGGTACAACACTATGCCGTCGTAGATCTGCAGGGAATGGAGAGTAGAAACAAATGTAAAGCAGTTGGTAGTGTTAGAGTTAAAAGAAAGAATAAAAGAGTGTGTGTACTTATGTACACGTGTTAGAAGTTTTACTTCTTTGGCGTATGGAAATTAATTAACGATGTAAATAAATTATACATACCGACAATTAACCTCAAATCTATAAATGCACTCAAAACAGTTTATTCAAATCAGTTTTATCACTAATATTCATTATATATAGATATAAATACTATTAGTAAATACCATCACCGTCGTATATGAAATTGATTTAATAAAAACACCAAAATAATATTTATTTATTCACTGTTTAATTGTACTCTTACGAAACACGTGTTTCTAAATATAAAAATACTAGAATATACAACTTGAACATAGTTATCAATTTCCATGCCTACTAGAACCTAGAACTAACTTCACGATGTAGAATTTAGGTGTCAGTGTGCGCGCGCATCGTAAAAATTCACTCTCATCATATTTCTCTATCGCACCAAAAGAAGTATAACTTCAAAAAGAAAAGAAATGAAAAATTTATTTGTGACCAATCCATTTAAAATTAAAAACATAAAGGCAATTGTACCATCAACAAGGTCACAAATCAGCCCGAACTCAGCATAATGCCGGCTGTTAGCCGGCGCTGGTCTTCCGTTGAAACCGCTTGGTGATGTCACGGTACAAGCACATACACAGTACACACTACAAGATGATAATAAAATAATACAAAAAGATAATAACAAAAACTATCAATAAACTACAAAAATAATGATAATAGCACTCAATAAACTACAAAATTAAATGGACAATAAAGATAGGTCCAGATTAATTTTTTTAATGCAATAATTACGATTACTGGTATTGCATTTGATGTTTTGTCGTGTTTAAGGGTTAGTAGTATTATGATTAAGCTGGCTAAAACTATTGTCGCGAGTGCCCGCGAAACGTTGCTTCCTCGTGGTCAAACTGGATTAGAACCATGGTATACTAATATACTCCGCCAGGTACAGCATTCCGGTCACGTGGGCAACACGTAGTAACGTCAATCGATGCTTGAGCAAGACCGAAATAAGTCATTTGCAAATAGTGCGAAAGAGACGGATGACGAGGACGAGTGACGTCATACGTCTTCCTGGAATACTAGATTTTTTTGGATCATAATTAAAACAATAAATTTAAAAAGACGTGTATAGTAAGGCCCGCCTCTCAAGCCAGAGCTCCCTCTGGCTCCCTCTGGCTCCCTCTGGCGGGTTCGAACCCAGCCGTCGGCACGCACCAATTTGTTTATTGTGTGAGCATATGTGCGTATTGTATGTCATCTGCTACATGACTGGAGACCGGTGTATGGCGACAGGCTAGCCCCCTGTCACATTTGGGGCTGAATATCGTTCGGCGGAGTATAGGTTATATTACAACTCTGCCAGCCCCTTCGGGGGAAAGGCGTGACGATATGCTATGTGTTGTCAGGTTGTGCTTTCTTACCTCAACTTCCTTCTCGAAGATGAAGGGCAGTCTCCTGCAGAGGTTCGGGTAGAACACGTACAGGGTCTGCTTCTTGTCCAGCATGGACGGGGGGAAGATGGAGCCGTCCGATGAGCCGTCGATTCTAAAATTAGAAAAAAATAATTAAAAAAACACTAAATGAGCACAAACTCGAGGATTTCCTGGAGTTTCGAAGCCATTGAAGAGTTCTACTATCCACCCCCTGGTTTATCATCAGAACAGTTCGATGGAGTCAAATTATTGTTTTGTCATCGGGATTGTGCTAATCCTAACCAATATTATAAATGCAAAAGTGAGCTTGTTCGGTCGTTTGTTTATTTGTAAACGCTTTCACGCCTTAAATACTCCTAGGGTCAACATGAAACTTTGCATACACGTTGTCGGGAATACAAAAAAGGATTTAAGTGACTTTTCATCGCGTAAAAATTAACGGTTCTTCATATTAAATTTGAATGCCTCGGTGGCTCAATTGGTAGTGAACCTGCCTTCTGAGCTTGGGGGCTTGGGCTCGATTCCCACCTTGGTCAAATATTTATGAGGTGAACATTTGTTTTTGTTCTATGTCTGGGTGTTAATTTCTATTTAAGTATTTATTTTAAAATAAATACGCATGTATCAGTCTCAGGCAGCCATAGTACAAGCTTTGCTTAGTTTGGGGTCAGGCGACCGTGTGTGACAATGTCCCGAATTTATATATTAAAAAAAAACTTCTATTCTCTCAGGTTCTTTGAAGATTATCCTGCCAAAACGACACGGGTTTGCGCAAATGCCAAATCATTGTAACACTTTAGTTAGGTACATTTAATTATACCACTTAAAATACACGTATTTCGTATTAAAAAAAATCCCCATTATCTCTGCCATTTCAGTCCCGAATTGCATAATACTTTTTATCACTATATTTAGTCTATGTTCGTTGAAAAAGTCAATCGTGCTGAGTTTTTACACAACGTCCGATAAAGAGGGCGCTACCGGTCTATCTGAGCACACATAGATACACTGCTGACCTCAGATAGCATGGTGTGTTACAAAATAATATGTGAAGAGCTGATGGACAGTGTAATTACTAGTGGCTAGGAGCTGGGGGCTATTCCTGCGCGTGAGATGAGATGAGATTTTATCTTGGTCACTCTCACACCTATGACGTTTCAAACGGAGAGTAACAACACAGTCTATAGGTCATATTTCTCAGCCGATTCTCCTGAAATTTTGTGAGCAGGTTTGATCATTAAAATAGCTTTTTTGACGTGACAACGTCTTATAATTCGATAGAGCCGGCTGCACGCACGAAAAAACATGACTAATGCGGCGTTACCTCGCTCTGAGGCGTTCCATGTAAGGCTTGAAGTGCAAGCGAGAGCGCGGAACGAGCGACAAAGAAGCACAATCGGCCTTTGCGTTCGGCAGCGTTCGACATCCGTCTCTCTCCTACTTGAGTGAGCACGTTGTCACGTTCAACTATCGTCAGTAAACCGACTTTACAGACAACCAATTTTTTTTCAATTCTATTTTTGGATTTTATTTCAAAAATGGCGGAAATATGATTTTTTTACGGACATAATGATCACGAGATTCAAAAACAACCCCGACAATCATAGCTAAGAACGCTTTCGATCAAGTCAAGTACAGAAAAAAAACCGACCAATTGAAAGTCGGACTCGCGCACAAAGGGTTCCGTGCCTTTATCTATAAGTACGGCAAACGTTCACGTTTATTGTATGAGAGCCCCAATATTTATTTGTGTTTATTTCATTTAATATCAATATGTATAAACAAATGCGAAATTCGCCTATAAAATTAATAATTTAATTTTAAGAAGTGTAAAATAATGATAGGTACTAAAGTATGCTTTTGGCGTGTAATGTGAGCATCGCTCTCAACTCCCGCCTCAGTATTTTCCCCGATGCGTTCTTGGGTATATCCTTGACGAAAATCACGCCACCGCGCAATCGCTTTCATTATATTAAATCGAATGTAATTTCCAATGTGTGCTATTATGGGTGTCATGCCTGAAATAAATTAATTTTGAATTTTGAATTTGAATTTGAATTATGTTTTTTAGTACAAGTTTGTATTTGATGTAATAGCGCTGTGAAAATTTCGACTGTCTAACTATCACGGTTCATGAGATACAGCCTGGTGACAGACGGACGGACTGCGGAGTCTTAGTAATAGGGACCCATTTTACCGTTTGGGTACGGAACCCTAAAAACAGTTTACCCTACACTCACTCAATATAACTGATACAAGTCTGGCGACTGAATGCAGTTCGAAAATTGAAAAGAGAGAAAAAAGTTTATCTGTTTGGGAGTTAGAATGTCACAGACATACACAAGTTAAATTTATCTCTGTTTTGCATCCAAGGTTACAGAACACAAACTTTTCCAACAAGACTTTTTCCACAAAGTATATTTTCAGTAGAGAAAGTCAAAGTCAAAATGTTTTTATTCAATTTGAGTATCAAAGATACACTTATGAACGTCGAAGTTAATTAAATAGACTCGACCGCCTTGTTCGGATAAAGAGCCTCTCAAGAACAGGCAAGAAATTGAGGGGCATTCTTTTTTCAATTACTGTATCACAAATTTTGGCTTACAACTATATAATATCTATACATACTAGTGGCTACTTGGCGGTAGTAGAAGGCTCCAGACATCTTTGTCTTCTAAATAAGTCTTAACCTTATAATACACTCTTTTCAAGTAGGAGAGTAACAAGTTTTATAACACGCATTAACAGACAAACGAAAAACCCGACTGCATAATTGAGTCCCTCGGATACAAAGACGAATATAAAGACCCCTTGTATTCCAAAATCGGTCAAGCCATTAAGGCTAAAGGGCGCGACGTGTCAAAGAAACTTTATGCATTCAACATAACCCTCGTTCTTGTGCAGTTAGGTAAAAAATTGACAGAAGACACGTCTTCTTTATGTTTGATATGCGCCTTTTAATGACTATAAATAATTTGAAACCAAAATATTTTGAAAAGAGATTTGAACAGGTTTGAACCGTTTTAGCGAAAGTTATAATACTTTGTAAATTTATTTATTAGTTAATTAGAGAGTCCGTAAATAACTAAAAAAAATTGGTAGTCTGTAAAGTCGGTTTACGGACGATAGTTTAACGTGACAACGTCATAACAAAACATTAATTAAATCGGACGCATAGGCCAATCGAGTGGAAGAGAGATAGATGCGGCGCAAGCCCAACGTGTCTTTCACTCGCTCATGTAGCGCTCTCTCTCCGAACGACCGAGCGTAACGGGACCATTGTCCCGTTACTGTTACTGTAGTCCCGTGCAGCCAGCGTTCATCGATTTATCGTTGTCGCGTCAAAACCCATTAGAAAAAAAATTACATGACTGAATTTGTAGCTGGCTCCTCAACTATTATACCTAGTTGAAATACGTGTTGTACTCATTACCATTTGAAAGAGATATTATCTTGTTTGTTTACGAGTATAATCCCTTTTCCATTAATTAGATTGGTTATTTTATTCATTGATAGGTTTGAATCATTCACAGCTACAAGTTGTACATATAAATGTACAACTTGTAACCCTGTATAAACAGGGTTATCAGGAAAGGGTGTACTACACCGAAAGGGGGTCATTGTACTCATCATTAGGAACAACTTTTACTATGAGGCCAATTCTGAAACCGAGAAAAAAAAACAGTGTAAGTATACATAAAATGTGATATACCTGTTGCACTCGACGTCGTTCCAGTAGCTGAGGTGCGAGTTCCCGTCCACTTTCTGTATGAGGTTCATTTTGTCCATGTCGTGCTCGCCCGTGTTGATCGTGAACCGCTCCGATACTGTGCCGTTTTTCTGTAATTAAACCAAGAAATTAATAACAAAAAGCAGAAAAAAATTCAAGAGAAAGAAATAGACAAAAAAAGATAGTTCATTGTATCAACATAAATGTGCGTATTGTATGTCATCTGCTACATGACTGGAGCCCGGTGTATGGCGACAGGCTCGCCCCCTGTCACATTTAGGACTGAATGTCGTCCAGCAAAGTGTCGGTGTAACACCTTTGCCAGCCCCTTCGGGGGAAAGGCATTACGATATGTTGTTGTTTTGGATAAAAAACAGTGATAAATTTAGCCTAACACGCACCAGCTTCATCATATAACTTCTCCGGCCAGGCTAGACCACGGAACTCCCCACGTGTGGTTGGTAAAACTGTGCACCGCGCCAACCACACGGCATGGTGGCCGCGATTTCGACTTTCCCTACACGTGGTCCCCGGGTAGTGCTAACCGGGTAGCAACCTCTGGTGGGAGGCTTCGGCCGTGGTTAGTTACCACCCACCGGACCAAGTCATGCCGTGAAATGACCTAGTCGTGTTTCGGGATGTAGTCCGGTGTAACCGTTCCGAAGACGGGTCTGAGCAGTAGCGCGCTTGTAGCGCCTCACTCAACTGCCGTCTTTGTACTTCTACACTCTCCAAAACTTCAAGGCTAGAGTGAATAAGTACCTTCTAGGTCGTCGTGCTCCATCTTAGACCACAACGTCGCGTAATATCAGGCGAGTTGGTGGTCAAACGCCGATCTATTCAACATAAAAAAAAAGGTCTGCGCGTACTTGTTTGTGCGTGTGGTTGGGCGTTCAGTGTTCAAGCCGGGCCTGTGGCCCTATTCGGAGATTTGAGATTTTCAAATCAAATCAAATCAAATATAATTTTATTTTCAGACATAGTCCATAATACATTTACATCATCACATTTAAAATAAAAATAAAATAAAAATAAAAATAAAAAGTCCAATAAGTTGAAATAAAATAAAATAATGGTCAATGAAAGTGAAAAAAGAAACATATGTAGTCCAAATTATAAATTAAAATTAAATTAAATTAAATAAAACAATGCAACCGCGCAGCATGCATTTGTATTGGACAATCAATCCGAGCAGCTACAACGCGCAGAATGGTGTTGGTGCTGCCCCGAAGGCGACAGAGCATCGAGGCGGCCCGTTTGCGGAGTATGGCCTGAAAACCATCTACCTGTCCGTCCGCAAACATCCCGGACGCACTGCAGCGCCAAGGCAACCCCAACAACATCCTGAACGCGTTGTTATACTGCACACGCAGGGCGTTGATAGCCCGGAGCGTATAGTTCGCCCACAGACTGCACGTGTAGAACGACTGACAGTATGCTCGAAACAGCGATATTTTAACTGAGTCTGTACATCGTGCGAATCTGCGCGCCAACATGTTGCTCCTGACTGCCAACGCCCTACGCTCCCTCTCAATATCCTCAACATCTGCGAGATCCTCCGTGACCCAGTGACCCAGATACTTAAACCGCGGTACTCTATTTAACGGTATACCATTTAGTAACAGCGGAGGCACATTGGTGATTTTGAAACCTCGGGACTGAAAAACCAAGAGTTCGCTTTTTCTGGTATTGTACCTGAGCCCGTGAGCTCCAGCATAGGCCTCGCAGATCTTGAGAAGCTTGCGAACTGCACTTAACGAGGGACCGAGCAGGACCATATCGTCAGCATAACTGATATTATTAATGTAGGTTCCATCTATGGAACAGCCGACTTCGGCCCTGCTCAGCTCCTCGATAAGCCCATTAACATACAGGTTGAAAAGGCGCGGGGAAGACAATCCACCTTGCCTCACCCCACATTTCAGCCTATATGAATCGGAAACCTCCCCCGACCACTTTACCATATTGCCTTGATTGTTGTACCAATACTCAAACAAACCTGTGACTTCCTCTGGAGTACTCGTTTGTCTCAGTTTGTTCCAAAGCACATTATAGGACACCAAATCGAAAGCTTTCGACAAGTCAAGAAAACAAGCGTACACCGGTGTTTTACGATCTGTGTAGTACTGAACAGTATGCTTAAGGCACAGAATCGCTGTTTCAGTTGATAACCCAGGCCTGAAACCGAACTGGGAATCATTCAACTTCACGTGTGTACTTAAGATGCGATCAAGCAGACTGTCCAGCACCTTTGCCACAGTCGTAGCCAATGAGATGGGCCTATAATTGCTCTTATCAGACAAATTTCCGGTTTTATTTTTGACTATTGGTACAACAATCGTTTTCAGACAATCTTCCGGCACGTATGAGTGTCTAACACAGAAAGTGTAGAACATAGCCAATACCCGAGGGAGGTGCACACCGGCGTGCTGCAGGTGCTCGATGCTAATCCCGTCGTGACCGGGTGACTTTCCTCTGGTCATGCGATTGATTGCTAATGCGACTTCCTTAGCTGTAAAACGCGGTAGCAATGCATGCGATACCAGCCGGGATTTAGCATCGCGCACCGGCTGCGAACCAACTAGCGGCATAGGCTCGACCTGGAATATATCTTTAAAACTATTAGCTATGCTACCGGGGTCGGTTTCTCCATCAATATTAAGAGGGATTTGTTGTTTAGGGCTAAGTTTCCTAGTACATTTCCAAAAGCTTTTAAAATCTTTTTTAGTATGGTGAGAGGCTAAAATATCCAATTTAATTTGATCAGCGTTACGTTGACACCATTTGAGTTTAGATTTAAAAATCCGACGTGACTTCTTTCATCTCACCTTTTTTCATCCTTGTTGCTCTCGTTTGAAACGTCATAGGTGTGAGAGTGACCAAGATAAAATCTCATCTCATCTCACGCGTAGGAATAGCCCTCCTGCGCAGTTAAAAATGTGGGGATGACGCCATAGCAGATGACATACAATACGCATCTAAGCTCACGTATTACACACAAATTAGACGTTGTCACGTCAAAAAAATACTCACCGTAGCGAGTAGACCGAACTTGTCAAATCTGAACTCTCCCTGGAACCTGAGGAAGGTCTTCGCCATGTCGATGATGGTGTCGTCGTAGCCCCATAGGAACCTGCGAGAAAACGTAAATTTATAATAATAAAAATAATTATAATTTATTTACTTCGGACTACAAAAATCCACACTTCATACTAACATTACACTACAAAAATTGTAAACTAAATCTAAATACATTTCATTTCATTTAGGTATTTACCTTGGTTTAAGACATTTTGTGCAGACGAATTCAAACTTTCTAGTTTCCTCTTTTCTGATCATCGTTTGCACAAATGTCTCACCAAGGGCGAAAAGTGTAAAGCTGTTAAGAGTCCGGCGACTACTTTAGACTAACTTCGCATTGGCTTAAGGTATTCTATAGCCATTTCGTCTAGAAGAAGAAGACGAGCGAAGAGAGCGAGTAATGATACTGACGAGCCTCTAAAGTTACCTACAGAGTGACAAAGTGCAATTTCAATTTTTTTTATGACTTTTGCACTTCTGTAATCATTCTTAAATAACTAAGAATTTCCCTTGTATTATGGATTCATTTAACAGCTAATGATGTAGACAACCTCCCTTTGTAAAGGGATTCTTGATTTGCTTTGTCTACCTATTGAATAAATCAGTCAAAAGTGACCCCTTAAAAATGCGGATATTTATCATAGCTCTATTTTCGCTTGAGAACTTTTTTTAAATAAACCAAGAACATAGGGGCGGAGATATTGTTAATTTAATTGTACATGCTACATTTCATCATAATCTGACAAATGGTTTTCAAGAAAAATGAGTAGCGCGTTTGTGTGGAAATTTCAGAGCGTCGCGGCCCTCTTAAGCAAAATAAAATATACAGGGTGTTGTAAAATCCCTGTTATTTCCGGAAGGTGCGATTCCAGTATCGTCTGGAGGATGTGTAATTGCTAGCTTGAAATTAAATATTGGCTCAAAAAATTTTGAGCACACATCGCGCTCCGTCCTCCTAAAAGCGCGAACGCGGCCACTAATCGCGTCAGTTTTATTTGTAAACTATTGGCGTCGCGTCGCTACTTTCTTAGAATAAAAGCCGCCAACATATGATGCAGATTTGTTAACATTTTAGTGAAATATCCTTTTTTCCTTGTGTTCTTACACCGGTTATAGCTGTTGCTATTTTAAAACTTCAATTTTTTTGGTATTTTTACATGAATACTTATAAGTGTGTATACATGCCCTTCAATTATACAACAGAGTTTTTGCAACGTGCTGTATGTGTGTGTGTTTGTGTTAGTGTGTGCGTGCGCTCACACACGCATGTATCTGTAAAGTAGGCTGAGTAAGCAGCCTTCTCTTCATAGCTTTCTCAGATGGTTACAAAATTTATAACCATCATGTACTTATTTATAACTAGCTGCGCCCCGCGGTTTCACTCGCGGTTAAAAAGTATCCTATGTGCTATTCTAGACTATAATCTATCTCTGTGCCAAATTTCATCCAGATCTGTTCAGCCGTACTGGCGTGAAAGAGTAACAAACATCCATACATCCATTCTTACAAACTTTCGCGTTTATAATATTAGTAGGATAAATAATTGATAGCCTAGTTTGAGAAGGCCCGCCCCTCAAGCCTTAGGGAGCGGGTTCAAACCCAGCCGACGCGACGGCTCACCCTCTGTCACATTTGGGACTGAATATCGTCCGGCGAAGTGTATTACACCTCTGCCAGCCCCCTCGGAGAAAGGCGTGACGATATGTTATGTTAGGTGAGCTAGCGTGCTAAAATTGGATCGTGTATTGACTGTTAGATAGTTAGCAATCCATTTCTTTTTTGCACAGGCATTGCTACGCTAAGTAAGCATACTGGAAATTGGATAGGCCGTAATAGTAATGGCCGCTTATGTCAGTGAACTTAGCATATCATGTCTCAGCATATCATAAATAAAAGTGAGTTCTGTTCGCATGCAGTTGAGTTCTATAGTTCCTGATACTTTTAAACAATAGTTCTGGTGATTTTACCAGAAAAAAATTATACTGAAAATATGATATATCATATTACATTATATCATATTATTAGTTGGCATATATGCCAACTTCCCGTAGCATATAATTTTCTGAAAAACATGGAAAAAAAATTGTTTCCTACGAGTATGCATTCGGTCGAGTTACATTATCAACATCGGTGGAGTTCCTCATACTTCTTAGCGATAGTTCTGTCGATCTAAGATGCCAAAAAAATAGAAGAATTTTCGTTGAATCTTCACGAAGAATCGGTTCACATACCTGTGTACAGGGAGTTTCACAAAAGCGTCGGGATGGTTCGTCATCCCAAGTAGAGCGGAGTTGAGGGAGAGCAAGCTGAAGGTGTTCAGGTTCATTAGCTTAGCTTTGTTGACGACTCCCTGTAACAATTGAAAAAATCCCATGTATCTGCGCCATTATATAAAAAACTAGCTGCGCCCTTCGGTTTCACCCGCGGTCCCGCAGGAACAGTTTATTTTTTCGGGATGAAAAGTAGCTCATGTCTTTTTCTGTACCCCAGACAACATGTATTGGTAAATTTTCATGACGATTGGTTGAGTAGTTGAGACGTGAAAGCGTCACAAACAAACGAACAAACTCACTTTGAATTTACAATATTAGTTAGGCTGAATCGCTGAATGTATTGCTTAGCAATACAGCCTCGAGAACAGCTGAACCGATTTCAAAAATTATTTTATTAGAATATGTCTTAAAGTACGAGGATGGTTCTTACGCAGAGAAGAAAAATTCCCAAAAAAAACATAGAATCGACTGCTAGGCGGTACGAAGTTCGCAGAATCAACTAGTTTTATCGTAGAAATCCATACTTTACTTATAATAACTTATAATAGCAATGATAGCCTAGTTAGAGAAGGCTCGCCTCAAGCCAAAACGAGCGGGTTCGACCCCAGCCGAAGGCACCAATTTGTTCATTGTGTGAATTTAATATGATATGTGTGTTTAATGTCATCTGTTACATAACTGGAGCCCAGTATGGCGACAGGGTCGCCCCCTGTCACATTTGGGATTGAGGTTCGTCCGGCGAAGTACGTGTTTTGTACACCTCTGTCAGCTCCTTCAGGGGAAAGGCGTGACGACGATATGTATGTACATATTTACACAAATTTAAATTAAAGCCCTGTCTTAGAAGACAGGGCTTTAATTTAAATTTGCCAAAGGCATATACGCTACGGTACGCTACGGTAGACCGTAGCGTGAGCTGTGATGCAGCGGCCAGTGCCTTCCCAAAACTAGGTACACGTAACAACGTACTACAACTTACTCTTTCTAGAATTAATATACAGGGTTACTGGTAATCAATTGGCATCCTTTTAAGAGCATATTCTATTTATCAAAACAAACAACTTTTGTTCTACAGCTTTTCCCAAACTCAACAAATATCCCAAAAATATTTTTTTCTTTTTTTGTGATTCTGTCTATTATTTCATAACTCTATTGATAGCATCCACTTGTCGGCTTGTCGGCACGCGCCTCAAAGTGCGCGCGTAGAGTTAATTACAGTTAGACCGGTAATTTTTTTTTTTATTTCTATTTACATGAATGTTCCTGTCCATATAGATTGCCTGGAAGAGATCGCTTTGAGCGATAAGGCCGCCCATTAAAAACTTAGTTATGAATATGCCCATAAAAGGATGCTAATTGATTACCAGCACCCCTGTATTATGCAAAAACAAAAAGAATAGAGTATAGAGTATAGAAATAGCACATTTTAAATTATCATAAAAATCCATACTTTACTTTTACTACTTACTTTACTTTTTATTTTACTATTTTTCCATCCTATTTCTTTGACTGTTTCTATGGCTCAGTTGGTAGTGAACCTGCCTTCTGAGCGTGGGGGCGTGGGTTCGATTCCCACCTAGGGCAAACATTCATGTGATGAACATTTGTGTTTGTTCTTAGTCTGGGTGTTAATATATATTTAAGTATGTATTTAAAAATATCTAAGTATGTATATCAGTCTCTGGCAGCCATAGTACAAGCTTTGCTTAGGGCCAGGCGACCGTGTGTGGAAGTGTCCCGAATTTATTTATTTACTATACTTAGAATAACTTATAGAAGGTAGGATTCCAAACAACAGCTCCTCAAAACGCAGCCACAAAATTCACTAAGTGTGCTGTGTTTACTTGCCTTGTCACGCACACAGATGCAAACATAATAGTTTTCCCCCTAAAAGTTGATGCAGTCGGGTAAAAATTGAATTATCAGTATCAGTCTAAAACATATTTCTGAATAGCTTTACCGCGGATCCACGGCTGATTAGCTAAACGAAAACATGGCTCATATTTCATTACGAATAATCTGAACGAGGCAGATAAGATAAACCACCCCTTGTGGTTGTTATTAGTAGATTAACAGCTGTTCTCAGAGTTAACGGAACGGTTAGGGAAATCCGGGGAACGTGAATCACGATTACTTAATTGACCGAGCGAATTTCACACGTTCTTATTCTTCCAACATATTTATTTTACTTCTTAATTTTTATTTTTTTTACAATAAATGAATAAAAAAAACTAATACTATAAAAAACTTAAAAACTGGGATGCCGCCGGCAGCGGGGCGAGGCCCAATCTATTGGTGGTTAGGGCTGCAGAGTGAGGAACCTACTGACAATACGGCACGTGTCTAGGATCACTGCCGACTGTTTCTGACCCTTGACCCAACCGTCTAACGAGAGCCTCTTCTGATTTTTGTTCGAGGTGAGGGCGATATGTCCTGCACTGACGTCCCGCTTATTGTGTATTAAAATAAAATAAATAAATAAATTCGGGACACTAGCACACACGGTCGCCTGACCCCAAACTAAGCAAAGCTTGTACTATGGCTGCCAGGGACTGATATACATACTTAGATATTTTTAAATACATACTTAAATAGATATTAACACCCAGACATAGAACAAACACAAATGTTCATCACATAAATATTATATTTGCCCTAGGTGGGAATCGAACCCACGCCCCCAAGCTCAGAAGGCAGGTTCACTACCAACTGAGCCACCGAGGCATTGCATTTCCCCCTACCAGCACATAACCGAGCCAACTCCTTGAAATACCGGAGTGAGGTTCTGGGTCGCCGGCATAGTTGCTCCAGTGGCGTAGATGGTAACGTGAACAATGACGATGAAAAGGTGTTGTGGTGACGTGGATAAAATAGGCTATGATGCCTCATGCAAAAAGGTAGCGATCCTAGTTTCTTCTGTGGCTTCACAATGCCACAGCACATGCACTACAGTTTCGTTCTCCGTCAAGCAGCCACGACATAGCGGGCTGTCCGTGGC
Source organism: Peribatodes rhomboidaria (assembly GCA_911728515.1). Lineage (NCBI taxonomy): Eukaryota > Metazoa > Arthropoda > Insecta > Lepidoptera > Geometridae > Peribatodes > Peribatodes rhomboidaria. The sequence continues at coordinate 8,068,404 of OU452195.1, read as the reverse complement.
TCCCAGTTTAAACAAGTGACTATTTAAGTTGCAATGGTTATGAGTCCCACTAGCAAGCGAAGGTCCTGTCGTTGCAACTTTAATAGGTTAATAGTGATTTTCTTGTCCAGAATTGGGAAAGCATCAGCTAACACGTTCATCGCCAAGATTTATTTCAATAATCTCAAAAAATGTATATGTTTTAATCCTGCTGAAAATGACCTGAATACAATCGAAAAGTTAGGGATATAGTTACGATGACTATAGTCTGACAGCTAAAAATGATGGATTATTAACGTTTACTGATTCGTCAACGTGCACGAGTGTGGGCAAATGATACAAACATTGCAAAACGCGACTTTTTGTGTTCTCCAAAACTTCACTTAAAGTTTCAGTAAAGTATCCATAACTTTACTGGAATGGGGAAAGGGGAGGGATCATCATCATCATCATCATCCCTCATCATCCCATCATCTGTGAAAACGAATGATTACTACTTGACACTGGTAAATGCACATGACGTGCGACGCCAAATTCCCCTGGGGGAGAAAGGAAAAAAAACCCAAATTGAAAAAAACATTTTGACATTGACTTTGACTTCTATGTAATGAAAAACTGTGCTCACCAGTAGCGGTAGATTAGGCACGTAGAGTTGGTCGAAGTGCGCGCCAACAGTCTCGTTGGCGATGTAGTGAAACTGGTTCCTCTCCTGGAAACTCAGGAGGTCGTCGTCGAACTTGATGTTCACTCGCTCCAGCTGCTGCCTGGAAAGAGACTACTAGTCAGAAAAAAAGTTCTAAACCTGAGGTAACTTGAATATGGATAATAAATTTCATAAAAATCTGTCAAGCCGTTACGGAGGAGTGTGGTAACTAACATAGTGACACGAGAATTTTTGTATACAGCGTTATTGGTACCTAACCAAAAACCTCTTAAGAGTTAATTGTACTCATCAATATGAACAACTTTTACTATGGGGCGAATTCCGAAATCGCGAAAAAAAAATCAGCTGTTCCATACATTTTGTCTCAGGTGAGTCTCAACTTTTTGTATGAAACAGCTGTTTTTTTTTCGCGATTACAGGATTGGCTTCATAGTAAAAGTTGTTCGTATTGATGAGTACAATGAACCCTTAAGAGGTTTTTGATGAGTTACCTATAACCCTGTATAGAGAGAAGAGAAGAAGAGAAGAGATATAATAGTGTCGTGAGCGAGCGAGACAGCTGCCGCGCCTTATCATGCACACTCAGATCAGACATTTGTTTGTCTGATCAGGAGGGGTATTCCTACGCGTGAGATGAGACGGGATTTTATCTTGGTCACTCTCACACCTATGACGTTTCAAACGAGAGCAACAAGGACGAAAAAATGTGAGATGAAAATCTTAAATCTCCGAATAGGGCCCCTGAGCATGCACCTTAGCACGGACAGACGCTATTTTTTAACCGGGTAACACCGCTTGGCGCAGCTTCAAAATAGAAGCAAGCAAAGTTCATGGGCCTCATTAAAAAAATCAATTAACAAAAAAAACATTCTTAGATTACTGATAAATAAATAAATATTGATTTAAGAAATTTTGTTTTCAAACACGGCTATCGGCATTTTCGCTTATTATTTTGTTATCAGTGAAAAAAACAATTATTTAACTTTCACACTTCAAGGAGAATTACTATGCAAAGATAAAAAAATTAAGGTAAATATTACTTGGCAATATAGTATAAAGAACTACGGCATAGAGTTTTTGGCTGGAACCGAAAAGATGGTGTCGTGATTTTGTATTATTTTCTAAAACTTGTGATTCTTCGAGTGTTAAAGTGTAATAATTGTGGATTATTAACGTTTACCGGTTCGTCAACGTGCACGAGTGTGGGCAAATGATACAAACATTGCGAAACGCGATTTTTCGTGTTCTCTACAAAACTTCACTAAAAGTTTCAGTAAAGTATCCATAACTTTACTGGAATGGGGAAAGGGGAGGGATTCATCGTCTTCATCATCACCTTATCATCATCATCCCATCATCTGTTACTGAAGGAAAAAATATTACTAAGTTAGGCATTAAGGACTTTGTATCCAGTTGCAAATAAATTAAAAAAAAAAAAAACTACGGCATACCTACAGCGCAGTATCTTCAGTAGCTTTAGTTTTGATAGTTACGAGTAACGAAATTAAAAGAGATACTAATACAAAAATGTTATTACAAAGTTGAATATTATTTAGAGGATAAGCATTTCAATCTCGCGTAAATTATTGTTATAACCTAGAAATTGTTATTCTTTTTATTTTTTAGTTAAGAGTTAATGTCTAATTTAGTTTTATAATGCGACTAGTATTTTGGGCGGTGCGCGGGCCGCAAGCGGCCCGCGTTTGTGAGTGCCCTGAAGTCGGGGTGCCCTGAAGTTGGGGTGCCCTGAAGTTGATTGTGTGTGGTTGTACTCGACCGCTGCAAGGCTCGGCCTTCGGCCTCGCCTTGCACCGTTCGAGAACTGCTGCTCGGCCTTCGGCCTCGCAGCTGGGGCTCGGCCTTCGGCCTCGCAGCTGTGGCTCGGCCTTCGGCCTCGCAAGTGTGACCTATCCGGCTTCGAATATAGTTGTACTCGAACGCTGCAAGGCTCGGCCTCCGGCCTCGCCTTGCACCGTTCGAGTACTACTGCTCGGCCTTCGGCCTCGCAGTTGGGGCTCGGCCTTCGGCCTCGCTAATGTAGCCTATTCGACTTCAAATATAGTTGTACTCAAACGCTGCAAGGCTCGGCCTTCGGCCTCGCCTTGCACCGTTCGAGTACTGCTGCTCGGCCTTCGGCCTCGCAGCTGGGGCTCGGCCTGCGGCCTCGCATCGGTGGGCTCGGCCTGCGGCCTCGCGATTGGGGGCTCGGCCTTCGGCCTCGCTAATGTGACCTATTCGACTTCAAATTTAGTTGTACTCGAACGCTGCAAGGCTCGGCCTTCGGCCTCGCCTTGCACCGTTCGAGTACTGCTGCTCGGCCTTCGGCCTAGCAGCTGGGGCTCGGCCTTCGGCCTCGCGGTTGTGGTGCGAGGCCTGCGGCCTCGCCTAATTCGCTCGGAAGCGACCCCCAAAATGTATGAAAAAAAATTGAATATTTTGAAATTTGGCCGCCATTTTGAATCCGCCGTCTTGGATTTTTATGACACCCACCTGGTAGCCCCCCTGATTCTCTATGACATTTGTTCAAGCAGACTATCTAAAACTTTAACCGTTTCCGAGTTCTTCACGTTTCAATTTTGTATGGAATTTTTTTTTTGTATGGCGGCCATCTTTTTTTTTATTTCTTCTGAAAATTCCCAAGGTTGCCTTCATTTTTAGTTCAAGTGCTTTAGTAAAAATATTTTTAGTTTCCGAGATACGAGGGCATACCACCATCAGGGTTCGACTTTTCGCCAATTTCGGATTTTTCCCGGGCCCTCTGAACCGACTCCTACACGACCCCATATTCACTTTTCCCCCACCACCCCTCCTTATACCCTTTAGGTTTCTCTATGTCAGTGAGTCAGTCAGTCAGTCAGTGGTAATTTAACTTTATAGTAGTATGATGATGATGATGATGATGATACCCTTACAGGGTATATGTATCTAGTAATAGTTACATATAAGGCATTTACAAACAAATAAAATAAATAAACTTTTTTCGTTTTCGTTTGGCTCCATACATTTCAATTATCATTTTTATAAAAGTAGACTGCATAGGTATTCACAACCATTTGGAAACGTTTTCGTTCGGATTCCAAACATTATAAACTCAAATTACTCGAATCTCAGTACGTATTCATAAATTTTTAAACGTGATTCATTCTTCTAGCGGATACATACTCGATTTCCTATTCCAAAATTGACAAAAGTAGACTGAGATTCGAACAATTTTAGTCTGAAATTTGTGGAATCCGATCAGGGGGGCTATTCCTACGCGTGAGATGAGATGAGATTTTATCTTGATCACTCTCACACCTACGACGTTTCAAACAAGAGCAACAAGGACGAAAATGGTGAGATGAAAATCTCAAATCTCCGAATAGGGAAAGAAAGGTTACCGAATGATTGTGAATAGCACCGCTGAGATTCGAACAAAACGGTATTTTTCCAAAACATTCCATTAGTACCAGGAGCCCTATTCGGAGATTTGAGATTTTCGTCTCAACTTTTTTCGTCCTTGTTGCTCTAGTTTGAAACTTCATAGATGTGATAGTGACCATGATAAAGTCTCATCTCATCTCACGCGCAGGAATAGCCCTCCAGGGACCCTATTCGGAGATTTGAGATTTTCATCTCATCTTTCTTCATCCTTGTTGCTCTCGTTTGAAACATCATAGGTGTGAGAGTGACCAAGATAAAATCTTATCTCATCTCACGCGCAGGAATAGCCCCCCTGGTTTAAACTAGGTCTAACAGATCCACGATTCATACGGTATTAAAGTTAATACAAGACCTGGGGGATATTCCTGCGCGTGAGATGAGATGAGATTTTATCTTGGTCACTCTCACACCTATGACGTTTCAAACGAGAGCAACAAGGACGAAAAAAAGTGAGATGAGAATCTCAAATCTCCGAATAGGGTCCCAGGCTTAAAATGTGTTCCTATTACAGATTTGACTATTTCAGTATTAGTTTTATACCAAACATGGATTAAATACTAGCCACAGATAAAAAACAAAAATTGTAATCATTGATTCGTTTATTCAAGTTTAAAACACCCTTCAAATGCTTAAATAATTATTAATTAAAACAGCAAAATATCCTAAATTGTTGCTTGTTTAGGTTTCGGCCAAGGCTAAGGCCAAGGATAAGGCCAGGTCAAGTGTACCCATAACCGACGAGCGTGTATGAAAAGACTCATGGAGGTGGAAGAAGCGAAAGAGTTATGCCAGGATCGTAGCAAGTGGAGAGAAGTGGTCTCTGCCTACCCCTATGGGAAAAAGGCGTGATTATATGTATGTATGTATGAGGAGGCTATGGTAATGATGAATGAGATGAGTCCATTTACTTTATGCGCTGTATGAGCATGTAGCGCGTAATTTCTCACTTGTTATTTATCCATTGTGCCTTATCTAATAAATAAATACAAGTGTAATAATTGCAGTGTTGTATTCCTGTGTGTAATTGCAACTAGTTTTAATCATGATCCAAGAAAACAAGGTCTAGCAAACACATAATGACGTCATCGTCATCCGTCTCTCTCAAACTTGTTGTGAATGACTTATTTCGGTCTTGCTTAAGCATCGATTGACGTCACTACGTGTCTCTAAATGCTATACCTGGCGGAGTATTTTATTATCCTATGGTTTTAATAATCTACTATGAAACGCAAGCGAAGCCGCGGGCAGACGATCAAGTATTGCATGAGATGACACAAACAAATCGAATGTTCTAGAATCCGTAAATATGACATACCTAGTCATATCCAAAATTAGAGTTTATTATATCGTAAAGTAATATCGTCTTTATGACAGTTGTAATGAAAGTCCACGGGGGTCGGTTTAGGGTAACAGCCTAATCCAACTTCTCTATACATAATAGTATGAAACAAAGTCACTTTCCGCGTCTGTCTCTCTGTCTGTTTCAGTTTCAGTTTATTGTTTCAAATGGGTATAATTACAATAATTGGTAATAAACACTTATGAATGTAAAAAAAATACTACTAGATTATCAACACAAGTTGCCAAAAATATATATGTCTTATAAAACTACCAAAAATTTAAAAATGCACGATAGCTGGTCAATTAATACATTTAAAAAATAAAAATAGAATACAATAAAATTATCACAATGAATTTAAATAACTTCAAATAATATTGTATCATAATATGATTTTATTACTTATCGCAGCCATGTCAATATCCCGCCATGCATTCCTATCTTTTACAAAATCATGGTGTAATATGCTTTCTCCGCAAAAAGTTTTTTAAGTGTAAGTTTAAATTGTTTTTCTTTAAGGTTAGTTAATGACTCGGGTAAAATATTAAAAAAAGTATTAAAAATTTTATAGTCATAGTCATAGTCATAGTCATAGTCATTTATTGATAACAAAATGTTTCAAGTCAAAATGTCAAAAAAAATTACAATTCGTAATCATTCATTAAAATTATTGCAATTAGTACAAATAAAAATTTCAAAATAAAGATTTTCAATTAAAAATAAATTAGTAGATATAAGTAATAAATTAGGACAACACAACATTAAATAATTTTGATTTTGGTCATATCGCTGAACTTATAGAATGCCTGAATGTATTTTATATCGGTTAACTCCTAAGCCACCGAACAGATTTTGATGTGGTCTTCATCATCATCCATCCATTCTTACAAACTTTCGCGTTTATAATATTCGTAGGATAGGAAGTAGGATGGTTCGAATTATTAGAAGTATTAGTTGTTTACATTTACATTAAGGTTGTTTTGAATACCCTCCCTTTAGAAAAAGTTAACACTTGTAAATGTGTTTATTTGTAACTTCGTTACGCTCAAACGGATAGATGAAGTTTTTGTATAGCTAATCCCCTGGATTAACACATATGGCTTCTTTCAAACCGCATGATCACCACGGGGCGCAGATAATCCTAACTAATATTTTCAATGCGAAAGTGAGTTTGTTTGTTTGTTTGTACCTAATGCTTTCACGTCTCAACTACTCAACCGATCGTCTTAAAATTTGGCATAAGTACACGTTGTCTGGGGCATACCTATGTCATTTTCTGCACCCCAGGTTTTAGGGTTTCTGTTTTTCGGGATAAAAAAATTGTATCCCGAAAAAATTAACAGTTCCAGTGAGATCGCGGGTGAAGCTGCGGGGTGCAGGTAGTTTATTTTACAAGGTTACAAAAGGGTATTAATACGTTTAGGTATTGTTCAAGCTGTCAATGTGAACAACTTTTCGAACACGACTTAGCTAAATTCCAGAAAAAAATAGTCTCCATACAAAATTGATCGGATGGCTAATTATTTATTTTGTACTAGCTGCGCCCCGCGGTTTCACCCGCGGTTAAAAAGTATCGTATGTGTTATTCTAGACTATAATCTATCTCTGTACCAAATTTCATCCAGATCTGTTCAGCCGTTCTGGCGTGAAAGAGTAACAAACATCCATCCATCCATCCATTCTTTCGTGTTTATAATATTAGTAGGATATTTATTATGTTTGTTTTACTTTGTATATTTGGTGTGCAATAAAGATATATTGTATTGTATTTATTGCGCGAGTGTCATAGGCTAAATTTTGCAGTCGGATTTTGCATTTTTCTTTTAATTATTGTTACTCGTTTTTAATTGTTTTGTTTTATAATATCTTGGTTGAGTTATCAGTCCAGCGCTGCATTGCGTGATGTATGTAGGTACCTATGTACTTAGCTTACTTGTATCGATAGAGAGCGTTGATAATGGATATTTAACACGGTCAGGGAAGTAGCGTGAGTTTTTGCTCTTAGCTAGTAATTGGCCTCAAACGGAAAACTCACAAATCTCAATAGGAGATAGCAATATAATATATATATATAGCACTTTTCAAAAAAAAAAAAGAAACGATATCTGTCCATCCGTTCCATCGTTCCGTTCCATCGGTCCGTTAAATCCATACGTTCCATCCGGAAGGTTGCCTGGAAGAGATCGCTCTTAGTGATAAGGCCGCCAGTTGTTACACTATAGTTTCAGATTTTTCTAATCTTTTGTTTTTGTTATTTCTGGTGTGAATAAAGTGTTTATCTATCTATCTATCTATCCGTTTGGGAGCGGCGATGCCACAGAGATAGACACACACACACAAATGTGACAGAGGGCGAGCCTGTCGCCATACACTGGGCTCCAGTCATGTAGCAGATGACATACAATACGCACATATGTTCACACAACGAAGAAATTGGTGCGTGCCGTCGCCTGGGTTCGAACCCGCTCCCTCTGGCTTGAAAGGCGGGCCTTCTCCCAACTAGGCTGCCATCGCATAATCATAACATAACCATAAGCATAACTTTTTATTTCTAAGGCTTGCAAAGTGTAGATTATGATTACAATTATGTACAATAATATAACTATGCTTAAATAATTTTACGTCAATATATTACAACGTCAATGAATGATTTCATTGAACAAACTCCGTCATTACAACGCGTGCGAAAGAGACGGAGCGAGTGCAAAGTTTTTAGTGATAACCTCATTCAACTAGTAGTATACGTAATTATGTAAATTTCGCGGAAATAGTGAATTACCTATATTAATACTAACGAAAACAATTTACAGAGACAAGGAGTTTTTAAGGGTACCACGACGTTCAGAACTTTCCATTCAAACGCTCTTGTCAAATTTGATGAAATTTGGCATGTACATTAAATGAACTACGAGTATATCTCCGCCCCTATGTTCTAAAAAAACGTCTTCAAGAGAAAATATGTAGAGCAATGAAAAATATCGTATTTGTAAAGGGTCACTTTTGACTGATTTGTTTGATAGATAGACAAAGCAAATCAAAAATCCCTTTACATAAGGAGGTTGTCTAGATCAATAGCTTTTGAAATGAATTCATGTTCCAAGGGAATTTCTTAGTTACTTAAGTATTTACCTAAGGAGGTTGTCTACATTGTTAGCTTTTTAAATGAATCCTTAGTACACGTGAATTTTTCAGTTATTTAAGAATGATTAGAGAAGTGCAAAAGTCATAAAAATTATTGAAATTGCAATTAGCGACTCAGTAGATAATTTTAGAGGCTCAATTGTACTTTGTCTTGCTCTCTTGGATTGTCGCCTTTTATCGACTTAGATAGATAGATAGATAGATAAACTCTTTATTGTTCACACCACAGATAACAAAACAACAAGAGGAAAATAATGATAAAACTTATTAAATAGTGTAACAACTGGCGGCCTTATCACTAAAAGCGATCTCTTCCAGGCAACCTTAGGATGGAGAGGATACGACAAATGAGTAAGTGACTTCCAAAAAGGAGGATGTTATCAATTCGACTGTTTTTTTTTTATGTATGTTACGTGATTACTCTGCCAATTGTGAATCGATTATAATGATTTTTTTTGTTTGGTAGATCATACTTTAGGGGTGGTCCCATTTACATTTTATCGAAATCGGTCAAGCATTTTTTTAAATATCAACAAAAGTCTAAAAATTCTTGTATGGATGACGATGTAGGGCTACATACCTACATTACCTACCTACATCACACCATAAGTGTAACGCGATACGCGATCTATGAGTAACGTACCTATAGCTATATTTAAGCATAGATTTAATCACACGCTATTGTATTAGTCCTAAGCCAACATCGCAGTAAAGTAGTCGTATCGTGAAAGGTTTTTCATTTACCACATTTTGGAGTCAGCAATAGTAATACATAATTAGTGAGAGTGATACATATAGGGTAGTCGCTCCACTACATACTCTCCCACACCAACACTAACAAATATTACCCTATAACGAGTTACAGGATGGCAATTCGGTTTTTTAAGCTTTGCTTCTTATGTTATTGTAAACAAAATGGCAATAGGTTTTTTTTTTTTTTACGTACAATAGGTCGGCGTTTGACCACCAACTCGCCTGATGTTAAGCGACGTTGTGGTCTAAGATGGAGCACGACAACCTATAAGGTACTTATTCACTCTAGCCTTGAAGTTTTGTAGAGTGAAGAAGTACAAAGACGGCAGTTGAGTGAGGCGCTACAAGTGCGCTACTGCTCAGACCCGTCTTCGGAACGGTTACACCGGACTACATCCCGAAACACGACTAGGTCGTTTCACGGCATGCCTATACGAATATAGATATGAAATATAGGTTTAGCCTAAACGAAGTGTTCGTAGGAGCCTTAAAACACATTTCTAAGGTTGCCTGGAAGAGATCACTCTTGGCGAAAAGGCGACCAGTTGTTGTACTAGCTTACAATACAATACTTTTGTTGTCAATTTATTTTGTTGACATCAATTATTTATTTCTTAATTGGCTTATGTAATTACGCCTCGCGGTTTCACCCGTGGCTAAAAAGTATCCTATGTGCTATTCTAGACTATAATCTATCTCTATGCCAAAATTTATCCGTCCGTCCATCCATCCATCCATCTCTATGCCAAATCTGCTTAGCCGTTCTGACGTGAAAGAGTAACAAACATCCATCCATCCATTCTTACAAACTTTCGCGTTTATAATATTAGTAAATAAATAATAAATAAATTCGGGACACTTCCACACACGGTCGCCTGACCCCAAACTAAGCAAAGCTTGTACTATGGCTGCCAGAGACTGATTTACATACTTAAATATTTTTAAATACATACTTACTTAAATAGATACTAACACCCAGACATAGAACAAACACAAATGTTAATCACATAAATGTTTGCCCTAGGTGGGAATCGAACCCACGCCCCCCAGCTCAGAAGGCAGGTTCACTACCAACTGAGCCACCGAGGCAGTCTAGCAGTAGGAGTAGGACTAGCTGCGCCTCGCGGTTTCACCCGCGGTCCCACAGGAACCAGTATATTTTCGGGATGAAAAGTACCCTATTTCCTTTTCTGTACCCCCGACAACGTGTATGCAATTTCAAGATCGGTTGCGTTGTCGAGGCGTGAAAGCGTTACAAACAAACAAACAAACGAACTCTCTTTCGCATTTATAATATTACTAGCTGCGCCCCGCGGTTTCACTCGCGGTTAAAAAGTAGCCTATGTGTTAATCCTGGGTATAAGCTACCTGCACACCAAAATTCATCAAAATCCATCCACCCGTTTGAGCGTGAAGAAGTAACAAACATACACACTTACACACTCACAAACTTTTGCCTTTATAATATTACTATCTGCACCCTGCGGTTTCACCCGCGATTAAAAAGTATCCTATGTGTTATTCTAGACTATGATCTATCTCTGTGCCAAATTTCATTCAGATCTGTTCAGCCGTTCTGGAGTCAAAGAGTAACAAACATCCATCCATCCATCCATCCATCCATTCTTACTAGCTTTCGCGCTTTTAATATTAGTATTAATTATAGTATATAAGTGTGATTAGTTAGGATAAGTTTAATTATGTACTTTACATTTCTTGTAAGAACTGCAGAGGTGTGGAATTCGTTGCCTGCGTCTGTCATTCCACCTAAATACAATCCGGGGGTGTTCAAGAATAAAGTGAATAGGTATCTCCTAGGCAAGCGTGTTACACCTTCGATCACGTCGACGCTTCCCATCAGGCGAGTCAGTGGTCAAACGCATGCCTAGATTTAAATTTAGATTCAGACTTAATAACTAACCCCCCTCTACCTGTATTCCCCTTAATTAATAATTAAATATTTATGTTAACAAAAGTCACGGTCTCCGGAGTCCGTGGAGTGTAATTTTTAAATTAAATAATAAATAAAAAACGCATGCCTAGTCCGTTGTAAAAAAAAGTACTTGGATTGCTGGCATAAACATTGAAGACAATCTATCAAGCCATATAACTAGCGCTAACGCACAGTAACTACGTAGCAAAGTCGTTGAGAAATCAAACGGTGGTATAACGATTGTTTGCAAATCGTTTCACAGTTTGCAGGGTATCTATAACCACAATTATGGGTGCACGAGTGCATTCGGCTTAACGACTGTGACATCTTAGCGAATGTTGAACGACGATGTTGGTATACAGTAACAGGGTACCATCACTTTTTACCTGACTGCGCAAGGAGGAGGGTTATGTTTGAAGCGTATGTATGTATGTGGGCATTGTCCAGGCTGACAAGGCTAGCTGACATTAGCCAAAACGTAGAAAAAAACTTAAACGTCAAACGTCATCAAATGTCATCAGTACCGGCCGTCATCCGTCATGCATTCCCGCCACTTACTTTTCCTTTGCAAAAGACATTACAGGCATGACAGACAGCCTTGAGCCTAGTGTGGGACCGCAAGTATATCTGGGAATTGCCTTTTAATTTTTTTTAAGAGTTTTTTTTTTAAATTGTTAAAATGTAAATAATTCGTATTTTTGGAAATAAATATCTTATCGTATCTAAATTTGTTAAGCATAGAATTGTGTCTAACTTCTTACTTATTTTACGACGTACAAAAAGGGTACTCGTAGACCGTAGCTAGCTGTAGCTACGCTACGAGCGAAACCCACTTTCTGAGCGAAATAACTACGCAACGAGCGTTATGCCCCACTTAGATACTGGCCGAGTACAGGCAAAAAGGCGCCAACAAAAGTGTGTGTAAACGGCCTACTTGGGTGTATTCAATACCTACTCGCCACGAATATTTGCCCGTTCTGGGCGCGGCGTCGGTTTTGACCCGAATCAAAGGATTATGTGCCTGTACTCGTACGCGCCGTTTACATATTCGAATTGTTTGGTAAGTTATTCGACGAGTTTTACGCCGCTAGCGCTACAGCTACGCAACGAGCGCAGGATCTGGGGCCCAACATGCCATCTTGTTGCTATGATGGCAACTATGTTGCTATGATGGTGTTTGTCGCTGGGCGACCACGAATCGTATCACCGCGCAATAAGGTTCATGGTCGCGCAGCATCGTAAAGAAAACAACCATCATGACAAGAAAGACGTCATGGTACAGGCCCAGATATTGCAAGGTGTTTTGCTACGCCACGAGCGCTAAACCTACGCCATGAGCGCTACGGCAATACTACGAGCGGTACACCTACGCCATGAGCGCTACGGCTACGCCAGGAGCGCTACAGCAACACCTACTTGCATACAAGAAGAAAGGGCTGCCTATGCTCAGCAGCGACAGGGCTATTCCTGCGCGTGAGATGAGATGAGATTTTATCTTGGTCACTTTCACACCTATGACGTCTCAAACGAGAGCAACAAGGACGAAAAAAGGTGAGATGAAAATCTCAAACCTCCGAATAGGGCTACTGCATGGACAAACGCAGGGTGATGATAATGGTACGTAAGTGCAGCAGTGAATATACTCACGAGTAAGTATAGGGGCCGCATTCCTTAACTTTCAGCCTCTTCGCTTTGCCCTCCCGCACGTCTCGCCAGTTGGTGTAGTTGAAGATGTGCACCTTCATGAGAGGGTTCACGTTGGGGCGCCGCCAGAGCGAGTACGCTACTGAGTTGTTACGGATTACCATGTTCTGGAAGAAAAATAAATTTGTTGAAACAAATGAACACAGTTGTCATATTGTAATCCGCTGAGGCATGACAAACCAACAAATACGACGAGGTATTCTCGCACTTAACTATCCAAACATTTGTCTATTTATTTGTACACAACACAAAATAACAGAAAGAAATTTAAAATTGTTAACTAAATATAATATTATACTAAAACTCCAAATGACTAAATAGAATCTAAAAATTTAAACTAAAAGACCATTAGTGGAAGGAAAGGTCTCCAGAATGCTGGCGGCATTGCCACGTTGAATGGTAATGCTCAGCTTCTGTGCGAAGTAAAAGCCAGCATTCTGGACACCCGATGCCTCCTCCAATCGCCTGGCCAAGTCACGATAAAGCCCCAAAGCGGCCGGCCCTCACGGACCCATCGTCTCTACCCCAAACGGAACAAACAAGTTGTTGAAATGTGTTTTATGCACGCCTTCGACTGCGAGCGGGGCAGGCTACGTACGGGATCGACGGACGTCGACGGTACGTCTTTACGTATGGCTTTAAAATCAGATAGATAGATAAATAGATAAACTCTTTATTGTTCACACCACAGATAACAAAACAACAAGAGAAAAATAATGATAAAACTTATTAAATAGTGTAATTACTGGCGGCCCACTAAAAGCGATCTCTTCCAGGCAACCTTAGGATGGAAAGGTATACAAATGAGTATGGGACAGGGTGTGCAAAAAACAACTAAAATAAACATAAAATTGATACAAAGAAACAACAAAACATCGAGTATTATACCTATACACCTACATAAACTATTTTAATAAAACTAACATAAAAGTACATCATACTAATATAATACATTCTAGTACTTAAAATACCTATAGTTAATAAAATATACTAATTATTACATACATAAATCACTATATACATATAATTATTACATACATACAACACTGATAAATAAAACAATCAAGGCAATTTTGATAAATACAGCTTTTTTACGGCGTCTTTAAAATAGCAAGTGAGGGAGCATGTCTAGTAGCGACGGGCAGCTTGTTCCACAGTATCAGCCTATATATGCTGATAGAAAGAAGCGTAGTTGGAGTTAAAAGAAGAGATAAAGTGAGAATACAAAGTGTAAAGAACAAAACTAAATTTAAAAATATCCTCACCGTATGCAAAAGTCTGAAATGGAGATGGACAGGACACATGTTAAGGAAAAATAAAGAGAAGTGGACGAAACTAGTAACGGAATGGTACCCACGTGGTAGTAAAAGGAAAAAAGGAAGACAAATAAAAGGTTGGGAATACGACATGAAAAAAATAGCTGGTCCAGAATCGACACGCACTGCGAAGAATAGAACAAAATGGAAAGACTTAGAGGAGGCCTCTGTCGAAGGACAAGCTGAGAAAGAAAAAGCGGGCAGCCGCTGTAAATAGCTAGAAGTTCAATGGTTAAAATGTAGTTAGGTAAACAATTTATATTCCGATGTTGTCATACTCATAGACATAGTTGTTACAGCAATAAAGGATTATTTTATTTTATATATATATGCTAGTGGCTCTGACCTCGCGGCCGACGTCTGTCCCCTACAGGTCGCATCCCTCAACCGATTCTCGTGAAACATTGAGGCTTGATAATTAAAGACTTTTTTTCAAATCAGTTTTCGAATTTTTTACAAAACGCAGGAAATATGTTTTTTTTTGCGAAAAGAATCAGAACCTTTGAACCTACTCACAAAATTTCAAGAGAATCGATGCAGTCTTACGTGTTTGTTGAATGCTATATAGACCATGATAAAAAAAACAAGGTCTAGCATTCAGCAAACACGTAATGACGTCATCGTCATCCGTCTCTCTCAAACTTGTTGTAAATGACTTATTTTGTTCTTTCTTAAGCATCGATTGACGTCACTACGTGTTTCTGAATGCTAAGCCTGGCGAAGTATTTTATTATACCATGATATAGACCTAGTTTTTTTTGATCATGTTATGGACGTTTGTAATTTGTCAGCTTTGGACATTTTTCCCTTTTGGAAAATTAAAAATTTGTGCAACTAAACTCAATGAAAAAAAAACAGTACTTACCGACAGTATTGCATCGTTTATCGTATTCGTGAAGCAGAAGAAAACTGTTCCTAGTAGACTTAAGGCAAAGGTGGCCGACAGGAGAACTAATACTGAAACAAGAGAAAAACCCTTGAACCCACATTGAATTTGTACCAGGGACGTAGCAGGCTGCAGAGCAAACTTTAAAAAAAAACTGTTAACTACTAGCTGCGCCCTGCGTTGTCACCCGTGGTTAAAAAGTATCCTATGTGCTATTCTAGACTATAATCTATATCTGTGCCAAATTTCATCCAGATCTGTTCAGCCGTTCTGGCGTGAAAGAGTAACAAACATCCATCCATCTATTCTTACAAACTTTCGCTTTTATAATATTAGTAGGATTATGTAGGTACCCATATACGGGCTGTATCTTGAAACGACGTTTAAAATACCCTAAAATCACGAAACAAATCAGTGGTTCCTCAACTTGAGTTTTTTCTCAACTCTCTCAACACAACTGTTTTTTACCCGACTGCGCAAGAAGGAGGGTTATGTTTTTCGAGTGTATGTATGTAAGTATGTCTGTATATATGAGGTTTCTTTGGCACGCCTATAATAGCTGTATTATCGCAACAATTGTTACATCTTCACTGTAAATTTGATTGATTAGATTTGTGAATAGCACCGCTGATCTTCATCATATAATTATACTAGCTGTTACCCCGCGACTTCGTTCGCGTAATTTTGCGACTATAATTTGAGATTTAAACTATCCTATCTCTCAAGTTGGATCGAACTGCACATGGTGTGCGAATTTTATTATTATCGGTTAAGTGGTTTAGGAGTTCATTGAGGACAAACATTGTGACACGAGATTTATATATATTAAGATAGTTACATGCAGGGTGTTACACAAGCCCTATTGTATCCGCGAGATATGCAACCAGTATCGACTGGAGGATGCAATTATGCTACTTTAAATTAAAGTACCTGGATGACCGAGCTTTGCTCGGTATTTTTTTTTT
Source organism: Peribatodes rhomboidaria (assembly GCA_911728515.1). Classification (NCBI taxonomy): domain Eukaryota; kingdom Metazoa; phylum Arthropoda; class Insecta; order Lepidoptera; family Geometridae; genus Peribatodes; species Peribatodes rhomboidaria. Next base: position 8,052,301 of record OU452195.1, on the reverse strand, counting down.
TTTAATTGTGTTTTTTTGGAAAATAAACAATTGATTTTAGTCTAACCTCAAAGCAAACACTCATTGACTTCGTGTTACTTAACAACGCCATCTGCTGTTGTGTCGTTAAAGCGATTAGTTGCTCACAAAAAATAGTATTATTATTCGCCAATAGATGTCAGGAAGAGTCATATTTTTCAGTTGAGACTACTCAAATGCCTCCTTTTTGTTATTTTTCTTCCAAGTTTATGTTTAAGTTGATTATCGATAAAACACGAATAAAATGACATTTTCTAAAAATGATTCCTAGCTAGATCGATTTATCGCCCCCGAAACCCCCTATATACTAGATTGTGTGAAAATCGTGGGAGCCGATTCCGAGATTCCAATTATATTTACATATATTTATATACAAGAATTGCTCATTTAAAGATATAAGATAAGATATTGACTTAAAAAAAATAACACTCATCGCGCTCCGCCCTTTTAACAGCGCGAACGCAGCCACTAATCGCGTCAGTTTTATTTGTAAACTGGAGGGCTATTCCTGCGCGTAAGATGAGATGAGATGTTATCTTGGTCAATCTCACACCTATGACATTTCAAACTAGAGCAACAAGGACGAAAAAAGATAAGATGAAAATCTCAAATCTCCGAATAGGGCCAATGTTCGCATCGTGCCGCTACTTTCTTAGAATAAAAGCCGCCAACATATGAGACAGATTTGTTAACATTTCTGTAAAATTTCCTTTTTTTCTTGCGTTCTTAAACCGGTCAAAACTATTGCAATTTTAAACATGCATTTTTTTTAGTATTTTTGCATGAATGCTAATAAGTGTGTGTACCTACCCATCAATTATCCAACAGGGTTTTTGCAACTCCCTATTGTATATAAACAGTCAAATTGAGAACCTCTTCCTTTTTTTGAAGTTGGTTAAAAAAGAGCCACTATCCAGAAAAACAGGCAAGAAACTGAGAGGCATATTTTTGAAGAGTTGTCCCAATAACTTTTTTTTTAAATTTTTTTTTACACTTGCACACACGGTCGTCTGTCCCCAAACTAAGCAAAGCTTATACTATGGGAGCCAGGGACTGATAAACATACTTAGATATCTACAAATACATATGAACACCAGACATAGAACAAACACAAATGTTCAATACATGAATGCTTGCTCTAGGTAGGAATCGAACCTACGCCCCTAGCTCAGAAGGCAGGTTTACTACCGACTGAGCAACCGAGGCTGTCGGTAATCCATAGAGTGCGTACATTGGCTGTGCTCGGTCAATTCGTTTTAAAATGACTCAAGCATTCAATTCATCAATTCGTTTTAAAATGAATTTTCTCTGGTGGGAGGCTTCGGCCGTGGCTAGTTACCACCCACCGGACCAAGCCATGCCGTGAAATGACCTAGTCGTGTTTCGGGATGTAGTCCGGTGTAACCGTTCCGAAGACGGATCTGAGCAGTAGCGCACTTGTAGCGCTTCACTCAACTGCCGTCTTTGTACTTCTTCACTCTACAAAACTTCAAAGCTAGAGTGAATAAGTACCTTATAGGTTCTCGTGCTCCATCTTAGACCACAACGTCGCTTAACATCAGGCGAGTTGGTGGTCAAACGCCGACCTATTCTACATAAAAAAATTAAAAAAAAGCCTCCTTGTACTGATATTTTCGAAGGTCAAGTCGCAGACTTTTACATACTTTTATCAGTACATATTGTTCTTAAAGTTTTCAAGATAAAGAAATCGGATGATTTTGTTTACACTTAATAAAGAAATTAATTGCGATTATTTATGAGTAAGATTTTTTGCCTACTGCTAAACAAAGGAAGTTTAAAACTCAGAGCCTATACTTGAAGACTTGCGATTTATAAGTACTAGGTGATTCCGCGACTTCGTTTGCGTTTATTCTGAAAATAGTATCCAAAAACCGTCCTCGTGAAATACTGTACCTAATTATCAAGTTTTATCAAGTTCTGTTCAGCCGTTTAGCCATGAAAAGCCTACAAACAATAGATACAACCTGCAATAGATACAAGCTGGCCCTCTTCAAGATCAGAGTGAATAGGCACCTCATGGGCAAGCGTGCTCCATCTTAGACCACATCGTCACTCTGCATCAGGTGTGTTGTGATCAAGCGTAGGCCCATTCAATTATAAAATACATATGACGGCGCGTGACATCATTAGATAAAGAAAATTAGTTTATTTATTATATTTTAAGAGTTGTTAATCGATGATATTATTGTTCTGTTATTTTTGACGACTAATCGATTTGTTTATGGTAATTTAGAGCGGTTAACACCGAATGGAGTTGCGTTTGAGATGGCGGACGAACGTCATGTCAGTCAGTGGTTGACTGCGGGGCCCTATTCGGAGATTTGAGATTTTTTCGTCCTTGTTGCTCTCGTTTGAAACGTCATAGGTGTGAGAGTGACCAAGATAAAATCTCACGCGTAGGAATAGCCCTCCAGGACTTGGCTGAAGGCAGTCGCACGCAATGGTCATTCGCAAACCCATTACTCTAAATCGCCAAATATCGTTGCAATCCTTTACTAATTAAGTAATCTAAGTGACTGTATAATTAAAATAATGTAAAGCCAACACTGCAGTCCACTTATTTCAACGTTCCTGAAGTCTACCGCCCACCATAGATACCCGTAATGACGAGTTCACGGTTAAGAAATCAGACACACCTCGGCTTTCCCGACTTTCCCCGTCATCAGAAGTGGGAAGTGACGGCTCGGCTCCTACCCGACTTCTTCGTCATATATATATGTTGATCCAGCAAAATGACCTCATTCCCGTTTTGTCCCACTAGACTACAAGTCGCTTGCTCTGTTCGGTCAATAACCATGCGATGGGCATGAGATAAGGTCTTCACTTCCGATGCAAGGCTGGCAGTCCTTCGGAGCAGGGCTAGCCCGGGCCCGAGACAAATTGTCTTTCTACGGTTTTCATTGACACTTAGATGAAGCTTTGATGGAACAAAGCTAGAATACGATTTGTCTTGTTTGAACAAATCGTCTTTTGTTTATCTACAATTTTTGTCCCGCGAGAAATAGAAAGGCCTCGCAAGTCAGAGAAAGCGGGTTCAAACCTAGTCGACGGCACGCACCAATTTGCTCATTTTATAACACCCACAGTCCCACACTTCGCCGGACGATATTCAGTCCCAAATGTGACAGGAGGCGAGCCTGTCGCCATACACCGGGCTTTACTCATGTAGCAGATGACATACAATACGCACTTATGTTCACACAATGAACAAATTGGTGCGTGCCGTCGGCTGGGTCCGAACCCGCTCCCTCTGGCTTGAGAGGCGGGCCTTCTCCGACTATGCTATCAACATCAAGGACGAAAAAAGGTGAAATGAAAATCTCAAATCTTCGAATAGGGCCCTTGCTGGAGGGCTATTCCTATATACGCGTGAAATGAGATGAGATTTTAATCTTGGTCACTCTCACACCTATGACGTTTCAAACGAGAGCAACAAGGACGAAAAAAGATGAGGTGGAAATCTCAAATCTCCGAATAGGGTCCCTGCTGGAAAGACAAAGTCAAAGTCAAGTCAAAATGTTTTTATTCAATTTGGGTATCAAAGATACACTTATGAACGTCAAGGTTTTATAATAGACTCGACCGCCTTGTTCGGATAAAGAGCCTCTACTCAGAAGAACAGGCAAGAAACTTAGGGGCAATATTACTTATTTCAAAGAATAAATAAATTACAGTCTCACAAATTTTGGCTTACAACTAGGTAATATCTATACATACTAGTGGCTACTTGGCGGAAGTGGAAGGCTCCAGATATCTTTGTCTTCTAAATAATTATTTCTTAACCTTAAATTTGACCACGGCTCATGCTAATGCAGCTACAATGTAGAAAATCCCAATTTTGCCCCACAGAAGATAAAAGTCCGTTATCGCTGGGGTCAGGATGCCGTCTAATCAGCGAGTGTTGACCTCCAAGCTGATTTCGTACCGTATATGTGTTTATCACAGTTTTTGCTCGCGACGTGACATGTGATGTTTTGGAGACGATCTGCCACGACGATGTTTTCTGCGGGAGGACTCCCCAGTACTCCTGCGCCTCTAGGATTACGATATTAGGTACTAGGACCCTATTCGGAGATTTGAGATTCTCATGTCACCTTTTTTCGTCCTTGTTGCTCTCGTTTGAAACGTCATAGGTGTGAGAGTGACCAAGATAAAATCTCATCTCAACTCACGCGCAGGAATAGCCCTCCTAGTCTCTAGATTTACCAGTGGGGCTATTCCTGATGCTTTGAGATTTTATCTTGGTCACTCTCACACCTATGACGTTTTAAATAAGAGCAACAAGGACGAAAAAAAGTGAGATGAAAACCTCAAATCTCCGAATAGGGTCCCATGACACTTTCTGAGATGTCAGGATCTTTAGACTCTTTTCAAGATTACAGCTAATTTTAGAAATCTCAGAAAATTTTGGGATTTTCAGAATTTTTGATGAGTAGAGTAGGTAAATAAGTAGATTTCTTAGAATTGTTGATTAATTAATTTATTTGTTTATTAATTAAGTTAATTTGTTTCAACACATGTCATCGCATGTATATGATCCCCGCCAGAGGATCGAGATACTGACTGCACAAAAATTTGACTTTCGTAAGTTTAATTACGTTGTACGAAAGATTGTAAGAATGGATGGATGGTTTGATGTTTGTTACTTTCACGCCAGAACGGCTAAACAGATCTGGATGAAATTTGGCACAGAGATAGATTATAGTCTAGAATAGCACATAGGATACTTTTTAACCGCGGGTGAAACCGCGGGGCGCAGCTGATAATATTATAGAAGTACAATTTTGAAAACCATTCTCATGTAGAAAAAAAAATCACATAGAGCAATCTTGAAAAACTTACTGACCGTGGCTCTCTAAATTTTCAGAGATTACAACACATATTTTTTTTCGATTATTAAATAGCCGATTAGTTCTCTAAAATGTAACCGAGTAACATAGTCTTATTTGTTTCCTTGTTACGATTAATACCAATAAAAAAAATCATCAAAATCTATTTACCCAGTCAAAAGTTATGAGGTAACAAACATATAAAAAAAAACAGTTTAATTGAGCACTTCCTCCTTTTTTTAAGTCGGTTAAAAAACGGCAAAAAAAATTCTAGGCGCCGATCACAATTTACCATCAAACATGAAATACGATTTTAAACTCTAAATGAAGCGACTTGAGTAAGCGCTTGTCGGTGGAAAATCGTGCTATGACCGCGTCTTAAATGTTCTACTTACATGTATAATATTTTCTATCCGACTGCCGGCCCCAGCACAGCACAGACCACTGTTCCTTAGCTCCAGAACAGGTGAACTGCCCTCTTCCACAGCTGTTGCACCCTGACAACGCGTAAACAGTATCCTCCCTGATCAAAATCTTCCCCACTCCACTATTTGGGGATATTATGACAACTTTTTCTTCGGATTCTGCAGGGGGTGCAGGGGTCTTGTAGCCTTCAGGGGTAGGGAGTTTAAGCTCTTCAGGGGGTGTAGAGGTTTGATTGTCGTAGCATGTTGTGTCTGGTATTGTGGGGTATATGTTACCCGTTGTTTTTGGGAGAATTAGTGTTAAGCTTGACTTTTCTTTGGGAAGCATGGGGGCGGTTGAGTTTGTCTTCTCGACTGTTTTGTGGACCATTTTGGAAAGGTTGAGGAGCTGTGGGTTTTAGAACATTGTGTTTTGAACTTTTTAGTTTAAAACTTCTTAGTTGATTGGGAAACTGTGTTCTTATAACATTGTTTCTGCGTTTTTATTAATGTTTCTTTATGTCTTTGTTATAAAATGTTGTTTTGTTTTTGTTTAGCGGAAATCTCTTGATGTTAGTTCTCTACATATTTTTTTTAAACAATGATGTTTTAAACTTTTTGGCTGTAGGTATAATATGTTTTGTGCACAGACGATTTTTTTGTAAAAAAAAAAGCATGGAACGAATGTGAATGTGAAATTTCCTGTGAATATTTTTTTAATTTATTTGAATAATAAAGCTCCTTATTTGCACATTGTTTTATTTTTAAAATATATTGTTCTAATTAACTTTGGATCCGTAAATAAAAGTCACGTTAAAATTCACTTTACACACTTTAAAGTTTTTTTTAGCTACACTGTCAATGTTCACCAAAAAGTTACGATTGTTCAGGTTTTATGTTGATTGTTGTAATACTTTTCACTTTTTATTAACTTTTTGGCTCTTGGCGATTCACACGTTTGTATTACGATGCCTCGCGCAGTCCACTGGAGCACGGGTCACTCTATCTGGTCGGGTCAGTGGATTCTTTCTCGCTTATCAGTACCGTGACACGGCTTGCTATGAACGTGGTCGGATGTGGAACTACGCTCTTTATGCTGCCTGTCCAACGGAGCGGAGAAAAGCGGAGAAGAGCGAAGCGGAAAAGAGCGGAGCGTAAAAGAGTTGTGCTAATATTTAACCAATAGAATGCATCTACGCTCCGCTCCACAAACGAGATTTTATGCAATTTGATCAGTTAATATCAGCACAGTTCCGAGACGTTCCTCTCCTCTCCGCTAAAGTGGACAGACAGTCGACCGCCTGCGAAGAAGCGACGAAGTATCGGCTATTTTCTCAATTAAGAAATTACAATACTTAGAGATCCTGTGTGAATAAAACATACACACATGTTAACAGTTGATCGCTGACTGATCAACACTAGCGAGATAGAGATCAGCGAGATATTGCTCCCTTAGATCGTAGTACATCACAATAAATAATGCTGACTCGGAATGCTCTCGGAGGCAGTATTTTGTAGTTAGGGTTTTCGTTTTGAGCGCCTACACTTTTTATCATATCAAAATCATATTATCATTATTTTCGTGAATTTGTCTGAACAATTTTACTGATAATTTAAATATCTTAACAATTTTGACCGAACGTAGCTAGGTCTTAGTCTACTGGGAAGTCTCAGTATTTGTTTGTCAGACGATAACTTGTGTATCGTTGATCCGATCACCATAAAACTTTGCAGGCAAGTAATTCATGCGAAGACAATTTTGAAGTTCGAATATGAATATGAATATCAATATGAATATGAATATGAATATGAATATGAATATGAATATGAATATGAATACGAATATGAATATAAAATATGAATATGAATACGAATATGAATATAAAATGAATGATTGAATATAATATTATGAATGAATGAATTTGAATGAATGATCGAACTGTTCATTACGTAGAAAAACGAGGTCTCCGTTAGAAGTCTACGCGTCAGGGCTCAGCCGTGTCGCACTATATGTGATACTTACTGTTTGTTTGTTAATTAGAATTATTGTAATTTATGTATGTAGCCATATGTTCGAGTTTCGTAGTGATTTAAGAGGGGTTTACGTCAATAACCATACACGATGGACTACACTGATAATTATAAGAACATAGGTGAATTAATATCAGTCTCTGGCAGCCATGTACAACTCTTGCTTAGTTTCGGGTCTGACGACCCCAGAATGTCCCGAATGTCGAATGTCCTAAATATTTACTGATTTCTAAACAAATATACTCATAGTCCTATTATTTATTCTGTGAGAGATAACGTAGTCATTATCATCGTACATATTTTTACGCACCAACCACCCTCTCACTCATCTAATGTCGCCTTAGATAACAGCGACTGTGTAGCGAAGAAGAGCTTAGCACTAACATTCAGTGTTGCCGTTCATGCAAAAAAGAAATCGCTAAACTTATAAATTAATTAGTATCTAAAGGTATATGTGTAGATATGTTTTATTATCTTTTAATTGTTTACTATTGTATTTATGTATGTATTTATGTATGCCACCGACCGTTTGTCATATTTCATTTTGTCCTGTCCATCCAAAGGTTGCCTGGAAGAAATCGCTTTAGGCGATAAGGCCGCCCTTGTACTGACGAATGATATTTTATTGTTTATTTTTTCTTTATGTTTGTTTTACTTTGTATTTTTGGTGTGCAATAAAGATGTAATGTATTGTATTGTAAACTATCAAAAAGTCGCTAGATGTATGATAATTCTAGCTAGACGTACGGACCGCTAGAGTGTGTGTTTCCTGACACTTATAACCTGGGTGTCTTCAAGTCCCGAGTGAATCGGTTTCTTCTAGCCAAGCGTGCTCCATCGTAGCCCGCACCATTGCTTATCATCAGGCATGTTGGCGGCTAAACGCAAGCCAACTATACAAAAAAAAAATGTCGCGAATTTTTTTTTCAAGATATTGCATGATTAACTAACTATTAATTAATTAATTAATTAAAAATTAATTAATTAAGTACCTACCTATTACTGTTGTTGTCGTAGAGTCCTAGACGGCGTCATCGCAGGCCTGATGTTGGTCAAACACGATTATAGAATTAAAAAACAGCCGCCTTAGGTCATTGTACTAACAGATTTGACTCGAAATGGAGCAGACTCTGATGACAGCTTGTTTTACCACTTACTGGTAAACGATAGCTTCCGGCTCAGTGATATTTGAATCACAAAAATAAGAGCTCTCACACTGGCGACTTGCGAGCGATTGCGCGGGTGATCGCCTTGAGCTTGCAATGGGCGCGCGGTTATGGGTTATCAATATCAAAAATCAATATTTATTTTATGCAAAAACTTTAGTCAAAAGATTAATTGGCGGCAAGCCCCAAAGTAGGCGTAAGAGGCTGTGTTTTGGGACACGTAACTCTAGTTATGATGACGCGGACCCGCAACCACTGATGACTATAAACAATTGCTCCGTCGTAGATCTTGTAAACTAAGGCGTAATCGCGGACTTTGAAATCGTTCTCAAATCGCCTCGCTTTGAAATCGCTCTCAAATCGCTAGCGTAATAGAACTCTTACTCCTACGTAACTGAATCCTTTTCTGTAGGTCCTTTTCTCCTCTCTGTAGGTAGCCTAGGTAGGTGTCCCTTTGTTTTTAACCAGGGTTAATCCTTTATGAATAGACCGGCAACCCCGAAGAGCCTGTGGGAATGATGTGGGAATATCCACCAGAGTGGTGACCTACTCACAAAAAAAATCCTCTGGGTGTTTTTTTGGGTAAGCCAGTAGTTCCTCAGGGTGTTCGAACTCTGCCCCATGAGTCAGCCACGGGCTCCCGCTCGCTCTAGCATATCTTTTATAGTGCATACTCGTAGTGCTTTCTGCCCCGATTTTAGGCAGACAGTTTGGGCAGACGTTCCAGTTATGAATTCAATAAAAATATTTGTTAGGCTAACAAAATATTTTTATTTATTGTCCATATTTTTTTTGGTGTGCGATAAAAATACCTAATTGGGTGCCGTAGAAGACAAAAAGACAATACAATACTGTCTTTTTGTCTTCTACGGCACCCTCTTACGAAGAAAATACTAGGACGAGCTATGATGATAATAATTTTCTCGCAATCCTCTATCACCTGTGAGGAAGCTGAAGTTACGCACACCCTTTATCTTAGTTCGATGTTACTTGTGTTGATGTGTCATAAAATGATTTTGATTTGATATGAGCCCAGTCAGTGCCGTCTTAAGTCTATTCGGCGCCGGGGTGCGGGGTTCAGTCTGCGCCCTCGTTTTCTTTTACACTGCAGCATAGCACGCGACCGACGACACACTGCAGTATGTAAGGGGTCCTAGTCAATCAAGAAAACACAAAACACGTAATTTTGAAAATTATTTATTTATTTCTCTAAAATACAATACTAAAATTAAACTTAAATTATATAAATTAAACCCAATTAAGTATAAAAAACAAAACTATTCTCCATTCGAGACATTATGTCCATTTTCTAGAATTAACACTCTAGAAAAGGTACCTACTTCTTCAAAAAAGGGAAGATTTTTCGATGAACCTTCTAAAAATTATACTTTTATTTTAACATGTAAAAGAACGTGATGCAAAAACAAACAAAAAAAGGAACATATTACATAGTTGAGAAATCAATAGAATTATGAGTTAATTACAATTAACAGTGATTGTAATGGCGAAAAACACCAGCAATCCAACTCTCGTTTATATTATTATTTAATTGCTAAATATCTATTTATTATGTGTACATACATCAAACAAACTCAATTTTTCTTGCTTTTAAGTTGGCAAAGATTTTAATTAAATCATTTATTTTTATATCAATTTTGGATTCTATACTTATAATAGCTAAGTTTGTCAGTCTGTCTTGGGTCATGGTTGACCGAAGATAATTTTTTATTAATTTTAATTTTGAAAAGTATCGTTCATCTTCAGCTACTGTAGTGTGTACAGGCAGTGTTAAATATATACGTAGAGATGTTGGGATATTAGGAAATGAGGAGATTAAATTATTAGAATTTACATATATAGCTTAAAATATCAGTGGGAGTACTTGTTGATGCATTGGGAAAAAATATTGGCAACAATTCTAATTCATTGTATAAATCCTCCCTGTCAATATTAAATCTATTTTTAAATGTTAGTTTTTCTTGGAGCCGAGAACATTGAAATTTTTTTTCATGCATCTCTAATTACCTCCAGCATTCAATGTTTTGAAAGAGTGAAAAAACTGAACTGTGTTCCGTCAGCAAATCGAATCTCTCATTTAATTTCGAGATAGCAGTGTCCAGTAAAAAAAAATAAAAACATACTTACTTACTTTAAATTTTTGGTTGGGTCTAAAATGGGCTCATCTGCAGCCTCGTAATCAAAATGTCTTTTTCGGGGACGTGGAAGAGCAGTTTCTTTAAATTCTGTTTCGCATTCTAATTCTTCAGCAATTAATTTTGCATCAGATAACAACTGTTCAAACGCACTATCGGTGCGGTATTGCTCCAAATCTTTTTAAACCAGATTAATCATTTTGTTAGCCTCTGAAATAATTACGTCTGATTTTTGCAAATTTTTGCTTACAATATTAATCTTTAGTAAAATATTGTACCATATAACTACCGAACATATGAATCTATAAGACTTTATCTATAATTTGGCTATTAATGAACTCGCTATGTTTTTTGTGTCGCTATCATACTTGTTATTTGTAAAAATAGAGTATAATGCATCGTAAATTTTATCCATGTTAAAACGTAGTGCTCTAAGAGCATCGAATCTACTTTTCCAACGCGTATTTAAAAGAGGTTTTAATGTCAAAGTAGGTATCTGTTTCATAATTACATCCCAGCGTGATGTGGATGCTGAAAAAAATGTATAGAATTCTTGGACAATACAGAAAGAGTTTGTAATTTCCAATGAGCTTTTAGCGGCGTCATTTACTACTAAATTAAGGGAGTGAGCAGCACACGGTACGTAAAAAGCACGAGGATTCATGTCCAATATTTTTTTTGGAGGCCTATATTTTTCCCCCCTCATATTGGCCCCATTATCATATCCTTGGCCTCGCAAATCACCTAATTCAATATTGCATGATTTTAAGAAATCTAGTAGATAGGTCCGATAAATAGGTCCTTGTCCGGTAGTATCAGTTACAGGCACAGACCTAAGATTTATTTTTGCTTCGCAAATGACCAACGGAGCGTGGGACAGAGAAGTCTCCATCGAAATGTAAACTCCACAAGAGAGAAAGAGGTCGCCTACAAATAAAATGTTAGTCAATTTTTCTTTTGTCATTAATGACAGCGAGCACCTTGGAACACGCGGAAATTCCTATGATTTATATTTTTACTAAAATAATTACAAATCTTATACCTTTAAATGAGCAATTCTTGTATATATATATATATATAATTGGAATCTCGGAATCGGCTCCAACGATTTTCTTACAAATTAGTATATAGGGGGTTTCGGGGGCGATAAATCGATCTAGCTAGGAATCATTTTTAGAAAATATCATTTTATTCGTGTTTTATCGATAATCAATCTCAACTGAAAAATATGACTCTTCCTGACATCTATTGGCGAATAATAATACTACTATTTTTTGTGAGCAACTAATTGCTTTAACGACACAACAGCAGATGGCGTTGTTAAGTAACACGAAGTCAATGAGTGTTTGCTTTGAGGTTAGACTAAAATCAATTGTTTATTATCCAAAAAACACAATTAAAAAATAAAAAAAAATACCGAGCAAAGCTCGGCCATCCAGGCACTAGACTCAAAAGAGAGCAATTTTAATTAAATGCAGTTATGTCATCTTGTGAGTTTAACGATTGTGATGTAAATCAAAGATGTAACCCACAAAATTTGTCGTTTCATGGGTAAATATCTAAATAGGATATTTCCATTATGATGTTTTTGTCTGAATTTTGTCTAAAACATAACTTAAATTGTTTCAAAAAAACCGATTTACCAGCGGTATGTTGTTGTCGTTTCTTCGTAAGTAAGTATTAACTATATTTCCTAGATGAAAGCAGAATTGATGATGAAATTCAGCATACAAATGTTAGTTAGTTTACGCTCGATTTTCACTAGAGATGGATAAAATGATGACGTCATTATTATCGATAGTTTTTTTAACAAAGTTCAATAGGAGTGCAATACATACATATATGTACATAAACAAAACAAACATTTTTGATTGCCATCAACAGTAAATTAACATTTTTCCGAGTTTGTACTTGGCATTGAGGCGTAAAACATTTAAAAAAAAAAGTCCCTTCAATTTCTGGTCATAATATTTAATTCAATTTTTACATTACGGGTGTCTTACATCCAAGTGTTAATAATTTAAATAAATCAAATTAGCTCTACACAAGCCCCTTTCGGTTTAGTATACCCTTTCCAAATAGCCCTACACAAGCCCCTTTCGGTTTAGCATACCCTTTCAAATTAGCCTTACGTAAGCCCCTTTCGGATTAGCATACCCTTTCAAATTAGCCCTACACAAGCCCCTTTCGGATTAGCATACCCTTTCAAATTAGCCCTACACAAGCCCCTTTCGGTTTAACATACCCTTTCAAATTATCCCTACACAAGCCCCTTTCGGATTAGCATACCCTTTCAAACTATCCCTACACAAGCCCCTTTCGGTTTAGCATACCCTTTCAAATTAGCCCTACACAAGCCCCTTTCGGATTAGCATACCCTTTCAAATTAGCCCTACACAAGCCCCTTTCGGATTAGCATACCCTTTCAAATGAGCCCTACACAAGCCCCTTTCGGTTTAGCATACCCTTTCAAATTAGCCCTACACAAGCCCCTTTCGGTTTAGCATACCCTTTCAAATTAGCCTTACGCAAGCCCCTTTCGGATTAGCATACCCTTTCAAATTAGCCCTACACAAGCCCCTTTCGGTTTAGCATACCCTTTCAAATTAGCCTTACGCAAGCCCCTTTCGGATTAGCATACCCTTTCAAATGAGCCCTACACAAGCCCCTTTCGGTTTAACATACCCTTTCAAATTATCCCTACACAAGCCCCTTTCGGATTAGCATACCCTTTCAAATTAGCCCTACACAAGCCCCTTTCGGATTAGCATACCCGTTCAAATTAGCCTTACGCAAGCCCCTTTCGGATTAGCATACCCTTTCAAATTAGCCCTACACAAGCCCCTTTCGCATTAGCATACCCTTTCAAATGAGCCCTACACAAGCCCCTTTCGGTTTAACATACCCTTTCAAATTATCCCTACACAAACCCCTTTCGGATTAGCATACCCTTTCAAACTATCCCTACACAAGCCCCTTTCGGTTTAGCATACCCTTTCAAATTAGCCCTACACAAGCCCCTTTCGGTTTAGCATACCCTTTCAAATAAGCCCTACACAAGCCCCTTTCGGATTAGCATACCCTTTCAAATTATCCCTACACAAGCCCCTTTCGGTTTAGCATACCCTTTCTAAATAGCCTTACACAAGCCCCTTTCGGTTAAGCATACCCTTTCAAATTAGCCTTACGCAAGCCCCTTTCGGATTAGCATACCCTTTCAAATTAGCCCTACACAAGCACCTTTCGGTTTAGCATACCCTTTCAAATTAGCCTTACGCAAGCCCCTTTCGGATTAGCATACCCTTTCAAATTAGCCCTACACAAGCACCTTTCGGTTTAGCATACCCTTTCAAATTAGCCTTACGCAAGCCCCTTTCGGATTAGCATACCCTTTCAAATTAGCCCTACACAAGCCCCTTTCAGATTAGCATACCCTTTCAAACTATCCCTACACAAGCCCCGTTCGGTTTAGCATACCCTTTCAAATGAGCCCTACACAAGCCCCTTTCGGATTAGCATACCCTTTCAAATTATCCCTACACAAGCCCCTTTCGGTTTAGCATACCCTTTCAAATTAGCCCTAACAAGCCCCTTTCGGTTTAGCATATCTTTTCAAATTAGCCCTACACAAGCCCCTTTCGGATTAGCATACCCTTTCAAATTAGCCCTACACAAGCCCCTTTCGGATTAGCATACCCTTTCAAATTAGCCCTACACAAGCCCCTTTCGGATTAGCATACCCTTTCAAATTAGCCTTACGTAAGCCCCTTTCGGATTAGCATACCCTTTCAAATTAGCCCTACACAAGCCCCTTTCGGATTAGAATACCCTTTCAAATGAGCCCTACACAAGCCCCTTTCGGTTTAACATCCATCCATCCATCCATCAGCCATAGGACGTCCACTGCTGGACATAGGCCTCCCCCATAGACCTCTAATAAGACCGGTTGGTAGCGGCCTGCATCCAGCGCGATCCTGCGGTCTTGACAAGGTCATCTGTCCACCTTGTGGGTGGACGTCCTACGCTGCGCTTGCCGGAACGTGGTCTCCATTCGAGGACCTTTCGACCCACAGATCTAGGATGTAAAAGATCGACAGTGACAGTTCGATAGTGATACAAAAAAACATTTGCGCATGCGTGAGTAAATTAGTGTTGTGAAAAGTACTTATTAATTTATCGATTGACCAAAAATGGTCCTCCGGGTGCTTGTTGATAAATATAATCTTTCGCATACCAATTGAGTTGTTTTTTGTTCCAAGTAACACCACTGCTGAGCTAAAATGAATATTAATCACTAAACGGGTGTTAAGCTAGGCGGAAGAGTTAGATATCAGTGTCACCATGTATCTAAGTTAACATAAGAAAAGTAAATAATATGATCAAAATAATACTATCCTAGTAATTCGCTTCGAATTGTGACCCTTGACCAATTTTACTCGTATACGGATTAGGATAAGTAATGATACTTATCTCATTGGTTTTGTACATTTATTTATAATTTACATATATATTATTTAATTCAATTAAATAGAATTAAATTAGACTTGGATGTAAGACACCCAAAATGTGTAAATTGAATTAAAAATGATGATCAGAAATTGAAGGTACATACTTATATTTAATACAAAAATGTTTTACGCCTCATCATTCAGTACAAACTCGGAAGAATGTCAATTTACTTTTGATGGCATTGATTCAAAAATGTATGCTTTGTTTATGTATTGCACCCATCGCCTACCTAATGAACTTTGATAAAAACTATCGATAATAATGACGTCATCTTTTTATCCATCTCTAGTGAAAATCGAGCGTAAACTAACTAATATTTTAATGTTGAATTTCATCACCAATTCTGCTTTCATCTAGGAAATATAGATGTTACGAAGAAACGACAACAACATACCGCTGGTAAATCGGTTTTTGGAACCAATTTAGGTTATGTTTTAGACAAAATTTAGACAAAAACATCACAATGGAATTTTCATATTTACCCATGAAACGACAAATTTTTTGGGTTACATCTTGGATTCACATCACAATTGCTAAACTCACAAGATGACATAACTGCATTTAGTTACAATTGCTCTCTTTTGAGTCTATTTATAATTATTTTAGTAAAAATATAAATCATAGGAATTTTCGCGTGTTCCCAGGTGGCGCGCTGTCATTAATGACAAAAGAATTATTGACCAACATTTTATTTGTAGGCGACCTCTTTCTCTCTTGTGGAGTTTACATTTCGATGGAGACTTCTCTGTCCCACGCTTCGTTGGTCTTTTGCGAAGCAAAGAAAAATCTTAGGTCTGTGTTTCGACCCCATCGGTCATCAGTCCTTCGTGCTATGTGCCCTGCCCACTGCCATTTCAACTTGCCAATCCGCTGGGCTATGTCGGTAACTTTGGTTCGTCTACGGATCTCCTCATTCCTGATTCGATCTCGCAGAGAGACTCCGAGCATAGCCCTCTCCATATCTCGTTGGGCTACTAGAAGCTTATTTATAAGGCCCATAGTGAGAGACCACGTTTCAGTGCCATAAGTCATCACTGGTAACACACACTGGTCGAACACTTTCGACTTGAGGCACTGAGGTATGTCGGACGAGAAGATGCTACGCAATTTTCCGAACGCTGCCCAGCCGAGTTGGATTCGGCGATTGACCTCTTTCTTGAAGTTGGACCTACCTAACTGGACTACTTGTCCTAGGTAGACGTACGAGTCAACAACTTCAAGAACCGAGCTCTCAACAGAAATTGGAGTGGGTATAACAAGGGAATTACACATGACCTTCGTCTTGTCCATGTTCATCCTCAGACCCACTTGTTGAGAAACTCGATTTAGGTCTCCGAGCATCGTGCTGAGCTCTTCCATCGATTTTGCCATGACTACGATTTCGTCAGCAAACCGAAGGTGAGTGATGTATTCGCCATTGATGTTGATGCCGAATCCTTTCCATTCCAAGAGCTTGAAGGCGTTCTCCAAGGTGGCAGTAAACAGTTTCGGAGATATTACGTCTCCCTGTCTTACGCCTCTTTTTAAAGGGATCGCCTTGGAGCTCTCTTCCTGTACTCGGACCGACATAGTGGCGTTATTATACAAGCACTTCAACACTTCGATGTACCGATAGTCAATACGGCATCGTTGGAGAGACTCCAGCACAGCCCATGTCTCGACTAAATCAAAGGCTTTCTCATAGTCCACAAACGCTAAGCAAAATGGCAAGTTATACTCTTCTGTCTTCTGTATAACTTGCCGCAGCGTATGGATGTGGTCTACGGTGCTGTAGCCTTTTCGGAAACCGGCTTGTTCGGAAGGCTGGAACTCATCAAGCCTGCGTTCGAGACGGTTCGTAATGACCCTTGAAAACAACTTATAAACATGGCTCAGGAGCGAGATGGGTCTGTAGTTCTTCAATAAGGTGTTGTCACCTTTCTTGAAGAACAACACCACCACGCCTCTGTTCCATGCTTCTGGCGTTACGCCCTCGAGGACGACGGTATTGAAAAGCTTCTGAAGGACTTTTAGTACCGGTGTTCCACCCGCTTTCAGAAGCTCTGTTGTGATACCGTCATCACCCGGCGCCTTGTTGTTCTTAAGCTGATTCAGGGCCATTCTAATCTCGTACAGGCTGATGTCCGGGATATCTTCAGTGAAGTGTCGGGTCAGCTTGGCTCTTGGGTCTTTAGCCGTGCTGCTAACAGGCTTAGCGACCGAGGCGTATAGCTGTCCATAGAACCCTTCGATCTCCTCTAATACCTCTGCCTTGGTCGACGCTATACTGCCGTCTTCTCTCTTCAGCTTTGTCAAGTGGCTTTGCCCAATAGACAAATTTCTCGCGAAGACTTTGGAGCCTTTATTCTGCTCTATTGTCTCTTTAATATGCTTAGTATTAAAGAGACGGATGTCGTGCCGCAGAGATTTCGAAATTTGTCTATTGAGTCGCCTATATGACTCTGCATCATCGGAAGACTGCAGTCTTAGCGAGCGTCGTTCGGCCATGAGATTTAGAGTGTGATCGGAGAATTTTTGTGGTCTATTTGAACGGCAGGGTCTAAAGAACTTAGCACCCACTGTCTGGACAGTTTCTACGAGCCCGTTGTTGATCTCGTCCACCGACGCCAAGTTCTCCAGGCAAGCAAAACGATTTGAGAGCTCTAGTTGAAAGTTCTCGGGGTTTTGGATATTGGCACGAGTAGGTCGGAGTGTAGACTTCATCAGGCGGGACCTTTCGAGTTTAACGTTAATATCTAATGTGCTTCTTACGATTCTGTGATCACTACCGGTTTTCACCCTGTGGATCACGGAGACATCATTGAATATTCGTTTCTCGGTGGTCATGATGAAGTCTATCTCATTTTTCGTGAAACCATCGGGGCTCATCCAGGTCCATTTCCTGTGAGGCGGCTTCTGGAAGAAAGAGTTCATCATAAAGAGTTCCTCTTTCTCCAGAAAGTCAGCCAGCCTCTGGCCCCTAGGGTTCCCTTGCCCATATCCAAAATTGCCCCACCCTCAGCTCATCAACGCTTTTTTTACCCAACTTTGCGTTAAAGTCCCCCATAACAACAGTAAAGTGAGTCTTAGAAATATGTATGGCCCGACTTATGTCCTCATACATAGTCTCCACTTCATCATCTGGGTGCGACGAAGTCGGTGCGTATACCTGAATAACCTTCAGCAAATACCTCTTGGATATTCTGAGTATTAGATATACAACCCTGCTTGACACACTTTCGATGGTAACAATGTTGTTAGTGAGGGACTTGTGAACGAGAAAGCCGACACCACCTTGGGACCGTTGGTCACCTTCCCGATAGTAAAGCAGGTTGCCGGATTTTAAGGTAATCGTGTCCTCACCCTCTCTACGGACTTCAGATAACCCCATAATATCCCAGCGCAACCTACTCAACTCTTCCTCCAGCTCAGCAATCTTCTCGTCAGTCCTCATTGTGCGCACGTTGTGCGTTACCAGGGCCAGTCGTCGTTTGGTATGACAGCCGTGCATCTGCCAGCGATTCTTAGCACCCCCTGCTCCGCCGTTACCGGGGCCGCTGTCGTAGCCCGGAATAGCGTTGCTGCTGGGGACTGGGGGCCTGGTCGTATTTGTGCTCGTCATTTAGGGGGGAGTTTGCCCGTAATCGCCACGCTGGGCAGACGTGGTGGCGATCGCAGAAACGTAGCTTCGCGACAGGAATGCTGCTGCCCATCCCTGCCCTGTGCCATTTTAGCTACGTTTTATTTCGAATGGTTATACCGCCATTTGTCGGTTCCGCTGTACCTCAGTCGGCTCTTACGACACCTGGTACTAGAGGGGGGTACTATTCTACTCTGCCGGCACACCACGGCCATAACATCGGTTTAACATACCCTTTCAAATTATCCCTACACAAGCCCCTTTCGGATTAACATACCCTTTCAAATTAGCCCTACACAAGCCCCTTTCGGATTAGCATACCCTTTCAAATGAGCACTACACAAGCCCCTTTCGGATTAGCATACCCTTTCAAATTAGCCCTACACAAGCCCCTTTCGGATTAGCATACCCTTTCAACTGAGCCCTACACAAGCTGCTTTCGGTTTAACATACCCTTTCAAATTATCCCTACACAAGCCCCTTTCGGATTAGCATACCCTTTCAAATGAGCCCTACACAAGCCCCTTTCGGATTAGCATACCCTTTCAAATTAGCCCTACACAAGCCCCTTTCGGATTAGCATACCCTTTCAAATGAGCCCTACACAAGCCCCTTTCGGATTAGCATACCCTTTCAAATTAGCCCTACACAAGCCCCTTTCGGATTAGCATACCTTTTCAAATTAGCCCTACACAAGCCCCTTTCGGATTAGCATACCCTTTCAAATTAGCCTTACGCAAGCCCCTTTCGGATTAGCATACCCTTTCAAATTAGCCCTACACAAGGCCCTTTCAGTTTAGCATACCCTTTCATATTAGCCTTACGCAAGCCCCTTTCGGATTAGCATACCCTTTCAAATTAGCCCTACACAAGCCCCTTTCGGTTTAGCATACCCTTTCAAATTAGCCTTACGCAAGCCCCTTTCGGATTAGCATACCCTTTCAAATTAGCCCTACACAAGCCCCTTTCGGATTAGCATACCCTTTCAAATGAGCCCTACACAAGCCCCTTTCGGTTTAACATACCCTTTCAAATTATCCCTACACAAGCCCCTTTCGGATTAGCATACCCTTTCAAATGAGCCCTACACAAGCTGCTTTCGGTTTAACATACCTTTTCAAATTATCCCTACACAAGCCCCTTTCGGATTAGCATACCCTTTCAAATGAGCCCTACACAAGCCCCTTTCGGTTTAACATACCCTTTCAAATTATCCCTACACAAGCCCCTTTCGGATTAGCATACCCTTTCAAATTAGCCCTACACAAGCCCCTTTCGGTTTAGCATACCCTTTCAAATTATCCCTACACAAGCCCCTTTCGGATTAGCATACCTTTTCAAATTAGCCCTACACAAGCCCCTTTCGGATTAGCATACCCTTTCAAATTAGCCTTACGCAAGCCCCTTTCGGATTAGCATACCCTTTCAAATTAGCCCTACACAAGCCCCTTTCGGTTTAGCATACCCTTTCAAATTAGCCTTACGCAAGCCCCTTTCGGATTAGCATACCCTTTCAAATTAGCCCTACACAAGCCCCTTTCGGATTAGCATACCCTTTAAAATGAGCCCTACACAAGCCCCTTTCGGCTTAGCATACCCTTTCAAATTAGCCCTACACAAGACCCTTTCGGTTTAGCAGACCCTTTCAAATTAGCCCTACACAAGCCCCTTTCGGTTTAGCATACCGAATTACATTTTTTCTCTTATTTATGACGAAGAAATTACATTTACTCCATGCACTTACAACTTATATTATGTTACATTGCACAAAATCTCAATAAATTAATGAATTTCTCCACTAGATCTTCTGTGCTAATTCGGCGGTTGTCGCAAATGAAATGAGCTAACGAATTTAATTACATAAAAGGAAGAAATCAGATCAATCACTCACCGATACTTACATAGGTGCCGCGCTGTAAATTCAAATGAACTTACATCTAATTGTAGTGCTACAGAGATCATTTCTCTTTAAGTGCGAGCGCCCGGACGGCTATGTCAAAGGGCTCAATTACTCGCCTATGACAGACGCACAGGTGCCGCGCCGCGCGCCTATTTCAAATGAACTTACACTTTATTGTCTTTGGTCTTAGAAATCATTTTGCTTCAAGTGTGGGCGACCGGGCGGCAATGTGTCAAAGGTTATACACTCTCCTTGGATTAGAGAATTGCCGCGCGCGTGCTTTAATAAAAAAAAATTGTTATTGAATGTAGTAATAAGAGTCATTTTAACATGAACATCATTTTAATATTTTTAATAATAAGTTTATTTTAATATCTGTACAGAGGTGTTGGTAACATTATTTTCTTTTCTTAGAAGTGTGTTAATATGGGTACCATATGAGTCGCTGTGCCCTAGGTCTCGTCAGAGCCTGTATTGCAGAGTACAGTTCCTTTCGGCCCTCTGGCCATTTTATATAATAACAATTATAAGCAAGCAAACTAATCTATAATTTATTTAAAAATATAAAATACATAAATAAATAACTTAACTATTTTAGATAAACATAGGCAAAACAATGAAACTCAAAGTGGAACAGTATTTGTGTAGTAGTATTTCTTAGTTCTATTTTTAATTTATAATTTAAGTCGTGGTGTAAGCGTAGACGGAGAAACCAATGGACGTAGTCACATTTCCGTCTCTTTTACTCCGCAGCGAAACAGCCATACGAAAAAATAGCATGCTTGAAAGAGAAAGATTAATACTTTTTTTCTCTCTGTCGCTGTAACCGGTTGACTCCAAGCAATATTTGACAGCTTGGTGTCAAACATTACCGAGACCGAGAGATTATTGTGTTTTTTCGAAAATATATCATCTAAAATCAAATCTAATTGTTATCATCGCATGGTGAAGTGTTTTGGACATCGTCAGGATGGTGCAGTGCTGTATTTTGGGTTGTCAGAATAGAACAAAACAAGGTTTAAGTGATGTTACATTTCACAGGTTGGTACTGGCCATTGCTCTAAACAATATGTCTTCTAAAATCAATACAAATATTAATTAAAGTGGATCGATGCAGGAACCACTTATTTGGATGTAAAGGTTTACTGCAAAATGCCAAATCATGCAAAAGCAAAGAAAAACCTAACCTCCAAGACATTGAATTAGGGTTGCCATAATCTAGCTTTCAATTTTACCCTAGTTTTCTAACACCCGTTTGCACTGAACATAAGAATTGCTTAAACAGTCCTTGTTTAACTAGTTTAATCTACTCCTAGCGAAATATTCCCTTATCGGGCACATAAAGTTAAAAGTCCTAAGAAATGGCTCAAGATTCATTCAAGATTTTTTTTTTGCTAGGAGTAGTTTAATGAAGCTAGTTAAGCAAGGAAGTAGGCAGACAGGCCTAAATGTTTTTGGGTGACGTATTGGATTTGACAAATTTATTTTATCCGCCCAGATTGGACGCCACGTATTATCGGTTTTGTACAATAGCGTTTTTTTAAAAATGTAAAATGGTTCAATATTAAAATTTTTTGGTTGTTACTAATACAGAATACAGAATTTACCCTACATATCTTAATATTTCCTTACAGATTTCCATCGAGTGCTGAACTTGTAGAGATTTGGATACAAGCATGTGGTAGATTTGATTGGAGACCAACGCAAAATTCTTAAGAGAAACGTAACCAACTTAATTACACGAAAGAATGCGAGACAATATTTTTTACACGAAAGTTTTAAAATATGTAGCCATAAACATTTCTTTCAATGCCATGGCGATATATTCGATTGTTCACCTTTAGATAACCACGAACTTCTGCTCACAAAAGCCATTATATGGGAGTATATTTTAAAGGTGAGACTACATTACTTAGCTAAGCGTGCATCTGAACCAAACGAAAGAGTAAGAAATGTATACAGTAAGCTGATTTTGTTTAAAAATGAATAAAATATAGAAAAATAATCTGAAGTCTTTACTATTTTATTTACTGTTAAAAATCTACCCTAACTTCTATGGAACCATCCTTAAGTGGCAACACTGTTAGAAAATATCGCTATCTCATGTCCGGTTACACAGTACTTGAGTCCATTGGTTTCTCCGTCTACGGGTGTAAGTGAATGAGTGTTGAGTGTGCGTGTGTGAAAGTGTTAGTGTTTGTGCACGTATATATATACATGTGATGGTGTGTGAGTGTGTGTGTGCGTTTATGTGTGTACGTGAGACAGCTCCACATAGCACCATCCTCGAGAGAGTTGGGCCTGCGGAGATGACCACGGGCATATGTGGTGTGATGTGTACAGTGATTTAACCTGTTCAATTGTTCGGTTTTTTTTTGCCATTTTAAGACCTTTTATAAGTGATTATTCTGTAAGTTTTTCCGTTTCGTCATAGTTCAAAGATAATAGGAAATTAAGTGTTATTAGATTGCATTTAAATTTTGTGACATTTTCAAGTTCTATTTTTTGTTCAATTTATTATAAAGTACAGTCCTAACTTGTCTAGGCTCATGAGCGGTATGACAAGCGCCGAAAGCGTAATAAAAGTAAAACAATGATTATTGTCGATGACTAGTTTTTTTATATTTAATTTTGCGCAAACGTATTTGTCGTAACCTGTCAAAACTGTTTCATAATTAAGTTCAATGAAATATCTAAATATTCAGCGCTCGGCAGGTGCCCCCGGGCACCCTGCGCCCGGGTGCACCGCACCCCTTGCACCCCCGGGTAAAGACGGCCCTGAGCCCAGTCATCATCTTCCTACTCATAGCTCGTCATCTCAGTATTCACTCATCACTTCCTTCTCATTCATTTCATGTTTTACGTTCATCCACACTTTTTTCGGCAATCCTCTACCACTACAGCTATTCACACTCAAGTCCATCAACCGTTTAGCGACATGGTCATCCTCTCTGCTCTCTGCGCTTTACATGCCCAATACAATACAATACAAAAACTCTTTATTGACACCAAATACAAAATAAATCTAAACTTAACATTCAAAAATGTAGGCGCAATAATAATAATCCATTTATTTCAAGCAATATAACTTGCATTGTATGCAAGTTACAGAGGCCCATAGAAAATAAATACCTTACAGACTAACATACATATGAATGAAATTAATAAAATTAACTATATCTTCTGGGCTTTGCTCTGTGCGGCCTCCCAGTAGCGCCGGAACACTAGCCCTTTTGGCCAGAACTCAGGCGAGAGGTAGTGCTGCCTTGTGTTTCGCTGGAACCCGGAGTAAGTAAGACTTGAAATAAGTCTCACGGAAGAGTGCTTAGTGTGAGTTTTTCTTACTTTTCGATCGCGTAAAAGTAACTCCAATTTGTATGAAAATTAAAAAGCGCCACCTAGTGGGAGTAATGAGAAACCGCAATCGTGAAAAAAATGAAAATGAAAAATTTACTTTTTCACGGTGAATTTACGCGAATCGAGTGACAAGCTCGATTGGCACTCACACTCGCTCGTTTTCGATTGTCGATCCGTGTGACGTAAACTCGTTTACGCTGTAGTAAAGTTATCCGATTTACTTTGAGCAACTCACACTAAGCACTTTGACTCCGGTCAACTCAAGTCAAGTCAAGTAAGTTGCAATGGGCGGTCTTATCGCTTAAGAGCGATCTCCCATACCACGACAGACGATGACGTTTCAACTATACAGTGGAGAGCAGCTGGAATGCAGCATTTATTTCCTTTGTTTGATGGTCTATGTATAACTAACTACATGACATGGGCGGAGTTGTGGTAATGTGAATCATTCAAAGCCGAACCACGAGTTGAAGTTAAATCTTTAAAATGGCCAATCAAAACTTCAAAAGCTTATCTATGAGGTCAAGCGCCTATTTCTACTTCTGATATTTTTTTATCATTACATTTCAAATGAACTAAATAAACAAGTTTTAGGAAATGTTTTTGTTTAGGTAACCACAACCAGTTAATAAGGAAAAAATATACCTACTTACCCGTTTGGATTTGATTACACTTTTCTGCGAACTGCTAGTTTTTAGATTTTAGGTAGGTATTTCGAGATAATTTGTTGTGGGTTATTTTATTTATTTATTTAGATAGAAATACCAACAGTTTACACTTTAGACATCAAAAAAAAAAAGAAAACACTAAATAACAAAGTTCTGAAGTGAAAACCTATTATAGGTATTTACAACATTCTTTTTCTAATACTTTAACTAGGTAATTATTTTTTTCACAATTTTGGGAAAGTTGGAGAAAAAAAATTAAAAAATATATTTAAATAACAAATGAAATACTTCATTAAATTTACACCGAAGATGACAAAACACATTTTACTTATTAGAAATGCCATTCAAATAATTAGTCAATTTACTCTTAAACACGTTCAAAGAGTCATGAAAAATATCAAGATCACTTAAGGAACCATTAATTTCGTTACACATTCGACATATTCTCAATATAGGAGAATTATGAGCTAAGTTAGTCCTAGAATAAGGAACATGGAAGACTTTTGTTATTCTTTTGGTATTCTATTTGGGATAATAATTGTGGGTGTCTTCAAGTCGTAAGTGAATCGGTTTCTTCTAAGTAGGCAAATCCTACCACTTACAAGGACCGCGGAAGTACTCCATGAGTTCCATGAAGGAGGGGACAATCTTTTTTCATCCCTTCCCATCAATCTTCGGCCCAGGCTTATAGTAAGTATGTAGCAGGTAGTAAATGGAGGGGGGCAACCCACTATTTAATCGTGTGCGTAACTTCAGCTTCCTCATAGGTGATAGAATAGTTTTACCTATGCCAATATTTAAAGCATAATAGCTGCAATCAAATATCCTAGTCTTAGTTTAGCTGCCACAAGAACTTCGTTAATATGAGCCATTTACTATGTGTCAGCTGGAGTGACACAACCTCAGCTCGCACATCCAGTACAGGCAAACCAGTGAGGTTAGGGTTTTGGACAATAGCTAGAAAATTAAAGCATAATAGCTGCACAAGGTAGGAAAAATCTGAACGATGCTACTCAAAACATGTAGAAGCTATGATCAAAAAACTGTGTGTAAGCTGGTGTTGTGTCACTTCAGCTACTCATCTCATATCTTCCAAACGAAAGAAGGTATGACTATGCATTTTAGCTCAAATTTTAAAGCATAATTGCTGCCATTGGCAGCAAAATTTTCAAGTCTCTGGGTTATATACTTTCCGAGTTATAAGCTAATACCTATGTGTAAGCTGAAGTTGCGTCACTTCAGCTGACACATGTTGAATCGACGAAACTATCAAACGTAGAGTTTTCATTTAAAAGGCAAAAATTAAAGCATAATTGCTGCACTAGGCAGCAAAATTTTCAGATTCCTAGACCTCGTAGTTTCCACGTAATAATCAAAAAACAGTTTTCGCGCCAAAAAATTCAAATTTTTGCTTAAAAGCGGCGTTGCCGTTCCGTGCGGTACATTATTGCAATTCAATTTGATCTTAGCGCGCAAAGTGTTAAAAGTCATTTTAACTTGTGTTCAAAATTCTTTTAGTTTTGTTTAGACTGAGAGCCCCTGAACCATATGGAACTAAGAATGCACCTGTAAAATTTGAAGGCAGATTCTTATGACCTTAAACAACGACGAAGGTTATTGGTTTTGGCGTGGCTTGTTCTCTGTAATTTGGCAAACAAAAAACGACTGAGAGCCGCTGAACTATATGAAACTAGGTATGTATGTTATTTTAAAGATAGATTCTTATGAACTTAGAAGACGAGATAACTAGACTAGGAGCTCCCTGGTCTTCTGATTCTTCATGGAACAACTGAAATAACACTGAAGTAGTTATCGAATACAGATACTTACCTACTTACAGGCTATGGAAACTGACGTGGTTTTCACACATTATGATTTTATGTAACGGGAATCACTTACTTATGCGGTTGAAACAATAGTCGGAATACGAGTAAGTCCCGTATCATAAAATCAAAGTACTTACAGACTATTAAAATACATTTTACTATCTCTTACCCACACATTAAACATTTATCTTCTTGATTGAATCAGGCGTTACTTTGCGGAAGTTCATCTTCAAACTTGTTAAACACCTACACTACTTACTTACACTAGATATTGTCCAAGTAACAAATTTATCTTCTTTACTATACAGTGGTTTGTCTTTCTTCTTTATTTTAATTTTTTAATTTTTAAATTAGTAAATGTACTATAGTCTGTCCAACGAAACGAGCTAATAGGGAAATCAAGCGTGGAACATCATTGGTTGGAGATAAGGAACTTAGGGCGCGTTTACATTGCGACCAAATATCAGTCCGATTCTGTATCTCGTGCGGTGCGGACGTCTTGTTTGGTGCTCTTCTCAGTGTGTTCACAGTGTTCGGTTTTACGTTGACCCTGCTTGTTTACTGGACTGATTCCTACTTACCTGTTGACTTGGCGTGTTTTTGGACTGATTATTTCATACAATGGCCAAAAATTATTATATTCCATTTTTTTGTTTCAATTGAAGATTATTTAAGTAAAAATATTATTTTTAGATAATAGAATTGCCTAGCAGTGGGACAATTAAGGTTACATAAAAAAAAATAAAAAAAATTAGTGAACGATTTAGTTAGATTTAGTATACGGCAATGTAAACGCAGCCTTACATTTTTAAGAATTAGTCACGCCCACTGACCAATCCTGGTAATTTAAGTCGATGCTGCGTCCTTATCACTTTCATAGGATTGTGCAAGGGAGAGGGCGCCATATTAGCTCGTTTCGTTGGACAGAGTATAGATGGCACGCGAAGGGTGTAGCGGGGTGGTGGGGCAAAAAAACTGGTTCGCCATGCCACTGTCTACCTCGCGCCTGTGACGTCAAGCAGCCATTATCTGTCGCGCGACGTCTTTTGTTAGTCAAATTACAGAGAACAAGCCACGCCAAAACCAATAACCTTCGTCGTTGTTTAAGGTCATAAGAATCTGCCTTCAAATTTTACAGGTGCATTCTTAGTTCCATATGGTTCAGGGGCTCTCAGTCTAAACAAAACTAAAAGAATTTTGAACACAAGTTAAAATGACTTTTAACACTTTGCGCGCTAAGATCAAATTGAATTGCAATAATGTACCGCACGGAACGGCAACGCCGCTTTTAAGCAAAAATTTGAATTTTTTGGCGCGAAAACTGTTTTTTGATTATTACGTGGAAACTACGAGGTCTAGGAATCTGAAAATTTTGCTGCCTAGTGCAGCAATTATGCTTTAATTTTTGCCTTTTAAATGAAAACTCTACGTTTGATAGTTTCGTCGATTCAACATGTGTCAGCTGAAGTGACGCAACTTCAGCTTACACATAGGTATTAGCTTATAACTCGGAAAGTATATAACCCAGACTTGAAAATTTTGCTGCCAATGGCAGCAATTATGCTTTAAAATTTGAGCTAAAATGCATAATCATACCTTCTTTCGTTTGGAAGATATGAGATGAGTAGCTGAAGTGACACAACACCAGCTTACACACAGTTTTTTGATCATAGCTTCTACATGTTTTGAGTAGCATCGTTCAGATTTTTCCTACCTTGTGCAGCTATTATGCTTTAATTTTCTAGCTATTGTCCAAAACCCTAACCTCACTGGTTTGCCTGTACTGGATGTGCGAGCTGAGGTTGTGTCACTCCAGCTGACACATAGTAAATGGCTCATATTAACGAAGTTCTTGTGGCAGCTAAAGTAAGACTGGGATATTTGATTGCAGCTATTATGCTTTAAATATTGGCATAGGTAAAATTATTCTATCACCTATGAGGAAGCTGAAGTTACGGACACTATTTAATCTTAGAGGGGGGTATTTCGCCGCCTCTGCCTCCCGCTTCCGCGGCCCCTGACCACTCAGTCCCAGGCTCGGATTGAGCTGTAAGGGCCCGAGTGGCTCCCCACAACCCAGGAGCCCGAGACGGGGGGTGTAGCCCCCAATCTACGTACCGTTTGGCTTGCGGCAAGTCTAAGGGGGGCCCGCCCCGGCTAGCAAATGCCACCCTAACTATATCACCAGTCCGACCCTACTCAGTCCTAATAATAGCAGTAGAAGCAAACAGAGGTAATTTGCTCTCATAATGCGACGAACCGGCTAAAATGGAGAAGCATTACGAGAGCAGTAGCGACCGCCGCCGAGGAGACCGACAACAATGAAGACCCACCATGTACCGCCATCTTATTGACCACGACCACTCTGCCAAGAGTGCCAGATTAAGAAGTTAGTCAGCGAGTGAGAAGTGTTCTTCGCTCGTTTAGATCCTACTATTATAAACACGAAAGTTTGTAAGAATGGATGGATGGATGTTTGTTACTCTTTCACGCCCGAACGTCTGAACAGATCTGGATGAAATTTGGCACAGACATTCACAGATTATAGTCTAGAATAGCACATAGGATACTTTCTAACCGCGGGTGAAACCGCGCAGCGCAGCTAGTTTTAATATAAAGGCATTTAAAATTGATCAAATAAAAAAACAGCATAGATTCTTAAAACGTATATTTAAACGCTCTCCTGCACTGGCGGCTCATATCCCTCAGGCCGCTCCGCCTTGTCCCCCACTTCTCCCCTCTTGCCTCCTCCCTCGCCGTGCAATTCCATCAACTTGGAAATTTCAAAACGAGGCCGCTTCAGTACTTTTACCTGGGAAGAAACGATTTTATGTTAGTGAGGGTAGCATTGATTTTTGATTGCTGATGTTTTGAGAGGAAATTTTCAGCGATAAATCAAAAGGGAACATATGTTTTCATCAGATATGTTTCATTGCGAGCTAGGTGGATCATCATGGTAGATATTTATACTAATCTCAACATAGTATAAAACAAAATTGTCTTCTGCGTCAGTTTGTCCTTCTGTCTGTATATCCGCTAACTCCTAAACCACACAACAGATTTCGACCATCAGTTAGATAAACCAAATTAGTCAATCAACTAAGAATGATGCACTGAGATCCTCTAAAATTAGGTTTTTGAAACAATCCCGTACCTTCCTAATACAGACGTCCCTGAGCGGGTAGATCCCGTGGCAGGCCTTCTCGATGTCCTTAGCGATGGAGTCGGGGATGAGCTTGTTGACAACTTCACGCAGCTCCGAGCTCGTCACGTCACGACCGATGATCTCGCACATCTTCTTGCGGATCGCTCGCACCTGGGGAAATTAAGAAAATATATTATTTTGTAAGCCTTCTTTTTCAAGGTGAGAATGATTAGTTCTCTGTAACTAAGTCCAGGTGCGTCCTGCTTCGGGTGTATTGTGCATCCCTCTACCAGCACCTACTCGAGCCAATCCAACTCCTTGAAATACCGGAGTGAGGCTCTGGGCACTGGCACAGTGCTCCATTACTGGCATACTGGCATAGTGAATTTAAACATAGAATTTGAAAGCCTTGAAGGCCAGAGCACAACAAACGCTGGTTCGAA
Source organism: Peribatodes rhomboidaria (assembly GCA_911728515.1). Taxonomy (NCBI): domain Eukaryota; kingdom Metazoa; phylum Arthropoda; class Insecta; order Lepidoptera; family Geometridae; genus Peribatodes; species Peribatodes rhomboidaria. Next base: position 8,022,212 of record OU452195.1, on the reverse strand, counting down.
CTGGTTCATAGCGTTAGACCATACTTATGTAAGTACATGTAGCATAGACATAGCCTAAATGCTATGTCAGAATATAATCTATCTCTGTGCCAAATTTCACACAGATCCGTTCAGCCCTTCCGACGCGATTGAGTTACAAACATCCATCAATCTATCTAACCTTTCGCCTTTATTTTACTAGTGTGAAGAAAAAACATTAAAGGGGAATATGTTTGATGGGGGGGGGGGGTTTGTAGCGCCGCCACGAAAAGCCAGCGCAAGTAACGCGAGCCGCGATCGTGCCTGCGCGGTCTATTTCGCAGCGACCAACCGCCGGTCCCCAGCGCGACATAGGACCTAACCTAGGCGCTCGACACCGGCCTGGCTGCGACACGGGATACCCAGGGTGATTGGAATCCAAACTGTTTCTTTTCAAGAGGTGCTTCTACTCATCCTGGGTTATGTTTTGAGCGTCACATCAATTCAGCAAGTTTTTGGTATTCAACTTTTCACAAAATTGTAAATAACTCAAAAACCATTTTTTTTTGCTTTATGTAACGTTTTAAAGGTAGCCCAGGATGAGTAGAAACACCCCTTCAAAGGATACGGTCGGAATTCCTCACCCTATAGATAGGCCGAGTGCACCAAGCAACCAACCTCAAAACATTTTGGTTATTATGAAACTTGTTCCAATTTCCTGATTTGATTTTGAATTCTGATGGACGAGCAATTCCGTCTATCAGGGTTAGTTACTCGAATGCAAAGTGGCAAGCCCTAGTGTTAGGGAGAGTCCATTACAAACCTGTGTGTGCTGAGCGTAGCAAGTCTTCCGTTGGCTGAGGCTGTCCTTGTTGGTGAAACCGATGCAGAACACTCGCAGCAGGTAGCCGTCCGTGGTCTTCACATCGATGTTGGCTTCGATCAGGGTCTGCCACTTCTTGACCATCCATCTGGGGGATTAACGGTGGAAATTAGTCAGATGTCATTCACTCTCAAATACGTCATGCGAAAAGTGACTCTATGCTAAATACATACCGTCAATTATTTTTACATTTTTGAAATTCAAAGTAAATTTTTCGGTAAGCTAAAGTCGATTTTTGAAAATTCGATATCTGCTGACCGCTGACTCTCATCCCGCTCCAAGGTTTAAAAAGAGGGAATGTTTTAAGTTTGTTCATAGAGACAGAATGACGTATCGTAATCGCGTATCGTGTATACGTAGCAGTTCGGCAGTCGCATCGAGCCTTGATACGGAACTCGCCGCGAGCACCTTCTCACGAAGCTTGCAGCGAGCGCGCTTAAAAGTGTTCGCAAAAAGCCGACATGATTACGTGCTGGTGACGAGCGGCTCGGCTCGTTGAATTGATACGGCAAAACGATACGCGTACTCGATACTTTACGTGGTTTGCTTCAGTTAGTCTTCATTAAGAACATTTTTTTAAAATCATTTTTATATCAAGAGTATTCTCATAAATGAGTATGCCACTCTTGTACGTTTTAATTATTAAAATTATACAGGGTGTTACAAAAAGCCTGTTATATACGCGAGGTGCACATCCAGTCTGGACTGGAGGATACAATTCAGCTATTTTAAATTAAATATTGACTAAAAATTTTGAACACACATCGCGCTTCGCGAACGCATAAAACGTCATAAGCGCGAACGCAGACACTAATCGCGTCGGTTTTATTTGTAAACTATGCGCGTCGTGCAGCTAGCTTCTTAGAACAAAAGACGCGCACATATGATTTAGAATTGTTAACATTTTTGTAAAATGTCTTTTTTCTTGCGTTCTTAAACCGGTCATAACTCTTGCTATCCTTAACGTGTTTGTTTTTGGTAGTTTTGCATTAATACTTATAAGTGCGTACATGTCCTTCAATTGTACAACAGGGTTTATGTAACATGCTGTATTCGTCTTGAAGAGTGAAATTAGTTAGGGTAAATGTCGCGACCGCACGAGACGTCAAACCACATGCGTGGAACAACAAATATCATGGGGAGGCATGATTATATTTGCAGTTTGAAACGATACAAAGACCATGGAGGTTACCTTCGTATAGCTGGACTGCAAGGAAACATCTCTACAACTAATTAGATATGATTTAAAAAAAAGACTCTAAAACTAGTGCTACCGTTTATGCAGTAGCCAGAGATTGATTTAACTTCGGCTCCTAGCTTTATTTCATTTTGAAATGGCCAATATTAAACCTTATTACTGCGTCACACAGTGGCTCCAATATCAACTTTTGTGTCCAGACTGATACACACATTGGTGTCTTAGCCCTAACACCTATATTGGTGCCAAATTTGACCAATGCGTCCGCGGCATTATAAGTCTTCGTCCGCGCAGTACAGGACCATGGCCATGTGCATAAGACGTCAAAGAGGAGCGAGTTAGACTGCGTTTCCACTGAGGCGAGGCCGAGCAGAGCGGTGCATAATTGATAATGCTTCCACAGAAGTGGAGCGGAAAAAACCATGCATTGGTCAATTATGCATTGCTCCATGTCAGTGGAAATGCAACCTTAGGAACGGTAGCTGTAGCTGACGCTCTCTCTTACCTCGCTCCCCTTTAACGCCTTACCTCCACGCCCCTAGAAGGCCCCTGGTTAATTTAGCAGGGCATTTTCAGCACCTAGCTACTTGCTTGGGCCACGTACGTTGCGTACGTGGTAGCCCCTAGAAGGCCCCTTAACCCCGCTGGATCCGCTACTGGCTGCTGATGATGATCGTACCTGAGCTTGTCTGTGGTGAGGTCCATGCCGTGGAAGTTGCAGAGCACGTTGCGCCCTTGGACATCCTCGGCGATGAGGCGGAACTTGCGGAAGGACCTGCGGAGATGCTGTTCATGTTACTAACGAGCGGCTTACAAATTACTAGCTGTAACCCGGGTCTTCTTCGCGTTTATTCAGAAAATAGTATCCAACCTTCCTCGTGATTACTGTATCTATCAAATTTCATCAAGATCCATTCAGCCGTGAAAAGCCTACAAACAGACAGAGTTATTTTCGATTTTATAATATTAGTAGCGGGGATAGTGAACTAACTAGTTGGGGTTAGATTTGTTTTTGATTCGTCCAGTCAGGCAATGCTTGCTTACTTAGCGAATGATGCCATCTTTTTCGATCAGGTTTTATTTCTTTAAAGCTCACTAGATGCTTTAGTTTTTTTTCCACCTCGCCTGCTGTAAAGCAATGATGCGACCAACGATGGATCAATCAATGCTCGGGTATTGGTGTTGTTTTTAGCGCCATCTATTGGGTCTGTCGAAACTACACAAGTATTTTTTTAACTTGTCTATGAAACACACTCACTGTAGTTTCAACAGCACCTTTGGAGCCAGCGTTTCTAATCTAATAAGTATAAAAATCAAGAAATTTAAGTAAAAAGTACTGGTATTCAGTTTGGTTATGACCAGTACCTACGGTTGACAGTTTGAACTAAAGCATTTTTGCTTGTGTGAGTGTAAAAAACTGTAGCAACGATACAAAGGGCCTTCGCACACAAGCGTGAAGGCACTGCATTGCATGATAGCATTTATATTTGCAGCATAAAACGATACAACGACCATGTAGGTTACCGTTGTATAGCTGGACTGCAGAAGTAAACCACTCCAAATATATACCTATTTTAAATAAACTAATTAAAATATAATATAACTTCCTTCCTCCTAACTAGTTAATATTGTATAGCTCCAGAATAGTTAAGTTTTGTCTTTTTCGTTCTTTTAAGTTTTAACTTGGGTGTAAAAGACAAAACGCTTAAGAGTCCGGCGACCTAACTAATTTCGACCTAGGCGACCTAGACTAACTTCGCATTGGCTTAAGGTATTCTATCGCCATTTCGTCTAGAAGAGTGATGATACCTGACGAGCCTCTAAACTTACCTACAGAGTGACAAAGTGCAATTTCATTTTTTTTTTATGACTTTTGCACTACCGTAATCATTCTTAAGTAACTAAGAATTTCCCTTGTATTATTGATTCATTTAACAGCTAATGATGTAGACAACCTCCCTATGTAATGGAATTTTTGATTTGCTTTGTCTACCTATTGAATAAATCAGCCAATCAATCAATAATTTCAGTAGTGCGTCTGTATGGAAATTTCAGAACGTCGCGGCCCTCTTAACTATTCTGGGCCTATACAATCCTACTAATATTATAAACGCGAAAGTTTGTAAGAATGGATGGATGGATGTTTGTTTCTCTTCCACACCAGAACAGCTGAACAAATCTGGATGAGTTTTGGCACAGAGATAGATTATACTCTAGAATAGCACATAGGATACTCTTTAATAATATAATAAATTTAATATAATACAAAAGTGAAATGTCCGTCCTATTTTAGCATTTTCATGGCTGAATAGATCTTGATAATATTCAATAAGGAGTTTCATACTGAATTTCACACTGATAGACATAGAATACATCTTTTGTAGTTAATATTTCTATAACATGATTTTCGACATATCAAAAAATAATGGAATATGTGGAGGCTTCAACTAATAATTTTTTACATCATAATAATTGTTTTACCTTTCGGCATCAGTGTCATTCTGCAAATCAGCCAAAGAAACTTCGAAGACACGTCCCTTCAGTCCTTCGGATGCGATCTTGGTACCCTGGAATGAAAAATTGCATTTTTCAGTACTTTGTATAAATTTTAGGATAATTAATAATGTAGATACATGTTCTCAGCAGTAAAATCAAAAGGGAACAAATGTTTTCATCACATATGTATCATTGCGAGCTAGGTGGATCATCATTGTGGGGAGACAATTGTACAACTAATAATATGCAATTATTTACCTCCTAAATGATGTATAGCCTCGAAATAGTTCTGTAGCATTTTTAACTTTAACAATAGAATTTAAGATTTGAAAGAAAAAGACAACATTGTTGGTCTATTTCGTCACTTTACAACATTTATTGGTAAAGGCACAGATGTATGGCCAGTTTTGTACAACCTTTAAAAATCAGTTTCTTTGTATCGCTTGACGATGCCATGTACTCAAATTATTGGCTGTACATTCTTAGCTGTATTAGACGGACCAAACATTTGTGGTTGTGCATTTTTGCTTTCCATTGTGGGTAGTGGCACTGATTCTGTTGTAACCAGATTCTAAACTAAACTCAACACTTCAAAAGCTCTAAAATTGTTGTCATACTATTCTCACATGTTAATTTGATTTTAAAAATGCAGATATTGACAGAGCAAGGTTTGTTTAGCAAGTGGTATAACAGATTCATAACCAAAAAGTTATGCATGCTCATGGGATAAGGTAATTTGCTGAATCAAAATGTGGTTTGATGCTTCATTGATTAATTAGACTACATGATTAAACTGTTCTGGGAGGCACACAGGAGCACAAAATTAATTTATCTACTTATTAAAAATGTTAACATGTAGGTATTTAATGGGTAGTTCATGTATTGCACTTTGACAAACAGCAAAAATGTTAACTGCCCTTCTGCAAACCTGTTACTTGTGGAGTACAGTAGTGGTTCAGTTTCGCAAGTTGCATGCGCTACGAAGAACTTTCTAAGCTTTAAAATTCTTTTTTATCATATCATGTCCAAGTAGGCGTGTACTCAACGTAACTACTTGGAAACGATATTCGTTATATACACAATATTTAGAACGATAAACCCACGTGACTTTAGTACTTTACACAGCATCCAGTTCTAATCACTAATTATTACACTAAAACAATATCCCATGAGCATTTCCGTACTTCATAGGTTAGCATCATAACCTAAACTAAAATTTCAAGATTTACCTGGGTACGGTTGACAAGGGTGGTTCCCACTTGCCTCTTGGTGAACATAGACGGGGCTTTGACATCATACCAGTCTTTGCGGGTGAAGGGATCAACGCTGAAATATAAAAACTACATGTTAGGTTAACCTCAAAAACTTACCGACTCGGTTCGACTTGTTTGTAACACAATTTCGTGACACCACTGATTCTGAAGAATGACCACTGTTTATATTGAAAGGAGAAATAACTTAAGGGATTTTAGTGCAGGGTTACATGTAAAGTTATAGTTCTGACCAAACAAGTTGGCACGAGATTGTCAACTTTCATCGGGAATTATTTCGTCAATCACAATAAACACGGGTCTAAATAGATAATGCGTTGATAGAATGGTAAATAATTTTACATTTACTTGATATATTGTCGACTTACATCTTCTTCTTAACACCCTTTTTGCCACCTTTCGAAAGGCCTTTATTTTTACCGACCGCCATGTTCAACACAAAACTTCAGAAAGAATTTGTTTTGTTTATGGTCTAGATTTGACAGCGAGGTGGCTGTCTGCATGCCATTGCAATTTGTAAAAAAGTCGATTAGTCGATGTTTCGATTTTTTATGAGAATAGATTTCGATGGCTGGTTTTTGTGACTGAATCTAACCAGTTGACGTAAAATAATATAACAAAAAAATCGAATTTAATCGTAAATTACTTCGAATTATAATGGTCCGTCAGAAATAGATTAGAAAGAAAAAAAGTGATTTTCTTGGGACTATATCTAGTCTTAGTTAATATTATAACTAGATGGGCGCCCTTGGTTACCCACAGTTAAAATTAGCCTATCTGTCATTATAGAAATTTCAATCTCAGTTTCAAATTTATCAAAATCTAAATACTCGTTTGAACGTGAAGAGGTAACACACAAAGTGGACACACACAAACTTTAGCATTTATTATATGTTATATTATACACTAGCTGCGCCCCGCGATGATTAGTACCCACGACTATAAGTAGCTTATGTGCTAATCTTGCGTATAAGCCACATAAATATCAAATTTTATCAAAATTCGCCATCCATTCAAGCGTGAAGAAGTAACAAACAAACACACGAACACATACACACAAACTTGCGCATATAGAATATAGTAAGTAGAATAATATCATATTCATGTGATGAAACATTCGATGATACTTGCAGTGCTAGTACGAAATAATAGATTAACTTTAATTGATTATTAATTTTAGATAAACTGACGCAAAATCATGGAAATGATCTAATAGCTGAAGAAAAGTATTTGATTTGTAACATCGACCCGTACGCTCCCTGCAGATTAGATTAATTGAAAGCGATTCGACTAAGAATACAATATATCTCTGTCTTGTTGGTTAGGAACATCACTACAAAAATAAAATTAAACTTGTCAGAGATAAAAGAAGAAAGCTGAAAATGTATTCTAGTCTATGGTTAGTGTGGTCAGTACATATCAAAATATTTTCCAATTACAAATATCCAGTTCCCAAGGAAAAAATATGTCCCGAGCTTTATTATGGTGGTGCGGTGCTGTTCGGCCATCAACCTAGGTACCGCGACATTTGGCCGCTTGCAATAATTTTGCCTAAGTTTTTGCTTAACTAGTTTTATCTACTTTTAGTTTTAAACTTCAATCATTCTTATGATTTTATCCTCGATTTCGGACTCAAAACTTTTTTATACTAGTTGCGTCATAAATACATCTATATCTGGGGTTGTGTCATACTTTTGTTCAAATGAAACCTAACCGTTGGCTGTTACTTTTGTGGCCCGTGCAATGTTTTTCAGTCCATCTGGACATATCATTTATGAAAAGTAAATACTTAGTTCTACCTTATATGTTAACACTAAATATTGTACGTCTGCAAGGACATTTTGTTGAGTTGGGCTACCTGGTTATGTTTTACTATTTTAACCTTACAGACACCCAGTTTTATTTTACTTTATTTCGTTTTACTCAAAGTTAGGGAATAAATAATAGCTGGTAACTTAGACAACAACTTTGTGGACCATGACTTTTGTCACAGGCTAAAATTCCAGAGTCTAATTTGACCACATTAAGGACACTATTCGGAGTTTTGAGATTTTCATCTCACTTTGTCTCGTCCTTGTTGCTCTCGTTTGAAACGTCATAGGTGTGAGAGTGACTAAGATAAAATCTCATCACATCTCACGCACAGGATTAGCCCCCCAGACCGTAGAGCAAAGTCGTTTTTTTTTTTCATTGTCACAGAGTATTAAAGATTTTGACTATCACGAGTTCATTGACATTGACCCTAGAGACCTTGGCAAATATTCTCAGGGGTGCTCCTTATCTCACCGACTAACCGAGTTGGTACATTGTTTTTATCAATGCGACGGCAGCCTAGTAGGGAGAAGGCCCGACTCTCAAGCCAGAGGGAGCGGGTTCGAAACCAGCCGATGGCACGCACCAATTTATTCATTGTTTGAGCATATTTGCGTATTGTATGTCATCTGCTACATGACTGGAGCCCGGTGTATGGCGACAGGCTCGCCCCCTGTCACATTTGGGACTGAATATCGTGTGGTGAAGTGTGGGTGTTGTATTACACCTCTGCCAGCCCTTTCGGGGGAAAGGCGTAACGATATGTTTATGTCGTGTTTATGTCATATCAACATTGGCTGCAGTTTCAAAAAATAAATGTAATGGTCTTTTAGTCGCTATTCTTTACATATCTGTTAAAAATTACAGAAAACCATAGTTTAATTAATTTTAGGGTCTTCAAAAGCCTATTTATTGGACATTAATAGGTCATTATTCTTAGAAATTGATCTAAGACAGTGATCATCTTTTTTATCTTTCGTAGTGTTTGTTCTTGATTTTATATCAACTTTAACATAATAATATGGTTCTACAGCTTTAGTAAAGTTTAGTTTTGCTTGATAAAGTTTATTCCTCTCAGCGTCTGTACCCATGGTCTGCACCAACCCTAACTATAATACTTCATTCTTTCAAAACCTCAACTTAGGACCGAACCGAACTAGCGAACTCTGTACTTCACTGTCTGTCCAGCGTTGCACGATTATTTTCCCGTTTTACTAGTGTACGATCGCATCAGCGAAATCGTACATGATTGTCCGACTTTTTATTACAAGCTTTTATTTGACTTGCAATGTATATATGTAACTTTGTTCGGGTGGAATTCAATTGGGTGGAACTCAATCGGGTGGAACTCACTTTTGAAGCAGATATCTTTAACCAATTGAGCTGAAATTTTGGAAACACATTTAGTTTGGATGACATTGCATGGTTAGCTATGTGATATTCTACGTCCAAAATGGTGGACGAGTTATTTTTAATGCATTCCTATAATATGGGGGTCAAATGAAAAGGCTTGCTGAGAGTAACATATATTTACTAAAAGTTAAATGTTTTTATTTCAAACAAGCTTTTATTGCGCTAAAAAGAATAAAATAAATAAATAAATAATAAATAAATTCGGGACACTTCCACACACGGTCGCCTGACCCCAAACTAAGCAAAGCTTGTACTATGGCTGCCAGGGACTGATATACATACTTAGATATTTTGAAATACATACTTAAATAGATATTAACACCCAGACATAGAACAAACACAAATGTTCATCACATGAATGTTTGCCCTAGGTGGGAATCGAACCCACGCCCCCAAGCTCAGAAGGCAGGTTCACTACCAACTGAGCCACCGAGGCAGTCAATAAACTTTTCCTGTAAAACTTTTACTATCAACTTATCACGTCGTTACTTCGTTTCAATAATTTAATGTACTTGTTTATCTGCACAGGTAAATCTCGCAACAAACTTTTAAATCATATAAAATGTGTAATGACGTTCCAAGTTGATAGTAAAAGTTTTAAGGGAAAATTTTATTTTATTCATTTGACGTGGCAGCGTCTAATAAATCCATGAACGCCGGCTGCACGCACAAAAAATAATGAAGAAAAAATAACCACGTACGATATTTTTATTCACTCCCCACTTAGTAATACGACTTTTTCTTGACCAGCGTACGATCACTCTTAAAATACATCTGGCAGCACTGTGTCTGTCTCGCTATCTGTTCATTCATTTGACTTGACATTTTATTTCATTCTAAAACCAACGACGTCGGTGAGCGAACGCGCCGATGTAAATTATTTTTGCCGGAGAAAATATCTATCTCTAGCACGGGCGGATTTATCTTAATTTGACTTGTTATTCGCTCTAGTGTCAGCCGGTGTTAATTGAACTGTTATGTTCCGTGTCCAATAAATTTGTGAGACAAAATGGGAGCCAAAGTGTCGCGAAATGACTTCGAGTGGGTCTACACAGAAGAGCCTCACGCGAGTCGACGAAAACTCATCCTAGGTATGTAATTACGTCATGTATACCATTTTAGAAGTGCTGTCTGGTATTCTATAACGTTGTTAACTCGGTATGTTTTGATTAGAACACCAGTATCGACTTCAGTTACTCCGTAACATTTTGATTTGTGGCTGTTTTCTTCGTTAAAAAAAGGTTGTTGTATTTAGTTATGCTTCGTTGGTGACTATTTCCCACTCTTCAGTTTATTGCTGTTGGCCCTGAAGCGGTTTTTGTTGGAGATTTCTCCAAAAATCTGCTGACTTGTTACTCTGAAATTGTTGAAAAAGTACCTATCATAAAAACTTGTTTATTACAGTTAGTCACTAACACCAGGCATTTTAAATATTTAATCTAAGTGTAAAGATTTTTACATTTATTAAAGTAGGTAATTGTTAGTTTAGTTATAGTTCATTTTAGATTTTTTTTAGTTTAAGTAATTTAAGTTTTATTATTATTAAAACAGTAATTACATATTAGTGTAAATTAAATGAATAAAACATGTGTTGTGACCAGTCAATGGATATTCAAATACTTATAAAAGTAAATAAAGTTTACTCATTCCTCTCAAATGCCAAAAAATGGAATCAAATTTAAATTTTCTTAGGTTTTTATAAAAGCTTTAACTTAAAGTAAAACTGATTTTCAAAGGAAGAATACCAAATCCATCCATACCAGAATCATGAAATTTCTAGAAGAAAGATTTGCTCTCCACTAATGAGTAGTCACCAACCCATGAGTGAAGGAGTGTTCTACATATAACTAAACCCATAATAATATGAAGTTTAAAGTAAATAATGTACCAGAATACATTATGTACACATTTATCCATACTGTAGTTAAGACTAGGTGGGACACCAAAATCCCAGCTACAAAAATTATAGATTGATAGATATTCTTTATTATCAAATTGTAGCTTGTACCTGTAAAAAATCAGTCAACCCAACATTCAGATTTTCTGTATATTTATATTAATTAGAATCATATTGACTAATTGGAGCAAGGTCTCAGAGTCTATTGGGAGATATCTGCATTATTTGATCAACAAAAACTTCATAAAATTTAGCAGGCAAGAATTTCATTGTAATACAATCTTTAAGTTTGGATATAAGCAAAATCAGATGAGAAGTTATGTAAATGTCACCCTTCGTGACAAACTAGTAGCTAGTTTAAATTCAAATCTTATCATGAATTAAATCACAACTTCATTTGAATACAGTCTACAGATGTGTGCTTATCAACAAAATGGTAATTTGGTAAAATGTCTGGTCTAAATTACATATATGGATTTAGCATACTAATCCTACCTAACCAGTTTAACAATAATAGCATTTTTCACAGTGATTGACAGAGCACAGCAAACATAATACCTCTTATTCTTAATTCTTAAAACACTATTGATAATAATTATACTAATAATTGAAAAAAGAAAAATATTGATTTCACATCATCCGATTTGGGTTTTGACAAAAATGGGACCAACATGTTTGACCGTAAGGAAGTAACAAACACACACACACACACACAAACTTTCACCTTTAAATATAAGTAGGATTATTAATTTCATTACATATAAGAAATCATTTTATAATTATTATATATAAGAAACAGATTTTTTCTAGAAAACTGCTAAATTGTGTTTAATTATAAAAATGTTTTACGAACTTAGGAATTTGTCATTTATTAAGTTTTCTGTTTATTTTATTTCCTTATTTTAACCTGCTATAATTCATCCAGACTATAATCAGGGGAGTTACAAGAGTTTAGAATTTGGCGAGGAAGAGCCACTGCTCCATCTCCCCTTAGTGGGACAGCACGCCCGGTTGCTTAAGTCTTCTAATTTAATTTGTAATTGAATTAAATTGAAGTTTGTTTTCTGATTGAAATCAAATAACTCAAATATTCCATACATGACAAGTTAAAATTAAAATTTAAAAAAAGACCCCAACACTTTTTTTTTTTGGGGACTGAGCTACCCACGTCCGTAGGAGTGTACTCTATTCTGATTCCCTACACGTGGTCCCCGGGTAGTGCTAACCGGGTAGCAAACTCTGGTGGGAGGCTTCGGCCGTGGCTAGTTACCACCCACCGGACCAAGCCATGCCGTGCTAGTTACCACCCACCGGACCAAGCCATGCCGTGAAATGACCTAGTCGTGTTTCGGGATGTAGTCCGGTGTAACCGTTCCGAAGACGGGTCTGAGCAGTGGTGCCCTTGCAGCGCCTCACTCAACTGCCGTATTTGTACTTATTCACTCCACAAAACTTCAAGGCTAGAGAGAATAAGTACCTTATAGGTCGTCGTGCTCCATCTTAGGCCACAACGTCGTTTAACATCAGGCGAGTTGGTGGTCAAACGCCGACCTATTCTACATAAAAAAAAAAAACTTAATTATTATCAAACATAACCAAGAACACTCCTGACTTACTCATCTTTCAAACAAAAAAATCAAAATCGGTTCATCCATTCGGGAGTTACAATGCTACAAAGACACACAGACATGTCAAACTAATAACAGCCCGTCGTTTTTGCGTCAATGGTTAAAAACACACAGCCTTACAAGAATCCTTATATCTTAAAAAAGCAGTCCAACTAAAGCCATACTTACATACAACGAACCAACCAAATTTAATCTTTCAGTTAGTAACTGGCAGAGTAATCATACAAATTAGTGTAAATAGTCACGTAACAACTAACCTTGGCAAAGATCAACTATAAAGCAGACATTTTCCTTGAAATATATTGACAGAGTATGTCACATGGAAACAGACAAACTTACATACATCACACAGTTTTTGTTACGTGAAACTAATGGCTGATTTTCTGATTTCTGCTTTTTAATTTTATGAATTTAAAACTTTTTGAGTGAGTGAGATGGTGAGAGGGTTTAGTATTTTTTTATTTTTGGTATTTAGGCTATCAGTTGCCATAGAATAGCAAGTAAAACTTGGAGTGCAACTCATTTAACATTCAACCGAAAGAAGTGTCAGCTAGTAGGACAATCAACAATAATGCCGTACGATTGAATGTGTCATCCGAGCCACGGTAGCGCTCAGGTGTAAATACCACTCGCTCACCCATCCTAAAACTGACCGCGTCGTCCGTTGCTTAGTATCTGTAGACCTAGGGCGAGATTCACTGACCGCACATCGACTTTACTTTGATGGAAAGTTCAACTTTCCGGGCGAGATTCTGGAACTTTGTGTGCTGAAGTGCTGCCTGTGAATCTCGCCCCTATACAAGCTAAGGTAACAACGGTAGCTAGCTATACCTACTTACTATCTTTAAACTAAGTAGTTCATAGTTTACTCTTTGCCCGTCGCGGAATGTTATCTTTTTAATGGTAAACATGCGAGCGGCAGCTAGGCGGTGAAGGTACATATCGTAAAACAACAATCTAAGTAATATAGATAGGTATGTAGCGATATATCATGATTTTTATAGATACTGGTCGAGTAGCAGGGGCATAAAAAAGATATTTACGCCATTTGCCATCATAAAAATACAAAAAACAGTACTAAGTTAATACAAGTATGGATATCCGAAAACAGACGGACTATCCTCGAGGCCGACGCCAGACTAGACTAGACATTTCCCTGATGGGAAATGTACTCGTAAATACGGTCTAAGGGCGAGATTCTTGAACTTTGCATCAAAGTAAAATCGAAGTGCGGTCTGTGAATCTCACCCTAAGTGGCAAGCCAGACAGAAAGAAGTACAAGTACGAGATACCGACGGGACGTCCAAACGCGGCGTTCCTTCAATGTTTTTTTTGCTATCATGCTGATAATAAGCGGTGATGCGGCCTACAATGGATGTACTTTCACAAAAAATGTATTGAAGAGAAGCGACGCAACACATACAGAGAAGACGGGGCGCGGAAGGGACGCGGCCGAGACGCTTTTCGTTTGAAAGAAAGTATGTATGAAAGAAAGGCATGTCTCCGCGCCGTCCGTTTCTCGTCCTCGTCTGTCGTCTTTTCTGTCTGGCCAGCACTTAAGATGGAGCTCCCTTGCCCTTGAGATACCTATTCACTCTATCTTCTGGTGTGAAAGGCCAGGTCAGGCCGTAACCGACGAGCATGTGTGAATTTAATTTAATTTCAAACTCATGAACTTAGAAGAAGCGAAAGATGGGTTTGTTCTCAACGAGTAACACCCTCAACTGTAACACTGGTACTCGGAGGGTTTTTTTTTTAAATAATTCTCAACCAGGAAGGCTATTCCAACGCGTGAGATGAGATGAGATTTTATCTTGGTCACTCTCACACCATGACGTTTCAAACGAGAGCAACAAGGACGAAAAAGGTGGGATGAAAATCTCTAATCTCCCAATAGGGCTCCCGTAACACTAACCTGACTGTTACTCGATAGGAAATGTTGCAATTTGAAAATTCCCAACCTGTAACACTGTTACATGTGTAAGTAGGTACATACTGATTCAACCTAATGACGGCTGTGAAGTGAGCCGCAAGCGAGACTTTGCGGCATCTTGCCTCTCTGTCGCCCGCACTTACCTTCGTGTTCGCTACTGCGCAGCGTTTCGCGCCTAACTTCACAGCAGCCGTTATGTGTGCCAGGATCGTAGCAAGTTGAGAGAAGTTGTCTCTGCCTACCCCTATGGGAAAGTGGCGTGACTAGTATGTTTACTGGACAGTGAACAATCTACGCTCGTTTCCTGTTGGACGCGGTGCGTGACATCACGCACGTACGATACTTACTGTGTGAGTGCGGCAATATAAAGGAAAATAGCAAACTGATAAGAGATAGGGAGAAGTATTTGCGCTTCGAATCTCGCAGGTGTTCAAACTACTAGTAGATAATTACTATTCTATAGGTACTATCTACTGTAATATGTACTATTCTGCACCAACCCGAGCGAAGCGATTTTTCAGTCTACTGGGACCTCAGATCAACCTAAAAGAAAAGATGAGAAAAGAAAAGAAAAGATTATATCTCGCTAAAGCCACTTCTTTTTAAACTTCTGTGCGTGGTAATTTTGCCATGAAAAACATTTACAGTTGCACGAAAACTAATATGAATTCCCAAACTCTACGTTAGCCATTTCCGTTCCAATATACAACCTTAGTAAGTAGATTTAATATTCTAAAACTGCACATATTTGTAAGAGTTTAATGTTACGGCTTTTTCAAAATTGACTTGTAAATAAACTGCACAGTTTGTAAAAAGAACCTTAAGGCGAGCCTGGCCAGAAAACGTCTAGCAAGAATCAACTTTCCTCTAAGATAAACCATGGTTTTTACTGTGTAAAAAAAAATATGTTATTCTTAAGCATGTTTTTAAGTGGAATCATAAATCTGATACATGTAATGAATAACTTCACTCGATAGAAAATAAATCCAAAGTCGCCTCTATTTGGTATTTTAAACACGATTTGCGACTTAATTTTTCCAAATCATATTGCTTTTTTATTTTTTTTACGAATTACAATGCAATAAAAAAATGGAATCATAAATAAAAATGTTAAAAAGTTAACATGGTAATTTTATATGATTTTTTTATCACGAATTCATGGTAAAAAGGCACGTTTGCGTGACCGCCAGTCCGCCCGCAGATCCCGTCGACGCCGGACGTGTGCCAAATTTTTGTGATCTCCGCAGTGCCGCACACACCAACACCAACCAAGCATTTAGTTTTGCCATAATGGGTAACAAACATAATAAACGAAAAAAATGCTCAAGTCTGGTTTTTAGAAAATCGTACGAGTCAAGGAGCAAACGTCGGTAAGTAGACAAACTTCTAAGATTAAATTGGTAATCATTGTTTTTATTTACTAGAATCGACATTTCTTGCATTGCTTTTTGTAGTCAGATGATGTATCAACAAATCTATTAGTACCTACTTATATTCGTTTTAGTGTTTTCAAATATCATACTCATCATCATAGATATTTTTTTGTTTCGTTACGTGTATTCACGATGTAAATACCCGGCCTAGTGGTATACCTACTAGTGATATTTATGTAGTTATACCTACCTACAGTTACAGTTTTTTTTTTTGCAGAAGACTACTACGTAACAAACTCCAATGACTTTGGAATTGACGAAACGTAAGTACCTACCTACCTTTTGTACCACGCAGGGAGGCGGGTGTTCTGCGAAGTTTTGACTATGTCGGTCACCATTTATTATTTCACCCAGACAACTTGTGAGATACGGATACGGAGCGACGTTCATACTTTCATTTTCCCTGAGTATTCTAAACTGCACAACGAGTAAATACCCGCCCTAGTGGCATACCAGTGATATTTATATTTATATAGTTATACCTACTTACACGAATACCTCTCTTACAGTTTTGTTTTTTTTTTTCAGAAGAGTACTACAACCAAATTTAATAAACTCCGATGACATTGGAATTGACGAAACGTAAGTACCTACCTACCTTTTGTAACATGCAGGGCTGCGGATCTTCGCTAAGTTTTGACTATATAGGTATGTAGGATGTTAGGTGAGATACGGGACGACATTCATACTTTAATTTTTACTGAGCAATCTGAACTGCACAACGAGTAAATATCCGACCTAGTGGCATACCAGTGATATTTATATTTATATAGTTATACCTACTTACACGAATACCTATCTTACAGTTTTGTTTTTTTTTTTCAGAAGAGTACTACAACTAAATGTAATAGACTCCGATGACATTGGAATTGACGAAACGTAAGTACCTACCTACCTTTTGTAACATGCAGGGCGGCGGATCTTCGCTAAGTTTTAACTATACAGGATGTTAGGTAAGATACGGGACGACGTTCATACTTTCATTTTTACTGAGCAATCTGAACTGCACAACGAGTAAATACCCGGCCTAGTGGTATATCTAGTAGTGATATTTACGTAGTTATACTTACCTACATGAATACTTATCTTCGTTTTTTTTTGCAGAAGAGTACTTCAAGAGAATGTAATAAACTCTGATGACATTGCAATTGACGAAACGTAAGTACCTACCTTCTTTTTGTAACATGCAAGGTGGCGGATCTTCGCTAAGTTTTGACTGTACTGTATGTATGTAAATTATATAGGGTGTTAGGTGAGATAGGGGACGTCATTCATACTTTCATTTTTGACTGAACAATTTGTACTACACGAGTGTTTGGTAGCGTTTGAGTTATAGCCGTATGATTTGAACACATCTAGGCCTGATTAGTACTGCAACGTGATTTTGGCTGTTTTGAAGAAAACTCGTAAAGTTGTATATTCGTTTTTAACGATTAGCGAAAATCGAGCATTTCGGTAAATCTTGTAAGTACGGCTTTTATAAACCTACGACTAGTATGGATGTGTTCGTCGTTGCCTTTGAAATTCGAAACTGCCGGTTGTAAGAAGCGATAGCGGGGACAAGCGAAGCTATGTATATACGTCACAAAGATGGCCGCCGACCGTTGTAGATTATTGCTTATATCTCGAGTTCTGTCTCATCAAATCAGTTGTTTGAGGTGTCATTTGAAAGCTCATTTATTTATAATGTAGTTGTTATACAACGTGCTGGTTTGAGGTGTAGTAATATTCAAAGGTGTGTATCTGTATGACATTTTGAATCATTTGCCAGAATAACAAAATCCAAATCAAACCTTTATTGTTCCATACTAAGTTTAAAAAACTATTTTATCGCCCTTAAAGCGATCGCTGACCGCGGCGTTTGTCAAACAACACTCAACACGCATGCGATCGTCTTCCCCGTTCTTCAGCCCGCGCCCCGCCGCCGACGGCGGCTTAAACTTAATTCGCTAAGAAACAATGTTTATTGTTTACGTTGCAGTGGAAGTAGGTAGATTTATAAGATGTTAGATAGGTAATAAGGTTTTTTTTTGTATTTCGCTAGTGTTTCACTAATTACTTTGCTAATAACCACATATTAGTACTACACAAAAATGTACGTAGTAGGTTCTTATCTTACCTAATTATTATCCTTCCTTGTCCGTGAGTTAACATTGTGATTACTGCTCTTTTGGGGTCACTTTTTCACATAGGTAACACGAAGTTGCGTGTTTTACAACATTCACAACAATCCAAGAACTACCTCAACACAACACACTTATCGCACAGATCACAGAAGAGGTTCGAAGTGCTGTCCTCCCCTCTCAATGCACAACCCCACTCGACGAGACACTGAAGCCATGACATTCCGGAGCATTTCGGGAGCAATCGTGATGAATGCCGGTGTAATACGCGCCACCATTTCCTCCGTGGTATTGCATAGCACGGCATACACGGCATTTTTGACGAAACCCCACAGAAAAAAGTCCAAAGGCGTCAGGTCCGGAGATCGAGGAGGCAAACGACTGTTGCAGAGACGACCTTCCGTCCACAAAACGTTTACGGTAGACCTCACGCGCCGCAAGGCAGTTTCCGACCGCAGCACCAACACATTAAAATATCATCTCGTAATATTCAGCTTTGAATATGACATCGTATTATAATTTACGCAATCAAACAATAAAGGAGGAATTTTATGACTTCACACCGGGATGGATAGAGAGCAACTAGACGAAACTTTAAAAATTTTATTAAATTATTTTTTTGCGGCTAGTAGGGGTAACCATGAGTTTACATAGTATCGAAACCTTTTCTCATTTTTTCTCTTTTCTCGTTTTATTTTCGACCGTCGGAGGAAAGTATCAAAAGTCTTGGTTCTAAAAATCAAATCTCTCTGTTTAAAGAGTTCCGAAAACCGTAATGATCATCAAAGTTAAACAACGGACAATCATCGACATATTGGCTGATAAATCGGAATCGGCTTAACTTTTTAATACTCACAACGTGCTTGAAATGTCAAAATCTTAAACCAAATAAAGAATTTTGCTAACAGCGAAGTGACGAATCCGGTTTTCTAAGCATGTGAGCGTTGGAAAATGTGTGCCATGATAATTAAAAAAAACTAAAATTACAATAATAACTCGTAATACAACAAGTGTCTTGCTGGCCTACCATACGCAACGCGCCAAGGGTATGTCGTCTCTTATTATCGAGACAGACATATTATGTTTACACATAGTCTTCTCACGTTCTCGCTTGACAAAAAGTGACGAGAAGAATTTTGTCGAACTTGCATAAATACACTTTAATACCGAACTCATGGTAGTTCCTTGCCTATTTTGTTTAAACACCGCTTGTTGCCAATTGTCCCGCGGTACGCTTTGGCGGCTCTCTGTAAGCTCTTTGTCTTTTGCCGACAAATGTTTTGATGTTTTCGCGAAATGGCAAAGAATAAATTTTATTATGCAGTATGCACAATTTATCTTTTGACGAGCTTTTATTTTATTTTCGCATGTACCTATGGTGTCTGTCAGTACTTAATTAAATCTTTCACGTTAAATGCCTACTCTTTGGTTTCCGATTGAACTTAAATGTTTTATGTACTTATGTAAGTTGAGTGACTATGCAACAACCTGGTGCCACCGAGATGATCTGATGGAGATGATGGAGTCAGGAGGTGGGTAGAGGAACTCTTCAACGGCGAACAGCTCAGACTCGAAATTTTATAAATCTATTTAATTGTAATAGCCTGTTCTCAACGCCATCATGACACAGCTGCTACACCCAGGGATGACTTCCGGCAAGGGGACTCTTCAACGGGGAACAGCACAGACTCAAAATTTTGCTGATGCATTTAATGGTAATAGCCTGTTCTAAACTCCATCATGATATGGCTGCTAAACTCAGGGTTTTCGTTTCGTTTTCGGCGAGTTTACGTTCACTTTATTCATGTCGTTGACTAGATATGTATGTAACCATTTAAGTATCTAAAAGATATCTTGCTTTTGTTTCTGTTTAAAATAGTTCTTAAAAAAAAGGGACATTTACTCCATTCTGTGTTTTGTAGGTAAAGATAATATTCTTTCTGCGCACTTAGTAGTCTTTGTCGGCAAGACCGGTCATTAACCGAACAGCTGTTTGTGAGCTTATTAGGGTTGCTGCAGGTCAAATTTACGTAAAAGTTTAAGTTGTGATAACTTAAAATCTATCGTGTTCAGGACAAGGAGACCTTGCCGGTTTAATTCTAAATCAGTCTCGGCATGTGCCGTTTCAGTATTACTACACCCAAAACCAGCACGTTGTATAATTATGTACATACATATCAACAAGCTTGAACGACAGCTTCCGTGCGCGAGTCCGACTCGAACTTGGTCGGTTTTTTAGAATTTTTATATTTTGAACTTTTGGACATCATACTTATAAATATTTATTTTTATTTTGTTTTAGGCACGTGGATGACATTGACCCTGTTTCACTCAGCGTGGTCATCATCCTGCGTCAGTCATGGTTTGGTGGGGGGTATCCTATCACGGCGTCACAAAGCTTAGTTTTTGTGAAAAGGGGGTTAAAACTTCTGCCAAAGTGTATCAAGAGACCGTCTTATCTGGTGTTGTACAACCCCTTAGCAATACACTTTTTAAAAATCTACCGTGGAGTTTCCAACTAGACTCTGCACATGGTCACAAGGCGCGAACTACCCAAGCCTGGCTGGAAGCCAATGTTCCGGACTTTATAAGGGCTGAAGACTGGCCCTCCTCTAGCCCAGATCAAAACCCCCTGGACTACAAATTATGGTCAGGTTTAGAGGGCATGGCCTGCTCTAAACGACACGCCGACATAGAGTCACTTAAGAAATCTTTGAAGCAAGCAGTGGCTAAATTTCCCATGGAAACAGTCCGTAAATCCATAGATTCTTGGCCAGACCGACTAAAGGCCTCTATCAAGGCCAAATGTGGTAATTTTGAATAATAGTTATATTTTTGTTAATAGTTATATTTTTGTTAAGACTTCAATACATATGTAAATATAACTTTTATTAACATTACATTACTGTATAAAAAAATAAATGCATTTTCATTTGTAACAGAACTTATGGCTAGACATGCATACATATCGTCACGCTTTTCCCCGAGGGGGCTGGCAGAGGTGTAATACAACACCCACATTTCGCCGGACGATATTCAGTCCCAAATGTGACAGGGGACGAGCCTGTCGCCATACACCGGGCTCCAGTTATGTAGCAGATGACACACAATACGCACATATGTTCACACAATGAACAAATTGGTGCGTGCCGTCGGCTGGGTTCGAACCCAGCAGAGCAAAATTGCCACTCCCAACTAGGCTGCCATCGATTCTACAACTATATCACAGAACAAATAATAATACTACGTACCTATAGCTCAATTGTATATATAAATGTAAATATTGTGAATGTATATTTTTGTATTGGATGTCTTGTTAGTACTAGCAGAATGTCCGCCACTTCGTACCCAGGGTATGTATACCTATATATCCGGTATAAGTTTACTCGATTCTTTCATAATTATTGTTCAAAATTATACCTGAATCGTGTAGTTTTTTAACTTTGTAACATTTAACAAACCATACAATATTATTAGTATGCACCTAATGGTAAAGTAAGGTAATTAAAATTGTTATTACCATTGTTATACAATATACCCAAAAATAATGAAATTTACTATGTTGTATTATTTAATGAATACCGGTAGTTACACAATCATTCCAACACCCTGTATAAATATTTGTCCTAATAAGGATAACAAGTTACCTATGTGTCAATCCAGGGCATAAGCTAACTCCGTTCCAAATATGATCCTCATCCGTCTAGCCGTTTAGGTGTGAATAAGTGAAATACGAGTAAGTACCTAACTTCCACACAATCGCAATCTTTTGTATTTATGAGTGTGAATTGTGATAAAATGGAAATATGACACTACCGGTAAAATGAAACGAATGCCACGACTGCTCACACATCAAAAATACAACAACTCGTGGACATGAGATTGGTTGTACCTATATTGGCTTGAACGGCATTTTTTAGATTTTTTTTTGTTTGGCATCAAATAAAAAATGTTCATAAAATGGATGAGTACAATGACGGACGGATTATTTTATCGATTTCCTAAAAATGGGTGTTTAGGTACTCGATACCATAACGTGACTGACGGGTGAAAGACGTGCGCGCGGCGCATCGCACACAACTTTTGTGTCGCGTGAATGAATACGTCGCGCTCCCAAAAAGTGCGGCCTGCGGTAGAGTAAAATACCTAAAGTTCTGGGAAAGCCTCGCCTTAAAATGTAGTCCTGGTCACACTTTATAATGCACTATGTATATTTATGTATACGAAATTATACCAAAAACCAATGCACAAAATGTCGAGGTAAGAATGACCTAGCGAGTAGCGTAATATTTTGCGTCAATGTGTGAGTGTTGTGTACATATACGACAGTAGCGTAGTTTTTGGATGGTTTTTGGCTTCACTTAGATCATACACCGTGCGCCATCTTATTCTCTAGGTTGATCTGAGACTGGGACGTCTCGGCATTTGTTTGTCAGACGATAACTTGAGTATCGTTGAACCGATCTTCATCAAACTTTGCAGACAAGTAGTTTATCTCAATAGGACGTTTATGTTTGTATATGAGCTGAATCGGACGAGGGGTTGTGAGGATATACGAGTCACCGTTCGAGGCGAACTACTAGTATTCTAAACTAGGTTATCCGCCCGCGGCTTCGCTCGCTTTTCATAGCCTATGGCTCTCATAATAATAAAAAATAAATTCAGGACACTTCCACACACGGTCGCCTGACACCAAACTAAGCAAAGCTTGTACTATGGCTGCCAGAGACTGAGAAACATACTTACATATTTTTAAATACCTACATACTTAAATAGATATTAACACCCAGACATTGAACAAACACTAATGTTCATCACATTAATGTTTGCCCTAGGTGGGAATCGAACCCACGCCCCTACGCTCAGAAGGCAGGTTCACTACCAACTGGGCCACCGAGGCAGTCAATACTAAGGAATATTCTAATCATACTAAGGATGATTTAGCCGTAAAAATTAAAAAAATAGCTATCTAGTAAATAACCGATTGTGTATTTCTGTCCAGTCATTTTACAATAGAGTCAGACTGCACGTGTGCTCTTATCAGCCCTTATCAGTTGTTATCAACAAAATACCTATTAATGTTTACAATACAATAAAATAATGGTATTTGTAGAATTCGATCCAAACGATTTTATGGTCACGTTCCGCTGTGCCTGAAAGAGAAGGCTGGTAGCGATAAGGTCGACTGTTGTAGGTCTTTTGTAGGGGTGGATCCAGGATTTTATTTTGAGTGGGGTTTGATACAGCTAGGCTAGCTGGTTAGCTGGCTGGCTGGCTAGGCTTTAGGATTTTCCAAAACAGTATTTTGGACAATTGTGAAACTTGATTTAAATTTAAGCACAAGAGCAATGACAGCCGAGTTGGTGAAGGCGCGCCTCTCAAGCCAGAGGGAGCGTGTTCAAACACAGCCGACGCACCAATTTGTTCATTATGTGAACATATTGTGTGCGTATTGTATGTCATCTGCTACATGACTGGAGCCCGGTGTATGGCGACAGGCTCGCCCCTGTCACATTTTGGACTGAATATCGTCCGGCGAAGTGTGGGTAAAGCGTGACGATACGCAAGCATATTAAGTTATTAAAAAAAATCCTTCACTTATTTTTCTGTCGATAAGGAGTTAGTCTGCCTCCCCTTGTATGTATCTTTGCTAGTAACTTGTTACCACAAGTCTCTTAATTAACACTAATCAGAGGTTAGCTGGCTAACCGGCCTGTTAATTAACCAACTGTTTAGGAAGTTACCTACAATGATCGTGGGAATAAAGGCGAGCGCACACGACGGACTTGGCTGACAAATGTCGACTACACTCTGCGACCAAAAAAAAAAATTAGCTGAGAATGAGATGAGAATCAAAACAAGACAAAGTCATCCGACTACACTACTTTAATTTAAATACCTAATTAAAGTACATTTGTTTAAAAAATAGAAGTTAATCCTTACTAATACTAAAATCGAAAGTAACTGTCTGTCTGTCTGTCTGTTTGTAGGTTTTTCACGGCTAAACAGCTGAACGTATCTTGATAAAATTTGATGAAAAGTTGCAGTATGTAACAAGGAAAGTTTTTGGTTCCTTTTTTCTAAATAAATAAATCTTTTTGTCATGAAATTCTGTAAATTTATAAAAAAATAACGCGCCGCTTACCTAATGCGTCAGACAACATCATAGTCTCGTAGTTGGTACTAAAATAAACACTGACAACTAAAATTAAAACTCCGCTCAAAACTAGCCAGTATTTTTTTTTTAAATGTTGGACTCTGATCTCTTTGGTAACGGATTATAACTCGTAATCATTTGAAACTAAGGGCCGAATTCACCATTTATGCTACTAATCGAGATTTATTAAACTAAGTTTAGTGAATAGCAAAATGACTGTTAAACCTCCGTTTTTCACGTGAACCAAGTTTACGTCCATACTAACCAACTGTATTTAAACAAATAATTTGTTACGTTAAACCAACGTCGCTTAACATCAGGCGAGTTGGTGGTCAAACACCGACCTATTTTACATAAAAAAAAGTTTAAAATGAGCTATTGCGTTTATATTCACTGGTGAAATCGGTCCTTAGGGAACGCACCCATACTACGTGACCATTTCTTACAATTTTTAACCCCCTTCCCCTCCCTCTCGGTCAACATCTGTACTCTATTCTAAGACCTCTTCCCTCCTACTCTAGTTTTACGTAGTAATTCATAGTTTTGAATCGTTTTTTGCAAACAAAACATTAAAAAATCGTACCCCCCCCCCTAAATGAGTCACGTAGTATGGGTACGTTCCCTTAGTTACAGTATATCACGAGGAGGGTGGATACTATTTTCTGAATAAATGCGAGCGATGTCGCGGGCAACAGCTAGTCGGAGTTTAAAGTTGAATTCAAACTAGTAGTTCGCTTCGAACTATTCGGTTGTGCGGTTAACTGACTAGCCGGTTGAGCACAACCGGCTAATGCCGGGTCTACACTGACCGAGCATGCCTCTATCTCAGTCTGGAGCGTGGTAGGCCTAGCAGCCAGAGCGAGATGGACTTGAATAAAATACAAATAAATAACTCGTAGAAAAATTAATTGACGAGGTTGAAAAAATAACTGTACTTTTTAATAAATTGTGTAAGGAAAATTCTGATGTCAATTTAAACTAAACGAATGGCCGAGTCGACTTAGACAAAACAGTTGGGTTTTAATGTTAAAAGCAGACTTGTCTATGTAAGGCAAGTCTGTCTTAAAACGTGTCGTGTCGTGACTTAAATGTGCCCTCAGCCTAATAAAAAAAATTGTCATTTACCTCATGATTATAATTTCTTCGTTTCCAGCGACTCGTAATCGATGATTAATGTACTTAAGGAAAAATATAGTGTTTTTGTAACTGATTATAGGTACCAGGTGCAAAGAATACAGTAAGTGCAGTTTTCCGATTAGAAGGGCAAGTTCACCATTTCTCGCGCGCTTCTTAGTGCTCACAGCGTAGCTCGACTAGGTGTTCGTAGTCGATCACCGATGATAAGCAACGGACGACACGGTCAGTCCTAGGATGGGTGACCGCGGGTGGAATTTACAACTGAGCGCTACCGTGCCTCGAATGATACGTTAAATTGTAGGCTCTGGCTATTTGTTCTATAACAGTAATCGTCAATTTGTGTAAAAACAACTGGCTGGCGTTTAACTTTTATGTTTAAACTAGCTGTCACCCCGCGACTTCGTTCGCGTTTATATATATATATATATATATATATATATATATTTAAACTATCCTATCTCTCAAGTTGGATCGAACTGCACATGGTGTGCGAATTTTATTATAATCGGTTAAGTGGTTTAGGAGTTCATTGAGGACAAACATTGTGACACGAGATTTATATATATTAAGATTTTAGACTGATATACATACATATATATTTTTAAATACATAATTATATAGATAATAACACCCAGACATAGAACAAACATAAATGTTTGCCCTAGGTGGGAATCGAACCCACGCCCCCAAGCTCAGAAGGCAGGTTCACCACCAACTGAGCCACCGAGGCAGTCATAAATAGTTACTGTACTAGTGTTTGCTTTCGCATAGGGGCAAATGAGATCCAATGAGATCAAAAGAGAAAATTGTATGCAATTCTGTCCGGATTTCCGTCCGGATCTCTGTCTTTATCTACACGTCGCATTTCTTAGCCGATTTGAGGAGGTTCTGACCTCATAGGCCGCGAGGTCTTTTATTATGTAGAATAGGTCGTCGTTCGACCACCAACTCGCCTGATGTTAAGCGACGTTGTGGTCTAAGATGGAGCACGACGACCTATAAGGTCACTCACTCTAGCCTTGAAGATACCCAGGTTGTAGTTAGTCGGGAATACAGATGATGGCAAGGTGTTCCATTCCCTAGCGGTTCGTATCAGAAAGGTAGAGGCAAACCTTTTAGTACGTTTTACCGTTTTTACCGCCTACAGCTCATTAGCTATGTCCACACTGTGCCTTTTCATCTTCAATTTTCGTCTTCATGTTTCTATTCATCTTCCGTTTGGCGCTTTCAATAGTTGAATGCGTAAACGAACGCAACGTCAATATGGTCATTTAGTTCAGTCGTAGTTTCTGTCAGCTTTAGGAAACATGTGTGATGAGAATATTTTACTTGGTGGAATAAGTGCGGCTTACTTGGTCATAAGAAATTCCAGAAATAAGAGAACCAAGAGAACTGTCATCGCGCATGCGTTAGGGGCATGCCTCACGTGCGCTGTTGACTGCGCTATGACGCATGCCCTTAATGAACAAAAAAAGGCACAGTGTGGACATAGCTATAGAGAGCCACTAGTATGAGTATGGATGACTAAGATCAATGTCTATTGAATCTTATCATTCGAATAATCGAATTTTTAATGAAAAAAATGTCACTTTCAAGCCCATCCATAAAGGTATTAAAATTATGTAACCATGTACATGATAAGATCTATCGATACTCGATAGATACAGGGAGTGATAAGGGCTTACTAACAAAGGGTTCCCGATGTTTTAGGAATTGTCTTTGGAGGACTGCAAAAGTCTGCACACCCTGTTTTCTTCAAACATATTTTTTTTTAAATATTATTAATTATATATTACTAGCTGCGCCCCGCGGTTTCACCTGCGGTTAAAAAGTATCCTATGTGCTATTCTAGACTATAATCTATCTCTGTGCCAAATTTCATCCAGATCTGTTCAGACGTTCGGGCGTGAAAGAGTTACAAACATCCATCCGGATGGATGGATGGATGTTTGTACGCGAAAGTTTGTATGTATGTATGGATGGATGGATGGATTCCATCCATCCATTCATACATACATACAAACGTATGTATGGATGGATGGATATCCATCCATCCATCCATACATACAAACTTTCGCGTTTATAATATTAGTAGGATTAAAAACTTTGGTTTTGACTTCGAAATATTTTCAATTGTATCTTTCTAGTCATAACTTGGTAACCCAACTTCCAAAAAGAGGCTGCTTTTATGTTGATCTGATTTTTTTTACCTACAACGGAACGGAGACGGTAAATACCTATTTGCGCTTGGGGTGAGAGAATGTTTGTTTGTTTTTGCAAATACATGTTGCCATTTTCCTCCAAAACTGCTAGTCCGATTTTGATGCAGTTTTCAGTTATGGGTTCGGGTTTGATTGGTGCATGTTCTTAGATAGGTGTTAAGGTGACAACTCACCAGGGGGCGCTGCAGCAAACAGTGTTTGTGCAAATCTATATGACGGCGCGAGATATCATTGGATAAAGAAAATCAGTTTGAGAGTTGTTAATCGATAGTTTTAATCTGTGGTTTATGACGATTAATCGATTTGTTTATGGTAATTTAGAGCGGTTAACACCGAATGGAGTTGCGTTTGGGATTTCGGGCGAACGTCATGTCTGTCAGTCAGTGGTTGACAGGACTGGGCTGAAAGCGGTCGCACGCAATGGTCATTCGTAAACCCATTACTCTAAATCGCCAGTTATCTTTGTGATCATTCATTAACTAAGTAGTCTAAGTGACTGTATAATTAAAATAGTGAAAAGCCTACATTGCTGTCCCCTTATTTCAACGTTCCTGAAGTTTGACGCCGACCATAGATGCCCGTGATAGCGAGTTCACGGATCAGAAATCAGACACAAAACCTCGGCCTACTAGATTTTCCCCGTCATCAAAAGTGGAAGGTCACAGCGCGGCGGCCTTTCCTATGTTTCTCCGACATCAGTGGGATCAGATGCGACGGCGCGGCTTCCTTTCCTACATTTACATACGACATATATAATGTTGTCATTTTCCTCCAAAACGGCTAGTCTGATTTTGATGAAGATTTTGTCCTATTTCAATTGCTTTTTAACGGTCGTGGGTTTTTTTCAAAGTAGTTAATTTTGCCAATTGTTAAGATTCTTGGGAAAAGATATACATATGAACTTGCTGGCTAGTTCGTATAGGCCCAGTAGCTAGCCCTGTTGTCAGAGTTTTTAGGCCGCCCGATGGCCTCTGTAATAGCTCTCTCTCTTTTTTTGTTAACTTTGCACACCCTGTCTCATACTCATTTGTCGTATCCTCTCCATCCTAAGGTTGCCTGGAAGAGATCGCTTTTAGTGATAACGCTGCCAGTTGTTACACTATAGAATAAGTATTATTATAAATTATTTTCTTGTTTTTTGTTACTTGTGGTGTGAACAAAATAAAGAGTTTAGAAATCAGAAATCAGAAATCAGCAAGGAAATAAGCAAGCATTAGCAAGGAACTCTAAAACGCGTTATTATAGTTATCAACTTTTACTTGTGAATAATTACGTGACCGATACCACGTTGCTTCACGTTGGGGTAGGAAAATTAGCAAAACGACCTTGTAACGTTATCATACCAAGGTCGTTTCGCGAATTTTTTATTGTGTACCAAATATATCATTGTAATCTCTAATCGTTTTGGCGATATCACTGGGTAACAATACATAAAAATGCGATAATGACTGTATCTGTCTGTATCTGGAAGCAACGACGCAGTCTGGGTAAGGGATCGCCCATTAATCACGTGCGGCTCGAAAGGTGATGGCAGCCTAGTTGGGTAGTCCGCCTCTCAAGCCAGAGGTAGCGGGTTCAAACCCAGCCAACGGCACGCACTTTTTGGATTATTGTGTGAGCATATGTACGTATTGTATGTCATGACTGGAGCCCGGTGTATGGCACCCGGTGTATGTCTTTCAAAACAATAGCCGAAAGATAGTGAGATACTCGTATGTATGTCACAAAAGTCGCACTATGTATTTATTTTTATATTAGTGACATTTATTTTTTAAACATTTTTAAAGTATTTATATTATATTTATTTCGTCTACTTATTAGTATTTATTTTGTGTATTTTTATTATTTTTATCTTATTATTTTTTACGTCTTGTAAAATTATGTATTAGATTATTACTATTGTATTAGTATTAGAATTTTCAAGGCCTCAACTTATATAAATGTTCCTGTCCATTCAGGTTGCCTGGAAGAGATCGCTTTGAACGATAAGGCCGCCCATTAAAAACTTAGTTAAGCCTTATTTAAGTACTATTGTAATTATTTTATGTTTTTAATAAAGAGTTGTTGTTGTTGTTGTATGGCGACAGGCTCGCCCCCTGTCACATTTGGGACTGAATATCGTCTGGCGAAGTGTGGGTGTTGTATTAAACCTCTGCCAGCCCCCTCGGCATAAATAAATTTGCAAAGGTTGAAATTTCAAACCGTCGAAATTTATAACGTGACCTTATGGATGACGCGAGTAAAACGAAGTGCCACTTCTAGTGTATATTATATCAATGGTAATTGCCGATAATTAGACAACAATTTCAAGTACAATACCGTATCCATTTGTCCTAATTTCAGCGTGAATCATTGCTTAACATTAATTACTGGGCCCCTTCTTGACGCTCGAGATGTTTCTGGTCACTCTCACTCCTATGGCCTATGAAACGAGAGAGACAGTGACAAATAATATCTAGACTTAGCTCCCTGGATCTATCCTTTCAGTCTGACTATTGATTGACCTATTTTACTGCTCTGTGAGCTGAAGTCCTCGCGGCAAGCGTCTGTTATTCTACCAGTAGGGCTATTCCTATGAGGTGAGATTTTATCTTGGTCACTCTCACACCTATGACGTTACAAACGAGAGCAACAAGGACGAAAAAAGGTGACATGAAAATAAATTTCATATCTCCGAATAGGGAGAACAGCTCACAAAAAATTTGCTAAATGATTTTTGTGAGCTGGTTCGATGATTTTTTTTGTAAACTCAGTTTTTGGATTTTTATAAAATGACGGAGATATTCAGCTAGTAGTACCTACAAAAAATTTCTAGAGAATCGGTTGAAAAATGCGACCTGCAAGTAGAGGACGATATATGATAATGCCTGGGGGCTGACCGCGAGTTTTGACAGTTTTTTTTTTCGGGACACTTCCACACACGGTCGCCTGACCCCAAACTAAGCAAAGCTTGTACAATGGCTGCCAGAGACTGATATACATACTTAGATATTTTAAATACATATTAACACCCAGACATAGAACAAACACAAATGTTCATCACATAAATGTTTGCCCTAGGTGGGAATCGAACCCACGCCCCCAAGCTCAGAAGGCAGGCTCACTACCAACTGAGCCACCGAGGCAGTCAGTCAAGTAACGAAAACTTTTTCGTCTGCGTTTGGCTCCATACATTTCACCTAGTTCCTTAACGTTTCCGCCAGGGGCGCTTTATTGAAATGTATGGAGCCAAACGAAAAAAAAAAAAAATTCGTTACTCTCTAAACACATGGTAAGGGTGCTGTAGTCTACGCAATCATTAGGCGATTCTCACACTGCTCTACGACCCGCGGCTGCTCGACACGACTCTCCACCTCTCTCGCGCATCAGTCGTCCTCGGTGTGCTTGTACCGCGCGTGTTTCGTACACTAGCTCTGATTCCATACCGACGCGGTGGACCGCGGTAACGTAGCGATTACAAATCAAATGTATCAATCAGAAATCGAAGATACACCTATAAATTTCAACATTATTAGTCTATTACCTTGGTCGTAAAAGAGCCATTATTCACAAGAATAGGTAAGACACTGAGAGGCATATTTTTCAAAAACTTGTTTCACAATCTTTGGTTTAAAACTAGCAACATCACATATTTCTCGTATGTACTAGTGGCTACTTGGCAGAAGTGGAAATATACATACAGAGATGCAGTTGTAGGAAAATCTCAATCGGGAACCGTGGTCCCCCTGCGATGTCCCACTGGTGGGACAAAACTTTTTCGTCTCAGACGGATAGAGCGAAATGAAACATAATATAGCTACATTGCCGCGGTTCGCCGCGTCGCCGTCGGTGTGGAATCAGCGTAGCGCAGGAACTACGGTAAATATTAAATGCGCTTTTTCGCACAGTTGCAGATCGCGGAGCATTGTGAGAGTAGCCTTAAAACACTTAGTTATCTGGCCTTGATAATTACGAGTAAAGTGACTATTGAGTGAAGTGAAGCGATGATGCAAGACTGGAAAACAATACCGTTGAGATTTAGTGTGACGTTGCATCTTTAAATATAAATAAAACAAAGTGTCTGTAAGATATCATCGACATTTTTTATTCATTTGAAAGAGCTATTGATGCCATTATGTAAGGAATGTAACATCGTTCAAATATCCGCTACGGCTTCTCTGGGTGGAGCGCATCCGAAATGTCTAATTTTCCATGACTCCGGCGCATAAGTCAGGCTGAATTTGACTGATGGTATGGGTTATGATGACTTTGAGTACCGCTATGGTTTATGGCTTATTCGCATACACCTGCGACTTAATAAAACCCCACAAGAATTAGTCTAACGGGGTTAGATCGCACGATTTCGGTGGCCAGTTCACATCACCTCCGCGTGAGATTACCATGTCCTCAAATCGCTCGTGCAGAATATCCAATGTCACATGAGCTGTGTGGTACGTAGCGCCGTCCAGTTGAAACCACATATCGTTGGTGTCCAGAGCATCCAATTCAGGCCAAAAGAAGTTGGTAATCATCGACCTATAGCGTTCGCCGTTGACAGTGATGACCTGGCCAACGTCGTTCTCAAAGAAATGTGGACCGATGACGCCGCCAGCCCAAAATCAACACCAAACAGTGACTTTTTCGGGATGCATTGGACGCTCTTGGACCTCATGTGGAATCGCACCAGTGGACTCAAATTTATCCACCACATTGCGAATACGGTAGGACGATTATGGCGGTCGTAAAATGGGCGAAACGCGCGATAAGTTGTCCGAACAGAACACCCAATTCGATAAAACAATTGTATTATTTGCACGTGTTGTTGCATGCTATATCCGTCCAAGGTGCTTTGGAAATATAGACCGATAAATGACAACTATTTTGACAGATGTAACTTCAAGAAGATGGTCACTATAAACTGTCATATTTTGAATCCCTCTCGGAAGACCCGTTACATAACATATATCGAAACGCCTTTATCAAAGGGACAGAGGTGTAATACAACACCAACACTTCGACATTCAGTCCAAAATGTGACAGGGGGCGAGTCTGTGGCTAATCACCATACACCGGGCTCCAGTCATGTAGCAGATGACATACCTACAATACGCACATATAATAATAAAAAAATACTTTTAAAGCGCTTTACACAGTGGAGGCCGCACGAAACAAAGTTTAGAGACTTTAGGTCGTAAGCTAAAACAAGCACGGGCGCTAGGTGCGTCAAAACCCGTCTAAAATATCTCGAATTGTAGAAATAGCCCTCCAGGGTTTAGACTGCATATCCACGAAAGATTTGCGAGAAAGATGAGCGGAGCATGACAAAAATTCCACCAATAGGGTCACTACATTTACACAGTCAATAATCGATCCTATTGGTGGATTTTTAACTCCGCTCTGCTTCTACTTACTGCTGTTCATTTTCCTCGCACATCTCTAGTAGATACACATATTTAACCAACTGAGCCAGGATCATGATCCGGTATGTTCCTCTGGAGATCCCAGTACCCTATGTCAAACACCAAGACAGCCATCCGAGGGATTTAACTTAATGCAATCCCAGTGCCGGATTAACCACGCAGCAAGAGTAGCAATTGCTACGGGCCCCGCGCGAAAAGGGGCCCCGCATGTATAAGCTCACTCATATCTGCCTAAGCGTAGTCTTCCAGTGTAACTTCTTAAGACACAGCAAATGCTACCGGTTCCGCGCGAAAAACTAAAACTGTAAAAGCCCTACAGCCAATAACTTTTCTCAAAATAGACATGCTGTGCCAAATTTCTCAAAATGGGCGGGAAAAGCGCTGACAATACTTGGCAACACCGCAACACTTTCAGGGGAAGTGAGGTGTTTTGGTGGGAAACCAACTACTCAAGAGCCCCTTCACATTTGCTACGGGCCTCGCGCTCGCTTAATCCGGTACTGGCAATCCCACATCACCGGCTACAATCTATAGCAGCCGGATTTCTTGTTTAGATTTACCCATCGTACAAAAAGAAAATCGTCCTAATAAAATATCGTTGTTATTGTTACAGAAAAGTATCCCGAAATCAAGCAACTCTTCGGCTACGATCCACTGTTCAAATGGGTGGTGACAGGCATGGTGCTGGTCCAGCTCATGATGCTGCCCCTCATTCAGTACCTCAACTGGCCGATGACGCTACTACTCGCTTACTGCTTCGGCGGGGTCATTAATCACTCTCTTATGTTGGGTAAGTACGTTTTTTTGTTTTGCTCACTAAATGTTCGGCTATGATTCCTTTTTTTCAAATGTGTAGCGACAGGCGCGCTGTTTACTCAATTCGCGAAGCTGCCAATCGTTTAGCACAGTAGCTGACCAGACACGTTAGTGATCGCTTATTGCTTCGGCGAAATCATAACCACCATTTTATGTTGGGTGAGTACTTGATTTGTTTTGCCCATGAAATGTTCGGTTACAATCCTTTTATAACCGACTGCGCAAAAAGGAGGGTTATACGAGTGGTGCGTGCATTCTCTTTGGAAAGCAACAAAAACCCTAAACAGACCACAACAATCACATCCTCCGATTAGATCCCAGAACTCTTGGGCCAGGACTGATTCGGAAAAAGCAGAGGTGTTTACCAGACATCTAGCAGCAGTCTTTAAACCAAATGAGAGTTCTCCGATGAGTCTAAAATCAACGCAATCCTTGATCAGGATCTACAGATGAGTCTTCCAATAACTCCAACTTCACCAAGAGAAATTGCTATGGAGATAAAGGCACTCGAATCTGGATAAGCACCTGTATATTATCTGATTATATCGACCTTACTGAAAAATCTGACCAGAAAGAGCATAGTGTTTCTTGCATGCCTATTCAACGCAATCTTTAGAACCTTCCATTTCCCGGCCTTTTGGAAAATTTCTAAAGTTGTGATGATTCATAAATCAAGAAAACCAGAACATGAACCATCATCATATCGGCCAATAAGCCTAACACCAGTGCTCTCTAAACTATGGGAAGGGGTATTCCTCATCAGACTTAAAACAGCATTGGATGTTTGCGCTGTTATTCCATCCCATCAGTTTGGCTTTCCCAAGTCTCACTCAATGGTCCAACAAGTCCATCGTGTATATCACACAGTTCACACTATTAGGTAGAGCCTCGAACGCAAAAAGTACTGTTCAGCCGCTTTTCTCGATGTGCAACAAGCCTTCGATCGTGTATGGCACAGAGGACTGCTGGTGAAAATTAAAAAGACTCTCCCACACTCGTTGTTTCCGCTTATTGCATCATACCTCTGATCGATCCTTCCAAGTCAAACAATGAGAAACGCGATCCAGTCTTCGTCACATAGAGGCTGGTGTACCTCAAGGATCGGTCCTCGGGCCAGTATTGTACAATAAATTTACATCTGATTTACCTGTAGACAGCGATATCACCGTGGCAACGTATGCTGATGACATAGCTTATTTGTCCGTCGACGATAACCCGGCTACTGCCAGCCGCAAACTCCAGGAGCACCTAGACTCGATCCACAAATGGCTGTACAAGTGGCGTATACGTACTAGTGCAGCAAAGTCAAACCACATCACATTTACCCTAAGGAGAGAAAACTGTCCTGTAAGACTTGGTGACGACATTTTACCACACTCAGACTGTGTGAAATACCTTGGCTTTCACCTTGACAGGCGCCTCACATGGAAATATCACATTAAAACAAAAGAGAGACCAGTGCAACCACCAGTTTCGTAATATGTGCTCTTGGGTAGAAACTCTGTACTGTCGATAGACAACAAACTCCTTATCTGCAACTCGGTGATAAAACCAGTCTGGACCTACGGAATACAGCTATGGGGTGTTGGTTGAGGTAAAAGTAACATACTCTGTCTGCAACGAGTACAAAATGGCATCCTGAGATCAATAGCCCACGCTCCTTGGTTCACAAGAAATGATGAAGTTCATGAATATCTCAACGTGCCGACAGTTGCATCTGAAATCGAGCGGCACAGGAAACAGTACATACAGCGGCTATCCTTCCACCAAAATCCACTAGTAGTAGATTTGTTGGAGTCGTCTGCAGTGGTCAGGAGACTAAAAAGGGACCACCTTATTTGATTGGGAGAGGCGGCGCTGGCCACCCCACCAGACAACCCATACAACAAATTCGCTTATGGTCTAGCGACCGATAGCAAATATTCCAAGAAAAAAAATACGAGTGGTGACAGGCATGGTGCTGACTCAGTTCGCGATGCTGCTCATCATTCAGCACTCCAGCTGGTCAGTCACGTAAGTGATCCGCTAACTGCTTCGGCGAAGTCATTAACCACTATTTTATGTTGGGTAAGTACGTAGTTTGTTTTGCCCGTGAAATGTTCGGCTACAATCTTTTCTTACCTAACTGCGTAAGAAGGAGGGCTGTATGGGTGGTGACAGGCATGGTGCTGACTCACTTTGCGATGGTGCCCGTCATTTAAGCACCTTAGCTGGTGGCTTAGTGATCGCTTACTGCTTCGGCGAAGTCATTAACCGCTCTCTTATAATTGGTGAGTACGTGTATTGTTTTGCCCTTACAATGTTCGGCTACAATCCCTTTTTTATGTGGATGGTGACAGGCATGGTGATCGTCCAGTTCGTGATGGTGCCCATCGCACTGAACCTCAGGTGGCAGGTCTCGCTAGCGATCGCTTACTGCATCCACAGGGTCGTTTATACCTATGTTACCTTGAGTGAGTACCTACGTATTTTGTAATTGTAATAGTTATTCAATTTGTGGTCCTAAAACTATACATATATTGTATGGACTGACAATTTGGCTTGGACAAATCAATGTTGTATAATAGGTGTAGTAACGTAAGACTATAATATAGAAGTAAAAGCTTCGCCTGAAATATAATGAAAGGACGGGCCAAAAACAAGCTCAATTCTGAATCCGATCAAATGGGCTACGGGCTCGTATTACGTCTCTCTTCTTCCCAGGACGAGGAAGCAAGAAACGTCTTTAGTGGTTTTTTTAAATAGTAGTTTGTGTTCGCTACCTCTTTTTTTTGCAATAAATGTACTATGCGTATATGCGTGCTATGCTTGTAATTTGGTATTGAAGTATAGTGTGTCTGATTGTTTTGACTTAGTTGGACTAAATACGATCAACGGCTTAGGTCCGTCCGTTTATTTTATTTTGGTCGGAGAGAAAAAGTCTATATTCTGTAAGGTTAAATACATAAAAATTATGACGACAAAAACGTCTCTCAGTTTGTTTTATCACGTTTTTTTTTTGTGTTCAATCAAAACAAACGCTTTCCTAAAGTCTCCATAGCATGCGAGCGCGGCAAAATTCTCGTCCCTTTTTGTCATGGGAGAACGTGACAAGGCTATGTGTAAACATACGTCTGTCTCGAAAAAAAGAGTCGACATACCTTTGTCGCGTTGCGTATGCAAGACCGGCTGGTCCCTAGAATAATTTCAGCTAGGTGCAGACTTTGTCTAAGGCCTCGATGGCCCGATACTAGGGGCGGACAGTCGAGAAAAAAACTCTAACCTAAACCACAAACTTGTCAAGAGAGATGAAGTCCGGAGAAGGACAGATCATCTCAATAACACTTGTAATTTTTAAGAAAAAAATCATATGAAGCTTAATAAATGAATAAGAAAGAGACAGCTGTCATAGTCAAGACTGTTGGTTCGCTTTTGATTGCAGTGGTTGATGAACCGCAAACGATGAAGAAAAATGATGATGAAGACGGTGATGATGACCATTGTCTTAATCATCACAGCCTTAACATTTACACTGCAGGGAGGGTGACCCGAACCCGAAGATGATTAGGCCGTTATCCACCACGCTGGCTCAGTGCTGATTGGTGGATTCGGCTTACGAAGACGGTTTCAAATTAAAGGACTCGGGATGGCTCGGTGTCGCACGAATACAAGGTTCCGAAACTCTCCGAGTAGCGACAAGGCACACGGATGACAAGGATAGAGTGAGGCGCTAGAACATTCGCGCTAGAACATATGCGTTCACGACAATGTTCCTAGAGCGACTATAGTACAAGTGTGACAGACAGCAGACACAGTTGAGCAGGACCAGTCCTCAAAGTGAGTTACTCGTCTTCTCCTTTTGGTCATTGAGGTCGTCTCGGGTTTCTTCCGATGTTCTACTATAGCTATGTATTTTCTACATCTTATCCACAGGAAAACGTACTTAAGGTATTTTCCCGCATGATTCAAGTTTTATCGCCGCAATGACTATTATCTCTATCTCGATGTATCATCATCATAAGTACAGGCTTATCGCGATTGTATTGCGGTAATCGAGTGCCGGCACTGATTGTGCTCTTATCAATTTGTGTTTTGAAACGGTTGAAGTTTGATGTGTAATTCGATAAGGAGGATGTTTTGTTTATTGCGCGTGATAGGTACTTGAAACATCGCGCGGTTGTTCCGATCTTTGTTTCGGTTCCGTTCCTTGTTTCAGTTCCGTTTTCTGTTTATGTTCCGTTCGTTTCTGTGCCTTGTTCAAATGGCTTGCACGCGAGAGATAATTGACGCGGCTATTTAGTTCTTTTATTTCTTTCTTGTTTTCTGTTTCATTATTTCTTTCAGTTCCGTTCTTTCTTTCAGTTTAGTTTCTTCTTTCAGTTTCGTTCTCTCTTTCAGTTCCGTTCTCTCTTTCAGTTCCGTTCTCTCTT
This sequence comes from Peribatodes rhomboidaria, assembly GCA_911728515.1. Classification (NCBI taxonomy): domain Eukaryota; kingdom Metazoa; phylum Arthropoda; class Insecta; order Lepidoptera; family Geometridae; genus Peribatodes; species Peribatodes rhomboidaria. The sequence goes on along the minus strand of OU452195.1, from coordinate 7,984,027 downwards.
TCAGTACCGTTCTCTCTTTCAGTTCCGTTCTTTGTTCAAGTTCCGTTCGTTTGTTCCTTGTACAAATGGCTTGCACATGTGAGACACTTGAAATCACGCACACACACGCACATCGAAATGTTTCGTAAGCCAGTTGCACTCTAACCTCGTTGGTGGACGGTCGTTGTACTTGAGCGCGAAGTAGTTGTTAGATATTATTATACATTTTCTCACAATTTTTGCTATTCATATTTTGAGCACTAGATTAGGGCGTAAATTATACAAGTCGGACGTAAGGTGAGGATGCAGCGTGGACAGCGTTCAGCCGTGACGCTTTAAAAGTTGTTCATGTAAAATGTATGAAAGCGACGTGTTATAAATGATACACAAGCGACGCGGCGCAGACACGCCGCTTCACAGTTTTCCACCTAACCGTGTTCGCGCCGCACCCTCGCCTTACATCCAGCCCCTCATTCAGCACTGAAAAATAAGTAAAACACCTGGCAATTTCCGGCGCAAGACCGGTCGTTGTGGAGATCATTGAGGGAAGGCCTTTGTACCGCAGTGGACGTCTTCCTGCTGACATGATGATAATGATGACTGAAAAATATCAGAACTTAATGCCTCGTGTCTCGAGACGATTTTGGCAACTTATTGTTTTTATTCGACTCTTCCACTTATTGGGCCCTCGGTACTCGTGCCGCATCGTTCCCCGCTCGTTCGTTATTATTTATTATGAATTTGACGTTCATAAGTGTATCATCGACACCCAATTCAATAAAGATATTGGATTTGATTTTACAACATCAAAATTTTAAAGGCTGATGATTTTATACATTATAACAAACAGCTATGGGATCAACCCTGAAATCGCCCAACAATATCAGCTGTTCTACAAAAAGTTGATTGACCGGCGACAAAATGTATGGAACAGCTGATTTTTGTTTTGCGATTTCAGGGTTGGTTCCATGGTTAAAGTTGTTTGCTATGATTAGAGCATCAGCCTTTACAATTATGCTAGTATATTCAAAGTAGTCTTAGGCCCTTCGGGGGAAAGGCGTGACTATATGACGATGATTAAAAATAGGCGCTATAAACACGCGCGGGAAGCATGGGGTTCTTCAGAAGGGCTTCTTCAGAAGGTCAATAGAGTTCTTAAGGGTCGGCAACGTATGTGTAATATGTCGGTGTAACAGGTATCCATAGGCGACGGTGATCGCTTACCATCAGGCAGCCCGTTAGCTTGTTTGCAACCTAATGCATAAAAAAAGAGACGATATGATGACGACCACTGACAACGCAATCTGGCTCGTCGGGAACAATGAAAAAAACGCCTGAACATATTTTCCACCTTATTAGATCTGTTATCGTTGGTAGTCTAATCATGTGTTTTTCTAGTTACTGATAAGAGGCACCTATTTACTTTTCGTTATTTCTAGCAGTCGTTTATGGCACTGATAAGTCATATCTACTAATATTTTTTACTGAAACGGAAACCTGAATCATACGTCGTGCAGGTGTTGTTTTTTTTAGAGTTAGTAGAAACTTTATAGATTATATTTTATAAAATTACATTCCACGGACTCTGGGGACTGTGAGTTTTGTTAATTTGTATTTTATTTATGTACCTATTATTGTTTAAGGGAAAAACAGGCTCAAGGGGGTTAGTAGTCAAGTTTTTTGTTTTTTTTTCCATATAGATTTAGAACGAATCGTTTTTTAGGTATTAAAAGAAGTTGCTTGGTATAGCGAGTAGTATATCCCGAGTAGCGTTCAGAACCGGGAAATCCCGGTTCTTTTAGCTGTCAAAAGAACCGGGATTTCCCGTTCCCGGTTCAAATCAAAATCCGAAATCGATTCCCGGTTTTTTCGATACTTTCAAAACTCGATTTTGATTATTAAAAAAATACATTTTCAATGCGCGAAATAATTAATTTCACACCTTACGGTTTTCTGATATCAGAGAAAGTGTCTTTAAAAGTCTTACAATGCTTTGAGTGAGTGTTTTTCTTAGATTATTTTGATTTTTTGTTATTTTATGGATAGATTTCTTCCGGAAGGACAGGAAAACGGGTCTTACTTAAATACTTCTAGACCGAGCCAAGAACAAATTTGTTCTGAACTGATGCCTGCATCGCGGTTTTATCATAGCACTAGCCGCCACCGCCTAAAAGCTCAACCATATAGCACACATTATCGATCGGTGTGTTTAAATGGTTTTTTTTCTGTCGCACACCTGCAATCTGTGGAATGACCTCCCTCCTTCGGCATTTTCGAGTAACTATCAACATGGGGTACTTCAAAAAGGCTGTCAATAGAGTTTTTAAGGGTAAGGTATCTGTGATGTCCCTGGTATTACCAGAGGCGACGGGGATCACCTACCATCAGGTGGCTCGTTAGCTTGTTTGCCAGCTATGACATAAAAAAATGGTTCCTCATTTCTCATACGGACCGCTCGAGTGTGGAATACTTTGCCAGAGTGTGTGTTCCCTGACACTTGTAATCTGGTCTTCAAGTCGGTGAATCGGTTTCTTCTAGGCAAGCGTGCTCCATCGTAGGCCGCATCACTGCTTATCATCAGGCATGTTGGCGGCCAAACGCAAGCCTAATAAGTAATAAAAAAACCCAAAAAAAAATTATAAACCCACAGTTTGAAACGGACAACTAGTTTTATCGAAGTTGATCACTTTAGTATCATTGTCGAGTGGCACGATAACAATGAACAATTTGAAGTGCTGTACGCTGATATCACTAACTACAGTAACATCATTGATCGAGCTCTTCATTGAATTGATAACAACTGCAATATCCGGTGGGATCGCAGAGGAAACAGGTGTGCTCAAGTCAGTCAAGGTTGACCAAGTCACCCAGTCTCCACTGGCTTGCACGGCCCCACGCGTCTGGGAGGTCACATTGGTGAGCACGGTTGCCCCTCCACAAGCGCAGAGGTCCACCAGGGCCTACCGCCGGGACAAGATGGGGGGATGCTGGAGCTATCCTTTTTTTTTACAACAGACTAGGCATGCGTTTGACCACTGACTCGCCTGATCGTCGACGTGATCGATCATCTCGCCCCACCTTGGCGGAGGACAGCTCACAGGGGAGAAGTTTAAAGTTCGATTCCTAGGGCATAGCCTCTTCCGCCACCCTTGCGTTGGAAGAGAAGTGCGAGGGCCTTTACCTCCCTCTTAGCAAAAAAAGGCGAACGTATCTCGACTATATCGAAGACGTTTTAAAGAAAGCCCAGGGTCCCCAGACAAGTTGAAATCGCTTTCCAATGAGTCAGAGGGCCTACCATGACAACCTATTGCGATGGTCACGTTTTTGACGCCGCGCTGCCATGAACCTTATTGCGCGGCGATACGACTTGCGGTCGCTCAGACATATCTATAATAGCTGACGCTTGAACGCTGCTGATTGGACGAATTCACAATATGATCACGTGATATTTTTAAAGCTCGTATTTTGTCCAATCAGTGGCTGGCGTTCGAGCGTTAGCGATTTAAAAAACAGAATCGCTTGGGAACGTTTGCTATTTGCCTCACTTGACTCATGGAGGTAGAAGAAGCGAAAGATGTGTACCAGGATCGAAGCAAGTGGATAGAAATGGTCTCTACCTACCCCTATAGGAAAGAGGCGTAACCATATGTACGAGGGTGTCCGTCAAATAAGATTCCAAATGTTAACCAAAAAAAAAAACCTGTTTATTGACATTGAATAAGATGTTTTTGAAAAGACTAGACTTTTTCTAATTTTCAACGTAAGTAATTGAAGTTGCGATCAATGTATTATTGCATGCAGTGTACCATCTTCTGGCTTATTCCCAACCACCACCACCAAAACGGCCACCAGTGGTGGTCGTTAAAACAATATTCTATTTTTTGTCGCAACTGTCGCCAGTGGGGTTTGCTGGGACATCAAATCATTTTTTATAGACAATAAACAATTTTTATTTGTGAGCAAAAACAAGTCATTATACAAAAAAATCAAATATTATCGAAAAATAACAATGAAAAATTAAAAACTAAACAAACAATGTTTTTTGCCACAAACCGGTTCCAACTCAGCATAATGCCGGCTGTAGCAGCCAGCGCTGGTCTTCCGTCTGAACCGGCTGTGACGTCACCCACGGACCTAACGACCACCACCAAAATGCTAGCACTGGTGAAAACTACAGTCAAACCGATAGAACTCTCTGTCAAACCAATTTTTGATACATTTTTACACGGCAACACAACTTAACTGTATAATTTAATTACAGTATAATGACAAAACGCTTAAAATGATAATTATTTTTATGACCCAACTGGCGGCAGTTGGGACTACAACCACTGACGACCACCACTGGTGGCTGTTTTAGTGGTGGTCGATGGGAGTAAGCCACCTCTTCTTTGTACCTTAATCGTAGAACTGTCTCGCCTCGCGAACGTAATTAGGACCTCTCCCTGTAGCTTCTCTCCGGTTCTGAAATACGACAGGTCTGTATAATTCGCGCCTTAAAAGCGTTGAACGGGCGTTATTGCTGTCTCGTTCGTGTAAGCGAGAGAGACTACTTACTACTAGAGAGACTACTAGCAATAATTTAAAAAAAAACGCTCTAATTTTAATAAAATAAAAAATTAATAACAAAAATGCTCTACTACACAGAGTAGAGCATTTTTGTTATTAATAAAAATGTTTGAGTGAATTGAACATATATTATGATAACTATTTAGCTAATAGTATAACGGTTAATTTAAAGTAATCGACTGAGTGAGCGTTAGCGAGCGAAGCGTCTATGCTTCAGCTTCGACAAAAATGCTGTCGTCTGAATTTTGTCCGGATTTCTGTCTTCCTCTACTGGTCGCATTTCTTAGCCGATTCTCTAGAAATTGTAAGGATGTTCGATAATTACACTGATTTTTTTTTGCTGCGTCAATTTTTGAAAAATTAAAAAATAAGGGCGGAGATTTTTTTTTTTCCAAAAAAGTCATATTCCTTTTTTGATAAATTTCGTTACACTAACTCAACAAAAAACTTCTATATAATTAGCGAATCTTCTCTCAAAATTTCACGAGAATCGGTTTGAGGAATGCGACCTGGATGAGGAACAGACGCCGGCCACAAGGTCTACAGCTCGCAAAGTTACTAGTTTTGTATGTTCAGCTATTCTGGTCTGACCTTCTGAAGGGTTGTCGAAGCGCCTGCATCTTCAGACTTTCTACTGGTTGGGTTTGACTGGGACATTTTGAATTAGTTTTAACCCCCGACGGAAAAACGATGGGGTGTTATAAGTTTGATGTGTTTGTGTCTGTCTTTTTTTTTAATTTTTTTTTTGTTATTCCAGAGTGTTTTTAGCTGTGCTGACGAAAAGTAGTGTCAAGGGTTTTAATTTTTTTTTTAATTTATACTTGTTTTTGTAATTAGCGAACAGATAACCAATAGCCATTAGTTTTTATACCTTTCTCTTAGACGGGGGAAAAGATCATTAAGTTTTTAAAATGTTTGATGATCCTTTTCTCTGTTGTAGGGACAGGTATGAAAACTAAAATTATTCTAAAATGACCGTAATTTTTTAGCTAAATAGTTGTCCTATGACGATTTTCAATTGCCCAACCAATATTTTTTTTTACTAAAAACTTTGAACTGTGTAAGCGAGTAAGCGATAATGGCCCTTAAACGCTCTTAATGCTCATCACACTGTCCAATTTGCAGTACGCTAATTTAGCGTGGCAGTGTCCGTCAGTAACAAGAATTTGGATCGCTATCTAACTACACTAACCACCTAGCGTACTGCAAATCAAATAACTTAATGACCGCTCCAGGCTCGGCTCAGATTAAACGGAAAACTCGCGCACTTTTTGACGTCATTGGCAAATGAACCTTATCATCATTCTCGAAGTTTCAAAATCGCATTCAATTTGCAGGCAAGCACAATTTTTTAAATTTGAGGGTGAAATCGGAGGAGAAGTTAAGGATGTATGTGAGGTCTGCTTTCGAAGTGAACTAGTAATAATGTACTACATTTATAATACACACTATACATTTATAAATGTGTATGACGCAGCCAACTCGCTTAATCAGCCGTTCATTTAACAGCCTAGCCATTTTAATAAACGGCGCCGTTCAACTAGCTTCCTGAATGATATTCAGCCGTAGCGTCTAAAACAACATTTGATAAACTGGCTAGCTGACGTCAGCTAGCCAGTTTATTTATTTACCATGCCAATAGTCTTTTTGTAAAATAATATTTACAAAAATACTATTTTAGACCGAAGAGATATGTTTTGAATTAAATAGAATTAAAGTAGAAATCCGTGAAACGAACCGCATTTCTGATAGATATGATATTATAATCCTAAAACCTCTCTTGCCTGATTCCTTAATTGGAGCAAATCCGACTTGGATTGGTTAGGTTAGAAGGCTAAGGCGGGGGCTCCTGTTCGCTTCACTCCCGCCTTAGCCTTCGCCCCTACTTAAAAATGACTGGACTAGTCAAGTAGTCAGTTGTCGTTTTTAAACATTTTGCCAAGCTGTTTGATTGAATGGCTGGATATCATCAGCAAGCTAGTTGAACGGCACCGTTTAATAAAAAGACTAGGCTGTTAATTGAACGCTGATTCAGCTAGTTGGCGGCGACACATATACTATTACATTATACTATAGTTTCTTCCATTTTTATCTGTAGTTAACTTTATATTGGATGGCCTTTTGTAAAATCTTCAGACGAGGACGTTGACACCTGCGATTTAGTTGTAAATTTCACCCGGCATGCGCAATATATGTCGATAATGTCGACTGTTTTTCGAGACAGACATATGTTTGCACATAGCCTTGTCACGTTCTCGCACGACGAAAAGTGACGAGAAGTTTTTTGTCGCGCGCGCATGCGTCCAGAGTGCTTAGTGTGAGTTTTTCTTACTTTTCGATCGCGTAAAAGTAACTCCAATTTGTATGAAAATTAAAAAGCGCCACCTAGTGCGAGTAATGAGAAACCGCAATCGTGAGTGCGAGTTTTTTGTTTACTGCCAACATTGACATGAAAAATTTACTTTTTCACGGTGAATTTACGCGAATCGAGTGACAAGCTCGAGTGGCACTCACACTCGCTCGTTTTCGATTGTCGATCCGTGTGACGTAAACTCGTTTACGCTGTAGTAAAGTTATTCGATTTACTTTGAGCAACTCACACTAAGCACTCAGGTGTCATCGATTCTCCATGTCTGTAAACCTTGTGTTAATTCAAATGAATAGATTTATTTATTGTTTTGTATTCTTCTTTAGCTATCCACGAAATCGCGCACAACCTGGCCTTCGGTCACAGCCGCCCGTTCCACAACCGGCTGTTCGGATTCTTCGCGAACCTGCCGATCGGCATACCTATATCCATTAGCTTCAAGAAGTACCACTTGGAACACCATAGAGTAAGTATATACATCTAGCTATCTTTTTTTTTTAGATTCGGGACACTTGCACGCACGGTCGTCTGACCCCAAACTAAGCAAAGCTTATACTATGGCGGGCAGAGACTGATATACATATTTAAATATATTTTAAATACATACTAAATAGATAATTAACACCCAGACATAAAATAATGAATACATGAACATAGAACATCAATGAATTCCTAAATGACATGTTGATATGATGTAATAATATATATTTTTTTAATTTCCACTAAATATTGAATGAACGTTATGTAATATACTTAAAGATAATTAATTAATCAATGTATTAAAAAAATGCATGCCCTAGTGCTATATAAAGCACGATGAGACTAAACATTGCTAAATTTAAAATCTATACCAACCCTTGTCTCTGCATTAAAACAATTTGAATTTGAGATCAAACACAAATGTTCATCACATGAATGTTTGCCCTAGGTGGGAATCGAACCCACGCTCCCCAAGCCAGAAAGTAGGTTCACTACCGACTGCGCCACCGAGGCGGCTTCTAACGTTTCTTAGTCTATGAGACTTGGCGAACTCACTTTAACAGTTTATAGTCGACCGAACGAGCGTTAGCTCGCTAACCGTCTTTATGCTTCATCCTTGGCAAAAATGCTTTCGTATGCCCGGCGTCTGTCCGGCTGTCTTCCTCTACAGGTCGCATTTCTCAACCGATTCTCGAGAAATTCCCTGAAAATATTCGGACCCCTTGTCCGTATTGATACTTTTTCAATTCTAATATTACCTAGGATGAAAAAGTTGGGAAAGAGGCAAAAATGGATTGAAATATTTCTGTCGCGTCGTTTTTTTTTTTTTACAACATACTAGGAATGCGTTTGACCACTGACTCGCCTGATGGGAAGCGTCGACGTGATCAAAGTAACGCGCTTGCCTAGGAGATAACTATTCACTTTACTCTTGAACACCCCCGGATTGTGTTTAGGTGGAAAGACTGACGCAGACTTGCCTTGTGGGTCCATACATATTGCCACGCCTTTCCCCCTAGGGGGCTGGCAGATATGTAATACAACACCCACACTTAGCCGGCCGATATTAAGTCCCATATGATACAGGGGGCGAGCCTGTCGCCATACACCGGGCTTCAGTCATGTAGTAGATGACATACAATACGCACATATGTTCACACAATGAACAATTTGGTGCGTGTCGTCGGTGAAACCCGCTCCCTCTAGCCTGGGAGGCGTGCCTTCTCCACTAGGCTATCATCGCTTACATTGTAGTATGTCCAATTACATACAAAGCAGTGAAATTTGTATTCCATGAATGCGAATCGATCCCTCCCATGAGGGTAGATTAATAGTCCTCGCTCAAGCCCTCTGGGCCAGAGCCATGGATGTGGATCGATGAGCATCCATGAGGGATGATTAATAATCCTTGCTCCTCGCCCTCTGGGCCAGGGGCTTCCAAACTTCTTAATGTTATAGGCGTGAAAGCTTTTGCCGATCATCGTGTACGAAACGTAATCAAAGTACTATTACGTGGCTCTGTGAGCTAGAGAACTCGCGACCGGCGTCTCTCCACCCCTACAGGTCGCATTCCTCAACCGATTCTCGTGAAATTTTGTGAGCATGTTTCCGCGATTTTGAAAAATTTCCAAAGCTGACTACGTAAAATCCTATTTAATATTATAAACGCGAAAGTTTGTAAGAATGGATGGATGGATGGATGTTTGTTACTCTTTCACGCCAAAACGGCTGAACAGAAATGGATGAAATTTGGCACAGAGATAGATTAAAGTCTAGAATAGCACATAGGATACTTTTTAACCGCGGGTGAAACCGCGGGGCGCAGCTAGTTACTGAATAATTATCAGACCCACTCACAAAGGTTCAAGAGAATCGGTTAAGAAATGCGAGATCCAGATAGGATTCGGACATACGATAGCAGTTTTGTCGAAGTTGAAACGTAGACGCTTCACACGCTAACGCTGCTCGTCATAAACTAATAATAAGCTTTTTTAGTGATTGCAGAATAGACAAGCTACTCGTATGAAAAGGAAGAGAATTTTGAATAATCTTTTTCTAAAGTCAAAGTCAAAATGTTTTTATTCAATTTGGGTATCAAAGATACACTTATGCACGTCAAAGTTTTTTTTTTAAATAGACTCGACCGCCTTGTTCGGATAAAGAGCCTCTACTCAGAAGAACAGGCAAGAAACTGAGGGGCATTATTTTTTCAAAGAATAAATAAATTACAGTCTCACAAATTTTGGCTTACAACTAGGTAATATCTATAAATACTAGTGGCTACTTGGCGGAAATGGAAGGCTCCAGACATCTTTATCTTCTAAATAATTCTTAACCTTATAATAAATACCCTCTTGTAGAAAGAAAGATATATTTATTTTGACATACAAGACACTACAAAGACGGTGACAATACTTAATACCAATACACAAATTAACAAAAACAGTGCTGTCACTGTAGTGTCCAGTACGTCAAAAAAGGTCAATGCTCAGCTATAATGCTGAAAATTTCTTCCCAGCGCTGATTTTCAGCATTGACCTTAAGAGACGAACGGGACTACAATGTACAATTAAAAGAATACAAAAAAAAAGCAAAGTTTCATTAATGTAGTTTTTACATGTGATTTAAATTTTCCCTCAGTGAGCCCTGTTATATTTTTCGGGATTTTATTGTAAAACCGAACGCAGTTGTCTAAAAATTTCTGTAACTAAAACCGTGGGTGTCAAACAACACATGTGTGGGTGTATGACAGTGGAGCGTGGGCACGAGTGGATGACTTAGCTTTCCCTGCATTACGTGCTGTTTCCGTCTGGATATTTGAGAACCACTGGACCAGACGAGAGGATTATCACTTCCTATATATATTCTGTGATGGATGCATCGATCAGTGTATGAAGAGTAATAACTTTCGATCCTATCTACCTTGCATTAGGGCTCGTTTTGAGTTTGAAACTGCATTAAATCAATACTGCTCTCCGTGCCTGCAGAGAGGGGAAATGCAGACGAGGGGGGGGGGGCGGTTCCGCGTCAATCTGGGTCGAGATACCCCGGTTTAATTTTACGAGATGGAAATACTAATAAAGTTACCTTAGACTGCCTCGACTTGAAAGGCTGCCTCGGTGGCTCAGTTGGTAGTGAACCTGCTTTCTGAGCTTGGGGGCGTGGGTTCGATTCCCACCTACGGCAAACATTTATGTCATGAACATTTGTGTTTGTTCTATGTCTGGGTGTTGATATGTATTTAAGTATGTATTTAAAAATTTCTAATATATCAGTCTCTGGCAGCCATAGTACAAGCTTTGCTTAGTTTGGGGTCAGGCGACCGTCTGTGGATGTGTCCCGAATTTATTATTTATTATAATTATTACCTTCTGTTTACATTACGAACTAACTGATTGAAACTGTTTTTCTCACGTTTGATAGATGTCTTGTAGCGCCTCACTCAACTGCCGTCTTTGTACTTCTTCACTCTACAAAACTTCAAGGCTAGAGTGAATAAGTACCTTAAAGGTCGTCGTGCTCCATCTTAGACCACAACGTCGCTTAACATCAGGCGAGTTGGTGGTCAAACGTCGACCTATTCTACATAAATAAAAAACACGGGGTGTTATAAGTTTGACGTGTATGTGTCTGTGGTGTCGTAGCTCCCGGATAAACCGATTTTGATTTTGTTTGTTTGTTGTTGAAAAGTGAATTAGTTGGGAGTTTAATTAGCTGTGTTTGATGAAAATCGGTGTAGGGGGTTTTTTAAATTTTAATTTATAGGGTCAACTGGGGCAATTGCGTCTTTTGAGAGTTACTGACAAACCCTTTAGAAATTAGGCAACCAGCGCCATCTTGTACAGATTATTGCAACTAAAGATAGAAAAACGATGTAGATGGCGCCTAATTTGTGAAGGGCTTGTCAGTAATTTTCGAAAGACGCAATTGCCCCAGTTGACCCTATAAATTAAAATTTAAAAAACCCCCTACACCGATTTTCATCAAACACAGCTAATTAAACTCCCAACTAATTCACTTTTCAACAACAAACAAACAAAATCAAAATCGGTTTATCCGGGAGCTACGACACCACTAACTCTGGTGGGAGGCTTCGGCCGTGGCTAGTTACCACCCACCGGACCAAGCCATGCCGTGAAATGACCTAGTCGTGTTTCGGGATGTAGTCCGGTGTAACCATTCCGAAGACGGGTCTGAGCAGTAGCGCGCTTGTAGCTCCTCACTCAACTGCCGTCTTTGTACTTCTTCACTCTACAAAACTTCAATGCTAGAGTGAATAAGTACCCTATAGGTCGTCGTGCTCCATCTTAGACCACAACGTCGCTTAACATCAGGCGAGTTGGTGGTCAAACGCCGACCTATTTTACATAAAAAAAAAAAAAAAAAAAAAAACAGACGGTTTTGCCCCAGCTGACCCTATGTACTTTTATCTTAGAATAATAAAATGTATTCATGGATTGACAGTGGGTCATGGCATGGGTCGATCTATTCCGTAGACAGATCTTTTTACCTGACTTCGCAAGAAGGAGAGTTATGTTTTTCTAGTGTTTGTATGTATGTATGAGGTTTCTTTGGCACGCCCTACAGCCTAAACAGCTTGATATATTTAGACATGTGAAGTATAATTTGAATCGTCTTGATAGTGGAAGTGACTGATTGTGAAGTTTGTCATTCTTGTTTATTTTGTATAAAAAACTAATATATTTTAGAAACCTTACCTATATACCCTAAGTCTTACAATATTTTCTATTTAACAGTACCAAGGCGATGAAGTCATGGACACGGACCTGCCAACTCTACTCGAAGCGAAGCTCTTCTGCACAACCGGTGGGAAGCTCATCTGGTTGTTTCTGCAACCGTTGTTCTACGCGTTCCGTCCGCTGATCGTGAGGCCAAAACCACCGACGCCGATGGAGCTCGTCAACCTGGTCATACAGTTGTTCTTTGACGCAGTTGTCGTCAAGTTGTTTGGTAAGTCACTCGTTTATAATAATCTCCGAAAGCTACTCTAGTTGTTTCTGCAACCGTTGTTCTACGCGTTCCGTCCGTTATTTGTAAACCAAAACCGCTGACGCCGCTGGAGCTCGTGAACCTGGCCATACAGTTGTTCCTTGACGCAGTTATCGTCTAGTTGTTTGGTAAGTCATACATACATATTGTTACGCCTTTCTCCTGAGGGGCTGGCAGAGATGTTATACAATACCCACTCTTCGCCGGACGATATTCTGTCCCAAATGTGACAGGGGGCGAGCCTGTCGCCATACAGCAGGCTCCAGTCATGTAGCAGATGACATACAATACGCACATATGTTCACACAATGAACAAATTGGTGCGTGCCGTCGGCTGGGTGTAGACCCGCTCCCTCTGGCTTGAGAGGCGGGCCTTCTCCAACTAGGCTGTCATCGCTTATAAGTAAATCGTTCATAATTATGTCCGGAAGCTAGTCTAGTTGTTTCTACAACCATTATTCTACGCGTTCCGTTCGCTGATCGTGAGGCCAAAACTGCCGACGCAGCTGAGATCGTCGACCCAGTCGTACAGTTGTTCTTTGACGCAGTTGTCGTCAAGTTGTTTGGTGAGCCATTCGTTTAGGTTTCGGTCGTTTTTGAGTCTCACGTTGGAGTTGTTGACGGGAACCGAAAAAATGTTGTCGTAATTTTGTATTATTTTCTACATCTTGTGATTTTCCGATTGTTAAAGTGTAGTAACGGTGGATTATTAACCTTTGCCGGTTCGTTAACGTGCACGATTGTGGGTAAACAATACAAACATTGCGAAACGGAAGATCAGCGCCGGTTAACAGCCGGCATTATGCTGAGTTGGGGCCGTTTTGTGACCTTGTAGATTGTAAAATTCTCTTAATGTTTTTAATTTTAAAAGGTCACAAATAATTTTTTTTTCATTCTTTTCTTTACTTTCTTAAGCGTGATTTTTCGTGTTCTCTACAAAACTCCATTTAAAAGTTTCAGTAAAGTATCCATCGCTTCACTGAAATGGGTAAAGGGGAGGGATTCAACACCGTCATCATCACTCCATCATTTTGTAAATAGCTATATTAACTTGACACTGGCAAATGCACAAGACTTGCAACAGCAATCTTACGACGTTGCGTTCAAAACAAAAAAAAAGTCTTATGTTTTAACCCCTGACTCAGAGGGGTTTTAGACACCCCTTAAGTTTTATCTTACAACAATTTTAAGTTGTGTTTAAGTCGCTTGTTTGCACAATAGTTGTTTGTTAAGTCACATGTATGGTCTGAATAGTTGTTTGTTAATTGACATAAAATAAAATGTGTTGTTTGTTGCAGGTTGGAAAGTGCTGGGTTACCTCATTTATGGATCTCTGATGGCTATGGGAGTACACCCAGTGGCAGGTAAGAGCCATGTTATGTTATTGTATACTAGCTGCGCCCTGCGGTTAAAAAGTATCCTATGTGCCATTCTAGACTATAATCTATCTCTGTGCTAATTTTCATCCAGATCTGTTCAGCTGTTCTGGCGTGAAAGAGTAACAAACATCCATCCAACCATCCATTCTTACAAAGTTTCGCGTTTATAATATTAGTAGGATAGAATTGTGTTTACGCGGAATTATTCACATTTTTAAGGGAGGATCATCTTATGTCAATGAAAACAACATATTCATCATGCCTTTCCCCGAGGGGGCTGGCAGAGGTGTAATACAACACCCACACTTCGATATTCAGTCCCAAATGTGACAGGGGGCGAGCCTGTCGCCATACACCGGGCTCCAGTCATGTAGCAGATGACATACAATACGCACATACGCTCACACAATGAGCCTCTGGCTTGAGAGGCGGGCCTTCTCCCAACTAGGCTGCCATCGCTCTAAAATAAACAGACAATTAAAATCAGGTTTTATATTTAGATTGACTAGTATCTTGCGTGAATCTCGGACTGTATCCGGTCCGCAAGCCTTTCTGATTGAGAATTGTGAAAATCGACATCTAATTTCATTCCATACGAACTCATATCTCAAAACACTAGATTATGAAAAAACTGAAAAATTGTTGGCAGTTGTATCGTAATTTTTCCCTTTGTCTATATTTCTTTATCTGACACGAATAAGGGGTATAGTATTATTGTATATGACTAGTTGCACTTTCTTTTGTTCTTTTTGTTTTTGATACATGATATGTTCATTTATTCTATACTCACTTTACATCATTACTTTTACTTTTATAAATTGTATAATTGCCGTTTAGCACTATGATATATGTATTATTTTTTTTGTAACGAACTATTTATGTAAACGAACAACTGCCCTCTGAGATACAGTTTTTACTAGTTCCGAGGGCAGGGTTAATAATATTAGTGTACCTACTTGTATTAATATTCAGTTGCCAATCAAATAAATGTAAGTAGGTACTTTTAATATTGTAATTTTTAGCTCTAATTTTTTTAAAAATTAAGTTATTTGTTATTTGTATTTGTACATGTAGCTGGCTCGTAATTTCACACCAACAATCCATATTTACAGTTTGTTTTCTTCAGGTCACTTCATATCGGAACACTACATGTTCCGCAAGGGGTTCGAAACGTACTCTTACTACGGGCCCCTCAACTGGATCACGTTCAACGTGGGCTACCATAACGAACACCACGACTTCCCAGCTGTTCCCGGCCGCCGTCTGCCTGAGGTGAGCAGTTCTGGAGCCCTGGAGCCCTGGGGCTTTACATACACTGTACCGTTATAGAGACATGTAGTGATAACTATTATAGAGACATGGGTGATAAAATAACCATTCTAGAGACATATCGTCACGCCTTTCCCCCGAGGGGGCTGGCAGAGCTGTAATACAACACCCAAATTTCGCCGGACGATATTTAGTCCCAAATGTGACAGGGGCGAGCCTGTCGCCATACACCGGGCTCAAGTCAAGTAGCAGATGCCATACAATACGCACATATGTTCACACAATGAACAAATTGGTGCGTGCCGTCGGCTGGGTTCGAACCCGCTCGCTCTGGCTTGAGAGGCGGACCTTCTCCCAACTAGGCTGCCATCGCTCTTCTAGAGACATGGGTGATAACATAACCATTTTAGAGAAATGGGGTGATAACATAACGATTCTTGATATATGGGGTGATAACATAACGATTCTAGAGACATGGGGTGATAATATAACGACTCTAGAGACATGGGTTGATAACATAACGATTCTAGAGACATGGGGTGATAACATAACGATTCTTGATACATGGGGTGATAACATAACGATTCTAGAGACATGGGGTGATAACATAACGACTCTAGAGACATGGGTTGATAACATAACGATTCTAGAGACATGGGGTGATAACATAACGATTCTTGATACATGGGGTGATAACATAACGATTCTTGATACATGGGGTGATAACATAACGATTCTAGAGACATGGGGTGAAAACATAACTGTTCTATAGACATGGGGTGATAACATAACAATTCTAGAGACATGGGGTGATAACATAACTATTCTAGAGACATGGGGTGATAACATAACTATTCTAGAGACATGGGGTGATAACATAACTATTCTAGAGACATGGGGTGATAACATAACGATTCTTGATACATGGGGTGATAACATAACGATTCTAGAGACATGGGGTGATAACATAACGATGCTAGAGACATGGGGTGAAAACATAACTGTTCTATAGACATGGGGTGATAACATAACAATTCTAGAGACATGGGGTGATAACATAACTATTCTAGAGACATGGGGTGATAACATAACTATTCTAGAGACATGGGGTGATAACATAACGATTCTTGATACATGGGGTGATAACATAACGATTCTAGAGACATGGGGTGATAACATAACGATGCTAGAGACATGGGGTGAAAACATAACTGTTCTATAGACATGGGGTGATAACATAACAATTCTAGAGACATGGGGTGATAACATAACTATTCTAGAGACATGGGGTGATAACATAACTATTCTAGAGACATGGGGTGATAACATAACGATTCTTGATACGTGGGGTGATAACATAACGATTCTAGAGACATGGGGTGATAACATAACAAGTCTAGAGACATGGGGTGATAACATAACTATTCTAGAGACATGGGGTGATAACATAACTATTCTAGAGACATGGGGTGATAACATAACGATGCTAGAGACATGGGGTAATAACATAACTATTCTAGAGACATGGGGTGATAACATAACTATTCTAGAGACATGGGGTGATAACATAACGATGCTAGAGACATGGGGTAATAACATAACTATTCTAGAGACATGGGGTAATAACTTTTTAAAAATATTTTTTTTGTTCTTAGGTAAAGCGCATAGCTCCTGAATTCTACAACGACCTCCCCCAACACCAGAGCTGGTCATCGGTTCTCTACGACTTCGTCACAGACCCTGAAATCGGCCCTTACGCCAGGATGAAGAGGAAGCACCACGGACTCAACACCTAAGTTATGACCAGCCTCAGGTCATCACCAGCGCCAGGTCATCACTCATCACATTATCTACTGTGACCTTAGGTCATGGCTGATGTCATTAAGGATCAACAACTGAACAGACATTGTAAAGAACAGCTTGTTAATGATCAACATTAGACATTGGGTTATCACCCATGACACTCAATAACCTTATGCCTTTAAAGAACCTTAGGTCATTGATGACCTTATAGGTCATAAATATTAGATGAACTCCCAACAACATGAGCAAAGGTATAAATATCTAGGCCATGACCAGTTTAAGGTCATCTATAATCACGTACCATCATCATATTTATGTCTACAATATATTTAGATCATGTTAACATGTCAGCATTTATTGTCATTCGATGTCATAGATTAGTTCAGTTTGATCAACGTCAA
Source organism: Peribatodes rhomboidaria (assembly GCA_911728515.1). Taxonomy (NCBI): domain Eukaryota; kingdom Metazoa; phylum Arthropoda; class Insecta; order Lepidoptera; family Geometridae; genus Peribatodes; species Peribatodes rhomboidaria. Next base: position 7,966,769 of record OU452195.1, on the reverse strand, counting down.
ACTTAAAATAACTTGGAAAATAAGGTCGTCATTAACCTGTCACGTAGCGTAGGTCATCACTGGTCTATGATGTTAAGGGCATCACTAGCCTCTACGGTGTGACCTAGGTCATCATCAGGATTGCGTTACTCGGGCATAATCAAATGATATATTTTAACATAGCGATAAGCAACTCTGCGTTGCTGAAACGAAGGTCGAGTTTTGGGAATTCGATAACCGCTGACCAGTCGGGTTTTGCAAGCGAAAGCATGATTCAATGGCACCATAGTTTGATGACCTAGGTCATCATGAACCTAGCCTTTGTGCTAATGGGGTCATCATAGACCTTAATGACGTCATGTGTTAGAAAGCTAAATAGATCTATAACCTACGATCCTATTTTTATTTTCCTTTGTAAATAAAGTATGTTTAACATACAGTTAATTTTTATTCTTTTAAGTATTTTTCCAAATATTGTTTGAATCGTCATAGTTATTTTTTTAAGTAAATGTATTATATCTGACATTTGTTATTTTTAATCGAAACCTCATTGTTTAAGAATTTTTTATTCAAATTATGTTGTAAGTTTAATTTAGTAATCAATTGTTACAAAGAAGCGTCCTGATTGGTCATCGTTCGCACGAGTACGCGATGATCGCATCGCGTTGTTCGCACGCACTTGCGATTTTTTTTTTGTATTTCATCAATTATTTCACGAAATCTTTAAAGATGTTGTTCTCATCGCTTGTTCGTGCGATCGATAACCATTAAGGACGCCGTTTAGTACTATATGTATTTTGTACTAAATATACTTACTATTAATTATTTTTGTAAGTATTTTTTTATTGTGTTAAGAAAGTCTACCAGTTTATTTGTTAGGTTTGTTAAAACTTTACAAAAATCAGAATCGGCTAAGTTACTGAAAATGAACATTACAGAAGCTCAACAAAATTATTAACAATTTGATCCAAAAAAGTTTTATAAAACATACCGTCACGCCTTTTCCCCGAAGGGGGTGTTAGAAGTGTATTACAGCACCCACACTTCGCCGGACGATATTCAGTCCCAAATTTGACAAAGGGCAATTCTGTTGCCATACACCTGGCTACAGTCATGTAGCAGATGTCATTCAATACGCACGTATGATTATACAATGAATAAATAAGTGCATGCCGTTGGCTGACCGAACCCGCTCCCTCTGGCTTGAGAGTAGAATCTATGGATCTAATAAAGCTGTATGTTTTGTCCATTTGTATGTATAAAAACTTTTTTGCATTAAAATTAAATTTTCGTTAATTCTTCGTAATGTTATTTTTAGATCTTCAGTGATTTTAATACCTTCGTAAATGTTGAGATGCGCAAAGGATAGAGCTGCGCGCCTAATTCTTGGCCTTCAAATCAATATAAAATAATCAATGTAACTTACTAGAAAATGTGTCTTCTTAATTCTCAAACGTCCTATAGTGCATGGTTAAAATCATCTGTCTCGTTTTCGCCAGTCAGATCTTTCGTTAGCGAGAAGTAGATAGCACTATAACGTAGATTTGTAATCCTTATCAGGGGTTTCTTCTTCATGGGGATTCATCTTATGAATTGGGTAATACTTTATCAAATGATTTCAACGAAAAAAACATCGTTTTTAACATTTTTTTTTTCAACATTTTTTTTTTTTGCATTTTTTATTAAGTGCTCAAAGTGATAATAGATATTACTTTTTTTAATATTTTATTGTTTTGTAATTTGTAATTGGTTTTGATTCTGTCGTATCGCTCTGGGAACTAAACTAATATGACAGCTGTTCTGTGAGAAGAGTACCTACAGAAACAGTTTTTTTAGCTGGATTTTTGCAAAAATAGGTTCAAATGATGTTCTCGTGTCTTCCATTGATTGCGCGTGGTCCTATCTTAAGCGGCCATTATACTTTCCATATTGCAGTATGCTAAATTAGCGTGGCTAAGCAAATGCAATAGAAAAAAAATTGATTGCTAGCTGTCTAACTGTCCATTACACTATCCAATTTTAGCACGCTAGCTCAGTTAGCGTACTGCAAATTGGAAAATGTAATGGCCGCCTAACGATAAGTTAGCTTTATCTTTTAGTATTCTTTAGCTAAAGCTAAGTCAATTTTAGTTCAGATTGCAGTTTAGTTTGTCAAATTTAGAAATTGACACGACAGAATCGAAACACTTGCTAGATTTTTTTATAATTACTTATTGAAGTAGTGTGTCTGGATGTATGTTTTTATTATTTATTGTATTAAATATAAGTAATATTATTTGGTTATTTCACTGAATACTCCGCGGGACTGGATGAAAAGACTTCTTCTTATATTAAAATTTTAGAAAAACTCTTTGAAAATAATAGTAGGAAGTAAAATTCATGTTTAAAGGAGAACGGGCGATTTTGGTACAATTGGCCGCCATAAAAAACTAATAAAGGTCTTACAATAAGTATAGCTGAAAATACAAAAAAAAAATGGATTTATAAAAAAAAGTTCATACTTAATGTTTTTTTTTTTTTCAAGGTTTCCTTTTCGATTATCCATGCAACACGCATTGAGAAAAACAGATATTTGAACTCCTGGTTGTTTTTTTTCATAATTGACGGATCAATCGGTTTTTTTACTTAATATTGCATAGTGACACGTCCCGGCATCGCACGGTACCCTTAGACCTTCCGTGAAAAAATATCTAACTGACGGTGAAAACCGCATCAAAATCCGTTGCGTAGTTTTAGGACATACAGACCCATAGACAGACAGAGGCGGAAAACTTTTTTGTTTTATACTAGGTACTTATGTAGATATTATACGGGTACTAAACAATCCGTAGTGTGTAATGGTGGTGGCCATTGGACCAAGCTCCATACATTTTCGCTCGCTCTCCTTTCGGCGAACGTGGCCTTGGCTTTAAATGTCCCAGTGTAACCTTTGTATCCATATACAACCTAGCTATGTATGTATGTGTTATGTGTATTTTTGATGTATGTACCTACCGTGTAATTGGAGTGAGGGGGAGGAGGGGAGTTCACTGTGTTACCAGCGGGAAGGGCATCAGCCAGCTCGCTTTGACATTCTAGAGAGAGTTTTTGTTTTATGCTCGTTGCGGAAGACGCAGAGGCAAGCGCTGCATAAAAGAAAGGCACTTAAAGTAAGACATGGAATATACAGGCCAGACATAAGGCGAAGACGAGGCGCGGACAATGTTCAGGTGCGATGCGCATCGAAACTTGTTCATGTAAAATGATCAGCATAGGTATTTACAATTATTAGGAAACGTTTCCGATCGGATCCCACAAATATCAAATTCGAATTGTTTTATGTAATCTAAGTCTACTTTTATAAATTTTGGAATAGGAAGTCGATCGGAACAGTGAATCACGTTTTAAAAGTTATAAATACAGTAAAAGCTCTTTATTTGCGCTTCCTTCATTCGCGTTTTCACTATTTGCAAATAAAAAAAATGCGACCCAATTCCTATATTCGCGGCCAAATATTTCTTTATTCGCGGATCTAAACGGTATATCGGTACTAAACAGACCTTATTTCAACTAGGTACACCTAAAGTATGTCGTTAAATGCTATCGCCGTTGTATTATTGGTTTGGCTTTTCCTTTGACACAAGCCGCCTTCTTCGCCACGGTCGGTGTTTTTGGGAATGTAAACAAACATGATGTTTAAGTAAAGCAACCTTTATCGTTAAATTCTGCCACATATTAGATGTTTCGTCCTTTGGTAAGAGCCGCTCTGGTGTGTTAAAAACTGAAAAAAAAAAAACGAAATTCTTTAACCTTTGCGTAATCCTAAAGATAATTTACTTAATCAATAAAAAATGTAAAAAAACTTCAATCAAAGTTATTTTGATTTTTTTGCACATTTGTTTGGTATTTTGTAGCCCAGGAACGTATCCCCCATAACCCCATAAAAATTACCAATCCATATACATGGTTTCTGTATTTGCGGCATATTTACGTAACGTATACCCCGCGAAAACAGAGCTTTTACTGTACGGACTGAGACTAAAATAATTTGATAAACTCAACATTTTTGGAATCCGATCGGAAACGTTTCCGACCTATTGTGAATATCTACCTATGCTGAAGTATAAGTATACGAGCGACGCGGCGCAGGCCAGCGCTTCACAGTTTTTTACGCCTGACTCGTGTCCTCGCAGCACCATCGCCTTACGCCTGGCCTGTAGGTATATTTCAGGCCTAACGAGTGTGAAAGTGACAGAGCGATCACTGTCCACGGACGCGTTGCGTTCTGTAAAGTAGATATTATCGCTGATTGCAAATTTCGCTATTAGAAAATCGACTTTACTGCGACAAGTTAACATTTTATAAACACAATTGTACTTGTACTAAAACTTGAACTGGGCTGAAGCAAGGTAATACTGCAGGTATATAATATGTAACATTGAATGTACACGTAGGTATATGATATTTAGACTTGTGTAACTCTGTTAGGAATTTTAATAAATGTCGTATACTCTGAATTTTGGCAGTTTTATTTATTGATCCTGTAGTTAAAATTATGGGTGAAGATTTACAAGGGAAGTGTCAAGTCAAAGTCAAAGGTCAAGTCGGTAAGAGTCGACATCCATATATTATAAAATCGTGAGTACCTCTATCTGTTTGTAGGCTTTTCACGGCTGAACGGATCCTGGTGAAATTTGATAATTAGTAACATCGCGAGTTTTTAGATAGATACTTTATTTCAGAATAAACGCGAACGAGGTCACGGGATCACAGCAATTTTTTTATATTTATGCATTTAATTGTAGCTGTAATTCGCGACTTCGCGTTTGTTCAGAAAATTTACCAAAAACCTTACTCGTGAATTACTGTAACTAATTAACAAATTTCATCAATACTCAATAATACTCAATAATTTATTGCTTCCAATAAGGTACATGCAGTTCTTAAAGGTGAATTACATAAAATTGTATCACATAATGACCCTGATAGGGTATGGCAACATTGTTCGGACTGGATTTATTCTGTTAAATATTTTTGTCAGTTGAATTCGTCTAGAGTATAAAAACATTTTTTGATCGATATATCTTTTAACGTTTTAATAAATTTGACCTCATCTTCTATGTTTTTCAACTGTTTAGGTAATTTATTATAAATTTATCAAGATTTATTTTAAATTATAATTTTTCAAGATCCGTTTAGCCCTGAAAACCCTTCAAACAGACACACAGAGTTATTTTCGATAATATTAGTGTGGAGGTCGCAGCCAACTAGCTTAATCAGCCGTTCAATTAGCAGCCTAGCCATTTTAATAAATGGCGCCGTTCAACTAGATTCGTGAATGATATTCAGCCGTAGCGTCTAATACAACATACTGGCTAGCTGATGCTCAGGCCATTCATACAATAGGGTGATTATTTTACCAAATGACTATTTTTGACCGAAGAAATGGGATTTGAATTAATTATGATCAAATAAATCCGAAAATCGGTAAAACGAACCGAAATACTGATAGACATGATATTACAATAAAACCGCTCCTGCCCGACTCCTTTATCAGGGCAAAACCTACTTGGATTAGGTAGTTAGGTTAGAAGGAGGCGGGAACTCCGCTTCGCTTCGCTCTCCCGCCTTAGCCTTCGTGGTTATTTTTTTTAAACAACCCATATCCTTAATACTTAATTACCTTAATATTAAAGACTTGGCTAGGCAAGTAGTCAATGTTGTCGATCCAAGCCATTTTGCCTAGCCGTAGGCTGAATATCTGCAGGAAGCTAGTTGAACGGCGCCGTTGAGTAAAAAGGCTAGGCTATTTTTGAACGGCGAATTAAGCTAGGTAGTTGGCTGCGACATGCATACCAACCTAGCGGCGAACAGGTCTCAATGTCTCGACCAAATCGACGAAGTCAGCAGAAGCGTAACAAAGGCCAGTGGGGCTATTCCTACGCGTGAGATGAGATGAGATTTTATCTTGGTCACTCTCACAACTACGACGTTTCAATCGAGAGCAACAAGGACGAAGAAAAGTGACATGTAAATCTCAAATCTCCGAATAGGGCCCCAGTGGGGCTATTCCTACGCGTGAGATGAGATGAGATTTTATCTTGGTCACTCTCACAACTACGACGTTTCAATCGAGAGCAACAAGGACGAAAAATGGTGAGATGAAAATCTCAAATCTCCGATAGGGCCCCAGCAAGTTTAGCATACGCAACAACGGTATGTCGACTCATTTTATTGAGACATGCGCATGGGCGTACCCAGACTATTTTTTGGGGTGGCGCAGAAGTAAAGATTTTCTGCTAGGGGTGTGGCGGAAGTAGGTATATGCACCTACTTTTTTACTTGAAAAACCTAAATTTTGTGCTTCGAGTTAGGGACCTGAGTGCAGCAGATGCCTACCTAGCCCTTCGTGGGTAATCCCATGGACAGACGTATGTTTACATAGAGCCATGTCACTTTAAGTCTCGCACGACAAAAAGTGACGAAACGAAATGGGCAGTGGCCCAATTCGGAGATTTGAAATTTTCATCTCACCTTTTTTCGTCCTTGTTGCTCTCGTTTGAAACGTCGTTGGTGTGAGAGTGACCAAGATAAAATCTCATCTCATCTCACGCGCAGGAATAGCCCCCCAGTGGCCCTATTCGGAGATTAGAGATTTTCATCTCACCTTTTTTCGTCCTTGTTGCTCTCGTTTGAAACGTCGTAGGTGTGAGAGTGACCAAGATAAAATCTCATCTCATCTCACGCGCAGGAATAGCCCCCCAGGTCCAAAGTAAAGAAAAGAAAAAAGTGTAAAAAAAGAGTAAAGAAGTACCGCTAACAGACAAGGGAGCGTGTCAGTTGTATGAGCGCTTGTATTGCTGTAATTGTGTATTGCTGTTGTGTAAGCGCCGACATCCAAGAATTCCGCGACGCTCTGAATTTTCCATACAAACACACTTTTATCAAATTTCTTGGAAACCATTTGTCAGATTATAATGAAATTTAGCATGTACAATTAATTGAACTATATCTCCGCCCCTATGTTCTTGGTTATTTTAAAGAACGTTCTTAAGAGAAAATAGATCTATGAATATCCGCATTTGTAAGGGGTCACTTTTGACTGATTGATTTAATAGATAGACAAAGCAAATCCATTATCTTTACATAAGGAGGTTATCTACATTATTAGCTTTAAATTAATCCATAATACAAGAAACATTTTAATCTATTTAAGAATGATTAGAGAAGTGCAAAGTCATAAAAAAATATTGAAATTGCACTTTGTCACTCTGTAGATAATTTTAGCGGCTCGTCAGTATCTTTACTTGCTTCGCTCGTCGTCTTTTTGGCAACAGAAAATCGTTAGTCTAAAATGGTCGCCGGAGTGCACACGTTATTTCAATTTTAAGCTGAACCCCTATTTCAATTTTTTTCAAATGTAAATTGGAAATTCTCGAAAAATATAGTTTGCTCTCGTGATCTGTATTACCTTGGAAGCATGGACGTTAAGATGGTAGATCAATACAATCACAGCAAACTGTCAACGCCTTTTCTGTCCTGCTCCCACTCCTGCTCATCGTGGTGGGCGGAACCGCCTAGGCTACGAGTAGGAAAGAAACACCAATAGTGTCCGAGTATGCACCGGGGTGACTGACCGCTGCAGCGCAAATACACAGAATAAGTAATAGAACTGCGTACAGAAGGTTCACCCAAAAGTCAAGTTGAGGTGTTCAAATCCACCTACTCTTTTGACCGGTACGCGAAATTGAAACTTATCGTGTGACTCGAACGTCTATAATCCGCTTGGCACCACTGACTCGAAACCGGTTTGACGGCAAGAGCACAGGGTTCCTACTTGCCGATAATTAGTAAATAAGAAAGTATTAATCAATAGAGATAACAGTGTTTATTAATTCAATAAACTACGGTGTTTATTAATTCAATAAACTACTATAACAGTGTTTATTAATTCAAAAAACTGTGTGTTCCCTGACACTTACAATCTGGGTGTCTTCAAGTCTCGAGTGAATCGGTTTCTTCTAGGCAAGCGTGCTCCATCGTAGGCCGCATCACTGCTTATCATCAGGCATGTTGGCGGCCAAACGCAAGCCTATTATGTAATTTAAAAAAAAAAAAAAAAAAACTAGGTACCTACGAGTAGTTTTGCATCCCCCTGCCCCTACTTGTTTAGATTAAAAGTCGGGAATGTCTAGACTCAGCGTCTAGACGCGGCCGCACCGGTGCGAGCCATTATCAGCGCCGAGTCAGCATTCTCGCAGCTGGACCACCGGCGCACAGTTTCGCGCGGTAGCCTCGGTGTAAAGATCGCGAGCGATGGCTCCCGAGGCAGCCTCAGTAGTTTTGTTCAATTTACACGAGGCCGCCTCGCGAGGCACACACAGCGCTCACTGAGGCACCTTTGAGCGCGTCAAGTTTACCGACAACAGATGGCTCGGGGCCGAGCCGTGCTTAGCCGAGCGAACGCGCGCCCGAGGCAGCCCGAGGCACGTCCAGGGGGGGCTATTCCTGCGCGTGAGATGAGATAAGGTTTTATCTTGGTCACTCTCACACCTATGACATTTCAAACGAGAGCAACAAGGATGAAAATAAGTGAGATGAAAATCTCAAATCTCCGAATAGGGTCCCAGGAGGGCTATTCCTGCGCGTGAGATGAGATGAGATTTTATCTTGGTCACTCTCACACCTATGACGTTTCAAACGAGAGCAACAAGGACGAAAAAAAGTGAGATGAAAATCTCAAATCTCCGAATAGGGTCCCAGACCAGCTGAGGCATTTGGTTCGCGAGGTTGCCGCGCGAGCCTGTGCGCTAGGTGGGTACGCGGCTATTTGCTAACATTTTAGTAAAATTGTTTTTTCTTGCTTTCACCGGTCATAACTCTTGCTATTTTTAACGTGCGTTTTTTGGCATTTTATCCATAGAAGTGTGTGATATACATCAGGGTTTTTGTAAAACGCTGTATAAAAAACATCTTACACAGTAAACACTTGGGTGAGGATCGTTCTTCTACGTATCTCCTACTAATATTATTAAAACCAGAGAAGCCGCGAGCCTACAAATAGCTAGTGGGAAATAAAACCAAAACATCAGCATTACCTTTTATTTTCCACAACATAAGTTACAAACATACAAAATGGACGGTATTTTACATTTATTTTAATATACAGTTTTATGAGATAATAATATTATATATAATTTATTTTAAATGATTTAAGTATTTCTTAAACTAAGTACTCAGTGGTCTGTGATGTTAATTCTCTTGAACCATTTAAATTACGGCGCAAACACATTGCACCGGATACCGCTCCGGTGTGCGGTAATGCGGAATATAATTTTGTAGAATCTTGAATTGTATGCACGAACCGCTGAGTATAACACACTGGCACCGCGTCTCCGTGCGGAGAATCGCATACGAATTTCCGTCGCTCCAGATACCGCAGCGTATGTGGCGGCAGTGTGATATCTAGATATAGATATTAGTAGTACGTACGTACGTACTTAGTAGTAGACGCGTACGTACTTAGTAGTAGGTACGTACGTACTTGGTAGTAAGTACGTACGTACTTACGTAGTACGTACGTACGTACTTACGTAGTACTTTAGTACTTACATTCTTTCCTTGTGAATTTGTGATATATTTAACGCACACATGATAAATTGTGCTATCAAATAAGGCACTCGTTTAGGTACATTTGTACATTTAATGAATTACTTAATTAGTATTTATTGCTGAGAACTTTTTAGCAGCGCTCGCTAATCATGTCCTCTCACTCGAAATAGCAATATGTGAGGGAGATGACATGACTAGAACAGAACCGCTACGACAATTTTTCGATACAAATGTGTTTTAAAGTTTTGACTTTTGGAATGGTTATAAGGCAGTCAAATCTTAGTATAATTAAAATCTGAATTAGTAATATTTTGTAATACAATTTTATATTTTTTTATTTTAAAATATATTCTAAAAACACTTTTTTGCGTTAAAACATCAAATATAATTTATAATATAATTATTTGAATATTTTTAGAAAAAGTTTCATATGACTTTCATAAACAACTTAATGCTGTATAACATTCTAATAAAAGTTTAGTAAAATATAGCTTAGTAAATGGTATAACAGAATCGGTACAATATTGAGATTCAATTAAACTTAAAACTAAAAATTGTAATAAAACCATTGGACGGAGATTTATATTACAAATAAGGGCTATTTTATTAAGAGCCGCCGCAGACGACAGACTAGTCTGTAAAGAGTATGTATTTGAAGATAACTTTTAAGTTACAAGTTTCATCTCTCTCGCACACTCGCGGAAACTCACTCTCCCGTCTCTTTTACTCTCGTAGGTCTGATGCTAACATTTCATCTCTATACAGAGTATTTCTATAAACGATGGACAATTGGACATGTTCTAAGACATTATTGTACGTACTCATTATCACGATCAAAATATCTATTTTCACGGTTTCAGAGTCCTTTAATAAAAGTTGGTCAGAATAAAATCTTAACCTCAGAATAATATTTATCCTCATAATTTGTATAATATTTCTTTTAATGTTAAAATTCATTTAGAATAACTTTTGCATGCTGTGCTTCCTTTAACAGACAGCACATTAAGCTTAATTCGTTTGTAAGAAAATAGAGTATTTGTGAATGTAGCTGTAAATGTGAAGCCTTATTAAATAAATAAAAAAATAAAATAAAAATATCCTAAAATTTGTCCGTCATTTAAAAAAACACCCTACAGATTCCACACTATCTGCACGAGCTTCAAACTGCGTTTTTTCCTGAACAAATATCTAGTCAAGCGGCATTTGTAAAAAAAAACTGAATTCTCTTTCATACATTAACCGTAATATCATTTACAAAATGCAAATTACTTACGTTCATAAAATGTTCGAAAATCTTTTTTGGCCTATTTGACCCCTAAACTTTCTCTCTTCTCACGCGGCGAAAATCGACCGTCTAACTTCTATCAAGTCACTTGTGACCTAGTAATTCGGCTAGGGACCCTATTCGGAGATTTGAGATTTTCATCTCACTTTTTTTCGTCCTTGTTGCTCTCGTTTGAAACGTCATAGGTGTGAGAGTGACCAAGATAAAATCTCATCTCATCTCACGCGCAGGAATAGCCCCCTAGGTCACAAGTGAGTCAATTTTCGCCGTGTTTCGGCTAGTCGCTTCGCAAATCACTTGTGACCTGTCACTTGGGTTTAGTCACTTGTGACCTTGCCGAATTGCCAGTTAGACGGACCATTTTCGCCGCGCGGCAAAAATGTGCGGTTTTAGTCACCCGTGTAAACACCATTACGACGCGAAATTTTAGCTTAAGGCTGCATAGTGCGTATTCACAGAAAATGTGCAAGGCAAAATGAGCCGTGCACTCAAATAAAATCCACCAATAATATCACTTCATTTCACAGCGGAGTCATCCTATTTGTCGATTTATTCTCGAACATTCCGGTTGGATACGTAGCCTTAGTTTGACAAAACTTAAAATTAATACTATACTTATGACTACTTGCACTGAATATAATATTTGCCTAAGTAATTGCTTAACTAATTTAAACTACTCCTAGCTAGATCCTACTTACATTTTCTTGAACGCACCTTTAGCCGTTCCTCGGGAGAATCTTAACTTTATGTACCCTATGCTAATATTTCGCTAGTAGTTTAAAACTAGTTAAGCAAGGATTTAGGCAATTCTCATATTTATACAAGTGGTCATTAGTAGTTTTACTGCAGCATGGTGCGGGTGACAGCCGCATTTATTTAATTTATTGCTTAATAATTTAATAATAATAACAATATTCGGGACACTTGAACACACGGTCGTCTGACCCCAAACTAAGCAAAGATTGTACTATGGCGGCCAGAGACTGATATACATACATAAATACTTTAAAATACATACTTAAATAGATATTAACACCCAGACATAGAACAAACACAAATGTTTATCACATGTTTGCTCTAGGTGGGAATCGAACCCACGTCCCCTAGCTCAGAAGGCAGGTTCACTACCGACTGAGCCACCGAGGCAGTCGAACAAATATTGATGACTCGTCTGGGCAGCGTTCGGAAAATTGCATAGCATCTTCTTGCATAGCTTCAACGAGCTATGGAGAGGGCTATGCTCGGAGTCTCACTGCGAGATCGAATCAGGAATGAGGAGATCTGTAGACGAACCAAAGTTACCGACATAGTCCAGCGGATCGGCAAGTTGAAATGGCAGTGGGCAGGGCACATAGCACGAAGAAATGATGACCGATGGGGTCGAAAGGTTCTCGAGTGGAGACCACGTTCCGGCAAGCGCAGCGTAGGACGTCCACCCACAAGGTGGACAGATGACCTTGTCAAGACCGCGGATCGCGCTGGATGCAGGCCGCTACCAACCGGTCTTATTGGAGATCTATGGGGGAGGCCTATGTCCAGCAGTGGACGTCCTATGGCTGATGGATGGATGGATGATTGATGATTCCGTATTTTAGTGTTAGGATATTTAGGGAGCTGCTGAAGTTTCAAGTCATTTCGTAAATCGCGTCAACTCTCAACGGTGAAAAAGAATGATCTGTCTAATGTCACCCGCACCATCCTACTATAAAAATAGTATAGCAACTATATTGTGAAATTATTCGAGTAACATATATTTAAGTTAGTCTATACTAAAATACAAGGTTAATAAAGTCTTGTTTCAGTACTGAGATTAGTTCCGTATTCCACAGGCCTGTAATCGGCTAGTGTCGCGAGTCTAAAAAAAAAAATAAAACCATTGAGATACAATGCCTACAGAGTCACAAGCGTGCAACAAAAATGTCCGAACTAAAACTCGGCGCACGCTACGCATTGCGCCGACTTCTTCGTTAGTAGTAAGCCAACCGCGATCCGATTACAACGTTACGCGATGTCAAAGTACTCGGTAACAAGCTGCCTGAATAACACTATCGAATAATACTATTTTACACAACATATCGTCACGCCTTTCCCCCAAGGGGGCTGGCAGAGGTGTAACACCCACATTTTGCCGGACGATATTCAGTCCCAAATGTGTCATTTGGTGAGCCTGTCGTTATACACCGGGCTCCAGTCATGTAGCAGATGACATACAATACGCACATATGCTCACACAATGAACAATTTGGTGCGTGCCGTCGGCTGGGTTTGAACTCGCTCCCTCTGGCTTGAGAGGCGGGCCTTCTCCAACTAGGCTGCCATCGCTTATTATACTATTTAATTTATTTATTTATTTATTCATTATTACAATAAGAACGGCATGCACCAATTACACTTATCATTAAAAATTACAGAGCAATACATATTATTTCAAAAATACAATAAAAATAAATGTCAATTCAAAATGTCAAATTCAAATAAATATAAGTATTAAAATCATTGCAATACACAATACATTTTATAAATTATAGGTCAAAGAAAAATTATATTTAACAGGATGTTTTTCACAAAATGTCAGGAGAGATTTCATTAGAACATGCCATCTGTCGTCAAAAATATCACAATCAGGGTCCTGTTTTAGGAATGCGTTGAGACCACGGGGGATGGTGCACATTGGGCTATAGGCTCGTGACTTCGTACGGCTAGCTTATTAAAATTAATAATAGCTACATGACGTCTAAATTGGAGCAAATGTGGTATTGCATATTATATCAATGATGTTTTGGTACGATGCTTCGACGGTTTTTTACTGCTGTTACTTAGAGATGGCGAATCTGTAGGTATTATATGTCAACGGAGAAAACGTTTTTTTTTTAATCTTAAGTTTAAATTGTCTATCAAACTTATGATTTAAAAAGTTTTTATGAATAAGGCAGTTAGTATTTTTAAACTAGTTATTGATAATAAGCAAGCAAAATTATTTGCCAAATATTTCTTAAATTAATTTTGTGATCGAAGAAACTCGGTTTTAAAAACAACTTCTTTTCAACTTTGGTGTCAACCAAGTTTAGGGAAAAACTATTCTATATGCTATAACTATGCTATTATTTTCGACAAGATTGGTTACTAAATTAAGAGGGAAACGTATCTATTTCCTTGGTAAATTATATCAAGACCGGTTCAACAGTTTAGTCGTCGTTGAAAAGGTAAGGAACAAACGGACGGTTTAGCATTTCTTATTATAATTGTGTATAGTCTTTTTCTTTTCGTTTACAGTCTTTTACGTCCCACTGCAGGGACACAGACCTAGCTAACGTCGAGGCTGATTGAGCCGTTATCCACCACGCTGGTTGGTGCGGGTTGGTCGATGTTAATGTCCGAGAACTATTATTCTAGGATAAGTCGGTTTCCTCGTGATGTTTTACTTCACATACCTACTTTTAATATACTAGCTGCGCCCCGCGGTTTCACCCGCGTCCTACAGTAACCGTTATTTTTTTCGGGATAATATCTTTTTTTTTCTTTCATGAGATCCTTCTCCTGGCAATAAGCCCAACAAAAAAAAAATTAGCGAAAATGTTCCATCTGTTCACGCGTGACGCGATGACCAAAGGTAATAATAGTGATTCATTTCTATATTTAGAGATTTAAAAATTGTTTGACATTTAGGTTTTAATTTATCCAACTGTCCGAAAAAGATGTTTTTTGAATTGATGTATTTTTCTGTGTGACCTACAGTCTAAACAGCTGGACAGACTTCGTATTGCGAGATGTCGTAAAAGCGGCGGCTGACTGATAACATTTCTTCCTAACGTATCGTGCTCGCGTATCAGTTCGCCGTCTCAATTCAACGAGCCAAGCTTGTCGGCTTCTTCGCAAACCCTTTGAAGCGCGCTCACTGGGAGGCAAGAGTCAACGTGTCCTTGAATTGATACGCACAACTGTTACGGAAAAACGATATGAATACTCGATGGGTTACGAGGTTGGACTTCCGTCAGTCTTCTTTAAATTCGTTTTTGTGTCCAGTAAGTTTTTTTTTTTTATGAAGAATAGGTTGGCGTTTGACCACCAACTCGCCTGATGTTAAGCGACGTTGTGGTTTAAGATGGAGCACGACGACCTATAAGGTACTTATTCACTCTAGCCTTGAAGTTTTGTAGAGTGAAGAAGTACAAAGACGGCAGTTGAGTGAGGCGCTACAAGTGCGCTACTGCTCAGATCCGTCTTCGGAACGGATAAATTCTATATATATATCATAGGATAGAGTATCATGGGATACTTCTGTAAAATGTTCATAAAATACCTTTCAAATCAATTTAAATTTAAAACCGAGTTTTTTCGATATAACACCTTATTCTAAACCAAGTAAAGATGACATTCGTGCAATATCCAGACGATATTAGGGTTCCTTAGCAAAATGGGAAATTCCCACTTTGCTTTCACCCAAACCCTTCTAATTCTTAGCTATCATAATCGATGGGCGTTTAAAAGCACATACCTACCTATTTGACTTGAACATTTTTTGTGAAACACTTTTGGAGAGATATGACTCAAAAGTCATATCTCTCCAAACGTCAGTCAGTCAAAGGTGTCAATGTGTTTTTTTTTAATTAATAGGCTTCTGTTTGTTTATCATTCCACCTGATGCATGACAAAAAAACAAGGTTGAAAATTGACACCCAACTACGTCACTCGATCTTGCTGTATTAAACCGGTGTTTCAAGACTGTCCATAGCTTCATCTGTTGAAAGAGGCGTACACTCACTTAAGGTACCTTCTTCATGCAAAGCCCTAGTCTTCTGCGGTCTACTGTATAACTCTTCAACCCTGAACGTCATACTCTCCGGTCTACTGAAGTCTTTGTCAACAGAACATTCTAGACTGTCCGGTCTGCTCGGTCTTTCGGTCTTCTCCAAGTCTGGTCGGTATTCGACCGGCTCTGGTCGGTCTAGTATTCTCAGTTCTGGTCTACTCAAGGCGATGGTGTCTGGTCTGGTTGCTTCTCTGTCTGGTCTGGAAATGCGGTCTTTACCTGGAATTAAATGGAAGTTGTTTTAAAAGTTTTATCCTACTAATATTATAAACGCGAAAGTTTGTAAGAATGGATGGATGGATGTTTGTTACTCTTTCACGCCAGAACGGCTGAACAGATCTGAATGAAATTTGGCACAGAGATAGATTATAGTCTAGAATAGCACATAGGATTTTTTAACCGCGGGTGAAACCGCAGGGCGCAGCTAGTTTGTTTATAAAGATACGCAAACAGTGATCATATAACACTTTCAAAATTAAACTGCTAAATACATGGACCTGATATGAACACCCTTTATAGGCGTATACAGCATTTGCATAATTCAGTGGTTAAAAAAATCAACAATTATTTAAAGATTAAAATAAAAAATACTTTAAACATAGACACAAAGTGAAACAAAGTTAAACAAAACAAATGCGACATTATGAAACAGGATCTAAAGGGACTTGATAAGTTTGGTTTTAAAAACAGTTATAGAATCGGTTAATATATCTAGATCGTCCACGGAAAGGTTGACTTCGTTATAAGTGCGACATAACCTTCGCGTGGGAGAGTTGAGTGCCAAATTAGTTCTAGCGATTTGGCGCTAACCTAAAATAGAGAAACTCTGTGTCTAGGATAGCGGTAAGTCAAAGTCAAAGTGTTTTTATTCAATTTAGATATCAAGATACACTTACGAACGTCAAAGTTGTATAATAGACTCGACCGCCTTGTTCTACTCTCAAGTTGTTGTTCTAGCCTCTACTCAAAAGAACAGGCAAGAAACTGAGGGGCATTGCTCGCCTTGTTGGTCCGTATATCATATCTAAATCACACCGGCTCAGTGTGGGTCGATGGCTAAAACGTTTTGCTCACCTGGTTGGTCCCTATATCATATCTAAATCACACCGGCTCAGTGTGGGTCGATGGCTAAAAAGTTTTGCTCACCTGGTTGGTCCGTATATCATATCTAAATCACACCGGCTCAGTGTGGGTCGATGGCTAAAAAGTTTTGCTCACCTGGTTGGTCCGTATATCATATCTAAATCACACCGGCTCAGTGTGGGTCGATGGCTAAAAAGTTTTGCTCACCTGGTTGGTCCGTATATCATATCTAAATCACAACGGCTCAGTGTGGGTCGATGACTAAAAAGTTTTGCTCACCTGGTTGGTCCGTATATCATATCTAAATCACACCGGCTCAGTGTGGGTCGATGGCTAAAAAGTTTTGCTCACCTGGTTGGTCCGTATATCATATCTAAATCACACCGGCTCAGTGTGGGTCGATGGCTAAAAAAGTTTTGCTCATCTGGTTGGTCCGTATATCATATCTAAATCACACTGGCTCAGTGTGGGTCGATGGCTAAAAAGTTTTGCTCACCTAGTTGGTCCGTATATCATATCTAAATCACACCGGCTCAGTGTAGGTCGATGGCTAAAACGTTTTGCTCACCTGGTTGGTCCGTATATCATATGTAAATCACACCGGCTCAGTGTGGGTCGATGGCTAAAACGTTTTGCTCACCTGGTTGGTCCGTATATCATATCTGCGAAGCGGGCATGGTGGATACCGTGCTGTGTGGCGTCGTCGGCCGCGAGCCGGCCAGTGACGCGTTCAGAGACTGCATCGTGCCCATCTGTTCAACCACAGTATAATAAATAAATAAAAAAGTATTTATTACCTAAAATTAAAAAAACAAACACATCAAGCTAACGAACGCCAACGCACGGGCAGCGTCCCGTTTCGTTTCAGTAAAATAAAACGAGACGCAGCACATCGCTGGCCCTCGCCGGTCTTGGCCTGTACGCAGCATAAGAAGAACAGCATATATTTTTTAGTTAGGCAATTGGGATATTCTCAGCTATGTACTGAGTAAGCTGAAGCCTACGCAGAGCTGGTTTTCAGCATATCCCAATAAGTGTATCAAAAACACTAATAATATACTCCGCCAGGTATAGCATTCAGCAACACGTAGTGACGTCAATCGATGCTTAAGCAAGACCGAAATAATTCATTTACAACAAGTTGGAAAGAGACGGATGACGATGATGCTATTATGTGTTTGCTGAATGCTAGAGAATTGTTTTTTTTTTTAATAATGTGTCCAACAACATTAGTTAGACAATAGTAGATTATGCACCGAGGGGACAAAGTAGTGTCTTACGTCACGGGCGGCTTATTGAACCCTGAGTGTTACGATGGAGTGTAGAGTTAACTCCTGAGCTCAGAGAGGGAGTTATGTAGGGTTTTGAGTGAAGCGAGGGAGTTATGTAGACTCCTGAGTGAAGCGAGGGAGTTATGTAGAGTCCTGAGTGAAGCGAGGGGTTTAAGCCGCTCAAGACGAAGACACTGATTTATCCTAGAGGTGAATCCTCTACTTTTCAAACAAAATTTAATAAAGTTAATTTTTCACTGACTTCCAAAGAAGAGGAGGTTCTGAATTCGACGGTATGTTTTTTTAACCGACTTCCAAAAACAGAGGTTTTCAAATTGACACCTCCAATTGTGAATCGATCTTAAAGTTTTTTTTTTGGTTGGTGGATTTTATTTTAGAGGTGGTCCCATAAAGTGTTTATCGAAATCAGTTCATCGAAGCAGTTTTTAGAACATCAAAAAAAATTAAAAATCATATTTTCAGTTACTTTTCTCAAAAGTAACTGAAAATATGTACACCAGACGATGTATGGTCCTACATATTTTTTTGTTTTAAATTTCGTGCAGCTCATGGTATAATAATATACTCGGCCAGGTATAGAATTCATAGTCAAAAATGGTCACGTGGGCAACACGTAGTGACGTCAATCGATGCTAAAGCAAGACCGAAATATGTCATTTACTAACAGTTCGAAAGAGACAATAACGAGAGACGTCAGCACGAGTTGGCTCCCGGAATGGCCTTGTTTTTTTAGGGTATAAACTCACCCTCAAATGCGCCAAGTCTTCAAGTTTCGTCAAATCAGCGAGCTCCAAATATAGACTGTACACCAACAGCCAGCCATAGGCTCCGGCGATGCATATGACTATCCAGATCAACACGCTTATGACATTGTACGCAAATATCAGATCGTTGACAATGGCGCCGAATATGAACGCAATCAAACGAAACAGAATGAAAACTCCAAAACTGTACAGCCAGGGAACTATCCGCTTTTCGTATTCCTGAAAAAGAAAAAAAAAATTTTTTGAATAAATAAATAAATTCGGGACATTTCCACACACGATCGTCTGACCCCAAACTAAGCAAAGCTTGTACTATGGCTTGTTACTTGAACTAATATCTAGTGTAATTCCGCTTTAACGTCGCATTAAGTACATCAAAGAATATGATTTTATTTTTTTCATTTCTTAATTTTGATTTTTTTTTTTAAATTAATTTAATGAAATTTACTAGAAACTTTTTACAAATTGATTTTTGAATCTAATTTTAAACGTTACACAATTTGATATTTCAACTAACGAATTTATCATACCTAATTTAATGGAATCTACTTACTTAATACATATTTATATTATACATATTTATTTTTTATACTAATACTTTAGTAGCTTCCATTAAATTAGGTAAGTTAAATTCGTTAGTTGAAATATCAAATTGTGTAACGTTTAAAATTAGATTCAATTACCAATTTGTATAAAGTTTCTAGTAAATTTCATTCAAATTAAACAAAAAAATAAAAATAAGAACAGAATAAAAATTCATGTTCCTTGATGTACTTAATGCGACGTTAAAGCGGAATTACACTAGATATTAGTTCAAGTAACATGTTTGAAGATGAACTTCCGCAAAGTAACGCCTGATTCAATTAACTATTGTACTCGTACTATGGCTGCCAAAGACTGATATTCATCCATATTATATATTTTTAAATACATACTTACAAAGATATTTAACACCCAGACATAGAACAAACATAAATGTTCATCACATTAATGTTTGCCCTAAGTGGGAATCGAACCCACGCCCCCAAGCTCAGAAGGCAGGTTCACTACCAACTAACCCACCGGGGCAGTCAAGTGGATGTGAAAACTGTAGGTTCAAAACCAGTTAGAGGCGAGCCTTGCATGCAATGTGAGCTCATACTTCACAAGGTTCAACTTAAATTGAAATTAGTGTTAAATTTAGGTTTTTTTATACTGATGAATTTATACAACGTGTTGTTTTGCATTCCCGCGGATTTTGTAGAGGTATCGTCTACTATAACAGCACAAATAAATTATGGGACAATCTTAAAATCGAGATAGAAAAAAACAGTTGTTCCACACAAAAAATTCGTTGATCGTCGACGAAATATACGGAACAGCTGTTTTTTCCCTCGATTTCAATGTTGCCCCAAAGTTTATTCGTGCTCTGCTAGTGGACTGCTAGTATGACTATTTCTACAAATTCCGCGGGAATACAAAACAACATGTTGTATTTTACTGTCGCCTCGCGAACCGTTAATTATAATAATAATTAACGAATTATTAATTAAAAAATATTTGTCAACAAATAATAATTTGTTGACACTGGCAGCTTAAAGCTGATGCGTCTTATTTGTCAACTTTGTTTTTGAAGCAGTTAACTGAGGGAGCATTTATCACAGTCACTGGCAACTTATTCCAGAGCTTATTCTTATACTTATTCCTATTATTATTATTAATTTTAGAGATAAAAGGTGATATGTCCTTTTCTGTACCCCTGACAACGTGTATGCAAAATGTCATGATGATCTGTTGAGTAATTAATACGTGGAAGCGTAACAATCAAACCATGTTTGTTACGCTTCCACGTAGGTATTAATTATGTGATTGCCTCGGTGGCTCAGTGGGTAGTGAACCTGCCTTCTGTGCTAGGGGGCGTGGGTTCGATTCCCACCTAGGGCAAACATTCATGTGATGAACATTTGTGTTGTTTCTATCTCTGGGTGTTAATATCTATATAAGTGTGCATTAAAATATATATGCATGTTTATCTCTGGCAGCCATAGTACAAGCTTTGCTTAGTTTGGGGTCAGACGACCATGTGTGCCAATGTCCCAGAAATTTATTTATTTATTTAGTATCTATATAAGTGTGCATTAAAATATATACCTATGCATGTTTATCTCTGGCAGCCATAGTACAAGCTTTGCTTAGTTTGGGGTCAGACGACCATGTGTGCCAATGTCCCAGAAATTTATTTATTAATTTAATAGTACCTAAGCCGGATTAATCAAACAAATCGTACGTGATTAATTACCGTCTCTTAAAATCATAATGTGTAAAAACCACGTCAGTTTCCATAATGAATACGCCGTTTAATTTTTGTGTTCTTTATATCGAGATGTTTTGAGTAAGGAATCTATATGGAGGTAATCTATGGATGCGAATGACATTAGCGAAACTATATGACACAACACAAACTTAACGATCAAACAAGGTGCGACTAACTTATCTTAGAGGTTGAATGGAGGCGCCACCATCGCAATTTTATAACCAACAGCGCAAACATTTAGTTCCCTCATTTGAACAACTCTAAGATAAGTTTGTAGTGATATAAAACAGTGTTAGTTACCTTATTTTTGCCCGTTTTGACATACTACAGGATGATAGCATAGAGTGAATGAATGAACAATGATTAGTGAATGAACATGTGAACCAATCAGTGAATTACAGTGTTATAGGGGTTTTTACAGCACACGATCTGTTGTATACGATCTAACTAGGTAGCGTAGTGTAATAAGAGAAAGACAGTCCTATAGAACCGCGTGGGTGTCAGATAGCCAGACTACGAAACGCAATAGATCGCATGGTGTAATAGACCCTTAAGGTTGATTCACGTTACACAGGACCAAGCCGGAAACGGTGAAACGTAAATCATCTTTTATTCGGAGCAAATATATATTTTATTGAAATGTGGTAACTTCATTTCACTTTTTATTTATTATCAAATGAACAACTTTAGACCTTCTAATTACTAAATACGGATACGGGAAGGTTAAGCAGGGTACTCACTTAAGAGGGCCGCGACGTTCTGAAATTTCCGTACAAACGCGCTACTCAAATTTCTTGAAAGCCGTTTGTCAGATTATGATGACATTTAGCATGTACAATTAAATTAACAATATCTCCGCCCCTATGTTCTTGGTTTTTTTTTAAAACGTTCTCAAGCGAAAATAGAGCTATGAAAAATATACGCATTTTTAAGGGGTTACTTTTTACTGGTTTATTCAATAGGTAGACAAAGCAAATCAAAAATTCCATTACATAGGGAGGTTGTATTCATCATTAGCTGTTAAATGAATCCATAATACAAGGGAAATTCTTAGTTACTTAATAATGA
The DNA here is from genome assembly GCA_911728515.1 of Peribatodes rhomboidaria. Lineage (NCBI taxonomy): Eukaryota > Metazoa > Arthropoda > Insecta > Lepidoptera > Geometridae > Peribatodes > Peribatodes rhomboidaria. The sequence goes on along the minus strand of OU452195.1, from coordinate 7,944,604 downwards.
TTACAGAAGTGCAAAAGTCATAAAAAAAATTGAAATTGCACTTTGTCACTCTGTAGGTAACTTTAGAGGCTCGTCAGTACTCGCTCTTTTCGCTCGTCTTCTTCTTCTAGACGAAATGGCGATAGAATACCTTAAGCCAATGCGAAGTTAGTCTAGGTCGCCTATGTCGAAATTAGTTAGGTCGCCGGACTCTTAAGACGTGTAGCACGCAATGTATCAGATACTGTCTCAAGCGAGTACAGTACGCGTCACGTAACTAGAACCTGCGCAGTGATCGATTTTAGGTCTCATTGGAGGTAAGAGGGGCGGCGCATGTTCCCGCGCACTACTTCATCTGCATCAAAGTCAAAGTCAAAGTCAAAATGTTTTTATTCAATTTAGGTATTAAAGATACACTTATGAACGTCAAAGTTATTTATATAGACTCGACCGCCTTGTTCGGACAAAAAGCCTCTACTCAGAACAGGCAAGAAACTGAGGGGCATTATTTTTTCAAATAATAAATAAATTACAGTCTCACAAATTTTGGCTTACAACTAGGTAATATCTATAAATACTAGTGGCTACTTGACGGAAGTGGAAGGCTCCAGACATCTTTATCTTCTAAATAATTCTTAACCTTATAATATCCTCTTTTCATTAATGTAGTTTTTACATGTGATTTGAATTTTCCCTCGGTGAGCCCTGTTATATTTTTCGGGATTTTATTGTAAAAACGAACGCAGTTGCCTAAAAATGACTTTTTTGACTTAGCCAGTCTAAATCTCTGTACAGCTATCCTATCCTTATTTCTAGTGTTATAATTGTGATAGTCACTGTTCAATTTAAATTTATGTAGATTTTTGCGAACGTGCATAATATTTTCAAAGATATACAAAGAAGGTAAAGTTAATATATTTATTTCTTTAAATAAATCTCTCAATGATTCACGGGGACCCATTCCGTAGATAGCGCGGACCGCTCGCTTTTGCAAAATAAAAATGGCCTCCACTTCAGCAGCTGATCCCCACAGCAAAATGCCATATGACATTATGCTGTGTCCTCTCGCTCGCCCCCTTTATACATGCGCAGTCATATATAGATGTCTAGAGCCTTCCATTTCCGCCAAGTAGCCACTATACTAAAGCGCAAGATACGGGAGTATAGCGTCACATCAAAAACTGCGCTTAAAAACGCTCTAAGAGACGAGTGGAATGCATTAACTGAATGCACGAAGCTGGTACGCAGCATGCCTCAAAGAATTGCGGCAGTGATAAAAGCCAAGGGTGGACCCACCAAATATTGATTTTATTTTATTGTTTTAGTCAATACACAAATGAAAACCACATACACAGCTTCAATTCACGCCTTAAACATGTTAATCCCGGTAAATTGTTGGGTGCCTAATACTTTTGAGCAAGGCTGTATTATAAAATGGTGTAACCTAGTTGTAAACCAAAACTTGTGAAAGAGAAATCTATAATTTTTTTGGAAAAAAATATGCCCATTAGTGTCTTGCCTGTTCTTCTGAGCAGTGGCTCTTTTTCCGATCAAGGCGGTCGAGTCTATTATAAAACTTTGACGTTCATAAGTGTATCTTTGATACCCAATTGAACAAAAACATTTTGACTTTTGACTTTGCAGTCGACGCCATCTTGGATCTAGTGATGTGGAGCGTACTGTACGTAGGAATGAGCCAGATTAGCCAGGTTGTGTGTTCGTAGCTCGATACGCAGTAGCCACGGACGAGCCGAACACACTTGTAACTTGATACAGTATCTGATACATTGCATGTTACACATCTATGTGAGTACCCTGCTTATAGGCACCAGCATAGGTATTCACAATCATTCAGTAACGATTCCGATCGGATTACAAAATGTTTTAAACTCAAACTATTCGAATCTCAGTCCGTATTCATACGTTTTTAAACGTGATTCATTCTTCCGATCGAATTTATACTCGATTTCCTATTCCAAAATGTATAAAAGTAGACTGAGATTCGAACAATTTGAGTTTGAAATTTGTGGAATCCGATCGGAAACGTATCCGAATTATGGTGAATACCTATCCAGAGATACATGAAGCTGTAGATAAAAATGTATGACAGAAAACAAACTCTAAAGATTGAAATAGTGGTTAGAATGTTAATCCGGAAACGGAATATTGGCGCGAACGCCCGCCCCCGATACACCGTTCCTATAGGTCAAAAAGTTATAAACAACCAGTAGGAACGCCGGCGTTCGCCAATAGTCAGGTTGCGGCTTTAAATAATTTACATACTCCAAACAAAGAAGAGTGTAGCGTTCTTATAGCGCTCCTAGACGAGCCATGTTCTGACTTCAATACTGGCTATATACTGGGAATATTGCCGACTGTAGCCAATCATCAGCCATGATAGAAATGTATGCCTGGAAGAGATCGCTTTTAGTGATAAGGCCGCCAGTTGTTACACTATTGAATAAGTTTTATCATTATTTTTCTCTTGTTGTTTTGTTATCTGTGGTGTGAACAATAAAGAGTTTATCTATCTATCTATCTATGACTTCATGGCGGGCTACACTCAAAATGTTGTCCAGCCAGTATTGACGGGGCAGTATTACAGTAGCAAGTTTAAATAAAAAAAATTAAAAACCTCCGACACCGATTTTCATCAAATATAGCCAAGAACACTCCCGATTAATTCACCTCCCTCACGACTTCACGACTACCTCGGTGTCTCAGTTGGTAGTGAACCTGCCTTCTGAGCTTGGGGGCGTGGGTTCGATTCCCACCTAAGGCAAACATTTATGTTTGTTTTATGTCTGGGTGTTAATATGTATTTATGTATGATTTAAAAAAATATCTTAAGTATGTACGAGTATATGGCAGCCATAGTACAAGGTTTGGTTGGTTTGGGATCAGGCGACCGTGTGTGGAAGTGTCCCGAATATTACCACCTTTCAAACAAACAAAAAAATACCAAAACCGGTTCATCCGTTCGGGAGCTACGATGTCACAGACAGACAGACAGACAGACACACAAACACAGACATGTCAAACTTAAAACACCTCGTTGTTTTTGTGTCGGAGGTTAAAAAAAAAAGGCTCGTCTAGGACACTCCTTAGTTTCGAAGGTCAGGACACGGTTAGGGTTGCTACGCTAAAAATAGTTACCTTCCTGAGTGCGTTGATAAGTATTATGCTCGTGATGAGCACAGCCATGGAGCCGAGCCACGAGAACAGAGCAAACACTATCAGGACGTTGCGAACTGGAAGATAAGAACAGGCAAGCTGAAGTCTTGCGGCGGCACACATACAAAACAAACACAATGAAACAAATACGTAGGTACTTGTTGTATTATTGTCTGTTACTGTTTTATTGTTTTTTTTTTTGGTAGAGTCTTGTGTGACATGATTAAATACAATTTTTTTGTAGAAAAACATTTGATTTGAAATTTTTAGCGGCGATATTCGTACAAGACATTACGTAGATTCAATTCATTGATTTATTTGAACAAATGCCGAGATAAACCCAGTAGACGTCTTTAAAGGTTTTTTTTTTTATGGACAATAAGTCGGCGTTTGACCACCAACTCGCCTGATGTTAAGCGACGTTGTGGTCTAAGATGGAGCACGACGACCTATAAGGTATCTACTTATTCACTATAGCCTTGAAGTTTTGTAGAATGAAGAAGTACAAAGACGGCAGTTGAGTGAGGCGCTACAAGTGCGCTACTGCTCAGACCCGTCTTCGGAACGGTTACACCGGACTACATCCCGAAACACGACTAGGTCATTTCACGGCATGGCTTGGTCCGGTGGGTGGTAACTAGCCACGGCCGAAGCCTCCCGGTTCCGCCTCCTCACGGTTTTTTTATCGCAAATAAGTCCGCGTTTGACCACCAACTCGCCAGTTGGTGAGCAACGATGTGGTCGAAGATGAAGCACGCAGACTTAGAAGATACCTATTCACTCTGGCCTTGATTAGGCCCAGATTATAGTTCTCAGGAAACAAGGAAGCCGGCAGATTGTTCCAATCCTTGGCTGTAACGTAGAACGAAATTTGGTACGTATCCGGGGAAAATCCACAATGTATGGATGGTCACCTCACAGTCGCTGGCGGATTGTATGTATATGTATGTACGTACTAGGAGCACTCCCCACGTAGACAAACTGATAGCTTATGACGTAGTAGCCTGTGTGCGCCGAGCCGGGCGCTGCCATGTACAGGCAGTATACGTCGAAAATGCTCTGAGCGAATGTGAAGAGAGACACCACCTGGAATGTGAGAGAGAAGGATGTGTTATGCGGTGTCAACATGACACCAACTCTTATGCACAACACATTAGAGGTATAGTAAGCTACACTGCCCAGCTACACGTAGCACCTTGCATTTGCAAACAATGGTTAGTGCATATTAGTGTTTTATGCCTTTTGTGCGGTTTACCGTTTTGCCGTTTTATTGCATATGTTTTCTCGTGTTTTTTGATATTTGTGTAAATTGAAATTTGTGCAAGGAAGACGTAGCGTGTAGCCGGGCTTTTAGTTAGATATGTTTTCTAATTTATTAGCAACATTTGTTGATACTACGACTTCTGTCTAGAGAGTTCTGTACTGGGGGGCAATGCAGTTAAGCTCAGCTGGTGCTATACTGAACTGTTGATGTTGAGTTTGTCATAAAAAATTGGACGGCTCAGTTTCACTCATATCTGACAAATGTACCAGCTAGACTACCGGTGACACGTTTGTGAAACGTTAGTGATACTGAGCCGTTCCCCGTCCGATTGTTTATGATAAATGTAACATCAATGTTTCAGTTAAGCATCAGCTGAGCTTCTCTGAATTGTCACACTGTTTATGAACGAAAAGTGACCGGCCGACTTTTTTTTATTCGTGCGCATGACAGGTACATCTTTAACTTGCGCAATAAATTTTGTTCATTTAGAACCTAACAGTTGGCTGTTATTTTTTTGACTTGTCTTTGTTTGCTTAGAGATTTGGATGTTTTTTTGTAAAATTTAAAAACATTATGTATCTAGTAATTAGTAATCATAATATTTACATTGGTTCTTTTTTTTTTAAGTTATCCATAGGATAACATTTTTCTTATTTGTTGATAAGAAAAATAATAAGGTTGGTCTTTGATTGCAATTTTTTATGATTTTATGCAACAATGAATCATGCTTGTCTGATGAAACTGATTCATTTGAAAGATGGAGACACACAGGCAACTACAGTGCCTATTATATTACGAGATTTCTCAGCCTTGTCTATCATGTCTCTGCCTGAAGTAGGGATGGTCTTAAACCATTTGTTTGTCCGTTTTATGGACCCATACTCCCAGCAGCTTCTTATGCTACCCTGTCCCTGCGATAGGGCCCGACTAATTGCATTACGGAATCAGCATTTTTGAGAACATCTAACTAGGCATAGCATTCCACAGAGTATTGGCTTGTACTTTTATTTACATATATATAAATAGTCACTCCTTTTTTCCGTAGCGGTAGGCAGAGACCACTTCTATCCATTTGCTACGATCCTGGCACACATCTTTCGCTTCGTCTACTTCCATGAGTCTCTTCATACATGTTTGTCAAAGCTTGGTCGGCACTCCTGTATTTGTAGTTTTTATAACTGAAAAATACATACAAGTGACAGAAAGCCAGTGAGTAGAGACCCCCGCTGCAGGTCCAGTACTATAGCATCATGTAATATTGGCTTCTGGTACCACGGCACTCGTAGAGATCTCACTGATTTAGACGAACGTAGGTTCGTTGATGACCTGGAAAAAGATTAAAAAGATAAATTTCCACACTTCTCAATCTTTTGACTGCATTGGTGGCTGTTGTTAGTAAGCCTGTTTTCTAAGCTTGAGGGAGTGGGTTTGATTTCCACCTAGGGTTCATTTATGCAAACCATTGTATTTCTTCTATTTCTGGGTGTTAGTATTTAATTAAGTATATTTATACATAAGTATAAGAGTATTAGTCTATTAAATATATTTTTACAACTAGCTGCATGCCTCGGTTTCACCCATAGTTAAAAAGCACCCGATGTGCTATTCTAGTCTATAATATCATTCAATCAGCAGTTCTGGAATGATTGAGTAACAAACATCCATCTATCTAAACTTTCTATTTATAATATTAGTGTGATAGATTAAGTACTTTAAATACACAAGCCAGCCCCTCCCATCTCATGCAGTCATACGTTAACACATACGCTACTTTTGTGACCGCGGGGCGCAGCTAGTTAGTGTACTAAGTTGTGGAGATTTTTGAGGATGTAAAATCCGTCTATTACGGTACGTTTTACGACATTTCTCACTGGAAAACATGTTTACTACCCAGTGCGAGTCTATCAGATACTAAACACAGTAATACCAATTCGGCATTTTTCAATACATTTGTTATTCCACAAACAAATCTTATCTTCTAGAATTATCAGCACCACTTACTTTCCAGTGTAATGAGAGTACACAGAAGGTGTAGACCGGTAGGTCGACGGTGTTTTCCGCCCGTACATTCTTATTTCAAACACTAAACTTCTTGTCGAAAAGTTGACGCCCTATACATGGACGTATCTTCGGAAACACTTTGATTGAATTTTATGACCACTCAGTCCATTTCTGGTACGTGTGACATGAGAAGTGCTAATTTAGCAGCGTTTTGGAAGAATTCTGTTAGAAATCACGTTAAAATAACTTGAGTAAACGTTAGTTTAGAAGAAGGAGAAGCCACGCCTGGAAATTGTTTGGAGTTTTTTGTATTAGCGCGGTCCGAATTAATGAAGTAGCGCAAACTGCAAAACCAAGATTACGAACGTTTTGATTTATTCGAGCAAGCTCAACCCAAGCAAGGGTTTGTAGGACAATGCCTTGCAGACCTTACAGTAGACTTATGTATTTCTTGATCTTGATCTGTGTTTTGTTGATACTTATTTTATTACATTCAAGCTCCTAGCCCTAGGACGCCAATTACAGTGGCCAGCGCTAATTTATTGATTTGTGATGCATCCGTTGAACTGCAACATTGTTGGAATCGTCAAAGTAAAACGGACCGCACCTAGTGATTTTATAACTGTCAATAGTGTCAATGTAGGGACTACTGTCATCGTCATTTTTTTTTTATTGATTTTGACTCGACACTGAACCTTTTTAGGCTGTACCTCGTAATTATATCGCCCAAGTTTTGTTGTAAAAAAAAAACAATACGTCGAAACGGAGTCAAAATTTTCCATCTAAATCACCGATAATGTAAATAAGTGCATTGAAAATTAAATAAATTATTAGGATAATAATGGACAAATCTAACAGTGAACAAAACCCAAGCAGATTAAAAAGTAAAAATTTAGCTGAGAGCAAAAGTTTAAGTAAACCGAGCAATAATCTTCTAGGAAAATGTTGTAAGTGCTTTTTGTGTGATCTATCACTATTTTTTGGCTTTGTCTCTATTTTAAATTTCACATGAAATATTTCTTAACGTATGTTAGTTTGTTACTCTATGTGAGCAACCTATTTAATAAAGCCGTTTAAATTTTATAAGCGTTTAAATCATGGCTAATAAACGTATTTATTTCTACTGCATGCAGGCTAACAGTGCTGCCATCTCTGTTTAACTTTAAGTAACTACCTAGTCTCCGACTGTGGAAATTTGTTTCTCTATCGATCGATAATCTCGATGATCGAGAAATAAAAAACCTAATCCGGATAAACTAAGTAAACTAACCGGGTACCTACACGTTTTTAATTTCAAAAAATTGTGGATTTTGTGAATACAACTTGGGGGGCTATTCCTACGTGTAAGATGAGATGAGATTTTATCTTGGTCACTCTCATACCTAAGACGTTCTAAACAAGAGCAACAAGGACGAAGAAAGGTGAGATGAAAATCTCAAATCTCCGAATAGGGCCTCTGCAGTGGGGCTATTCCTACGCGTGAGATGAGATGAGATTTTTTCTTGGTGATGCTCACGCCTATGACGTTTCAAACGAGAGTAGTTTGAAATTTTCATCTCACCTTTTTTCGTCCTTGTTGCTCTCGTTTGAAAAGTCATAAGTGTGAGAGTGACCAAGATAAAATCTCATCTCATCTCACGCGCACGAATAGACCCCTAGGGCCCTTGAACAACATTTGATTTTAATCGATTTGAACGTCAGTTTATCGATCGACTAACAACATTATATGCCAAACTGTGACCTTGGGACATCTTGAGATTGATCGATTTTGCTTATACTGGCCCGTCAATATTGCGACAATATTGTAAGTGCGGTCTAGCTATTTATTCATACATTACATACATTGGCTGATGATGGCCGAACTACAGTCGGCAATATTGATTGCCGAGCCAGTATTGCAATAAAAATATACCCAGTCTAGAAGCACCATAAGCCGTCGTTAAGATAGAGGTAACCAACTTACTACATTTTTTTTAATTGGTTTTCAGGTATTTGCCATAAAATACCCCAAAATTCAAGAAAATATTACGGCCATGTCTTCTGCATCAAGTGTTTCCATAAATATATCTGGTCCGCACCCAAGGGAGATGTCAAAAGCTTTAGCTTTGAGGACTTTTCCAAGTTCACCGATCAAATAAAACTAATATAATGTTTGGTTGAATTTATCTCTTGTTTGTCTGATCTGAGGGTTGAATGCTTTTTTTTTGTAAATTTAGCTTGAGAGTTGTTTGGATTTTCTTATCTTTTTTTCTTTTATATGTAGATAAAGCTATGAAATAAAGTAAACTTTTCACAACCCTCTGCAATATGCTTTATTTCTGAACGTACCATGAGTTAATATTTGTAAAAATAACCATCATGGTATAATAATGGTACATTGGTACCATATACCACAGCTTATGGCTGTATCCTCATTAGAGCTTGTTCAAGACGAGGGGCGCTGCGCGGGCGCCGTGGTGCGTGCAGCGTCACGTCGTGCGGTGCTGACAAATTCAACATAATGCCAATGTGTGAGAGCATGCTTTCTTTTTAGTCATAGTCATATGACCAGGGTGGTATCACGGTTTTCGGATACTTCATTTGAAATAATAGGGTCTGAAGGAAAACAGTCAGTCGCTCACAGTTTGCTTATTAGTTCTCGTGTGAGACGACGTTGTGGGATCAATTCGTTAGAACAAAGAAGAAAGAAAGAACTAAGAACGAACGAAGAACTTCTACTAAGAACGAAGCATATCATAATTTTTCTAGATCTTAGATTATTACCTAGGCGCGATTACGAAAGACCTAAACCTTACAACTACGCATAGGAAAACCAGGGCAAAGGTGAAGGAATGGCTACTCAATCTCACCTACTCCGAAGCCCTAGTTAGAGTACATGACCTAGGCAAGACCTATCAAGTTTGCTCATAACATCCCTCCGAAGCTAACAACACACACACACCAGCACATCAACACCACGCGTACACAAACACGTACAAATGGGGTATCGTCGCGAACCCATCTCTTTTGAGGCTGACGTTACGCGATGATGCCCTAGTCAACTACACACCAGCGGCATACGCATATGTACACCAATATTTTTTTATTTAATTAAAATATAATGTTAGCGATTTTAATATTATGTAAGCGCGCGAGCACTCTACTTTGGTAATGCTTTAATCAGACCCCAAGATACCGGCTGCACCGAGTTTGGGGCCCTCAGCGTATACAACAACTTGCCTTTGTACTATTCGCTAAATAAAGAAATTTGATTTGACGTAAAAAATTAAAAACACCAGTTAAAATGACACCACATTTTATTGTAAAACATTTTCACAACTTCTTTGTAACAACTCACTCGGCACGACAATGGGTCCATATTGCCACAAACACTTTGGACAATCAAACTGAGCCTCGACTTTCTCGTCTTGCAAATCGACCCACCCGCAGGATGAGAGCGAAATTTTGTCAAATTCGACGAAATTTTTCCATTTTTTCCCAGATTTTATTGTAGAAGGCAGTTCATGTAGGTATTTCGTCAGTTTTTCGATTTTTTCAGCAGCTGGCGCGTGCACGGTCTCCCCAGGCTCCACAGTAACGCAGGACTCTGGCATATCCGACGATTCTGTACGATTTTCGAAATAGAGGTCTTCGAGAGACTCGTCTTCTGGTATCGAAGACGGCACGTTGACTGGTGTGGCAGCTGCGAAAATTTTTGTTGTTTTACGCACCTATGGAGAACAAAACATTTATCAAAATGATATATCGATAGATGTATCAAATGGTTGAGATGGACATTACCAATCTTTGATAGCCAAAATTTCGATTTAGACGAGGTCAGTCATAACATAACATATCGTCACGCCTTTCCCCGGAAGGGGCTGGCAGAGGTGTAATACAACACCTACACTTCGCCGGACGATATTCAGTCCCAAATGTGACAGGGGGCGAACTTGTCGCCATACACCGGGCTCCAATCATGTAGCAGATGACATACAATACGCACATATGCTCACACATTGAACAAATTGGTGCGTGCCGTCCAGCTGGGTTCGAACCCGCTCCCTATGGCTTGAGAGGTGGGCCTTCTCCCAACTAGGCCGCCATCACTCTTGCCATGTCGTGTAATGTCAGTCATAGCACATTAATGAAATAAAAGTATAAATCGTCAACGAGTTTTGTTGATAGTTTATTTTGCTTAGTTCCTTAAAGTTTCCGCCAGCGGCACTTTATTGAAATGTTTAGAGCCAAACGAAAACGAAAAAGTTTTCGTAACGATAAAAAACAGTGGTTTAACCCCTGTATGAAAGCACCGCACCAAGCTTAAAGACCGCCTCGTCAGAATGTATCGCGCTCTTTCAGTGAAGGCCGGGACTATACGAGAGATGTACAGTCTCGACGTTAATTGCAAAGCTATGCTCACATTTTCTGGTGTCAGGCGGCGGCCCCCACTCGCTGCCGCCGGAGCAGCGGCAGAAGACAAAGGGCTGGTTGCCGCCCTCCTTGTTGTTGCCGCCCATGAAGTGACGCATTCCTTCAGCGAATTGCACGTTCTGCCATTGCTCGAAACAAGTCTTGAAGAATTCTGGAACACTACAGTTTATGAGAACCTTGTACAATAGCTGTTAGGTACTAGATTTGATTTCCGTACCTAAGCCACACGATGTAGTCAAACTCCAAAATGATGCTATATAGGAGCCGAGGTCTATACTCAATTGTTTGGTTGGTTATTGGACGATAATGACAAAGGCTGTGAAAGGAACATTTTAAATCCACGTTAAGACACCTGCCGCTCGACTGACTTAAATCTTGCATCTTGCCGCGCAGCGGAGTTTTGTGCACTTGTAAAGTAAAGTGTTTGTGAGACTGACTAAACGACACGATTTGGACCACTTAGGTCAGTGGCCCTATTCGGAGATTTGAGATTTTCATTTCACCTTTTTTCGTCCTTGTTGCTCTCGTTCCAAACGTCATATGTGTGAGAGTGACCAAGATAAAATCTCATCTCATCTCACGCGCAGGAATAGCCCCCCAGATTCCGCTTTCGTCAGAACAAAATTTCTAACTGCCATTTTTTTTAATACCGGTCTGAAAAATTGCCATCTGCTGGTCCGATACGACTGATGAATGATGAAGCTTCAAATTCAAAAGTCAAACTTACCAGAGGGGTTGTCCCGATTGCGGTTCATGACGTGTCGGTTAAAGCATTCTTCACAGAACACTTGTCCGTAGTAGATCTTCAGGTTGTTGGTCGGGATGCAGTGACAGAAATCTGAGGAACAAATCGAAATAAGTATTTGACTATTCTGAAGCGTGAGATGTTAGCTTGGTCACTCTCAATGACTTTTCAAACGATAGAGCCAACGACCAGCGCAGCACCCCTAACAAGCGTGCGCGACAAAATCCTTCTAGTCACTTGTCGTGCAAAAACGTGACAAGGCTATGTTCATCCATACGTCTGTGTCGATAATAAAAAAAACCTACATGTACTGTCGCGTTGCGCACGCTAGGTCTGCTAAAGCTATCTCACGTGGTAAGAATAGCGCCATAGTTAGTTTGAAACTGAGCCCGTGCGATTTTTATCTTCACATTCCTTTCAAGTTTGAAAATAATTTTGCTTGTCTGAACTTAGATTTTATATTTGCTTGAACCAGTTAATTCTCTTCGAAACAAAGTTAAATATTGAATACGAAATTTTATGAACTAAGAAAAATGGAGAAGTTTAGTAGCTTGATCAAATGAAAACATTGAATGAAGTCGGAAAGTATACCTAGTACGACATGACTACAACGTATTTTAACGTTTTAGATTTTATTTTAGATGAAAATGGTTTTGGTTCAGTAACTTGGTGCATAAAGATTTTGAATTTGATTTAAGCGGCATTGGTACTCACAGCATCTACAACATTGAGGGTGAAAGTGCTGTCCAGCAATGTCCACTTTCACTTTCTCATCCACGGCTTGCAGGCATCGCGAGCAGATATACTTCTTGCCAGGGTCCTCGGCGTTGCCGCAGTGTTTGCAATCTGTTGAATCAACAAGATTTGCTTTCAAAAAAGAAAAAAAGATAATGAAGATGGTAAGAAAGAAACTGGTAAAAAATAATAAAAAAATGGTTTAAATCACACTTGCAACTAGCTTAAAACCTGAAATATGTATAGAATTTCTTGGCTACTTGGTTAAGGAACAAAACGCTCTAAAACTCCTTACAATGCTTCGGCGGTTGTTTCGTGATTCCATATACGTAGTTTTGGAAACTTAAAAATAGACGAAGCGAACACCGCAAACGCGACTATCTTCCAACTAAAATTAAAAACATTGTAGAATCCATAGCAAACAATAGATGGCGCTGTTCTCAATTTTCACTGTGACAGATGTCGCAGCTCACCTTCCTTTTGACAGCATCCCTCCTTCGGCTTCATGCCCGGTGCCCACTGCGACCACCAGCTACATGAGTGCATCCGAGGTTCTTCGCCCCGGCACTGACCCATTACATGCGTCTTAAAACAGTCCGCACAAAACACGTGCCCATAGAACATCTTGACTGACTTCGGGATCTGTCGGCAGACACCTGCAAAAACACAACGTCGAACAACAACAAGGCTGTGTACTCCAGAGGAAAGAACTAGGAACATTAACAAGGGGAAGTCCGTTAAGTATGAAAAGAAGATGGGCAGCGGACGACTGACATTTGACTGCATCTCTGCCTGTATAATATCCCTTCGTTACCGTGGATACCCGGGCCGTGTCAGTTCGTGATAATGACCGACGACGTGTCAGAAATAGTTAACAGTCAGTCTGTTAGTTGGTTAGTTTGTTGAAATTTACTTAAAAAGTAAGGCAAAACTTACAACACGTGCCACACATTTTATGGAAGTTCTGTCCTCCAATATCCACTCTATCATCTTCTTCTATGGGAAGGAAACATCGTGCGCAAAAACATTTTTTCGGTTGTTCCTTTTCCTTTTCCATGTTGAAACCGTTCAAATTTAGTTTTTTTGAAATGATATATTTGTAAAAAAAAAATTGGGCTATTGGAAAAAAATACTGCGTGGACACATTCGTGCCAGATTGAAAATGGTGAAAAAACAAATGATGAATGATTGTTTGGTAGAAGAGAGTTTGAATTTGGAGGAAATAGTTGGCCAGCATTGAAGTATGAGGTACGATTGTTTTTGTTTATCTACCTCTTTCTTCTTCAGCGCCATCTATATAGATGGCTACAAGATACATTTTTAATCTCAATTAATCATTAATCCAATACAAATATATGGCCACCTCTGCTCTGCTCCAACTAACATTAGTTATTAAATTTCATAATATCAAAACAAATTTTCTGGTAATTCGATTCGACCAATCTCAAAAAAAAAACCAACTACAAAAAAGTTTGGGCATTGAAGATCCTGGGGCCCGATTCGGAGATAGGACTTTTTCATCTCGATCTCGATTCCTAGAACTCGAAGGAGAATCTCCTAAAAACAAACCATGTGGGACCCTATTCGGAGATTTGAGATTTCCATCTCACTTTTTTTCGTCCTTGTTGCTCTCGTTTGAAACGTCGTAGGTGTGAGAGTGACCAAGATAAAATCTCATCTCATCTCACGCGCAGGAATAGCCCCCGTGGTATTCTCAAACAAGCATGAGATGAGATGGGCTTTTCTCACTCAAATTACGTTCCATTTTACTCGACTGTGCTTGCTAAAAACCGGTAAAATCGATAAAACGTATTTCGGGACCATTCTGCTCATTAAAGGCATACAATAATTAAATATCGATATGTTTCATCAAATGAACTAATATTATGATAATTATTACAAGTTATAAAAGTGAGAAGAATAAAATATAACATTTTCATTCCATAAAGGATTTGTGGGGAACGAAACGCACTTAGCCAAATAAGTCATTGTTTTGTTTACAAATAGAGGTTAGTAAAATCTAAAAATCTTTTCGTCATCACGCCTACAAAAACTATCACGATTAACAACATTAAACACTTAATAGGAACTACTAAGGCTTTCGTTTGTCGTTAAACCCAATGGAATAGAAGACCGGTTTGGAAGTTTTTTCCGAATCAATCGCCCTTACGTACTAATAACATAAGACCTTCAAAATAATCTAACAGGGTTAATATAGTGACGCCAGGATACTTGTGGAGATAATTGTAAGTATTAAGTACTTTCTTATCACTATGTATGACCACATAATTTGTAAATAACCAAGGTTAACTTAACCTAAAAGTCACAAACTTTTTCTTGTTTATAAATTGAAAAATGTTTCAGGTACCTACTGCGTAATTTATGCCGTTCGAGCCTAACACCTACCAACAAACAAGTCACCTAAGGACTCGTACGTGACTAATGGTTTCCAAGTTGGCTTTAGAAACCTGACTGTGGATGAGCTAAACAGCAATCACAACCACTATCAACAACAAATCTGTGGACTTAGACATAATATTTGTATGAACAAAAAAATTGAATTTTCTTAGACCCAGTAAGTATCTGAGAAATCACACTTTACACTAATTTTAAAAAGGCAAAAGTTTGAATGGAAGTATGTATATATTAGATAGATGATGGTTGTTCTGAATTAAATTTGGCACAGAAATAGAGATAGATACTATAGGAATAATCTGGATAAGCACATTTATACATATATATCAAGTAGCTGCGCCACGCAGTTTCACCTGCGGTCCTGCAGAACCATTATCTCTATCATCATCTTCATCGTCTTATCATCGTCCTTTTCTGTACCTCTGACATTGTGTATGCAAAATTTCATGATGATAGATTGAGTAGTTGAGGTGTGACAGTAGAACAAACAAACAAATTCATTTTTAAATTATTAGTTAGGATATCTATATTGCCAATCTACCTACCTTACACTCTGCATTAGGTAATATACTTACTAGCTGATCTCTACACCTATAGCTATACTTCATACCCAGTGCGGTGAAGCTCAGCCCTCAGCTTCTTACATTTAGTGCTTTGCAATGAGGTTCGGCTAACGGACTATACAAACTATTATTACATAGAGTTTTAGGCAGAACAATCTAGCCATTCCCTAGTGATGCGCTTGCCAACAAAGGACAAATTGACTTTTATATATGTAGTATACCGTTCACTTCGGGAAAAATTATAATCATTTCCTATTTTTTCTCATAAATCTGTCCAGTATGTCCTAAACAAGATAATTTAAATCAGTCATGTAATGCAGAGCAAAAGTAAAATATAATGTTTGATACATTAAGTAACATTGTGATTTTTTGTTTGCAGATTGAATTGTGATGGAAACCTACACTGCTACTTAAATTCAAGATGCTTTACTTAATATTTTGGAAGTAATCTGTTATTGTTCTATGGACATTCTAATGAGTACAAACAGATTTTGAAAAAGCATGCAGCGAAAAAGATAAATAAATCAGGTTTTTTTATTGTATTATGTCTTGTTATTTAACATACTAGTGATGATAGCCTAGTCGCAGAAGATACGCCTCTCAAGCCAGAGGGAGAGGGTTTGGACCCAGCCAAAGGCATGCACCAACTTATTCATTGTGTGAGCATATGTACATATCTAATGTCATCTGCTAAGTAACTGGAGCCCGGTATATGGCGACAAGCTCACCGCCTGTCACATTTGGGTCTGAATATCGTCTGATAAAGTGTGGGTGTTGTACACCTCTGCCAGTCCATTCAGGGGAAAGGCGTGATGATATGATATGTTATGTTCAACATGCAATGCCGAAAAATATTTGTATTGTATACTCCACTTTGGTAAATATACTAACCCCCTTAGCAATAAACAGTGTATAGCCTTGGGATAATTATACAGTGTTTTGTCTTTATCTTTCTCTGTTGTTTTTGAACTCGATTGAAAATGGCAAAAGACTGTAACTATTCTGAGGCTATACAACATTTATTGCTAGCTTCAATAGAGTTCAAGAATAAAAAAAAAAGACAAAACTATAAAACTATTCCGAAGCTATACAACGTTTATTGCTAAGGGGGATAATATTTCCAGCTTAATATTATTTTTAAAGACAAATTTACAAACAATATTATATAGCTTGGGGTGGGTATTTGAAGGAAGTAGGATGGACTATGTCCGGGAGAGGATATCTTATAAGGAGGAAACTTAGATTGGGACAACTGAAGCAGATGTGAGCTGTGTTATCTTCATCCAACCCACATTCACAGATCAAGTGCTCCCTGATCCTGAGTTTGGCTAAATAAACCAGAGTGCACGGGTGACTTAATTGGAGACAACATAAGATCATGCTCATATGTTTCTCGGTTGAGCGGAATTTGAAGAACTAGGGAATTGTAGGGATACCTATTGGGTTGGATGTCAGCATATCTACCCTTGATGTTTTGGGACGTCTCCCAGTATTTTGACCATTGATTTAGGAGGAAAAATTTAGGAAGAAAAAGGCCATGCGAGTATAATTGATGTATTCAAGATTCCAAAAGCTGCCTACAATTTATCTTGTCAAACCCTTTTCACTCCTCATTTCGTTTCCCTGTAATTTGTTAAATTAAGGAATCCCTCATAAATTGTTGTAAAATAGGTTGCACTCTTGTGCAAAATTGGCCACCTAAAAAGGATCTCTTAATGTACTCAGTAAAGATGATAGAGTAGTTGAGATTATGCGACTTGACATAGAGGATAGCTTCTAGAAGGGCAATCGCTTCTCCAGTGAATACTGAGAAGTAAGATGGGCATTTAAAACTAAGACTTATTCTAGCAGATAGTATGCAAACAACTGCTCCCACGGCACTGACTGTCGATAACTTCGACGCATCAGTGAATATGTTTACGCCGACCAGCGTAATGCAATGCGATCCTTTGGTAAATAGGATAGTCCTTGTCAGATCGAAATGAAGTGGAATATTGGGTTGAAAAGTGAGAGGCAATAATTTTAAGTTTAAATCATCAAGTATAAACGTTGACATAAAGAATTTATTTTTTTGCCCGTAGGGCAGGCTAAAGCCAACATAGCCATACCGTCTTGTCATCCGTTTGATTTTTGTACACGGGTTATTAAATTTAAGATGATAGCGGAGAGGGTGATGAAAAATTAGATGAATCCCTCCCCTTTTCCCATTTCAGTCGTGGATACTTTACTGAAACGTTAAGTCGAGTTCTGTAGAGAACACGAAAAGTTGCATTTCCTAATGTTTGTATCATTTGCCCACACTCGTGCACGTTAACGAACACGGCAAAGGTTACACAATTATTACACTTTAACACTCGAAGCATCACAAGTTTTAGAAAATAATACAAAATCACGACACCATCTTTTCGGTTCCTGCCAAAGATCCTCCTTGACGTATAGAAACGTATGACGTAGGTATTCAAATACTGAGTTGCCAGTTTTGTAGAAAAAATATGCTTACGGGACCGAAGTGGCAACAAATGAGTCGCGACCCACTATCTCACTTACGTCTCGACTGCCTCCGACCACTCGAGACATCTCGGGCCCCAGCCATCGAGATAATCTCGATCTCTTGCGACTAGAATAAGGCATCTCGATTTTAGGCATTTTTTTCGAGATGAGATGGTATCTCGAGTTGTAGGAATAGCCCTCCTGGTTCCTTGAATACGTAAGAGATGTCGCTGTAAAACTACAAATTCGAGAGCAGTCAATCCCTACGTAACGGTCAAAGTCAAGTCAAATCACGATTCGTAAAAATCTACAATTTTCACAACACTATTGTGTTGCATATGTGTGGTGGTATAGCGACTTGTTGTGTTATCTATCTTGTTTTCTATGTTTTTATCAAATAAGTGATGTTTGTGATATGGTTTTGTGTTAAAACTACGTTTATTTAGTGGTAAAGTACATTCCCTATCTTATCTGAAAAGTTTTGTCTGATTATACGAGTGTTTTTGTTAGTATTGCTAGGTTATGCTAGGTATGTCTCGGCCGTTGAGATCATCACTCATGTTTTTACATTTATATGATAGAAAAACGCGCCTTCTTGCGCAGGCGAGGTTGTTAAACGATAATATATTCCCACTGCAACGTCGTTTACTGTTTTCTTTAACATTTTATGCTCAAATCGAAGAAATACAGCGACGAAAACTTTGCTTGCTACAGTTGTCATAAACTTTTTTTAAACGGCAATTTACCAAATGCGATGACCCAAATGTTTATTTTTTTAACGCTATAGCCTTCCGCTGCGCTAACCGGATAGTAAATAACACATTTTTGTGTTGATTGTAATGCGATTTTTGCAAAACCATCTACTTACATGTTTTTGGTTTAGGGTCAATGTTCTGATGATAAGCAAACATGACTTTGAAAACTATGAAACTTTTAATAACATCAAATTATTTTAGATATGAAACTAATTAGACAGATAGACTGATCTCGATGAAATTTCGTAAAACGGTAAACAATGTACATCATTGAATTGATAAACTTGATGGCTACTTGCACTTACTTTAAGAATTGTCTAAGTACTCCTGGCGAAATATTCACTTAAGAGGGCCGCGACGCTCTGAAATTTCCATGCAAACGTGCTACTCAAATTTCTTAGAAACCATTGGTCAGATTATGATGAAATTTAGCATTTACAATTAAATGAACTACCTATATCTCCGCCCCTATGTTCTTGGTTTTTTTCAAAAAACGTCCTCATGAGAAGATAGAACTCCGAAAAAATCTACATTTTTAAGGGGTCACTTTTGACTGATTTATTCAATAGGTAGATAAAGCAAATCAAAAATTCCTTTACATAGGTAGGTTGTTTACATCATTAGCTGTTAAATGAATCCATAATACAAGGGAAATTCTTAGTTATTTATTTAATTATAGGCGAGCAGCCTAGGGCTGATGTGCCTACATCATACTGTGTTGAATTAAAAATGTCCAAATTCACTAAAAGTTTGCACAAATATTGTTTTATCCACATTCAAATGTCTGTCAGAGACATTTGCTTTTGGTGCAACCAGCCATCAAGCCGGTTCTTAAATGCGTTGATGGATTTAGCAGTGACCACATCCTCAGGCAACCTATTCCATGAACAACTCTGTAATTTAAGAATGATTACAAAGTGCAATACTCATAAAAAAAATTGAAATTGCACTTTGTCACTCTGTAGGTAAGTTTAGAGGCTCGTCAGTATCATTACTCGCTCTCTTCGCTTGTCTTCTTCTTCTAGATGAAACGGCTATAGAATACATTAAGCCAATGCGAAGTTAGTCTAAAGTGGTCGCCGGACTCTTAATCGGGCACTTAATATTTTCTTAGGAAATGGCTTACTGTTTGTGTAAAAAAACTAAGCTAGGAGTAGATTAAACTAGTTGAGCAAGGACTTAAGCAATTCTTATATTTAGTGCAAGTAGCCATAGAACCACAGAATACTTCTTATTACATAGATCTATGCTTAGCACACAGTTCTTAAGCAACAGAAAAAAAAAATACAGACAAGAGTAATAATTATAACAACCACAAACAAGTTCATCTGAGAGATGTCTGAGATGACAATATTGTTCCTAGGTGGCAATTTTAAAATCCATCCATTCTCACAAAATTTCGCATTTATAATATTAGTAGGATGATTCTAACAATTTATTAAAAAGTTAACAACCCCTATATTAGGACATTAATGGAAACAGTTTTGATTATGTACAAGAGTATGTATATTTAGGACAAATAATTACTCCACATGATATGACGTCCAAGGAAATAAATAAAAGGATAGCTTGTGGCTGGAACAAATATTGGTCTCTTAAAGAAATCATGAAGAGTAAAGTACTAAACATGCATATCAAAAAGAAGACTTTTAACACTTGTATTCTCCCCTGCATAACATATGGGTGTGAGACCTGGTCCCTTACCAAAAACCATAGAATGAGACTTGCGAAGTGTCAACGAGCAATGAAGAGAAGCATGCTAGGAGTTAAACTGAAAGACAAAATACCAAATTCAGATTTAAGAAAAAGAACAAAAGTTGCCGACATTCTTACTCGTATTGATCACCAAAAATGGGGATGGGCAGGCCACATGCTGCGCTGCAAGCTAAATAAATGGAGCAAGCTAGTCACTCTATGGTACCCAAGAGACAGCACAAGAAGACAGGGACGTCCAACATGCAGATGGGATGACGACATTCGGCTGACTCTGGGGCCATACTGGACGAGAGTGGCAGATGACAGAACACAATGGAGACAATTGGAGGAGGCCTATGCCAAAAGGCACACTGAATTGAGGGACATTATCTAGAATTTAAAACTAAAATAGTACAAATATGTTAAAACCCAAATATTCGGAATAAATGGCTATTGTATTGTATTGTATTGTATATTAGGACATTATTCATTTATTTCAGAATAAAGATTATTTTTATTTATTTCAGAATGGTCCATTCGAATGTCAACAAGAGAAAAATGTCCCGCCATGAGAAAGCTAAAAGCGGCTTTGTAAGTACCTACCACCAATATTAAAACAATTTTATTATAAATTTATTAACCTCTTCACTACAAAATGTAATGAAGATCTGCAATACACACATTATCCTTGAACAAAATGCAAATATAACAAATTCACATACACCCTCTCAGAAAAACAATTCTGAAGATCAATTAAATCTGGACCTTTTTAAGGCAGTATTCAGTAAAAACAGACTGAAGACAGTATTTTCTGTGGGACGGCACAGGCTAATAATAATAATAAAAAAAGGGTGAAAAGCGTTGCTTCTTCATGCTCAAATGGATGAATGGATTTTGATGAGATTTGGTATAGAAGTAGTATAACATAGGAGGAACATATAGGCTACTTTTTAACCGCAGGTAACACTGCAGAGAGCAGTAGTTAGTAATAAAAGTACCGAGTATAATTAGCGTGCCGCCTCATGGGCGGGGTGTGTCGTGACAATAGTAGATAAAGGATTTATGTACTGTTTGCAGAAAAAATAATTCTACAATACAAAGAATGCATAAAATCATCAATTAACTGTTAATTATTAAGTAGTGATGTTACTTAGTTCTAAGCCAAAACTTGAGAGATAATTTTTTTTGACGATAGAACTCAGCTTCTAGTCTGTTCATCTGAGTACTGGCTTTTTTTTCCAAACAAGGCGTGTAAGTAATTTTTATTTTTTTATTTTTAGCTTTGACAGTCAAATGTATCTTCAATATTAAATTGAATAAAGAAATTTTGACTTTGACTTTGAACTAGGTGCTGCGCCTTGCACTGTTAACCACACTCGACTAAACCATGTTGACTTACGACCTTGACTTACGACTTGACTTACGACTTACGACTTACGAGCTTACGACCTACCAGGTCGTAAGCTTTCTCCGCTCCGAATCTCATTTAAATCCATCGATCCATGTGAAGAAGTAATAAACACACAAACAGAAACACACACAATCATTCTTTTTACACTAATATGATGAACAGGTAAAGTATGTTTGTTTGTATGTAGGGGTAGTCTCCAGAACCACTAGTTAATAATCCGGCGACCAGTTTAGACTAACTTCGCATTGGCTTAAGGTTTCCTATAGCCATTTCGTCTAGAAGAAGATTACGAGCGAAGAGAGCAAGTAATGATACTGACGAGCCTCTAAAGTTACTTACAGAGTGACAAAGTGCAATTTCAATTTTTTTTATGACTTTTGCACTTCTGTAATCATTCTTAAATAACTAAGAATTTCCCTTGTATTATGGACTCATTTAAAAGCTAATGATGTAGACAACCTCCCTATGTAAAGGGGTTTTTGATTTGCTTTGTCTATCTATTGAATAAATCGGTCAAAAGTGACCCCTTACAAATGCGGTATTTTTTCATAGCTCTATTTTCTCTTGAGGACGTTTTTTAAAAAAACCAAGAACATAGGAGCGGAGATATAGTAGTTCATTTCATTGTACATGCTAAATTTCATCATAATCCGACAAATGGTTTCCAATAAATTTGTCAAGCGCGTTTGTATGGAAATTTCAGAGCGTCGCGGATTTCTTAAATTTAAAAAATATTTAATTATTACAAAACTACAATATCTGAGTGACATAGTCTATGATACATAAACGAAGCCGCGGGCAATTAACTAGTAACTATAGTGATTTCGCTTAAATGAGTTCACGCCCGCGCAGTACGGGACGCGGGGGTAAGGCGACAAAGGAGAGCGACGTAGCGCAGCATCTGTCGCGCGCTGCTTCCTCTCTGCCTTTGACGCCTTACTTCCACGCTCTGTACCGCAAGGTACAGAGGCTGTGTGGACTAATTAATCGCAGTACCAATCCTACTAATATTATAAACGCGAAAGTTTGTAAGAATGGATGGATGTTTGTTACACTTTCACCCCAGAACGGCTGAACAGATCTGGATGAAATTTGGCACAGAGATAGATAATAGTGTAAAATAGCACATAGGATACTTTTTAACCGCGGGTGAAACCGCCGGGCGCAGCTAGTATCTATTTATAAAAAGAAATCATTTGGTCATCGCATCACGCGTGAACAGATGGAACATTTTCGCTATTTTTTTTGTTGTGTTTATTATTGCCAGCAGAAGGATCATAAGAAAGAAAAAATTAAGGTGTTGTCCCGAAAAAAATGACAGTTCCTGTGGGACGCGGGTGAAACCGCGGGTCACAGGTAGTATTTGATACAAATTATTATTATGTAAATGTACATTTAAAAATATAGTAAACTGTATGTATGTCTCTGTGTAGCCATAGTATAATACAAGCTTTTGTTATTATAAAAATTTACATTGTACTATGACAATAGTACAATGTAAATAGTAAATTACAATTGTACAATAGTAAATTTTTTAACCAATTTTTTAATTATATTTATTTATTTGTTTATTAAAAAAGAAAACTCATTTCTGCTATCCGTACAAGCTTACGTGTTGCTTACACAATATGTTATCGTTACCTTTACGATATTTCACTCAGTTTTCATTTTGTCCTTGAAGTGGGCGGACGTGTCGCGAAAATATGCTTTACGTCACTTGAATTTTCCATGCAATATCGGGAGTTTTCTTGGGAAATCGGGACTTTGGTGTGAAAATCAGGAGTTTTCTTGTAAGTCGGGACTTTGGTGTGCAAATCGGGAGTTTTCTTGGGAAATCGGGACTTTAGTGTGCAAATTGAGAGTTTTCTTGTACAGTCGGGACATTTGTGTTCAAACTTAACTTGCAAAATCCAAGACTTGTTTTTGCAATTCTGGACCCTTCTTTGGAAACTGGAAGTGTTTCTGTAAATATCAGTTTGTAATTTCTTGAAAGTCTAAGTTGAAATCAGTTACAGTGAAAATGAATGTGAAAAATTTTTCTTGTGATTTTTATGAACTGTAAAGTTCTGTGAAAATTACCTATCTTTGTGTTGTAGTCGGGTAAATAGTATATTCTCAAGTGAAAAGTGCTGGAGTATATCTGATTTTAATATTGAGTTATTTCGATATATTATGTCCTACTGCAGCCTGTAACGCTGGGCGGAGATCTAAGCGTAAGGGAGATCGCACACGACGACTTTTTGTAGCGATGCAGACGCAATACAGTCGCAAGACAAACGAAAGACATCCGCTAAACCAACGCGTAGCTGTAAAAATTAAAGGGAACAAGTAACATTGTTAAAAGAAAAAAAAAGAAGATAAAACCCAGCTGAAAAATATTGTACCCTATGTCACTTACACTATCATAACGATTCAAATGACACCTCACATGTCGAAATACATCAAGCTGTTTAGGCTATAGGGTGTGCTAAAGAAACCTCATACATACATACATACCTAAATACCGAAACCCATCAGAGATCGGAACGCGGTGGTGATGGCTCTGGGACGGGAAGAGGTCATCATGATAATAATTCTCTCCCCTCAAATATGGTTGAGGAGAGCGATGGCTGGCATATGCGTCATACTCGTGATCGGGTGCTGCTTGCGGGTCGCTGGTCTGCTCGTGGTGTACTCACAATGCAATAAGTGATGACCTTTAATCTAACCTTAGATTAAGACATAACAACTAACCCCCCTCTACCTGTATTCCCCTTAAATATTCAAGCTGTTTACGGCCTGTAAGCGGTGCCAAAGAAACCTCATACATACATACACTCGAAAAATATAACCCTCCTTCTTGCGCATCAAAAAAGTGGTCGTGAGCGATCTTCCTTAGGTGGGAAATGGAGAAAATTTGACAAGTAACTTATTATAAAAATAGTGTTATAAATACTATTTTACTTAGCTTATAATAATAAATAACGCATCAAACTCGTAGCTTCCCACTGGGATTCCCTGTATCGGGCATGAAACACACAAAAAGACAGACAATTAACACCCAGACCCATAATAGATATTTAAATTCATCATTTAAACATCTGCCTGGCCGGGAATCGAACCCGGGAGCTCCTGCTTAAAAGACAGACGTGCTAACTAAGCTAGAAGGATCACCAATAATAATATTAGGCTCTATTCAAAACGCTAAATTGCTAAACCTAGACAAGCTAAAAATATACCTGTCTCTGTTATTGCTGCGTATAAGACAAGGACATCAATACTTTTAGCTAGTATCAATTTAGCAATGTAGCGTTCTGATAAGGGAGTATTGAACGAATGTGTCATTTATAATATTTTATCCAAACTCTACATACTGATTATGTATTGAATAGTCGGAAAGTTCGTTATCAGTGCTGATATGCGTTAAGATCTTAATCCTATATCATACTTTTACTTTTGTTCCCGAATACCTAAAAAACCGGTCAAGTGCGATTCGGACTCGCGCATGAAGGGTTCCCTACCATTCTCTATGAAAACGGCAAAAAAACATGTCTGTTGTATGGGAGCCCCTTTAAATATAAATTTTATTCTGTTTTTTAGCAGCCTAGTTAGGAGAAGGTTCGCCTCTCAAGCCAGAGGGAGCGGGTTTGAACCCAGCCGACGGCACGCACCAATTTGTTCATTGTGTGAAAATATTGTGCGTAATGTATGTCATCTGCTACATGACTGGAGCCCGGTGTATGGCGACAGGCTCGCCCCCGTCACATTTGAGGCTGATTATCGTCCGGCGAAATGTAGGTGTTGTATTACACCTCTGCCAGCACCCTCGGAGGAAAGGCGTGACGATATGTTATGTTATGTTTTTTAGTATTTGTTGTTATAGCAGCAACAGAAACACATCATCTGTGAAGATTTTAACTGTCTTACTATCACGGTTCATGAGATACAGCCAGGCCCCGTACCGTGACATACCTGTAATTTTTAGGTTCAGCCGCCAACGGTGCATGACTATGGACCTTATGCGCGGCAATACGATTTGCGGTCGCGCAGCATCAGCGGCTGAACCTTAAAATTCTTCGCAATAAGAGATCACAGTACGGAGGGCTATTCCTACGCGTGAGATGAGATTTTACCTTGGTCACTCTCACACCTATGACGTTTCAAACGAGGGCAACAAGGACGAAAAAAGGTGAGATGAAAATCTCAAATCATCGAATCCCCGGTGACAGGCGGAGAGCGGTGTCTTAATAATTAGAGTTCTGTTTTACCCTTTGGGTACGTAACCCTAAAAATTGTATTTTACAATACAATACCATACAATACAATACAAAAACTCTTTATTGACACCAAATACAAATAAATCTAAACTAAACACTCAAAAATACAGGCGCAATGGGCGGTCTTATCGCTTAAGAGCGATATCTTCCAGACAACCTTTGGATGGAATAAATATTTTATCGGATACATTTTTGAGTGTGCATCTGACTTGCATGCTTAAGCCCATATGGGTCCTGGAGGGCTTTTCCTATGCGTGAGATGAGATGAGATTATCTCTTGGTTACTCTCACACCTAAGACCATTCAAACGAGAGCAACAAGGACGAAAAATGGTGGGATTAAATCTCACTCCTTAATAATAGCCCTACTGTACTCATAATTATGAACAACTTATGCCATGGAGCCAACCCAAAATCGCGTAAAAAAATCTGTCCTATAAAAAAAGTTATTAGTTAACCTTAATAAGGAAAATGACGTGATTTTCACACATAACAATACAATGCAATACATCTATAGTGCACACCTAAATACAAATGAAAACAAAAAAAAACCTACTAATATTCTACTAATATTATAAACGCAAAAGTTTGTTAGAATGGATGGATGGATGTTTGTTACTCTTTCACGCCAGAACGGTTGAACAGATCTGGATGAAATTTGGCACAGATATATGTAGATTATAGTCTAGAATAGCACATAGGATTTACATTTTTTTACCGCGGGTGAAACCGCGGGGCGCAGCTAGTATACAATATTTATAATACATTATGATTTTATGGAACGGGAATTACTCACGTACGATATAGTCGAATATTCCGACTATAGTTTCAACCGCATTCTGCAGTCTTTGTTAAGGCGAGTGCGCGCGCTCGGCTGAGTCGCATAGCGCACCTAGTGCGCGTGCACTCGCCTTGATAAAGATCGCCGAATGCGTTCGAAACTATAGTCGGAATAATCGACTAAATCGTACGTGAGTAATTCTAGTTCCATAAAATCTTAATTATTAGTTGATCGTCTTACGGCTGTTTTTTCTCGATTTAAGAGTTTGCCCCATAGTAAAAGTTGGTCATAATCATGGTATAATAATATTCTCCACAAGGTATATAGCATGCCGGTCACGTAGGCAACACGGAGTGACGTCAATCGGTGCTTAAGCGAGACCGACATAAGTCATTTACAAACAGTTCGAAAGAGACGGATGACGATGACGAGTGACGTCATTGCGTGTTTGCTCCAGGTATGCTAGACCTCGTTTTTTTGGATCATGGTCATAATGATGATTACAATGATATCCTAGAATTTGTCCGTCGTTTAGAGATACACGGTGTATAGCTTGCTTTACAGGTTGACCTCAAATCAGGCGAAAGACGAGGGAATGCCAAGCCCAATTTAATAATAAAAATATAATAACTATTAATAACATTAAAGCCCAACCCAGTAATTAGCTCGGTTGAGTTTATTATCTAGTTTAGTACATTAAACCAACGTTCGTGATAATGTGCCATACTATTCTCTAAAGGCCTGGCCACACGCAACGTATCTGCGCAAATATTTGTGCAAAAGTTGGCGCAGATTATGAATAATAATAGTCAATAAATTCGGGACATTTTGCACACACTGTCATCTGACACCAAACTAAGCAAAGCTTGTACTGTGGCTGTCAGAGACTGATATACATATTAACCTTAATTATTATTATTTTTCTTTAGCACACACCACCGTCCATGCTGAATCATAATGTTTTTATTCCATCCAAAGGTTGTCTGGAAGAGATCGCTCTTAAGCGATAAGACCGCCCATTGCGCCTTTATTTTTGAGTGTTTAGTTTAGATTTTTATTTGTATTTGGTGTCAATAAAGAGTTTTTGTATTGTATTGTATTTATATATGTAAATACATATCTTAATATATATAAATCTCGTGTCACGATGTTTGTCCTCAATGAACTCCTAAACCACTTAACCGATTATAATAAAATTCGCACACCATGTGCAGTTCGATCCAACTTGAGAGATAGGATAGTTTAAATATATATATATATATATATATATAAACGCGAACGAAGTCGCGGGGTGACAGCTAGTATATTTATAAATACATACTTAGATAGATAATTAACACCCAGACATAGAGCAAACACAAATGTTCATCACATATAGTGCACTTTTGCAGTTTTCACACGGCAGCGACTTGCATGCTGAAACCAATGCAGCGAGCTCGTGGCCAGGCCCCTTTTCTTGATGTGTGATATGAGATCTGGTCACGTTCACTCCTACAATTCCTATTTCGATGCTCTGTACGCCTATCTGTTGTATCTAGATTGTTAAATCCGTTTGTTTACTGGATAAACTCGAAGACCATCTCAGTTCGAGCATTGGGATATTCTGAAAACCAGCTCTGCGTAGGCTTCAGCTTACTCAGTACATAGCTGAGAATATCCCAATTGCCTAACTAAAAAATATTGTACCCAGCATTAATTTGTAACTTGTTTTTTTTAATTTTAGGCAGTAAATACTTTTTTATTTATTTTATTATTTATTTACAACTTTTTAAACGAGAGAGACAAAGACCAGAAACTATCTCGAATTGTAGGCTTAGAGCTGGCTACTTGCGGCGTTACAAACAATATACGCAAGTATGTGCAAATTAGCGTTTTGTGCATGCCATTGGTGCGGTATACCGTTTGAATTGGAATAGAAATTGGAATTTGTGCAACCAAGAGCGTGTGGCCGGGCCTTAACGGCAACAAACGGCA
Source organism: Peribatodes rhomboidaria (assembly GCA_911728515.1). Classification (NCBI taxonomy): domain Eukaryota; kingdom Metazoa; phylum Arthropoda; class Insecta; order Lepidoptera; family Geometridae; genus Peribatodes; species Peribatodes rhomboidaria. The sequence goes on along the minus strand of OU452195.1, from coordinate 7,915,954 downwards.
AGGTCGTCTATAGTTTACTATTAACTAATTACACATGCCTTTGGTAACGAAGCAAGTTTTAAAATTAGAATTTTTAAAATATCTCACGCTAGGTGGCAGCACTGAAATGGTAGGTCCAAGTAACTATTTCTAAAATATCGTCACGCCTTTCCCCCGAGGGGGCTGGCAGAAGTGTAAATACAACACCCACACTTCACCGGACGATATTCAGTCCCAAATGTGACAGGGGACGAGCCTGTCGCCATACACTGGGCTTCAGTCATGTAGCAGATGACATACAATACGCACATATGATCACGCAATGAACAAATTGGTGCGTGCAGTCGGCTGGGATCGAACCCGCTCTCTCTGGCTGGACAGGTGGTCCTTCTCCAACTAGGCTATCATCGCTTTTTCCAAATAACTGTCAAGAAATAAGTAAAAAAAAACACATCATCATCATTACAGTCTTTTACGTCACACTGCAGGTACACTCACCTAACCTACGTCGAAAATGATTGAGCCGTTATCCATCACGCTGGCTCAGTGCGCGTTGGTGGATGTCACATGTCCGAGAATTATTATTATTCTTCTAGAACATGTTAGCTTCTCGCGAATCGCAAAACCGCATCAAACTTAATAATAATAATAATATTCGGAACACTTGCACACACGGTCGTCTGATCCCAAACTAAGCAAAGTTTGTACTATGGCGGCCAGAGACTAATAAACATTCATATATATTTTTAAATACATACTTAAATAGATATTAACACCCAGACATAGAACGAACACTAAAGTTCATCACATTAATATTTGTCCTAAGTGAGAATCGAACCCACGCTCCCTAGCTCAGAAGGCAGATTCACTACCGACTAAGCCACCGAGGCAGTAAAATTCATGCATTGCAATGCTTTAGAGAGTTATGATATCACAGACAGACACAAAAACACACGTCAAACTTATAAATGCCCCTCTTGATAGTTGATTGAAGCAGTGTATTTCCGCTCGAACGTCGCATTAAGTACGCCAAGGAATAATTTTTTTAAATTTTATTTTTAATTTGTTAAATGTTGAATTAATTTAGTGAAATTTACTACGCCTCTTTTTGCGTTGGAGGTTAAAAATCTTCACCATCGTTATCTTCCTACTCCCATTTATATGTGGTCGGTAGAGTATACAAATAGAGTAGAGTATAAATAAACAAATACACATGTCGGTAGAGTATTTTTGTATGTTTTCTCCATTCGTCTCTATGTATAACGCGCTAAATAAAAACGGGGGCTGAGCTACCCACGTCCGTAGGAGTGTACTCTATTCTGCTTCCCTACACGTGGTCCCCGGGTAGTGCTAACCGGGTAGCAAACTCTGGTGGGAGGCTTCGGCTGTGGCTAGTTACCACCCACCGAACCAAGCCATGCCGTGAAATGACCTAGTCGTGTTTCGGGATGTAGTCCGGTGTAACCGTTCCGAAGACGGGTCTGAGCAGTAGCGCACTTGTAGCGCCTCTCTCAACTGCCGTCTTTGTACTTCTTCACTTTGCAAAACTTCAAGGCTAGAGTGAATAAGTACCTTATAAGTCGTCGTGCTCCATCTTAGACCACAACGTCGCTTAACATCAGGCGCGTTGGTGGTCAAACGCCGACCTATTCTACATAAAAAAAATATATATCTAAATCTGAATTCAACATAAGTACATTTATAAGTAAAAAAAAAAAAAAAACAAAACTGGCTGCGCCTGCGGTTTCACCCGCGGTCCCTCAGAAACCGTTCTTTTTTTCGGAATGAATGGTATTCTATGTCCTTTTCTGTACCCCTGACAACGTGTGTGCGAAATCTCATGACGATTGGTGGCGTGAAAACGTAACAAACGAGCGAACAAACCCTCTTTCGCATTTATAATATTACTAGCTGTTAGCCTATGTCATAACATATCGTCACGCCTTTCCCACGAGGAGGCTGGCAGAGGTGTAATCCAACACCCACACTTCGCCGGACGATATTCAGTCTCAGATGTGACAAGGGACGAGCCTGTCGCCATACACCAGGCTCCAGTCATGTAGGAGATGACATACAATACGCACATATGTTCACACAATGAACAAATTGGTGCGTGTCATCAGCTGGGATCGAACCCGCTCCCTCATAGCCTATGTCACTCAGGAATAATGTAGCTTACTAATGGTAAAAGATTTTTTTTTATTCGGTCCGGTAGTTTTTGAGATAATTCGTTACAAACATACGAAAATACAAATCTTTCCTCTTTATAATACTAGTGTAGATTAAGGATTATCCTACTAATATTATAAACGCGAAAGTTTGTGAGGATTGATGGATGGATGGATGGATGTATCTTTGTTACTCTTTCACGCCAGAACGGCTGAACAGATCTAGATGAAATTTGGTACAGAGATAGATTATAGTCTAGAATAGCACATAAGATACTTTTCAAACGCGGGTGAAACCGCGGGGCGCAGCTAGTAAAAATAAATAACATTCACATCATAATGATTCCAAAAATATGTTTAAAAGTAACAAAGCAACGGCTAGCTTTTTGCTTGACTTGAGTAGTGGAGCCACTATCGTAATTCTTTAACAAGACTTAAACCCATCCGTAGAAACTTTAGTTCCTCCATTTAGCCGTTTTTTTTGTTAAATTGGTTTCTAAAGAACAATGATTACATTAACATTTGTTTGTACAGCTGTTCTAGTCTTTAGTGTTACGTAGGAATCTTGAGGAGTCAAAAGTTATTAGCTGTTTTATTATAATTTACTAGCTACAACCCGCGGTTTTACCCGCGGTTAACCAGGAAGACAGGCACGGGTCAGAGACAAATTGTCTTTCAACCGTTTTTATCTTTGCTTAGGTGTGACAAAGCTAGAATACGGATACGTCTATCTCTTTCTCGCATGACAAAATGTGTGGAAAGACATTTTGTCTTGAGCCCGTGCTAGACCTGCAGGTACCTGTAATTTTTCAGGATGATAGGTACGCTATTTTCTTTTCTGTATCCCTGACAACGTGTATAAAAATTTGACGATGATCAGTTGAGTAGATAAGGAGGTAGACATTTGAAGCTATTAAACACAAGCGAAGCCGGGCAGAAGAGCTAGTAATAAATACTAGTTAAGAGTCTCGCGACGCTCTGAAATTTCCATACAAACGCGCTTCTCAAATTTCTAGAAAACCATTTGTCAGATTATGATGAAAATTGGCATGTACAATTAAATTAACAATATCTTCGCCCCTATGTCCTTGGTTTTTTTTAAAACGTCCTCAAGCGAAAGTACAGATATGAAAAATATCCGCATTTGTAAGGGGTCACTTTTGACTGATTTATTTAATAGGTATACAAAGCAAATCAAAAATCCCTTCACATAGGGAGGTTGTCTACATCATTAGCTGTTAAATGAATCCATAATACAAGGGGCATTCTTAGTTATTTGAGAATGATTAGAGAAGTGCAAAAGTCATTAAAAAAAAATCACTTTGACATTCTGTAGGTAACTTTAAAGGCATGTTAGTATATTTACTTGCTCTCTTCACTCGTCATCTTCTAGACGAAATGGCTATGGAAAACCTTAAGCCAATGCGAAGTTAGTCTAAAGTGATGCCGGACTCTTGAATTTCGTATTCAGCCTTGAATATGAATCTTAAAAAATAAGGCTGCACCTTTTAACTCAGATGCAGTCATAGTGATGTCATACGTGAAGTGGGATAGTAAACAGATCATCAGTAACTGTTTACAAAACAGTCAGAACGTAAACTTATTAAATTACGGCATCCAATGTTTGTTTGTAAATATTGGAGTGGCGAAATTTGTAGTACATAATCATCATCTCTTCATCATCATCTTCATTATCAGTCTGTAATCATTATCTGCTGAATATAGACATCTCTTGAAGTGATGATAGCCTAGTTGGAGAAGGCCCGCCGTTTGAGCCAGAGGGAGCGGGTGCAAACCCAGCCGACGGCACGCGCTAATTTGTTCATTGTGTGAACATATGTGCGTATTGTATGTCATCTGCTACATGACTGGAGCCCGGTGTATGGCGACAGGCTCGCCCCCTGTCACATTTGAGACTGAATATCGTCCCTAAATAGTCGGTGTTGTATACCTCTGCCAGCCCCCTCGGGGGAAAATCGTGACGATATGTTGTATGTTGTTGTTGTACGCAGCTCGACCCATATTCTGACGCGTGATTTTATCTTGGTCACTCTCACTCCTATGACTTTTCAACGAGAGAGACAAGGACCAAAAAACATCTTGACTGGTAAAAATCGACACGCGATGTTAACAATGTCGCTGACTCACAAATGAAATGAGTTGTATGTAAGTTCATACAAAATGTATTAGAAGAGACGTAAAGGAACACAGAGATACAAAACATAACATATCGTCACGCCTTTCCCCAGAGGGGGCTGGCAGAGGTGTACAACACCTACACTTCGCCGGACGATATACAGTCCCAAATGTGACAGGGGGCGAGACTGTTGCCATACACCGGGCTCCAGTTACGTAGCAGATGACATACACTACGCACAAATGTTCACAGTCACACAATGAACAAATTGGTTTTTATTTTTATTTTTTATAACTTAATAAACTTGCGTTTGGCCTAGATAAAGCGTACCTGGCGGAAACGTTAAGAAACCAGGCTGAATGTATAATAATAATAATATTCGGGACAATTGCACACACGGTCGTCTGACCCCAAACTAAGCAAAGCTTGTACTATGACGGTCAGAGACTGATAATAAACATACATATATAATTTTGAATACATACTTATTTAGATAATTAACACCCAGACATAGAACAAACGCAAATGTTAATTACAAGAATGTTTGCCCTAGGTGGGAATCGAACCCACGCCCCCTAGCTCGGAAGGCAGGTTCACTACCGACTGAGCCGCCGATGCAGTCAGTATGGATCCAAACAAAAACGAAAAAGTTTTTCGTTAACTACCGTTTCGTTTCGATTTTGGCTTTACCGCACACGCAACTAAATTTAGTACCTATTAGTTAAGTTGACGAATTATTTTTATTTTTAAAATTAAGTAATATATTGTGTACTAGCTATGCGCTCCGCGGTTTAAAAAACGGTTAAAACGTATCCTATGTGATATTCTAGACTATAATCTATCTCTGTGCCAAATTTCACCCAGATCTGTTCAGCCGTTCTGGCGTGAAAGACAAACATCCATCCATCCATCCATCCATTCTTACAAACTTTCGCGTTATAATATTAGGTCCTTACGTATGAAATTGGCGTTTTGTACGGGAGGAATAAAAAGTCGATTTTTTTTTGTAAAATATATTTAATTAATCAAAGTATGCACCGTTGTTATCTATGCACTTTTGCCATCTTATGGGTAGTTCATTGATCCCTTAACTATAAAAACCATGGGGGCGAGAATCAATAAACTCTTTGAAGGCGGTTTGGACTGCTGCATCGGAGTGGAATTTTTTTCCTTGTAAGAAGTTGTCCAAATTCCGGAAAAAATGGTAATCTGTTGGAGCAAGGTCCGGGGAGTACGGTGGATGTCGCAGACATTCCAATTGTAGCTCAGCTAACTTAGTGGTTGTTTGTTGTGCAGTGTGTGGTCTTGCGTTGTCGTGAAGCAGCAGTGGCCTAGAGCGATTGACCAATCTCGGTTGTTTAACAGCTAGTTCTTCCTTCATGGTTTGCAGTTGCTGACAATAGATATCTGCCGTAATCGTTTGGCCAGATTTAAGAAAGCTGTAGTGAACGACACCGGCGCTAGTCCACCAAACACTTACAAGTAACTTTTTCTGAGTCAATTTTCGTTTAGGGCAGGATTTGGCTGGGTCTCCAGGGTTCAGCCATTGCGATGAGTGCTTTCGATTATCGTACAATATCCACTTTTCATCACAAGTAATGATTCGATTTAAAATCCCTTCATTATTGTGTCGGTTGAGCAAAGTAACACAGCAGGCGACCCGTGTTTACAAGTTCGATTCACTCAATTCATGAGGTACCCATCGTTCGAGTTTTTTTACTTTCCCGATTTGCTTCAAGTGGATTAATACAGTTTTGTCACTTACCCCGAAGCCTGCTGCTATCTCTGAAGTGCTTTGTGATGGATCCGCTTCCACAATAGCCTTTAATTCTTCGTTTTTCACTTTGAATTCCGGCCGTCCACGGGGTTGGTTCTTAAGGTCGAAATTTCCAGAACGAAAACGTTGAAACCAAAAACGTACCATGCTGTCTTTAGCGACACCAGCGCCGTACACATAGTTAATTCTTCGAGGTGTTTCTGCAGCACTGGTGCCACGATAGAACTCGTACTCGTAAATATACCGATATTTCATGTTTTCCGGCGCGCGGTAATAAGCGACGCCAAAGAAAAAATAATGAGGAAAATAACAAATGAATGACTGTATTCCAAAGAAAAAAAAACCAGCTAAATGAATTTATTAATTTGAATTTCGAATTCTTAACCAAAGAGGAGATATTTCAGATCAAATTGATCAGTACGACAAAACGCTAATTTCATACGTAAGGACCTAATATTACTAGGATAGTAGCATTAATTAGTAGGATAAAACGTCCGTCGTTTAGAGATGCATGGTGTATATTTACATAAACGGTGTATATTCTACATTTAAAAAAAAAGTGACATAGTTTAAGAGCCTACCATGAGACTCTCCGGCGTCTTGTTCACGAGCCCCTCGACTATAGGCATTCTTGTTTTCTTCCATTCTTACAAACTTTCGCGTTTATAATATTAGTAGGATAAGATACGTTTGTCTCGTCGTTCCGCGTCGCGTGACTCTGTTTATGAATCTTCTTATCCTTATCGCAAAACTCCAAATTCTCTAACAACCAAAGCTGTTCTAAAAACATCTACGGATGCTTTCCCAAAATATCTCCGATTCCGTATCGAATTCGGACAATGTACTCAAATCGATAGATAAGGCGCTGATAAGGCAATTGTGAAATGTGTCATTGTGATTGTGCATTTGTTGCCTTTCGCGGTTTTAGCCGCTCTCCTTCAGCAAGGCTAGCACGGGCCAAAGACAAATTGTCTTTCTACCATTTTTATTACGCGAGAAAGAGACAAACATATCCGTATTCTAGCTTTGTCACATCTGAGCGCGGATAAAAACGGTTGAAAGACAATTTGTCTTAATTAACAAACAAATTGTCTTTCTACCATTTTTATTCTGCGAGAAAGAGAAAGCCTCTAAAGTTATCTACAGAGTGACAAAGTGCTATTTCAATATTTTTTTATGACTTTTGCACTTCTCTAATCATTCTTAAATAACTAAAAAATTCAAAGCTAATGATGTAGACAACCTCCCTATGTTAAGGAATTTTTGATTTGTTTTGTCTATCTATTAAATAAATCTGTCAAAATTGACCCTTTACAAATGCGGATATTTTTCATTGCTCTATTTTCTCCTGAGGACGTTTTATAAAACAACCAAGAACATGCCAAAATTCATCATACGAGTAATCTGACAAATGGTTTCCAAGAAATTTAACAAGCGCGTTTGTATGGAAAATTCAGAGGGTCGCGGAACCCATAAATATCTGTTCCGGGTCTAGGTGTTAGTTAAATGTCTGTGTGTGTGTTCCATGCAGGGGGGCTATTCCTATGGGGGGGATGAGATTGTATCTTGGTCACACTTGGTATGACTATTCAAACGAGAGTAACAAGGACGAAAATGGTGAGATTGAATCTCCACTCCGTAAGAATACCCCTTCAGGGAAATCTAGTGGGGGGGGGGGGGCTATGAGAGTGAAGCATTATTTTATAATTACTCTACGTACTTATTGTATTTTTTGAATCTCTATTTTTAATAGATTTCTAGACAAAAAATGGAAATAAAAAAATGTGGAGCGATTCGTGAATTTCATAAATCACTAACTGAAAAGTGACGAAATCACTCGCTAGAGAGTTAAGTGATAGAATGATACCAAAGTGATAGTGGATTGTGATAGTGATTATGGGTGATAAGCAGTTCAACAGCCTCCCGAGGCTGAAGAGAAAGGAGACTTGGAGAAAGAAAGGGGTGAGTTGAATACGTACGTTCGGTTCTTAAGGCGCCGTCATAGCACGATTTTTCACACACACACACACACACACACACACACACACACACACACACACACACACACACACACGTTTACTTAAGCTGCTTCATTTAGAGTTGAAAATCGTTTATCATATTTTGATAATAAAATGAGATAGGCGCGTATTTTTTTTCTTTTCGGTTTTTAATGGTATTAATCGTAACAAGGACACAAATAAGAATAAGTTGCTCGGTTAAACTTTAGAGAACTAATCTGGACGTTTAATAGTCGAAAAAAAATGTGGTGTAATTGTTGAAAATTTAGAGAACTACGTTCCGATAGTTTTTTTAAGAAGATACTTTTTGTGTTTTTTTTTTTTCAAAATGAGAATGATTTTCAGAATTGTTCTTCGATTAAACTTTAGTTGGTTGTTTCTTCTACCAGCTGTATTTTTTTTGATCATCATAATTTTTCATATCAAACTAGAGTTTACTTAATAAAACGCAATAAAATACTTGTTTTATGTGATTTCGTGTCATAAAGTGATTTTTTCCAGACCGAAACAAATTTTCTCAATATATTTTACTAGCTGCTCCCCGCGGTTTCACCCGTGGTCCCACAGGAATCGTTTATTTTTTCGGGATAAAAAGTACCCTATGTCCTTTTCTGTATCTCAGACAACGTGTATCTAAAATTTCATGATGATTAGTTAGGGCGTGAAAGCGTTACAAACAAACAAACGAACAAACTCACTTTCGCATTTATAATATTAGTTATGAAATTCTTATACTAGCTGCGCCTCGCGCTTTCACTTGCTGTTCTCGATTCTACTGAAGTACAACCAATTGTTGTTAAATTGTTAATGAATTGTCTACTTTTGACACTTTTTGACTGCCTCGGTGGCTCAGTTGGTAGTGAACCTGCCTTCTGAGCGTAGGGGCCTGGGTTCGATTCCCACCTGGGACAAACATTCATTTGATGAACATTATTGTTTGTTCTATGTCTGGGTGTTAATATCTATTTAAGTATGTATTTAAAAATATCTAAGTATGTATATCAGTCTCTGGCAGCCATAGTAAAAGCTTTGCTTAGTTTGGTCTCAGGCGACTGTGTATGGAAGTGTCCCGAATTTAATTGAATACTCTACAAAACTTCAAGACTAGTGTGAATAAGTACATTATAGGTCGTCGTGCTCCATCTTAGACCACAACGTCGCTTAACATCAGGCTACTTGGTGGTCAAACGCCGACCTATTCTACATAAAAAAAAAAAAAAAAAAAAAAAATTTAAATTGAAAAAGTGTCAAAATCAGGCAGTTCATTAACAATTAAAAAATAATTGGCTTAAGCTGCGTACAGACAAAGCAAACGAAAGCCAACGATATGCTGCGTCTCATTTTATTTTATTGTAACGAAACGCGTTTCCAAAAGCACTTCAAAAAAGTTAATAAAAAAACAAACCGTGGAAATTTTGTTACATAAAATCGAGCTTTATGAGGTCACTTTCTAACAAGTTTTCCAGTTGACATGCATATAACTAAACTCAAATACATTAAGGCGATTCACACACTGCTCTGTAACTCGCGACGCGACGCTGACGGTCCTCGACGCGACTCTCGACATTACCCGTGTGTCAGTGGTCGTCGTCCTCGTAGAATCAGCAATTTAGCGTTGAATAGGGCCTGCTGACACAGTACCGAAGCCCTAAGTATGAAGGTTAACCAGTCGAGATATTTTTGGTCCTTGTCTCTCTCGTTTGAAAAGTCGTAGGAGTGAGAAGTGAGAGGGACCAAGAAGCATCTCACGCGTCATGAATAGCGGCGGGCTTGGATGTACTGTGGAGGACGACGCCGCGGCGTCGTCCTCAACTTTTTTGTCTCTGGAAAACGCCTCATTAGGTAATTAATGTTCGAAATATTGATTAGTGCTTTAAAAGCAGTCGTTTTAGAATTTTAAAAATAGGTTTATACTTTTTTTATTTATAAAAAAATTCTGCAGAAGTTCCCGTTATATGTGGTACGTCAATAAATCATAAATAATTAGTTTTAAAATACCCTGTAAGGATATTACGGTTTAAAGTGCGGTTTCAAAGATATACGGATTTTTCATACGAGCTCCATACAAATTTTTCAAAAAAAAATATAAGTCATTCGTTTCTATGCTAAATTAACTTATATTATATATTTGAACATAGTTATGTTAAACAAAAGCTATATCCAACAATAAAAGCCACACTTAAAATTTGAAATCCCTATGTCTATGGGAGTCGATTTTCAGCCTACTGTGGCCGACGCGGCACGACCACTGAGCAACCTAAGAGCAGTCTGAGAACCGCCTTATTACGTTTCTGACCGTTTTCCGCGTATATTTGCCTGATTATTTATGTATTTAATATTGGCGTTTCCGTTTTATTTGCCCTAATAAGTTGCCTAAGTTGATTTAGTAACTTTAATAACAAGGTAATTGTTAAAACTATAAATTATAATGGTAATAATAACTGCTACTTGTTAAGCATTTCATTTATATAGTGGGTTACGCAAAACGGTGATAAGTAATTATTAATTACCCGGAAGGAGCTCATTGGGTTCATTATGAGTTTTGAGTTTGACTATGAAAGGAAACCTGAAATCGCGTAAAAGTTGTAATTGTACCACCAAAACGACGTTAAAATAGTAAGTTCGTATAGGCTGAGTGGTAAACCCTGGTGTTAGGTCGTACAAAACCTCGCGCGAGTGCACTCTCATGTCTTGTTTTGAAAAATAGCATGAGCATGATCCAAGAAACAAGGTCTAAGCGTTCCGAAAGCAAACACGTAATGACGTCACTTGTTATCGTCATCTGTCTCTTTCGAACTAATTAATTTGACATGATTCGGTCTTGCTCTAAGCATCTATTGACGTCACTACGTGTTTCCCATGTGACTGGAATGCTGTACCTGGCGGAGTATTATTATACCATGTGTAGCGTTACACAACAAGCGCGCGGGCCGGGTATACTCGTACTATTTTTTTAAAACAGACACCCGAGCGTGTTTTAGCGCACGCCCTTAGAGTTTTAAGTCGCCTAAAGGACTGTGACATGGAGGCCTCGGTTGTTGGTCTTAAAACTACAATCAGGGTTGTTGGTATAGGATAGTCAACCGTGGCCTCCATGTCGCTTGCCTCTATACCAGCTCCACATGTCGTCCCCAACGTTGGCTCCAACGCGGCCCGTCCAACGTGGGTCTTTAAAAACGCTCGCACCAACGTTGGAGCCAATGCTGTTTTCTAGATCAACACGTTGGACGAGTGACGTTGGGACCAACATGTAGAGTCGGCGACTAAAGGTCGCTGCATATGTGACGGGATTTTACTCGGCCCGGACGGAACGGGGCATCTTAAACATCGTTACATACAAAAGTACAGTAGTAAATTATACGCGACGGGATCTCGGACGGGACGAGGCCCGCGCCGGACGAAGCGTGAAAAAATATCGCCGTGGACGATTTTTACCACGGCCCGGCCGGCGCGGGGCGGTGCGCTCCGGAGAGTGGTGTAGTGATGTGAGCTCCGTGTTTATGCTGGCTTTGCGGAATTCTCACGGCGCGTATACGGTACAATCCCGTCCTAACATTCACACTGTCACGTTCCGTCCCCGTCCTGTCCGAGATATTGACTGCCTCGGTGGCCGAGTTGGTAGTGAACCTACCTTCTGAGCTTGGGGGCGTGGGTTCGATTCCCACCTAGAGCAAACATTAATGTGATGAACATTTGTGTTTGTTCTATGTCTGGGTGTTAATATGTATTTATGTATGAATTTAAAAATATCTAAGTCTGGATATCAGTCTCTGGCAGCCATAGTATAAGCTTTGCTTAGTTTGGGGTCAGGCGACCGTGTGTGGAAGTGTCCCGAATTTATTTATTTATTTATTTATTTATATTATCCCGGCACGTATCGTGACGTATTACGTCCCGTCCCGACCTTTATATTACTCCTTCAATTTAAAGCGTTATTAGACATACAGCGCTCAGCTGCGAACGTCACATCTGTTTTATAAGGCAAGTGTGCTACATCGTAAACCGCGAATCAGGCGAGATGGCGGACAAGCGCAAGCCCAGCTCTGAAAACAAAAAAAAAAAAACAGTTTATTCCGCTATTTTTAACTTACTAGCAAAATTTTAAAGGCTGACTCTCTACATCATAACTAACCACTTTTACTATGGGACCAACCCTTAAATCGCAAAACAAAGATCAGCTGTTTCATATTGTGCACAACTTCATTATTGTTATTATAGAAAGAAACGAACAATCATTGAAGACATTAATAATCTAAAATAACAAACAGGTGCTTACTAGCCAAACTTTAAAAAAAAGAAATTAGTGTATAAGGAATTAGTGAATAACACTTTTATTTTATTTGTATTTTCTTTTAGTTGAGGCGAGTGGTGGATGTGAGCACCAAGACAAACCATTTGGTTTTTTGGTGCAACATTTAAATACTATGTATTTTGTACAAAAATTTTAAGTGACAATAAACAAAATACATTTTGTTTTGTCCCCGGTCCATTATACCATTTTGTATGGAACAGCTGTTTGTTGTTGTTTTGCGATTTCAGAGTTGATCCCATAGTAAAAGTCGGTTTGTATGATGAAAAGAGTCAGCCTTTAACTTTTTTTTGCCTGTAATGTAAGTACTAAAAATGTAATCTTCTTCTTCTTAATATATATAAATTACGTGTCACGTTGTTTGTCCGCTATAGACTCCTAAACTACTTAACCGATTTCAATCAAATTTGCACACCGTGTGCAGTTCGATCTAACTTAACAGATAGGATAGCTCACATTTATATATATAAATAATAAACGCGAACGAAGTCGCGGGGTGACAGCTAGTACAAGTATAAATTAAAAAAACCCTACACCAATTTTCATGAAACATAGCTGAAAACACTGCCGACTAATTCACCTTTCAAACAAAAATAAAATCAAAATCAGTTCATCCGTTCGGGAGCCACGATGCCACAGGCACACACACACACACACACACACACACACACACACACACACACACACACACACACACACACACACACACACACACACACACACACGTCAAACTTATAACAACCCTTTCGTTATTGCGTCGGTTAGAAAAAACGCTAACCGCTTAATCTGGTACCACACCTCAATTCGTGACCGGCATAAGGTCAAGTCTAACTATGTTACAACATAACGGAACTATTTCTATAAAGATCGGTGGGATTGGATATTTATTGTTCCCTACGAGAATTACTAATGCGGACCAGTTTTTACGCGACTGCCTGAAAGGAGGATACTTACTTAATGTACATTTTTGTTAAAATACAAAAAACTAGCTGCGCCCCGCGGTTTTACCCGCGGTCCTATAGGAATCGTTAATTATTTCGGGACAAATAACCCTAATTAAAAAAACATAACATAACGTCACGCCTTTCCCCCCAAAGGGGCTGGCAGAGGTGTCAAAGTCAAAGTCAAAATGTTTTTATTCAATTTAGGTATCAAAGATACACTTATGAACGTCAAAGTTATTTAAATAGACTCGACCGCCTTGTTCGGATAAAAAGCCTCTACTCAGAAGAACAGGCAAGAAACTGAGGGGCATTATTTTTTCAAATAATAAATAAATTAGTCTCACAAATTTTGGCTTACAACTAGGTAATATCTATAAATATTAGTGGCTACTTGGCGGAAGTGGAAGGCTCCAGACATCTTTATCTTCTAAATAATTCTTAACCTTATAATATCCTCTTTTCATTAATGTAGTTTTTACATGTGATTTGAATTTTCCCTCGGTGAGCCCTGTTATATTTTTCGGGATTTTATTGTAAAAACTAACGCAGTTGCCTAAAAATGACTTTCTTGACTTAGTCAGTCTAAATCTCTGTACAGCTATCCTATCCTTATTTCTAGTGTTATAATTGTGATAGTCACTGTTCAATTTAAATTTATGTAGATTTTTGCGAACGTGCATAATATTTTCAAAGATATATAAAGAAGGTAAAGTTAAAATATTTATTTCTTTAAATAAATCTCTCAATGATTCACGGGGACCCATTCCGTAGATAGCGCGGACCGCTCGCTTTTGCAAAATAAAAATGGCCTCCACTTCAGCAGCTGATCCCCACAGCAAAATGCCATATGACATTATGCTGTGGAAGTAAGCAAAGTAAACCATCCGAGCTGTAGCTATATCCGTCAGTTGCCTAATCTTGCGAACCGCATAAGCAGCAGAACTAAGTCTCCCAGACAGAGCACTAATATGTGGACCCCATTGCAGTTTGGAATCAATGCTTATACCCAGGAACACCGTCGCCTTGTCTATGTTAAGTTTATCGCCCTCAAGCATTACGTTTGGTTCTATATATCTAACATTAGGCATGGAAAACTTTAAACACTTAGTTTTTTTTGCATTTAGTAACAAATTGTTCGCAGCGAACCATCTCGAAATAATAGTCAGTACGTTGTTCACATGCACAAGTTCACTATCTTTCCTATCTGTTCTAAAAATAAGAGATGTATCATCAGCAAATAGAACTATGTCTGTAAGGTCCTTAACCATATACGGCAAATCATTTATATACGCCAAAAATAAGAACGGGCCTAAGGTGTAATAAACAACCCACATTTCGCCAGCGATATTCAGTCCCAAATATGACAGGGAGCGAGCCTGCCGCCATACACCGGGCTCCAGTCATGTAGCAGATGACATACAATACGCACATATGTTCACACAATGAACAAATTGGTGCGTGCCGTCGTCGGCTGTGTCTGAACAAATTTTATAGAACAGCTAGTTTTTATTTAGATATCAAGGCTTCCCCATAGTATATTCGTGCTCTGCTAATGGAGACCTCCCTCTACAAATTTTGCAGTAATGCAAAACAACACGTTGTATTTGCCCGTTGAAAACTTGGGTACAGTTAATGCATTTTTCATGACATGTTGCAGGCAAGTAGTTAAGAGTCCCGCGACCCTCTGAAATTTCCATACATACGCGCTTGTCAAATTTCTTGGAAACCGTTTGTCAGATTATGATAAAATTTTGCATGTACAATTAAATGAACTATGTATATCTCTTGTTTTTTTTTAAAAAAAACGCCATCAAGAGAAAATATATAGAGCTATGAAAAATATCCACATTTTTAAGGGGTCACTTTTGACTGATTTATTCAATAGACAGACAAAGCAAATCAAAAATCCCTTTACATATGGAGCTTTTCTACATCATCAGCTTTTAAATGAATCCATAATACAAGGGAAATTATTAGTTATTTCAGAATGATTACAGAAATGCAAAAGTCATAAAAAAAAACTGAAATTGTACTTTGTCACTCTGTAGGTAACTTTAGAGGCGCGTCAGTATCATTACTTGCTCTCTTCGCTCGTAGTCAATACAATACAATACAATATTACTTTATTGCACACCAAAAACTACATGAAAATCTTAAAAACTAAAAATACATTTTTTCGTTAGTACAAGGGCGACCTTATCGCCTAAAGCGATTTCTTCCAGGTAACCTTTGAATGGACAGGAACTTATGGAAATACGAAAATACGTTCTTCTAGACGAAATGGCTATAGAACCTTAAACCAATGCGAAGTTAGTCTAAAGTGGTCGCCGGACTCTTAATTTTCGACCGAGCAATCGTGAGCGACCGAAGCGTCGATGCTTCAGCTTTGACAAAAATGCTTTCGTATGTCCGAATTCTGTCCGGATCTATATTCCTCTACAGGTTTCATTTCTTAACAGAATCCCTTGATTGAACCAAAAAAAAAAGGTCAGGCAACCGTATGTACAAATTGTCTGGAGCCCGCCCGGTACATGGCGACATTGGCGACAGGCTTGCCCCTGTCACATTTGGGACTGAATACCGTACGGCGAAGTGAAGGTGTTGTATTACACCACCAGTCCCTTCGGGGGAAAGGCGTGACGATATGCTACGTATACTTATTATATACTAGCAGCGCCCCGCTGTTTCACCCGCGGTTAAAAAGTATCCTATGTGCTATTCTAGATAATAATCTATCTCTGTGCCAAATTTCATCCAGATCTGTTCAGCCGTTCTGGCGTGAAAGAGTAACAAACATCCATCCATCCATCCATCCATCCATTCTTACAAACTTTCGCACTATAATATTAGTAGGACGTATATTATTTTAAACATGTGTATACATATATATATATTTATTGTATTGTATTGTATTGTATTGATACATATGTGGCATTCAATGAGTCCAAGGTACTTTGTTCTAGGGCGCCGGCATTCTTAGGGCGTAGATTCATTAAAACTGCTATTGTTCCTCTTTAGGTAACTTTTACGAGTAAATAGACTTGTGACATGTGTGACAATGTAGCCGATTATGAAAAACTAGCTGCGCCCCGCGGTTTCACCCGCGGTTAAAAAGTATCCTATGTGCTATAATAGACTATAATCTATCTCTGTGCCAAATTTCATCCAGATCTGTTCAGCCGTTCTGGCGTGAAAGAGTAACAAACATCCATCCATCCATTCTCACAAACTTTCGCGTTTATAATAATAGTAGAAAGGATTTAATTGAACAGTCCCTCTGCTTGTATGAACCATAACATAACATATCGTCACGCCTTTACCTCGAAGGAGTTGGCAGAGATGTAATACAACACCCACACTTCGCCGGACGATATTCAGTCCCAAATATGACAGAGGGCGAGCCTGTCGCCATGCACCGAGCTCCAATCATGTAGCAGATGACATACAATATGTACGCACATATGCTCACACAATGAACAAATTGGTGCGTGCCGTCCGGTTGGGTTCAAACCCGCTCCCACTGGCTTTTTTTGTAATAACCATGATATTTTATTTTATTGTACAGGGAAAACAGACGGCTGCTAATTTAAAACAGTAGCTAGACGATAAGTATTAACACATAAGCCAAAGAAGTTTTTACTTATAATAATATAGTACCTGGATGGCCGAGCTTTGCTCGGTATTTTTTTTTTATTTTTTAATTGTGTTTTTTGGATAATAAACAATTGATTTTAGTCTAACCTCAAAGCAAAGACTCATTGACTTCGTGTTACTTAACAACGCCATCTGCTGTTGTGTCGTTAAAGCAATTAGTTGCTCACAAAAAATAGTAGTATTATTATTCGCCAATAGATGTCAGGAAGAGTCATATTTTTCAGTTGAGATTGATTATCGATAAAACACGAATAAAATGATATTTTCTAAAAATGATTCCTAGCTAGATCGATTTATCGCCCCCGAAACCCCCTATATACTAATTTGTATGAAAATCGTTGGAGCCGATTCCGAGATTCCAATTATATATATATATATATACAAGAATTGCTCATTTAAAGGTATAAGATACTCCGCCAGGAGCCAGGTATAGCGTTCTGAGACAAAAATGGTCACGTGGGTGACACGCAGTGACGTCAAAAGATGCATAATATGTAAGACCGGAATAAGTAATGTACAACAAGTTCGAGAGAGACGATGACGAGTGACGTAGTTGGGTGTCAACTCCCGGAAAGCTGGAGCTTGTTTTTTTCGATCATGGTACGAACTTGATTTTTTACATAACATATCGTCACGCCTTTCCCCCGAGGGAGCTGGCAGAGGTGTAATACTACACCTACACTTCGCCGGACGATATTCAGTCCCAAATGGTACAGGAGGCGAGCCTGTGGCCATACACCAGGCTCCAGTCATGTAGCATATGACATACAATACGCACAAATGTTCACACAATGAACAAATTGGTGCGTGCCGTCGGCTGGGTTCGAACCCGATCCCGTTGGCTTGAGAGATGGGCCTTCTCCAACTAGGCTATCATCGCTTGCTTTTTTAATCCCGCAAATTAAATAAATAAATATTAAAATAAATTTAATAATTTTAATTTATAAACATAAATTTTAAAATAATGGGTTTATCGTAAAAAAAAACCCTTTGTCTTTGCCCGAGCGTGCTTGCACGATAAGCTGATAGCATACCTACATATGAGTATGTAGGTAGCACAGTAATACACAGTTCCTAGCTATGTACAGTTGTGCAGCTAGAAACTGTGCCTGACTACCGGGTTGCATGCAACAATTGAAGCATCATTGTCTTTTTTCTTTCGACCCAGGGAAAACCTTTTATAGGTACCACCCTGCGTCGGGAAGGGGGCATGGTGGTGAGAGTCTCTGCCTTAGTGGCGGCATGCCCACGAAAAACTCTGGGGGTATCTTCTTGGCGCCCATGTGTCGGTCGGGGCTACGGGGACGCTCACGCACTCGTCTGCGTCCCCCTAGGACCCTTCCCGTTTAGGAGTGAGTTCACTCCTCTTTCTTCGAGAGGCACACGGAAACACCGCGTGAGTCATTTCAGGGGTTACTCTTGTCGGGTGACGGACCCCTCCGAGTTCACTGCCCAAGCCCCCTGTTAAAGCATCATTGCCTTCATCTTCATCCACGTTACGATAAACAATAGCTAGACTGCTTTTCATCGTTATTATGCACACTTCCAGCCATGCCACTTAAGCAACTACGCCAGCGCCTGGAGCCTGACTCCGGTATTTCAAAGAGTTGGGTTGGCTCGGGTAGGTGCTGGCTTGTGCCCGTAGTCTCGAACAATGGCGCAAAGGTGGAGCACCCCCAGGGTTTTTAGTGGGTATGCTTCCACTAGGGCGGAGACTCCCACATAAACCAAAAGGTTTTCCCTGGGCAAAAAAAAACGGGAAGTGCTGGCTGGGGGAAATGTACAATACATCCCAAGCGAGACTGACGTCTTGCAGGACTTTTCGCCCCATCTCGAATAAGAATAAGAATTGTGTCTTATTCTGTGTAATAAGGTATCTCGCACACTGCTTTGTGCCAGCGACGATAATCTACCCAACTCCCCAGGCGCGTGCGTTAGTCGTTAGTGTGTGCCCCACTACACACTGACGACGTACTCCATTACTGTGTCAGTACTGTGCAGTAGTAAAAAAAAATGCAACTCAGTTTCTTGCCTGGTCTTCGAAGTAGTGGCTCTTTTTCCGAACGAGGCGGTCGAGTCTACGAGTATAATATTTTGACGTTCATAAGTGTATCTTCGATACCCAATTATATAAAAACATTTTCACTTTATATGTCCATTACTGTGTCAACTGACACAGTACTGAGAACGACGCGACAGAAGCACAGTCACATGGCGCGCAACAGTGTGAAAACTACCTTAGTTGCGTTTCGCCGTTTTCTGCGATTTTCAGTTTTCCCACATTATTTTTTCCGGAAGGCCAGTTTTGCCTTTGTTCTAAATGCACACCACTTACCTTGCCAAAAATGTTTACTGTCGCAGTTGAAATCGTCCTCCCTGTAGGTTCACCATAGCAGTTCTGTCTAACCCATTACATTAAAAGAATGACCATGACACAAATCTATTACAGCCCAACTCGCCCCCTTTGAAACGACTCCCTTAAGACTTACCATAGCAGTTCTGTCTAACCCAGGATATTAAAAAATTACCATGACACACACACATCTCAATAATTCCATCATATTTATAAATAGACTTATTATATAGCGACGTGGGAGTCGAACAGTTTACACTGTGCTTTAAACGAAAGAATATTTTGATTCGTAATGCAATGATTAATGTAGTTTTTTTTTACAAATAATAACATTTGAAACATCAGTGAAAAATTGTGTATTTTATTCCTGGGATTTCTTTAAAATTTCAGTGTTTATTAATTCGCTTGGAAACTAAGAAAGAAATGACAACAAAGATTAAAATTGAAACTAAACTAAAAAAAAAATATATAAGAAAAATAAAGTGTCCGTTTTAAGTCTCAAAAAAATTGCTGCGGTTGCCGTGTGACTTTGTGATTGTGTCTGGACTTTTTCACCGCTTACTATCACACGGACCGCCTGCTTGTTTGCGTATAAACAAAAGTGTCATCATTGAATTCTTAAACGTTTCTTGGGTGCCATTTTATAAAGGCAATGAAGTAGAATTAAAAATGTGTGTGAAATTATAAGTGCTTCGTATTTTTGATAATAGCGTTCACATATTGAAGAAATAGTGCAAGTACTACATAGTAACAATGGTATGTACATCTACACTGACACATGAAAGATCTCTTTTGTTCCGGATTTTGACAATGGGACGCGCTACTCGAGCGGCTACTATTGCCTAATCTGCGTTACCTATTGGTAGTAGTAAACATCTTCACAGATTAGCGTATAGTTTCTACATTGGCTGCGATTGGCGTAACACAGAGGAGGTTCTCAATACGACTGTATTTTTTTTGCATGTATGTTAAGCTATTAGTCCGCCAATTGTGAATCGATTTTAATGATTCTATATTTGTTTAGTAGATCATACTTTAGTGGTGGTCCCGTATACATTTTATCGAAATCGGTCAAGCAGTTTTTAAAATATCAACAAGTCTAAAAATTGTTTTTATGGATGACGAATTACAGGATGGGAAGTCGGTTTTAAAGGTTTTGCTTATTAACCCCCGGCGCAAAAATGTGTTATAAGTTAGACGTGTCTGTGTGTCTGTCTGTCTGTCTGTGGCATCGTAGATCCCGAACGGATGAACCTATTTTGTTTTTTTTTTTTTGTTTGTTAGTTGAATTAGTCGGGAGTGTTCTTAGCTATGTTTGATGAAAATCGGTGTCGGGGTTTTTAAATTTTAAATGTATACTATACATAGTATATAATATATGTACATGTCTATATGTAGAAATCTTAATATATATAAATTACGTGTCACGTTGTTTGTCCGCTATAGACTCCTAAACTACTTAACCGATTTCAATCAAATTTGCACACCGTGTGCAGTTCGATCTAACTTAACAGATGGATAGCTCACATATATATATATAAATAATAAACGCGATCGAAGTCGCGGGGTGACAGCTAGTAGTATATAATATATGTACATGTCTATATGTAGAAATAGAAATATAGATATTAATAGTGCGAATGCTTAGATTATTCTATTGGTTGATTATTTATTATTCTATTATTATTTTTTTTTATTATTCTATTGATTTAGATAGCTTCGAGAATGGAAAATGAAAATAATTAAAAAGCAATTCTTAAAAGTAAGACTTTTCATTTTCAGTCTTATTAACATGACGCATAATGTCTACAGTTTATATTAACACGTTTAACAAACAAATAACATCGCAATCAGCTGATATTACCTTAACACTTGCCTGGCTCACTGCCAAGTGCTACAGTACAGTCGTTTAACAGTAGGCTAAGTGACTGGCTCTAACCGTTGATAATTAAACCAGTTGATCGCGCGTACAGCGAAAAAATATCTTATCTCACCGCAGTAAGACAAACACACAACATCGCAATCAGCTGTTAATTATTACCTTAAAACCTATCTGGCTCACTGCCACGTGAGTGATACAGTACAATTATGGACAGTAGGTTAATTAAACAACCGTTTTTTTTAATGATTTTGTTATAACAATATTTTGTGAGCCCATAACACATTTAAGTTAAATTACAACGTAATCAGTCCCCGCGAATCTTTCAGTAAAACTATCTAGGAGGTCGGGCAAGAAATTATTTTTTAAAAGAATTTATTTAGCTTTTTTCAACTAATTCTATAGAACCGATTGTTATGAAGCTTTACTCATACATAATCACACACACACACTTTAGTTCCCGTGTCAAATGACATTACAACATTATAAGACTAATGGTTCTGTGAGCTGAAGACTTCGCAGCTGGCATTTGTCCTGCTGTCCTCCTTTACAGGTTGCATTTTTAAATCGAATCTCGTGAGATGAAATTTTATCTTTTTCACTCTCACACCTATGACGTTTCAAACTAGAGCAACAAAGATGAAAAAAGGTGATATGAAAATCTCAAGTCTCCGAATAGGGCCCCAGAGGAAGATAGACGGAGAGACGCCGAACAGACCGACGGACATGTGAAAGGTTTTAGCCGAAGCTGGAGCAGAGATGCTTTGCCCTCAGTTTCTTGCCTGTTCTTCTGAGTAGTGGCTCTCTTTTTCCGAACAAGGCGGTTGAGTCTATTATAAAACTTTGACGTTCATAAGTGTATCTTTTGATACCCAAATTGAATAAAAACATTTTGACTTTAACTTCGCTAGGTTGACTAAACCGGTTATCTCAAAAGTTTTTGCAGCGTTGCTTGCTGTCGTTTTGCTTGCAAAGGAACTTGACATACTGATTTTATACTGCGCCATCTCATAATTTAGTTGTTTATCGGTTAGTGCGAAACGTTACGGAGCGCGGCCGCCGCTCGCGTCATGTGGGCTAACCTTTACCTTCCAAATCTTGATGAACTTGACCTAATAACCACTATACTATTTTCATTGTAGGATGCTGCGGGTGACATTAGACAGATCGTTCCTTTTCACCCTTGGGAGTTGCCGCGATTTACAAATATAAATTTTATATTTAATTTTGTATGGCTGGAGTGACTCGTATAAAATGAAAAACAGCGTTATTAGAAAACGTTGTGGGGTGAAAGATGATGTAGTGTTAAGGATTGAGAAAAGAATGCTTAGATACGCACATATGTTCACACAATGAACAAATTGGTGCGTGCCGTCGGCTGGGTTCGAACCCGCTCCTCCTGGCTTGAGAGGCGGGTCTTCTCCAACTAGGCTATCATCGCTATAACGATATAACGTATAACTATGTAAACGTATGTGTAGGTAGATACGAGTAATCGTGGAGTGACCGAACCTTAATCTAATCCTACTAATATTATAAACGCGTAAGTTTGTAAGAATGGATGGATGTTTGTTACTCTTTCACGCCAGAACGGCTGAACAGATCTGGATGAAATTTGGCACAGACATAGATTATAGTCTAGAATAGCACATAGAATACTTTTTAACCGCGAGCGAAACCGCGGGGCGCAGCTAGTATTTAATAATTTTTACTTTACTTTATACATTTTACTGTACACACGAGTCAGACGGGCCTCAAGGACAAACATAAGACATGGTAGCCTCCAGGGCATCAGCCCATTGGCACCGACTACGTCACCCACACAGTAAACAAGAGACGAATCCAGCGCGCATATTTAAATCGGTCATAGGCGCATCATGTCTAAATTCGTCCCATGTGACTTGGGAAAGTGCTCTAAAATCTCAAAATACTTATCTCGATTGTCTACATGCAGCGCCCTAATTCTGCCGCGGTCGTGATTATCCCGGCATGACTAAAAGAAGGAAGTTTTTGTAGGCCTAATGGCTATTTCTGGTCTCAGAGTCTTAAGCTGCCTGAATGCCTCTGGCATGGCACGACGGTTCTTGTTATAGGACATCCTAATCCTAACCCATGTTATAAATTGGAATGTGGGTTTCATTGAAGCGATGATAGCCTAGTTGGAGAAGGCCCGCCTCTCAAGCCAGACAGCGGGTTCGAACCCAGCCGACGGCACGCGCACTAGTTTGTTCATTGTGTGTACATACGAGTATGTTCGTATTGAATGTCATCTGCTACATGACTGGAGCCCGTGTATGGCACTGTATGGCGACAGACTCGCTGCTTGTCATATTATGGGACTGAATATCGTCCGGCGAAATGTGGGTGTTGTATTACACCTCTGCCAGCCCCCTCAGGAGAAAGGCGTGACGATATGTTATGAGTTTCTTTGTTTTTACTCTTTCTCACTATACGCGTCTCCCAGACAGTTGCGGCCTGCGGAGGCAGCCAATGGCAGCCTATTTGGCCTTTTGCATTGGCAGTCACCGCAAGCCACGTCTGTCTGGGAGGCGCTTTAGCCTCAGCTGCTCTACTGATCATCATGAAATTTTGCACACATGTTGTCAGGGGTACAGAGAAGAACTTTTCATGTCATTCCCAAAAGAACTACCGGTTCCTGTGGGACCGCGGGTGTCTAAATCAAGATAAAATATGGGCTACTAGATGCGCCAAGCGGTTTCACCCGCGATTAAAAAGTATCCTATCTGCTATTCTAGACTATAATCTATCTCTGTGCCAAATTTCATCCAGATCTGTTCAGCCGTTCTGGCGTGAAAGAGTAACAAACATCCATCCATCCATTCTTAAAAACTTTCGCGTTTATAATATTAGTAGGATTATAGATTACTAGCTGCGCCCCGCGGTTTCACCCGCGGTTAAAAATTATCCTATGTGCTATTGTAGACTATAATCTATCTCTGTGCCAAATTTCATCCAGATCTGTTCAGCTGTTCTGAAGTGAAAGAGTAACAAACATCCATCCATCCATTCTTAAAAACTTTCGCGTTTATAATATTAGTAGGATTATAGATTACTAGCTGCGCCCCGCGGTTTCACCCGCGGTTAAAAATTATCCTATGTGCTATTCTAGACTATAATCTATCTCTGTGCCAAATTTCATCCAGATCTGTTCAGCTGTTTTGAAGTGAAAAAGTAACAAACATCCATCCATCCATTCTTAAAAACTTTCGCGTTTATAATATTAGTAGGATTATAGATTACCAGCTGCGCGCCGCGGTTTCACCCGCGGTTAAAAATTATCCTATGTGCTATTCTAGACTATAATCTATCTCTGTGCCAAATTTCATCTAGATCTGTTCAGCCGTTCTGGCGTGAAAGAGTAACAAACATCCATCCATCCATCCATACATACAAACTTTCGCGTTTTTAATATTAGTAGGATTGTAGATTATAGTGTATCAAGATAGAGCGAGAGCACAGAAGTGCTCAATCTTAATATATATAAATCTCGTGTCACAATGTTTGTCCTCAATGAACTCCTAAACCACTTAACCGATTATAATAAAATTCGCACACCATGTGCAGTTCGATCCAACTTGAGAGATAGGATAGCTCAAAACGCGAACGAAGTCGCGGGGTGACAGCTAGTATAATTATAAATTTTGATTAATTGTCTAATTGCAGCGCCCTAACTTTGTCACAATCGACTTTATCCCAACCCCTCTCATGACAAGTCCAAAAAGAGACAGTAAAAACAATCTCTACCGCCCCAGAACGGGCCGGGAAGGTAACTTATTTTTGGCGATTATCGATACTAAAATGTGAAGTCTGAATGATGTATTTAGACTTCAGTCTGTGTTTGTGAGTCTTGGAAATCGCCGCGTGCGTTGAATCATTTTTACGTTGTAAAGCCTGGGAAAACGTATCAGACGTGTATCGTATACAATGTTTAATAGCTTAGCTAGTGTTTAATACAGCTATTGAAACATCATTTAGGGTTACGGAACCCCATTTTTTACAGTCTATTTGAAAATAAATGTTCCGTAGTGTTTTTTTCGTAAACGTGTTGTGTGCGGTCAAAAGTGATAAAAATATTTTTTTTGGGTTCCGTTGTAATTAAGTAATTTATTTTCTTACAAGCTACTGTCGAATTACTCGTTTTTAATAATTTCGTATACGTTTCATGTGTAAATTTTTTTTAGAGTTCCTTAATTATTTATTACAAAGTCAAAAGTCAAAATGTTATTCAATTGGGTATCGAAGATACACTTATGAACAATTATTTATTTTTTTCTTCTTCAAAAAATAAATAATACTGTCTCACAAATTTTTGCTTACAACTAGGTAATATCTATGTACTAGTGGCTTATTTATTGACAATACTTTCGAATAAGCATCCCATAGTGTTTTTTCGTGAAGAATATGTAATGTGCAGTTAAAAAGTGCTCACCATGGAAACTATAAAGGTTGTCGGTGACTTTGTCCGGGAAAAATCCCCCTTTTCTGTAAGTTACTTTATTATACTACAAGCTGCGCCCCGCGGTTTCGCCCGCGGTTAAAAAGTATCCTATGTGCTATTCTAGACTATAATCTATATCTGTGCCAAATTTCATCCAGATCTGTTCACCCGTATGGCGTGTAAAGAGTAACAAACATCCATCCATCCATCCATCCATCCATTCTTACAAACTTTCGCGTTTATAATATTAAGTAGGATAAACAGCTTGTCTACATATGGCCTTGCTCGCGTTTAATAGCTTACTAGCTGCGCCCCGCGGTTTCACTCGCGGTCCCACAGGAACCATTATTTTTTTCGGGATAAAAAGTACCCTAAGTCCTTCTTTGTAACCCAGACGTGTATGCAATGCAAGACTGTCGGTTGAGTAGTTGAGACGTGAAAGCGTTACAAACAAACAAATAAACAAACAAACTCACTTTTGCATTTCTAATATTAGTTAGGATTAGGATGATGGTATGACACCTAGCGATTGCGTAGAGCTGTGTATTATACAGGGTGTTACAAAAACCCTGTTATATTCGCGTGGTGTGCATTCAGTACCGACTGGAGGATGCAATTATGCTAGTTTAAATAAAATTTGTCATCTGCTACATGACTGGAGCCCGGTGTATGGCGAAAGGCTCGCCCCCTGTCACATTTGGTACTGAATATCGTCTGGCGAAGTGTAGGTGTTACACCCTTACACCTCTGCCAGCCCCCTGGGGGGGAAAGGCGTGACGATATGTATGTTTTGTTACACATCGCGCTCCGCCCTCCTAAAAGCGTGAACGTAGCGTCGGTTTTGTTAGTAAACTATTCGCGTCGTGCCCCTATTTTCTTAGAATAAAAGCCGCCGACATTTAATACAGATTAGTTAATATTTCTGAAAAAAATACTTTTTTTTCATGCGTTCTTAAAACGGTCATAACTCTTGCCGTTCTTAACGTGCATTTTTTTGGTAGGTTTGCATGAATACTTAGAAGTATGTGTACCTGCCCTTCAATTATACAACAGGGTTTTCGTAATTCCCTGTATACGTACACAATATAAAATCACTCCTCTTTCCTATAGTGGTAGGTAGAGACCACTTCTCTCCACTTGCTACGATCCTAGTACATATATTTCGCTTCTTCCACTTGCATGTGTCTTTTCATACACGCTCGTCGGTTACGGGTACTCTTGTCCTGGTCTTTGTTTAAAAAGTCTTTGACTTGATCGAGATACTTTCTCAGGTCGACCCCTACCGGCTTGACCAACCACACTCGCCTTGTTTCTTTAATTTCCTTTCAACCATGCATTCTCTCAATGTGTCCAAACCATTTAAGCATCCCTTTCTGTTCCTGCATGTCTGCTTTCTTTTAGTGAATTTTTTTTATAAAAATCGTATCAGTAGTTTGGAACATTACCCTCTACATTTTAACGATACTACACAATACCAAAACTCTTTAGTGATACCAAATACCTACAATATAAAACTAAATAAAAAACTATACTGTAAGAACTGCAGAGGTGTGGAACTCGCTGCCTGCGTCTGTCTTTCCACCTAAGTACAATCCGGGGGTGTTTATGAGTTAAGTGAAAAGGTATCTTTTAGGCAAGCGTGTTACACCTTCGATCACGTCGACGCTTCCCATCAGGCGAGTCAGTGGTCAAACGCATGCCTAGACTGTTGTAGAAAAAAAACACACTTATAAACGTTAAGGTTAAAACAATGACTCTACCGCCTCGTTCGGAAAAAGAGCCACTACCCAAAAGAACAGGCAACAAACTGACTCTGTAGATTCTGATGGCCACTTGCGCTGAATGTAAGACTTGCTCAACTAGTTCTAAAATGCTCCTAGCGAAATATTCGCTTATCGGGCACGTAAAGTTAAGATTCTCCTAAGGAACGGCTTCAGGTTCGTGTAGAAAAGTTTAGGTAGGAGCTAGCTAGGAGTAGATTTAGTTAAGCAAGGACCAAGGCAATTCTTATATTTAGTGCAAGTGGCCATAAGGATTCCGCGACGCTCTGAATTTTCCATGCAAACGCGCTTGTTGTCAAATTTCTTGGAAACCAGTTAGATGGAGACCTTGGAGACCAGTCAGATTATGATGAAATTTGGCTTTTTTCTAATTTTTTATGTACAATAAGTCGGCGTTTGACCATCAAGTCGCCTGATGTTAAGCGACGTTGTGGTCTAAGATGGAGCACGATGACCTACAAGGTACTTATTCACTCTGGCCTTGAAGTTTTGTAGAGAAAAGAAGGACAAAGACGGCAGTTGAGTGAGGCGCTACAAGTGCGCTACTGCTCAGACCCGTCTCCGGAACGTACAATGAAAAAAATATAATGAAAATACATATATGAAAACAAAAAAAACTAAAATGAAAAAAAAAAAAAAAAAAATGAAAAAAAAAAAAAAAATGAAAAAAAAAACGAAAAAAAAAACAAATGAACTATATCGCCAACCTTATGTTCTTGTTTGTTGTTAAAGAAACGTCTTGCAGAGAAAATAGAGCTATGAAAAATATCCGCATTTGTAAGGGGTCACTTTTGACTGATTTATTCAATAGATAGAAAAAGCAAATCAAAAATCACTCTACATAGGAAGGTTGTCGACATCATTAGCTTTTAAATTAATCCATAATACAAGTGAAAATTTTAGTTATTTAAGAATGATTAGAGAAGTGCAATTGCACTTTGTCACGCTGTAGATAACTTTAGAGGCTCGTCAGTATCATTACTCGCTCTCTTCGCTCGTCGTCTTCTTCTAGACGAAATGGCGATAGAAAACATTTAGCCAATACGAAGCTAGTCTAAAGTCGTCGGAGACCTCACTTTCGCACGGTCAACTTGTATAGATATACAAGTATATAGGTAGTATATATAGATCAGTATGAGTGTATTGTTGCATCTTGTGTGTATGTTTGCTATACCATCACCGTACGAAGGTCGAATGAGTGTGCCGAATTGTCGTCACCGTGCCTAAGTCGATGTATTACGTCAGCCAGTGAGTGACTGCTGGCTTGAATACTAAGTAGTTTGCAAATGCTCATTGCCAAAATATCATCATCATATTGCTAGTTTAATTGATGTTTTCAACCTTATGAGAATTCAACGTTTTGGCAAATTCAACTGTCTGGGCCTGAAGGCTAAAACACAGGTTCATTCCTAGTTTGGATAGAAATGCTTCTTAACTTGACTCACATACATATACATATCGTCACGCCTTTCCTCAGAGGGGGCTGGCAGAGTTGTAATACAACACCCAAACTTCGCCGGACGAATTTTCAGATATTCAGTCCCAACTGTGACAGGGGGCGAGCCTGTCGCCGAACACCGGGCGCCAGTCATGTAGCAGATGACATACAATCGCACATATGATCACACAATGAACAAATTGGTGCGTGCCGTCGGCTGGGTTCGAACCCGCTCCCCCTGGCTTGAGAGGCGGGCTATCTCCAACTAATCGTTCATTACGCTACTTTTTAACCGCGGGTAAAACCACGGGGCGCATCTACGAATATTGTAAAGATGAACGATTTGTATTTTTGTATGTTTGTAGCGAAAAACTTTAAAACTACTGGTCTGATTCCAAAAATTCTTTCACTATTGGAAAGCTACATTATCCCTGAGTGACATAGGCTATGAAACGCGAGAAAAGCCGCGGGAAAAAGAGCTAGTAATCAATAAAACGTGAAGCAACTACTAACCCTTACCAAACCGCAAGCGGGTCAATCGATTGTGTCATCCGATCATTGTACGTAAAAGGGTCGATTGTCCGAATTGTCAACGCGTGACGGTGGCTAAGTAATCGATTTACGACGGTGTGGTAATACTTTAATAACGTTGTAATAGGCCTACCACACGCACAAGCTTCACCGCACTTTTAACTGCGCAGGCCAGGCTTGAATACGGAACACCGCGCATTCGGTTGGTAAAACTGTACACCGCGCCAACCCCACGAAATTTCGGCCGCGATTTTCGCTAGTCAGGTGAAGATTGTGTGTGTGGTAAGTCTTTTAGGCACTTGTCCGACCGCCGGCGAGTAAGCGAGAAACTATCGACTTTTCTTTCGTTCAACAACGTACAATAGATGAATAAAAGAGACACATACATATATTAATAGTTGATCGCTGACTGTTCACACCGCCCGGCGAGAACTCGCTCGACTAGTTTGTCGCAATACTCGCCGGGCGAGCATCGCTCAAGACAATGCTCGCTCGGCGTATACTCGCTTAGACCAGCGATAAAACTATCAGACCTAAATACTCGCTTCTAGTTGTACTAGCGAGTAGCGACTCGCTCATGTCATACAGATTTCGGAATATGTCAATATACTCTCATATTCCCAAAGCAATAAAGTTTATGAGAAGAGGGGGGAGGAAAGTTCTTGGCAAATTGGTTAAATCTACCGGGTGAATCTCTCCCATCTCTTTTCAGACCATGATTGCAGATGAGGGAGACCTTTGCCTAGAAGTAGAATAAAAACATTGATACAAAATACTGACGTTTATTTTTCCTTGCCCACAGCTGGACACATGGTTCGGGCGGCCCAAGAAAGCCGGCGGTCAGATCGAGCGCGGCTACGACACCGTACCGCGAGGGAACGAGCCAAGGGCTGAAGATGACGAGGAATATACCAGCAAGATCGATGCCCTGGACGACGCGCAGTTGCAGAGGCGGTTCGAGGAGATGCTTGTAAGTATCAGAACTTTTAAGATGCTTCTGGAACCTTCTAGAACTGTCAGCGGTGAAATGTCGAGCCAAGGTCTGAGGATGCCGAAGAATGCACCAGCAAGATCGATGCCCTGGACGATGCGTAGTTGCAAAGAGGTTTGAGGTGATGCTTGTAAGTACTATAACTTTCTAGAAGCTTCTGGAATATTCTAGAACTGTCAGCGGTGAAGTGTCGAGCCAAAGGCTAAAGATGATGAGGATTACACCAGGAAGATCGATGTTCTCGACGATGCGCAGTTGCAAAAGCGGTTCGACGAGATGCTTGTAAGTACCAGAACGTTCTAGAACTGGTGAAGAATGAACTGGAGAAAATGCTTCTGGAACCCTCTGAACAGTTGTAATCAAGCAGTTCAGTAGACCAGCTCTAACGAAAAAGCTGAAAGACACAAAATGTGGCCTTTCGTTTTTTGTCGTAAATTTTGTACTCAACTAAATTCAACATTTTTTATGCCATAGGTGGTAAACAAGCTAACGGGTTGGCTGATGGTAAGCGATCATCGTTGCCTATGGCTACCTGGGCTTGCTCCCAACGACCATCACCAAAACAGCCACCAGTGGTGGTGGTTAGGATAAAGTTTTAACTATTGTCGCAACTGCCGCCAGTAGCGCTCGTTGGGTTATAGAAATAATAATTATTTTTAGCGTTTTGTTATTATAATGTGTATAGCTGTGTTACAGTGTAAAAAAATATCGAAAATTGGTTTTCCATGTTAGAGTTCTATCGGTTTGACTGTAGATTTTCCCAGTGGTGGCAGTTTGGTTGTGGTCGTTGGCACAAAAAATGATTTTATGTTTCAACGAGCCCCACTGATGGCTGTTTTGGTCCTGGTCGTTGCGTGTAAGCCCACCACCTATAATACCAGGGGCATCACAGATACGTTGTCGACCCTTAAGAAGTGTATTGACAGCTGTCTTGAAGAACCCCATGTTGTCCATGTTGTCCATGTCCCACTCGGAAATACCACAGGAGGATGGATATCCATGCATTGAAAAATATATGTCTAACCCGTGACTTTCCTCGTTTCCAGTCGGACATGAACCTGAGCGAGGCCAAGAAGGAACCCCTCAGGAAGTACTCCCGTGACCAGCAGAAGAAAATGCTGGTGCAGTACCGCTTCGTGACTGATAAGGCGCAGGTTAGTCCAGCTATTTACAGCAAGGGGTAGTTTTATTGTAGCAGGGTCCAAGTAGTTTCCGAGTATTCATTGACTTCCTAGGTGTCTAACTGTAATTGTGAGTATCCATGGAACCCCCTGAGGGTACAAACCTCCCTGAACGCAGGACGTTGAATCTAACCTCTCTCAGACTCTGTGGGGGTTCTATGGATACTTTGTTCCAGTAGAAATAACTCTACCTTGTCTTACCTTATTATTTTATGTGTTTAGATGGTCCGTTCATTATTATGATTGTAATAATCATAGTTAGGAGCATGGTGCGAGTAGACCTTTTGGCTGGCGGGTTGGTCACATTTGGGGATCTGACTCCCATCTCCCAATCAAAATATCTCAGGGAAGACAATGGGGTTCAATACGACTCAGTATCACAAAAACATTTCCCCGACTGAAAAAAAAACCTTTAGTCATTATTCCTTTTCTTGTCAGATTACTGTTTCTCTATTCTGTTAACTGTTTTGTTTGTCCCATTCCAGGAAGGCAGATCGAAATTCGAAAAGCCGTCAGATTACGTCACATACCTCAGCCAACCAGAGCTCTCCGTCGGCAAACTTCACAGCTGTTTAGAAAACTTGAGGATATCCCTAACAAACAATCCTTTATCATGGATAGAAGAGTTCGGAACGAAGGGCATAGAAAGTTTGCTGACTACCCTCAATCTGTGCTATACCAAGTAAGTCTTTGATATTCAAAGATATAGAGTCGAATTTCCAATGAAAGTCTTGTCAATCCCACTTCTGATGTTTTAAAAAAATAATAAGTCTTATTAAATTTTCATGCTGTCAGTGGAAGCGGATTCTATCGGTATGTATTTTAGTAGAGATCACTCGGATTTTAGAGGACGCTCTCAATCTAGATTCCGAGCTTTTATTGAATTTTGTTGTTTTTTCTTAACCTATACCTTTGACCAAAAAGGCTGACTTCTTTGCTTCCAAGCAATGAGGTATGTTCTGCGATTGTAAACCAGAAGAAAGACAGACAGAAGCAAACGCAGCAGGATCGTAATTTCCTGTGGCGTCTGCTTTGTTTCTAAGCAAAGATATTTTGCGAAGATATTTTTTAAGCGAGCGAAGCGTCTCTGCTTCAGCTTCGACAAAAACACTTTCGTA
This sequence comes from Peribatodes rhomboidaria, assembly GCA_911728515.1. NCBI lineage: Eukaryota > Metazoa > Arthropoda > Insecta > Lepidoptera > Geometridae > Peribatodes > Peribatodes rhomboidaria. The sequence continues at coordinate 7,883,237 of OU452195.1, read as the reverse complement.
TGCCCAAACTAGATCTCCATCCGGATCTTTGTCTTCTTCTACAGGTGGCATTTCTTAACCCATTCTCTTGCAATTATGTATAACAAGCTGCGCCCCGCGGTTTCACCCGCGGTTAAAAAGTATCCTATGTGCTATTCAAGACTACAATCTATCTCTGTGCCAAATTTCATCCAGATCTGTTCAGCCGTTCTGGCGTGAAAGAGTAACAGACATCCATCCATCCATCCATCCATCCATTCTTACAAACTTTTGCGTTTATAATATTAGTAGGATTTTTATCGAATCTGCTTACAAAATTTCACGAGAATCGGTAGAGGAATGTGACCTGTTGAGGAGGACAAACGTTGGCCGCGAGCTCTACAGCTCACAGAGTCACTAATATAATAAAGTCTAATATTCTCTCATCCCGCAGTGATTCCCGCTACGACCGCGTCCAATATGAATGCATCCGCTGCCTCTCCTCAATCCTCAACAACACGGTCGGCATCCGCACAATGTTCGAGTGTCGCGAGGCGCTGCCCGTCCTCGCGCGCAGCCTCGACGCGAGGAAGCCCACCTGCGCTCTGGAGGCCGCCAAGGTACACCATCATCACCATCATCATCAAAGTCAAAGTCAAAATGTTTTTATTCAATTTAGGTATCAAAGATACACATACGAACGTCAAAGTTATTTAAATAGACTCGACCGCCTTGTTCGGATAAAGAGCCTCTATTCAGAAGAACAGGCAAGAAACTGAGGGGCATTATTTTTTCAAATAATAAATAAATTACAGTCTCACAAATTTTGGCTTACAACTAGGTAATATCTATAAATACTAGTGGCTACTTGGCGGAAGTGGAAGGCTCCAGACATCTTTATCTTCTAAATAATTATTCTTAACCTAATACCGGACCAAGCCATGCCGTGAAATGACCTAGTCGTGTTTCGGGATGTAGTCCGGTGTAACCGTTCCGAAGACGGGTCTGAGCAGTAGCGCACTTGTAGCGCCTCACTCAACTGCCGTCTTTGTACTTCTTCACTCTACAAAACTTCAAGGCTAGAGTGAATAAGTACCTTCTAGGTCGTCGTGTTCCATCTTAGACCACAACGTCGCTTAACATCAGGCGAGTTGGTGGTCAAACGCCGACCTATTCTACATAAAAAAAAAAAAAAAAATCCTGTTTTCATTAATGTAGTTTTTACATGTGATTTGAATTTTCCCTCGGTGAGCCCTGTCATCATCATCATCATCCGCATCATCCGCACAATGTACGAATGTCGCGAAACGCTGCCATCTGACCTCCATCCGATCACAGCGTAGTAAGCTTAACTTGCAGCCAGAAACCAAAGATACAATCATCAAAGACATATACGTGAAACCTCAATTTCATATCGTCATAATTATGGTCATGCCCGTCCCCCGGGGTGGGCTGGCAGATATGTAATACAACATCCACACTTCGCCGGACGACATGCAGTTCCAAATGTGAAATGGGGCGAGCCTGTCGCCAAACACCGGGCTCAATTCATCTTGTTTTCAAGTTCATCATATTCAAGTCATTCATATATGTTATGTATGATTAGGTTTCTTTGGCACGCCCTACAGCCTAAACAGCTTGATGTGTTTCGACATGTGAGGTGTCATTTGAATCGTCTTGATAGCGGAAGTGTCATAGGGTACAACATTTTGCAGCCGAATTTTTGTTTTTCTTTTAATTATGAAGCGATGATAGCCTAGTTGGAAAAGGCCTGCCTTGCAAGCCAGAGGGAGCGGGTTCGAACCCAGCCGACGGCACGCACCAATTTGTTCATTGTGTGAACATATGTGCATATTGTATGCCATCTGCTACATGACTGGAGCCCGATGTATGGCGATAGACTCACCCCCTGTCACATTTAGGACTGAATATCGTCCGGCGAAGTGTGGGTGTTGTATTACACCTCTGCCAGCCCTTCGGGGGAAAGGCGTGACGATATTTTATGTTGCACTAATGTTTGTTCGAGTGTTAATTATGTTCCTTCTTTTGCTACAGGTGCTGGCAGCCATATGCCTGATCCCGAACGGTCACGAGAAGGTTCTGGAAGCTATAACGATGGCCGGCGAGTCTTCCCGCCGGCCGCGCTTCCTGCCTATAGTCGAGGGGCTCGTGAACAAGACGCCGGAGAGTCTCAAGGTATGCTCTTAGACTCTGTTACTTTTTTTTAATGTAGAACTAGCTGCGTGCCGCGGCTTCGCTCGCAGTCGAAAAGTGTCTGTCCTGTGTGCTATTCTAGACTGTAATCTATCTCTGTGCCAAATTTCATCCAGATCTGTTCAGGCGTTCTGACGTGAAAGAGTAACAAACATCCATCCATCCATCCATTCTTACAAACTTTTACGTTTATAATATTATTGATGGCGCTAAAGTGGCAAAATGTTGATATTTGTTGACATTTTTTTTTTTTGTAATTTTTTTTTATTAAAAAGTATCCTATGTTACTTCTAGTACCTCCCAGAATATGTGTACAAAGTTTCATGATGATTCGTCAAGTAGTTTTTGCGTGAAAGCCGTATATGTAAATATACACCGTGCATCTCTAAACGACGGACATATTATCCTACTAATCCTACTAATATTATAAACGCGAAAGTTTGTAAGAATGGATGGATGGATGGATGTTTGTTACTCATTCACGCCAGGATGGCTGAACAGATCTGGATGAAATTTGGCACAGAGATAGATTACAGTCTAGAATAGCACATAGGATACTTTTTAACCGCGGGTGAAACCGCGGGGCGCAGCTTGTAAATCATAATGTGTGAAAACCACGTCAGTTTCCATAATAAGATTTATTAGACATCACGTCAAAAATTTTGAGATTTATATATATTTTTTGTATATTTTTCAGAACGGCTGCATGCAACTTATGAACGCTATCATAACGGAACCGGAAGAGCTCGAGTTCCGGTTGCACCTGCGGAGCGAGTTCATGAGGACCGGGCTGTATGATCTGATCGGTAAGGGCCAGATTATACTGTTAGGTTGTTCAGCATGATAAAAAAATTAGAGTGGATTTATACTATTAAATACTAGCTGTCACCCCGCGACTTCGTTCGCGTTAATTATTTATATATATGTCGGAGTAATGTAGGGAAGGAACCACGCCGTCGCATCTGATCCCACTTCTGATGTCGGAGAAAGGAGGAAAGGCCGCCGCGCTGTACCCTTCCACTTTTAATGACGGGGAAAATCTAGTAGGTAGTGATCTCGCTATCACGGGCATTTATGGTCGGCGTCAAACTTCAGGAACGTTGAAATAAGGGGACAGCAGCGTAGGCTTTTCACTATTTTAATTATACAGTCACTTAGACTACTTATTAAGTGAATGATCACAAAGATAATTGGCGATTTAGAGTACGAATGACCATTGCGTGCGACCGCTTTCAACCCGTCAAGTCAGTGAATGAATGACAGACACGACGTTCGCCCGAAATCCCAAACGCAACTCCATTCGGTGTTAACCGCTCTAAATGACCATAAACAAATCGATTAATCGTCAACAACCACAGATTAAAACTATCGATTAACAATTCTCAAACTGATCTTCTTTATCCAATGGTAGCTTGCGCCGTCATCTATCCTATCTGTTAAGTTAGATCGAACTGCACACGGTGTGCAAATTTGATTGAAATCGGTTTAGTAGTTTAGGAGTCTATAGCGGACAAACAACGTGTCACGTAATTTATATAAGTATGTTAAGATTTGTAGGTTAAAAAATCGTCTAGATTATAAAAAAACATTTTTGATCAATACATCTTTTAGCGTTTTAATAAATTTGACCTCGTCTTTGAGATTGTTACTTTTTTTTAAAACTCAAAACAGAGTACAGTCAAATACAAAGTAGTAAATAGAAGTTAAAAAAGCCAGAGCTGGACCATACATGTGGAAATACATAATTAGTGGCAGACAACTATTACTTTTTTTTTTTTGAGACCAACCCTTTTTATTCACTGAATGAATTTATGAATATGCGACTGACTGAATCTTCATTCTTAAAAATTGATTAAATTAGAAAAAATAATATTAAACATTTTAAAAATATTATGTACACATTTAAGAATCTGTAATTGACTTGCCCAGTGTAACGTTTTGTTATAAGGCCAATAAAGCTCTCCGTAATATTGTTCAATGCACTCCATGCAAATTACGAATCACAATCTACAATGCTCTAGTCAAACCGTATCTATTATACCTAATAGAAGTTTGGGGGTGTGCTGCCAAAACTAGAATAAGTAAACTACAGAGATTACAAAATAAAATCATTAAAACACTCTTCAACTATCACTACCTAACATCAACTAAGAAAATTTACAATGAAACAGAAATAATGAACATCAAAAAACTACATAAATATAACATATGTATCTTTATTCGAAAAACCTTGGCTAAAAATATTCACACCAATATAACGTTCACAAAACAAAAAAATGTTGCTAACCGCCGAACTCGGCGAGTTAGCTATCTTGTCATTCCGAGGCATCGAACTAATTACGGCAAAACAATGCTTACGACTGAGGGCGCCAGACTGTACAACTCGCTACCCTCACATATAAAAAATGTAAACTTATTTCACGCTTTCAAAAAATCTTTGGGTGATCACATCATTGCAGATCAATCATTACTTTAATTAATCTAAGGTGTAAAACAAGGTTAAAAATAAAATGTTATTTTTATTTGTACTTAGTAGGTACGACGACGACTCAATTGTATTTAAGGTAGTAATGTTATCGCGTAAGTGACATAATGTCTTTGTGATAATAAATTGGTGATAAAAATGTGATAATAAATAAAGCACTCTATTAGTCTAATTATTTGGTTAGTCTAACATAAGATGTTTTTTTCTCAGAGGATCTCCGCGCGGGCGCGGAAGGCTCTCGTCAGATCCAAATGACGGTGTTCGATACACACGCAGCTGCTGACCAGGACGAGTTCTTGGCCAAGTTCGATGACGTCAGGTGGGTTATATTAAGCCAAAACTGTTATTTCAGATCAAAAAGTAAACCCAAAATAACTTATAACATTTCATAATTCATCTTTTGTCATCATCTGGAGCCCGGTGTATGGCGACAGGCTCGCCCCCTGTCACATTTGGGACTGAATATCGTCCGGAGAAGTGTGGGTGTTGTATTACACCTCTGCCAGCCCCCTGTGGGGGAAAGGCGTTACTACTGAACTGACAACTGAACTGAGTAACTACTGAACTGGCCACCACGAAATTTGCATAAGTGTCAGGGGTACAGAAAAGGACACAGGGTACCTTGCATACCGAAAATATAAAACTGCGGGTAAAATATATAGGTAGACATATATACATATATAGGTACATAGGTAATAATAGGTAGACATTCCATTAATCGAAGCGCTTTCAAAACTCCTTGCTAATAAGAACTGCCAAGCAGTGGAACGCACTTCCTGCCTCGGTGTTCCCCAGCAATAGATACAACCTGGCTCTCTTCAGGCTCTCTTCAAGACAAGAGTGAGACGGCACCTCATGGGCAAGCGTGCTCCATCTTAGACCGCATCAATTCAATTCAATTTCTTTATTTACTCGTCAATCGGTTACAATGATCTTAATTTAGGTTTGAACAGCCAATAACTACCTCACATTAGGTGTGCAAATTAATTATGTCAATAAAATGTTATGAAATTAAATAAAATGTCAATTAAAAACATATTTAAAAACTTATAAAAAAAATGAAATAATGAGAATGTTGGCAAAAAAAAACTTAATATTTATCGTGATAAATATGGTAGCGACACGATGCTTTGTCCAAGAATTCTTTTGTTGTGTAAAAACTTTCGCTCACTACCTACTTTTTCAACTCCGTACTAAATTTATTAAAAGGCAAATCTACATTTCATCGTCACTTTCCATCAGGTGTGTTGTGGTCAAACGTGGCCCACGTTTGACATTTAATCTTTAAAAAAACCGTGGGGTGCAACTAATAATTTTATTAAACGAGAATCACTCACAGACCTACGACTCCAATCGGTTAGTCCGACTAATCCTACTAATATTATAAACGCGAAAGTTTGTAAGAATGGATGGATGTTTGTTACTCTTTCACGCCAGAACAGCTGAACAGATCTGGATGAAATTTGGCACAGAGATAGATTATAGTCTAGAATAGCACATAGGATACTTTTTAACCGCGGGTGAAACCGCGGGGCGCAGCTAGTAGTTAATATGCTTTTCATCCTTCAATCGGTTAGTTCGACTAATAGTTAATATGCTTTTCATCCTTCAATCGGTTAGTCCGACTAATAGTTAATATGCTTTTCATCCTTCAATCGGTTAGTCCGACTAATAGTTAATATGCTTTTCATCCTTCAATCGGTTAGTCCGACTAATAGTTAATATGCTTTTCGTCCTTCAATCGGTTAGTCCGACTAATAGTTAATATGCTTTTCATCCTTCAATCGGTTAGTCCGACTAATAGTTAATATGCTTTTCATCCTTCAATCGGTTAGTCCGACTAATAGTTAATATTCTTTTCATCTTCCAGAGTCGACTTCCACGATCCCAACGAATGCTTCGAGCTGGTCAAAAACCTGGTCGTGGACAGTCCAGCGGAGCCCTACCTGCTGTCCATTCTGCAGCACCTGCTATTCATTCGGGACGACGAACTGATCAGGTACGGTGACACTAGAGTCGGCGACTAGCTCTGTAACAAGCTGGTTGCTTAGTTAAGATATAGTGATCTTCTATCAAGGTGAGTTTATTAAAAACTAGCTGGTTTGCTCGCGTTTCATAGCCTATGTCTCTCAGGGATAATGTAGCTTTCTAATGAAAGATTTTTTTTCAAAATTGGACCAGCAGTTTATGAGTTAATCGTTACAAACATACGAAGATACAAATGTTTCTTTTTAGTAATTAAAACTTAAGAATTTATTAATTGACAAAACTTATTATTCCGTCAATGAATTCTTAAATGACATGTTGATATGATGTATTATTTTTTTTTATAATCTTTACTATGACATTGAATGAATGTAATAGTATAATGTAATATATTTACTTAATGATAATCAATTTATAAAAATGCCTGGTACGGTGAGACTAAACATTGTTAAATTTGATCAATACCAACCCTTGTCTCTGCATTAAAACATTTGAAATTAGAATTTTAATAAAAAAAGCAAATTGATATTTTGCATAGATCAACGTTACCCTTCAATTTTTGTAAAAAAACCTTTTTTTATTCCAGGCCAGCATACTACAAGCTAGTAGAAGAATGTATAACACAAATAGTACTACACAAAAATGGCTATGACCCAGACTTCAGATTGACGCAGCGGTTCAACATAGACGTGCAGCCGCTCATAGACGGACTTATAGGTGAGAGGAGTGTCTGTATGACAACTTTTTTTCTTCTACTATTTTAATTTAAAAGAACAGTTATGATTCTCTTGAAATTCTGACTGACGCAGTGATTTAAAATAGAGTATAGCCGCTAATATAAGCAGACTTATAGGTGAGGGGAGTGTCTGTATGATAACCTTTTTTCATGTAAATTTTTAACTTTATAAGAACAGTTACGATTCGCCTGATGATTGACGCAGTCTTTTAAAATAGAGGATAGCCGCTAATATAAGCAGTCTTATAGGTGAGGGGAGTGTCTTTAAGACAACCTTTTATCATCTAATCACTTCACACTAATATTATAAGTGCAAATGTTTGTTACTCAATCACTGCAAAACGGATGAACAGATCTAAATAAAATTTGGCTAAGAGATAGATTGTAGTCTAGAATAGCACATTGGCCTTTAACTACGGGTCACACCGCGGCGGAGCTCGTAAATTGTGTGCTATTCCAGACGACAATCTATCCCTGTGCCAAATTTCATTTAGATCCGTCCAGCCGTTGTGACGAATTTGTGTAACAAACATCCATCCAAACTTTCGCATTTATAATATTAGTGAGAAAAAATATTAGTGTAATAATGTTATTCCGTATTCTTCTAGAAAAATCGAGAGCAGAAGAAGAACGGAAAATAGAAGAGTTGAACGGCAAACTGGAGGCGGCAATTGCCGCGCGGCAAGAGGCTGAAGCGAAGGCGGCACACTTGGAGGAAAGGCTGAAGGCATCGCCGACAGGGCCGGGCGGGGTGCTGCAGAGCAATATAGCTATTATTGAATCGGTAATAAAGTGCTTTTTACTAAACACGAAAAAAAAAAATTCAACTTATTCTCTATAAAGAAATTGCGTAGGGAGATTCGTTATGTATACTAAGAAAAGAGATGGACCAGATAAGCTTCCTTGAGGTACTCTGTAATTGACTCCTTTAAATTTCGTAGCCCGATTTCATAAAGGGTTATCCGGAAAGGGTGTGCTTAGTCGAAAGGGAGTCATTGTACTCATGATTATGAACAACTTTTACTATGGAGTCAACCCTGAAATCGAGAAAAAAACAACAGCTGTTCCATACATTTTGTCGACGATCAATTACATTTTTGGATGGAACAGCTGTTTTTTTACGAGATTTTGGGTTGGCTCTATAGTAAAAGTTGTCCATAATGATGAATACAATGTACTGTACTACGCCAAAGGTGTACTTAGCCAAAAGGGGGTATTTTGGCTTAGTACGCCCTATACCGATAACCCTGTATACTTGGAAATGTATTGGACCAAGTACAGCTCCTTGCGGTACTCCATAATTGTCTTCTTCGAAGTTGTATCGTCGCAATAATTTTATCAAGCACCAATTATTTTGTAAGAAGGGCTGTAGGCTTCGTCCACCGGCCTGAGCGGAGTTCTACTGAGCAATATAGCTATTATGGAATCATCAGCAATAAAGTGCTTTTCACAACAAAGCCTTGGGATATCCATTAAGCATAAATATGTTACCGCCAACTAGCATAACTAGCCGTTCAATTAACAGCCTACCCTTTTTACTAAACGGTGCCGTTCAACTAGCTTCCTGATTAAGCGAATTGGCTGCGACATAAATATACTAAGAATAGAGTTGGTTGTTCATTTTATTTCATTATATTTGAAGATTTATTAAGGCATACTGATATGTTTTTTTACTAAATTTTCCTATATTTTCTTTTGACAGACTATCAACAACGCTGGCGGGCCGCCTCCGCCCCCGCCGCCAATGCCTGGAGGTTAGTATTTAGTATAACATATACTATTTTGACCCACTTCAAAAAAGAAGGAGGTTCTCCATTCAGTTGTTTTTTTATAGTAATGTTTTTGTGTTTTTTTTTGTATTTTTTTTAATGTCAGAACTTCATTTATTTCTAAGCCGATCTGAAAAAAAAAATGAATCAAAATTGTACGATTAATTTTAAATTATTAATAAATATAGCCAATAATTAATATACATTTTATAAGTTAAGTTAATTTTTTTTGAAGTCGGTTTCATTTATTTTCTAATATTTTCTTATTACTTGACTTCTGTCTCCTTACTAGAAATTTGTTTTAACGCACGCAAGTACACTATCACCGTATGTAACTTGTTATATCAGGGACCGCGGAAGTACTCTATGAAGGGGGGGATGTCTTTGGTCAATAAATTCAAGCTTCAATAAATTCTGATTTCAGTCACCACTACCTTTTAACTACAGACTGATTCAAACTTAAGACCCGGTATTACAGGAAATCAACGAAAACAAGTATGTATTTTGTTTGCGCCTAGTCTGATATGAGGAATTGTGATGATCAGGTGCAAAAAAATATAGCTGGTAGAAAAAACAACCAAAATCTGTTTAACCGAAGTAGAATTTTGAAAATCATACTCATTTTGGAAAAAAAATGATAAAAAGTAACATAAAAAAAACTAACGGAACGTAGTTTTCAAAATTTTCAGTGATTACACCACATTTTTTTTTCGATTAAAAAAAAGCCAGATTAGTTCTGTAACGTTTTAACCGAGCAACTAATTCATATTTGTGTTCTAATTACGATTAATACCAATAAAAACGGCAAAAAAATGTATTTGTAGGCGCCGATCTCAATTTACCATCAAATATGACATACGATTTTCAACTCTAAATGAAGCGGCTTAAGTAAACGTATCTGTGGGTAGATAGTCGAGACTGCAGCGTCTTGCCTCTCTGTCGCGCATATCTTCGTTCGCTACTGCGCAGCGTTTCGCGCCTAACTTCACAGCCGACATTAAGTTTGAATCGGCCTGTACCTACCTTCCTATTTTACTACCTTTTTACCTTACTTTTTTTTATGCACACCACCTACTCTTTAGTATTTATTTAAATTCCTATCCATCCAAAGGGTACCTGGAAGAAATTGCTTTATGCGATGAGGTTGCCCTTGTACTGCCAAATAAATATAATGTTTTTTAAAGGTTTTAATTGTAGTTTTTGTTGTACAATAAAGTTGGATTATATTGTTTTCTACCTTTAATCTCCGGCCACCTTTTTATAACCTTAAAATTGGAGGGGTCGCCCCCCATTAGTTTTTGGGGGTCATTTGACCCTCTGCCCCTCACTTCCGCGGCCCCTGTTGTATATGCATGTATATGTATAAGTAAAAATGTGTGTATGTCTGTAGGGGGACCTCCGCCTCCGCCGCCGATGCCAGGCCAGGGTTAGTATCACCTGTGTTATTAACAGATCATCTTACTTAAATTATTAAACACATTTAAATATAAATAAATATATTTTATTTGGCGTAGGGATGTAATTTTACTGCTATATTTTAACACTAGCTGCGCTTTGCGGTTTCACCCGTAGTTAAGAAGTATCCTATGTGCCATTCCAGACTATAATCTATGTCTGTGCCAAATTTCATACAGATCTAAAATGAATTTCCCTTGTATTATGGATTCATTTAACAGCTAATGATGTAGACAACCTCCCTATGTAATGGAATTTATGATTTGTTTTGTCTCTCTATTGAATAAATCAGTCAAAAGTGACCCCTTAAAAATGCGGATTTTTTCATACTTCTATTTTCGCTTGAGAACGTTTTAAAAAAAAAACCAAGAACATAGGGGCGGAGATATTGTTAATTTAATTGTACATGCTAAATTTCATCATAATCTGACAAACGGTTTTCAAGAAATTTGAGTAGTGCGTTTGTATGGAAATTTCAGAGCGTCGCGGTCCTCTTAAGCTGTCCTCGCGTGATCGAGTAACAAACATCCATACATCCATCCAAAGTTTCGCATTTATGATATTAGTGTTGATAAACATAAATAACTTTCAAATAATGAACAAAACTCAAGTCAGTATCTCAGAACAACCTAAAGAAAAAGATAGAACGAAAGATGCGTTATATCTCGCTGAAGCCAATTCTTTTTAAACTTGTGTGCGTGGTAATGTTGCCATGAAAAACATTTACACTTGTACGAAAACTAATATTAATTCCCAAACTCTACGTTTCCGTAGCCATTTCCGTTCCAATAAACAACCCACAGGATTTTTTTTTTCTGGTTGAATGGTATCCAATCTTTTTCTGTATTCCTGACAACGTGTATGACAAATTTCGTGATGATCGGTTGAGAAGTTTAAGCGTGAAAGCGTAACAAGTCAAGTCAAAATGTTTTTGTTCAATTGGGTATCAAAGATACACTTATGAACGTCAAAGTTTATAATAGACTCGACGGTCTTGTTCGGAAAAAGAGCCTCTACTCAGAAGAACAGGCAAGAATATGAGAAGCAGATTCGGATATAGCTTATATTCTGAATCTGACCACAGGTTTTTTTTATCCCAAAAAAAACTTCTTAAGGATAACGGGTGAAACTGTCGACCGCAGCTAGTAATTGTTACATATATAAACATCAGTTGTATAAATAACGATTTTCGTTAATTCGTTAGTTCGAGTATTCGTTTTGTAATAAACGAATAACTTATATATTCGTTACATAACGGATTTATATATTTAGCTATATTATTTATTATAATTACTTATAACTTAATTATGGTAGTAGAAAACGGGATAAAATCGTAGTTTTTGTTAATTTTAATACAATTTGCATGCAAGCACTGTCTTTCTCGCTCACTCGCATGCACGCACCGCTACAGCTGTCTCTTTCTGGTGTTCATAGGCGCAGGCGCACCTCCCCCGCCGCCGCCTATGCCTGGACAAGGTATTTATTAACCGACTGTAAATAAATAGGGGATCCTTAGAATAACTACCTATAGAAGTTAGGTTTCCAAACAACGCCTTCTCAAAACGCGAGCCAAAAATTCGCTGCGTGTTCTGTTTTACTTGTCTTGTCACGCACACAGACGCAAAAATAATCCCCCTTAGCAATAAACGTTTAGCCGTTGTATAGTATAGTATTACAGTGTTTTGTCTTTTTCTTTCTTGTTCATATTTGAACTTGATCGAAAAAGACAAAACACTGTATAATTATTCCGGGGCCATGCAACGTTTATTGGTAAATGGCGAATGTGGTTAGAAACATTGTTTTGCCCCTAAAAGTTTGATTTGGTTGATTGGTAAAATCTGTTCCATACTTTGAGTAAAGATATGCCGGAAACGGCACCGTACGATGGCTCGTACGGTGCCGTTTCCGGCACCAATTTTGCGGCTTACATTTTCTTAGGCGTGTTGAGTGTACTTAGTTTCTATAAGTAGTTATTCTAAGAGGGAAACTTATTATTTTAATAATTGACTGACTTTGAAAAAGTAACTTTTAAGTGTTGGAGTACTCGTTTTTATAGATGACATTAGTAATTATATATTTTTTTTAAAATTGGCATTGTGATAAATAATATGTTTTATGGCAAATTTGATATATAGACAAAATGTCATCACACTTATGCTGTGACTACATTAGCGCGCAAAAATTCGTGTCGCGTTGTCGCGCTAAAATCATCGTCACTGGTTATCGGCGATGTTCTTGTCTACATTAGCGGTCAACTCGTCGCCTTTCTGCGGAGTTGACGTGGGCGATAATTCGCCCGATACATCGCCGAGTTTCGAACTAACCGGCTACACTTGTCGCGATGGCCCGCATTATCGCTGAAGACCGCTAATGTAGCCGTAGTATTATTGTAAATGCGAACATTTGTTAGTGAATGTGTATGTATGTATGTTTCTTGCTTAACTGTAAACTGTTCAACAGATTTAGATTAAGTAAGGAGATAGTTTACACTCAAAACTAAGACGTAGGTTACTTTAATACCGGATGTAAATAAATTTTACGAAATTTACGAAATTGAAAACAGCACCCTAACAGTCCAAAGACCAAGGCTAAATAAAATAAGTATAAATAAAATATTATAATCCATAGAGAATTGTAAAAAAACGCCATCTAGTTTTAAACGAACGAACTAAACTTATAGCTGGTTGAAAATTCCATACAACCAGTCAAGTAAACCTGAATATTAATAATTATCTTTTTATTAACTTTCTTATCACGACTATTTCTTCCACACATATTCCTGTCTCACTCGCACGTGTCTATCTCTCTCGGTGTGTGTTTATAGGTGGGCCCCCGCCACCGCCTCCCATGCCCGGTTCAGGTTTGTATACTTTTAATATTATATTTGTATTGTATTTGTACTATATTCTTTATTCGCTTAACTTTCTGCTATTTATGTTACGCTGGAATCAGACTACTAGCGATAAGCGATAACGCCTACAAAAGTACCTATTATTAGTCTTAGATAAACCTAGAGGAAAAGATGGAACACTGCGTTATAACGCAGAAGCCACTTCTTTTCAATGTGTGTGCGTGGTAATGTTGCCATGAAAAACATTTACAATTGCACGAAAACTAATATTACTTCCTAAACTCTACGTTAGCCATTTCCGTTACAAAATACAACCTTAGTAGATTAAATATTTTAAAACATGCACAATTGCACATATACATTGTAAGAGTTTAATATTACGGGTTTTCCAAAATTGACTTGTAAAAAACTGCACAGTTTTTAAAAAGGACCTCAAAATGTAGTCCTGGTCACACTTTTATAAAGCACTATGCATATTTATGTACACGAAATTATACCATAAACCAATGCAGATAATGTCGAGGTAAGAATGACCAAGCGAGTAGCGTAGTTTTTTGCGTCATGTACTAAACTAAACTACGCTACTGTCGTATATGTACACAACACGCAGTTGTGTACATATACGACAGTAGCGTAGTTTTTCAATGGTTTTTGGCTTCACTTAGATCATACCCCGTGCGCCATCTTATTCTCTAGGTTAATCTGAGCTATTAGTATAAATAGGAAGCTCTGGCTAAGCTTTTCTTAGTTTGGGGTCAGACGACTGTGTGTGCAAGTGTCCCTTTATTTATGTTCAACCCTCATCTCTTCAGCCGGCGGCGCTCCGCCCCCGCCGCCGATGCCGGGTGGGCCCCGCGGGCCTCCGCCCCCGCCCATGCCGGGCATGGGCGGGCCGCCTCCGCCGCCCATGCCCGGCATGGGGCCTCGCCCGCCCCCGCCTCCTGGAGGCTTCATGGCACCCAGAATGGTAAGTATTGAGTGGGTGACGTTCGAGTAAGTAGGTACAGGCCGTTTCAGACTTAATGACGGCTGTGAAGTTAGGCGTGAAACGCTGCGCAGTAGCGACAACGAAGGTATGCGCGGACGAGAGAGAGAAAAGACGCGCAGTCTCGCTTGCGGCGCACTTCACAGCTGACATAACGTTTGAATCAGTCCACAGGCGTACTTGTGGCTTGACGATCTTTTTCACCTTCATCACATCATGATCCAAAAAATAAAGTTCTAGCTTTCCCGGAGTTTTCACACGACTTCTTCACTTGTCATCGCTATCGTCTTTCTAATTTATAATTATTTTTGCAGCCGCAGCCCGACATTCTTCCGTACGGTCTGAAGCCCAAGAAGAAGTGGGAGGTTGAAGGTCCCTTGAAGAGAGCCAACTGGAAGACCATCGTGCCGCAGAAGATGTCGGAAAAGGCATTCTGGGTTAAGGTACGTGAGAACAGTATGTTCGTACAAGATGTAACAGACTAGTGTGTTAATACTCAAGGGTATCGCTCTACACGTCAAAATGAACAGCTTTGAGAACACAAGTTCGCTAAATTCGACAAAAAAAAATGTAGTCGCTATACAAAATAACTATTTTAAAGTTATACAACGTTTATTACGAGGTAGTAAGCGGGATAGTGTTTACTCTTTCGATTGAGTTAGAGATTTATAAGAAAGAACACCATGAATATTTTGAGGTGATGCATTGTATTTGTTTCGGTAAAAATACTATTTTTTTGGGTCATAAGTATATGTATGATGATGATATAAACATATCGTCACACCTTTCCTCACGGGGGGCTGGAAGACGTGTAATATTTTATTTTATTTTATTTGGTTAAGGTACAGTCACAGACAAAAAGTTAATTAAATACATCAAAAATACACATCAAAAGGAAACTCTTTAAACTTTAAGTCCACTTACGACTATACACAACTTACAATTTAAAACTTGACACATTCAAATAAAAATACATTAAAATGGATTATAAAATTTACAAAAAGAGAGACAATTATTATCAAAAGAATTTAGAATAATAAAATTTTGAACTTAAATTAATTTTATACACATAACACAAACATACTAGGCCCGACGATATTCAGTCCCAAATGTGACAGGGGGCGAGCCTATCGCCATACAGCGGGCTCCAGTCATGTAGCAGATGACATGCAATACGCACACATGTTCACACAATGAACAAATAGGCTGGGATCGAATTCGCTCCCTCTGGCTTGAGAGGCGGGCCTTCTCCAACTAGGCTATCATAGCTTTTTTTAATTAAATAAAATGTAATGTAATGGATTGATAGTAAATACTTTTTTTTTCATCAGGTGCAAGAAGAAAAAATGGCGTCTCCGGATATACTCAGCGGGCTAGCGCTGAAATTCTCAAGTAAACCTATGGCCAAAAAGAATGAGGACAACGTTGATAAGTAAGTACTTAACCTACCGCCAAGTAGCCACTAGTATGTATACATATTACCTAGTTGTAAGCCAAAATTTGTGAGACTGTAATTTATTTATTATTTGAAAAAATAAAGCCGTCAGTTTCTTGCCTGTTCTTCTGAGTAGAGGCTCTTTATCCGAACAAGGCGGTCGAGTCTATTTAAAAAACTTTGAAGTTCATAAGTGTATCTTTGACATCTAAATTGAATAAAAACATTTTGACTTTTGACTTTTTTTTAAACGTGTGTGTGGGTGAAAAATCGTGCTATGATGGCGCCTGAATTTTATAAAAAAACTCTTTGAAATCGTAAAACCCTTTTGTTAATACTGCCTCGGTGGCTCAGTCGGTAGTGAACCTGCCTTCTGATCTAGGGGGCGTGGGTTCGATTCCCAACTAGGGCAAACATTCATATGATGAATATTTGTGTTTGTTCTATGTCTGGGTGTTAATATCTATTTAAGTATGTACTTAAAAGTGTATAAGTATATATATCAGTCTCTGGCCGCCATAGTACAAGATTTGCTTAGTTTAGGGTCAGACGACCGTGTGTTCAAGTGTCCCAAATATTTATTTATTTATTTATTTATAATAGCCGTTTCTTCAATTTCCTGGATGTCCTAGACCTTCCATATGGGATAAAGCATAGACTTATCATGACACTGACATTACTGACATTCCAGAGCGCACACACTGAAGAAAGTCAAAGACCTGAAGGTACTGGACAGCAAGGCAGCTCAGAACCTGAGCATTTTGCTCGGCGGCTCGCTCAAACACATGTCGTACGAGCAGATACGCACGAGCATACTGCGGTGCGACACAGCTGTGCTCACTGGGAACGTGCTCGATTTGCTAATACAGGTGAGAATTAAAAAAAAACTTAAAAGGAGAAAATAAACAAAAAAAAAAAAAGACGTACGATCTGCACCGGTGTTTAAATCATTCGGAAATTTTCGATCGGAATCTACAAATTTAAAACTCAAATTGTTCGAATCTCAGTCTACTTTCATAAGTTTTGGAATATCGTCACGCCTTTCCCCCGAAGGGGCTGGCAGAGGTGTACAACACCCATACTTCGCCGGATGATAATCAGTCCCAAATGTGACAGTCGCCATACACCGGGCTCCAGTCAAATAGCAGATGACATACAATACGCACATATGTTCACACAATGAACAAATTGGTACGTGCCGTCGGCTGGGTTCGAACCCGCTCCCTCTGGCTTGAGAGGCGGGTAACAGCTTGACCAAATTTGCTTACAATGCCGAGATGTCTGAGAGCTAGCTTCGGTCGTTAGAAAATATATAGATTGAAGATTCAAAATTCAAGATACATACATATTTTATTTGCAACCATACAGTACAAGATGTTAAAAATATGAGTAGGTACATACTCGTAGTCCAATGGACCCTGTCGGGCTCTGCAAAATTTGGTAGAGAGGAGGAACTACTTTATTTAAAAAAAAAAATTATGTCCAAAATCGAAAGCTTTAATTATAAATTGTCAAAAAAAAAAAAAAAAACCTACTGAATTATTTCATTTAGAAATTCGTCGACTGAATAATATGCTTTGAGAATAAGATATTGTTTCAATTTAGATTGTTTTTAACTCCCGACACAAAAACGAAGGGGTGTTATAAGTTTGACGTTTCTGCGTGTGTCTGTCTGACTGTGGCGTCGTGGCTCCCGAACGGATGAATCGATTTTGATTCTGTTTTTTTTTTTGTTTGTAAGGTGAATTACTCGGCAGTGCTCTTAGCTATGTTTGGTGAAAATCGGTGTTGATGAAAATCGGTGTCGGGAGCTTTTTTAATGTTTGCTGTACTAGCTGCGCCCCGCGGTGCTACTCGGGTAAAAAGTATACATTACTGGTGTATAATTACATTTTTAGGGGATAAAAAGTAGCCTATGTGTTAATCCAGGGTATGAGCTAGCTCCATACAAACTTTCATTTAAATTGGTCCAGCCGTTTGAGTGTGAAGGACTAACAAACATACACACTTATACACTAACACACACAATCACAAACTTTCGTCTTTATAATATTAGTGTGATACTTGTACGTCACATCCATTCACAAACTTTCGCCTTTAAAATTTAATGTGATACTTGTACGTCACATCCATTCACAAACTTTCGCCTTTATAATATTAGTGTGATACTTGTACGTCACATCCATTTATGACGTCATCCCCATCTTTTCAATTTCCAACCAAACAAGTACTCGTTTCTTTTCAGTACTTACCCCCAGCGGACCAACTCAAAAAGCTATCCGAACTGAACTGCAAAAAAGAAGATTTAACAGAAGCTGAACAGTTCGCGGCGTGTGTGGCTGACATTAAGAGGCTCGTGCCGCGACTCAGGAGTCTGGCCTTCAGGGAACATTACAGCGAGATCATATCTGAGGTCAAACCTGTGAGTATAATATTCATAATTATGTGAGGTCTAATCTGTGAGTATGGCGGTCATATCTGAGGTCAAACCTGTGAGTCTGACGGTCATTTCTGGGGTCAAATCTGTAAGTAAAACGGGTAAATCTGAGGTCAAACCTGTGAGTATAACGGTCATATTTAAAGTCAAAATTTATTAACAAACGGTGTAAGGTCAAACCTGTGAGTATATCGTTTAGAAATCAGAAATCAGAATTGATTGATAACTCCAATAGTTAACGTCACAGTTCAAATGTCAAAGAATACATACAAGAGTTTATAAACGTCAAAACAGTAATTATGTCATAATGTCAACAAAATAAATTGCTAATTAAAGTTTATATCTGAGGTCGAACTTATGAGTATGTTGATAATATCTGGGGTCAAACCTGTCAGTGACTATGAAGATCATTTCTGAGGTCAAACCTGTAAGTAATAACTTTATATCTGAGGTCTAACCTATGAGTTTGACGATAATATCTGAGGTCAAACCTGTGAGTAATAACTTTAAATCAAAGGTCAAACCTATGAGTATGTCAATAACAGCTGAGGTCAAACCTGTGACTATGTTGATAATGTCTGAGGTCAAACCTGTGAGTAATAACTTTATATCTGAGGTTAAATCTATGAGTATGTCGACAATTTCTAAGGTCAAGCCTGTGACTATGTAGATCATGTCTGAGGTCAAACCTGTGAGTAATAACTTTATATCTGAAGTCAAACCTATGAGTATGTCGATAACAGCTGAGGTCAAACATGTGACTGTATCTATCATTTCTGAGGTCAAACCTGTCTGTATTTTTTTACATTTGAGCTCACTCCATAGTGTAAACGTTACGACAAAAAAAAAAACGGATTTGAGTCGATTTTATTAGTTTAATTATTTTTATTTATGTTAGTTCAAAAATTTTTATGTTTTTATTTTTTTAGGATATAGTGTCCGGTACGGCAGCTTGTGAAGAAGTCAAATCGAGCGGGAAGTTCGCCAAGATACTAGAGCTCTTGTTACTATTAGGAAACTATATGAACACGGGCTCTAACAATGCTGGTGCTTACGGCTTCGAAATCAGCTTCCTTACTAAGGTGAGTTTAAACTCAAAGTCTAAAGTTATTTATTGATAAACTAGCTGCGCCCCGCGGTTTCAGCCGCGGTTAAAAAGTATCCTATGTGCTATTCTAGACTATAATCTATCTCTGTGCCAAATTTCATCCAAATCTGTTCAGCCGTTCTGGCGTGAAAGAGTAACAAACATCCATCCATCCATCCATTCATTCTTACAAACTTTCGCGTTTATAATATTACAGTGAAACCTGGTTAAGTGGACCTGGATAAGTGAGAAACCTCTATTATTGAGAGTCGCAATGAGGTCCCGGTTCTTTTTCATTAAATTATCTCTGTTAATGGGACTTTTTGAACATGGTTAAATGAGATTTGAATTCTAAGACTTTTTCCACGTTTACCTCTATAATTGAGACTCTGTAGCTCACCTACCTGTGTAAGTGAGACAAATTAATCAGGTTTTAACACGTTTTGATATGTTTGGTTACATACATTTCGCGTCGTCTTTCGCGCATGCTTTGTTTGTCAATACTATCTCAGGTTTTACCTAAAAACAAGGGAATAAAGTGTTTATTCCGTTGTTTTTAGTTTTATTCCCATTCATACCTACATTAAATTCATAACACCAAAATACGTATTTTTATTAACATTTCCACCTCTAAAATATAGAATAACGGCACATTTCGACCTCTGTAAGCCTCTATAAATGACACAACTATAATCTCAAACCTGCTTAATTGGAAAACTGGACTATTGGAAACCCTCAATAATTGGTACATACGAGTATGTCTTGGTCCCTTGAGATTCCAATTAACCAGGTTTCACTGTAGTAGGATTTGGTGTTAATAAAGAGTTTTTGTATTGTATTGTATTGCTTCCACTAAAGTGGAACGGAGATTTCGAACACTGTGTTTGTTTAACTAGTGGGTCTGCGTGCTGTATAACTGTGAGCGGCCGTTGTCTGTTCTCCACTGCAGGTCGCATTCCTCAACCGGTTCTTGTGAAATTTTGTGTGCAGGTTCGATAATTATATAAAAAAAATTGTAGTCAGATTTTGGTAATTTTTCAAAAGCGGAAATTTGATATATTTGGAAAATTTCAAGAGAGCCATTTAACAAATGCGATCTGTAGAAGAAGACAAACTCACTCACTCACTCAACTGCCGTCTTTGTACTTCTTCACTCTACAAAACTTCAAGGCTAGAGTGAATAAGTACCTTATAGGTCGTCGTGCTCCATCTTAGACCACAACGTCGCTTAACATCAGGCGAGTTGGTGGTCAAACGCCGACCTATTGTCCATAAAAAAAAAAAAATACAAAGATCCGGACAGCCAGGAGCCCGAGACGGGGTGTAGCCCCCAACCTAACTACCGTCTGGCTTGTGGCAAGCCTCGCCAAGTCCGAAAGGGTCCCGCGCAGGCTGGAGCCCGGCTGGGAAATGCCACCCTGACTATGGCCAGTCCGACCCTGCTCCGCTCAGCTCCACCTTAGGAAACACAGCCTAAATCGGACGTGACGAATTCTCGTATCAAATAAACATTTTTTTTTCACAGTTGACAGCGACGAAAGACCTCGAGAACAAACAAACGCTACTCCACTACTTAGTTGAAACTATAGAGAGCAAGTTCCCCGACGCCCTGAATTTCGCTGAAGAAATGCCTCACGTTGACAGGTGAGGATAAATTTTAGGAAAAGATAAATTTAGAATTTAAAACCCCGACAAGCTAAGAACATTCCCCACTAATTGACCTTACAAACAAAAAAAAAAACAAAATCGGATCATCAGTTTGGGAGCTACCATGCCACACACACACACAAACACACACTTACACAACCCTACACACACATACACACACACACTTCACACAGAAACGTCAAACTTACAACATACAGTCATGCGTTCGGGAGCTACGATGCCACACACACACACACACACACACACACACACACACACACACACACACACACACACACTACACGCGCACCTACACACACGCACACACACACACACACACTCACAGAATCCTTAAATTTTGCGTCAGTGTTAAAAACGGACACCCTTCATAAATTTTCGGAGCACATCGTGATACAGCCGGCCAAAGAAATTTTGCAGACTATTTCTCTAAACGACGGACATATTGTAGGATATCATTGTAGTAATCATTACGATCAAATTTTACTATGGGGCCAACCCTAAAATCGAGAAAAAAACAGGTAGTTGATAAAATCAGGCGTTACTTTGCGGAAGTTAATAATAATAATACATTCGGGACATTTTTATACACGGTCGCCTGACCCCAAACTAAGCAAAGCTTGTACCATGGCTGCCAGAGACTGATATACGTACATATTTATTTTTAGATACATACAATTGTGTGTATATCAGTATCTGGCTGCCATAGTACAGGCTTTGCTTAGATTGGGGTCAGGCGACCGTGTGTAAAAATGTCCCGAAATTATTTATTTTATTTATTATTTCTCTTCTTCTAACATGTTATTTCTTCACCCAGAGCCGCCCGCGTCTCTATGGAATCCCTCCAGAAGTCCTTGAAAAAGATGGAAAACGACATCCGAGCGCTGGAGACTGACCTGAGCAACTCACGCACCGTCAGAGATCCAAATGATGCTTTCCACGACACCATGAGCGTATCCTTTACATATACTGTAAACTAATTCTGAAGGGACGGTATTCAAAACCACCTTAATGTAAATGTAAACAACTAATACTTCTAATATTCCAAACCATGTACAATATGTAGGCAAATTCAGTATGAATCGAATGGACACCAATGAAAAACACCACGAGATCCGTTCTCTTCCGTGGTCCAACCAAAAGTGCCGGTTGGGCGGGGCGGGCGACTCAGGCGCTACTCCTTCATTTCTTACGCTACATTCATTCATTCGTTTGCTACATTCCTTTGACAGTTCGCTCGCAAAACGTCACACAGCAGACCATAGACTGCATTCTTTTGTATGTGTTGCTAACACTACGAAAAAAAAATGGTTTTCTGTAAAGTCGGTTTACGGACGATAGTTTAACGTGACAACGTCATAACAAAACATTGATGAAATCTTCTCCTCGGACGCATAGGCCAAGCGAGTGGAAGAGTTTTTAGAAGCGAGTGGAAAAAACCCTTCCACTCGTGGGACGTGGGTACGTCCGTAGGAGTGTACTCTATTCTGATTCCCTGCACGTGGTCCCCGGGTAGTGCTAACCGGGTAGCAAACTCTGGTGGAGGCTTCGGCCGTGGCTAGTTACCACCCACCGGACCAAGCCATGCCGTGAAGTGACCTAGTCGTGTTTCGGGATGTAGTCCGGTGTAACCGTTCCGAAGACGGGTCTGAGCAGTAGCGCACTTGTAGCGCCTCACTCAACTGCCGTCTTTGTACTTCTTCACTCTACAAAACTTCAAGGCTAGAGTGAATATAGGTCGTCGTGCTCCATCTTATACCACAACGTCGCTTAACATCAGGCGAGTTGGTAGTCTAACGCCGATTCTACATAAATAAAAGGGAGATAGATGCGGCGGAAGCCGGACGCTCAAGCCGATCGTGCCTTTCGCTCGCTCGTGTAGCGCTCTCGCTCTGATCGACTGAGCGTAACGGGACAATGAAGACATCCTTTTTCGTGCGTGCAACCGGCGTTCATCGATTTATTAGATGTTGTCACGTCAAAATGGATATACAACGTGTTGTTATGCGTTCCCGTGGAATTTGTAGAGATAGTTACACTCCACTAGCAGAGCACGAATAAACCATAGGGCAACCTTGAAATCGAAAAAAAACAGCTGTTCCATACATTTTCGACGATCAACGAATTTTTTGTATGGAACAGCTGTTTTTTTTATCTCGTATTCAAGATTGCTCCATAGTTTATTCGTACTCTGCTAGTGGAGTGTAACTACCTCTACAAATTCCGCGAGAATGCAAAACAACACGTTGTAAATAGAGGTGAATCTTTAAACGAAATAAAATAATTTGGTCTAGTTGGAAGAAGGCTCGCCTCTCATGCCAGAGGGAGCGGGTTCGATCCCAGCTGAAGGCACGCACCAACTTGTTCATTGTGTGAACATATGTGCGTATTGTATGTCATCTGCTACATGACTGTAGCCCGATGTATGGCGACAGGCTCGCTCCTGTCATAGCTGGGACTTAATATGGTCCGGCGAAGTTTATACGTATGTATGTATGTATATATTTAGAATATTACACCTCTGCCAGTCCCCTCGGTGGAAAGGCGTGACGATATAATTATGTTATGTCATAATTCCATTCTATTAAATGTCCAATTATATTTCCATCCATTTCCCTAACTCCGAATCAGTCGTTCGCTCTCGAAGCTCGGTCCCAGTGCGACTTACTCCACTCGATGTACAAGAAAATGGAAGCGTTGTACACAGAGCTGGCCGAGTATTACGTGTTCGATCCGAGGAAATATACGCTGGACGAGTTCTTCAATGACATCAAGACGTTCAAGGATTCTTTCACTGTAAGTATGCATTGACTTGCTCTGCCCCGCAGTCACACAGGCACCTTTTATGTTTTCGGGATAAAAAGTACCCTATGTCCTTTTCTGTATCTCAGACAATGTGTATGCAAAATTTCATGTTGATCGGCTGATTAGTTAGGGCGTGAAAGCGTTACAAACGAACAAACAAACTCACTTTCGCGTTTATAATATTTGTTAGGATTGTTCATTGACTAATAAATAATAAAAAAAAACTACCTACAATTACTACTAAGGTTACAAACACAAATGGAAAAACATTTAATTCTGTGTGAGATTTGTAATTGAGTGTGACCTTAGTGTGAGATCACGAAAACCTTATCTTCTTATGAATGACTAGCTGCGCCCCGCGGTTTCACCCACGGTTAAAAACTATTCTATGTGCTATTCTAGACCATAATCTATCTCTGTGCCAAATTTCATCCAGATCTGTTCACCCGTTCTTGCGTGAAAGAGTAACAAACATCCATCCATCCATTCTTACTATCGCATTTATAATATTAGTAGGATTATCTTATATCTTTAAATGAGCAATTCTTGTATATTTATAATTGGAATCTCGGAATCGGCTCCAACGATTTTCATACAATTTAGTATATAGGGGGTTTCGGGGGCGATAAATCGATCTAGCTAGGAATCATTTTTAGAAAATGTCATTTTATTCGTGTTTTATCGATAATCAACTTAAACAAACTTGGAAGAAAAATAACAAAAAGGAGGCGTTTGAGTAGTCTCAACTGAAAAATATGACTCTTCCTGACATCTATTGGCGAATAATAATACTATTTTTTGTGAGCAACTAATTGCTTTAACGACACAACAGCAGATGGCGTTGTTAAGTAACACGAAGTCAATGAGTGTTTGCTTTGAGGTTAGACTAAAGTCAATTGTTTATTTTCCAACAAAAAAAAAAATACTGAGCAAAGCTCGGTCATCCAGGTACTGTATATTCTTAAGACTGTCTTTCTCCTCAGGCCGCGCATCAAGAGAACCTGGTCGCGCGGGAGACGGAGGAGCGAGCGAAACGAGCGAAGGAAGCGAGAGCGGCCGCGGAGAAGGAGAGAAGAGACCGGCAACACAGATACAAGCAGTTCGTGGACATGGAAAGCGCTCAGGACGGGGTCATGGACAGGTGAGAAAAGCGGAACAGGCAAAAGCTGTTACACACATAGGCGTTACATATCGTCACGCCTTTCCCCCGAGGAGGCTGGCAGAGGTGTAATACAACCCACACTTCGCCGGACGATATTCAGACAAATCCCTGACCGACCGACTTGCCCATCCACACTCGCCATGTAAACCTGTTTCGTCAATCTCCTTTCATTGATTCTCTCAATTTGTATTCCTAAAAACAGCTTTATGCGATGGCAGCGTAGTTGGGAGAAGGCCCGCCTCTCAAGCCAGAGGGAGCGGGTTCGAAACCAGCCGACGGCACGCACCATTTTGTTCATTGTGTGAACATATGTGCGTACATATGTGATGTATGGCGACAGGCCTGCCCCCTGTCACATTTTTTCAAAGTCAAAGTATTTGGGACTGAATATCGTCCGGCGAAGTGTGGGTGTTGCATTACACCTCTGCCAGCCGCCATGCCACGGGGGAAAGGCCTGACGATATGTTATGATTGAATGGAAATTGAATGAAAGTAACGATGTGGTCTAATACCACAATGTGGTGTGTTGGTATTGCATTATATTGTATTGCTAATGTGTTTTGTATTGTTTCAGTCTTATGGAGGCGCTGCAAAGTGGATCTGCGTTTAGTCGCGAGCGGCCGAGGAAGAAGGCGAATCCTAGAGTGGCTGGAGGTGAGATACACTACACTTATTACACCTTAGTGTGTTTACATATCTTATACCAAGAGGGCTATTCCTACGCGTGAGATGAGATGAGATTTTATCTTGGCCAATCTCACACCTATGGCGTTTCAAACGAGAGCAACAAGGACGAAAAATAGTGATATGAATATCTCAAATCTCCGAATAGGGCCCCTGAGCTTATCTTATACCAGGGGGGGTATTCCTACGCGTGAGATGAGATGAGATTTTATCTTAGCCACTCTCACACCTATGACGTTTCAAACGAGAGCAACAAGGACGAAAAATAGTGAGATGAAACTCTCAAGTCTCTGAATAGGGCCCCAGGGGGGCTATTCCTACGCGTGAGATGAGATGAGATTTTATCTTGGTCACTTTCACACCTACAACTATTCAAACGAGAGCAACAAGGACGAAAAATGGTGAGATTGAATCTCACTCCGTAAGAATA
The DNA here is from genome assembly GCA_911728515.1 of Peribatodes rhomboidaria. NCBI lineage: Eukaryota > Metazoa > Arthropoda > Insecta > Lepidoptera > Geometridae > Peribatodes > Peribatodes rhomboidaria. The sequence continues at coordinate 7,857,093 of OU452195.1, read as the reverse complement.
GCCCTCCAGGGCTTATCTTATACCAGGTGTATCTCGAAACGACGGACATACTCGTATAGTAGGAAATCATTTTACTCCTACTACTATTGTACTATATCTATGAGCAACTTTTAGTATGGGGCCAACTCAGAAATCGTGGAAAAAAAATAGCAGTTCCGTACATTTTGTTGATCAATGAACTTTTTGTATGGAACTGCTGCTTTTTTTTTAAAGATTTTAGGGTTTCGGCTCCATAGTAAAAGATAGTTCTAATGATAACATATCGTCACGCCTTTCCTCCGAAGGAGCTGGCAGAGGTGTAATACAATACCCACACTTCGCCGAACGATATTCAGTCCCAAATGTGACAAGGGGCGAGCCTGTCGCCATACACCGGGCTCCAGTCATGTAGCAGATGACATACAATACGCACATATGTTCACACAATGAACGAATTTGTGCGTGCCGTCGGCTGGGTTCGAACCCGCTCCGTCTGGCTTGAGAGGCGGGCCTTCTCCAACTAGGCTGTTATCGCATCAGTTCTAATGATGAGTACAATGATATCCTAGAATGTGTCCGTCGTTTGCAGATACAGTCCGTATACAAGTAAAAAAAACTTATTTGTACGTTTTTCTATAGAATGCCGAAGAAAACAAATTATCACATACAATTAATATTTTTAAAAAACCTTTGTATTTACATATTTTCCAATGTGTTTTCCAAATGTCATGTGTGTCAACGTCATTTTAGATCATTAATCATATATTTTTTCAAATGTCACAAATGTCAATGTCATTTTATGCCATTATTCATATTTTCACGCACACATTCACATTCCGCATATGTGTAGAGGATTTCACAAACGAGGATGGATTAGTCAATGCAATACTGCACCGAATTGAAGGTACGTTGTGTGAGAGGGCACCAAGATTATATTGCATTTTTTTAATTTGCAATTTTTTTGCATACAAAAAACACACGAAACAAAACATGATCTATTGTGTGCACCTTCGTGTAAAAAATACAATATCGTTCTTAATATGATTCGATTCAATCTCTACTCGAATATTGTTCGAATAATCGCTGTTAGACGATTATGTTTTAAGATGGTTGCTGAAATATTTTAAATTATTTTGATTTTTCGAATGTTCGTTCGATCATTCACGAATAGTTTGATAGTATGTAATTTGAGTACAAATTAAACAATTGGTAAACGCTTTGTGTGATTGGTCGATGATTTGATGATAAGTAATAATAGAATTGTTCGATTGTCATTAAATTATTATTCGAACAATTAGTAAACTTTATTACTACTACTACCTGTGTCATTCACTCATTATCATAGTCATTCAATTCTCCAAACATTTCAACTGTGATTCGAACACGATTCGAACAATCAGTATAGTTGACAACTGGATGACAGATGGCGCTCGACCGTGGCAATGCGGCCGATTGCAGTTTTCAGCGAAGAGCTCTGAGCCTGCCCTAGGCACCTACAGACAAATTCAACACACCCAGTAAAAATGCTTTAGATGTTGTACCACTATTGTTTTTATTGTTATAATAATAATAATTTAATAATAATAAATTCGGGACACTTCCACACACGGTCGCCTGACACCAAACTAAGCAAAGCTTGTACTATGGCTGCCAGAGACTGATATTTTATTGTTATACTATAGTGCGCGCCAGACTGATTGCGACAAAAGTTCTTTGACCTTTTTGCTATTGGTTATTAGGGGCTTTTTGCTATTGGTTTTTGCTATTGGTTATTAGGGGCTTGATCTTATCACTCATTGGAGCGACTCGGGTCTGCCTCGACTATTAGTCAACTAGTAGCCAGTGGACGCCGCGTGGTCAACCGGTGAAACTCGCGTGGTCAACCAGTGAATTTCTAATTAGTCTGTCAGCGGTTGTCACTTGTCCTCACGTGTACAATCCGTCCGCGCGTTGATGGCTTACGCCGAACTGATCCAGAGGTGATGTAGTGAGCGCATATCCAGTTCATATAAAGAATAACTAACCGCACGAGGTGAGGCGGTGCGTATCGGGTCCCGGATGGCTCTAATGTGTAGTTCTACTAACTTTAATGTGGATTGTGACAAAAGTTACTTAATCTCTTAGCTGTCTGATGAGGGGCTTTCAAATCTTTATAACATAAATTATTACATTAACTTTATTTTTGACTGCCTCGGTGGCTCAGTTGGTAGTAAACCTGCCTTCTGAGCTGGGGGGCGTGGGTTCGATTCCCACCTAGGGCAAACATTTATGTGATGAACATTTGTGTTTGTTCTATGTCTGGGTGTTAGTATCTATCTAAGTATGTATTTAAAAATATTTAAGTATGTATATCAGTCTCTGGCAGCCATAGTACAATTTTTGCTTAGTTTGGGGCCAGGCGACCGTGTGTGGAAGTGTCCCGAATTTATTATTGTTATTTAACATAGACTTCCTAAGCTTTTTTGCATCTCAATCCATCATTAGACGGTCGAGGAATCAGTCGGCCTTTGTCTTAATTCGCAATAAGGTCCAAATTGGCACCAATAAGACAGATGGAAAGCGGTCTCTCTCTGCCTACCTCTATGGGAAAGATGCGTGACTCCATGTATGTATCGGACAAAGGTTAAAGACCGCGCGATAATGAAATCTGATGTGCATTCCATATAAGTCGCTTCCCCCCTCGTCCCGCTCGTTCCCCGCCCGCGCTCCTCTCGTCTGCGCTAGTTGCGTGTCCGAGCTTATACAACGTGCTGGTTTTGTGTGTAGCAATACTCAAGGATGTTCTTATTTGAGGTGAGGGCGTTAGGTCCTGCACTGACGTCCCGCTTGGGGTGTATTGTGCATTTCCCCCTACCAGCACCTACCCGAGCCAACCCAACTCCTTGAAATACCGGAGTGAGGCTCTGGGGCGCTGGCATAGTTGCTGTAGTATGCCAGTGGCGTAGATGGTAACGTGCATAATGACGATGAAAAGCAGTCTAGGTGTTGAGGTAATGAAATAGTGTGCCGTGGGATTGTGAAGCCACAGAAGAAACTAGAATCGCTACCGGTTTGCATCAAGCATAATTGACAACTTTTAGAACATTTCATATCGTCACGTCTTTCCTCGAGGGGGCTGGCAGAGGTGTGATACAACATCCACACTTCGTCGGGCGATATTCAGTCCCAAATGTGACAGGGGGCGAGCCTGTCGCCATACACCGGGCTCCAGTCATGTAGCAGATGACATACAATACGCACATATGTTCACACAATGAACAAATTGATGCGTGCCATCGGCTGGGTTTGAACCCGCTCCCTCTGGCTTGAGAGGCAGGCCTACACCCAACTAGGCTGTCATCGCTATTTAATAAACGAACGAGCGGGTTCGAACCCGCTCCCTCTGGCTTGAGAGGCGGACCTTCTCCAACTAGGCTGTCATCGTAGAATATAAGTTTTTAAAATTCAAAAGAAAAATATTCGAGTCACCAAACACAATTACAAGTCCCTTAAGCGATTTTGTGTGGAGACTCGTTTTTTCTTCTTCTCGAACTTTGCTAACTTGTGTTCTAAAAGTTGTTCACATAGACGGGTAGAACAGCGCCCTTAAGTATTACTACACACAAAACCAGCTGCTTGTATACTGACACAGTACTATACTACTGCAAGAGACGACGTAGGACGAGACCGCCTTGTTCGGACTACGTTAGTGATTTAGTCGAGTGGCGCATAATTTAGTCGCAATTTAGCGAGCGAAGCGTCTCTGCTTCCTTTCGACAAACATGCTTTCGTATGTTCGAATTCAGTCCGGATCTTTTTCTTCTTATACACGTCGCTTTTCTTGACCGATTCTCTTGATATTTTGTAAGTAGGTCCGATGATAATACAGGGTTATAGGGTACCTAATCAAAAACCTCTTAAGGGTTCATTGTACTCATCAATGTGAACAACTTTTACTATTGGGCGAACTCTGAAATCGCGAAAAAAAAAATCAGCTGTTCCATACATTTTGTCTCAGGTGATTGAACTTTTTAAATGGAACAGCTGTTTTTTTTTCGCGATCACAGGATTGGCTTCATAGTAAAAGTTGTTCATATTGAATAGTACAATGAACCCTTAATAGGTTTTTGGTGAGTTACCTATAACCTTGCATAGATTTTTTTATGACGAGGTTAGGAAATTTTTCAAAATGGAGATCTCCGCAATTTTGTAAAAAATTCCAAAACTAAATTGGCAAAAAAATCTGTAAGTATAAATATCGAACCTGCTCTCAAAATTTCACGTGAGTCGATTGAAGAATGCTATCTGTCGACAAACGTCGACCGCGAAGTCTAAGCTCACAGAGCCACGAGTAACTGAAGTATTCGACTAAAACTTTAACCCGTCAAGGAGCAACAAAGCGTGCGGTTCGCGAAAATCTAGTCTCCAAAAATCGACCTTTGCTTGCGCAACGCAGCGTTGCTTATTGCATGTCTGGAAAATGGCTATGGATTTCAAAAATCATAAAACTTCGATATCAAGATCAACCTAATGTCTGCGGCATAGAGTTGCTTTTCGCATGTCGTTCCTTAAGCACATCCGCTGTGCGTAAGGCATTTGGCGGGTTAAACACAACAAGCTGTTCAAACACATTTAGTCACTAAACCACTCGCCACTCTACTAAGCTACTAGCCTAGTGCGAACTGGACTTAAGCGAGCGAGCAGGAGATTCGATTTAGTTGTTGCTGTTAGCATGACTCCTGTCAAGGTAGCGAAGCTCTGGCCTAATTGAACTGACAAGCAATAGTGTGCAAAATATATTTAGTGATTTTTAAATTGTTTTCAGCTTTCGATGTTGTGACAATAGTAGTTGTAGAGGTGGAGTTACATTGAGACAGTGTTTAAATCCAGGCCCTCGATTCTACTAATTGTTTTCAAATTATTAATGACTTGCCTTAAATTGACACTTTTCATCAGTGTCAAAAGTAGACAATACACTAGCAACTTAAAAACAATTGTTAAGTAGAGTTGAGGCCGAATAGTAGAATCCAGTAGGGATCCAGTGCAAATACTGGAAGTTGGACTGGATTGAAATGCATTGCATTGGCATTTATTACGCTGGCTCCACACGTTGGCTCCAACGTGAGTCTAGAAAAACGCTCGCTCCAACGTTGGAGCCAATGCTATTTTCTAGATCCACATTGGACGAGTAGCGTTTAGGCCAACGTGTGGAAACTACGTTACAAAAACAGAAAAGCAACGATTCAACGTCATCAGATTAAAAACAAATAGCTATCAAAAAGTCTGATCAATGTAACTTCACCTTAGCTGTTTTTACTTTTAAGTTAATCATTAAAAAAATCTGTTATACATTGTTTTGTGTTTTTCAATCGAGTTCAAAGTTTCAAAGAAGAAAAAAGACAAAACACTGTATACCTATTCCGAGGCTATACAACGTTTATTAGAAAAAATGTTAATATTTTCTTTGTTATATCGTCGTCGTTGTATTGTTATTTTAACTGGCGAATCACAGGCATTTTCAACCCACTGCTAAAAAAAAAAGAAAATGTTTTTCGGGAGTAAAATTTTATTAACGTTTACATAGCTTTATATGTTTATTTAGGTTAAGAGAAATAGTTATTTGGGTTGCCGCTACCGTTAAAGGATTTGTCACACTGAATGCCGTCTCCGTCCTTCGGTCCAGTCCAAAGCGAACGCAGTCCGTCTCATATTGTGTGAACAGTGAACACCATTTACAGTTCACATATATTTTGTGTAAATACAGTCTGACCGTGCAAGCCCAAGCAAATATCGTAAGCAACGTACTGGGCAACTGGGCAGGTCGAGAGAGGCAGAAATCGCTGACCACTCTGACCAGGGTGGCAGTTCACCGAAGCTCAGCCGATGCTTAACTGTAACGTTTATGTTGCGTTTGTCACAAAAACCGGCAGGAACGGCTCAGTATCACTAACGTTTCACAAACGTGTCACCGGTAGTCTAGCTGGTACGTTTGTGAGACATGAGTGATACTGAGCCGTTGCCCGTCTGATTTTTAACGAACGCAACATCAACGGCTCAGCTAAGCATCGGATCAGCTTAGCTGCATTACTGGGGAGTTCATCATTATCATCTGACAGTTCAACTGACCAGTCTTGTACGTCCCACTGCTGTGGAGAGGTTGGGGAAGATTTGGAATGACAGGAGAATAACCAAAAACACAAATATTCGACTCATGAACCCTCTTGTATTTCCAATCTTCCTTAATGGAGCTGAGACCTGGTCCTTGCGATTGCTGGACCACCGCCAAATTGACGCCCTGGAGATGTGGTGTTGGAGGCGCCTCCTAAAGATCCCATGGACCGCATTCCGCACCATTGTGTAAATTCTGAAGGAGCTCAAAATTAAGTACAGACTGTCGTCGACTGCACAACTACGAATAGTTAAGTTCTTCGGACACATCTCCAGAAACGAATACTCAATGGAAAGATTGGTAGTCCAAGGTCAGGTAGCAGGAAAGAGAGGTAGAGGCAGATCCCCTACACGCTGGACGGATCTTATCAAGACAGCTACAGACGCTTCCATGACGGAGTGCTCTTGTAATGCGATGAACCGACTAAAATAGAGAAGCATTACGAGAGCAGTAGCCACCGCCGCCGGGAAGACTGACGACAATGAAGAGACACCATGTACCGCCATCTTATTGACCTCGACCACTCTGCCAAAAGTGTCTGATTAAGAAGGAGGAGACGTCCCATTGCAGCGACACCGGTCTACCCTACGTCAAGCGTGATTGAGCCGTTCACGACGCTGGCTCAGTGCGGGCTGTCACATGATGTCACGTCTCATGTCCAAGAATTTGCTGAAAGAAATTGAAAGAATTTGAAGAATTTGAAGAACATTTGCTGACCAGTTGCCTCCGGCCAAATAATGTTTAAATATAATGCGGTCTGCGTTCGCTTTGACTGGACCTCAGGAGGCAGTACGCTTCAAGTGTGTCTTAAGATGTCGTTTTGATATGTTATAATTAATTCGTGTTTTTTTTGTAGCTGAGAGGCGAGCTCAGCTGAGCCGGTCACGGTCACGCTCTGGGCTCACCGGGCCCATCACCACCAGGGAGCTGGCCAAGTGAGTACTGACCCTCGCTGTAATACCACAGCCACACATCACACTAACCATACTTACTTTACTAAAATTATAATATTGAAAGTAACTCTGTCTGATTGTCGCAATATTGCCAGTATTGCAGTTAAATTATGGCCCACTAATGCCGGGTACACACCAAGCCAACGAATGCCAAAGCACTGCGTCCCGTTTCATTTCAATAAAATAATACGAGACGCAGCATATCGTTGGCCTCCGTTGGCTTTGGTCTGTACGCAGCTTAAGAGCACCATTAAAAAAAATATCTGTCTACTAGCTGAGTCCCGCGGTTTTACCCGCGGTTAAAAAGTATCCTATGTGCTATTCTAGACTATAATCTATCTCTGTGCCAAATTTCATCCAGATCTGTTCAGCCGTTCTGGCGTGAAAGAGTAACAAACATCCATCCATTCTTACAACCAACTTCCGTTCGGGATGCGCCTTCTACCGCGTGCTTCAAAACCAAGCTGAGAGCTTGGTTACTAGATAATATGTTTTATGACATTGAAGCTTATTTTAAAATAAGAGATTTTTGAACTATGATTATTTGTATAATAATAGCTATACAAATTATTTAACTATTTTTACTATACTTAACTGTATAACGACATTAATGAATTATTTTTATATTTGACATAATCATCAATTATTATTGTTCTGACATTCGTTTTTAATTATAAATATTCAACTGTGACGTGTAACTATAGGAGTTATCAATAAATTCTGATTTCTGATTTAAACTTTCGCGTTTATAATATTAGTAGGAGTAGGATAGGATTATCCACCGAGTAGATTTTCTATTCAAAGTCAAAGTAAAAATGTTTTTATTCAATTTAGGTATCAAAGATACACTTATGAACGTCGAAGTTATTTAAATAGACTCGACCGCCTTGTTCGGATAAAGAGCCTCTACTCAGAAGAACAGGCAAGAAACTGAGGGGCATTATTTTTTCAAATAATAAATAAATTACAACCTCACAAATTTTGGCTTATAACTAGGTAATATCTATAAATACTAGTGACTACTTGACGGAAGTGGAAGGCTCCAGACATCTTTATCTTCTAAATACTTCTTAACCTTATAATATCCTCTTTTCATTAATGTAGTTTTTACATGTGATTTGAATTTTCCCTCAGTGAGTCCTGTTATATTTTTCGGGATTTTATTGTAAAAACGAACGCAGTTGCCTAAAAATGACTTATTTGACTTAGCCAGTCTAAATCTCGGTACAGCTATCCTATCCTTATTTCTAGTCTTAATATATATAAATCTCGTGTCACAATGTTTGTCCTCAATGAACTCCTAAACCACTTAACTGATTATAATAAAATTCGCACACCATGTGCAGTTCGATCCAACTTGAGAGATAGGATAGTTTAAATATATATATAAATATATAAATAATAAACGCGAACGAAGTCGCGGGGTGACAGCTAGTGTTATAATATGTTATAGTTCTATGATACTTAATTCTCTTTTTTTAACTTTGTTTTTTTTTTCTTTCCAGCGAGCTACTGGCGGCGTGATCTTAGTTCAGAAACAAGTGATACTAGAAACTTAGGGCTCTATTCATTTATAAAATAAAACGCTCCATAAACTTTCGCTAGATAAATTCATCTCTAATATTAGCGTTAATTCTCATGTAGGGTCAACTGGAGCCTGCATCTGTGGGGTGATTGCGTCTTTCGAGAATTACTGACAAACCCTTCACAATTTTTTTTTGATTTGGTGATTTCGTGTAATACGGGGTCTTAAATTGAGATCAATGACTGAGCGTCGTTTTAGCATACGGGCCTTATATCGAAAACTATAGAATTCTAGTTTATAGAGCGTTTTAAGTTTTATTGAATAAAGGTTAGGTTATTGTTATTTTGGGTAGGTATCGATTTTTAAAGTTTTAGGATGGTATTTAATCACGTATCGCTGTCCTTGTCTAATTGACTGCAATAAAAAAGGACAGCGAAATAATCAATTTGTTTAAATAATGTCAACTATTAAGAAATGTCAACTGAAGCTTTCAAAATCGACGTTACTGTGAATTTAATGTAATCAATTACGATTTTATTGTAAAACCTTATATTTAGTAGTTATAGCGGAAATGTCCATAGCTTTGTGATTAAAATAACATCTTTTATAGCTTAGTCGGAATTTTTTGTAACTTATGTTTTCAAATCACGAAATGAGCAGTTTTCCATTAGGCATTATCAAAATTTTCGAAATAAAAATGTTTTTATTCAAATAGGTATCGAAGATACTCTTAAGAACGTCAAAGTTATAAAAATTACTCATTGTATGTTTAGTTCCATCATCGCCAAGAGATGGCGCTCGCGTTACTTTTGGTATTGACTTTTTAACCGACTACCAAAAAGGAGGAGGTTCTCAATTCGACTGTTTTTTTTAATGTATGTTACGCGATTACTCCGGCAATTTGTGAATCGATTTTAATGATTTTTTTGGTTTAGTAGATCATACTTTAGAGGTGGTCCTATATGAATATTATCAAAGTTTTAAAATATAAACAAAAGTCTAAAAAATTGTTTACATGAAGGAAGGGTCCGCTCTTTAATATTTGCTTTTTTTTAAATTATCATAGCAGTGGAGAACTTCATTCAGCCAGCGTAAATATTAGTTGTAAATGAAGGCAGGTGAAAACAGCGTTTTAACGTAAAAATACGCAAACCACGACAACCGAACGAAAAACCAGTTGTTTGTGTGTTTGCTAATCGTGCTTTTTAATTATGAAATTGGCAGTGTTAACATTTTAGCCCCATTAAAACAGCATATAAATTAAAACTAAATAAAATTATACATTTTCTTTTAAATCATTACGTGAGTTATAGGACATCAAGAGGGTAGAAAATACTACTAAGGGAACGTACCCATACTACGTGACTCATTTAGGGGGGGGATACGATTTTTTTATGTTTTGTTTCCAAAAAACGATTCAAAACTATGAATTACTACGTAAAACTAGACTAGGAGGGAGGAGGTCTTAGAATAGAGTAGTATAGAGTACAGATGTTGACCGAGGGGGAGGGGAAGGGGGTTAAAAATTGTAAGAAATGGTCACGTAGTATGGGTACGTTCCCTAATATACTTTGCTATAATTAATGAATTTGTAAACTTCCCGTTACAAGGCAACGCAGAATGTCATGCCACACTACAGTTCTCAAAACTGTCGCCAACGCCATCTAGCGTTGGGTAAACGTCACTTGGAAAACCGCTCATTTTAACATTGACGTCAAGTCTGTTGTTCGTCTCAACTAAACTTATCTGACAGAACTAAAGTTATTTTGTATCTACATATTTATTTTACATAATAATTTTAAGTAAGTATGTAAAAAAAGATGGCTTCATCTTTTAAACCGTCTCATTTTTTTAATATCTACAATATAATCGGATTCATTATTCGTGATTTTAAACTAATAAAAGTTATCTATTATCCCAGTAATTAAAAAAATAAGTAAAAAAAACTAAAAATGAAATTAAAATATTATACGTCAAAAGTGAAATGACAGCTGTCATCCCACAGACTAACGTACCAGCAGCGCCATCTTTGATAAATGTTTATTAAAAGTCTTGTCGCTCTGTATTTATTGTAATTTTTGCATATTTATTCAAACAAGTAATTTCTCATCACAAAAATAACTTTTCTAAGAGCCACTAGCAGAAGATACGTGTTTAATTCTTAAACGCAAGGTTAGTTAACTCAGAGTTCAAATGTTCTAAATGTCACTCTAACATTGTATTACTCAAGGTTAGCTTCTAATTCTTGGTGACGATTTTTCAGTTTAACCTCGAATGAGCAGTTAATTTTGAGTTGAAAAGATTACATGAGCTTCTGTAAATGGCCATAATAATTAATATAGAGTTACCGTCCATTTTAAAGCAAATTTGAGTGTATACGTTAAAAATAATTAAAATGTTCGCGGTTTTATAAAAAACTAGCTGTTTTGCTCAGGAATAATGGAGCTTTCTATTGGTGAAAGAATTTTTGAAATTGGACCAGTAGTTTTTAAGTTAATTCGTTGCAAACATACGAAAACACAAATCTTTCCTCTTTAAAAGATTAGTGTAGATATGGTTGACCGCGGTCAATACAACTGAGCGCTACCGTCCCTCGGATGACACAGTAACTCGTAGGCCTCAGTAGTTTGTCCTAAAACCGTCAAGCCAGTGGCCCTCAGGCGGCCTAGAAACGGACACCAGGGCTACCCATTCGGCCTACATCTTATCATACATTTTTCGGGCAACTGTGGTATGAGGCTAAAAATATAGAAAGAGTCTCTCCGCGCGGCAGAAGTGAAACTTCTACGTATCTTTCTTACTACGCGCATGCGTTCAAGTGCCTCGCATTCACTCTTGCGCTGTCTCTTTCTATTCCCTCTCCCCAGGAGCGTTAAACGTTCAACGCAACCTTGTTGGAAGTCGCATTAAGTTTCACTTCAAAAAAATACTCAAAATTGTATTTTAAAATGCTTAATCGACTCTTGAAGTCTTGCGTGAATATGTTTCTTGTAGGCAGGCGTGCTCCATCGTCGACCACGTCATTGATATACATCAGGCAAGTTGACGGACAAACGCAAGCCTAACAAAAATATAATACATTGGGCAGAGTTTCCGTCCCCATTTGATAACCAATTTTACCAATTTATTTACCAATTTTATCAGATACATTTCGGGGAGTGTCCATCTGGTTTGCATGACCTTATTCTCCCTAGCCCGTTCTTCTATAAAACAACCAAGAGTACAAAAAAAGCGGCATCGTTTTATTGTCTACATACCTACAACACGCACGAAACGCTTTGGTTCCTCATTTCTCATACGGACCGCTAGGGTGTGGAATACTCTGCCAGAGTGTGTGTTCCCTGGCACTTATAATCTGGGTGCCTTCAAGTCTCGAGTGAATCGGTTTCTTCTAGGCAAGCGTGCTCCATCGTAGGCCGCATCACTGCTTATCATCAGGCATGTTGGCGGCCAAACGCAAGCCTATTAAGTAATAATAAAACAAAACTTCAAATCGACCGTTTTCTCTTTTATGTATTGAGTAAATTATTGCACAACAGTAGATACCTAAATAAATACTATAAATTAATAATAATTAGTAGTTCGCTTCGAACGGAGACTCTCATGTCTCCACAACTCCTCGTCCGATTCAGCTCATTTACGAACATAAACGTCCTATTGAGATAAACTACTTGCCTGCAAAGTTTGATGAAGATCGGTTCAACGATACTCAAGATAACGTCGGACAAACAAATGCCGACATGTCCCAGTAGACCCCTTGGGGTCGATATTGGATTCCTAGGGGTCGACATAAACGAAAACTGATTTTGGGGGTCGACGAGGTCCAAAAATCGACCCCTATTAAATTAACACAAGTTCTTAACTAACTTAGCACTTAGCTTTAAGCTAACTTAAAGCATTGCTCATTCTCACTCTGTCTTCTTCTATTGACCTAAGTGAGAATGAAAAATAACACTCTGTAGCAGCTGTTTTAAGTTAGCGGACCATTATGAAATAGGGGGTTGATTTTAAAAGTAGGTAATTTGTCCATGGGGGTCGGAGGTAACAGTTCGTTATGGAAAAGGGGTCACTTGTCCAAAATAGTTTGGGAATCCCTGCAGTAGACAGTCAATAATAAAAAAATATGAATTTAGGGGTCAATAATGTTAATACGCTACTTTTTGCAAGTTTTTCAATTGGCTCTAATATTTTTGCCAAAAAACCAATAGTTTTTATCAAGTTTTGCGATAAAAATAGTACTTCCATTATTGATAAAATAATTTAAATGTCTGTATATAAGGCCTTATATAAACTAAATATTGAATATTAAATTAACGCTGTGATGGTTTAAATATAATTTTAATATAAATGTAATTTTATGCCGCATAGATATAGGCAAAAGATTAAATCCCATATTATTACGCATAAAAAGTTTTCTGGTCATTGTCTCTCGTTTGAAAAGTCAGAGGAGTGAAATTGGCCAAGATAACATCTCAATCGTCAGAATAGGAAACTTGGAGGGTGTTTGGATTTTCCTTTGATCAAAATTAAATGAAAGGACGGGCCTACTAGAAGCGCTTTTTGAAGCCGATGAAATGGGCTACAGGCTCGCATTACGTCTCACTCCTTCTCAGGACGCACGAAGGGCAAGACGTCTTTAGTGGTTCTTTTTCTCATAAAGTAATTTGTATTCGCTGTCTCTTTTTTTGTAACAAATGTACTAAATGCGTGCATTCTTGCTTATAATTAGGCATTGAAGTAAAGTAAAATGGTTTTGACTTAATTTGACTGAACACGATCAAGGACTTAGGCCTGTCTGTTTTATTTAATGTGGTTGAAAATTAAAACTATGTATTTGTTGAACTAGATAGCAAATTTTAACAACTATCTTCTAGTGATTACATACTTTCAAAAATGTTAAAATGTGCAAGCGAGATGGCTGCACGCACTAAAATAACATTTGAAATGTAAAAAACACTTCAATAATTAGGCACTTGTCTGACCGCCGGGGATGAGCGAGTAGCTAGAAATTACAAGCGAGTTGGCGAGCAGCGTCTAGTAGCGAGTGTATAGTTCCGATAGTTTTGTCGCTGGGCTGTAGTGAGTGTACGCCGAGCGAGCATTATATACTCACTGAGCTATGCTCGCTCGGCGACTATTGCGACAAACTAGTCGAGCGAGTTCTCGCCGGCGATGTGAACAGCCAGCGATCAACTATTAATATTTTTCTTTATTATTCACACGGGATCTAATATCTATTGTACATGTCTTTAGCGAGAAGTCGATAGTTCATCGCTACCTCGCCGGGTATCGGACAAGTGCCTTAAAAGTTAAATTGAAACTTGTAAATGTAATTTAATTTAGTTTTAAGCTTAATTATGTACAGCCAGCATCATAAATATGTGATATTATTATTTTGTAATTTTAAAAGAATATCATTCACAAGTAAAATGCCTTACAAATTAACGAAAAAATACAATAATCCCAATTCTGAAAGGTTTAGTTTTTCAGATCTACACTTACTAAAATATAGCTGCCTTTATTATTGCTGTATATTAGACAGGATAGCAATAATTATTAGCGAGTTTAAATAAGTCAATGAAATCTTCAGATTCGGGACTATTATGTTAAACATTGTTATAGTTGTATATAGATGGTATATACTTACTTTTTTTGTTAATTAAGATTATTATAACCATAGAAAATTATATGATTTCTCAAATCATCATTTTAAAAAATGGATGATGATAATGGAGATGATAACCCAATTAAAATAAAATTTTTGGTCTAAAACTTTTGTAATGTATAAAGAATAGAATAGAACTCATTAAACTTAATATCCTAATGTGTATACAATAATTATTAGTATAATAATTACTATAAACTTAGCAATAAAAGTCGATGCTGCCGAGATGTTAATATTTGTGAAAAAACTTAATCATTTAGAAAAAGGAATTTTACCCTCGTATTTAATTAGGTTTATGCATAATACATGTAACCTAAAATAATTTGGTATACTTATCTAATTTTCTCCCTTGCTGATTTTGAATCCCACATGGGTTGGAGTCAACCTTTTTTATTCCACATAGTTTAGGTGGGAGGACTGACTCCCCTCAAACCATGTGGGATATAGGAATATCCCACATGGTTTAAGGAGAGTCAGTCCTCCTCCTATATCCCTCGTGCTTTGGGAGGGAAGTCAGTTTTCCTTATCCCTTATTGTTTAGGGGGGAGTCATAGTCAGCCGTCCATGTTCTACATAGTTTGGAGAGAAACCAGCCTTTCGTATGCTTTGGGGGTATATCAGTATATCATATCAGTCCCTCATATCCCACATGGTTTTGATGAAGTCAGCCTCCCAAATTCTACATGGTTTTGATAAAGTGAACCTCTTATAACCAATATGGGGTAATAAGTCAATCTCCTTTTTCCCATATGATTTAGGGGGAAATAGTTTCCTTTATCCTAAATAGTTTGGGAGAAGTTAGCTCCCTATATCTCACATGGTGGTGATGTCACCCTTCCTCACTTTTCTCTTCACTCTATTCTTGACATCGTCTGAAACTTCACACTCTTTCTCTAACTCTATATCTCCCCTCTCGCTCTTCGACGGAGGATTAAATGTCTTAGTGCTCATTTACCTAAATATTTAGTAGAATATGACGTCAGTTCTGTTGCACCATTTTGGAAACGATATTTGACAATTCTAAAAGTGTTCCCTTCTCTTTCAAGCATATTAAAAAGGAAAGAGACGTAAAGAGTAAAAATAAAGGAAAGAAAATACGTCATTTTAATAAGTCATTTTAGTGATTTTAAACGAGTTTAGATGGTACAACAAAATCCATGTCAATAGCGTGGGTTCCGTTGTATCGGTTACTAAACTTATTTCATAAGACTACAATTATGTGCGTTTCTTTTTATTTCAGTATGTGAGAAAAGGCTGGTAATGATTTGAAAAATGTCGAATTTAGTTAATAAAATGGTACGTCAAAATCGACGTCAGTTTGTCGTTCTCAACATTAGTTATAATTATTAATATAATTATTATTAAATCAACGTATTTATGTAGCTGAGTGTACTTAGGTTATGTGATTATACATAATAATACATTTTATACATGTAAATATATTTTTGTAAAATGTTAAATTTTTGATTAATTACAATGTTTTTAAAACATTTTCTGGTTTTATTGGCGTTTACCACAGAATACTCTCTAAAATGTAATAATATAATATTCGGGACACTTGCACACACGGTCGTCTGACCCCAAACTAAGCAAAGCTTGTACTATGACTGCCAGAGACTGATAAACATATACATATATTTTTTTTCATAATTATCATCCAGACATAGAACAAACACAAATGTTCATCACATGAATGTTTGCCTTAGGTGGGAATCGAACCCACGCCCTCTAGCTCAGAAGGCACGTCAGGAAGGCAGGCACTACCGACTGAGCCACCAACGACTGACCAAGCGAGTAGCGCAGTTTTTTTGCGTTAATGTGTGAATGTTGTGTACATATACGACAGTAGCAGCGCAGTTTTTGGATGGTTTTTGGCTTCACTTAGATCATACGCCGTGCGCCATCTTATTCTCTAGGTTGATCTGAGATGGCATTATGCTGTGCAAGTAAGCAAAGTAAACCATCCGAGCTGTAGTTATATCTGTAGGGGGTAGCCGCATTTTTTTTTTGGCCACTTCCACACGGTCGCCTGACCCCAAACTAAGCAAAGCTTGTACTGTGGCTGCCAGGGACTGATATACATACTTAAATATTTTAAAATACATACTTAAATACATATTAACACCCAGACAGAACAAACACAAATGTTCAGCACATAAGTGTTTGCCCTAGGTGGGAATCGAACCCAAGCCCCCAAGCTCAGAAGGCAGGTTCACTACCAACTGAGCCACCGAGGCATTCGTTACCAGCGTTTATTGCTGAATTAACTACAGTTAAACTTTCACCGGTGAAATCTAATGTAATAAAATTCCTCTAATGTCACCCGTACCATCCTACAATGAAAATAGTATGTACCTACCTATAATATTATCTATGGTCCATCTAGAGACAAGATTGATCAAGGGTCCGACGACCACTTTAAACTAACTTCGCAATGGCTAAAGGTTTTCTATAGCCATTTCGTCTAGAAGAAGACGAGCGAAGAGAGCAAGTAAAGATTCTGACGAGCCTCTAAAGCTGTCTACAGAGTGACAAAGTGCAATTTCAATAATTTTTTAAGACTTTTGAATTTCTCTAATCATTCTTAAATAACTAAAAAAATCCCTTGTATTTATAGATTAATTTAGATAAGATTTTTCATGTAGTTTTTGGTGTGCAATAAAGTTATATTGTATTGTATCAATTTAGAAGTTAATGATGTAGTCAACCTCAATACGTAAAGGGATTTTCGATTAGCTTTGTCTATCCACTAAAATTTAAATGAATCAGTCAAAAGTGACCCCTGATTGATAGTTAGATACCACTTCTCTCCACTTTCTACGATCCTGGTTCACATCTTACGCTTCTTTTACAGTTCACTTCTAGCAAAGTTAGCATGGGTTGGAGACAATTTGTCTTTTCATCGTTATTTTCCGATAATATCGTTATTATCCGCGCTTAAATGTGACATAGCTAGAATACGGATATGTTTGTCCCTTTTTGGCAGGATAAAAACGGTGAAAGACAATTTGTCTCTGGCCCATGTTAAGCCTGCAAGAGTCTTTTCATACTCTGTCATCGAATCTTTATTTGCAAGGATCTCGACGTAGCTAATTGTTACGTCGTAGCGACGTCTGCTTCGCTGAATAAAGTCTGCTCGTCCTGGCGAAATCTGCTACGCCAGTGTCTCGTGCTACGGCGTAGATCTACTTCGTAGCAAGACCATCTATAATTATGTCGTCGCCAGCTTGCTCAATCAGCCAATTTGCAGCCTAATCAATTCAATTTGCAGCCTAACCTTTTCACTAGATCGCGCCTTTCTATTAACTTCGTGAATGATACTCGGCCGAAGCTGTAACAGCATTTAATAAATTGACTGGCCGATACTCAGGTCATTTATACAAAAGTTAGTATTTTTGTCTAATTGATCACATGTCACATTGCACCATTGGACAAAAATGTTGACTTTTTACCATAAAATTAGTTTTGAATTTGAAGCTTGACTTTTGGAAATTCGATATTCGCAAGCCGGTCAACTCGTATGATTATTTTTTCTGGAAAAAATTAAGGTTTTTGGAAATTGATCGTTAATAAGTTAAAAGTTAGTAAGGTACTTTATTCTATAAATCCTCTTCATCCAAGTAACTATTCAACATCCTGCTTTGCAATCCGCCGTGCAGGACTGCGAAGCAGGATGTAGCTCACACAAAATCATACCTAGCATCCTGCACGTCGTTGCCGGACGCGTTGCAGGCTGCGACAACATTCACCATCCTGCATGAAGCGACAGTCCTGGACGGCAGACTGCAAGGCAGGATGGTGAATGGTTACCGTTATTCTTATGTTTCTGATACTGGCGGTGTAGAAAATAGTTTTACTAACCTGCCTTGATCCAAGTAACCATTCACCATCCTGCCTTGCAATCCGCCGTGCAGGACTTTAGCGCTATTCTTTTACGAATAACGAAAAGCGATTTCTCCTAACACCGGTTTTCCAAACTTAACAGGAGAGACCAACCCCTGTAATTTACCAGTTTAAGAAATAAATATATTTTGAATTATAGAATTGATTTTGTATGATTTTAGCGTTATTCTATTGTTTGTGATACTGGTGGTGTGAAAAGAGTTTATTCATGATCCAGAAATACAAGGTCTAGCATTCCTGGAGCAAACACATAATGACGACACTCGGCATCGTCATCCGTCTCTTTCGAAGTATGTGTAAATTACTTTATTCGGTCTTGCTTAAGCATCGATTGACGTCACTTCGTGTTGCCCACGTGACCGGAATGCTATACGTGGCGGAGTGTATAATCCATGAGTTTATATATAATCATTTACCCGCCTGCGCAAGAGGGTTTTATGTTTTTTTATAATATACTTACTCGGTCGCCTTTGACTTCGTACTTCGTACTTTTTACTTCGTATCTCCGCGCTTGTACCGCGCGAGTGAGGGCTCAATCGTTACCTACCACTAAATCGAACGAGCAAGTTAGCGAGCATAGTAAAGTGAAATTTCATTGCTTAAAACTGTGTACATATAAAGGCGAAGTATGTGTGTGAAGCATCTATGCTTTAGCTTCGACAAAAAATGCTTTCGTATGTTCGAATTCTGTCTGGATCTCTGTCCGGATCTTTGTCTTTGTACAGGCCCAAAAACTGCTTCGACAAAAAAAATCTGTATAATCTGTATAATCGAATCTGCTCACAAAATTTCACGAGACTCGGTTGAGCAATGTGACCTGTAGAGGAAACAGAGGCCAGTGGCCCTATTCGGAGATTTAAGATTTTCATCTCACTTTTTTTCGTCCTTGTTGCTCTCGTTTGAAACGTCATAGGTGTGAGAGTGACCAAGATAAAATCTCATCTCATTTCACGCGCAGGAATAGCCCCCCAGGTCTCCATCTCATAGAGCCACTAGTGATAGGTTAGGAAAGTCGTCAATTTACGACGCATGTTGTGTGCGAGCTCAGATCAACTAGAATATTGTTATATGCATAGTTGATCTGAGTGTGCGAGTGAATTAAAATATTATGAATGTGATTGTGGGTGTTAAGTCAGTGCTGATGTATGAATGACATGTATGGGAGTGGACGCGAGGCGTGTCGCGGTGCGGGCCAAGTCCCGCCCCGCGCTATTTGAAGAACTACGCGCCATCCATGACGTTCTAGCTTACATTACGAGTATTACGCACCTACCACCTACCTACTTGCTCAAGATTTCAAGCTTAGATTTTGGCCTACAGGCAGAGGGCTAAGTAAAATTTTGTAAAAACCCACAACGGTTGAAAAGTAATCGAAAAAGGATAAGATCTACATCAAAATAGGAATGGTAGTTTTGGAGAAAAATGGCAAATGGATTTGCACAAACAATGTTTGCTGCAGCGCCCCCTGCTCGGTTTGTCATCGTAACACCTATCTAATAACATGTACCAATCAAACCCGAACCCATAACTGAAAACTGCATCATTTTCTGACTAGTAGTTTTGGAGAAAAATTGCAACATGGATTTGCAAACAAATATCCTCTCATCCCAAACGCAAAAACCGTCTCCGTTTCGTCGTGGGCAAGGAACGTTTCACACGAGCTTCCCGCTAGGTTTCTACGAGTATGTAGTGATTCCATGAGACACAAATTTAATAAAAAATATAAATTAATAAAATAAATAAATAAAATAATAATAATCACATTAATAAATAGTTTTTAATTTTAAAGGGTCACAAATATACTTTTTTTCTTTCTTTCTTTCTTTTCTTTCAAATAGACGGGGCACATAGATATGGGCATGATCCAAAAAAACAAGGTCTAGCATTCAGGAAACACATAATGACGTCATCGTCATCCGTCTCTTTCGAACTTGTTGTAAATGACTTATTTCAGTCTTGCTTAGGCGTCGATTGACGTCACTACGTGTTTCTGAATGCTATACCTGGCGGAGTATATTATTATACCATGGACATGGGCAACTACTAGCACCGAGTAAAACTGAATCGAGTTTTTTTTTTTTTTTATGTAGAATAGGTCGGCGTTTGACCTCCAACTCGCCTGTTGTTAGCGACGTTGTGATCTAAGATGCAGCACGACGACCTATAAGGTACTTATTCACTCTAGCCTTGAAGTTTTGTAGAGTGAAGAAGTACAAAGACGGCAGTTGAGTGAGGCGCTACAAGTGCGCTACTGCTCAGACCCGTCTTCGGAACGGTTACACCGGACTACATCCCGAAACACGACTATAGGTCATTTCACGGCATGGCTTGGTCCGGTGGGTGGTAACTAGCCACGGCCGAAGCCTCCCACCAGAGTTTGCTACCCGGTTAGCACTACCCGGGGACCACGTGTAGGGAATCGGAATAGAGTACACTCCTACGGACGTGGGTAGCTCAGCTACTTGCTGCGTTCGTGGTGTCATCTGCTGTTAAAAAGTCGCCCATGTGTATCCAGGGTATACCTACACCTAACCTATACAGCCTATTTTGAAAGAGAACTTTCGTGGTGAGAACGGGAACTATCGACTCAAAAAAAAAAAAAAAAACAATTTCTCGTTAAACAAAATAGAGATATAAGAACAGCGGCGCCTTCAGCCCCCACATATTTTTTTCTGAACAGACTTTCTTTTTACCGAGTTTTCAAATCCATCCATTCATAAGAGCATTAAGAAGTAATGATGATAATAATAAAAGCTTTATTTCGGACACAACTGATCCATATGGCTGTACATACATTGCAATTATAAATTTAAAATTAAGTAAGTACAAAAAAAAACCATCTCGTAAATTGCTTAGGTACGAGTAGCTATAGGTAGCCATCGTCTATGTGTTGCAGTCAGCAGCTGCCGGTCAGCCAAGCTTTTGATTATAGAGTGTACACACGTTACGTAAATACACGTGTCAACTCTGGACATAAATGATGCTATTCTTTCCATAAGTCCATCCATTCAAAAGAGCGTTAAGAAGTAAGGCAAGCAATGGCAGCTGTGAAGTTAGGCGCGAAACGCTGCGCAGCGCATTAGCGTAAACGAAGGTACGCGCGGGCGTCAGAGAGGCAAGACGACGCAGTCTCGCTTGCGGCGCATGCGCACAGTCGACATTATGTTTGAACGATCTTAGCGTCGTCTACGAACTAACGTAGTTTACTGTCATGTGAGTAATTTATGCAATATCGCGTACGGATCATAAAAGGCCTTATGTAGGCTTAGTATGATTTTTGATAGTTAACATAATCTTTCTTCGTTTTCATTTGGCTCCATACATTCAACTATATTGATATTAATTAATCTGGCAGAATTCACGGTAGTGGCTCACAGACTCTGTGAATACAATATTTGAATCAGTGGGTAGTTATAATTAAAATTATCAATTTTTGTAACTAACATTTAGTTTGTGTGTTCTTATGGCACCGCTTGGTCTTTGAACTATTATGGTGCTGTATGCAATTTTGAATAAATAAATAATACTATCTTAGTTTCTTAATGTCTCCGCTAAGAGCTCTTTATTGAAATGTGTAGAGCCAAACGAAAACGAAAAAGTTAACGTAGGTAGGTACTCGTAGGTACCTGTCACAACTCACACTGACCTTAAAGGTCCCCTTAAAGGTCCATTCTATCGAATATTACCTACCTAAATAGTAGACGTACAAAGATAAGCTAGCAGTTTAGTCCGTTTTTATGCCGTGTAGTGTGTAGTACCAGCTACTGATCATCCCTACTTAGTCGACATTCCACCAACTCGTACTAAACGGTTTGCCTCCACCTTTCTGATACGAACCGCTAGGGAATGGAACACCTTGCCATCGTCTGTATTCCCGACTAACTACAACCTGGGTATCTTCAAGGCTAGAGTGAATGAGTACCTTCTAGGTCGTCGTGCTCCGTCTTAGACGCTTAACATCAGGCGAGTTGGTGGTCAAACGTCGACCTACATTTTAAAAAAAGCTGTCTTTTTCTCCTTCATTTACTAAGCTTCATTTGAAAATCTTCTTCGAAAATGACAAGTACAATCAAGATGATCCATGTCCTTCTCCGGGCCATCTCTTTTGCCAAGCGTGTTGTTTTTTTTTTATTATTTAATTAATTACACTCCACGGACTCCGGGGACCGTGACTTTTGTTATTACCTATTGCATTGTGAGTACACCACGAGCAGACCAGCGACCCGCAAACAGCACCCGATCACGAGTATGACGCATGTGCCAGCCATCGCTCTCCTCAACCATATTTGAGGGAAGAGAACGACCCGACACACGACGCCGCCGCAAGAAGGTGCCTTCGATAGTGAGCATGAATGCTCGAGATGGACCCACAATTTCTTTAAAACGTGAAATTATTACAATTTTTAATAACATAACATCGTGGCCTCCTCCCGACTCAGAGCCTCCATCAGCGCCGCATTCCGATCTCTGATGGCCATCTGCAGGTTAATATTCCTTGATGGTTAGGTTAGTATTGTTTACATCAGTAAGTTTTTTCTCGATTGTTGGCTCCTAACGATGATATCCTTGGTGTGACCCGGGACTTACGGAAGGTAGATAAGCCTCTGAGTAGAAAATTGTAACTAGATTTTTTCTTACACTTTTTCATGCATTAATTCTACAAATGTTGGTAAATTAAAAAAGTAGTTACTTTGGCTTATTTAAATTTTGTATTTCAAATTTACATTATATATATCCTAATTTTATTATTTACATTGGGTATAAATCTTTGTACTTAACTATTAATAAATGAGAATGAAAATAATACTAAAACTAAGTAGGTATATTATTTTAATTATAGTAAGTACATTGCGTTACAGGAACATTATTACCGCATTCAAATATTAATTATTAAATTATTTTAAATAGGTATACGGTCAACTGGGGCAAATGCGTCTGTAGGGCAGTTGCGTCTTTCGAGAATTACTGGAAAACCCTTCACAAATTAGGCGCAACCTACATATTTTTCTATCTTTAGTTGCAATAATCTGTACAAGATGGCGCTACTTGCCTAATTTGTGAAGGGTTTGTCAGTAATTCTCGAAAGACGCAATTGTCCCAAAGACGCCTTTGCCCCAGTTGACGCTACTTTACTACTATTATTATATTTAAATAGGTACCTATCTACTGCTTATTAAAAAAAATAAAGAAAATATTAAACATACATTTTCATACCTTCCTATCTTCTAAAATACCAAATAACTCGAATAAATTTGTGCATATTCGTGATAAATATAAACTGAGTACTTAGTTAACTCTGCAACATTGCTGTCTAAATAAAACTTTGTTAGGGCGCTACTAGACGGGCCATATTTTTACGGCAACACTCGCCCGGCAATACTGGTAATATTGCCGGCTGTAGCCTGTGGCCCTATTCGGAGATTTGAGATTTTCATCTCATTTTTTTCGTCTTTGTTGCTCTAGTTTGAAACGTCATAGGTGTGAGAGTGATCAAGATAAAATCTCATCTCATCTCACGCGTAGGAATAGCCCCCCTGCGCGTGAGATGAGATGAGATTTTAATGTTTTTCATGGCAACATTTCTACGCATACACATTGAAAAAGAAGTGGCTTCAGCCAGATATAACGCAGTGTTCCATCTTTTCCTCTAGATTGATCTGAGATGGTTAATAAATATATCTGATTCTGTTCCTGATTCTGAAAACTATTAACTATCCATCCATCTAAAAGCGGGCATTTCAGATCCACTGGCCTTCAATACCAAGAAGCGCCACTCTCCTGTCTTGAGCAAGTTCTTAAATTAGTTCATTTTATATTATCTATGGTCTGCATCGGTCACGGCGCGATCTCCTTGCTAGATAGAGCTTGGACGATGCAGCGGAGCCGCGCGAGGCTGTTCACTCCGCAAGATGAGGTGTCATCTAGAAATAGTTCACACTGTTGTACGAGCTTTCATGATAAAAAAAACAAGGTCTAGCATTCAGCGAACACGTTATGACATCATTGTCATCCGTCTCTTTCTAACTTGTTGTGAATTACTTGTTTCGGTCTTGCTTAAGCATCGATTGACGTCTCTACGTGTTGCTGAATGCTGTACCTGGCGGTGTATGTTATTATACCATGGGAGCTTCATAAACTTTGAACCATGGTATAATAATATACTCCGCCAGGTATAACGTTCCGAGTCAGGTGGGCAACACGTAGTGACGTCAATTGATGCATAAGTAGGACCGAAATAAGTCATTTACAACAAGTTCGAAAGAGACGATGACGAGTGACGTTATCAGGTGTTGGTTCCCGGAACGCTTGACTTCTTTTTCAAAAGATACAGTGCTACAAGGATCTATTGATACATAATAATAATTGCAAGACGACTAGGTATAAATATTTTTAGATGCATAAACATAAAACTATATTTTAATCTAAAAGGCCGTTGGCAGAGGGAAAAGTACCCAGAATGCTAGCAGCATTGCCACGCTGGATGGCAATGCTCAATTTCTGTCCGAAATAAATGCCAGCATTTTGAACACCTGACGCCTCCACCAACCATTTAACCAGGTCCCTGTAGAGATAGGGCAGCTGGACTCTATCTCTCTACAGGGGATACTTGATACTTGAATGATGGTGGTGCCAAAATGACATTGGCACCCTCATTCAAGTTCCGATCTCATAATCATAGCATAATCTCCATAATTATTGGGGAAAAGGATCTATTAGAAGTTTACACCGTGTATTTATAAACGACGGACAAATTCTAGGATATCAGTAGTCATTATTATAAACAGCTTTAACTATGGAGCCAACCCTGAAATCGTAAAAAAACCAGCTGTTCCATGTATTTGTCGACGATCATTGAACTTTTTTGTATGGAACAGCTAAGTTTATTTTAGCGATTTGTTCTCAGAGTAAAAGTTGGTTATTGATAAATAAAATGCATAGAAATAATAAAAGGAAGAAACTGCACGAGTCTAATTTCTAGTGCACAGCACGTGGACCCAATACATCTACTCGTACAAGCAAACGGACACCACACAGCTCCGTTGACAGTATTATGTTGCGTGTATCAAAAACAAAGATAGAGAGACGTACAAGTGACTATAGCGAGAACGAGCCAACAATAATTATCACTGTTGCGACTGGTAGAGTTTGTTTTTGACTACAGTGAATTGTGTGCAGCACCTAATTCATGCGGTCCATTTTTAGGTTTCCATACCGTTTCTCCCTTAAACATGATCGAAGGTATAATGATATCGTAAAATATGTCCGTTGTTTAAATTTACACTCTATATACTTACTGTTAAGGAAGGGTTTTTCTTTCTCCGCCTTGGTTTCCTTCACGTCTGCAGCTCCTCGCGCGGTGACTGGCTCCATGTAACTCTTACAGCTGTCTGTTTCCAGCTGAAAAAAACAAACCACATTAAGACTAGTGGCTCTCTCAGCTGAAGACCTCGCTAAAACGTTGCTGAAGCGGTCACATCTTTGAGCCATGGTCATACAAAAAACATTAGTTTTTCAGTGGTTTGATGGATTATCGGTGGATTTTCTTCTTTCGCGGACGAAATGTAAGTAGGTAGGTATACAATGTCCAGAAAAATAGATTTACTAAGTTAATACAACTGAGGAACTTGTCTATAAACTAAACAGCCTAAAAAAAACATCGATAAAACTTCGCAAAGTTCGAATAATTTACCAAAAAGTGTAAAAAAAAATCCACAGACCTAAGATTTTTTTTGCTTTCTGAAAATTTCTAACTTACTGTCGAACAGAAACCTCCTCCTTTAAAAAGTCGGCTAAAAAACCACACCACCCAGAAATTAACGGAATTCGATCAATTAAATAATTTGACTACCAATATCTGAGTGTTGCCAACACAAGCTAAGTCCTCTTTCCGTGTATTCTAATTCGGTCGCGCGCACGTGTAGACATAAATAATGCGCGGACAGGGATTGATCGCGAATTAAACAACACGAATTCAGATACTGGCGAGGCGAGGAGCGCTTTCAGAGAGACGCTTTTGTTGTTGACTGTACCTATCATCATCATAATTATTAGTCCGCTACAACATAGCTTGATTGGCAGGACAGCCATCAATATGATGACATCTGTCATACATCAAATGTCATTTTGACATTTTTTTAAGATAGAGAATTGTTATCTTGAGTTAGAGCGATGTCAGCCTAGTTGGGCGGGCCTAGAAGGTCCGCCTCTTAAGCCAGAGGGAGCGTGTTCGAACCCAGCCGACGGCATGCACCAATTTGTTCATTTTGTGAACATATGTGCATATTGTATGTCATCTGCTACATGACTGGAGCCCGGTATATGGCGACAGGCTCGCCCCCTGTCACATTTGGGACTGAATATCGTCCGGTGAAATGTGGGTGTTGTATTACGCCTCTGCCAGTCCCCTCGGGGGAAAGGCGTAACGATTTTATATCTTGATGGCTGTCCCGTGAATCAAGCTATGCATAGCGAACTATACTACCATCCTACAAGTACAATGTAGTAGTTTGTGTTTGTGTAGTTTGCGCCAAACAGATTTTTTTTATGGTTCGCCTACCGGGCAGGCCAAAGCATTGAGGCCATATCGTAGAGTAATGACAAATGACAAACATACGGATGACTAATGTTTGTCATTAGTCATTACTCTACGATGAAGAAGATGATGATGAGGGAGCGATGATAAACGAAATGCCGGTAAGGAACCTGCAAAATGTTAAAAGTTTTAATTTTAAACTTTAAAAAATGATGACTGCACATCAGCAACGGCAGGAGACTCTTAAACACGACACGAGTACTATATAAGCAATCAAAAAAACCAAATCTAATTGCAATAAATTTTGCATTAAACATTTGAAATTGTTCATACCTGTAGTGTCCATTTTAGTTGAATTTTTGTAGTTTATTTTGTGTTATTATTATTATTGTTGTAGTTTATTGATAGTTTTTGTTATTATGTTTATGTATTTTATTTATTATCATTTGTAGTGTGTACTGTGTATGTGCTTGTACCGTGACATCACCAAGCGGTTCCAACGGAAGACCAGCGCCGGTTAACAGCCGGCATTATGCTGAGTTGGGGCCGTTTTGTGACCTTGTAGATTGTAAAATTCCCCTAATGTTTTTTTTTAAAAGGTCACAAATAAACTTTTTTTCTTTCTTCTTTTCTTTCTTTAAATGAATCCCACTCTTTTCTCCAATTCATCAGTGGACCTGAGACTGGACTTTTGTCCCAGTACTCCCAATTCGCCTTATTGTGGGCCAATTAAAATTACTGGGCACAAAGAGATTTATCACCTAATATCTCAGGGTGAGCGCAGTGCATTACCATTGAGAATTTTTGAACAAGCGAGCGTTTCCGAGCAAAGCTTCAGTTTCGGCAAAATTGCTTTCGTATGTCCGGACATAAGTATGTCGGGTCTGTCCGAATTCTGTCCTCCTCTTCATATCTTATATCTTTAAATGAGCAATTCTTGTATATATATGTATATATATATATAATTGGAATCTCGGAATCGGCTCCAACGATTTTCATACAATTTAGTATCTAGGGGGTTTCGGGGGCGATAAATCGATCTAGCTAGGAATCATTTTTAGAAAATGTCATTTTATTCGTGTTTTATCAATAATCAACTTAAACATAAACTTGGAAGAAAAATAACAGAAAGGAGGCGTTTGAGTAGTCTCAACTGAAAAATATGACTCTTCCTGACATCTATTGGCGAATAATAATACTATTTTTTGTGAGCAACTAATTGCTTTAACGACACAACAGCAGATGGCGTTGTTAAGTAACACGAAGTCAATGAGTGTTTGCTTTGAGGTTAGACTAAAATCAATTGTTTATTTTCCAAAAAACACAATTAAAAAAAATAATACCGAGCAAAGCTCGGTCATCCAGGTACTATAGCTATTTAGAGAAATACGACGCCGGCCTCGAAGTCTTTAGCTCGCACAGCCACTAGTAATGTCCAGGGTGGCACTGAACTGGTATAGGCAAGCGTGTCGCTTACCATAAGGCGAGTGACTTTTATGTCTCCAGGGACCCTATTCGGAGATTTGAGATTTTCATCTCACTTTTTATCGTCCTTGTTGCTCTCGTTTGAAACGTCATAGGTGTGAGAGTGACCAAGATAAAATCTCATCTCATCTCATGCGCAGGAATAGCCCCCCTGACTCAGTCTCAAAAAAAAAAATCTGCCATAATGTGGATCGAGACAAACAGTCATGAACCCCTCGGCCGTCTGGTCAGGGGCTGTAAACCTTTGTGCCACAATCTAAATTTATTTTACAATTAGCAGCGCCCTGTGGTGCTACCCGCGGTTAAAAAGGGTATAAGCTACCACTGGCCCTATTCGGAGATTTGAGATTTTCATCTCACTTTTTTCGTCCTTGTGGCTCTCGTTTGAAACGTCATAGGTGTGAGAGTGACCAAGATAAAATCAAATCTCATCTCACGCGCAGGAATAGCCCCCCAGGTCGCAAGCACTCGGTTGTTCGATGTTTAAATCGGAGGACCGAGTACCTAAAGGGACACCCACCCTGACTCTCTGTGTCATATTACACTACTCTATCCCCGGGCAGGATACGAGAAATCGCGAAATGTACTAGACACTTCTAAATGTTACTACGAATGTCAAAATGAAGACGATCCTTATTACCAGTCCGATTTAAATATGTTTTTATGAATAGGGATTGAAGATTTTCGTGATCGGATCAACGGTAGGTACTTAAGAGGGCCGCGACGCTCTGAAATTTCCATACAAACGCGCTTCTCAAAATTCTTGAGAACCATGTCAGATTATGATGAAATTTAGCATGTACAATTAAATTTACAATATCTCCGCCCCTATTTTCTTGGGTTTTTTTAAAAACGTTCTCAAGCTAAAATAGAGCTATGAGAAATATCCGCATTTGTAAGGGGTCACTTTTGACTGATTTATTCAATAGCGACAAAGCAAATCAAAAATCCCTTAACATAGGGGGTTGTCTATATTTAAAAAATGTATAGCTTTTAAATGAATCCATAATACAAGGGACATTCTTAGTTATTTAAGAATGATTAGAGAAGTGCATAAGTCATAATAAAAAAAAAAACACTTTGTCACTCTGTAGGTAACTTTAAAGGCTCATCAGTATCTTTACTTGCTCACTTCGCTCGTCATCATCTTCTAGACGAAATGGCTATGGAAAACCTTACGCCAATGCGAAGTTAGTCTAAAGTGGTCGCCGGACTCTTAAGATATCGTCGGACAAATACATAAATAGGATGTATCTTTAAACTGCGAGCATCAATGTACTCATCATTGTGACCAAATTTGACTATGGGCCAGCCCTAAAATCGCGCTGAAGAAAAAAAACAGCTGTTCCATACAAAAATTTTATTGATCGTCAACAAAATGTTTGGAACAGCTGCTTTTTTATTCGATTTCAGGGTTGGCCCTACAGAACTATTTTTTTTTTTTTTACATCACATATTTTTGGTTGTTCCCATAGTAAAAGTTGATCATAATGTTAAGTACAATGATATTCTTGAATATGTCCGTCGTGTAAAGATACCTACACGGTGTATAAGCATACATACACATGCATACATGTGTATACACATGCATACATGTGTATGTATGTTACATAAACATTTATATATTTTTATTTTTTTATTTATACACACACTTTTATTTGTACACATGTGTACATGTCTATGTACGTTTTATCGTACATACACATATTCTTACAAACATTTATATAAAACTAGCTGTCACACTTCGTTCGCGTTTATTATTTATTTATATATATGTATAACTATTTGTTCAGTCAGTCATCCTATTTGTTAAGTTAGATCGAACTGCACACGGTGTGCAAATTTGATTGAAATCGGTTAAGCAGTTTAGGAGTCTATAGCGGACAAACAACGTGACACGTAATTTATATATATTAAGAAGAATATAAATAAGATACACGTTTTTTATATTTTAGTGTTCATTTAGTGTATTTTTGTTATTCAATGTTACTATTTAAAGTGGCCAGACGGCCAAAAAAAACTGTACCCTGTAATACAGGCTCTGATGAGACAGAGTACAGGGTATAGTGATCGTAAAGGTTAACTTTTAACAAGTAATGTTTACAAAAAAAAAAAATTGGTTGCCTGTAAAGTCGATATACGGGCGAAAGTTTTACGTGACAACGACTTTTTATGTCTGTCTCTCTCGCTCTTAGGCGGGCTAACCTCGCGGGCGTGCCTCTCACTCGCTCTCATTGTGAGCGCATAACGTGAGCGGAGCGTAACGCAGTTTCTTGAAGTGTCACCCGGCAAACCAATTTATAAGACGTTGTCACGTCAAAAAAATGTCACCAACACGATTGGTCGATCGATCACGAAATAAAACTTATTATTGTTATTATACAAATGCAGAATTGCCTCAGTAGACTCTGAGACCTCGCTTCACAGTAAAAAAAACATGAAAGGAACTAACCCACAGTTAGAACGCACATGAAATATGGCTCGAATTAAGCGCGTGCTACAACATTGCGCGTATTTCTGTTACCGTCGCATCTCGTGATTTGTTGCGATACGAGTATGTCGGCCGACGCTCCTTGAGTGGTCTAAAATGGACCGAGCGCAGCGAGCTCTCAAAACGTAGCAACAATCTGACATTTGCATGTAAACGTAATGTAGTATTTATTTTTTCCAACGCCTAGTTGAGAATCGTTTATCTCATCTTCATGAATTTTGCTGCTAATTTTTCTCATTCAAATTCAATTTTTAAGTTTAATTAGTTTAGGGCCGCACGCTCTGAAATTTCCATACAAACGCGCTACTCGAATTTCTTGAAAACCATTTATCAGATTATGATGAAATTTAGCATGTACAATTAAATTAACTATATCTCCTCCCCTATGTTCTTGGTTTTTTTTAAAAAACGTTCTCAAGCGAAAATAGAGGTATGAAAAATATCTGTATTTTTAAGGGGTCACTTTCGACTGATTTATTCAATAGATAGACAAAGCAAATCATAAATTCCATTACATAGGGAGGTTGTCTACATCATTAGCTGTTAAATGAATCCATAATACAAGGGAAATTCTTAAGTTACTTAATAATGATTACAGAAGTGCAAAAGTCATTAACAAAAAATGAAATTGCACTTTGTCACTCTGTTACCTACAGAGTGACAACAGTTTGTAACTTTAGAGGCTCGTCAGTATCATTACTCGCTCTCTTCGCTCGTCTTCTTCTTCTAAACGAAATGGCTACAGAATACCTTAAGCCAATGCGAAGTTAGTCTAGGTCGCCTAGGTCGAAGTTAGTTAGGTCGCCAGACTCTAGGCTCAAATCGGACAAGGGCTTATGTAAAGTAGTTAGCGGTATCTATTTTGAATAAGCATCGACATGAAAAAAATAAATGGGTGCGAACAGCTTCGGGATGGGTTTTATGCGTTTTCCGACTTGCAAGTCGGAAAACATATTATATTATAAAAGGGGCACATATTATTCATCTGGCCATTTCCCAAACAGTTGCAAGCTTTTATCATAGCTGTAGCTCGGATCGCTGCGTCCAGAAGCTCTATGTGCTGTATTGCAGCTCGAAGAATCTCCAACTTGGACAGACTACCACTTCCTTTATTGCTAGATATCTTACACAACTTTAGCTATCCAACTCTGGTGGAAGAATAGCCTACTTTACTAGAAGGGCCGGTCTAAACATAGGGTAAATGGAGCGAGAGCTCCAGGTGACAAGGTTGACTCCTGGCATTGGGGAGACCTTTGACCGCCAGTAGACGTCTTCCACGCTGACACCGTGATGATGATTTGACTTGTTATAATTTCTACCAACTGTTCCTAAACCTATAGGTACAGGAAGGAGCGCAGTGCGTGATTTTCTCTCAGGTTGAGGTGTAGGGGGCCCAAAATTTGACCTGGCTCCATCCTAACTCTGGTCTCGGGCCGGTCTGTCTACTAGCATTAGTCCTCACCATAGCTGCAGCTCGCAGCGCTGCTTGCAACCGCTCTATGTGCTGTATTGCAGCTCGCAAGATCTCCAGCTTGGGCAGCCGTCCGCTGCCGGCTCGCGCGCGGATTCGGAGCTCTTCAAATGCTGCGTTCACCTGGAGACAAGAGGTTACATAGTTACTTTCCATACTAATTTGTTCATGTTGATTGTCTTATTTACCTGATTTAATACGTTTGTCGGCGTGAGGATCAGAAAATCTTTGAAAATCGAAACCACGACTGATGCACGCACACCGTATTCAAGAATGGCCGTGTCGGCGCGAGGATCAGAAAATCTTTGAAAATAATAACTTTAACTTCAAATCTAGCAGTTAAATATTACTGGATAGGTTTAAAGTTCTTTTGGTTTGATTGTTGTTAGCAGTTTGTTTTTTTTCAATGTAAAAAGGCCGTGTTCTGATTTACGGTTGCTGCAACTGCAAAACACAACTGAAGGTTTATTCAAACTTTAGTTTAAAAACCAGTTAACTATTTTTAATAAGCGACAAACGTTAGCTTGAACTGATTTTTGATAAAGTTTTGTGTAACCGAAACAGTTGATAGCAAACTACTGTTAATCGAGTAAACATTACGCGTTTTAAATGTTTACCTAAATGTTTTAAGCTTTAGAGAATTAGCTCAATGTTAAAACAGAGCACTAAAAGTAGTTAAATGTATTACTAAATCATAGTTTGTCACTTTAATCAATGTTACTTGCAATTAATCACGCCATACTAGGCGCCGACCACATCATCTTGCATAAGTTTACATCGGCGGAACGTGGCAAGGCGACGAAACTTTCGTCTGAAACTTGCAGACTTTTGCTAAGGCATCTCACAATTACTGTTCTTATTATTGTTTTATGTAGAACTAGCTGCGCCCCGCGGTGTCACCCGCGGTCAAAAAGTATCCTATGTGTTATTCTAGACTATAATCTATCTCTGTGCCAAATTTCATCCAGATCTGTTCAGCCGTTCTGGTGTGAAAGAGTAACAAACATCCATACATCCATTCTTACAAACTTTCGCATTTATAATATTAGTAGGATAGGTCGGCGTTTGACCACCAACTCGCCTGATGTTAAGCGACGTTGTGGTCTAAGATGGAGCACGACGACCTAAGGTACTTATTCACTCTAGCCTTGAAGTTTTGTAGAGTGAAGAAGTACAAGGACGGCAGTTGAGTGAGGCGCTACAAGTGCGCTACTGCTCAGAGCCGTCTTCAGAACGGTTACACCGGACTACATCCCGAAACACGACTAGGTCATTTCACGGCATGGCTTGGTCCGGTGGGTGGTAACTAGCCACGGCTGAAGCCTCCCGGAACTAGAGTTTGCTACCCGGTTAGCACTACCCGGGGACCACGTGTAGGGAATCAGAATAGAGTACACTCCTACGGACGTGGGTAGCTCAGCCCTCGAAATAACCGTTTCATACTCAGAGGTTGTTTTAATTGTTCTCTAGTAAGAATAAAAGTGAGCTAACGTGATCTAACGTAGATAAGAATGCCGACTCGGCTGACGTCACAACTCCTGAAAACTCCGAACGGGTCTGGTGTTCCGATACGTTTTTTATATTATTTTATACTTTAATAATGGTACTTATAAAAAACATTTGACATATTTTCTCTATCTTCTCATAGACCCCAGGGGGTCATAATGTAATATTAATACCGATAGTAGGTAAGTAGGTATTCATGGAACCCCAGGGGGTTCAAAAGGGGGGATTCGAGAAAAAACAGCGATTGTAACTTCTACGATGTTCAAAATAGAACATCTTAGCGTAATTCAGTCAAACTGTCGAGCCCCAGACATTTACAAAAATATTCCGGAAATGCCTGCAACTAGCTATCGACATAAATACAAAGACGAAAATAAATTATCAAAGTACCTACAATATTTTATTCAACAGAACCAATAAATATCACCCAATAGAGAACCCTATAAAAATGTTACCAGAACATAAAAAAATTCTCCAAATTTTTTCTTCTCTTTGTTCCCGCCAAAACCTAACATGACACAAACTGTCATTGCGTTTGACAGATTTACAACATGGCGATCATATTTAACGGTTTACACAAAACGGTACAAGCATAAAGAATAAAAAATAAAAATAAATTTCTTTGAGAGGACGCCGTAAATTTGTTTTTATGTAGAATTAAGATGTCCTCCGTAAATTACACGGTTTATTGGCCGATGGATTCTATTTTTGTTAACGACGCTCCTCTGATTTGGTTGCAATTTGTAATGATGAGTTTTGTTGAGAAGGATGACTTCCTTTAGCAAGAAAACTTGCAGAAGTTGAACTTGCAAGGTGTCTTGCTCATGGCGCAAAATTAAATTTTTCAAACAGTTTTTTTTTGTTTTCGGGCTAGACCGGGTATAACTATTATACGTGATAATGGAACTTTGCGGATGGAATCTTTATTTTCTCGTATTTTACAGATATATTTGAGCACCTGTTTCTTAAGTGAGCTTGGCTCGGCATTTTCTCGATTAATTTAATTTTCCTTATCTTGGGTGCAAGCTCGGACATACAAACTGACGTTTCAAATCGTCAAACTGTAATTTCCATACGAATTTGTCGAGTAATTCGATTTGAAACGTCGGTTTAAATTTAATTTAATGTAATTGGACCCGTAGTGCAATTCTGTCCAATTTCTCTACAAAATAGCGTAAGTTAAAACCAGGATTTAGGGGAGGGCAGGCGGGGCTACAACCCCGGGGCCTCTACAAGAGAGGGCCCCCACAAAAGAAGAAATTTACTTAAATTAATTTTACTTTAATACCTATGTATTTGTATAATTATTAGGAATATTGTAATTATTAGTATAGTTTAATTTGTTGCTTGCATTAAATAAAATTGCATTATATTTTTTAAGGTTTTTTTTTCATTTTATTTGAGGTATAATTAGAGGTCTTCACTTTCCTGTTGCCCTAGAGCCTCCACACCTCCGGCCTCCACCTCCATTTAATCCGGCCCTGGTTAAAACGTTTTTTTTACGATACCAAAACAAATTTACTTATTTAAAGTAAAAAATAATAGAAACAGGATTATCCTCGCCAAAGTACACCAATTACAAGTAGTTGTAGTGTAAAGGTAAAGTTTCTATAAATTTAAACGCTAAATATATCTGAATTAGTACATATTTACTTAACTTATCAGTCACGCCTTTACTTAACTATCATGATTTTTTTTAGCATTAAAAAACTTATACTTGTAACTGAGTACCTAGATCTGCATTATTTAACACGCTACGCTGTTATTAGCTTCATTTGTGTGCTAAACTTTTAAGTAAATGTCCAATTAACAAATCTAATAATGTATCGTACAGTATTTAGTATACAATAATAATTTTTACAAGTAATTTCTAACCTACTTTTAAATGTCGTGTCGAAATGAAACTTTGTGTGCTTGTTTAATGAATATTATTATGTTATTATGTAGTTCATATTTAGGAGCTGAAATGATGATGGTAGCCAGGAAGTCCCTCTTATGGTGGAAATTCCGCTAAAACGCACTAAGCGTTTCAAGTCAACTTTTCTTGTAAGAACTGCAGAGGTGTGGAACTCGTTGCCTGTGTCTGTCTTTCCACCTAAATACAATCCGGGGGTGTTTAAGAGTAAAGTGAATAGGTATCTC
This sequence comes from Peribatodes rhomboidaria, assembly GCA_911728515.1. Taxonomy (NCBI): domain Eukaryota; kingdom Metazoa; phylum Arthropoda; class Insecta; order Lepidoptera; family Geometridae; genus Peribatodes; species Peribatodes rhomboidaria. The sequence goes on along the minus strand of OU452195.1, from coordinate 7,821,292 downwards.
CTAGGCAAGCGTGTTACACCTTCGATCACGTCGACGCTTCCCATCAGGCGAGTCAGTGGTCAAACGCATGCCTAGTCTGTTGTAAAAAAAAAAAAAGTTAAAGGCGTATCTCCTAGTTTTTCGTATCTTAAACTATAAGTGATGCTAGTTTGGTGTTCATACACTGTTTTTGTTATTGTTAAGAATTGTATTGTGTTGTTTTGTTTACTAAGTTGTTTTTACCTATATTTAAGATTTTGTGCGACGACGAACTACCTAATTTACTTAATACGATGTATTCTCATGTAAGTGATGTAATAATAATCTTTAATAAGAATAAATGTCTTTAAACCTAAACCTACTTGTAACTACAGACTGCTATTAGGTACCAACTAATGATTTCAGTTGAATTTGTAAGGGTAAAACGGGGTATAGCGACCCTCAGTCTAGATAATAAAGCTTAGCACACAACACAAAAAAAACCACACACTAACACACACTAAGTGCGCCATAAACATACAAATATACAACGAGACTGCACCATTTAGTTGTTTTAGTTTACCAACTCAGCTGCGGCGATATTTTGCGCTTAGCGGAATTAAGCCAGCGTTAATATTGTTAATTTATTTCTGTCTGTCCGTCTGTCGGACTTCGAAGTTGGTTATAATTTTCAAGGGAAATGGAATAGAACAATGCAAATGGATGTTTTTTTATCAGACTGCGGTGAAATTAAAAAAAGGATGGTTTTTACCAGACTCCGGTATAAATAAATTCGGGACACTTCCACACACGGTCGCCTGACACCAAACTAAGCAAAGCTTGTACTATGGCTGCCAGGGACTGATATACATACTTAGATATTTTTAAATACATACTTAAATAGATAGATAGATAGAACTTAGATAGATAAAGAATGGTTTTCACTGCGACGACGACTGCCTCAGTGGCTCAGTTGGTAGTGAACCTGCCTTCTGAGCGTGGGGGCGTGGGTTCGATTCCCACCTAGGGCAAACATTCATGTGATGAACATGTAGGTATTTAAGTATGTATTTAAAAATATCTAAGTATGTTTATCAGTCTCTAGCTGCCATAGTATTTACAAGCTTTGCTTAGTTTGGGGTCTGGCGACCGTGTGTGAAATAATGCCCCTAATATTATTTACTAGCTTCGCCCCACGGTTCCACCCGCCGTCCCACAGGATCCGTTCATTTTTTCGGGATAAACATATCATAACATATCGTCACGCCTTTTACCCCGAGGGGGCTGTAAGAGGTGTAAACAAGACCCACACTTCGCCGGACGATATTCAGTCCCAAATGTGACAGAGGGCGAGCCTGTCGCCATACACCGGGCTGCAGTTATGTAGCAGATTGTGAGCAGGTTCAATAATTATATAAGTATTTTTTTTATTTCATATCTCCTACACACACACACACACACACACACATTACACAACACAGACAGACAGACCTCGGCCGCGCATTCTAGAGCTCACAGGAGCTATTTGCATTAGTGAGCACTCTCTGGCAGTCATAGTAAAAACTTTGCTTAGTTTGGGGTCAGGCGACCGCGTGTGAAATAATGCCCCTAATATTATTCGCTAAAAAAACTAACGCTATCATTTGAAGTATTTGAATAGTTAAAAATAGCCGAGTCGGGGCTCGGATCCGATATAGCCCGGCTTATTAGACTCGGCCCATTTGACTCCAGCGACCCATTTGGTGAATAACTCTAAAATACTCGCGAATTAGGGTTCCGCGTGTGTGAAAGAAAGCGGTTCGGTTTTAGCTAAAAATTATTAAGAACTAGTTGCGCCCCGCGGTTTCACCCGCGGTTAAAAAGTACCCTATGTGCTATTCTAGACTATAATCTATCTCTGTGCCAAATTTCATCCAGATCTGTCCAGCCGTTTTGGCGTGAAAGAGTAACAAACATCCATCCATCCATCCATCCATCCATTCTTTCGCGTTTATAATATTAGTAGGATTTAACACGTCAAATATGTTTCTTTTTTTCGTTTTTAATGGGTTTAAAACGATATTTTATAGAACACTAGTCTTTTTTGCCCGCGGCTTCGCTCGCGTTTCATAGCCCAGGGATAATGTAGCTTTCTAATGGTGAACCGATTTTTGAAATACCAGTAGCCCTATTCGGAGATTTCAGATTTTCATCTCACCTTGTTTCGTTCTTGTTGCTCTCGTTTGAAACGTCATAGGTGTGAGAGTGACCAAGATAAAATCTCATCTTATCTCACGCGCAGGAATAGTCCCCCAGTAGTTTTTGATTTTATTCGTTACAAATATTTGTCGGGGAAAGTCGGGTGTATACCGAGGTGTGTTAACCGCTCTAAATTATCTCAAACAAATCGATTAACCATCAAAAATAACAGAACAATAATATCATCTATTAACAACAGTCAAAACAAACCAACTTTCTTTATCAAAAGATGTCACGCGCCGTCATATACAAAGACACAAATCTTTCCTCTTTATATCCTCTTTTTTTTTTAATTTATTAGTGTAGAAAAACATACCTAAATGGTTTTCTCTCTATCTTTCTTAATTCATATTATTTTTTATTTATTCAAAAAAAAAGGCCTGTTGGTCTATATTATATTTGACTAGCTGCGCCTCACGGCGTTACCCGTGGCAAAAAGTACCCTATGTTTTAAGTAATACCCCTAAGTTAATATATGACGTAAACTATCTCTGTTCTGAATCTTATCAAAGTCCTCTAAGCTTGAAGACGTAACAAAAAATCACAGTCACACACGCAAACACGTTTGTTAAAACTTTTAACTGCATAAAAAATGCGTAGCAGGATAATATTTTTTAACCGAAATCAAAAAAGGAGGAATTTCTCAATTCGTCGGTATGATTTTTTTTGTGCGTAGGTGTGTTACGCGATGACTCCGCAAATTATGAATCGATTTTTATGATTCTTGTCTGGTTTGGTAGATCATACTTTATAGATGTTTTCATATAAATTTTATCTGAATCTGTCGAGCGGTTTTTTAAATATCAACAAAAGTTATTTGCATGGATAATGTGGAGACGGTTTCTTAGGTTTTTTTAAATGAACACTCATTGATCAAAATCAAAAATCCTTTTTCTTTTGTGTTAAATTAATTTCATTTCATTTTAGCATTTACTTTAGAACTGTATCTAAGTTAATAATATGTACCTAATCAAAGTTAATTATTAATGTTGCCAAAAGTTTCCAAAACAATTATTGCTCACGGAACACTGTCTCTGTGATTTCGTTTCCCTCCCGTTGGCTATAATTTATCTTCCCAACATGAAAGGGGAATTTTGAAATATTGTGTTTTGACTAATTTTGAGTATTGTTCTAGAAAAAATAGTTTTATTACAATTCTAAATCATGTTGAGTGTTTTTGTGATCGTAACTATTTGACTGATGTATTGATGTATCCTGAACTGGGGGCCTACCACTCAGATCAACCTAGAGAATAAGATGGCGCACGGCGTATGATTTAGGTGAAGCCAAAAACCATCCAAAAACTACGCTACTGTCGTATATGTACATAACACGAACACACTGACGCAAAAAAACTACGCTACTCGCTTGGTCTTTCTTACCTCGACATTATGTGCATTGGTTTATGGTATAATTTCGTATACATATATATACATAGTGCATTGTGAAAGTGTGGCCAGGACTACATTTTGAGGTTCTTTTTAAAAACTGTGCAATTTTCTTACAAGTTTGTTAAAAGGTTAATTAGTCAGGAGTGTTTTTAGAGTCTATGTTTGATGAAAATCTATGTCAGGGTTTCCAAATATTTAATTTATACTTGTTGTATAAATCACATCACATCACATCGCATCGCATCGCATCACAGCACACTGGAGCGGTGTCCGTGTGCAGTGTGTGATGCTCCTTACGGCGCTGCCTGGGGGGCTATTCCTACAAGTGAGATGAGATGAGATTTTATCTTGGTCACTCTCACACCTATGACGTTTCAAACGAGAGCAACAAGGATGAAAAAAGGTGAGATGAAAATCTCAAATCTCCGAATAGGGCCACTGGCCAGATATTAACTACTCAACCGATCAACATGAAATTTTGAACACAAGTTGTCAGGTGTACAGAACAGGACATACTTTTTATCCCAAAAAAAAATAATTACAGTTCCTGTGATAACGCGGATGAATCCGCGAGGTGCAGTTAGTGTATAATTAGATGTATATAATATGTAGGTGCACTTAGTGTATAAATAGATGTGTATAATTAGATGTATATAATATGTAGGTGCACTTAGTGTATAAATAGATGTGTATAATTAGATTACTAGGTGCAGTTAGTGTATAATTAGATGTATATAATATGTAGGTGCACTTAGTGTATAAATAGATGTGTATAATTAGATGTATATAATATGTAGGTGCACTTAGTGTATAAATAGATGTGTATAATTAGATGTATATAATATGTAGGTGCACTTAGTGTATAAATAGATGTGTATAATTAGATTACTAGGTGCAGTTAGTGTATAATTAGATGTATATAATATGTAGGTGCACTTAGTGTATAAATAGATGTGTATAATTAGATTACTAGGTGCAGTTAGTGTTTAATTATATTGTCGGACTCAGAAAAATACCAGTGTTTTGTGGAGAGAAAACGTATAATGATGATGATGATCTAATTTTAGTGATCAGCAAAGAGACGCGTTTCAAATGCGTTCAGAATGGATACATATGAGACCTTTATAAATAAATGGCGTCCATCGCGCCGGCTTACATGGAGACTCACTTTACTGCTTGACAGTTCTGTAGGGCTGCCACGCACGAGGGTATAAAGTCAAAGTCAAAGTCAAAATGTATTAATTCAATTTGGGTATCAAAGATACACTTAAGAACGTTGAAGTTTTCTTAAATAGACTCGACCGGCTTGTTCGAATAAAGAACCGTTACTTACAAGAACAGGCAAGAAACTGAGGGGCATTATTTTTCAAACAATAAATAAATTACAGTTTCACAAATTTTGGCTTACAACTAGGTAATATCTATGAATACTAGTGGCTACTTGGCGGAAGTGGAAGGCTCCAGAAATCTTTGTCTTCTAAATAATTTTCAACCTTATTAATAATTCTTAACCCTCTTTTCATTAATGTAGTTTTTACATAATGATTTGAATTTTCCCTCAGTGAGCCCTGTAATATTTTTCGGGATTTTATTGTAAAAACGAACGCAGTTGGCTAAAAGTGACTTATTTGACTTAGTCAGTCTAAATCTCGGTACAGCTATCCTATCTTTATTTCTAGTGTTACTAGTGTAATCGTAAAGATTCTGGGGGGCTATTCCTACGCGTTAGATGAGATGAAAGTTCATCTTGGTCACTCTCACACTTATGCCTATTCAAACGAGAGCAACAAGGACGAAAAATAGTGAGATTAAATCTCACTCCGTCAGAATGGGCGTTTCCTCGTGGCCTAACTAGGTTACCAAACTGATTAGGCTACAAAGAAAGAATTTCCTCGTAGCCTAACTACTTGTCAATTTTAAATTGACTCAAACTGTATTTCAGTATGTCATACTGACATGGGCTATAAGTACACTCGTATGCACAAATATAATATTTGACAAATACTTATTTTCCCAATAAAAAAGAAAGATTTCGCAGCAGAACCAAATAAAAACAGTGTATAAAGTAGGTTTTAAATTCAACCGTGAAAAATAAATATTCTTTGAAACAAATGATACTTTTCTATCAGGAAAAACTGGGTTCATTAATCGAAATCCAGGAAGCTGTTTAGGCTATGGTTGGTGTACCAAAGAAACCTCAAATATACATATACATACCCATATACATACACTCGAAAAACATAACCCTCCTTCTTGCGCAGTCGAGTAAAAATGTCTCGTGATCTTTTTCTACTAATTAATGATGCGAATGAACAAATTTTTTTTCACGGTAGAAAAGTATCATTTTATTTATAGTTTTTTTTTACATTTGACATAAGACTGCATCTCGCAAAGAAGCACAATTAACTGTTTGATGAGGTTGTATCCTGCAATCTTCCTTGACTATAGAATTTAATATTTTAGTAATCGACTATACTTTGAAACAAAGGATGAGCTAATTGTGTGATAATCTGCCTCGGTGGCTCAGTTGGTAGTGAACCTGCCTTCTGAGCTTGGGGGCGTGGGTTCGATTCCCACCTAGGGCAAACATTTATGTGATGAACATTTGTGTTTGTTCTATGTCTGGGTGTTAATATGTATTTAAGTATGTATTTAAAAATATCTAAGTATGTATATCAGTCCCTGGCAGCCGTAGTACAAACTTTGCTTAGTTTGGGGTCAGGCGACCGTGTGTGTAAATAAAAAACCCATTGTAAAAAAAAAATCTTCTGAGATGCTGCAGTTAGGCCACGAAGAATTTTAATTTCTCGTAGTCAAGTTAGTTTGGCAACCTAGTTAGGCCACAAGGAAACGCCCGTAAGAATAGCCTTCCTGTTCGTTTCTATAAACCTCTTTGTTGTTTGTTATGGCTCAAAACCTAAGTTGCTGCTGTTTAACTCCTCTTAAGTTTTTGTCAATAAAAATGTTGTCAATAAATTATTGGAAACCAATGATCTCTTTTTTTATGTCCAAGTTTTTGTTATGTCAATTAGATAAATGATTCATTGATTGATCTTCGTTGAACAACCTTTTTTTAAATGTTTCTAGAGATAGGTGTAAATGATGAAAAATTCAGGAATGGAAGAAAAAAATGCAATATTATAGCCTAGAATTGCACATAGGATTCTTTTTGACCGCGGGTGAAACCGCAGGGCGCAGCTAGTTTAAATTAAAAATATCTGTGACGAAATATGCTTTTGAACCCGCGACGTAAAAACGATGGCATGTTTGTGTGTCTGTGCCATCGTAGTTCCCAACGAATGAACCGCTTTTGATTTTGAGTGTACTGAGCAAACTAGGCATGCGTTTGACCACTGACTCGCCTGGGGGGCTATTCCTGCGCGTGAGATGAGATGAGATTTTATCTTGGTCACTCTCACACCTATGACGTTTCAAACTTGAGCAACAAGGACGAAAAAAGGTGAGATGAGAATCTCAAATCTCCGAATAGGGGCCCTGATGTGAAGCGTTGACGTGATAGAAGGTGTAACACGCTTGCCTAGGAGATATTTTTGATGAAAATCGAATTCGGATGTTTAATTTTTACTTACTTGTTTTTTACTAAACGCTTAAACTTCACTCGCTAGCTCGCTTCGTCAGTTAAACAAATATGGCGCGAGCACGGACTAAAAAACTGACTAAACTGATTGACTAAATCGACAAACTTGAATTGAAATTACCGATTTAGTCGATTTGAAACGTCAGTTTCAATGACCATGCTCCACCAGGCAACTTTAGGATAGAGAGGATTAATAATCTCTTATAATATCGTCCGGCGAAGTGTGGGTGTAGTATTACATCTCTGCCAGCCCACTCGGGGAAAGGCGTGAAAAATATGCGAAAACGGATAAATGGTGTCTAACTATTTAATTTATTAGTAATCTTGATACATAACACTATGTTTTCCGAATAAAATAAAATAAATTAATAAATATGTTTATAATACAGCCTACTATTCAGTGGAAATATTGTAGCTTTGCATTTTCTACCTACAATACAAAATATTTACCTACCTACAAAATTTCTGTAAAACGTCCGGACAACCCTAGCAGTGCTGTCGATAATTTGTTGTGACAGCGCCATCCCTGGGGAGCGATTGTGAAAAAAAAAAACACTTTGAAGGCAATTAAGCACGCGCTCCGCTCGGCATTTCACGCTTTGCCGAGTAGGTTAGTTTTTAGTAAAATTTTGAGTAGTCAAATAGTAGGTAGTGAGTGAGAGTGAGAAATATAAGTGGAAATTGTAATGATTCTTTTTTTTTGGGATATGTAGAGTGATTTTGGGATATTTAAATGTACGTAGTCCATGAAGATGAATCAATTCGTCATCAATCAATAACTCAATCAAATCGTAATTTTTTAAGCACTAGCTGCGCCCTGCGGTTTCATCCGCAGTTAAAAAGTATCCCATGTGCTATTCAAGACTTTAATCTATCTCTGTGCCAAATTTTATCTAGATCCGTTAAGCCGTTCTGGCGTGATTGAGTAACACTCATCCACACATATGTAAGTTTAGAAGGATGGAAATCCATTCAAACATTCGCATTTATAATATCCTTAACCGAAAAACATTACCCTCCTTCTTGCGCAGTCAGGTAGAAATGACTCTACCTTGTTAGGAAAAAGAGCCACTACCCAGAAGAGCAGGCAAGAAACTGAGGGGCGTCGTTCGATTAATAATCCCAATTGTTTTCCAATGACAAAATGTATTTATAGGACTGTTCGCGTAAACATTTGTCTTAGTAAAATTGCTATTGGATATTTATAGCGTCCTTAATCCCGCCGTGTTTCCTAAACTCCTGTTTACTGCACGCCAAATTGAATAGCCGCTCTGGCCTCAAGTCTAAATGAAATACAATCGAAAGATTCCGCAATGCCTGGTAGAGATCGCTCTTAGTGATAAGGCCATCAGTTGTTATACTACAGTTTAAGATTTTTCTGTACTTTTGTTTTTGTTATTTCTGGTGTGAACAGTAAAGTGTTTATCTATTTATCTATCAAAGCAATGCAATTCTTAAAAGACTTACCATGTTCGAATTTCAGATCAATTTTATACTATAAGCATTAGTTGAGCTGTCAGGTTGCTGTTTAATCGATCAAGCTGTCAAGCAACCTTCATTGATTTTTTTGACTTTGGGAACGCTCTTGTACTCTAGACGTCTCGATAGTAGGACGAATTGGGGGTTCTACGAGTATAAGCCATGAAAGCAAGCATTAAATAAATGCGATAGTGCCAAAACTAACAGTATTGGTAAAATAATTAAAAGAAATTGTTCAATTTATTATGTTTTAGGTATCCACGACCTTTTTTTATATATAGCTTCAGTAATAACTAGTCAAAAATATGTTTTCGAATGCTGTAAGGCTGGTAAGGCTGGTAAGGCGTTCTTAGCATGGACAAAAAAAAAATGCCACCATAAATACATTTTATTAAACATAGAGGAAAACAAAAAGTTTTATAGAAATTAAAATTTAGATTTTTTATTTAAAATGATAGAATTATAAACATGTTTCCGATACTTTTTTTAGATTTTTCAAAGATTAGTAGTTTAAAAAGAAGGTACGTAATTTTTTTATTTTATATATCAGTTCGCGTAATTTTCTTAATGGGTTTTTCCTCAACTCTGCATAATGACAGAAAACAAACTAGACGAACCTTACAGACCGGCCCCAAACTTTGGCGCCAACTTCACCTACAATTCAACTTAATTCTTTAATCCTTTGTGCGTGACTGGCTTAGACCATCTTATTTATTTATACTCGTAGTAGATTAAAGAGTTAAATCTGAACCTTGCCTGGGACAAACGCGACATTTTGGGATAATTTACTTAAGCGATTTAAGTCAAGTCTTTCTAAGCTTACAAATACGTTTTCACAAACAGACTTAAAAAAACATATCGTCACACCTTTTTCCGTAGGGGGCTAGCAGAGGTGTAATACAACACCCACACTTCGCGGACGATATTCAGTCCCAAATGTGAAAGGGGGCGAGTCTGTCGCCATATACTGGGCTCCAGTCATGTAGCAGATGACATACAATACGCACATATAGGTACGAGTATATTATGTTCTCACAATGATTAAATTGGTGCGTGCCGTCGGCTGGGTTTCAGCCCGCTCCCTTTGGATTGAGAGGCGGGCCTTCTCCAACTAGGCTATCATCGCTTCATTTCGACTTGAAAAAATAAGAAATAAAAACAAACTAATACTTATAAACCTTTCTAAGTTTTGACGCTGATTCCGCATAACATATATGTATCATCGACGCGGCAAACCGCGATAACGTATTTTGCGATTATAAATGTTCTATCTCGCAATATCTTTCTGTAATTTCCCTATAACTGCATCTCTGCCTGTATAATCTCGCTATGCTACCGCGGTTTATAAGTAAATAAAAAGGCGAACGACTGCACTAAAATTCATGAAATTGGATTGTTGTTAGTCTTGCTTTAGTTATTATCGAATAATAATAATTTATTGTAGAACTGTGTACAAAGGTCTTAATTTAAATTTAGTCTCATCAGTAGACCCGAGTCGGGTGTGCAATGTGATGTACATAGGTACTTCTTAGATCAACCTAGATGAAAAGATGGAACACTGCGTTATATCTCGCTGAAGCAACTTCTTTTTAAATGTGTGCGCGTGGTAATGTTGCCATGAAAAACATTTACAATTGCACGAGAACTAATATTAATCCCCAAACTCTACGTTAGCCATTTCCGTTCCAATACACACCTTAGTAAATTTAATATTCTAAAACGGCACATATTTGTAAGAGTTTAATGTTACGGCCTTTTCAAAATTGACTTGTAAAAAAATTGCACAGTTTTTACAAAGAACCTCAAAATGTAGTCCATAATGCACTATGTATTTATGTAAGTACACGAAATGATACCATAAACACATAATGTCGAGGTAAGAATGACTAAGCGAGTAGCGTAGTTTATCGCGTCAATGTGTGCGTGTTGTTTACATATACGACAGTAGCGTAGTTTTTGGATGGTTTTTGGCTTCACCTAAATCATACGCCGTGCGCCATCTTACTCTCTCTAGGTTGATCTGAGAGGTACTTATACATATACCTACGTGTAGGTTACAATTCAATGTTGAATTATTGTTATTGATTATTGCGACTTATTATTATTGACTTGTTGTGATATTCACTTATTTTAAATTAACTAATGCAATTGGCATGTTTCCGTTTTAGTTATTAAACAATTAAATTACTAAACAATTATAATTGTAGTTAAACAATATGAAATAAACAACTCTATTTCAAAAGAAGAGTGAATAATCGCTATTTTTATCATTATAAAACTCTTTCAAATCGTAAAACCCTTTTGTTAATAGCCATTTCTCCAATTTCCTGGAAAACAGAGTTCTAGAGTCTTACTAGAGTCTTTATGTCAGAGGGCAAATTGTTGTAATTTTTTTATAGCTGTTTTATAGAGCCTAGTCTGTTTTATAGAGTTTTTGTAAAATAAAGCGTTATTTGCTTGAGGAAATAATATGTAATTTTTATATTTAGATCTTAGAACGTCAGCTCTGCTTGACGAGTTGAAGAAATCACTACGATTTTGCTTTACAAACAAACAAATTTCGTAAATGTGTATACCTATATACACAGGTATAGCGTTAGGACAAAGATTGTAAGAAATAAAAAATGGCGCTACGAAGTTTGCCGGGACCACAGATCTGGGATGTAAAAGCAAAAAGGTCTGTGGCTGGGACAGCTAGTTTAAAATAAAACCTACTTTTCTCAACCTCCTTCTCTCGCGCAACGTAGCCGCTTTCCGTCGGTCCACCGCCGCTGTTTTTCTCTTACAAGCTTTACAAGCCCACGCCAAACACCTCCGACTTGGCCCCAAAACATGCTGAATATGTTCGTCTTTATCCATCTCACTCGTGTTATTGTTAAAACTATTTATTTCCACGTTTTTAACCTCATTCTTCACTTGACAACATTCAACGTTGCTTTTTTTAAAATTGCTATTGAAGTCATAGGTGTTGTAACTCATTTTCACTATAAAATGGTCCACAGCCAAAAGCACTTAGCAAGGCCTTCTTCGAATAAAAAGAAAAACAATTTCCCGCCCGATTTTCACTGTTCACTTTCCCGCGTATTTGATTTGACAGCTAAATATTTAATAACTTTTGAACAAACTTTCATCTCATTTTCTTTTCACCGGTCACTTTCCCGCGCAATTTTGACTAATCGTTTTCCCGCGCAATTTTGACAGCTGAAAATATGACAGCCCACTTTTTAAAAGTTTCGGGCGCCGTGCGGCGAAGCGACGACGACACTGAATTCAGGAGGGGTTGGTCTCAGTCGAGATTTACAAAATATGTCTCGCTATTAATAAACTGTCTAGCAGTGTCGTCCAACGTCGTTGAGAGATGCCAATTTATTAGTGTTTGTATTGAAATTGATGCTGGCGATATTTTTCCTGTAAATTTGTTGCGCCGAAAGCTCTCGACGTTAATATTTCAGGGCCTCGTTTTAGAGTGGTGGATCGATTTTTAATGCGCTCTTTTTCTCTGTCATAAATCGGAGGCGTTTGTCACAGGATTATGGGTTTTATCGTGCGTTTTAGAGTTCCGTGGACCGTGAAAAACCTTTTATACCGTTTGGTAACCGATGCTTTATGACAATTGTTATGTTTATTTTAAATGCAAGGGTGCTGTGCCATCATTTTGTGAATTTATCAATTTTTATGTAAAACTCTACTACGAGTACATTTTCTTTACACTACATTTTCCAATATACAGACAAGGTTGACATAAAATAGATTTGCGTTAAATAAAAGAGTTAGAATTGTTCTAAAATTGTGTTATAATCTACTAAACACGCATGTATTCAATAATAATTTTTCATTAAACAATTTACGCCATGTTGAGTTCATAATTAACTAAGTATTATATAGAAAAATGTAGAGAAATACTGTACGGAACCTTATCGTTTATATAACCCACGCTTGGCGAGCTTATTTCAGTGGTTTCCCCATTCTTCGAGTTTCCGAATAGCTTCATAGATCGACAAATTTATCTGTACATGTTGACAATAGATGGAACTAACAATTATCTCCAGACGGCTGTCTGATTTGTTCAGGAATTGTGATGGTGGCTCCCTCAGTCAACTCCACATTAAGTTAGTCAAACTACAATAATAGGGCGCGCGTTTTAGATCTACCCACGCTGATTATATCTTTTCTTTATGTTTAGAATTTAGAGCTGGCACAAAAGAATGAATAAAAAAAAGAAAACAATATTTAGGCGCATGCAAATATTTGTAACTACCTACCTAATATTAGTGACCGAGGGAAGCGAAGGCTCAGAGTGATTCGATCTTCATAAAATTTTACAGGCAGATAATTAAAAGTCGGAAAACGCATTCGTACCATCCCTACATAGTCGACATTCCACCAACTCGTACTAAACGGTGCTTCCACCTTTCTGATACGAACCGCTAGGGAATGGAACACCTTGCCTTCATCTGTATTCCCGACTAACTACAACCTGGGTATCTTCAAGGCTAGAGTGAATAAGTACTCGTACTTTCTAGGTCGTCGTGTTCCATCTTAGACCACAACGTCGCTTAACATCAGGCGAGTTGGTGATCAAACGACGACCTATTCTACTTAAAAAAATATATATTTAGCCCTCGAGCCAAGAACAAATTTGGTTAATCATTTCCTGGTTTTTAGCGGGAACAGAAAAGATGGTGTCGTGATTTTGTATTATTTTCTAAAACAATACAATACAATACAATACAAAAACTCTTTATTGACACCAAATACAAAATAAATCTAAACTAAACATTCAAAAATATAGGCGCAATGGGCGGTCTTATCGCTTAAGAGCGATCTCTTCCAGACAACCTTTGGATGGAATAAAAACATTAGATTAAGCATGGACGGTGGTGTCCATGCCTATGTCCAAAACTTGTGATTCTTCGAGTGTTAAAGTGTAATAATTGAGGATTATTAACCTTTGTCGGTTCGTGCACGTGCACGAGTGTGGGCAAATGATACAAACATTAGAAAATGCTACTTTTCGTGTTCTCTACAAACCTCGACTTAAAGTTTCAGTAAAGTATCCACGGCTTTACTGAAATGGGAAAAGGGAGGGATTCATCTCATCATTCATCACCGTCTTCTCTATCATCTTCATCGTAGATTTAGCAACTCATGTACAAAAAATAAAACATGTCTAGGGCTTGTATTACACCCTCACTTCGCCGGACAATATTCAGTCCCAAATGTGACTACATAGTCATGTACTAGTAGTAATAATGTTTATGACGCATATTGTAACACACCTTACACTACACACACATAATCCTGAAAAACATACTCCTCCTTTTGAGCAGTCGGACAAAAAGCAGAGCCGATTTTATTTTCCTTTTGTGATCTACCGTCCTACAAACAGATAGAGATGACCTTTTCTTTTCTTTTAAATCTTTGCTTTAGTCAGAAAACAATGAATGAATGAACGCCGTGTTCCTGTGACGTTTCTACTGTCATTCACAATGAGATTCTTTAAATTAGATTTAACTTTGGCTGGTGCGGAGTTCGAGTAATTTCGTACAATATGATTTCCTCTCCATCCTAAGGTTGCCTGGAAGAGATCGCTCTTAGTGATAAGGCCGCCAGTTGTTACATTACAGTCACAGAATATGCTCTATTACATAGGTCCAGAAGGATAGTCTTCATACAAAACACGATTTCGAAACGTGTCAAATTTATTTTGGTACCTTATTAAAACCTTTTTTTCTATACGTGATGAACTTGCCATTAAAAGAGGTTACCCGATTTAGTTGGGTAAATTATATAACGATCAGAGTTTAAAGAAATCACAAGACCGGAAACAAAGTATTAGGCCAGCTTAGGCCAGAGCTAAACTACACACAAAGCCTTACCCAGATCCATTCATGACACTATTCTACAATATTATAGATTGTATGTAAACCTTAACTAAAATCAGAGTAGGTAAAAGGTAAGAATTTAAGTAAAAATCAAGAGTACGAATTTGAGTTAAAATCAATAGTAAAGGGATTACTATTGATTTTAACTATTTATTTTATCTTATTTACACATAAATTTACCCATTATCATTATTTACATCATCCATTTAAGTTATTTTTTCGGCATTAAAATAACATTACATTTACATAAAAATAAAACTGACGCCTGCTTGTCACGATATTTCACTGTTACGTATATTTCTTTCTTGTGAAGGTGCACAGAGCAAATTGTTATAGGGGCGACGAAGTTTTCACTAATTTTCATTTTTACTTTGTCGAATTATTTTTGTCCACTGATCGGCTAAACTGGATCCTTAAGAAACCTAAAGATAATTAAAGGGAAAATATAAAAATACCTTGTGGCAACACTTTTTTCAGCAACTTTTCGCTCTATTGACATTAAGAATTAATTACAATTATTAGCTTTTTAAAGCACATAAAAATATATTTAAGACTTACGGATGATATGTGGCGTTGCCTCTTTTTACTGTTTTGGATATTCTGAAATTTCGGCATGAGTTGACTACACAGTTCACCATATTTATTGGTTAGTGGGGAGACGTAACCGCTACTGGATGACATCGAAGACTGACAAGTGAATTGGTTGACTTTCAATGGTTTGGTTTACCTACTTTTTTTGGAATCATTATTTTTGACCGATTAGGGGTCTTTACTCTATGTCTATGACTACAGTTTAAGTTTTTCTGTTCTGTTGTTTTGTTATTTTTGGTGTGAATAATAAAATTAAGTGTTTATCTATCCATCTATCTACAAATATATATTGTAAAATTCTCGATTGATTCGAATAAACTTGTTTTTTAAAATACGCGTAATTTTTAGTCGACTTCCAAAAACGAGGGAGGTTAATTCAATACCAATAAAAATTTTGGTTAATTGAATATTATACAATGAAAGAAAAGAAAATGTAATTCTATTATCCAATCAAATATGATGTGCGATTTTCAACCTTATAAGAAGTGCCTTAAGTAACTGTGTGTGTGGGTGGATAAAATGGTCATACCGCGTCTAAAAACTCCTCAACACCCACAAACCTCCAATACAGTAAATTGAAAGTCTGTATCCACACCATCGTTCGTCCCAAAGTCAAAGTCAAAATGTTTTTATTCAATTTGGGTATCAAAGATACACTTATGAACGTCAAAGTTTTATAATAGACTCGACCGCCTTGTTCGGAAAAAGATCCTCTACTCAAAAGAACAGGCAAGAAAATGAGGCATTATTTTTTTCAAAAAAATAAATAAATTACTGTCTTACAAATTTTCCTTATAACTAGGTAATATCTATTGTACTAGTGGCTACTTGGCGGTGTGGAAGGCTCCAGACATCTTTGTCTTCTAAATAATTGTTAACTTTATAATATCCTATTTTCATTAATATAGTTTCCCTAAGATTTTATATTTTATTTTAGCACTGGCAGCACAGCAGACACAGTGTTAGGACGAAGTTAGACACATTCATAACACAGTGTCGGAGCGGGGAAAATGCGCGCATGCGTGCTAGAGCAGGGATGCTGGGGTGGAATAAAAATGTGTGGAGCTGGTGTTTGGCCTTGGTTTAAAAAAAAATATAGAAGTAGTTTTAAAAAATTGTTTTTTTAGTTGATACAACATCATGTTTAATTTGATTATTTATTTAATTTAGGTAAAATTTTGTACTATTATGGGCAAAAATATGTAATTCATTTTAGCGTCTATGTATTAGTCATTGAGTACTTATGTAATAAACTGAGTCATCTACACAATCATTTTTTTATTAATTTTTTTGCAACTACATTCGAAAGCTTTAAACAGCTTTCGAATGTAGTTGCAAAAAAGTTAATTATGAGTTACTTACTCAAAACAGTAATAGCAAAAAAGTAGGTTACAATAAAATTTAATAGGTAGCTACTAAAGTAATTTACACCTGCGTTGCGCAATTTGCACATACTGAGTAAGAGATGAAAAACACATTAAATTATTAATCTTTTTCTGTTATAATTTACAGAATCTTTCAAAAACCCTGTTGTAACCGCGAGTTGCGCATCCAGTATAGATCGGAGGATGCAATTATGCTAGTTTAAATTAAATAAAGACTATAAAAATGTTGAACATACATCGCGCTCTGCCTTCCTAAAAGCGCTAATGCAGTTACTAGTCGCGTCGGTTTTATTTGTAAACTATTCATATCGTGCTGCTACTTTCTTAGAGTAAAAGCCGATATATGATACAGATTTGTTAACATTTTTGTAAAGTTTTCTTTTTTCTTGCGTACTTAAACAGGTCATAAATCTTGCTATTTTTAACATGCATATTTTTTTTGTATTTTTGCATGAATAAGTACCTAAAAACGTGTCCACATCCTTCAATTATATCACAGGGTTTTTGTAACTTGCTATATATTTATTTTTAATTTAAACGTTGTCATTATTTTTTTTAAGAAAAAAGAATTTCGGTTCTAAAAAAAGCTTATACCTACAACACGACTCTATTCCACTCGTTATTCCCTCACGTCAACCCCGACTATTGGGGTGTGATCTTCAGAAAGACCTAGCCCCATAATTATAAGCCTTTAAACATTATTTTTCTACACAAAATCACTCATAAATATATTAAAAAATATAGTAAAATAATTATCTAAAAGTGGCGAGTGTGTAATATTGGTTAAAAGTGTTTTTGCCTTAGTGGTTACGAAAAAGTGATCTGTCAGAACGTAAGTAATGATTTTTCTTGTTTTTCTCATCTCTTTTTGATAATACAACCTCATTGCTCATCTTATTAGGTAATATAAAGCAATAAATCACAAAAAAAGCTAAATTATAATCGAATGGTCTGCTAATTTAGTAGATTGAACGATTACTAAAACACGGGTTCAAATGACATTGTACAAAAATAGATCGTTCGATATCTTGTTGAATTCAGTTCATAGTCAATGAGTAGACAAATTAAAGCGAATAATTAATTATGTCAATTAACAACGAAGTACGAAAATCTGTAAAAATGTTAGCTGCATTTTACTTACTAAAATAATGATTTGAAAATTATTAAAAATGCGAGCCAGTTTAATAACCAAAATTTATTTTAAAAAATTACAATAGAGAGTATCCTCGCTATCCTTCTGTCTATTATGTCTTATGAAAGTATACTTCAAGTATTAAATTTGTAGAAATATTTTATTCATTGTAAAATTTAAAAAAAAAAACAATAAATCTAATTAACTAAGTAGATACGCAAAATAATACATAATTAACAAAAAATTCAAATTTGCTAAAGGCTAACTTTATTTTCTGCTCTACGCATAGATATTCAAACTTTTTACAATAAAAAAAAAAGTTAAATAAAAAAGTTATGCTTTTACATAAAAAAAAGCAGCCAGTCATCTTAAAGTGCACTAAAATGCAATGTTGCATGCGACGCGGTGGCCAGATCGAACTAGTGACCTATTTCAGTGGCTAGGCGACCTAGGTCGTCGGGAACGACCTAAATAGGTCATAAAAGGACAGTTACAACCTTTGCGGGAAACTTTTTGAATAGAATAGAATAGAATTTATAATCTTTATTGTCGTAAAGTTACACTTTTATACTAAGTATTTTATTTAAAAAAATTGTTAAGCAAATGCTCCTACGATAATCGTAATGTCGTGTCTCCCTCTAAAAACAACAATCATAATATTGTGAGGGTATTCTATATTAGTCAGATCAATGTCGTTTAGAAAATAAACAACTCGTCTTTTCGCGTTGGAAGTTAAAATTTTAGGACGATATTTACGAATATCGTTATAAATGTCTCTCAGCGGAACAGGAAAGTAAGCTTGCTTATGATGAGTGGCTAGTCCTAGTGTCAATTTTATTTCTTATTTTATTGTTTTTAATAGTAAATTACTTCGTATGTTTACAATCGGTGTTTTCGTGTTCTATCATAAACCGCACATAGCGAAATGGCAGCTAAACAGATGCCAACTAAAAACCTAAAAAAAACTTTCTGAAATAAAATAATCGTTAACTAGCTGCACCCGCATTCCAGGATTCACCCGCGGTTAAAAAGTATCCTATGTGCTATTCTAGACTATAATCTATCTCTGTGCCAAATGTCATCCAGATCTGTTCAGCCGTTCTGGCGTGAAAGAGTTACAAACATCCATCCATCCATCCATTCTTACAAACTTTCGCGTTTATAATATTAGTAGGATTTTAGTAGGATTACTTAGCCGGACAAAAATGTCCGGACAGTCCAGCTAATTTTGCTTTTTCGCATTTCTAGTAGGTACTCTACATTTCTACGTTTGTTGTAAATAGGTGTCCTCAGTCAGTCACAGACTTCATTCAACATTATCTCATTGTACTTTACCATTGTTTGGAAAGTAGGTACAGATAACGTTTCGTCGTCGTCTGTTGCCTGTGATACACACGATACGACGTCGCCTCTTAGCGCGATGCGGCGTCGCGTCGTGTCGTGTGTAACACGACGTCGGTTGTCGTGTCAAAGTCAAAATGTTTTCATTCAATTTGGGTATCAAAGATACACATAAGAACGTCAAAGTTTTATAATAGACTTGACCGCCTTGTCTGGAAAAAGAGCCACTACCCAGAAGAACAGTGGGGCTATTCCTACGCGTAAGATGAGATGATATTTTATCTTGGTCACTTTCACACCTATAACGTTTCAAACGAGAGCATCAAGGACGAAAAAAAGTGAGATGAAAATCTCAAATCTCCGAATAGGGTCCCAGGCAAGAAACTGAGTGTCTTTTTTTGCCCATGGCTCTATTTAGATTAAACTCAGCCATACTCAATCTGCGGCCCACCGGACCTTTGTGGTTGGCCCTCCAGCAGGGCTAGCACAGGCCGGAGACAAACTGTCTTGCCACCGTTTTTTTATCCCGCGAGAAAGAGACACACATTTTTTTTTTTTATGTTCAATAGGTCGGCGTTTGACCACCAACTCGCCTAATGTTAAGCGACATTGTGGTCTAAGATGGAGTACGACGACCTATAAGGTACTTATTCACTCTAGCCTTAAAGTTTTGTACAGTGAAGAAGTACAAAGACGGCAGTTGTGTGAGGCGCTACAAGTGAGCTACTGCTCAGACCCGTCTTCGGAACGGTTACACCGGACTACATCCCGAAACACGGCTGTCTAGGTCATTTTACGGCATGGCTTGGTCCGGTGGGTGGTAACTAGCCACGGCCGAAGCCTCCCACCAGAGTTTGCTACTCGGTTAGCACTACCCGGGTACCACGTGTAGGGAATCAGAATAGAGTACACTCCTACGGACGTGGGTAGCTCAGCCCCCAAAATCATATCCGTATTCTAGCTTTGTCACATCTAAGCGTGGATAAAAACGGTAATAAGACAATTTGTCTGCAGCCCCTGCTGCAGTGGAATTTTCAACGGACCGAATCGGAAAATTTCATTTAAAAACTCCTTTACCAACCACTTTACAAATCAAAGCCAAAGTTTGTTGCCAAAGATTACCATAATTCGGCAGATCAGCTAGGTATTGCTTTTGAGGAAATATGATGAAGAAATACAAAACAAACATCTGCAATATTTTACAACTATTTTGAGAGAACCATTTTGACTTTTCCGAAGAAAACTGCTCTATAATTTCAAATTATACAACGTGTTGTTTTGCATTCCCGCAGAACTTGTAGAGGTAGATACTCCACTACCAGAGCACGAATGAACAATGGACCTTGAAATCGTAAAAAAAAAAACAGGGGGGCTATTCCTGCGCGTGAGATGAGATGAGATTTTATTTTGGTCACTCTCACACCTATGACGTTTCAAACAAGAGCAATAAGGACGAAAAAGAGTGAGATGAAAATCTCAAATCTCCGAATAGGGCCACAGACTGTCCCGTACAAAAAGTTGGTTAATCTTCGACAAATGTATGGAACAGCTGCGTTTTTTCTCGATTTCAAGGTTGATAGTTTATTCGTGCTCTGCTAGTAGAGGATAACTACCTCAACAAATTCTGCGGGAATGCAAAACTACACGTTGTATAACTGCACTATTGGACGTAAATAAAAAGGTCCAAAGATCAAACAACTAGTTGGTTCCAGACATACATCCAAACTTTCCGCGTCTGTCCGTCTTTCTGTCTGTCTGTATATCAGCTAACTAACTCCTGAAGAGCGTTTAACCGGCGTTATTTCTATCTCGCTCGCACAATTCAACGTTTTTGAAAATAAATAATGGCTGAGTTGACAATTGAAAAATGTTGCCTGATAACTATTTAGTTTATAATTTAACGGTTATTTTAAACTAATTTTAGTTTTCATGCCTTTTTCTTAGACGGAGAAAAAGATCATCAATTTATTATTTATTTTTAATGTTCGATCTCTTCGTCCAATTGATAGGTATAGAAACTAAAATTAGTTTAAAAGAAGAAGAGAGTCTAAGAAAGAGAGTCAACAAAAAAGCAATAAAAAATTCCTATTCTTCTCTCCTGAGAAGAATAGGGATTTTTTATTGCTTTTTTTTATTGAATATTTTTTTTAATTTTATTGTATTAATTTTTGGATAAAAACTATTTCTGTTAAATTCCTTACTGAATAAGCTTCTTAAATCAAATTGTATAAAGTTTTTAGTAGATTCCATTAAATTAGGTCTGTTAAATTCGTTAGTTGAAATATCAAATTGTATAACGTTTAAAATTAGATTCAAATATCAATTTGTATAATTTTTTCTAGTAAATTTCATTAAATTAGTTTTTAAAAATTTCAAAATTAAAAATAGAATAAAAAATTCATATTCCTTGATGTACTTAATGCGACGTTAAAGCGGAATTACACTAGATATTGTCCAAGTAAGAAGTCATCAGTTAGATAATTTTTCTCGGAAGGTCTATAGGTACCGTGCAAAGCCGGGGCGGGTTGCTAGTTTATGATGTGATGTGATTTGTTGTGTTGCAGGTAGAAACGTCACGATGTATGTCCTTACACCTTGTGATGGCCAGAGACAATGATATGGATAGATTCGCAAGCAATAGCAGTTGAATCAGGTGAGTGAAGACGGCTATGCTATTTACAATCGTATGACATTAAGAGACCCACGACGCTCTGAAATTTCCATACAAACGCGCTTGTCAAATTTCTTGGAAACCATTTGTCAGATTATGATGAAATTTAGCATGTACAATTAAATGAACTATATCTCCGCCCCTATGTTCTTGGTTAAAAAACGTCCTCAAGAGAGAATAGAGCTATGAAATATCCTTATTTTTAAGGGGTCACTTTTGACTGATTTATTCAATAGACAGACAAAGCAAATCAAAAATCG
The DNA here is from genome assembly GCA_911728515.1 of Peribatodes rhomboidaria. Lineage (NCBI taxonomy): Eukaryota > Metazoa > Arthropoda > Insecta > Lepidoptera > Geometridae > Peribatodes > Peribatodes rhomboidaria. Next base: position 7,799,363 of record OU452195.1, on the reverse strand, counting down.
CTTTACATAGGGAGCTTTTCTACATCATTAGCTTAATAAATGAATCCATAATACAAGGGAAATTCTTAGTTACTTAAGAATGATTACAGAAGTGCAAAAGTAATAAAAAAAACTGAATTTGTACTTTGTCACTCTGTAGGTAACTTTAGAGGCTCGTCAGTATCATTACTCGCTCTCTTCGCTCGTCTTCTTCTTCTAGACGAAATGGCTATAGAATACCCTAAGCCAATGCGAAGTTAGTCTAAAGTGGTCGCCGCACTCTTAAATGATAAAGTTGAGCTTAAAATTTTTTATTCTCGGTCTCTTCGCCGCGTGGTTTTCGCTGGGCCTAAGAAGTTTATAGGTTCTGCAAACGAACCAAATGTTTATTATTGAACATACATATCGTTACGCCTTTCCCCCGAACGGGCTGGCAGAGGTGTAATACAACACCCACACTTCGCCCGACGATATTCAGTCCCAAATGCAACAGGGTGCGAACCTGTCGCCATACACCGGGCTCTAATGTTCTCACAATGAACTAATTGGTGCGTGCCTTCGGCTGGATTTGAACCCGCTCCCCCTGGGTTGAGAGGCAGGCCTTCTCCAACTAGACTATCATCGCTTTATTATTAAATCCCCTGTCTAATAGTTACATATTATGGAATAAGGATTTACTTGACTTAATTTGGATTCTTCGGAACCTTGAAAACAGACAGAAATTATATTTAGCTCATAAGCAAATGGACATTTATTTTTTAAAAATAAAAACAAAAAAAGAGAAAAAAAAAACGTGGCGAGAGTTATCATAACACCATCTCCAGCAGTGCCGCTGAAAACTATAGCTCTCCTTTTCTTTCCAGACAGTTTTCAAGCTGGGGGAGACAGAGATGACCATGCTGCCGTCGGTCAGGTGACCCTGCCGACTGCACCCGCAGAAAATGTCATGGGACTCCATCGAGTCGCGGGACTTCCTCGGGTGAGTGTACTTGGGACATGGTAGAATAATATACGCCGCCAGGCATTCAGCAACACGTAGTGACGTCAATCGATGCTTAAGCAAGACCGAAATAAGTCATTTACAACAAGTTTGAAAGAGACGTATGACGATGACGTCATTATGTGTTTGCTGAATGCTAGACCTTATTTTTTTGGATTATGACCTAAGACAAGCGTCACATTTAAAGCTAACCATTCACCACGCGTACTAATCCGCCGGATTTTTCATAGGCGACAAATACATGGACGAATCTGTGTGTAAATGGCCGCTACGCTCTGAAATTTCCATACAAACGCGCTTTTCAAATTTCTTGGAAACATTCTGTCAGATTATGGTGAAATTTTGCATGTACAATTAAAAATACTATTATCTCAGCTCATTTGTTCTTGTTTTTTTTTTTTTAAAAAAAAACGTCCTCAAATGAAAATAGAGCTATGAAAAATAACGGCATTTGTAAGGGGTCACTTTTGACTGATATTAAGCAAACCAAAAATCCCTTTACTTAAGGAGGTTATTTACATCATAAGCATTTAAATAAATTCAAAATACAAGGGAAATTTTTAGTTATTCAAGAATGATTAGAGAAGTGCAAAAGTCATAAAAAAATATTAATATTACACTTTGTCACTCTGTAGATAACTTTAAAGGCTCGTCAGTATCTTAACTTGCTCTCTTCGCTCGTCGTCTTCTTCTAGACGAAATGACAATGGAAAACCTTAAGTTAGTCTTAAGTGGTTGCCGGACCCTTAATTTACCTCCACACCCAATTTAATCCGATTCCTTTCAGCCGTTTTTATGCTAGTGTCAAACATGTTCTTTTAGTGGGATTGTAATACCTATTTCGATGTAATAAAATATTTATTTATTGATAAACTAGCTGCGCCCCACGGTTTCACCCGCGGTTAAAAAGTATCCTATGTGTTATTCTAGACTACAATCTATCTCTGTGCCAAATTTCATCCAGATCTGTTCAGCCGTTCTGGCGTGAAAGAGTAACAAACATCCATCCATCCATCCATACATACAAACTTTCGCGTTTATAATATTAGTAGGATTTAAAATTCAGCCCTCTGCCACACGCCGGTATGTTCCTAATCGTAGCCAGTAGGTATTAACCGTGCCTTCACGTGAAGTGTGATTGTTTGTTTGTTTGTTTATATGTTTGTTTGTGTGTTTGTGTGCAGCGGGGTGCCGGCGCATCAGCTGTCGGCGACGCGACTACTCAGCTCGCCTGACCCGTCGCGACATCATCTTGATGAAACTACTCAAGGTAAGGAATATAAGTTGACTGCCTCGGTGGCTCAGTTGTCAGTGAACCTGCCTTCCGAGCTAGGGGGCGTGGGTTCGATTACCACCTAGGGCAAACATTCGTGTGATGAACATTTGTGTTTGTTCTATGTCTGGGTGCTAATATCTATCTAGGCATGTATTTAAAAATATATATTAATGTCTACCAGCCTCTGGCAGCCATAGTACCAGCTTTGCTTAGTTTGGGGTCAGTTTACTCGTGCTCTGTTAGTGGGTAAACTCTACAAAATCTGCGGGAATTGAAAACAACACGTTGTAGATTTGTAGATGTAAAGTCCCTATACGAAAAATGGCACCTCGAAAACTAGGCTTAGATCAACTGTAAGGTTTGCTCTGCTGTCAGTTGCTTTGTGATCACGTCGGTGTCACGACGCGACGCTTAGATGTGCTGAAAACACTTTAGCAAATGTCATCAACGTTTTTGCGGAATAATAAACATAACATAAACATATCGTCACGCTTTTCCCCCGAGGGGGCTGGCAGAGGTGCAATACAACACCCACACTTCGCCGGACGATATTCAGTCCGAAATGTGACAGGGGGCGAGCCTGTCGCCATACAGGCTCCATTTATATAATGTAGCAATTGACATACAATACGCACATATGTTCACACAAAGAACAAATTGGCGCGTGCCGTCGGCTGGTTTCGAACCCACACCCTCTGGCTTGAGAGGCGAACCTGCTCCCAACTAGGCGGAAACTGCTAACAACTTTTCGGAATTTATTGATAATTATTTATTGAATCCATTGCGGATTAATAAGGCTTACATTCAAATGAATGAATATGTGTTTGAGTTTTTGAATAGAACGTTATGTGCCAATGGGATGCCACTATGGAGGCCTATTTTTTATATATGTATATCTGATCGACCGAATGACTAACTACACTTAAGGCCGCTGCATACATGACGGGATTTTACTCAGCCCGGACGGAACGGAGCAATTTTTAAACATCGTTACATACAAAAGTACAGTAATAGTAAAATATACGCGACGAGATCTCGGACGAGACGAGGCCCGCGCCGGACGGAGCGTGAAAAAACATCGTCGTGGACGATGTTTACCACGTCCCGGCCGGCGCGGCCCTCGTTCGCTCCGGAGAGTGGTCCCGTGAAGTGAGTTCCGTGTTTACGTTGGCTTTGCGAAATTCTCACGGTGCTTAGGCGTTATAATCCCGTCGGGCATTCACACTGTCACGTTCCGTCCCCGTCCCGTCCGAGATATTATCCCGTCACGTATGTAGCAGCTCAATTTGACTTTAGCCCATAGAAAACACCAGATTTTTATGGAGAGGCGTGGGCAGCCTGGATTAATGCATAACGTCACGCCTTTCCTCCGAAGGGGCTGGCAGAAGTGTATTACTACACCTACACTTCACCGGATGATATTCAGTACAAATGTGAGAGAGGGCGAGCCTATCGCCATAGACCAGGCTCCAGTTTTGTAGCAGATGACATTAAATACACAAATGTTCACAAATTGGTGCGTGATTTCGGCTGGAAACGAACCCGCTCCCTTTGATCTTTTCTGATAAGGTTATCATCGCTGTTGTTGTAGTGAAATGTCACACTGTAAATCTGTTTTTTTTAGACATTTCCACACATGATCGCCTGACCCCAAACTAAGCAAAGCTTGTACTATGGCTGCCAGAGACTGATATACACACTTAGATATTTTTAAATACATACTTAAATAGATATTAACACCCAGACATAGAACAAACACAAATGTTCATCACATAAATATTTGCCCCAGGTGGGAATCGAACCCACGCCCCCAGGCTCAGAAGGCAGGTTCACTACCAACTTAGCCACCGAGACTGTCAAATCCTACAATCCTCCTATAAATTGGCTTTTCTTAACTAATCCTGAAACTTTCCAGAAGTGTACCCATTTTCCGAAGAGTACAATGCGGGCGAGCCCCGCAACGGAGCTCCACGGTGGGGTTCCCGCTTCGGGCCGGCGCACCGGCCACCTACAGCTAGTCTACTGGACTGCTTCAGCGGCTGCCGGTCCAGGATCGACCAGTACTTGGCTCGGAGGAAGGTGGGTTTGGTCCTTCGACCTGGCTAGTTACAGCGCCATCTATAGGTCCCCTGTGGAACTACGTAGCAAAGCGTACATTGTGATTCGACCACGCGCCGCTAGCTTGCTGGACTGCTTTAGCGGCTGCCGGTCCAGGATCGACAAATACTTGACTCGGAGGAAGGTGGGTTTGGTCCTCAGAGCTGGCTAGTTAAAGCGCCATCTATTGGTCACTTGTGGAACTACGTAACAAAGCCTACACCGTACAGGTTCGACCACCCGCCGCTAGCCTGCTGGACTGCTTCAGCGGCTCCCGGTCCAGGATCGACCAGTACTTGGCTCGGAGAAAGGTGGGTTTGGTTCTTCGATCTAGCTACTTACAGCGCCACCTATCAATTATCTCTGTAACTAAACGACAAAGCCTACATTGTGACTCGACCACCCGCCGCTATCATGCTGGATTGCTTTAGCGGCTGCCGGTCAAGGTTTGACTAGTACTTAGCTTGGAGGAAGGTGGTTACTAGGGTTTGGTCCTTCGAGCTTGCTACACACACGGCGACATGCCATCTATCGGCCACCTATAGAATTATAGAAACCTGTATCGCGTTATCCAAAATCTATGAAAATGGAAGTGAGAGTGACTGAGATAGTCAAAGGTTTGTAGCTGTACTAGCTGCGCCCCGCGGTTTCACCCGCGGTCCCACAGGAACCGTTTATTATTTTGGGATAAAAAGTACCCTATGTCCTTTTTTGTATCCCAGACAACGTGTATGCAAAATTTCATGATGATCGGTTGATTAGTTAGGGCGTGAAAGCGTTACAAACAAAACAAACAAACAAACGAACAAACTCACTTTCGCATTCATAATATTAGTTAGGATTAGGATTTGGTCCTTCAAGCCCATATTTCCTAAGGATGTGACCAATTTGAAGAAACCATTACTATTCTACCTACATTTGTGCATGGTATCGATCCTAACCACCCGACCGATCGATGGTTCATAAAATATTAAGATTGAGTTCATTGTAGCTTGCGTGAACAATGAACATACAACTTAATGTACCTACTAAAATTTGTTTTGACTGAAACTAAATCAATGAGATTTAAGGCCCCGTATTACACGAAATCACCAAAAACAAGTATTTTTTTTTCGTCTAATTTGATATGAGGAATTATGATGATCAGGTGCAAAAAAATACAGCTGGTAGAAGAAACAAACAGGTAAATAAGTTTTTCCAAAGTACAATTTTGAAAATCATTCTCATTTAAAAAAAAAATCACAAAAAGCATCTTCATAAAAAAACTATTGGAACGTAGTTCTCTAATTTTTTTGCGAATACATTTTTTTTATTTTTAAATAGCCAAATTAAGTAGTTCTCTAAAGTTTAACCGAGCAACTTATCCTTGTTTGTGTTCTTATTACGATGAAAACCAATAAAAACGGCAAAAAAAAATATTTCTAGGCGCCGATCTCATTTTACCATCAAAAATGATTTACGAATTTAAACTCTAAATAAAGCGAGTTAAGAAAACTTATGTGTGGGTAGAAATCGTGGAATGATCGAGCCTTAAGCCGGTGTTCAATGAATTGGAATGAATGAAATCATGAATTACATGAATTACTTAGTTTTTTGTCTTTCTTTCTCTGGTTTATCTACCTGAGTGCAGTGACAAACTATTCTATTACAGATTGAGCGCGGCGTGCGTCTGTACAGCCAGAATGAGCAGAAGCAGGCGGTGAAGGTGTGGCTCTCGGCACTGCGGGGGGTGCGCCACCGGAGCGACAAGTTCGCGCTGCTGGGGCATCTCTACCAGGCTCACATAGACTTCGGGAAGTATCGGTTAGTAGAGTGCTTCGGTACAACACCTATTAGGGCATTTCTACCAGGCGCACATGGAATTCGGGAAGTATTGGTTAGTAGAGTGCTTCAGTACAACACCTACTAGGGCATTTCTACCAGGCGCACATGGACATCGGGAAATATCAGATAGTACAGCCGTTCAGTACAACACATGTGTGGCTCTTGGAGCTGCTGGGCGTACGCCACCGGAGCGACAAGTTTGCGCTGATGGAGCATCTCTACCAGGAGCACATAGACTTCGGGAAGTATCGGTTGGTATACTTTTCTTACACGCTTTTATCAGCTTCACCTGTAATGTAACTAACTAACTGTGTAAGCGAGTGGAGCTCTACCAACTTCTAAAATTGTGTTTCGATTTAAAACTTTGCAAATGTATGTGGTACCGATGGCAATCAATAATTTGGTTCCATCAAACTGATTTCATGACGGAACCAGAAGGTAGGTAAGTAGGAAGAAATATATACGGAAAGTCCAAAAATGACCTAAAAAGTACACCAGTTGGTTTGAATCTATGCTCACGTTTACTAACGTTTTTATTCAATTTAAGTATCAAAGATACACTTATGAACGTCAAAGTTATTTAAATAGACTCGATCGCCTTGTTCGGACAAAAAGCCTCTACTCAGAAGAACAGGCAAGAAACTGAGGGGCATTATTTTTTCAAATAATAAATAAATTACAGTCTCACAAATTTTGGCTTACAACTAGGTAATATCTATAAATACTAGTAGTAAAAACTATTAGTTTGACTTACAATTACTGACAAAAACTGTTGTTTTTTAAACAGTTGTAAAATATTTTTGAAATAGTAAAATTAATATTAATTTAATGGAATTAAAATAAATCTATGCCCACATTTACTGACAATAACTTCTTTCAGTGAATCGCTAGAGTTCGCGACCCGTCAGCTGAGTATTTCCGAAGAGCTGGACTCGGCGCCGATGAGGGCGGAGGCCTACCTGAACCTGGCGCGGGCGCATCACACTCTGGGAGGGCTGGACAGGTTAGAGAGTTCAGCAGCTGAAGCTTTGTCATTTAGCTTAAACGAGGCTCTCATACTATTAGCCATTTAGCCTACACGTATTTTATTTTATTTTATTTTATTTTGTTCGGGAAATGTAACAGTGCGAACAGACTTAATAAATTTAACAGTTGTATAACTATGCACCAATTACACATTTCCGCTTATAGATAACTATTTTACACCTTATTATACTACATAAAGTTATCTAATTATAAAATACAATTTAAAAGAGAGGTCAACAAGAGAAAGTAAAGAAAAAATGGCCTATAATACTGTTTAAGCCGCATCAAACCAGTTCTTTGAGGATGTCGTTTTAAGTGTATGTATGGGAATATTAAATAGATCAAAATCGGGAAAATTATTTAGGTTGTTAACAAAGTTTGCTGATCTTATAAAAAATGAATTATGTCTATAATTTGTAGAACTAAAAGGGATATAAAGGCATACAGGACGCCTTACAGACTTTGTAGGGACTTTCAGGTTAATTAAGGAAAGAAGATGAGGAGAGTCAATTTTACATTGTGCTATTTTCGTTAACAGAACAATATCTGCTATTCTGCGTCTTTCGCGAAGAGGAAGCATATGATGTCTTCGACATCTTAACTCGTAACTGCTGTCATGTTTTTTGCACCTAAATTGTAAATATCGCAAAAAGTTTCTTTGGATGGATTCTAGCCTGTTAACATATTTATCGTATTGTGGATTCCAGATCTGAGAACAATATTCGAGGATGCTACGCACATAAGAGCAGTAGAGGACTTTCATTAGCTTAATGCTGTTGAATTGAGAGCTAGCTCTTTTGATAAAGCCCATGGTTTTATTAGCCTTATTTGCAATATCGTTAATATGACTTTCATATGATAGCTTGGAGTCGTGAATTACGCCTAGGTCACGTACTTCTTGAATATTTTTTAAGTTTTGTCCTTTAAGTATATATTTAAAAACCGTTATATTAGACTTACGAGTAAATGTTATTGAGTGGCATTTAGCAACATTGAGATCTAATTTATTATGCTGACAGTAATCTTCAAATCTAAGGAGATCTTGTTGTAAAAGATAACAATCACTCATGTTATGAATTTGTTTAAAAATTTTCATGTCATCTGCATAAAGAAGGAAGTTAGAGTGTTTAAAACAAGAGCTTATGTCATTCACAAAAAAGTTAAACAGCAACGGCCCTAGCAAAGAGCCTTGGGGGACACCTGATGGTACGTGATTCCAAGGAGAAGAGTAACCATTCAGAACAATCGCCTGAGACCTATTCGCGATGTAGGAGGAAAACCACCTGTACAAATTACCGTGGATACCAGCGGAGAGAAGCTTTTGCAGCAGTAAAATGTGATCAATTCGATCAAACGCTTTGCTGTAGTCAGTAAATATAGCGTCCACTTGTCCACCTGCATCCATGCTTGAGGTTGTGAAGTCGATAAATGTCAATAAATTGGAGGCTGTTGAACGACTTTTAAGGAAGCCATGCTGTTCTTGAATAAATGTCCCAGACAACGCATTATAGACTTGAGTATATACTAATCGTTCAAAAACTTTTGCAAAAATACATAATTTCGAAATTGGTCTGTAATTTTTAACCTCATTTTTATTGCCAGCTTTATGAACCGGGGTCACAAAAGCAGACTTCCAAATCTTTGGTACAATGCCTTCATTAACAGAGCGCTGAAATAACAGTACCAAGGGTTTTGTTAATACCTCTGAACAGTTCTTAATAAATACAGCTGCTAATTTGTCGGGCCCAGCTCCTTTGGTAACATCTAAAGACTTAAGTAATTTATGTACTGTATCCGGAACGATTTCTATATTACAGATGGTTTTACCGTGAGAGAAGTCTGACTGGAGCGAAGAGGGCTGAATACCGTGAGAGTTAGAGGGAGATTGGAATGTTGATTGAAAATAGTCAGAAAAGAGAAGACATACGCTTTCCCCAGAGGTCGCTGTTTTTCCTTCATACGTCATAGAAGAAGGCAGTGTATTAGAATTATTTTTATTGTTTTTAATAAAAGACCAAAAGAGTTTCGGGGTTTTTACTATTGACTCTTCACATCTATTAAGGTATAATTTATAGCACTCTTCTTCTAGGAGTTTAACCCTCTTACGGAGTAATGAGAAAGACTCGTAGTCCGATTTATTACCATACCTGTGATACTTTTGATGATACTTATTTTTTTCTTTAAGTACTTTCTTTAGAGATGAGTTATACCACGGTGGATAAGTGGAAGAGGTGATTCGTTTACGGGGTACAAATTTGTCAATATTATCAAATAAAATTTTATAGAAATAGTCCACAGCGTCCTCTAGCGACTTGTCGTGCAGGTGATTGTCCCAATCTACTTCATTCAATGACAATTTAATGCCATCGTAATCGGCTGATTCAAATAAATATATATTTCTGACGTTTAACTTTAAAGACTCAAAATTTAATAAATTCAAAACAATACTTAAGGATTTATGGTGCTCATCTTCAGGCACTAAGGGGTCATCACAGGCAGACACCGATAAGTTGGTATTACACAACACTAAGTCCAGCAACCTGCCGTTTACGTTGCGGCAAAAATTAAATTGTGTCAAATTACATTCTGTCAAGGTGTCCAAGAAGTAAATTTGTGTTTCTCCGGCGGCACCATAATGTTGTGGCTGGTTCACGCTATCAGGTACCCATTGCACGTTACTTAGATTAAAATCTCCCATAATCACAAATAAATCGTCCGGGGATGAGTTCACAATAAGAGATAATTTGTTATAAAAGTTGCACAGTTGCGTGTTAAATGAGTTACCTAATTTTTCATTGCATAGATAAATAGTACAAAAATGAATCGATTTAAAACGATTGTTGTTATTTTTCTGAGTAACAGTCACCCATAAATCTTCAGCAGATGAAGACCACTCCGGGCGCTCCGTCGCTATAAAATCACGCCGTATAGCTAACAGTACCCCGCCACCGTACTTTTCATGCGTCACTGCGTAGTTTCTATCCCTTCGCCAAACAATATACCTATCGTCAAACAGCTCACTGTCGCTAATACCATGAAGCAGCCAAGTTTCTGTAAGTGAGATAATGTCATACGAATTCATTAGTAAATTTCGTTTAAAAAAATGCGTCTTTGTGCGTAACCCTCGAGTATTTTGGTAATAAATATTAAATCCATTAGAAGTCATTGTTAAAAATCAGTTATTACATAACTAAAGAGAATCAAATTATAGTATGTGTAAATAATCAATGATATCAATAACACAAAACGGTAGTTAGCGATTATAGTTACGATTTCACAATTATCAGATAGTTTAAAATCCATCCAACGAACGTTAATAAATAATAGATAAAAACCAGGCACTTCTTCTAATTGTTCAACAATTACGTGCAATAATGGAATAAAAAAATCCCAGCATAAAATGAGCTTTTTACTATAATATAGGGTAGCATAAAAACATGACAGCGACAGTTTTTCCGTAAGCAAAACAAAACATCGGTTTACAACGGGACAGGCAATAATGAGCCGAAATGACGCGCGCGCGCAGGCCACAGGTGGCTGAATTTGAATGAATGGTGACAAACTTACGTGCGTAAATTGGGTGGCCGGCCCACTGAGACTGCGGCTGCGATAAGGGAAACAAAAGACACTGGTTTTGCATGCGTTTCTCAAACTTTGTGATTCTAAAAATAGAATTAGACAGAGCAATTTCAGCAACATAATATTTATGCTATTTTGAGCAGATCTTTCTCGCACTTTATAAAAATTATGGGCGAGGTGTCAGACTTTCTAGCCATTATTTTACAGTGCTTAACCCAGATGTACTGGAAGTTCCGTTCCTTAGCTAGTGTTCTGGCTTTACTCAGCAAGGTTTTGTTCTGTTGGGTCAAATGATCATTAACATAAAAGTTGCCCGTCTCACTGTAGCCCAGATTAGATAATTGGAGCTTCTTGCATTTACGCGCTGATTCTATTAAGTTTTCTTTGGTGTAGCGGCTGTTAAATGCAATAACTATCGGCTTCTCGGAGTTAGGTATGCGAGTCGGGATTCGCGCAATGTAATTGATATCTTCCTTCTTGTAGGAAAAATCGCTCACCCTGCTAATCTTCTGAATAATCTCATAGAGGTTCTCATTTTTCTTTTGTGGGATTCCTCTGACCTCAACATTATTAGCTCTGGCCCACTGGTCCTTATCTTGTAATTCTTGATGGAGCCTGGAAATTTCTGCTTTTAATGCTGGAATCTCTTCAACCTGTTTCTCCACATGCTTAACTCTGGAATCCAAAGCTTGAACAACTCCTGACAGGTTACTGATGAGCTGGTAAGCCATTTCCTGCGAATCTTTTATGTTGCTAATCTCAGTCTTGATGGTTTTCACATCCTCAATAAGTGATGGTAGTGATGCCAGCTGAAAAGCTATCTTGTTGAGCTGCTCTTGCATTTTATCCAGTTGACTAGGTTGGGGGCTAGCTGCCGGAGACAGATTAGACTTGCAGCTGAGGCATCTCCAGAAGTTCTTTCTGTCTCCAAGTTTTCTAAACCCTGATTCAGTAACTCCTGAGCACTGGAAGTCATAATGGAGCTTGCAAACGCTGCATACTGGTCCCTCCGTATGGTGCTGTCCACAGCTTGCACACGAGTGCATTGTAGGCATTACGAAAAAGGTTGAGAAACACTGGTCAACGAGTAGCGAACAAGCGTGTAGTCACTGCGAGTGCTTGCGGCGGAATGATCTCTCATACCTTTAGCCACGTAGCCTACACGTGGCTCTCATAGGCATAGCCACTCAGCCTACATGTGGCTCCCATACGCTTAGCCGCTCAACCTACATGTGGCTCCCATACGCTTATCCACTTAGCCTACTCGTGGTTCTCATACGCTTAGCCTCTTAGCCTACACTTGACTCTCATGGGCATAGCCACTTAGTCTGCACGTGGCTCCCATACGCTTATCCACTTAGCCTACTCGTGGCTCTCATAACTCGCTTAGCCAGTCAGCTTAGACGTGGCTCTCATACGCGAAGCCACTCAGCCTACACGTGGCTCTCGTCGGTTTAGCCGCTCAACCTGAATGCAGTTGCCTACTTACCTATTTTCTCACTATTTGTTACACATTTTTTAAATTCTAAATTTTAGTATTTTTACCTAGTGAAAGATTCACTAGGTTTTCGTAAATACTGGCACTGATTTATTAATAACTAGTCTGGCCATAAATATTGTTACAAAACAAACTCCTTTGTTTATTTTTTTTCTGCATTTAAATTCGGAATGCATTTATTATGTCGAAAACTACAATAAATTTTCCGCCAATTCACATATATTTTTCGTGATTATTATTAAATTTACAACATGGAATGGGGTGTTAAAGAAAACAGGATTGCAGTGATTGCGTTGCACAAAGTGGAAATGGAATCGTCAGTCATTTTCAAGAATCTTCAAAATCTTGGTATGAGCCGTATGTTCGTATATCGTAGTATCGACAGATATACCGACACTTCCTCTGTTGAAAACCATAAAAGATCGGGGCGGCCGCGTGCGATGAGAACTACTAAGGCTGTTAATGCTGTTAATGCCAGAATTCGCCGAAACCCAAACCCTTAGACCGCATCCTCACTTTCCATCAGGTGTGTTGCGGTCAAACGTGGGCCCATTCAATCATAAAAAAAAAAAAAAAAAAAAAAGAGGAAACAAAACATGTTATCGTGAGAAATGAAGATACCCGCTAGGACTCTGTCGCATAAAATAAAACAAGACCTGAAGCTTGGTGCATATCGCTGATATACAGGACATGCCCTTAATCAATCGCTGCAGTTCAAGAGAGTGGGTACATCAAAACGTCTTCTATCCCGTTACGCAAGTGAAAGTTACAGAAATATCCTTTTTACCGACGAAAAAAATTTTACGATAGAAGGAAGAGCACTACAACAAGCAAAACGACAAAGTGTACGCTCACAGCTCTAAAGAAGCTACGGAAGTGGTCGGAACGGTACAGCGTGGTCATCATCCTGCGTCAGTCATGGTTTGGTGGGGGGTATCCTATCAAGGCGTCATAAAGCTTCATTTTTGTGAAAAAGGGTGAAAACTTCAGCCAAAGTGTATCAAGAGACCGTCTTAGATGGTGTCGTAAAACCTCTTAGCAATACATTTTTTTAAAATCTACCGTGGAGTTTCCAACAAGACTCTGCACCTGGTCACAAGGCGCGAACTACCCAAGCCTGGCTGGAAGCCAATGTTTCGGACTTTATAAGAGCTGAAGACTGGCCCTCCTCTAGCCCAGATCTAAACCCCCTGGACTACAAATTATGGTCAGTTTTAGAGGGCATGACCTGCTCTAAACGACACGCCGACATAGAGTCACTTAAGAAATCTTTGAAGCAAGCAGTGGCTAACATTCCCATGGAAACAGTCCGTAAAGCCATAGATTCTTGGCCAGACCGACTAAAGGCTTGTATCAAGGCCAAAGGTGGTCATTTTGAATAAAATAATAGTTATATTTTTGTTAAGACTTCAATATATGTGCACATATAACTTTTATTAACATTACATTACTGTGTAAAAAATAAATGCATTTTCATTTTGTTTGAACCGTAATTTACCATTTGTCTAATATCTGAACCTCAAATAAGGCAAGCAATGCTATATGCAATGTTTTCGATTTATTAGTTCCATACTTTTCCGCTAGATGGCGTACGAGTCGCTGGCCTTTCGCGCTAACACGCTATGTTCACGCGAAATATGAGTGTTTTTTAAGTTTTTGAATAAATAATTGTCTTTTGTGCACCACCGGCGTGTATTGTTTATTCCTTCCTCAATACTGAGTTTGAACACATTTGTAACAGAACTTATGGTGAGACTAGGTATTATGTACTACGTACTAGATTTCGTCATCCGAACATTGACATTCGCCCACTGCACTGTACTGTAATCCGTACACCTTACATTAGTCAGGCTTTAACATGCACGCTGTGTGGTTGTGTACAGAGCGAGTAACCTGTGATCTAGCGCTACATGTTTTAATAGTTTGGTTAGACGACATAACGAATGCTTTAGCGCTGCACCAAACCCATAGTCAGTCCATGCGGGTAGGCTCCGCTGTCATCAAGTTGCGTGACGTTTTTTGTTTTGAACAGCTTCTTATATATATCAGCCTGGTATGTCCCATTGCTAGGCAAAGGTCTCTCTTTTCTCCTTCCAGTTGTTCCTGTTTTTGGCTTTGGTGGGCCAATTCTTTTCGTGGGCGTCAAGCTTGTTTTGTTTTCAAAACTGCTTTTCTAGTGCATAGCGTGATCTAAAAAAAACAAGGTCTAGCATTGAAAGAAAGAAAGAAAGAAAAAAGTTTATTTGTCACCCTTTGAAATTAAAAACATTAAGGGAATTTTACAATTTACAAGGTCACAAAACGGCCCCAACTCAGCATAATGCCGGCTGTTAACCGGCGCTGGCCGTTGGAACCGCTTGGTGATGTCACGGGACAAGCACATACACAGTACACACTAGTACATTGCGGGAGCCAACTCGTAATGACGTCACTCGTCATTTTCTCTTTCGAACCATACTTGCTTATGCATAACTAGACGCCAAACACGTCACGTCGTGTTGCCCACGTAACCATTTTTGACTCGGAACGCCATACCTGGCGTAGTATTTTGTTATTTCATAGTTCGTACGTTCATGTCAATGGGCACAGACAGTTTGTTGTTCTGACGCAGGGCCCTGTCGTATGCTCGTCACGCGCTGTACAACGACTGCGGCGGCGGGTCCACGGCGGGCTGCGTGCACCTCACGGTGGCCGGCGTCAGCATGGAGCTCGGAGCCTTCTCCAAGGCTATGGACGGCTTCCAGAAGGCGGCGGCGGTTGCGCAGGCGCAACCAGACAACACGCTACTGCTGCAGGTTAGTACCTGCACACCTGTCAGAGACAGTGTTTGTTCTGTCTCAGCCTTGTTGTACGCTCGTCACGCGCAGTACAAAGACGGCGGCGGCTGTTGCGCAGGCGCAGCTGGACATCATGCTACTGCTGCAGGTACTACTGGCAGCATTGGGCCTTTCGAACGTGTAAAAAAGTCATTATAGTGTATTTTTTGACATAGGAACTTACCTAGCTTATTTGGGCTAATAATTATTTTATTAGCGGGCTTTGTAAATTTTAACCCTATAATCATAGTCATCCGTTTTGTCACGGGTGGGGTTTTGTCATATGACTTGAGTGTAAATGACTATATTAGTAGAGGACGACCGGACATAGTATGGATGGACTACCCGAAATACGACATGAATGATATAGGGGACTGAGCCCTGAGATGCCTTGTGAAAGAGACGAATGGAGGAAACGCAAAATAGCAGATCAACATCAGCAGCTTTCTACTTCCTAATGCCATAGACATGCTCTTGCTATGCCATGTTCTAACAGAATCCAGGAGTGCCAACTAAGGAATTTGTTCAGGTGGTCTACCATTTTTTTGCCACGATGGTTACGATTTGTTTTCGACGCAGCGCTACAATGGACCTTATTGCTCGGTGATACGGCTCGCGGTCGCGCAGGGTCATGGTGGGCCCCCAGATCACAGACAAAATCCACGATTTTGTCGAGTTTAATCGTCAGTTTCTCGATCGGCAAGAAACGGCTAGCACCGTTTCTTGCCGATCGAGAAATCAGGTTTGACCTCACGTCACTTCGAACGTGTTCTCACATTCCAGGTGTACGTGGGACTCTCGGAGCTGTGGCGCCGGCTGCGCGACGCGGAGCGCGCGGTGGCGTGCGCGGCGCGCGCCTGCGACCTGGGCCGCGGGCCTCGCTCGCTGGACCTCAACACGCGGCACCACAGGATCGCGCTGCTGCAGATGGCGGCGGCGCTGCGGGCCCGGGGCGAGCTGGGGGACGCACACGACTACTGTAACGTGAGTGATACTAGTAGTGCGCCCCCGACCTGGGCCGCGGGCCTCGCTCGCTGGACCTCAACACGCGGCACCACAGGATCGCGCTGCTGCAGATGGCGGCGGCGCTGCGGGCCCGGGGCGAGCTGGGGGACGCACACGACTACTGTAACGTGAGTGATACTAGTAGTGCGCCCCCGACCTGGGCCGCGGGCCTCGCTCGCTGGACCTCAACACGCGGCACCACAGGATCGCGCTGCTGCAGATGGCGGCGGCGCTGCGGGCCCGGGGCGAGCTGGGGGACGCACACGACTACTGTAACGTGAGTGATACTAGTAGTGAGCCCCCGACCTGGGCCGCGGGCCTCGCTCGCTGGACCTCAACACGCGGCACCACAGGATCGCGCTGCTGCAGATGGCGGCGGCGCTGCGGGCCCGGGGCGAGCTGGGGGACGCACACGACTACTGTAACGTGAGTGATACTAGTAGTGCGCCCCCGACCTGGGCCGCGGGCCTCGCTCGCTGGTCAAAGATAGGAACCATGGGCGTACTACGGTGGGACAAGGTGGGATGCACCTGCCCCATCCTGGTCTCTACCTCGAAGCCCCATCTTTGGGTTTTTCAATTCTTTTCTTATCTCATTGTTTTTTTCCCATCCTTAACAAAAATCTGGGTACGACCTTGATTGGAAGACAATAAAAAAAGAAAAAAGGAGGTGAAAAGCGTCTCAATAGTTGCAGCAAGTACGCTCCAAGTAAAACGGATCTAGTTGAACCTACTTACCCATATACAGCCCCAAATGTGTCAGGGGGTGAGCCTGTCGCCATACTCCGGCGTATCCAGTCATGTAGCAGATGACATACAATACGCACATATGTTCACACAGTGAACAAATTGGTGCGTGCCGTCAGCTGGTTTCGAACCCGCTTCCTCTGGCTTGAGAGGCGGGCCTTCTCTAAAAGGCTATCATCGCTCGTACTCGTCTTAATACAAATTAATGTTGAGTTGCTAATTAAGCCTCTCTTTACAGGAAGCTCTAAGATTATCCTCGGTGGCTGGAGACCAGGGTTGCTACGCTCGCGCTGTGAGGATAGCCGGCGACGTCTACCGGAGGAAGTGTGATATTGGGAAAGCTATTAGGTGAGAACCCTGTCTGGAATTTGGAAATAAGGCTAATGTTCCAGACACTGCAGATTTTATGTTAAAGATAAATTTAGTACTGGCTACATTCCATACACAGGACATGCACAGTTTTTAAAAAGAACCTTAAAATGTAGTCCTGGTCACATATTTATAATACACTATGTATATTTAAGTACACGAAATTATACCATAAACCAATGTACATAATGTCGAGGTAAGAATGACCAAGCGAGTAGCGTAGTTTTTTTGCGTCAACGTGTGAGTGTTGTGTACATATACGACAGTAGGGTAGTTTTTGGATGGTTTTTGGCTTAATCCGTGCGCCATCTTATTCTCTAGGTTGATCTGAGCCCTGAGTGGCGGTAGCTAGTAATCATCCTGGGAAGAATTTTAAATCAATTACTTACATTAATTTACAGATAACATTTTCAATTTTATAATTTTAGAGTAATTAAATCAATTTTCTGGTGAATTAATAATAAATAAATAAGCATATTTCAATCAATATACTTACCTAAATTATATAATACTACATCCACAATAACCAACCAATAAAAATAACAATTATTATTAAAAATAAAATTAAAAATCCGTCGTTTAACCGACTGAGGTGACGACGGTAGTTGTCTCTATGTGTGAAAGTGTGTGTTAGGCTGAATGTGTACACCAGACACAGTATGACACACACACACTTTACATTACTTTACTTTGGCCGGACGATATTCAGTCCCAAATGTAACAGGGGGCGGGCCTGTCGCCATACACCGGGCTCTAATCATGTAGCAGATGACATACAATACGCACTTATGCTTACGCAATGAACAAATTCCCTACACGTGGTCCCCGGGTAGTGCTAACCGGGTAGCAAACTCTGGTGGGAGGCTTCGGCAGTAGCTAGTTACCACCCACCGGACCAAACCATGCCGTGAAATGACCTAGTCGTGTTTCGGGATGTAGTCCGGTGTAACCGTTCCGAAGACGGGTCTGAGCAGTAGCGCACTTGTAGCGCCTCACTCAACTGCCGTCTTTGTACTTCTTTACTCTACCAAAACTTCAAGGCTAGAGTGAATAAGTATCTTATAGGTCGTCGTTCCATCTTTCGCTCCATCTTAGACCACAACGTCGCTTAACATCAGGCGAGTTGGTGGTCAAACGCCGACCTATTCTACGTAAAAAAAAAAAAAAATCGGTGCGTGCGGCTGGGTTCGAACCCGCTCCCTCTGGCTAGAGAGGCAGGCCTTCTCCCGACTAGGCTGCCATCGCTCTTGTTCCAGACACTATGAGATAGCCATGGGGGCGGGACAAGCGCTGGGAGACAGACTAGCCCAGATGGAAGCCATGGACGGCGCCGCGCGCTGCCTCGAGGCGCTGCGCCTGCAGGGACGGATCTGCAACTGTCGCCCGCTGGAGTTCAACACGCGTCTGTTGGAGGTCGCCACTTCTGTGGGTTCTAAGGTAAGACATTTTTGAAGGATATTCTTGTGAAGTTTTTTTTTTTATTACTTAATAGACTTGCGTTTGGCCGCCAACATGCCTGATGATAAGCCAGTGAATATAGTAGATGGTAAGCCAGGAAATATAGTAGTAGAGTTTGTGCCAGTTAATATAGTTGACTAGCTCTGCCTTGCGGTTTCACCCGCGATCCCACAGGACCTGTTGATTTTTTCGGGATAGGAAGTACCCTATGTCCTTTTCTGTACTCCAGACAACGAGTACGCAAAATTTCATGACGATTGATTGAGTACCTAGTTGAGACGTGAAAGCGTTACAAACAAACAAACTCACTTTCTCATTTATAATATTACTAGCTGCGCCCCACGGTTTCACCCGTAGTTAAAATATATTCTATGTGCTATATGCTAAAAAAAAGGGGACTCATAAGCGAACTCTTGCCCAATATTTTAGTAAAAAAAATAATGAAATCGGCTCAGTTTTCGAGGAGGAAACAGGGGAATACGAAACGTCGATTTTGTCAATATTTTTGTAGGTATAATTACTCTGAGCTGCAGTTGTCCCTATCGCAGTCTACGGGGGCAAGACTTGAGGTAAGTGTGGGTCAGACTTACATATATACTCCTAGGGAAGTAAGAATTGTCGATAATTTTTATCGATACTCTAGTGATGTCCATCGATATTGAGGTTACCCTAAACTATTTTTATTTATTGAATCGTGTGACTGTAAAGTGTATTTTTATGCTAATTTTTCATCTGCTTTCATCCCATGGAATCGTTTTTATGACGTTTTCCAAGACTTTGACTTGGGTGATATGGTATCTCCTTGTCGCACTCCCCCCTTGATTAATATGGGATCGGTTAGTTTGCGTAGCTGCACTTGCATGGTTGCCGAGCTATACAGTTTTCGGAGCAAATCCACGTAACGAGCGTCGATAGAGCAGTGATGAAGAGAGCTTAACACATCCCAATGCTCAACACTGTCAAAAACCTTCTCATAATTGACAAATGCACAGAGGACGGTTACACTCCACACTCTGTTCTTGGTTACTGTTATTATTGCTAATTACCCGCTAACGCTAGGCACTCGCCTGGGGGAGTGTCAGTGATAACATAAATATACGCATTTTTAATTAACAATTTTACATTTTACTCCCAGTCATATCATCTCATAGTCTTAAAGTCGTTCTCGCAACCCAGATGCTGGTCCGGCGCGTGCGCGTGCGCCTGGCGGAGATCTACACGGCGCTGGGCGACGGCGCGGCGGCGGCGCGGCAGCGGCGCGCGGCCGGCGCGTGGTCGGCGCCGCAGTGCGCGCGCTGCCGCGACACGCTCGCCGACCAGCCCGAGCCGCTCGCCAGCCTGCCCTGCAGCCACATCGTGCATCTCGCGTACGTAGCTACAATACTAGTTCACGTCAGTAGATCTACACGCGGCAGCGGCGGCGCCGCAGTGCGCTATAAGTATGGCTAGTACAGCCGATCGGCTAGTTGGTAACGAGACGTTTAACTCCAGCTGCATGCCGGAGTCGTGGTCGCGGCGCTCGGCGCGCGCGCGCGGCGCGGCGGGCGCGGTGGAGTGCGCGGAGTGCGCGTCCCCGCGCGCGCCGCGCGACCCGCCGCCCGCGCCGCCCGCGCCCCGCGCGCACACCGCGCAGGTACGGGCCGTCCTTCTGCGTTTGGGGACTGTATACTCCTTTAACTTGCAAGAATTTTCCGTAGCTTTTGCCTTCAGTTACATGCTTAGTGTGCTTACAGAATTATCTCAGCTGCATAGCAGAGTTTTTTTTAGTTGCATGACAGAGTTTTCCTTTGGTTGCGTGGCAGAGTTTTCCTTTTGTTGTATGACAAAGTTTTCCTCTAGTTGCGTGCCAGAGCTTTACTTTGGTTGCGTGCCAGAGTTTTGAGCCTGATCGCGTCGGCTTTATTTGTACACTATTCGCGTCCTGCCGCTACTTTCTTAGAATCAAAGCCGCCAACATATAGCCGGTAGTTTTTTTTTTTTTTTTTTTTTTTTTTTTTTTTTTTTTTTTTTTTTTTTTTTTTTTTTTTTTTTGGATGACTATGCTGTTGGCCACTGAGGCCTCGACAGCGTACCGGGCATTAGGCAAGCGCAGATGGCGCAGGGCCTCAAAAATGCTTACAAACTATGGGCGACGAGCGCAAGGGCACCTCTGAGGTACGGCCTCGGCTTGGGCTGTCGCCGAGGGAGGGGCGTCGAATTGCCCTGGCAGCCCAGAAGGGGCTTGCTCTAGGGCCCTAACGGGGACGGTTGAAGTTAAGGTTAAAAACAAAATAAATTATTATTAACAATGACTCGACCGCCTTGTTCGGAAAGGGAACCTCACCTCAGAAGAACAGGCAAGAAACTGAGGGGCGTAAAATAAGCGAACACTACGAGCTAACTAACCGATCTTCTAACAGACCTTGTAGGCAGTCTTCGACCTCGCCGGCGAGGTCGGTGTATGACAGTGTACCTTTGGTAACCGACGCCTATACCAAAAACTGAATACTTCCTGTTGCAAGGAGCTGCCGGGTCGGACGACCCCAGCGCCGCCGACGTGACGACGGCGATGGGGTCGTCCGGGTCGCCTAGGACGTTCCTAGGGCGCCTACGGAGAGGGGGAGGGTCTGTGGGATCTACGGAGTAGTCCACGGTGCGAGTGACAAGAGGGTTGGGGTGGTGAGGGGCTCTATCAAAGTAGCGCCGGGAGAGAAACTTGATGTACTGACGGATGGAGGGAAGTTCGAGATCGCAATGCAGGTCGGCGTTACGCTGGTACCAGCTAGCTCCGACTGCCTTGCGAATGAACCTATTCTGAAGGACCTGGAGCTTGTCCAGGTCTAGGGAGGAGGCATGAGCGAACACTACTGAAGCGTACGTCATGACGGGGCGGATGCACATTTTGTAAATAGTCACCTTATTCCTAAGGGACAATTTACTCCGTGTGCCTACGAGGTGGTGGAGTCGGCCTAGAATGAAGGCCGCTCGGTCCCGGACTATCTGGATGTGTTTCGAGAAGGTGAGTCGTCTATCGAGGGTCACGCCAAGGTACTTGGTGGAGGTAGCCCAAGGGACGGGCTGACCGTGAAGCACGAGTTGCTCCCGGTTAAAGGGCTTGGTGGGGTGAAAGTACATAGCAGCACTTTTGTCGGGATTGACCGTTATGGCCCACTTCTTGAACCAATCGCCAAGCTGGCGAAGGGCTCGCTGAAGTCGGCCACGCAGGTGGAGTGGATTCCAACCTCTGGTGTAGAGGGCAGTGTCGTCCGCGAAAAGCGCGAACTCTACTTTTGGAATCCGAGGGATGTCGTGAGTGTAGAGAGAGAAGAGGATAGGGGCTAGCGCTGAGCCCTGAGGGACGCCGGCGCTGATGGGATGAGGGGAGGAGCGAGTTCCATCGACGCGGTAGCGGAAGCTTCGATGGGTGAGATAGTCTTGGATGATGAGCACAAGACTGTCTGGGAACGCGAGTTGATATAGCTTGTATATCAACCCGTTGTGCCACACCTTATCGAAGGCTTTCGCGACGTCGAGGAAAACCGCTAGGGTCCCCTGGGGCTTGGGAGTGGTGAAGCCACAAGGTCTCTGATTGAAACCTTCTAGGACGTACTCCGTGATGCGGTGTACTTGTTGGACGCAAGAGTGTCTGGACCTAAATCCAAACTGCTCGTCTGGGAGAATGTGATTCTCCCTGACATGGGACCAGATGCGCTTCAGAAGGATGCGCTCGTAAATCTTCCCAATGGAGCTGAGAAGACTGATGGGACGGTAACTAGAAGGCTCGGTAGCCTTCTTGCCTGGTTTTCGAATGCCGATAACATCGGCAGTCTTCCAGGGGTCGGGGAAGATGCAGTTGGTCATGGCGGCATTGAAGATGCTTACTAAGAGATGGATAAGGGCAATGGGGAAGAGTTTGAGCACTCTGTTGGTGATACCATCTGCACCTGGGGACTTCTTGGCGTGGAGGTCCTTGATGATCGACTCAACTTCCGAAGCCGTGACCGGCTCGAGGGAAGAGAGGGGAGGGAGGGAGGAGACTTCGTCGACTACCGCGTCCACCGACTCGCGATGAGCGGGGTCGACTTGGTCTAGACTGGGGCTGCACTGCGCCTCGAGGCTGTCGGCCAGGCACTCGGCCTTTTCGACATCCTCGAAGGCGGGTGGGAGATTGGGTCGTGTCAGGGGGGGCATGGATGACGTCTTGTCGGATTTCATAGATCGCACCAACTTCCAGTAAGCCAGATGAGATGGTTCGATCTCTGAAAGAAGTTTCTCCCACCTCTGATTACGGAGTTCACGTATGCGGGTCTTTACGGCACGCTCGTAATACCGCATAGTGACTCTGTTCTCTTCGGTGGGAGTCCAGTCGTAAGCCCTAATGGCAGAGTGTTTTGCTCTCAATAGCTCCCTCACGTCCTCGGGAAGGGCCCAGCGTTGGTCGCCCTCGACTGGGACCTGTCTCGAGGAGCCGCCAATGGCGGTGTGAAGGTGACTATTGAGCGCATCGAGGGAGAGGGAGACATCGTCTGGGGTGACGATGTCGTCGGGGATTCGGTCTAGGTCGGGTGAATTGGTTTCCTTTAGGCTCTCACCTAAAAGCTTCCAATTCACCACAGTCCTAGTCGGGGGGGTACTGATGGCTGAGTCGGGGCCCAGGGACATCAGAACCGGTCGGTGGTCAGAGTCAAGCTCGTGTAGCACTTCTAACGAGCGTAGCTGGAGCGCTATGCCTTTTAGAAGTGCTATGTCGAGTATGTCTGGCCTAAGGTCAATGTTGAAGGGGAAGTGGGTCGGGGAGGACGGGGGAATGACGTCATAGCCCAAGTCGGTGGAGAGAGTGTCCATAAGGGACCCTCTCGTGTTAGTGGCATTGCAACCCCACATGGTGTGCTTGCTGTTGAAGTCGCCCGCCAGAATGACGGCGCTTCCGAGGGAGAGAAGTGACTCGAGATCACTTCTGAGGAGAGGTTTGTTACCAGAGTGGTAACAAGACGCAATGATGACGGACTGATGGCCCGTCATCGAGAGACGGCAACAGGATGCCTCCAGGTTCGTGAGAGGAGGAGTGTCGATGGGAATGCAGTGGAGAGACCTTTTGTAATAGATCAGGGTACCGCCCCCGCGGGCGGTAGTCCTGTCATTACGAACCAGAGCATAGTTTGCGACCCTAGGGTCCCTCATGCTCGGTTTTAGAAAGGTCTCGCACACTAACATGACGTCGACCTGATGGGTCGTGAGGAACTCGTGGATGAGGGGACGTGAGTTCCCCGATGAGAGGCTGTTGGCATTGTAAAATGCCAACGTCAACGCGCGCGGCTTCACTTTCGTCGTTGTACTATCCATGACAGTTACGACGAAAGGACGCGGGGAGCGAAGTGGTTTAGAGCGCGGAAGAGCTCGCAGTGAGTCGCCATGATGCCCAGGAGGTCACCAGGGCGTTCACGGACGAGTTGAGCCACCTCGCGGACCTCGTCGAGGTTGAAACTCGAGGAGATCTCCGTGAGTAGGCGGAAGTCCTCCGTGAGGCTAGAAGAGCCTTGGGCGGGCATGCGGGGTGCAGGAGCCATGGGTGGGGGGACCGGGCGGCTCGGGGTAGCAGCGGGGTAGGGGAGCTGCACTGGGCGAGACACCGGTGTCTGGAGCAGGGATGGGGGTTTCGACCAAGCGTTGGTCGAGGGACGGGGCGCGTCGACGAATTTCGGCGCAGCGGGGGCGGGTGCTACCCGGAGCTTGGCACCGGTGCCTTGGGACCGGGGAGGGTTGCGGGAAGGAGGGGTCCTTTTCGACCCAGCCACGGCCTTCGGGGCCTTAGGGCAACCGCGATAATTCGCAGTGTGCCCTTTCGTCCCACAGAGGACGCAGCTGGGCGGACTGGGATCCCCCTTCTTGCGGCTGCATGCTGCAGTGGCATGGTCACCCGCGCACTTTACGCAGCGGAAGGCCGCTTCGCAAAAACGCGCGGCGTGGCCATACAACTGGCAGCGGTGGCATTGACCCGGAATGCCTTTGGATCGGGGAGCCTCGACCTTAAGCCCGGAGAGGTTGAGTACCTTCTCGACTGAGAAGATTCTCTTGCCCTCCTGGTTGCGGTCGAGGATGACCAGAACGAGGTCTATGGGGGCCTTGGTGCGACCGTTGGTCATACGGTGCACCTGTTGGACCGGGAAGCCCTGGGACTCGAGGTCAGTACGGATGAGGTCCGTACTGATCTCTTTGGGGAGGCCGCGTATAACTACGCGAAGGACTTTCTCGTCCTCAAGGGGGAAGGCGTGAAACTGGATCTGAGCTTCACGTAGGAGACGGGTAGCGCGACGGTACTCGTCGGAGGAGGGGATGGCGACGGAGATACCGTCCTTGTGGCTCTTACCAGAGCACCTGATGCTCTGGTCGGCGAAGATCTTAGAGATCTCCGGCCAGCGCTGCCTGTCCCTAAGGACAAAGGGTCGGGGGGGTCTCGGCGGTCTGGGCGCGGGAGCCACGTCCATCTCGTCCGAGTCGTCGGAAGACGGAGGAGTGCCTGCAGCGATGCAGGAGGCTTTGGACGGGGGAGGGGGAGAGGAAGCAGCGGCGGGGCGCTTCTTCCCTTTGGGAGCAACGAGGGTGAAGCCCTCGTCGCTTGGGCCGGCCACGTCCATCTCCGTCGAGACGGCAGAGGCCAAGGAGGTCGCGCTCTCTGACCTGACGGTCAGGGCGAGACGCGAGCGACTCCTATGACGGGAGAGAGAGCGGCGATTGCCCTCTCGCCCTTTTCGAGATCGTGCCTCGTGCGAGGAACGCTCTCTTACGGGCGAGCGGGCCTTCGGGGTCGGGACGGCCGTCGGCCCTCTGAGGGAGGGCGAGGGCTTAGCGGAGGAGGAGGAGGTGCCCGGTAAAGGCTTAGGCGCAGAGCCTGGGGCCTTAGGGGCAGGGTTGGAGGATTTTTTGGCCTTAGGGGCCTTAGCGGGCTTTGCCTGAGGGGCAGGGGCGGGGGAGGGGTAGGCCTGAGGGGCCGCCGCTAGCAGAGAGGCTGCAGCGGCTACCGGGTTGCGTACGAAATCCTCGTACGCACTCGGATTGGACGCTAACATGGCTCGGAGAACATTTTCGACGATGGCGTTAGCCGCGCCGAAACTGGCCTCCGACCCGGCAAGCTCCATAGCGACGGGAGCGAGAGCGAGACAGCCGGTGAAGGATTTTCACCGGCGGGAAAGAGAGGGCATGAGCCTCCCTGCCGGGTATAGGCAGGGAGATGTGTACCTAGGTGTAGCCCTAGTGTGTCCCGGCTGCCGATCTTATTGTGCAGCCGGTTGTGTGCCTACGGCCCTAGCTGCCCCGGGGGAGAGACAGGGACTCCGGGGAAACCGGCCGTCCAAGCCAAACACACACCCGAGGGATAGGAAAAAGGATGGGAAGGGTGGGAGGGAGATGCTTGGTGTCGACGAGGGGCGTCCCCAAGGCCGGTGGTTCCAAGCCCAGCCGGATTCCGTTGTTCCTCAGAAGGAGGAAAAACGAGCGCTCCGGGTCCACGCTCCTAACCACGATCGGCTTCGTTGGCACCGTTATAAGTATCCACCGATCGACCACTAAGCGTGGATTTTGCAATGAAACATTAGGACGCTCTGAGAAGAGCGGTTTGATCACGCCGTATCAAGATACGGCGTGCTTTCTTCGTCCGGCGGAGAACACGGCGAGACGACGATCCCTGCAGTCGGTACCCCGGTACGTTGTATTAACAGAGGACGTTTGAAACCAACGTTAATACAACGAAATCGATAGTGTTAGCGAAGATACGTGGCAACGCTAACACCTCGAAGTCGAGGGACCGAAACAGAGGATCGGACGTCGCAGTCTTGCGGCTTCTGTCTTCTCAGGGCTTGCTGTGTTGAGACAGCAACAGCGGCGACAGCAACAGCAGGCTTGAGGGAGACAGCAACAGCAGGCTTGAGCAGGATGGCGATAGCGGGCAGCGGACGGTAGTCGGAGACGTCCGTACGGTGCGACGGATCGGAGCGGGACTGATATAGCCGGTAGTTGGACCACTGCTAGATATATATACCAGCGCGCGCGGCGGAGACTATTGGTACTAAGACCACGGGAACATGTAGCGCTAGTGGCGCGCACTGACGAAATCCAGTGGTCCAACTACCGGAATTATGATACATATTCACTTTTTTTGAATTGTTGAATCGCTTAAAGCTCTTGATATTTTTAACGTGCATGTTTTTTTGATTTTTTGCACGAATACTTTTAAGTGTATGTACATGCCCTACAATTATACAACAGGGTTTTTGTAACATACTGTGTATACATAGTAAATATGCATAATATATGCATGGGAGGAAGGAAGCAAGGGACTACCATGGTAGCCGTTTTTCAGTTGCTTGCAAATTTTATTTTAGTTACACCTAAGACATCATATTTTTATCGTTTCTGATCGTAAGTTTTTTTTAGGATTTCCCATTCGGCACGCCACCGACGCTGCGTGAGCCTGACCTCAACTCCATTCTATCAGATCACAGCAGCCAGCAGGCCACATCCAGCGTTTAAAAAAACACAGGAATCTATAGTTCTAGACATGGGCGTACCCAGCTTCTGGCGTAGGAGGGGGCAAGTCAGATTTTTTAGGTCGGATCGTTCGCGGCTGTTTTGTCATACACACTACACAACACACCTACATGAGTCATTAGATGTATGTAGTGTAGTGTGTAGGCAAACACCCGCAAATGATCCTGTTTTATAGGTAGTTAAATAAATAAAATTTTACAATGTTGTCACAGTAGTACATTTTACTATATTCTTAATGAATCATTAACCTAATTTGTCATTAAAATTTTGATGCAAGTTTCCTATTGCATCGTGCATTTTGTCAGTGTCTACTGCGCGGTTTATTTAAAAGTTAGAGTATAACTCGTTTACACTTTAATTAGTAATTAGGGGAGTTCATACATGTTCTGCGAGATTTCCAAGGGGGGGCAGCTGCCCTCCCCTGCCCCCCCCCCCCCCCCCCCCCCCTGGGTACGCCCATGGTTCTAGACATAGCTTGATTCGCAGGACAGCCATCAAGATGACATATTTGTCATACATCAAATGTCATTTAAAAATTCCAAGATGACATTTTTAAAACTATAAAAATGTCATCATGATGGCTGTCCCGCAAATCAAGCTATGTGTAGCAAACTATGTTAGTTCCCGCCTTTTAGACGCCATCTTGAAAATTGTAACTGTCAAAATTAAAATGTGCCACAACAAAAATAGAGAAAAACTATGCCGGTAAATTGTTTACTGTCTTAAAAAAGCAATAGTTAAGTTGTTTTGGTGTTTTAATTGCTAAGAACAATTTTGCCAATAGTAATAGGTTCAAGAAAATGAATGAAATTAATTAAATTGACATGTTTTTTTTTTTTGGTCAGATCAAAACGGTTTTGGTAATTGATAACTGTTTTTTACGATGTTATTTGTTTTATGTTTTCAAAAATTCTTAGAATATTTCAGAAATTAGGATGACTCTCTAACGAGAGTTCTCTTTCAAAAATCTTAATAATTACATTTAATTACTTTCATAGTATTAATCCAAACTGAAAAACTGCATAACAAGTACAAAACTACCTAATCATGATTGTCAAGCAATAATGAAATTCATCGCTCTAAGAAAGCACGAACTCAAAACGTCAAACGTCAAATACTTATAATTTTAAGCAATAATTCTGAAGCTGTGTCGTGTAAATGTGACCTATTAATATTATATTGATATTTTTACATTACATATTTGTTATAATAATGAATATTATGTGAATGTGTATTAAATATTTTGAATGTGGATAAAAACAGAATTTGAATTGTTTACGGGTTGGCATTTAGACATGCAAAAACAACCCGTGTGTTTTATTGAAGAAGATGGAATTGTCAAGAAATAATGGAATGTCCATATCTCTAAATATTATTATGTGTGTTATATTATTACTATAAGATTACTTTGAAAAAAATACGCTTTATATGATAATTTGGTTTTGTACGAAATATAAAATAAATATTATACTAATGGATATTGACATTATATGTAATAATAAATAATATATTATACTACATGAAATATTCTGTAGTTACAATGTTTTTGAGAATATAGTATTATTAAGCTTGTAACTTAATGTTTTGCTGTAAGTTTTACAATAACTTAAATTTGATAGTCAAGTTATTTTGTGAAAGTATGTTTCTGAATGTTTTAGGTTTACATTACGAAAAAATAAGTCCTTTGCAATTTTAGTAAATGAGTTTTATATGCCATCTAGCTGTTAAATCATACTTTAGACTTTAACTAACTACTTTAAATTTTTTTAGATCATTTATTATTTAAATTATTTCATGTTTTTATATGGGTAAATTAAATTAGAAATTAGGAATCCTCTCAAAAAATGGCGAGTCGTTTGTAAAAAATATTTCGAAACATACTTTCATGATCAGCGGGAGTGCTAAATAATAATCACAAATACTCAAACTAAATTATAATTGTCTAACTAATACTCGTAAGCCCAATATAAAAATCTCCAACTGCCAAATACATTTTAAATAGTCAATTAAACATTTAAAACACGTAAATACATCAAAATAATAATTTTAATATAAAACTATGCACTAGTTTTGGCAATGGCACAAAATGTAAGGGGGTTAACATAATATAATTATTTTAAAAGTTAATTAACATTTATTATCATAAATATTTCTGTAATGTTTTCTATTTTAACATGAAGTTATTGCAAATAATGCAAATGCAAAAATGTAAATGAAAAATACTGGTTTCAATCGCCAGTATTTTTGCATTAACATGTTAAAAGTTTCTAAAATGTATTTATTTTCAAGTGGTTAGTCTAACTATTGATTTTTATAATTAAATGTATTTATTTCGAATTATTTAATTTCCTATAAATAAATCAATGACTCGCTCCCATTTCGTTTCTTACAAAACTATTTAAAACTTGAAACTTATCCAAAGTCTATCACTGTTGCCAAATTCAGAGAATCTATTTATCATAAAACCTATTTTTTCAGAATTAAAATGTATCTAAGAGAAAATATGAATTATCTTAAAAATGTGAATTACCTTTCCATGTTTCATGCACATTAGGTATTACTATTATAATTTATATGAAATCAACGCTATCATACAGGAACCGTATTTTTTAGGGATAAATTGTTGCCTACTATAACATGTTAACCTTTTAAACGGCTAAAACGAATTCAACAAATTCGCCGCGTATGACGAAAATTACTGTCGTCCTGAAGGAATCGGTTCGAAAATCTTTGTAAAACAAATCTGACTCGGACATTTTAAGGGTTAAGCTACTTAAATCCTAAATAACTAAAATAATAAATGAGAAATTGATTTTGTTCGTTTATTACGCTTTCACGCCTTAACTACTCAATCGATAATCATTAAATTTTGCATACACATTGTCAAGAGTACAGAAAAGGGCATAGGGTATATATTTATCCTGAAAAAAGAAAACGGTTCCTATTTATTAATAATATTAAATATTATTCAAATCCGTTACAGAGTTCAGTGGGGTGACAAACATCTCACATTTTCGCCTTTTTAATATTAACTGTGTCATATTGTTGTGTGAAAATGACTTAATGTTATTACATTTAAAGTTTAGGTACAATTAATTATTCGTAATAGGCTTAGCACGAGTTTTGATAGTTACGTAAACTGTTTTCGTTTTCGTTTTCGTTTGGCTCCATACATTTCAATATAATGCCCCTTGCGAAAATGCTAAGGAACTAACCTAAATGTGTGAAGCCAAACGAAAAAGAAAAAGTTTACGTTAGCTTTTAAAACTCATACTAACCATAAAGACGTCAAAATATTTTAGTAAGTAAACAAACAGACACTGATATTTAGTTACTATTTTAAGCACAATTAGATAGCGAAAAATTTTAGTTAGGCATGTCAGTGTGTT
Organism: Peribatodes rhomboidaria; assembly: GCA_911728515.1. NCBI lineage: Eukaryota > Metazoa > Arthropoda > Insecta > Lepidoptera > Geometridae > Peribatodes > Peribatodes rhomboidaria. Next base: position 7,768,778 of record OU452195.1, on the reverse strand, counting down.
TATAAAAAAAGTACTTAATCTAAAATAAAAATAAATTTTGTAACAGTAATCTATTTGAACGTTATTGTAAAGTTATTATTTATTAGATAATTACAAAAGTTACTGTTACAAAAATTACGTAAATAAATATTCAAAATAATAACTATTATTATTCTAAATTATGGTGTCTCTAAATGTACCTGCACATGTACTAAGTACCTACTTATATTTTTTCCTATTTAAATATTTTATATGAAAGTACGCTCATATTTTTTTTTTAAGTAAAAACATTTGTTTTTCCTATTTTTTACTTTGAGTACATAATATTGTAAATGTTATTTATCATTTATTACTCAACTCACATTTTAAATGAGTGTGTTTTCGTTTAATAATTAAACTTAAAAAATCTAATTTAATATTAAATTAACAAAAAGACTTATTTATGTCGAATTAATGTTAATAACATATTAAATTAGAATACAAATTTTATTTAAAAGAGACAAATATATTTTCAATATTTAAAATTTCTGAACCCTAATTGTGTTAAAACACTGTCGTAGGTGTATCTGTCGCTCTCTAACGTCCCAAAATTGACAATCTTCTATCTCTTTCACATTAAGAACTAGCTATTGTAGTTAGATTGCACAAAATCTATTATAGGATACTATATTCTGGTTATACTTATTATTTAATTAACATAAAACAATATAATTTAATTGTGTCCCTATTTAACTTACATAATTAAAAGAATGGTTTGTAAAATATTCGTGAAAATGACAAAAGTCTGAAAAATGACTAACAGTTTTGTTACTGGGGTCATTTTTTTTCGTGCAAGCTCTGTCAGACTTGTAATCTGTTTTTGGCAAAGCACGGCATCGTGATTCTCCTTGTTGTTATAATAAATAAATAAATTGAAAATATTTGTAGTTGTGATTTTGAGCGTTGTGTTAATGTCATTATAGGATTAAAATGATTGTTCGTTATATTTTAAAATTTTAATTGAAATATACTTAATATTTATTTGGAATAATTGTGTTTTATTTTACCTTACCGCATATAAAAAAAACAGCTTGACTACAGAATGTAGCCTGAGAATACACTAGATTCAAAGACAAATCTAACTGACGATATTTCAAATACATTGCATGGTATAATTCACTTGGACAATACATAGTGACGTCAGTCGATGCTTAAGCAAGACCGAATTAAGAGGGCCGCGACGCTCTGAAATTTCCATACAAACGCGCTACTCAAATTTCTTGAAAACCATTTGTCAGATTATGATGAAATTTAGCATGTACAATTAAATTAACAATATCTCCGCCCCTATGTTCTTGTTTTTTTTAAAAAAACGTTCTCAAGCTAAAATAGAGCTATGAAAAATATCCGCATTTTTAAGGGGTCACTTTTGACTGATTTATTCAATAGGTAGACAAAGCAAATCAAAAAATCCATTACATAGGGAGGTTGTCTACATCATTGAAAAAGACGTATGACGATGATAAGTGACGTCATTATGTGTTTGCTTCCGGAATGATCCAAAAAACAAGGTCTAGTGTTTTTTGGATCATGATATACGGTATAACAGCCGCATATAATTTCGATACCCCCGTATTCTAAGGCATGAGATGTCATCTTGGTCACTCTTACTTCTATGACTTTTCAAACGAGAGAGACAAAGACCAGAAACAATCTCATATACAATAAAAGGCCTCCTGTCTGTTTACACATTAAAAAAAAGACACATTGAATCATAAAACCTGTCAAGCCATTTAAAATTCATTTAAAAAAAATTACAAACCGTTTAGCTTCAACAGGAGGGCTATTCCTGCGCGTGAGATGAGATGAGATTTTATCTTGGTCACTCTCACACCTATGACGTTTCAAACGAGAGCAACAAGGACGAAAAAAGATGAGATGAAAATCTCAAATCTCCGAATAGGGCCACTGCGCGTGAGATGAGATGAGATTTTATCTTGGTCACTCTCACACCTATGACGTTTCAAACGAGAGCGACAAGGACGAAAAAAAGTGAGATGAAAATCTCAAATCTCCGAATAGGGCCATTGTAGAGGAAGACAGAGATCCGGACAAATGAAAGCATTTGGTCGAAGCAGAAGCATATACGCTTCGCTCGCTAGCGTCAGTCATTAAAATAGATATGTTTAGACCTAACTAGATATGTCTGTATTTCGGTAGAACCTACCTATAAATAGAACTGAAACACAAGTACCAAGTTGTATTGCAAGTGGCGAAATGAAGGAACTAAAACTACTCGAAGGGAAGCGCCTGAAACTACTATGGTGACGCCCTCTTACAACTTCTTGGAGTTTGCCGCACCGCGCTGCCTTGACGATGTAGCTGAGGATTTTTACACTTAGCTTGGAATAACAAGTATTTATAAATTTAAAATTTATAGACCCTTCACATCGATTTTCATCAAATACTAAATATACTAAAATATAGTCGACTCTTTAATTTTTTATTCAGGCAATCTCTTAATTTTTTTCTCAGCGTAAGAACCATCCTCAATTTATATATAATATTCTAAAAAAAGAATTACTGAAATCGGTTCGGGTGTTCTCGAGATTTGCGCTTAGCAACTCATTCAGCTATTCATTTTTTATATTATTGAGGCGATAGCAAATAATATTAGCAATAAGCTCCCGACGCTTTTTAAAAAAAACATATTCATTCGAAAGCTACGATGGCATTGGCATACAGACACACGCCTTTTTTTAAACATACATTTAACATATATTTGAACATACTAAAATTACTATAAACACTAATTATAATTATTATATGTATAAGGACCCGTATTACACGGAATCAATTAAAACAAGTATTTTGTTTGCGCCTAGTTTGATAAGAAGCATTGTGATGATCAGGTGCAAAAAATACAGCTGGTAGAAGAAACAACCAACTAAAGTTTAACCGAAGAACAATTTTGAAAATCTTTCTCATTTTGGAAAAAAATAATAAAAAAAAAGTATCTCCTTAAAAACGGTTTGAGCGTAGTTCTCTAAATTTTTAGCGATAACAACACATTTTTTTCGATTAATAAATAGGCAGATTAATTCTCTTCTTCGGCTTTCGAATCGGGAGGCTTCGGCCGTGGCTAGTTACCACCCACCGGACCAAGCCATGCCGTGAAATGACCTAGTCGTGTTTCGGGATGTAGTCCGGTGTAACCGTTCCGAAGACGGGTCTGAGCAGTAGCGCACTTGTAGCGCCTCACTCAACTACCGTCTTTGTACTTCTTCACTCTACAAAACTTCAAGGCTAGAGTGAATAAGTACCTTGTAGGTCGTCGTGCTCCATCTTAGACCACAACGTCGCTTAACATCAGGCCAGTTGGTGGTCAAACGCCGAACTATTCTACATTAAAAAAAATTAAGAAAATAACACTTAAAAAAAGCGTAGGTACCTAAATTCACTATGACAGACAGACATCGAAGTCTTACCATAAGGGTTCTTTTTTACCATTTTGGTACGGAACGCTATAAAGTAGGGATGTAATTCAAGTAATGTATGGAAGGGTCAGGCAACCACCTTAGACTAAATTTGTATTGGCTAAAGCTTTTCTTTTGCCATTTCGTCTAGAAGAACATAACGAGCAAAGAGAGCAAGTAAAGATACTGATAAGCCTCTAAAGTTATTTACAGAGGGACAAAGTAGAATTTAATTATTTTTTTGACTTTTGCACTTCTCTAATGAAAAAAATCCTTGTAGTAAGGATTAATTTGACAGCTAATGATGTAGAAAACCTCTCTATGCAAAGGGATTTTTGATCTGCTTTGTCTATCTATTAAATAAATCAGTCAAAAGTGACCCCTTACAAATGCGTATTTTTTCATAGCTCTTTTACATCTTGAGGACGTTTTTTTTTAAAAAAATGACATAAAGGCGGAGACATAGGTACTTAATTTAATTGCACACGCCAGATTTCATCATAATCTGACAAATAGTTTCCAAGAAATTTGACAAGCGCGTTTGTATGGAAAATTCAGAGCGTCGCGGAATCCATACAGACTTGTGTATAATCAGTATGTGTCGGGTCGGTCCCTGTTTTCCATCGTAACTACCAAACGGCTGAACCGATTTTCATTAATACTATGTTTTTAGATAGGTCTTTACTGCGCAAGTTTTATAGGGTCTGTCTGCGAGATCGAATCAGGAATGAGGAGACCCACGCCCCCAAGCTCAGAAGGCAGGTTCACTACCAACTGAGCCACCGAGGCAGTCAATGAAATGGCAGTGGGCAGGGCACATAGCACGAAGGACTGATGACCGACAGGGTCGAAAGGTTCTCGAGTGGAGACCACGTACCGGCAAGCACAGCGTAGGACGTCACAAGGTGGACGGAGGACCTTGTCAAGAGCGCAGGATCGCGCTGAATGCAGACCCCTACCAACCGGTCTTATTGGAGATCTATGGGGGAGGCCTATGTCCAGCAGTGGATGTCCTATGGCTGATGGATGGATGGATGGATGGATGGATGTTCTACATTTCGCAGTCTCTTCTTTAGATAATTATACTTGTTACAAGGGATCGTGGAAATACCTACTCCATGACGTTTACTATTGGCATACATCTATAGACACCCCCTATCTTCAATTTCTGGGCCCGGCTTAGTAGGTATTAAGCAGGAAAATTAAAGGGGGCATTTGGCTCTCTTTGGCCCTCTGGCCCCCACTTTCGTGGCCTTTCTTGTTCAATGATAAAAATTTAAAAAAACTAGCGGTCCCGGGTTTGACACCCGACTACGTCACTCTCGCAACGCGAATACCTGGTTATTATCCATGGCTTGTTACTTGTATTAATAAGAGTTATGATCCTAAAAAACAAGGTCTAGCATTCAGCAATCATCGTCATCCGTCTCTTTCGAACTTGTTGTAAATGACTTATTTCGATCTTGCTTAAGCATCGATTGATGTCACTACGTGTTGCTGAATGCTATACCTGGCGAAGTATATTATTATACCATACTAATAATAAAGAGTAGGTTTGCCTTTTCCAAAAGAATACGTTGGATATACCTACCTATGTATGTAATGTGAAAATGTATAAAAAATACAGAAAAATAAGACAACCTCTATCGACCAAAAACAGACGCTCCCTTTTCAGTTAAAAAAAAAAAAACAAGTTAGGAGATTTGAAGCATTTTCCAATAGAATATTTTAATCTAGCTATAAGATATACAGAATATTCTCGAGCTGCGGTTTGTGCAGACAGGGACAAAGGATATGCCATCATTGCGCATGACTTCCTTATTGAATACAAGGTTATATTCAATTTAATTTATATAAAACGTCTCGCTGGAAGCTTCACGACATCATTCTGAAACTACACATATATACATACATTTACATAATATCGCCATTCCTCCGAGGGGGCTGGCAGAAGTGTAATATAACACCCACACTTCGCCGGACGATATTCAGTCCCAAATGTGACAGGGGGTGAGCCTGTCGCCATACACCGGGCTCCAGTCATGTAGCAGATGACATACAATATGCATAAATGTTCACACAATGAACGAATTGGTGCGTGTCGTCGGCTGGGTTTGAACCCGCTCTCTCTGGCTTGAGAGGCAGGCCTTCTCCCAACTAGGCTGCCATCGCTTAAAAAAAAAAAGTAAAAATAAATGGTCATGTTATACTACTTACTACTAGTTAATTACTTTGTTTTAATAGTAATTATTAGAATTAAGTAATTAAAATGATTACTGTTGTTAATATTAGTTTATGGAAGCTTCCTGCGTTAGCTTTTACGTGATTTAAAAACAACCCTGTATTCAGTTACCTAGCAGACGACCTAGGATTCAAAGTCACCATCTAGATCAATATTTCGGCGGCTGCGTAGAAGCGCAGAGTCTAGGTTCAGTCAATTCTAGTCCTTATTGACTACCGAGCCAAGGACAGTTGTTCGGACCGATGCTGGCAACACTATTTTCTAGGAAAAATTACACAAACATGAGAACGCGACATTTTGTGTTCTCTGAGTTTCAGTCTAGGATCCACGGTTTTACTTAACTGGAGTCAAAGGATTCATCTTATAATTTTATTATAACTGTGATTACAAGATGAATCCTTTGATCCTTTTCTCATTTATTCATCCTCTCCGTCATTATCATCATGAGATTAATAACAAAGTTTTCGACTGAAGTATATAGTTTCCATGGTCATGAAATCATTATTTAAAACAACATTTTTTTGTTAATAATTTCATGACCAACAATATCACGTTCAAAATAGCTATTCGGGGCATATTCGGAGATTTGAGATTTTCACATTTTTTCGTCCTTGTTGCTCTCGTTTGAAACGTCATAGGTGTGAGAGTGACCGAGATAAAATCTCATCTCATCACACGCGTAGCCCTACTGCTTTTGTAACTGACTAACAAACAATATACTTAGTAGATAGCTAGCTAGTTTGTATAGGCCGAGTTAGCAAGGCTAACCAGCCTTGATGTAAGAGTTTCTAGGCCGCGCGAAGGCACCTTGACTGGCTTGACGACTACTGTTGCAGTCTAAATAACTAGGCCTACATTTTACTCACAGCGTAACTAGACTTGGCGGCCTATTCCTGCGCGTGAGATGAGATGAGATTTTATCTTGGTCACTCTCACACCTATGACGTTTCAAGCGAGAGCAACAAGGACGAAAAAAAGTGAGATGCAAATCTCAAATCTCCGAATAGGGTCCTTGGTGTTTGAAACCGATCACGAACGACAGGGTCAGTCTTCAAGTCCCTTACTATTGGTTTTGATAATATTAAGTTTTTTTTAAAACTTAATAGGCCTGCGTTTGGCCGCCAACATGCCTGATGATGAGCAGTGATGCCTACGATGGGGCACGCTTGCCTAGAAGAAACCGATTCACTCGGGACTTGAAGACATCCAGATTATAAGTGTCAGGGAACACACAGTCTGGCAGAGTATTCCACACTCTAGCGGTCCGTATGAGAAATGAGGAACCAAAGCGTTCCAAATAAACTATTAGTGTAATGAAAGGTCTCCAGAATGCTGGCGGCATTGTCACGTTGAATGGCAATGTTCAGCTTCTGTGCGAAGTAAAAGCCAGCATTCTGGACACGCCTCCTCCACTCCGCAACTGCTATTCGCGTAGAGGGAACTGAAAATTAAGAAACTTCTAAGAAGTGGCATAAGGTTCGAGCCAAGAATTTAGTTAGGAGCTACTTAAGAATAGCATTTTTGGGGGCTGAGCTACCCACGTCCGTAGGAGTGTACTCTATTGGGATTCCCTACACGTGGTCCCCGGGTAGTGCTAACCGGGTAGCAAACTCTGGTGGGAGGCTTCGGCCGTGGCTAGTTACCACCCACCGAACCAAGCCATGCCGTGAAATGACCTAGTCGTGTTTCGGGATGTAGTCCGGTGAACTCCGGTGTAACAGTTCTGAAGACGGGTCTGAGCAGTAGCGCACTAGTAGCGCTTCACTCAACTGTCGTCTTTGTACTTCTTCACTCTGCAAAACTTCAAGGCTAGAGTGAATAAGTACCTTGTAGGTCGTCGTGCTCCATCTTAGACCACAACGTCGCTTAACATCAGGCGAGTTGGTGGTCAAACGCCGACCTATTCTACATAAAAAAAAAAAAAAGCATCAACTAGTTAAGCAAGGACTCAGGCAGTTCCTATATGCAGTACTTATGGCAATAAGTCTATTAAAAACTGTGTCAGGACCTAATCTAACAAAGACAAACCTAATTCCGCCAGAACGCACTAAGCGTTTCAAGTCAACTTTTCTTGTAAGAACTGCAGAGGTGTGGAACTCGTTGCCTGCGTCTGTCTTTCCACCTAAATACAATCCGGGGGTGTTCAAGAGTAAAGTGAGTAGGTATCTCCTAGGCAAGCGTGTTACACCTTCCATCACGACGCTTCCCATCAGGCGAGACAGTGGTGAAACGCATGCCTAGTCTGTTGTAAAAAAAAACCTTTTACTATTAGGCGTATACATGGTTATACCAGATGGCTTACCAGAAACCTCTTAAGGGTTCATTGTACTCATCAATATGAACAACTTTTACTATGGGACGAACTCCGAAATCGCGAAAAAAAAATCAGCTGTTCCATACATTTTGTCAAAGGTGATTGAACTTTTTGTATGGAACAGCTGTTTTTTTTTTTCGCGATTACAGGATTGGCTTCATTGTAAAAGTAGTTCGTACTGATGAGTACAAAGAACCCTTAAGAGGTTTTTGATTAGGTACAAATAACCCTGTATACCTACCTACCTCCATAATATAAATGTATAAGTGAATGTTCCGGACACTTGCACTTGTCTGTTGTCTGGCCCCAAACTAAGCAAAGATTGTACTAAATTTTTGAAAGAAAAAATAAAGAAAATTAAAAAAAAATTTAGTAGCTACGTAGATAGGTTTCTACCCGAAAAAATTGGTAGTCTGTAAAGTCGGTTTACGGACGATAGTTTAACGTGACAACGTTATAACAAAACATTGATGAAATCTTCTCATAGGACGTATAGACCAATCGAGTGGAAGAGAGATAGATGCGGCGCAAGCCGAACGCTCAAGCCGATCGTGCCTTTCGCTCGCTCGTGTAGCGCTCTCGCTCCGATCGGCCGTTGTATTAAGGTCGATTTACATCAAACGAACATAGAGCTAGAGCTAGAACAAGAGTATTATTTCATAATCTTTTATTGTAAACGAAAGCTCGAGACGTATCCATTTACATCAAACAAACACATATTCTATAGAATCTTTGCGAACGCACTAAGAACAACGAAAGAATGCTCTACGCCTGTTTACACTTGAAGAATTTGATGTAGTGGGGATAGAATGAGCATTCGCTCGTTTGGTGTAAATCGACCTTTAGTCGTTGTCACGTCAAAACTTTCCTGGCAGTCGGATGTAATGAAATTATTCACAGAAACTGCCACGCCCTGTGAAGCGCGCAACAGACTGATAAGATGATCAGGGGCCTATCATGACGTTTTATTGACCAGTAGGTAGGTAGGTAGGTAGATACAACAACAACTATCTTCTCTTTGGGCAATCGGATGGAAATAGATAGGTAGGTAGGTATGTCATTTTTACCCGACTTCCAAAAGGAGGGTTCTATTTTTTGAGCGTATGTATAATAATAATAACAATAAGGATACTTCCACACACGGTCACCTGACCCCAAACTAAGCAAAGCTTGTACTATGGCTGCCAGAGACTGAAATACATACTTAGATATTTTTAAATACATACTTAAATACATAAGGGAAGTATGGAAGTATGTTTAGATGTTTGTATGTATGTGGGTATGTATGAGGTTACTTTGGCTCGCCTTACAGACATAACAGCTAGATGAATTTCCACATGTGAGGTGTCATTTGAATCGTCTTAGTAGTGGAAATGATGTAAGGTAAAATATCTTGCAGCCTATTTTTGTCAAACAAAACCAAAAATTCTTTAAAATGTTACTTATTTCTCAGGAACGAACAATGATGCCACGCCCTCTAAGCGCGCAACGGACTATGAAATAAATTGTTCATAATATCTAAAAGGTTGAAGCAAAATGTTTTAATAATCGTTTTTAACAAAGCATCAAGAAATAGCCCTTTGTCACTCTGTAGATAACTTTAGAGGCTCGTCAGTATCATCACTCGCTCTCTTCGCTCGTAGTCTTCTTCTAGACGAAATGGCTATAGAATACCTTAAGCCAATGCGAAGTTAGTCTAGGTCGCCTAGGTCGAAGTTAGTTAAGTCGCCGGACTCTTAACTCATATACGAACAACATTCTATTGAGATAAACTACATGTCTGCATAATTTAATATAGATCGGATCATCGATACTTATCCTATCGTTTGACAAGCAAATGTTTATATTCCCCAGTAGACATGAGACCTCACATCGCTCGGCAAAAATGCCTTCATTTCGTTTGGCCAGTAAAAAACTATAAAATTATTAGGTACAATCAGAAAACCTATAAGTATGAAATAGAGCTGTGATAACAACGTAGAAAAATATAATGTCCTGTCCCCGGAGAACAAAATGACAATCGCTATTGTCTTGTTTATAATGTTATGCCATAATTGACTTTTGTGAAGCATACATCTACCATAGACATGTAATAGAGCATATTCTGTGACATCTACAATATAATCTTTTTCATATTTTTCTTGCGGTTACTTGTGAAGTTGTAAAACAATGTAAGGTCAATGTGGGGAAGTCCGTCTACGAGGTAAGACCGTCTAGCGGCAATAACTTCCGTGTTTGGATAACTTCGCAGTTTATGGCTTAGTCGGCAAAACAGTGCTAAGGTAATAATTCAAAATAAAATACATAGATGTCGCTAAGATCATTGTTTTGGTACAAATTTGACCGCCATTTTTTATCGCATTTTGTTCTCGGTGGTGGAGTGTAGCGACCATAAAATAAAATTAAAAAAAAGTGGAAAACTGAAGAAGTTTTGGCTGTTGCTGTGATTATGTAAGTTATTTATAGATCTATAAATATATTTCTGGTGTTGTTCGCTGCAAATTTCTAACCTTAAAAAATAGTAGTTGGGAAGTCCGTCCATCATGGCGAAGGAAAGTCCATCATATGCCGGTCTTACATCAATGCCAGAGATAGTCAAACTTTTGAACAGTGCCTATTTAATCCATTATTTTACTACTTTTTGCTAGGTTCTACGTAGTAAATGTACCCAGTGATGGGCCACTGAGGACTAATATAATTTCGTTACCATAAACCGGTAAAGGGTATATATGTATATAGGAATGGTGTTGGGGATGTATTTATCTTTCTAATCTTAGGTAATTATGTCAAACAGGTAGGTAGTGAGGTACCCTACAGTTTAAAGTACCGTTGCTCAGACGAATAAAGGTGGGACTACTACTCATTAATTCTTACTATAACTTAACTGTAGGTACATCTACGCCTACACTGTAAATAGATACTGGAAAACATAAAACTAACCACAACTTTTTTTTTTCAGAGGCTGTTTCCGGGTTTATTAAATTAGCAATATTGGCACTCGTCGACGGCATAATGGTCGTAAATAATAAATTGGTTAGCTTGCAATCATGGTAAGCAATTATACAAGAAAAACGAACAAAGCGTCATATAAGCTGTACGTAATAAAATATTATTAATTAATAATTTGTTTTTTACTGTTAAAAAGTTCACTTTTTTTTCTTAACATTAATGTTGAGAACCTCTGTCAGCAAAGATATGCCGGACTTTCCTTCAAATAAAATAAACTAAAATATCTTTGAAATTAAGCCTTGTGGATAAACACGTAAGGCACATAATTTCAACGCCATTATTACATTATTGTCTGAAACTGTTTTCATACGTCATTATCTAAACAATTGTGGTTTTATTGCTACTAGATGGACTTGCCTCCAACAGCAAGGAAAGTCCGTCTACACGCGGCGTTTTAACAAAATACTTGTATCCAAAATATTATTATAGTTAATCCGATTTCTGTAACTTTAGAACGTAAATAAATATATTTTTCACCATATCCGGCCACACATGTTTTAATAGAATGCATATTTCGATTCATTGAGGTCAATCAAATTTAGATAATAGAAAAGTATGCCGGACTTCCCCACATTGACTGTAATAATATTCGAAGTTTTTTATAACACGTAAAATTACACGAACAAAATTACCAGGCTATGTGGTCAACATTTCTCAACAATTTTCAAAATGGTAAAATCATTTGCCATAATATTCCCGTTCAAAGAAGTCTGTTCAAATAATATAGCGTAATGTATTTTGTAATTTTATTCGCGAAAAATATGTCTTCGTACTATTCGACTATGTTTGGTTGATACACATCTTTTATTATTAAATTATTATAATTAGTTTATTAAACAAGAATCTTTAATTTGAAAGCAGGAATAGCAATCTAAAGTTTTATTATCATACAAACAATATTTAATATTTACCAGAATATAATGATAAGTTACCACAATCTTCATTAGTTGAGACCTTAATAATCAAAGAAAGTTTTATGGTAATATTACAATTTTTATTCCGCGCTTGGACAAACCGAGAATAAAAGGATAAGGGACAATAAAACTATTGACGCTGATTATTTTTTGCGTATTATCTTATTTTGTTAGTATCTATTTAATTTCTAATTTCATTAATAATTTAATAAAATGAAAAGAATACTTAAAAAATTAACTTGAATCTGAACTATCTCACTGCTAATAATGTCCAGTGATTCAGAAGCAAATAACAAAATTTAGTTTTTTATTTTTCCTGAAAAGTACACTTTTTGCAATTGTCATTTTGTTCTCCGGGGACAGCGTTATGTATTAACAAATATAGGGAAGTCCAAAATAGCGAAGTCTAAGATAACTGTAAGTACAAAATGAAAATAATCGCCATGTTACATTTTGATGAAGCTAGAAAGGACAGTACCAGAAGGTAATCAAAGATGCAATACGCGTGCGTCGCAGTACCCCATAAATATAAAATCGATAGAGGTACCTATACAATTACTCATCTAGCTATGACATGCATTTCAGGTCATCCAGGTTGCCTGCTACCTAGGAACATGAATTTTACATGTGTTGGCCAACCCCACGCATGCGTAGTCTAAAACGTAGCTTCCGCGGCAATAAATAAAATGTATCCCAACTATGTGCTAAACCAATTTATGAAGCTTTTAAATAGCTTTAATTAGTTGTTTTAAGATTCTGACAGATTGTTTAAACTAATTACATGGTAATTGTTACTTAATTATTTATGTCTAGATCTAGGCAGACTAAAATGTTTAACAATTTCAAACTATTTTAAGCTTCCCGCTGATTCGTGTCTGCTGGATTGTTCGTTCAGAAACCAGAATAAATATTTTCCTGGATCTAACATGGCAACTAAGGATAGATCTTGCAACCTTCTTCAATTTATTACGATGTTTAAATTAAAGTTATTCTTATATCAAAATTAATGAAACGTTTAACAAGTAATCTGCAATAACATAACCGTACATTTAGTAATAAAAATAGCAGTAAAACCATACGTTCGTTCAAAAACTGCTTTGACATTTCCCGTTTGCTTCGAATCCACAGATAAAAAAACAGTTATTAAAAAAAGCTGCATCTGCTGTATTGATTTTCTCAGTTCTCCATCCCAGTTTTCCTTGGAAAATACCCATTTACCTCGCTGAAATTAAATTTCCCGGAACAACAGAAGGGTCGGCTTCCAACCGGGATAGCTCGCTTACATTGACGGCAGTCATAAATCTCCTGTCGAAGCGTTAAGACCTGCCGCGACTGTCTCTTAATTCAGTGTTTTAATAATTAATTGTTTTTCCATCAAGATGCATTCCAGAGCCGCATCTAAGGAAAAGATTGAAATCATAAAACAAAATCTTTTCGCGTTTCTCGACGCCAACGTCCCTAACCCCAATTTTGAAGCGGTAGACGACGTAATAGTTTCGTATGTGGTCTCCGCAATTGATGCTGTCGACAACAATCCTGAGGACTTCTACGTCCATGTCAACGGTAAGTAATGATAATTTATTCATCATTCCAACTTTGCCGTCCATAAAACACTAATAACAAGCTGTAATTACGGTGTTTTTCACGTTAGCTTGTGCTAATTTTTTCATGCGTTCATTTCTTTTGTTACTGGCCAGTCTTTAGTAAACCAGCGAAGCGCCACAGGATCGCCTTGACAAAAGAGTTTGGTTTCCTACCTACCTCGTTACAATGAAAGGTGGAGAATTTTCGTTCTATAATTTTACTTTTATGTACAAAATTATGCTTTAGAATTTCATCACAGCTGTGTGAATTTTTACAATGACTTAAGTAGGTACTTATCTGTATCTATGTCACCTAAAAGTCGTACATAATGCTAGTTACTAACCTTATTTTGTCATGTAAATGATTTTCTAGAAATGATGAAATAGATGAAATTTTTAGAGCTTCGTAATAAAGGTGGCGGTTCAGTACCTACTTAACAAATTGGTAATAACGTCAAGTTCTGTCAAAATTTTACAATTCTATTAAATCTATCGTATACAGACAGAGATTTTGTGTGAAACCCTTAACAATGCCGACACTGTCAACATTTTTGCAATCTAAAACTTGTTTTCACCAATTTTAACCAACTGTAAGCAATTGTTGGTATTTTAGGCAGGAAACGGTTGCATGCTCTTTTGCAGGAGTATTTAAAAGAAATACTAAAGAACATTCACAAGATAACATCGGAACTGCCTACCAGATGTTTTTACAAAGGAATATTTTAATTTCACATTAAAATTAAAAAATGACTTCAAAAAAGTAAATGGCGGTGTAAAAACAGCCACAGCCCAGAAAAACTCTGGGAGTAATAGTGTATTTGCTAAAATGCTAACTAGAATCCTATTAGTTAGCCAACTAAATGCCCTATTTAGAATCATTATAAGTACAGTGTTTTGTCTTTTTTGATCAAGTTCAAAATTTAAAACAAAGAAAAAGATAAAAAAAACTGAAATTCCAGAGATTTCCACCTACTTATAAACTACCCTTTTCATATTATTAGTAGGTATAGTTACGCATTATAGCAAATGTAACAGAATAAAACCTGCTGTCAAGCAAATGTTAAATTTATGTACATACAGGGTTACAGGTATTAAGGGTACTAAACCAAAATTAGGTGTATGTACTCATCATTCTGAATAACTTTTACTATGAGACCAACCCTGAAATCACGAAAAAAAAAACAGCTGTTCCATAGTAAATGGGATTGCTAAGCCAATCGCAAGATAAAAACATTAGAAAATATTAAGAAAAAAATGTCATAGACACTTGTCTAAGTGTAAGGAACAGCTAAAATTGTTTTCGCGATTCCAAGGTTGTCCCATATGAAAAGTTCTTCAGAATGATGAGTCATCTTTTTCGGCTTAATACCTTTAATACCTGTAACCCTGTATAAAAATTTATATGTCTTTGTCTTTGTGTTTTTCTCTTATGCATTTCTAAACCATTCATACAATTTAGTTTAAACTTCTTTAAAGTTAAAACTAAGTTCCGTACGTAAAGCTATTTTTTTACTTGCTACGTGAAGTTAGTATACTTTGTAAGTTTAGGGCCCACATGATAAAACAATTTTCAGCCATGAATCTCGGTTTAAAACTGTTTTCATGGATGGTAAACCAGTTTTAAATTAAGATTCAAGACAGAGTGTCGACTTAGCATGCGGTCCTAAGTGGCTAAAGCCCGCCTGCTAAAATGATGATGAATCTCGACTCAAAACTGTTTTAATGTATGTTAAACCCAGTTTTAAATTGAGTGGGCCTAAAAGTAGAGTTATGAGCCCAGACCCCAAACCTGCCAAGCCAGCAGAAGAGGTCGAGCTGTACTGCTCCGGGCAAAGTCTCACAGTATCAGCTAGTTTTAAATGAATAGCACTGCTTTTTAGCAAATGTTATAATCTTAACAAATGCCGCATTCTAGCAAATTTTTTACTTTTACTATGTTAGTTATGCGAAAGTTTCTGAGTGAAAGGATTTGTATGTGTGTGTGTGTGAGGGTGTGGTTATGTTTGTTACTTGTTCACTTTGAAGGGTTGAATGGATTTGGGTGAAAGGATACGATAAGGAAAGCCTGTAGGGTAGCAAGTGAAAACGCGGGCTTGTTTTCAATAAATGCTTCTAGCTAGGCATAAGTTTTATAAACGAGTAAGCGTAAGCAAGCGAAGCGTCTATGCGTAAGCAAATACGCTTTCGTATGTCTGGCGTCTGTCCGGCTGTCTTCTTCTACAGGTCGCATTTCTCAACCGATTCTCTTGAAATTTTGTGAGTAGGTTCAACAGTATGTAACCAAAACCCTGTTGTTCAATTGAAGGGCATGTACACACACTTATACTCGTAAGTATTCATGCAAAAATATCAAAAAAAATAGCAAGAGAAGAAGGATTTTTTACAAAAATGTAAACATATCTGTTTGATATGTTGGCGGCTTTTATTCTAAGAAAGTAGCGGTACGACGCAAAAAGTTTACAAATAAAACAGACGCGGTTAGTGGCTGCGTTCACGCTTTTAGGAGGGCGGAGCGCGATGTGTGCTCAAATTTTTACAGTCAATATTTAATTTAAACTAGCATAATTGCATCCTCCAGTCGATACTGGATGCGCACCTCGCGAATTTAACAGGGTTGTAGTAACACCCTGTAAAATTAGGTAGGTATTAGAACTTTTTCGAGTCAGTTTTAAGAAATTTTTCAAAATAGCTGAGTTACCGTTATTTAACGCGAATCGGTTAAAAACTGTTTAGGAAGAAAAGCCGGACTAACACCGGCCGCGAGCTCTTCAGCTCATAGAGTCACTAGACAAAAATGTGAAATAACCTTTAAATAACCTTTCCAACTAAGCTTCAAAGAGAGCATAATTTTTTTTCGAACGATCGGCTTCTTCTAAAAAACGTGAGCCAACGTAGGCCGCGTGCTTACCCAACAACAGAGAAGGCGACCCCTGAGAAGCCCCTCAAAGGAAAAAAAATAAAAATAGAATCTTTCTTTGCCAGTTGCCTGGCGACGAGAGCAGGTAACTGTAGGAAAAATACGGTTTTCCTCCCTAATCTAAGAGGCGACTATTTCAACGAATATTTTGTGATGGACGATAAAATTGAAAGCCGAGTGGGATTTCAATAATTGTTTATGACTTTCGCACTTTTCTAATCATTCTTAGATAATAACTAGACTAGAAATTTCCCATGTATTATGGATTAATTTAAAAGCTGACTATCTAGGCAACCTCCCTATGGAAAGGGGTTTTTTTTTATGTAGAATAGGTCGACGTTTGATCACCAACTCGCCTGATGTCAAGCGACGTTGTGGCCTAAGATGGAGCACGACCACCTATAAGGTACTTATTCACTCTAGCCTTGGAGTTTTGTAGAGTGAAGAAGTACAAAGACGGCAGTTGAGTGAGGCGCTACAATTGCGATTTACTTTGTCTATAGAAACTTGTTTTTAAAAATCGCTTTTAATTAACCTCCGACGCAAAAAAAGGGTTGTTAAAATTGTTACAAATTGCCTATGGAACCTCAATAGTCCGCCCCCTAGTCGCTCTAAGCGAAAGTCAACTTCTGAATAAACATGTGACTCTAAGCTGGAGACCTCGCGACCGGCGTCTGTCCTCCCCTACAGGCCGCATTCCTCCACCGATTCTCGTAAATTATTGTCTAGGTTCGATATTTATACAGATAATTTGTTTTGCCGAGTCAGTGCTTGGAAAATTTTCAAAATTTCAAAAGAATCGATTAAGAAATGCGACCAGCGGTGCTTTTCACAGTCATTCGGAAACGTTTCCGATCGGATTCCACTGATTTCAAACTCAAATTGTTCGAAACGTCTACTTTTACAAGTTTTAGAATAGTATCGAAGTATCGAGTATACATCCGATCGGAAGAATAAATCACGTTTAAAAACTTTTGAAATCGAACTGAGATTCGAATGATTTGGATTGAGGGCTGGCAGAGGTGTAATACAACACCCACACTTCGCCGGACGATTTTCAGTCCCAAATGTGACAGGGCGAGCCTATCGCCATACACCGGGCTCTGGTCATGTAGCAGATGACATACAATACGCACATATGTTCACACAATGAACAAATTGGTGCGTGCTGTCGGCTGGGTTCGAACCCGCTCTCTCTGACTTGAGAGGCAGGCCTTCACCAACTAGGCTGTCATCGCTAAATATAAATGATTTATACTGCTCATTAGCGCATTGAAAAATCTTTATCAACACATAATAATACTGTCAATTTAAGTCCAATTGAAGAACATCAAAATCTGAATCAAATGAAAGTTACTAACAGAATGTAAATTAATTAACTAATGCCACAATCTCAAACAAAGGCTACCTATGCCCGGGACTTGATCGGCTGGGTCGATTCCCCTGAATCCACCCTCCCTGCAACCCGCAAGAGGGATGCAGATAGAGCTGCATCCCTCTCGCACGGGACCTAGCCTAGGCAGCCTAGGTCACCCCACATGCGCAATGTGCAAGGGTCATACGATTCGTATTGATTTATGTGCAAGCAACAGAATACTGCGCGAAGCGTAGCTCGTCTGGGTTTGGAGGTAATAACTGCGTGTAGAGTTCCGAGTTGGACCGAACGAAGATAAAATTGAGATGATTATTTACTGAGACATGGGCGTATGTTGGTATAGTGAATATAACACTTTCTTCCTACTCCCTCCATATTTAGTTTTTGGCAGAATAAAAAGTTTAAAAGTTTAAGGCAGTTTCTTGCCTGCTCTTCTGAGTAGTGGCTCTTTTTCCGAACAAGGCAGTCGAGTCTATTAAAAAACTTTGACGTTCATAAGTGTATCTTTGATACACAAATAAATAAAAACATTTATAGACAATAGACAATAATTTATCAATACTATATGTAATATTTTTAATAATTATTTTTAAAAATAATTTTGGTTTTGACTTTTTTTTTTTGTTAAAATTTGTGAGACAGTAATTTATTTATTCTTTGAAATTAATGCCCCTTAGTTTCTTGCCTGTTCTTCTGAGTAGAGGCTCTTTATCCGAACATGGCGGTCGAGTCTATTTAAAAAAAACTTTGAAATTCATAAGTGTATCTTTGATACCCAAATTGAATAAAAATATTTTGACTTTGACTTTGAACGAGCCGGTCGCCAGACGACGGGCGCCAGTAGCAGATGACATTAAATACGCACATAATTATGTTCGTACAATGGACAAATAGGTGGGCTGGGCTTGGGTGGCTGGTTCGGCTGGGTTTGAATCCGCTCCCTCTGGCTTGAGAGGCGAGCCTTCTCCTACTAGGCTTTTATCGCTGCAAAATAAATTGCACCATAACTGCAATATCTCTTGAAATATCACTGTACTGCTCCTCCAGTACTCTGTCTCTTTTCCCAAACAAGGTGATAGAGTATTTTTTTATAACTTTGACGTTCATACGTGTATCTTCGATACCCAATTGAAAAAAAGACATTTGATTTGATTCATACATACATACCGTCACACCTTTCCCCCGCGGGGGCTGGCAGAGGTGTAATACAACACCCACACTTCGCCGGGCGATATTCAGTCCCAAATGTGACAGGGGGCGAGCCTTTCGCCGTACACCGGGCTCCAGTCATGTAGCAGATGACTTATAAAACGCACATATGTTCACACAATGAACAAATTGGTGCGTGCGGTCGGTTGGGTTTGAACCCGCTTCCTCTGGCTTGAGAGGCGGGCCTTCTCCAACAGGCTATCTTCGCTTCGATTCATTCGATTTGATTCATGGCATGCAAAAATTACTATATTAGAACGTTTAGTTGCAAAACGGATTAATAAACGAGTATCGTTCTTTGTAATTTGCTCTATCTCCTCTCTACATAGTATAAAACAAATTCCTTTTCCTTTTACATGGACAAAATAATTGCTAGTGGCTCTCTGAGCTGTAGACTATGATTATCTTAATATACATGTCATCTTTCTTCTTAATATATATAAATTACGTGTCACGTTGTTTGTCCGCTATAGACTCCTAAACAACTTAACCGATTTCAATCAAATTTTGCACACCGTGTGCAGTTCGATCTAACTTAACAGATAGGATAGCTCACATCTCAATTTATATTAATAATTTAATATAATGAAAACCTTAGCCACACGACGCGTGGCCGGGTCTGCTAGTAATTATAATATATTGTAGTATATGATTCTAATAGTAATTAAAAATCATAATTCCAATTTATGAAATGTTAATTTCGCAACAAATAAACATTTATTAATTACAGTCATTTGCAAGCCTTATCGTAATAAAATGCAAACCCGTCCATTAAAACAATTTTTAGACTTTTGTTGATATTTTAAAAACTGCGTGGTCGATTTTGATAAAATTTGTATGGGAGCACCTCTAAAGTATGATCTATCAAACATAAATTTACCAAAATCGATTTACAATTGACGGAATAATTGCGTAAGTAACAAACATACAAAAAAAAAAAACACACAGATGAATTGAAAACCTCCTTTTTTGAAGTCTGCTTATTTCATTGTTTCAAAGGTTAATTTTGACACGACAAATTAAAAGTAGGTCTTTTTTTGTTGTAATAATAATACGTTTATTTGGAACAAAAAACACAAGGTATTACATAACTTAACGATCGATGACACCTGCAAAAGTGTAAAACTGAGTCACAGATGTCAACGCAATTTTTATAATAGTTCCGTAATTATTCAAAATTAACAATCTTTTGAAAATAAACTATACAGGGTTATAGATACCTAATCAAAAACCTCTTAAGGGTTCATTGTACTCATCAATACGAACAACTTTTACTATGAAGCCAATCCTGTAATCGCGAAAAAAAAACAGCTGTTCGATACAAAAAGTTCAATCACCTGAGACAAAATGTATGGAACAGCTGATTTTTTTTTCGCGATTTCGGAGTTCGTCCCATAGTAAAAGTTGTTCATATTGATGAGTACAATGAACCCTTAAGAGGTTTTTGATTAGGTACATATAACGCTACATATAAAAAAAAATATTCAATCACTTAAATAACAATATAAGCCTAAAATAAACCTAACAAAAATAACAAATTACAAATAATAAACAGAGCTCAAGTCAGTATCCGCGGGTAAAGTACCCAAAAGGCTGGCAACGTTACCTCGCTGAATAGCAATGCTAATTCGCTGACCAAGTTAAGCACCAGTCCTTTGGTCATTTGTTCTCTCTATCAGACGCTTTAACAGCTCATTGAAAAGCAACCATGCGCTTGGACCTCAAGGGCCCAAAGTTAATAAATAATAAAATTATCAAAAAAAAAAAAAAAAAAATAGTATTAAATTTCTTAGAAGTGTCTCCCTGTAAATGACTTTTTAGTAAATAAATGGCGGATAGAGTATGATAGGAAACCGAGCCGTCACATCTCACTTCTGATGACGGGGAAAGTCGGGAAGGCCGAGTGTCTGATTTCTGATCCGTGAACTCATCATCACGGCTATCTATGGTGGGCGATAGACTTCAGGAACGTTGAAATAAGGGGACAGCAGTCAAAGTCAAAGTCAAGTCAAAATGTTTTTATTCAATTTAGGTATCAAAGATACACTTATGAACGTCAAAGTTATTTAAATAGACTCGACCGCCTTGTTCGGATAAAAAGCCTCTACTCAGAAGAACAGGCAAGAAACTGAGGGGCATTATTTTTTCAAATAATAAATAAATTAGTCTCACAAATTTTGGCTTACAACTAGGTAATATCTATAAATATTAGTGGCTACTTGGCGGAAGTGGAAGGCTCCAGACATCTTTATCTTCTAAATAATTCTTAACCTTATAATATCCTCTTTTCATTAATGTAGTTTTTACATGTGATTTGAATTTTCCCTCGGTGAGCCCTGTTATATTTTTCGGGATTTTATTGTAAAAACTAACGCAGTTGCCTAAAAATGACTTTCTTGACTTAGTCAGTCTAAATCTCTGTACAGCTATCCTATCCTTATTTCTAGTGTTATAATTGTGATAGTCACTGTTCAATTTAAATTTATGTAGATTTTTGCGAACGTGCATAATATTTTCAAAGATATATAAAGAAGGTAAAGTTAAAATATTTATTTCTTTAAATAAATCTCTCAATGATTCACGGGGACCCATTCCGTAGATAGCGCGGACCGCTCGCTTTTGCAAAATAAAAATGGCCTCCACTTCAGCAGCTGATCCCCACAGCAAAATGCCATATGACATTATGCTGTGGAAGTAAGCAAAGTAAACCATCCGAGCTGTAGCTATATCCGTCAGTTGCCTAATCTTGCGAACCGCATAAGCAGCAGAACTAAGTCTCCCAGACAGAGCACTAATATGTGGACCCCATTGCAGTTTGGAATCAATGCTTATACCCAGGAACACCGTCGCCTTGTCTATGTTAAGTTTATCGCCCTCAAGCATTACGTTTGGTTCTATATATCTAACATTAGGCATGGAAAACTTTAAACACTTAGTTTTTTTTTGCATTTAGTAACAAATTGTTCGCAGCGAACCATCTCGAAATAATAGTCAGTACGTTGTTCACATGCACAAGTTCACTATCTTTCCTATCTGTTCTAAAAATAAGAGATGTATCATCAGCAAATAGAACTATGTCTGTAAGGTCCTTAACCATATACGGCAAATCATTTATATACGCCAAAAATAAGAACCAGTGTTGACTTTATATCATTTTAATTATACAGTCACTTAGACTACTTATTTAGTGAATGATCACAAAGATAATTGGCGATTTAGAGTAATGGGTTTGCGAATGACCATTGCGTGCGACTGCCTTCAGCCCAGTCCAGTCAACCACTCCCTGACAAACATGACGTTCGCCCGAAATCCCAAACGCGACTCCATTCGGTGTTAACCGCTCTATATTACAATAAACTAATCGATTAATCGTCAAAAAACAACAGAATAATACTATCGATTAACAACTCTCAAAATGATTTTCATTAATTAATGATGTCACGCGCTATCATAAATTAAATTTACTATTACAAAACAAAACAATACAATATTACTTTATTGCACACCAAAAACTACATGAAAATCTTAAAAACGAAAATACATTTTTCGGCAGTACAAGGGCGACCTTATCGCCTAAAGCGATTTCTTCCAGGTAACTATTCTGTTAATGTAAGGTCGTTGGTTGACCTGAAATGTAAAAATAAATAAATAAATAAATTCACTTCTAAGATTTGATTACCCACGTTGCTTGTTTGACAAGTAAAGCCAATAAAAGTTTGTTAAAAAAATAAACTCGAAGATAACTTTTCTGAAGAATGTTTCATTGTGTGTACGAGTATATTGAGTGGAAAACGTGACAACGTGACCTGGAAAAATAAATTCCATCTTCCCCCAGGACGTCTAATAATAGACATGTTTTTCACGTTTTTTACCTTAGGGGAAAAAGGTATGTTGCAAGTTGAAAACATGTGTTGAGTAGAAGCGATGATAGCGGTTGGAGAAGGCTCGCTTCTCAAGCCAGAGGGAGCAGGTTAGATCCCAGCCGAAGGCACGAACCAGTATGTTCATTGTGTGAACATATGTGCATATTTAATGTTATCTGCTACATGACTGGAGCCCTTTGTATGGCGACAGGCTCGCCCCCTGATATAGATCAAACAGAAATGTTCATCACATAAATATTTGCCCTAAATGGGAATTGAACCCACACCCCCAAGCTCAGAAGGTAAGGTCACTACCAACTGATCTACCGGGCAGTCAGTTTGGTATATATATTTTAGTCTTTTGTTGACTGGCCGAGAGTATGCCGAGCTTTTTTTTTATTAATAATAATATAATTGACCGAGCAAGCGAAGCGTCTCTGCTTTAGCTTCGACCAAAATGCTTTCGTATGTCCGGCTCTCCTGCTCTACAAATCGCATGTCTCAACCGAGCAGGTTCGATAGTCAAATAGATTTTTTTGTCGATTTAGTTTTTGTTTTTTTTTCTTCAAAATGGCGGAGATAGTGGGGTTAAAGATTCGCGAGGTCTTCAGCTTGCAGAGCCACTAGTGTATGCCATAATCTAAAAGCAAGGGGTAGCATTTCGGGAGCCGACACGTAATGACGTCACTCGTCATCGTCTCTTTCGAGCTACATATTTGTAAATGACATATTTCGTCTTGCTTAACCATCGATGGACATCACTGCTTGTTTTCCATGGGACCACTTTTGACTCGGAATGATATACCTGGCGGAGTATATTATCACAGAACATAATAATACTACGATATTTTTACATCATGGCTTATACTTATTCTGAACTACCCGCGGTTTTATCCGCGGTTAAAAAGTACCGTATGTGCTATTCTAGACTACAATCCATTTCTGTGCCAGATTTCATCCAGATCTGGTTAGCCGTTCTGGCGTGAAAGAGTAACAAACACCTATCCATCGATTCTAACAAACTTTCGCGTTTATAATATTAGTAGGGAGTAGGATCTTTCACCTGAACCATGCCCCGTCTAGGTCTTACGTCTTCCGTCGTCTGCGTCTCGCGACTGTCCGTCTGCGTCTCGCGACTCTCCGTCGTCTGCGTCTCGCGACTGTCCGTCTGCGTCTCGCGACTCTCCGTCGTCTGCGTCTCGCGACTGTCCGTCTGCGTCTCGCGACTCTCCGTCGTCTGCGTCTCGCGACTGTCCGTCTGCGTCTCGCGACTCTCCGTCGTCTGCGTCTCGCGACTGTCCGTCTGCGTCTCGCGACTCTCCGTCGTCTGCGTCTCGCGACTGTCCGTCTGCGTCTCGCGACTCTCCGTCGTCTGCGTCTCGCGACTGTCCGTCTGCGTCTCGCGACTCTCCGTCGTCTGCGTCTCGCGACTGTCCGTCGTCTGCGTCTCGCGACTTCGTCGTCTGCGTCTCACGACTCTCCGTCGTCTGCGTCTCGCGACTGTCCGTCTGCGTCTCGCGACTCTCCGTCGTCTGCGTCTCGCGACTGTCCGTCTGCGTCTCGCGACTCTCTGTCGTCTGCGTCTCGCGACTGTCCGTCGTCTGCGTCTCGCGACTTCGTCGTCTGCGTCTCACGACTCTCCGTCGTCTGCGTCTCGCGACTGTCCGTCTGCGTCTCGCGACTCTCCGTCGTCTGCGTCTCGCGACTGTCCGTCGTCTGCTTCTCGCGACTTCGTCGTCTGCGTCTCACGACTCTCCGTCGTCTGCGTCTCGCGACTCTCCGTCGTCTGCGTCTCGCGACTGTCCGTCTGCGTCTCGCGACTCTCCGTCGTCTACGTCTCGCGAGTCCGTCGTCTGCGTCTCGCGACTCTCCGTCGTCTGCGTCTCGCGACTCTCCGTCGTCTACGTCTCGCGAGTCCGTCGTCTGCGTCTCGCGACTCTCCGTCGTCTGCGTCTCGCGACTCTCCGTCGTCTGCGTCTCGCGACTCTCCGTCGTCTGCGTCTCGCGACTGTCCGTCTGCGTCTCGCGACTCTCCGTCGTCTACGTCTCGCGAGTCCGTCGTCTGCGTCTCGCGACTCTCCGTCGTCTGCGTCTCGCGACTCTCCGTCGTCTACGTCTCGCGAGTCCGTCGTCTGCGTCTCGCGACTCTCCGTCGTCTGCGTCTCGCGACTCCGTCGTCTGCGTGTCGTGACTGTCCGTCGTCTGCGTCTCGCGACTCTCCGTCGTCTGCGTCTCGCGACTCTCCGTCGTCTGCGTCTCGCGACTGTCCGTAGTCTGCGTCTCGCGACTTCGTCGTCTGCGTCTTGCGACTTCGTCGTCTGCGTCTCGCGACTCTCCATCGTCTGCGTCTCGCGACTCCGTCGTCTGCGTCTCGCGACTCTCCGTCGTCTGCGTGTCGCGACTGTCCGTCGTCTGCGTCTCGCGACTGTCCGTCGTCTGCGTCTCGCGACTCCGTCGTCTGCGTCTGGCGACTCTCCGTCGTCTGCGACTCGCGTCTGTCCGTCGTCTGCGGCGTCCCTTAATGCGAGTCATTCGACCGTTCACCCCACGCAGTGGGCTGTTAACACGGTTACCTTTTCACGCACTGTTTATTTTCGCTATTCCCATTTTACACGGGGGAGTGTCTGGTATTTACGTAAGATTCTCCCTTAAGGGTGATTTTCTACCATAAGTTGAGCAGTGTGAGGATGTGTTGCTACGAAAAAGTCGACCAATTGGATCACTTAATTTCTTACATTCATTAAAAAAAAGTCCTATTTTTGGATACGGTCTTCTGACCCCTGAATTATTAATCCATTCTTGAAGTCACATAATTACAAAATTAAAATTAAAAATAAATAAAGGCAATGAGTCTAAATAGTGAAATATAGGGTCTGTTTTTAAATACATATCTATTTAAATACATATCATACATAGAACAAACACAAATTTTCATCACATGCAAACACAGGCGCAAAAATGTATGTAGAATTGTAGATATATGGCTGGTTTTTAAGGTTCCGTACCTCAAAAGGAAAAAATGGAACTCTTATTTTTTCAGGAACGCTTGGAGGTATCAAGCCGAAATATCAAATACTCAGGTCTACTGCCCCTTGCAGCTGTGAAAAAATCAAACTTCTAAGCCAACGCAATCAAAAGATATTGTTTATGCTGCAAATTTTCGACACTCGCAAGGGAATCAAAACCTACAAGGTACTTCTCGTGAACTCAGAATCTTGAAATTTGGTACGAAGCAACGTCTTATAGCACAGATAAAGGAAATCCTAAATGTTATTCTAGACTATAATCTATCTCTGTGCCAAAATTCATCCAGATCTGTTCAGCTTTTCTGGCGTGAAAGAGTAACAAACATCCATCCATCCATCCATTCTTACAAATTTCCGCGTTAAAATATTAGTAGGATAATTTTAAACTCACTATATCCCCTTCCTCATGAATACCTACAAGTTTGTACGGAACCCTTAATGCGCGAGTCCGACTCGCACTTGGCTGGTTTTTCCACTTACCTACACGGCCACCCAGGCAGTCAATAGTTTCTTCAGTGATCTTATTGGTGGATTTTTTCTTGCTACACATCCTCGCTTATATAGGGTCATAGGTAACTCACCAAAAACCTCTTAAGTGTTCATTGTACTCATCAAAATGATCAACTTTTACTATGAAGGCAATCCTGTAATCGCGAGTAATTAAAACAGCTGTTCTATACAAAAAGTTCAATCACGTGAGACAAAATGTATGGAACAGCTGATTTTTTTTCGCGATTTTAGAGTTCTTGTCATAGTAAAATATTCAATAATATTAGTAAATATTCAATAATATTATATAATTTTTAAATTTGATATTGACTGACATAACTTTAATAATTTTAATAAACTAATATTTCGATTTTAATTATATTAATTTTAACATATTCACATGTCAGGTTATCTGACAAATAGGCAGAACTAAATTATATATTGAAGAACTTTATGTACTTACCCTATTTAAGTGAATAAATATTTTGACTTTGACTTTGACTTTAGTAAAAGTTGTTCATATTGATGAGTACATTGAACCTTTAAGAGGTTTTTGGTGAGATACCTATTGCCCTGTATTTTGGTGGATCGGCACCCTTAAGAGACTCAAGGTCTTTAATTTCCAAACCAACGCGCTTGTCGAATTTCTCGAAAGCTATTTATCAGATTTTAATAAAACTTGGGATGGGGCTGTCAGTCGGCAACGTATTCATGTGTATTCTTGCATACACAGCAGCAGGTAATCTTCGGAACTAAGTAGGTAGGTACTTGTCAGATTTTTCAGTTAGTTAGATTTGTTTTATAATAAATAAATAAAATGCCTTTAATTCGGGTAATTCCCATGTTGTGGTAAACATACATTTCCATTTCAATACCGTATTTTATGCCACAGCATAAAAATTATGTCATGGCATATAAGTTATTCTAAGTTATGCCATACCGATCTGTGATGCCCCTGGTATTACAGGTATCCATAGGCGACGGTGATCGCTTACCATCAGGCGGCCCGTTAGCTTGTTTGACACTAATGGCATAAAAAATGAGGAATGAAATTGACTATAGAGTCTGTTTGGAAGGAGAACCGTTATAGGGCTGAGGTGAGACTGAGGACGCTGTGCTTGATCCTTTATTTTGTTTCGTTTTGTTTGGTGTTCGTTCTCGTTTTCACCACGATAGCTCTCTTTCAAGACTGTATAATGAATAATGAGATGATATAATACTTAATATACTCCGCCAGGTATAGCATTCTAAAATTCTAAAATGGTCACGTGGGCAACACGTAGTGACGCCAATCGACGCTTGAGCAAGACCGAAATAATTCATGTCAAGCAAGTTCGAAAGAGACGATGGCAATGACGAGTGACGTCATTACGTGTTTGCTCCCGGAATGCTAAACCTTGTGTTTTTGGATAATTCGTCCAATCGATGCTATCGATAGATTGTTGGCTGTTGTAGAAATATAATCACTTGAAAGCAAATGTAACTTTTCTAAAGCCCTATAAAGGCTGCACGCCAAATGCAGGTGCAATCTGTATGCGTTCTGATCCGGTTTGCGAGGAGCAGTAAAGTATGAAATTCTATTAAAGACGTCACACTGAAAGAAGTCTGTTTCCAGTCCGTGACAGTAGCTGCGTGACGCACGGCCTGCTTGTTAACAACACGCACACGGAACGGACTGCAACTGGATTTGATGTGATTTAGCTCAAAACCCTGTCACGGTCCCCCATCCTACAACTGACCGCGTCGTCCGTTGCCTAACATCGGTGATTAGTTACGAACAAAATCTAGCTCTATAACGCGCGCTTCCGCAACCAAGCATGCAGGTGGTCTTATCGCCCGTCTCTCCTTGTTCCAGAGCTCGCGGAGATAATGTCGGCGTACGTGGCGGACTTCAGCAAGATAGATCGAGACACCGTCTACATCTGGCTGATGGACATCATGGGTTGTCTGACTGCGGAGAAGGAAGAACCGTACATGGACGGTAGGTTCATAAGTACTCCAACAGGTTCCTTATTCTGGCGCGTGCGATATTGTCTCGGCCCCTTTCAAAGTAATGATAGTGAGAGTGACGGACATAACATCGCACATTCTAGAATAGGACCACAGGCTTGCCACGCCACGGCACGTGCTTAAGGAGTGCAGGAGCGTGGCAGAACATCAGGCTCAGATCCTTCCGTCTCCATCGTCGCTCCCAGAGGCCTGCGGCAGCCTGAAAAGGCTGCTGGCGTTCTGGGAGCACCTGGGCTGGGAGCACCTGGAGTTAGAGGAAGGGAAGAGAAGTAGACTTCACGCACAATGGCCCAATCAAGTGGCTAAGTGTGGAAAACGCCCCGCCAAACAAACAAACAAACAAACAAACAAGGGCCACAGGTTTCGATCAGATAAATGTACATAGATGTCGTGTCTCATTAAGAGTCCGGCGACCACTTTAGACTGACTTCGAAGGTTTTCTATAGCCATTTCGTCTAGAAGAAGACTACGAACGAAGAGAGCATTACTTGCTCTCTTCGTTCGTACTGACGAGCCTTTAAAGTTACCTATATATAGAATGACAAAGTGCAATTTCAATTTTTTTTATGACTTTTGCACTTCTGCAATCATTCTTAAATAACTAAGAATTTCCCTTGTATTATGGACTCATTTAAAAGCTAATGATGTAGACAACCTTCCTATGTGAAGGGATTTTTGATTTGCTTTGTCTATCTATTGAATAAAAGTGGCGTTAATTAATTTAATTGTACATGCTAAATTTCATCATAATCTCATCAAATTTCAGAGCGTCGCGGGACTCTTAAAAATCTGGCCTCTATAATGGCACCGCATTGATACTTTTATATATATCTTATGTACATAGATACACCAACCCTTGTTCACCAACGTTCTATGAAATATAATCAAACACATAAAGTTTTATGTCTTTTGATTCTAAGTTTCATCATTTTGCAATAACTAAAACTAAAAAAATAAAAAATAGATGACCTTTGCTAAAGTGTTTTTAGCACATTTCGGCATTGTAACACCGACGCGATCACAGATCAACTGATAGCGAAACAAGGCTTGCACTAGACTTAAGCCGTGTTTTTAAGGTGCCATTTTGCGTATTGTGACTTTACATCTATCGAAGCTCACAGGCACATAATATTACCGTGCGCCTATAACAAATCCAAGATTGGTACATATACAAGGTGAGCGGTTAATTGGGTTGTAAGTAGATGTCCACATAAATTGTATACCCAGTGCATTCGCTCTCGCGGGTTCGCTCACGTTTTGTTGCCATCTCTCACGGTGTCGCTCACGTTTTACAGCCATCTCACGCGGCATCGCTTACGTTTTATGTACAGCCATTGTCGTTGATCTCGTTTTAAATCATCTCTCGCGACGTCGCTCACGTTTTATATATAGCCATCGCCGTTGATCACGTTTTAAATCATCTCTTGCGATGTCGCTCACGTTTGTAGACATCTCTCGCGGCGTCGCTCACGTTTGTAGACATCTCTCACGGCGTCGCTCACGTTTTGTAGACATGTCTCGCGGCGTCGCTCACGTTTTAGAGCCATCGTTCGTGCCTGCGCTCACATTTTAAATGTAAATAAAATAACCATCGTCATTGCTCACGTTTAAAAACCATCGTTCGCGGATTCGCTCACGTTTAATGGCGAATTTATAATATCGGATTAGTAATTCCGGAGATTACCCCCTACATCTAAACTTCTTTTTTATTATTTACCTCATTGAAATATTAGTATAGACTGTACTGTAGAATAGTGTAATTTTCATGCTCTTTTTCGTTCCATACTATAATACTTTGTCCATATTACATTCCGTACCTTTCGTATATACTTTATTTTACTCGGTGTTATTATTGTTTAAACAAACAAAAGGCAGTTTTAAAAACAAAATCTCATTTTTTTTTTAATCTTGACTTTATGACACTCCGGGTACAGAGACGAATCTAAGGACACCTCACTTGGTCATGCTGTTTCGGCTGTTAGGCGTGCTGAAGAAACCTCACACGTAGACTCGAAAATCTTAACCCTTCTTTTGTAGTCTGGTAAAAGGTAGTAAGTTTAACCAACTTTCTTCGCTCACAGAAGCTGCTAAGCCCGATCCGAAGAAGGACAGCCTGTGGTTCCATGTCCCTGTTGAGGAACCTGCCAGCAAGGACTCGAGCAACGCCAGCAGCCGGTATGTACTGGGTTATTGACTTATCTCACTTCGGAAAAACCGAGGATGCAATAATGCATGACTTACGGACCGCTAGAGTGTGGAATACTCTGCCAGAGTGTGTGTTCCCTGACACTTGTAATCTGGGTGTCTTCAAGTCTCGAGTGAATCGGTTTCTTCTAGGCAAGCGTGCTCCATCGTAGGCCGCATCACTGCTTGACATCAGGCATGTTGGCGGCCAACCGCAAGCCTATTAAGTCATAAAAAAAAGACGTCCTGAATGAATTAAAGAATGTTCCCTAACATATCCACCCACCCACACTTACACACTTTCTCACACACACACATACACACACAACTGCACATATTATTTAATTAATGAATATAATACATATCATACACATACATACACGTCTTTCCCCCGAAGGGGCTGGCAGAGGTGTAATACAACACCCACACTTCGCCGGACGATATTCAGTCTCAATTGTGACAGGGTGCGAACCTGTCGCCATACACCGGGCTCTAGTTATGTAGCAGATGATATTAAATACACACATATGTATTGTTTTTACAAATTAGAAATTGGTACGTGCCTGCGGCTTGGATCGAATCCTCTCCCTTTTGGCTTGAGAAGTGTCGAGAACAAAATTAATTATAATTAGTTATAATAAGTATAGTAAGTAAAGTATTTTAAGCGATGATGAGAAAATGATGAGAGCCTTCTCATCATCTAGAGAGACTACTGACTAGGCTTTAGACTAGGTTTTAGACTTTATCGCTTAAAATACTTACTTACTATAGGTACTTATTATAACTAATTATAATTAATTTAGCTTACTTAACATGAAATTAAAATAAAAAATTACAGTTCCAACTCCACTTCGGAGGACGACCCTAAGTATGCGGAGAGCTCCGTGCGCAAGATCACGCGCAAGCAGATGGAGGACTTTGAGTCAGCTGTTGAGGTAACTAGTAGCGCCATCTATTAGTCGATAGAACGAACTAACAGTTTATAGCTTGATTTAATATTCAGGTTGTTTACGTGCTGGTGGTAACATAACAGATATTATTTCGATATAACTGGTAAATGCGATATTAAGCTCAATTCTTGATTTGTTAAAGTTATTGTCGTCCTTGTCAGATAAGCAGTAACAAAAAATAGTAGTATATTTTGGTAAGTATAGATCTTTCAACTTACTCCTTCAGAATTGCAAAAAAAAATTGAGAATAAAACAATAAAAAAGGTTTTTTGGGAATTAGGGATAGTTTTTAGAATTATAAGTTTTTTTTGCTTCGTAGGCCTCCAAGAAGCAAGCGGCCGCCCACCCGGCCGGCCCGGAGACCTACCAATATACTGCTCTCAACAAGTTTTTGACTGAGATGTTCCCGGACGCTTCTCCGATGGAGGTGAGTGACATCTGTTGGTCAAATAGACGAACTAAAAAATTAAAATGGTTTCCATGGCTTCTACTCTGATATTTTATGTTAAGTATACCATTTTGTATCAATTTTTAAATCGGAAAACACGTTTAAGTTGAATGCATATTTAACAACGTAACTATTATCGAATTCGATTGCAACAACTGACATATTACATTAAAAGTTTTAATCACCAGCAACAAGTCAAGCATTATATACTCGTGTCTTAATTCCCAACAAGTAAATCATATACATAATATACACAATATGCCCTAATCGTAAACAAATGAAGCATTGCACTAAAGTGTAATGCAATGCTTACATTTACATTCTGCCTTACATTAGTAGTTCAGTAGTAGCATCGTCTAACATGATGCCCCACTCTCTTAGATCAAGCACTGCGTGAACATAGCTCTGGGAGACATTGAGCGCGCTCTCTCCACTCTGATCCACCGCCGCGAGAACGGCCTCTCCCTCGGCTCTGCCACACTGCCCGCTCGCACCAACAAGCACGCCGCCGCCGACAGCGCGCAAGTCAAGAGCAGGATCATCGAACGGTACGTGTCATATTGTAGCTACAGTGAACATAGCACGCCCCCGTCGACAGCGCGCAAGTCAAGAGCCGGATCATCGAACGGTACGTGTCATATTGTAGCTACAGTGAACATAGCACGCCCCCGTCGATAGCGCGCAAGTCAAGAGCAGGATCATCGAACGGTACGTGTCATATTGTAGCTACAGTGAACATAGCACGCCCCCGTCGATAGCGCGCAAGTCAAGAGCAGGATTATCGAACGGTACATGTCATATTGCAGCTACAGTGAACATAGTACGCCCCCGTTGACAGCGCGCAAGTCAAGAGCAGGATCATCGAACGGTACGTGTCATATTGTAGTTACAGTGAACATAGCACGCCCCCGTTGACAGCGCGCAAGTCAAGAGCAGGATCATCGAACGGTACATGTCATATTGCAGCTACAGTGAACATAGCACGCCCCCGTTGACAGCGCGCAAGTCAAGAGCAGGATCATCGAACGATACGTGTCATATTGTAGTTACAGTGAACATAGCACGCCCCCGTTGACAGCGCGCAAGTCAAGAGCAGGATCATCGAACGGTACGTGTCATATTGTAGTTGCAGTGAACATAGCATGCCCCCGTTGACAGCGCGCAAGTCAAGAGCCGGATCATCGAACGGTACGTGTCATATTGTAGCTACAGTGAACATAGCACGCCCCCGTCGATAGCGCGCAAGTCCAGAGCAGGATCATCGAACGGTACGTGTCATATTGTAGCTACAGTGAACATAGCACGCCCCCGTCGATATCGCGCAAGTCAAGAGCAGGATCATCGAACAGTACGTGTCATATTGTAGCTACAGTGAACATAGCACGCCCCCGTATACAGCGCGCAAGTCCAGAGCAGGATCATCGAACGGTACGTGTCATATTGTAGCTACAGTGAACATAGCACGCCCCCGTCTACAGCGCGCAAGTCAAGAGCAGGATCATCGAACGGTACGTGTCATATTGTAGCTACAGTGAACATAGCACGCCCCCGTCTACAGCGCGCAAGTCAAGAGCAGGATCATCGAATGGTACGTGTCATTTGTAGCTGCAGTGAACATAGCACGCCCCCGTATACAGCACGCAAGTCAAGAGCAGGATCATCGAACGGTACGTGTCATATTGTAGCTACTTGATGCTTTATTTTTAATAACTGGTTACTTATGAATTAGCAAGCTCTAAATGTTTTCTAGTTCGAAACGAATCAAACCAGATGTCGCTTACTGAAGTGGAGATCATAAGGAGATGCCTTTGTCCCGCTTTAGACGTCTTCCGAAGGATTATAATTATGTCTTACGTTTAGGACATACTTTTTTATTACTTTGTCTCTATTTTAATACGTCCCTCCCTGTCAGTTAGTCAATATATCAATTATTATTAGTCAATATATCCCCCCTATCAGTCAGTGCAGACCTCCCCAAACAGTCAATGCATCCTCTTATCAGTTAGTACAGCCCTTATCAGTGTGTACACCCGGGGGGGGGGCTACCAGTGAGTACACCCCCCTACCAGTGAGTACAACCCCCTACCAGTCAATACATCCCCCTATCGTTGTAGCTACTCGTACGTGGACCGTGAGTCCGAGTCTCGCGAGCACAAGCCGCTGGCCCCCAAGCACGCTCCCAAGAAGATGGTGCGCTACCGCGACAACAAGATCGTGTCGCTGAAGGGGGAACGCTACACTGAGGTATGTGACACCGTATTAACCTTTGATATATATTCAAATTCAAATATCATTTATTTCAGACATAGTCCATAAGTATAAATCATCGCATTAAAAATAAAAAGTCCAATATCACGACATAGTATAAAACAAAGTCGCTTTCTCTGTCCCTATATCCCTTTGTATGCTTAAATCTTTAAAACTACGGTTTTTTTTTTTCGTTTTTTTTATTATAATATATTGTATAAGTACTACGTACTAGATTTCACCATCTAAACATTATCTTTCTTCGACTGCATTGTAACCTGTACTGTGCAATCTGTAAATCTAACATTGGTGTAGTATCAACACGCACGCAGTGTGGGTGTGTAAGAAGCGAGAAAACTGTGATCTAGCGCTGCAGTTTTAATAGATTTGGTTAGACGACATTACGAATGTTTTAGCGCTGCATCAAACCTGCAGTTATTCGACGCGGGCAGGCCCCCCCCTGTCATCGAGTTGCTTGACGTTTTTTACCCAACTTCGCAAGAAAGAGGGTTATGTTTTTCGAGTGTTTGTATGTATGTAGGTTAGGTATACATAATATGAATGAATGAGGTTTCTTTGGCACGCTCTACAGCCTAAGCAGCTTGATGTATTTCGACATGTGAGGTGTCATTTGAATCGTTTTTATAGTGGAAGTAACATAAGGTACGACATTTTGCAGCCAGGTTTTTGTTTTTTTTTTTAATAATATTATTTGTTGTTTGGAATAGCTTCTCTAGTACGTAGTACTTATATCTTAATGGTATTAACCCTATCACCATCAACGTCGCTTATAACATAAAAAAAATGTGATCATCGGATATAAAACGACAGCTGTTTCCCATCAAATGAGATCCATTCCTTTCGATGTCTTCTTTCTTTTTTATATATCTGATAATATTACTCGTATCATAAAAAAAGAAATCTCATTTATAATTGCATTGGGTGTGATTCACCGAATTAATCGACTGTCTTACTAAAATAAACAGAGTTTAAAAAAATATAATTACATTGGGTGTGATTCACCGAATTAATTGACTGTCTTACTAAAATAAACAGAGTTTAAAAAAATATCGCGTAACACGACTAAAGTATAAC
Source organism: Peribatodes rhomboidaria (assembly GCA_911728515.1). Lineage (NCBI taxonomy): Eukaryota > Metazoa > Arthropoda > Insecta > Lepidoptera > Geometridae > Peribatodes > Peribatodes rhomboidaria. The sequence goes on along the minus strand of OU452195.1, from coordinate 7,733,469 downwards.
GTGACTGCCTCCTAATTTATTTCTTGGCAACCAAAAGTCTTGAACTCACAAGGCATGCAGTTAAAAGTCGTGAATTTACAAGACATGCAGTTCCAGTCTTGAATTTACAAGATAAGCAGTTAAAAGTCTTGAATTTACAAGACATGCAGTTAAAAGTCTTGAATTTAAGATTATAACATCTGTCTAATTCCCAAAGCATTAATTATCTGTCCTTTTTTAACACTAAAATTTACAGGTCTCCAAAGGCGATGAAGAAGGTGTCAAGAAATCCAATAAGAAACACCATCCTTAACCATCACAGACACGTCAGTACGGTGAAATGGCGGTGGTTGTCACCGCTCTATATATCTCCTCTCTTTTTGAATACCCCGCGCGCCCGTACTATCCTGTTTATGTCTATCTAGTGTGTAGGACAACATTTAGATTCCTAGTTGTAGAGAGGAATTCGAATTTGAAGTTGACAGACTTGACGTTTGAAAGCTTGACGTTTAAAGTCTTGATGTTACAAAACACGCAGTTGAAAGTCTTAAATTTACAAAACATGTTGTTGAATGACACGTCGAAACTCTTGAATCTCCAACAGATACAATTGAAAGTCTTGAATTTGCAAGACAAGCAATTGGTAGTCTTGAACTTGCAAGGCATGCAGTTAAAACTCTTGAACTTACAAGACATACAATCGAAAGTCTTGAATTTGCAAGACAAGCAATTGGAAGTCTTGAACTTACAAGGCATGCAGTTAAAAGTCTTGAACGTACAAGACAAGCAATTGGAAGTCTTGAACTTACAAGGCATGCAGTTAAAAGTCTTGAATTTACAAGAGAAGCAATTGGAAGTCTTGAACTTACAAGGCATGCAGTTAAAAGTCTTGAATGTACAAGACCAGCAATTGGAGGTCTTGAATTTACTAGGCGTTCAGTTGAAAGTCTTGACAAATTTACAAGACAAAAAACTTGAAGTCTTGAATTTACAAGGCAAGCCGTTAAAAGTCGTGAATTTACAAGACAACCGGTTGACAAACATTTTGAAATCGATGTTTACGAGAGTCCAGTTGAAATGTTTGATGTTAAAAATGTTGATATTAACAGGCTTGATGCTCACGATCTTGAAATGGAAAAACATTAATTTAAAATTAAAAGTCTTGAAATTTATAAATTTGAAGTCAACGGATTTTGAATTTAAAGGTTCAAATGTTAGGATAAAATTGAATTTTACAGACGTAAAGTTGTTTATGGACTTAAACTTGAAATGTAAATATCAGAAGTTAAAGTATGCAATCTTGAAATTTATTGAAAAGGACTGGAAGTTGGCAAATTTGAAAATACAGTTAAAGTTAAAAAATAAGAGCGTAGTTTTTGAAGTGGTTAGTAAGATTATGAGTGACTGTAAAAAAATAACAAATGCAGGTGAAAATGTGAATTTAAAAACGTGCAATCGTAAGTTTAATGAAAAACAAAGCTCAAAGTTACAATTATTCCAAAATAACGAACATTCTAAAAACATAACATCACAAAAAATCTCTGAACAACTTATGTGGAAGAAAATAATTAGAAGCAAGGAAAAACCAATCACTGTTATTAATATAGCAAAAATGAAAATGACTTTTATCAAAAAAATATATAAACGAAATACTGATAGAAAAATGACAATGATCTTAGAAGGATTAAAAAATAAAATGACGAGAAAGCGAAATGTCATTCTAGTCACAAACGTTACTAATAAACATCTGATAAAAGCATTGATAATACCCAAAAGATGTGTAAAGATCAATAGCAAAGAAGATTTCTCAAAAATGAAGCTAACAAAAACTGTTAATGACCTTACAAAGGAAACCACAATGTTAAAAACAAAAAATGACATCGACAAAAACGGAACGACAAGCAAAATCAACAAATCAAAAACACCGCAAATAAAATTGAATGTTGGTACTAATACTTCTTTGAAAGCACAAACGAATAAGATTAACTCTATCAAATCTAAAACTAAAACATCTTTAAAACCTAAAGAAGATTTAAAAAATAAATCACATTCACATCGACATACAAAAGAAGAGACAAGCTTAAAAATAACACCAGCGAATAATTTAACTTCGCCTAACGTGGTTTTAGAAAACATCTCAATGTATCTCATAAATTCAACATCCGAATTAAATAAATCATTCGCTAACTCGCTCAAAAATACTGACCTAAATACAACATCACAGCTAAAAACGCTAAAAAAACCAAACTCGATAACATCTTCGATTAAAATAACATTGCTATTTAGCATGTTAATGCTAATAACGAAAAGCTTAATATTTCTGCTGACTAAACCATTGTGGAACACTTTAAAAAAGAAATACTCGATCCATCGCCGTTCAACTTCAAATTTGGATTCCCCCGCGATATTATTAAGACGCGGTTTTTCAATCTCTCTAATGTTAAATATAAGTGTTATTCCACACGGGCGCGCAAATTCCGTACGTAGTTGTCTTAGGGTAGATTTTAAGCGCGATTCGTGTAGTTTGTATGCACCATTAAATATTTTTTGCCCGCTTTCCTGTACTGATTTGGTTACGTCACAATTTAAGTTAAGACGGTATAATTTTAATGTTAAGCAGCTGATCTACAGTATTATTTATAATATGTTAGATTTCATAGTTATTTCTAAAGTGAGTCGGCATTTGACATCTCTGAGACGTGTCAATAGCGGACCGTTTTTTTTAATTGTAAGTGTAAAGATCTGTACGAAACCTGTGATTTTATTTAACGTAATTGCTAATTTTAATTTTAACAGATCTGTGATTGCGATGCCATTTATTGTTGTTTTAAGGTGGTTGAATATTTTTAGTTTAGATTCGTTTTTATTTAATAAAGACATTTTTATTCGTCGGGATTTAGTTTTGAAATTTGTTTTTTGATTTTTGTGTTGTTGTATGATTATGGTCCACATTTTTTGTGTCATAAGCTGGGCTGTTTCTGATGCGATTCACAACTCATCGCGAACCCTTAATAATGGTTTTTTTTGTATCAAAGTGATACGTATTTTTTTTTAAGTATAAATTGTAAGTATCTTACAAATTATTGGTGACAAAATATATCTATGATATAATTTAACCTTTTATGTTGTTGAAGTATAACAAAGTGTTATAATTAATTTTAAGTATAAAACAAAAAATTCGTATACTTATCCAAATTATACAAACATATCTTTTTATAAATTAATTTTACAAACTATCCTAATAATAACATGAAAATTTGACATAATCATTATATTTGAATAAACTAACCCATTTATTTATTCCAAATGGAGCTTATTTTTATACACTCTTATATAGCATTATACAAGATGTATAAATAAAAAAATGTGGACCAGAATTGCCATACATCAATTAATTTTTTTAATTACATTTCTTAGATAGACTGATTTTATCGTATTTACAATGATCTCATGCAATGAGAGTGAATCTGATTATTTATTTATTAATTTATTTTTGAATAATAATATAGCTGGGCTGTATTATTTATGTATTTAGTTCGATGACACGAAAGTATTAAAAAAAAACTACACAGACGAGTGTCATTCATAATTGTTGTTTTAACATTCAATGTCATTATCTCAAAATTAATTATCGTTATGTAATTAATTTCATAAATTAATAATGACACCTAAGTATTAAAAAAACACAAACAGGGTTGTCATTCCTATTTTTAATTCCTAATTTCAACGTTCAATGTCGTTATTCGACAATAATTATCGTTATGTCGAAATTAAATTCCGTAACTAACATACGAGGTCAATTTGTGACAATATAATGTCCATTTGGATCGTAATATAAGAAAAGCCAAAATTGGTGCTGAAAAAAATTTTGAATATTGCCAAAATTTAGGGAAACAAAATTTTTTGGAACTGACGACATTTAGGTATTTTTCTACTGCTCTCTGCCCGCGCTACCTCGCGTCAGCGCTGGTCACGTGGTCCTGTGTGTTTAAAGTGTTGCTTTGCATTCCCGCGGAATTTGTAGAGGTAGTTATACTCTACTAGCAGAGCACGAATAAACTTTCGGGCTACCTTAAAAATAAGAAAAAAAAAAACAGCTGTTCCATACAAAAAAATCGTTGATCGTCGAAAAAATGTATGGAACAGCTGCTTTTTTTCTCTATTTCAAGGTTGCCCTTTAGTTTATTCGTGCTCTGCTAGTGGAGTCTAACTACCTCTACAAATACCGCGGAATGCAAAACAACACGTATGGCCAGTGCCACAGCACTGGTCCCATATTCTGAGAGAGATGAGAGAGAGGTGAGATATTGTCTTGGTCACTTCCACACCTATGACTTTTCAAACGAGAGTCAATAGCCAAAAAAATATCTTGACTTTACGGGGCTGCGGGATGAGACCTGAGCGAGCGAGGAGCAGCAGAAAAATTGCCTTTAATATTTTGTTGTTTTTAATTTATTTATCTTATGCTGTGTTCTTGCCTTTAAGCTTACAATTTGATATTCAAAAAATATGTTTTAATTTTTATTTACATTCCTTATAATCATTTAAATGTGCCGTTAAAAAGAGTTAAGTCATTAAAAAACTTTAAAACATCACCATTAATAATCTCAACATGTCAAGTGTGCATTTTATTTGTACTTATTATTTTTCATTATAGCAAATAATTAGGCATTTATTTATTTCGTTTGAACTGTTTCTCGAATAATTTGAAGTTAAAAATATCATTCATAAATCGGTTTTGCAAAAAAATAACAGGTCTTGCAAGGTTAACTGTTGCAAGTCTTTTGTGCAATAAATTTCAAAAATGATTTTAATTATTTTTAAATCATCGTGTCGCCTAGTGTGGAATGATCTACCTGAGTATTCCTCGATAGTTATAATCTGTTTTTAAATCTTGAGTGAATCGATTCCTTCTAGGCAAGCGTGCTCATTACTCAGTGCTCAGACATTAGCTTCAGTTTGGATCCAAGATTAGCTTAAATTTGTAATGGCCAATTTTGAACCTTATTACTGCGTGACACATCATCAGCTCTCACATTGGTGTCTCGGCCCCAAGATTGGTGCAAATATGACAAATGTGTGGCCACGACAACAGGCGAAATGGCCCCTAAGCGCAAGCCTATATTTGAATAAATAAATTTAATTGATCAAAAGGGCTTATGAATGATATTTTTTATTAGAAACCACCAAATTTATTTTGATGAACAAACGTTATTCGAACAACTTTTTGAGGTATTTCAATTGGAGTTTTTTTTTTCAGAATCACAAATAGATAAAATTTTTTGCATTGTTCTTAAAATATTGTAAATATAAATTAAACTAAACAAGTACATAATGTACAGGACATTTCTAGAGTAAATAAAATGGCGGGCAGATGTCATTACTATTATTATTTATTGAGATAAAAACGACAATTAAAATTACAAAACAAAACATTTTAAAATCGAAAAATTACAAATTTAAAGTTTCTGAATACAAACAATTTTGAAAAAATAAACTTCGAAATGTTAAAACTAATTAATGTACGTCGTTCAAGGAAATAAATAACTGTAGCAGAAAACGCCGAGTGGATGTTAACTGCACCGACAAGACACTGATCATATAATATAAATATATTATTGATTATACAGCGTTATAGGTACCTAATCAAAAACCTCTTAAGGGTTCATTGTACTCATCAAAATGAACAACTTTTACTATGGGGCGAACTCTGAAATCACGAAAAAAAAAACAGCTGTTCCGTACATTTTGTCTCAGGTGATTGAACTTTTTGTATGAAACAGCTGTTTTTTTTTTTCGCGTTTACAGGATTGGCTTCACAGTAAAAGTTGTTCGTATTGATGAGTACAATGAACCCTTAAGAGGTTTTTGGTGAGTTACCTATAACCCTGTATAATCTGCAAGAAAATTGATCTGATATAATTTAAACAAATTTAAAGTATCTTTCACTAAAAGTATCGCAAGCAAGAATGAAACACAAAAAAACCTATTTAAGTATGGGTTTTTTATGAATTCAAGTTTAGTAAATATTAACAAAAAAAATGTGAACAAATTATAATAATTATTTTTTCATTTTAAACGATATTTCAAAAGATAGAAGCTCAAATTTTATTTAAAATCTTTTGTCTTAGTAGACAGAGATTCGCTTCTCAACAACAAAATAAAACATAATAATATTTTTAGAGAACAATGCAAAAATAAATTAAATAAAATATAATTGTATGATAAACTTGGCATCGCCGTCACAGACTATCTCAAATTTAAGACATTATTCGTGGAAAACCTATGCCGCATTTATTTTATATTACTTTTAATTAATTAAAAAATATATTTATTAATTATTATTACTTAGCATGTAATGTTATTGTGCCTGTTTCGCGGAGCTCTGGTTAAAACTTAACTGGTCAATAAAAAAAAAAAAAATACTGTCACATAAAACTTTTGTTTTTTTAATTACTTAAAATAGAATGAGTTTTGAAAGTCAACGTCAACATGTTTGTTTTCGTTTGGCTCTTGGAAAATACTTGCTCTCTTTTAATTTCCATCCGTAAAAAGGATGGCAACAATTTTGGAACACATTTCATATTTTATTAGTTTAAAAAAATGTTCAATGTTCAAAATCAAAATCAAAATCAAAATCAAAATAATTTTATTTGGAAGAATATTGTCATAAGGTCTAGTACAGTAATAATAGTATCAAATATTCTACCTAATAAGGTGTCCAAATGTTTCAGTAATTAAAATTAATCATTAAAGGTCAGGGGTACATAAATTTTGTCTTTTAAAAAGTCATCTACAGTATAATAACATTTGTCAATTAGAAATTTAAATAATTTGCATTTTAAACTATTATAATTAATTTCCTTAAAGCTATCAGGTAATTTATTATAAATGGTGATGGCCATGCAATATACATTTCTACTATGCACTCGTACTCTTTGTTCTGGAACCAGTAATCTATGCTTACGTCGTTGTTGTCTATCCCTTCCAGGTGCGTCTTTATTCAATGGGAATTGCGTGTGATTTCGTCTTACAAAAATACACATTTCATAAATGTAAAGGCAAGGCAATGGCAAAATATTACATTTCTTAAACAGAGGCTTGCATGGTTCGAGAAAAGGTGCACCACATAATGCTCTGATGCACTTCTTCTGCACCCTAAAAACTTTCTCCCAGTCTACCGAGTAACCCCACATGATTAAACCATAACGTAACAGAGATGACACATAACCATGGTAGGCAGTAAGTGCGGCTTGTGGCGTGGCTACATGTTGCATCCGACGCAATACATATACATAGCGGTCCAGCCTTGAACACAGTTTCTGAATATGATCCTTCCAATTACAATATTTGTCAATAGTTAGACCTAAAAATAGTGTTGATTCTACTTGTTCTACAATATTATTGTCAGAGGAAACATTAAATTGCAAAGGAGTACTATTATATGTCTGATAATGGATTAACTTTGTTTTATTAATGTTAACACAAAGGTCATTATGTTTGAGCCAGGCTATGATGGAATTAAGAGCATCATTTATATCTTGTTCTAACGTTTGAACATTATTTTCTTTACCTTCTACTAGTAGAGTCGTGTCATCTGCGTATAGAACACATTTGTGCTTAGTTATATCAGGAAGATCGTTTATGTAGCATATAAAACCTAAGGGCCCAAAAATACTTCCCTGCGGAACACCTCTGTTATTTAATTTATACAGAGATCTACACATTGTTTTATCCTTTCCTAAAAATGCTGGTATTTCAACGCATTGTGTACGATTACTTAGGTAACTCTCAATCCATTCCAAAGCTTTTCCTCTGATACCATATTTTTCTAATTTATATAGTAATAAACTATGCCTAACACAATCAAATGCCTTAGACATGTCAAGAAAGACAGAGACGATAGGTTTCTTTTTATTTAAACAATTTGTAATTATTTTCATAAGAGAAAAACAGGCAAGTGTTGTAGACATATTTTTCCTAAATCCAAATTGTTCCGGTTTAAGTATATTATTTGAGAATAAAAAGTTGGAAATCTTAACAAACATAATCTTCTCAAATATTTTAGAGATTACTGGGATAAGTGTTATGGGACGATAGTTGTTCATGTTATCTTTTGCAAATGATCAGACTTGATACCATTTACTGTTTAAATAAATTCAACGTCTACTTATTTACTAAATACTTTATGTACTTACTAAGAGAAACTGTAACATGAGTTTTAATATTTATCTTGAATGAACAAAAATACTATTTAACTAAAATTTACTATTTAGTATTTTTTTTTTTAAATATTATATTTGTTGCACAAAATATTTCTTGGCATATTTTTTTCATCCGACAGTTAAAACTTATCAGAGCGATGTAAAACGGGTGCTAGGTGTTAGGTAGGACGATCGCGTATCGTATTTATTCAACTTTTATCTGAATATATTTAATCGACCCCAAGGCTGTGTTTTATTTACAAACCCGTCTCCCTAAGTATACTTAGAATAAATCATGGTATAATTGTTTAGTATATAATATTAACAAATATTAGAATTTGTAAAATTATGTTTAAGTAGTATTTTTTTTTTAGTTGAATGGAATCAGTTTTGGCCATACTAAGAAATTATCATTGTTGTATTATTTATATTATGTACATAACGCTGTTGATAACACGAAATAAATTTAAAAAAAAACCGAGCGAGCGAAGCCTTAATGCTTCAGCTTCGACAAAAACGCTTTCGCTTGTCTGAATTCTGTCTGGATCCTTGTCTTCTTATTTTGGTCGCGTTTCTTAACCGATTTAAATGGCGAAGAGACGATTAAAAAAAAAATATAAAAAAATCTTGTGCCATTTTTTTTTGACGTGACAATGTCTTATAATTCGATAGAGCCGGCTGCACGCACGAAAAAACATGACTCATGCGGCGTTACCTCGCTCTGAGGCGTTCCATGTAAGGCTTGAAGTGCAAGCGAGAGCGCGGAACGAGCGACAAAGAAGCACAATCGGCCTTTGCGTTCGGCAGCGTTCGACATCCGTCTCTCTCCTACTTGAGTGAGCACGTTGTCACGTTCAACTATAGTCAGTAAACCGACTTTACAGACAACCTATTTTTTTCTTCAAAATCTGACTTGGCTAATTAATCAGTATAATTATTGAACCTACTTACAAAGTTTCACGAGAATTGGTTGAGAAATGCGACCGGCAGAGGAAGACGAACGGCTACCGTTCAGCTCCACAGCTCACAGAGTTACTAAGTAATATACATTACTCCGCCAGCAGGGCTATTCACATAACATATCGCCACGCCTTTCCCCCGAGGGGGCTGGCAGAGGTGTAATACAACAACCACATTTCGCCGGACGATATTCAGTCCCAAATGTGACAGGGGACGAGCCCGTCGCCACACACCGGGCTCCAGTCATGTAGCAGATGACATACAATACGCACATAGAACAAATTGGTGCGTGCTGTCGGCTGGGTTCGAACCCCCTCCGGCTTGAGAGGCGGACCTTCTAAGTAGGCTGCCATCGCTTCACTAGGCTATTTACAACCATTCGGAAACGTTTCCGTTCGGATTCCAAAATTTTTAAACTTAAATTATTCGAATCTCAGTCTAAATTCCAAAGTTTTTAAACGTGATTAATTCTTCCGATCGGATTTATACTTGATTCCCTATTCCAAAATGTATAAAAGTAGACTGAGATTCGAACAATTTGAGTTTGAAGTTTCCGTTATGAAACGTTTCCGAATGATTGTGAATTTTTTTTTTTTCTTTTTTATCTAGAATAGGTCGGCGTTTGACCACCAACTCGCCTGATGTTAAGCGACGATGTGGTCTAAGATGGAGCACGACGACCTATAAGGTACTTATTCACTCTAGCCTTGAAGTTTTGTAGAGTGAAGAAGTACAAAGACGGCAGTTGAGTGAGGCGCTACAAGTGCGCTACTGCTCAGACCCGTCTTCGGAACGGTTACAGTACCAGCACCGCAAGTATAATATTCAGTCAAAAATGGTCACGTGGTAAAACGTAGTGACGTCATCGATGCTTAAGTATGACCGAAATATGTCATTTACAAATATCTAAAGAGACGATGACGAGTGACGTCATTACGTGTTGGCTCCTTGAATGCTAGACCTTGTTTTTTTAGATCATGGAATACATTAAGGTCGTACTGATAGGCCATACACTGGGTGATTGTGTATCTTTATACTTTCACAGAATCACTCTGAGCTGTACCTAGACCTCGCGGCCGACGTCTGGCTTCCTCTGCAGGTCGCATTCCTTAAAAGTCCGGCGACCTAACTAACTTCGACCTAGGCGACCTAGACTAACTTCGCATTGGCTTAAGGTATTCTATAGCCATTTCGTCTAGAAGAAGAAGACGAGCGAAGAGAGCGAGTAATGATACTGACGAGCCTCTAAACTTACCTACAGAGTGACAAAGTGCAATTTCAATTTTTTTTATGACTTTTGCACTTCTGTAATCATTCTTAAATAACTAAGAATTTCCCTTGTAGGTATGATGGATTCATTTAACAGCTAATGATGTAGACAACCTCCCTATGTTATGGAATTTTTGATTTGATTTGTCAACCTATTGAACAAATCAGTCAAAAGTGAGCCCTTAAAATGTGGATATTTTTCATAGCTCTATTTTAGCTTGAGAATGTTTTTAAAAAAAATCCAAGAACATAGGGGTGGAGATATTGTTAATTTAATTGTAAATGCTAAATTTCATCATAATCTGACAAATGGTTTTCAAGAAATTTAAGTAGCGCGTTTGAATGGAAATGTCAGAGCGTCGTGGCCCTCTTAACCGATTCTCGTTACACTTTATGAGCAGGTTCGATAACTATAAGTGGGTAGGTACCTATATATTTTTTTACCGAGTCAGATATACGAGTCCAAAATTTCAAGAGAATTGTGACGAGTGTCACAGAGAAATGCGACCTATAGAGGAATATATCCAGACAGAATTCGGACATACGAAAGCGTTTTTGGGCGAAGCTGATTAGTGAAAGTATTTATAAAATCTGACCAGTAGGACTTCAGAAAATAATGTATTTTCACAAACATTGATTAAGTAAATGATAGGTGCGACCTTCTTCGTTACATTGATATTTCATCTGCTGTACATTTTCTGTAGGTACCCGTACGCTCGAGCGATCATAGTAATGTTTGAGAATAAGGAGGTTGGCATCTAAATTTAGACTTTACCTCTTTATAAACTAAATACAACAGGGCTCACTGAGGGAAAATTCAAATCACATGTAAAAACTACATTAATGAAAAGAGGGTATTAAGTATAAGGTTAAGAATTATTTAGAAGACAAAGATGTCTGGAGCCTTCCACTTCCGCCAAGTAGCCACTAGTATCTATAAATATTACCTAGTTGTAAGCCAAATTTTGTGAGACTGTAATTTATTTATTATTTGAAAAAATAATGCCCCTCAGTTTCTTGCCTGTTCTTTTGAGTAGAGGATCTTTATCCGAACAAGGCGGTCGAGTCTATTTAAATAACTTTGACGTTCATAAGTGTCATCATCTTTGATACCTAAATTGAATAAAAACATTTTGACTTTGACTTTACAGTCAATTTTGAAAATTTTACAAGATTGATTATAAAATCAACACTACTCACACAATTTCAAGAGAATTGGAACTGAATTCAAGATACCAAACGGAATTTCAGTCCGTATTCAAAAGTTTTTAAATGTGATTCATGCTTCCGATCGGATTTATACTATCCCGATTCCAAAATGTTTAAAAGTAGCGATTCGAAGAATTTGAGTTTGAAATTAGTGGAATCCGATCGGAAACGTTTTCGAATGATTGTAAATAGCACCGCTGTAGAGGAAACAGACATCCGGACTAACGAAAGCATTCTTGTCGAAACTGAAGCATAGACGCTTCGCTCCCTAACGCTCGCCTATAGATACTTGAAAACTAAACACTACAAAGGGAAACAAAACAACATTTTTATTATTCGAATCTTTATTTTCAACATTTTTACATTTCTAAAATAAATAAATAGCTAGTATTCAATACTGTACAAGATCTATTTTGCATTGTTCTACAGTAGGTAGGTACAATAAAAACTACAATATATTCAAAATTATTATCTTTTAGTTGAACTTTGGCTTAACGAAATAATGGTCAGTTAAATATTGTTATTGTCTATGTTTGATGAAATTTAACTTCACTAGTAAGGCCTACTTGCAGAAGATACGGAGTTAAATTCTTAAACGCAGGGTTAATTATAATTAAATCAAAGTAAAAATGTTATGTCACTGTATTATTGTGTTTACTCAAGGTTAGTTTTTGACTCTTGGTGGCGTGAGGCCCGCGACGCTCTGAAATTTCCATACAAACGTGCATCTCAAATTTCTTGAAAACCATTTGTCAGTTTATGATGAAATTTAGCATGTACAATTAAATTAACAATATCTCCGCCCTATGTTCATGGTTTTTTTAAAAAACGTTCTCAAGCTAAAATAGAGCTATGAAAAATATTCGCATTTATAAGGGGTCACCTTTGACTGATTTATTTAATAGATAGACAAAGCAAGACAAAAAATCCCTTTACATAGAGAGGTTCTCTACATCATTAGCTTTTAAATGAATCCAGAATACAAGGGACATTCTTGGTTATTTAAGAATGATTACAGAAGTGTAAAAGTCATTAAAAAAAAACCACTGTCACTCTGTAGGTCACTTTATAGGCTCGTCAGTATCTTTACTTGCTCTCTTCGCTCGTCATCTTCTAGACGAAATAGCTATGGAAAACCTTACGCCAATGCGAAGTTAGTCTAAAGTGGTCGCCGGACTCTTAAGGAGTTGTTAAGTAAAGCATGAGCAGTTAACTGAAGTTTAAAAGATAACTCGAGCCTTTGCGAGTGGCCCTAATCGTCTGGAACTGCGACTTCGCCGATGTTGCTCTTATATTCGAACTTGAAAGTTACATTGTTGATTTGTTGCTCTTATATTCGAACTTGAAAGTTACATTGTTGATTTGTTGCTCTTATATTCGAACTTGAAAGTTACATTGTTGATTTGTTGCTCTTATATTCGAACTTGAAAGTTACATTGTTGATTTGTTGCTCTTATATTCGAACTTGAAAGTTACATTGTTGATTTGTTGCTCTTATATTCGAACTTGAAAGTTACATTGTTGATTTGTTGCTCTTATATTCGAACTTGAAAGTTACATTGTTGATTTGATTGATTTTGTGACCAATTTTTTATTTTGATTTGCATTTCTTGTCATCATTTTTATAAAGGGCAGATCAACGGTACTCAGAATATACAGGGTTATCAGGAAAGGGTGTACTAAGCCAAAAGGGAGTTTTTGTACTCATCATTATAAACATTTTTTACTATGGATACAACCCTGGAACACTACATACACAGTTTATGCAATAAACATATTCTATTCTGAAATTGAGAGAAAAATAACAGCTGTTTCATACATATTGTCGACGATCAATGGCCTTTTTGTATTGAACAGCTGGTTTTTACGGTGATTTTTTGTTGGCTCCACAGTAAAAGTTATTCATAATGATGAGTACAATGACCCCCTTTTGGCTTAGTACACCCTATACCGATAACCCTTTATAAGCATAGATACAAACAAATGCCTTCACTTAACTATCAAATAATTTTATTGTAAGTATTGTAAAGGATCAACATTTTCTTTAAAAAAAAAACATGACTTAGATGACAAACAAGCGTACATGCCCGCTGATGGTAAGTAGATAAAATTTCTCAAGAAAAATTTACGACAATAAAAATTTAATAGAATATTCTCAACTAAGATAAATATTTCGCATAATCTTATGCCAATTGACCACCTTAATATAGTTTAAAACTAAAAAACAATTGCCTATGAAATTCACATTTAAATACAAATTTTTAAATACAGAAAAGATTGTATTTTATACATTGGAGAATTTGATTCTACTAATTTTTGCAATAAGTACATTAATTCTTGTTTTAAGGCAGGTGTAAAAAAAAAAGGTATACAATACTGCAAAAAATAAAATATTATGAAAATGTAAAAGTAGACTGAATGTGAACACTTGAGGTCAGAATATATTATATTGGGTATGTAATATAATTGATTGAAAAAGGGGATAATATAAATATCTTCTGCAGGGTCAATATAAATTTTTACTAGGGACAGGAAATGTACTTAGAGGAGTTAATTTTAAATTCAATTGGATCAATAATACATTACGACTTGATGGTTGACTTAGAGGTCAATAATACATAGCGAGGTCAGAATATGTACTTTGAGAGGTCATATCAGGTCACAATATGTTCTTTGATAGGTCAATTCAGATCACAATATACAGGGTTATTGTATAAACTTGCTGACATCTCATAATATATTTTTAATATGTTGATCTTGCGATGGTAAAATTTATTTTTAGAGGTAATCAATAATACTTAACGGGGTCAGAATAATAGAAGAAGAGAAGAGAAGTCATTAGAGAGGTAAATTTTAAATTTGTATTTACTCATTTGTCATTCTTCAAATTCTCTAATGTTATCTTTGATGGCAATAATAACCTCATTTTTTTTTACAAGTTTTTCCTTCTTAAGACTTTCCAATATTGTGAACAATGGAATCGATGACCTCGGAGGAAGAAGCCGTGCCTCCGAGGTCGGTGGTCAGGACCCTGTCCGTGTTGATGGTCTTGTTCACCGCTTTCTTGATCAGTTCGGCGTGGAAATGGTGGCCGAGATGTTCGAGCATGTCGACTGATGCGTTTATCATGGCGATGGGGTTAGCTACGTTCTTGCCGGCTATGGCCGTGCCTGGAAAAAAAAAATGAAATTGTAATCAAGGTAAAAAAATATATATTAAGACTGTTGAAAGAATAGAATAGAAAAATCTTTGATGTCATAATTTTTTTTTTTTAAATAATATAAAGTAAAAAAGCCTTTATTTCCTTTACAATTACACTTAAATTTAAAATAGAATATGATAATATATCAAAAAGATATCTGTTACATAAAATTATATATATTAATCTTAAGGCACCTAAATCTGGGTGAAGGCCTCCTTCATGCATAGCCATGCATATCGGTCTCAGTATATTTTCTTAACAATTTTAAATAAAATATATATTAAGAATGCTCCTATTAATTCCTTCCTCCTATTAATCCTTTTAAATTGTTATTATTAAGGAAATTGCTCTCTATGGTACAGTTTACTAGTTCCGAAGGCAGGGTTAATATATTACAAACATGCAGTATCTACTTACATATATAAATCAGATATATGTAAGTAGGTATTTTTAATATTATAATTTTTAGCACTTAATTTTTTTAACAATAAAGTTGTTTGTATTTGTAATTTCGTTCCTCCCTCTATTTCAATTGTGCTATACAAAATATTTCACATCAAAGCTTTTCAAACACGCCAAGATCTAAGAACCAAAAAGGTTAAAAGTGCCAGTGATTAATTAGTTATTAATTAGAGGTCAATTTCAAGCTGCATCCAAGGTCATATTACAAATACGATCCGAGGTCACTATCCCGTACATGATCCAGGGTCAATTCTACAAACTACAAAGCGAAGTACCCGACGAGCTAGCCTTTTAGTTTTGCCAAAAGCTAGAACTAACTACGGCAAAAAAACACTTACTTTTGAAGGAGCACAACTTTATAATAAGATACCCTCACGCATAAAAAATGTGAATTCTTTCAACATATTCAAAAAACAACTTGCTCAATACCTGATAGCCGATCACAGTCTTCTAAGCAAATGAATACGTTGAGAGGGTTGGTAGCCTTGCTAGATACGAGGACATTGTAATTTTGTTGATGTTTAGTATTGTTCTCAAGTGAGTGATATGTAATGTCTTTATTGAGAATAAATGTCTTTAGACCTTATTCTACCCACGATCTGAAGTCAATTCTGCCTATAATTTAGGACGAATTCTATTCATAAACGGGGGCAAATTCTGACATGTTTCAGGTCGAGTTTCACGGTCGATTCTACCCACGTCCAAAATCCAAAATAAATAACAGATCAGTTAGTCATGTAAGATCAGTTTAATTCACCAGTGTTCCTGGTGCCCGGCTCGAACACCGAGTAGTGGTCTCCATAGTTCCTTCCAGAGAAGAGCCCGGCTCCTCCCATGAGTCCGCACACCACGTTAGACACAATGGACCCGTAGAGGTTTGTCATCAGCATCACGTCGAACTGGTGAGGTCTGCGGAGATAAATACACACTGATGTTATATTACTGAACGCTACAGTGCCTCTGATTGAGGGTCAAATTTTGGCCACGGTTGATGGTAGGTCATGCCATAATAGAGGTTTTCACAGAAGTGTGTCACAACTGGCGGCCTTATAAATAAATAAATTCGGGAAACTTTCACACACGGTCGCCTGACACCAAACTAAGCAAAGCTTGTACTATGGCTGCCAGAGACTGATAAATATACTTAGATATTTTTAAATACATACGTAAATAGATTTTAACACCCAGACATAGAACAAACACTAATGTTCATCACATGAATGTTTGCCCTAGGTGGGAATCGAACCCACGCCCCACGCTCAGAAGTGTGTATTCAAAATAAACGCTCGGTTTATAGATGTCGCAACCAACTAGCTTAATTCGCCGTTCAATTAACAACCTAGCCTTTTTACTAAACGGTGCCATTCAACTAGCTTCCTGATGATATTTAGCCATTCAATCAAACAGCTAGGCAAAATGACTTGGATAGACGACGTTGACTACTTGCCTAGCCATCTCATTTAAGTAAGGTTGCGTGTTGTAATAAAAAAGATAACCACGTTGGCTAAGGCGGGAGCGAAACGAAGCGGAGTTGCCATACTCACCTATCAAAGTCAGATTTGCCCTGATAAAAGAGTCGGGCAAGAGAGGTTTTATGTTATTAAAATATCACGCCTATCAGTTTTTTTTGCGGTTCGTTTTAATAATTTAATTTTAATAGTATTAAATAGTTATTTTGGTAAATAGTTACCCTATTCTATGATTGGCCGGAGCATCAGCCAGCCAGTTTATTAAATGTTGTATTAGACGGTACGGCTGAATATCATTCAGGATGCTTGTTGAACGGCGCCATTTAGTAAAATGGCTTGAACGGCTGGTTAAGCAATTTGGCTGCGACTTATTCAACTTGATGCTCTTGTGGAGTCTAAGGCAAGATATACATCACACGCCGGATCCCACTGTGGTGTGCGTAGCGACGGAAGTAGCGTTCGCATGTGTGTCACTGTCTTTTTTTAATTCCTTGGTAGGTTTGCGCTTGGCCATCATCTTGGCTGATGTTAAGCAGCGATGCGGCCTACGATGGAGCACGCTTGCCTGGAGAAATCGATTCACTCGAGACTTGAAGACACCCCCCACAGCCTTAGAAAGTTTAATACATGTGTATACACATTGTGTAACAGAAAAGCTTTTTTAACAAAAAGCTATTTTTGACTTAAACGTTGTGTACAGTTCGTGTACAGATGTAACAAAATCTCAGTACCTATTAAGAATAATGTGTATTAAGTTTCTCTATTGTCAAAATAATGTTGGTAGTGTGACATTAGACACACTCTAGTGTTGGTAGATTGACATTTGACTGTTCCGTTCAGAAACAGTCAAATGTCAACTTTACCTTCTTTGTATATCTTTGAAAATATTATGCACGTTCGCAAAAATCTACATAAATTTAAATTGAACAGTGACTATTACAATTATAACACTAGAAATAAGGATAGGATAGCTGTACAGAGATTTAGACTGACTAAGTCAAAAAAGTCATTTTTAGGCAACTGCGTTAGTTTTTACAATAAAATCCCGAAAAATATAACAGGGCTCACCGAGGGAAAATTCAAATCACATGTAAAAACTACATTAATGAAAAGAGGATATTGTAAGGTTAAGAATTATTTAGAAGATAAAGATGTCTGGAGCCTTCCACTTCCGCCAAGTAGCCACTAGTATTTATAGATATTACCTAGTTGTAAGCCAAAATTTGTGAGACTGTAATTTATTTATTATTTGAAAAAATAATGCCCCTCAGTTTCTTGCCTGTTCTTCTGAGTAGAGGCTTTTTGTCCGAACAAGGCGGTCGAGTCAATTTAAATAACTTTGACGTTCATAAGTGTATCTTTGATACCTAAATTGAATAAAAACATTTTGACTTTGACTTTGACTTTGAAAAATGTTTTCCTCTAAAATAGTTTATATCAATGAATTTTGGACAAGAGATTCAAAAACCAACATAGTTTGATTAATATTCCTTTCCTAAAACGTATCTTGTATGTGCAATATTAATAATTAGTGAGCTTTCTTAAAAAATAATTATTAAAAACTATTTGAACGAAAAAGTTTCTAAATGAATATTTACCAAAAGTTGCCAGACGAAAAGAAAAAAGTGTTAATCATGATGTGTGTAAATACCCAATACCGATTCACACTTTATTGCTCAAACAATAGTTACACGTTTGTATAGCGCTATTTACTGGCTACTTAATGTCTAGCTGAACATTGTTTTAGCAGATGTTTGTGCATTTTTTTATTTCTAAGTCTGTGTATCTTATATCTTTAAATGAGCAATTCTTGTATTTATATATAATTGGAATCTCGGAATCGGCTCCAACGATTTTCATACAATTTAGTATATAGGGGGTTTCGGGGGCGATAAATCGATCTAGCTAGGAATCATTTTTAGAAAATGTCATTTTATTCGTGTTTTATCGATAATCAACTTAAACATAAACTTGGAAGAAAAATAACAAAAAGGAGGCGTTTGAGTAGTCTCAACTGAAAAATATGACTCTTCCTGACATCTATTGGCGAATAATAATACTATTTTTTGTGAGCAACTAATTGCTTTAACGACACAACAGCAGATGGCGTTGTTAAGTAACACGAAGTCAATGAGTGTTTGCTTTGAGGTTAGACTAAAATCAATTGTTTATTTATGTTATTTGTGTCTTCTTAATGCACGTGTTCACTTAAAAATGCCTAAACGATCTTGGAAAAAAACGCTTATAACTCATGATTTTTTTCTTTAAATAACCAGTTCATATTTTTTTATTATTCTATCGGTAAGATCGAAAAATATTATTCATATTTCATCATTTTATTAGTAATTCGTACTTAAATATAATTTCCAAAAAACACAATTAAAAAAAAAAAACCGAGCAAAGCTCGGTCATCCAGGTACTGTATACATACTTGGCGACGAGCTGCATGCAGCAGTTGTCAATGATCATGTCGTTGTGTTCAATCTCAGGGTACTCCGCGGCCATGCGACGGGACGTCTCCAGGAACAGCCCGTCGGATAGCTTCATTATGTTGGCTTTGTGGACTGTTGTCACCTGCAAATATAACATAAACATTACATATAGTTAGCAACACATACAAAAAAATGCAGTCTATGCTCTGCTGTGTGACGTTTTCCGAGCGAACTGTCAAAGGAATGTCAGTGGGGTAGCGCCTGAGTCACTCGCCCCGCCCAACCGGAACTTTTCGCTGGAGCACAGAAGAGGACGGATCTCGTATTGTTTTTCGTTGGTGTCTTTCTGTCGTATTCATCTTGATGTCCATTCGATTTATACTGAAATTACCCACATATTGTACATGGGTTGGATTATTAGAAGTATTAGTTGTTTACATTTATATCAAGGTTTTGAATACCGTCCCTTCAGAAATAGTTTACAATATCGACATGCCTTTCCCCCGAGGGGGCTGGCAGAGGTGTACAGACAACCACACAGAAAAAGTATGATTGAAATCGATTGACAATTAGCGGAGTAATCGCGTAACATACATACATTTTTTTTAAACGTACTGGAATTGAGAACCTCCTCTTTTCTGGAAATCGGTTAAAAGGGGGAAGTTCTCAATTTTTTCAACTTTTTCTCATTTTTTTTTGTATGTATGTTACGCGATTATTCCGTCAATTGTGAATCGATTTAGGTGATTTCTTTATGTTTCCACCCACACATCGCTGGACGATATTCAGTCCCAAATTGGACAGGGGGCGAGGCTGTCGCCATACACCGGGCTCCAGTCATGTAACAGATGACATAAAAAACGCCCATATGTTCACACAATGAACAAATTGGTGCGTGCCGTCGGCTGGGTTGGCCGTTCCCTCAGGCTTGAGAGGCGGACCTTTTCCAACTAGGCTGATCTGGTGAGGGCCGCGGGAAGCCGCTGGATGCAGTGCAAGACCGGTCGTTGTAGAGATTATTGGGGGAGCCCACCGTCCAGCAGTGGACGTCTTCTGGCTGACATTAATGATGATGTGATGAATAAGCCCTACTCAGAATGCTAAATTATTCTATTAGCTAAAAGTATTCTTGTCCTTGTCTAATACGCAGAAATAACAAAGATAGGCATATTTTTAAGCTTTTTTCAATTTGGGAATTTAGTATTTTGAATAGGGTATACTATAGTTTTATTGTGTTAGTTTATGACTTGATTGTTGTTGTTTTGTTTATGAATGGTCATGGTACAGCCGTAGGATGCAAAAATATGCAAATATTTTTATAACAAATTTAATTTAAAATAAAAATTACAATTAAGGAGATGACGATTGCTCGATGCAAGAAACAAGTGATGGAATTCAACTTGAAATGTATGAGGTCGCGTAAACTGCTGAACAGGCGCTGTTGTGTTTTGTATATGAATGGTTTGTTGTTATTGTCCAAGTTGTTGTGTTTTGTTTATGAGTGGTTTGTTGTTATTGTCCAAGTTGTTGTTGTGTTTTGTTTATAAGTGGTTTTGTTGTTATTGTGTTTTGTTTATGAGTGGTTTGTTGTTATTGTCCAAGTTGTTGTTGTGTTTTGTTTATAAGTGGTTATGTTGTTATTGTGTTTTGTTTATGAGTGGTTTGTTGTTATTGGGTTTTGTTTATGAGTGAGTTACGAAAGCTGCAGCCAGAAATACAAATTTAATAATAAATAAATAAATAAATTCGGGACACTTCCACACACGGTCGCCTGACCCCAAACTAAGCAAAGCTTGTACTATGGCTGCCAGGGACTGATATACATACTTAGATATTTTTAAATACATACTTAAATACATATTAATGGGTAAAACGTGACCCTATTACTAAGACTCCTCTGTCCGAATTTCTGTCTGTCTGTCACCAGGCTGTATCTCATGAACCGTGATAGTTAGACAGTTGAAATGTTTACAGATGATGTTTTTCTGTTGCCGCTATAACAGCAAATACTAAAAAAACAGAATAAAATAAATACTTAAGGGGGCTACCATACAACAAACGTGATTTTTTTGCTGTCTTTAGAGATATTGGTACGTAACCCTCCGTGCACGAGTCCAACTCGCACTTGGCCAGTTTTTTTATTGTCCATATTGTTGTTTTGTTTACCGAGTTAAAATAACAATAAATTATTGTTATTTGCGACTTACCTTCTTCCTGTTATTTCTCCTAGCGAACTCAAAAGCGAACCGCGCGACGCGGTCCGAGTTGGAGGCGGTCACCACCTTCATGGATTCGATCACACCGTGCACAGACTCGTGTTCTAACATGGCGTATTCGCCTTCCGTGTTCTGTCTGTAAGGGAGAAATTACACCATTATTGATCTAGGAACAATTACAGAATACAGAATACTCATTGTGACAATGTACATAGAAGAGGAAGACAAATATTAAACACACAAAATAGAAAAATACAAGCACATTGTCACAGAACCGGCCCCAACTCAGCGTGCTGCTGATTGTACACAACCAGCGCTGGTTTTCTGTTGGGTCCGGCAATTATGAATAGACTCGTGGAAGTAGAAAGCGAAAGATGTGTACCAGGATCGTAGGCAGTGGAAAGAAGTTGTCTGACTACCGTTACGAGGAAAAGGCGTGATGTATGTGTATTATAATGTATGTACCCTGATGTTATTAAGGTGTTTGAAGTCTCCCTGTTTGCAACTAATACTGAAATAGATTATAAGTTTTTTTTTTTTTAATATGAATATTAAAACGAACATATCGTCACGCCTTTCCCCCGAAGGGGCTGGCAGAGGTGTGATACAACTCCCACACTTCGCCGGACGATTACCAGTCCCAGAAGTGACAGGGGGCGAGCCTGTCGCAATACACCGGGCTCCAGTCACGTAGCAGATGACATTAAATACCGCGGCCGCCGGCGCAAGCCGGGTCCGGCGCTCGTGCTCACAAATTCCCTGGGGGCTACGTCCCCCAGCGTCCAGCCGCGGTAAAGAGGACAATCCTCGTGGCCGCTACCTTACTCCCCCATAAAGGGAGGGAGAAGAACCCCACGACGACGACATTAAATACGCACATATGTTAACAAAATGATCAATATGGTGCGTGCCTTCGGCTGGGGTCGAACCCGCTCTCTCTGGCTTGAGAGGCGAGCCTTTTCCAACTAGGCTATCATCGCTCACCAATTCAAACTGATAAACATTACAGCAGACTAGTATATAAATAATAAACGCGAACGAAGTCGCGGGGTGACAGCTAGTTTATATATATATATATATGTGAGTTATCCTATCTGTTAAGTTAGAGCGAACTGCACACGGTGTGCAAATTTGATTGAAATCGGTTAAGTACTTTAGGAGTCTATAGCGGACAAACAACGTGACACGTAATTTATATATGTATTAAGATAACAAACGCGAACGAAGTCGCGGGGTGACAGCTAGTATTAATATATGTTATCCATTGAATAGATAAATGTTGAATACTAATTACAAAATTACAATGTCAAAACGAATATTACTGCAATAATGTTACCAACTTGCGAGTAAAAAAAAAGTAATATTTATTTTATTCTCAGCTTGCCATTACGATTCATGAACTCTTTGAAGTCATAAAATGTTTGAACTCACCTAATGATGCAGACGTCAATGTCCTTGTGCCTGGTGGTGACTCCGGGGTAGGACTTGCAGTGCATGACGTACGCGTACATGTCGAGCTCATTACGATTCGTGAACTCATTGAAGTCATAAAATGTTTGAACTCACCTAATGATGCAGACGTCAATGTCCTTGCGCCTGGTGGAGACTCCGGTGTAGAACTTGCAGTGTACATATGACGTACGCATACATGTCGAGCTCATTACGATTCATGAACTCATTGAAGTCATAAAATGTTTGAACTCACCTAATGATGCAGACGTCAATGTCCTTGTGCCTGGTGGTGACTCCGGGGTAGGACTTGCAGTGTACATATGACGTACGCATACATGTCGAGATCATTACGATTCATGAACTCATTGAAGTCATAAAATGTTTGAACTCACCTAATGATGCAGACGTCAATGTCCTTGTGCCTGGTGGTGACTCCGGGGTAGGACTTGCAGTGCATGACGTACGCGTACATGTCGAGCTCATTACGGAGCGCCACGTTGCGGGAGGTTACGTACGACGCCTCGGATTTTGTCTCGATGTTACCCTGGAAGATCAGATTTTTAGGTCGATTGTTATTTAGTTTTAGGGTATTGGTTTATTGTTTGAAAGAGGTAAACGGTACAGGCACTGTTATTTTTAAGTCAAAATGCACTTAATTTATTATTAACTAGCTGCGCCCCGCGGTTTCACCCGCAGTTAAAAAGTATCCTATGTGCTATTCTAGACTATAATCTATCTCTGTGCTAAATTTCATACAGATCTGTTCAACCGTTCTGGCGTGAAAGAGTAACAAACATCCATCCATCCATTCATCCATCTATTTTTACAAACTTTCGCGTTTATAATATTAGTAGGATATTCTGGAACAATGGCAGCTTTAAGCTGATGGGTCTTTTTTCAGGGCACATTTACTAGGATATTATTTTATTAGTAGGAATCATACATTTTTGGGGATAAAAAGGTGTTGGTTTCATCTGAACAGCCAGAAATCAGAAATTATTGATAACTCCTATAGTCACATGTCACAACTATAATTTATTTTTAAGTAATTTGTCTTTTGTTTTATTTTTAGTTTTGCAAAAAATACTTTTTTTATTTTATTATTATTTATAATATTTTTTTACTGAAACTTACCTTCAGGCCTACTCCGTTCCTCTTGATGGTGGTTATGGCGTACTGTACGTCGTCATCGTTATCAACATCGGGGTCGATGTCCACCACCTCAAAGTCTACGGGAGCACCAATGTATCTGAAAATATATTTATAACATTCTTGAGCCACTCAGTATTATTGTGTGAACATATGTGCGTATTGTGTGTCATCTGCTACATGACTGGAGACTGGCAACAGGCTCGCCCCCTGTTACATTTGGGACTGAATATCGTCCGGCGAAGTGTGGGTGTTGTATTACACCTCTCCAGCCCCTTCGGGGGAAAGTGTGACGATATGTTATATTGAGCCACTCTGAGGAGCATTGTGACAGTTTCAGTATTATTGTAAAATTTTGTAGGACTAACAGCGCTCTGCGGTTTTACCTGCTGTTAAACAGTAGTCTATGCGTTAATAAATAAATAAAATAAATTCGGGACACTTCCACACACGGTCGCCTGACCCCAAACTAAGCAAAGCTTGTACTATGGCTGCCAGAGACTGATATACATACTTAGATATTTTTAAATACATACTTGAATACATATTAACACCCAGACATAGAACAAACACAAATGTTCATAGCATAAATGTTTGCCCTAGGTGGGAATCGAACCCACACCCCCAAGCTCAGAAAGCAGGTTCACTACCAACTGAGCCACCGAGGCAGTCAAATCCAATCCATCCAATCCAGAATATAAGGAATAATCCAATCCAGAAAAATAATCCAGGATATAAGCTACCTCCATACCAAATTTGATGAAATTTGGTCCATCCGTTTGAGCGTGAAGAAGTTACAAACATACACACTTACACACTCAAACTTTCGTCTTCATAATATTAGTGTGATTATTTTTATTTCCTTACACTGGCAGCTTTAATCTGATGCGTGTCTTCTTTCAGTGCACAATTTTTTTTTATTTAAGTGTCTGGCATATTGGCTTAAGGTTTTCTATAGCCATTTCTTCTAGAAGAAGACTACGAGCGAAGAGAGCAAGTAATGATACTGACGAGCCTCTAATGTTAACTACAGAGTGACAAAGTGCAATTTGATTTTTTTATGACTTTTGTACTTCTGTAATCATTCTTAAGTAACTAAGAATTTCCCTTGTATTATGGATTTATTTAAAAGCTAATAATGTAGACAACCTCCCTGTGTAAAGGGATTTTTGATTTGCTTTGTCTATCTATTGAATAAATCAGTCAAAAGTGACCCCTTACAAATGCGGATATTTTTCATAGCTCTCTCTTGAGAACGTTTTTAAAAAAAACCAAGAACATAGGGGTGGAGATATAGTTCATTTAGTTGTACATGCTAAATTTCATCATTATCTGACTAATGGTTCCCAAGAAATTTGACAAGCGTGTTTGAATGGAAATTTCAGAGTGTCGCGGGACTCTTAAGTAATTGTCAAGTCTGCTTTTGGAGCATGTAACAGAGGGGGCATTTATCAGTCTCTGGCCACTCATTCCAGCCCATTACATCACATCACATTATGTAGAATGATTAGCTGTTTTGCAGGATCACTTGCCATTTTCGAAACCTAGTTTTCAGAGATTATACTTATAAAAAAAATATAATAATAAATTACAAGTTAACTAATGCTGGATCCACAATTTTGCGAAACCTCATCAATTATCTACAAATTCAAACATGTAGATAGGGTGTTTGGATTGGCCTGCAAAGGTTTGCAAGCATTTGCCACCAATTCAAGCAATGTCCGTTTTTAATGTCCAAATTAAAGGAACCTTGCAGAAAGAGCTTGCGAAGCATCCACATGTTTATGAGTAGCCAGTATCGCTTGCGCAGTGGCGGCGAACAGACGTGTGGGTTTGTGCCTTATGAAGAAAGACTTAAAATTTTGTGCCTCACTACTCTTGAGGAAAGAAGGCTGAGAGGTAACCTAATTGAAACCTTTAAAGTCCTTAATAGGTTTTACAGGGTTATTTGTACCTAATCAAAAACCTCTTAAGGGTTCATTGTACTCATCGGTACGAACTACTTTTACTATGAAGCCAATCCTGTAATCGCGAAAAAAGAAACAGCTGTTCCATACAAAAAGTCCTTTGACAAAATGTATGGAACAGCTGGTATTTTTTTTCGCGATTTCGGAGTTCGCCACATAGTAAAAGTTGTTCATATTGATGAGTACAATGAACCCTTAAGAGGTTTCTGGTAAGTTACAAATAACCATGTATAATCTGCCAGATCTGCATGATTGCTATGTAAAAAAGTCCTACACAAACACAATGAATGTCAGAGACCATAGCATAAAGATCAAGTGTGTATCAGCCAACATAAATACTGCTAACCACATTCTCAGCAACAGAGTTGTTCATACATGGAATAGGTAGCCTGAGGATGTGGTCACTGCTAAATCCAACAAAATAAGAAATGGCTTGATAGCTGGTTGCAGCGAAAGCAAATGCCTTTGACAAACATTTAAATGTGGACAAAAACAATTTTTGTGTGAACATTTAGTGAATTTGGACAATTTTAACTTAACACAGTGTGATATAGGCACATCAGCCCTAAGCTCTGCTTGCCTATAATTAAATAAATAAAAATATAATAAGTACTAACTGGTCTACTGAAGAAATTTTACATTTCCTCAAAAGTTACCATGCAGAATCTTACATTTGGGATCCAAGAATAAAGACCATGATGATAAAAAAATTGGTTGCCTGTAAAGTCGGTATACGGGCGAAAGTTTTACGTGACAACGACAGGGACGCGTGCCTTTCACTTTTTATGTCTGTCTCTCTCGCTCTTAGGCGGGCTAACCATGCCCGAGTGGAAGGGACGCGTGCCTCTCACTCGCTCTCATTGTGAGCGCATAACGTGAGCGGAGCGTAACGCAGTTTCTTGAAGTGTCACCCGGCAAACCAATTTATAAGACGTTGTCACGTCAAAAAAAGTGGCTGATGCATACTTTTTCTCATTTCATTTTGTTTCTTTTTATAATTAAAATAGCTTAAACTAAATGGTATAGTCGACATGAGCTGGACATCTGCTATTCTTGTTTGTCTAGAACACACCAACACAGATGCAAGCTTGTGGATACCAATGTTTGTCTCACATAATTTTTCCAAGTGTTTGTAGCGGTTTGATATTTGTGGCAAGTGGCCAATGTGTGGACCCAGCATAAAATGTTGAAGACGAGGTCAAATTTACAAAGACCTAAAAGATACTCAGCCTTAGAAATAAAAAAATGCATAAACATCTGCTAAACCAATGTTCAGTTAGACATTGAGTAGTCAGTAAATAGCGCTACACAAACGTGTAACTATTGTTTGAGCAATAAAGTGTGAATCGGCATTGGGTATTTACACACATGCTTAACACTTTTTTCTTTTTTGTCTGGCAACTTTTGGTAAATTCGTTTAGAAACTTTTTCGGCCAAATAGTTTTTTAGTAATTATTTTTTAAGAAAGCTCCCTAATTTTTAATATTGCACGTACAATTTACGTTTTAGGAAAGGAATATTAATAAACTATGTTGTTTTTTGAAACTCTTGTCCAAAATTCGTCGATATAAACTATTTTAGAGGAAAACATTTTCTTTTGGATATAGTGGGAGACTAACAACAAATTTCTGAACGGAACAATCAATGTCAACACTACAATGTGTTTAATGTCACACTACCAACTAAAAACGTTTTTAGTTTGACAAGAGAAACATTACACAATTTCTATCATAGTTACTGAGTCTAGATCAGCTGTTATAGTGAAATCCGCCATCTTGACCCCGTACACACGCGCTAAACAAGGGTACCCGGCCGTGTAATGAATGTTTATTTTCCTTTGATTTTGTTACATCTGTACACGAACTGTACACAACGGTTAAGTCAAAAATATTTTTATTTTTCAGCTTTTGTGTTACACAATGTGTGTACACATGTTTTAAAACTTTATTTCTAAGGCTGACTATGTATATCCTCCTCAAAAATTGTTAATAACACTATGGACAAATTCTTTTCAGAATGGGCAATTAATCAATCATTAACATAAAAATCAACCTGCTTCTTACAATATTGCCCTATCAGGTTCTTTTATGACACCTACCTACCTCAGTTTAAGACCTGTTTGTAATATTTACTTTTAGTAATGAAATCTATGGAGTAATAACACAGTGATTAATACCAGTCTCCTTTACTCAATGCTCAAACCACTCAGATATTCTAGTTTGGTGTCCATACTGGTGTCTTATTGAATCACATCTATCAATTAAAATAGATGTAGAATACATAGTAGATGTAATCTTATACTTATTATCATTATCCTCGAGGTTGAAATCATCAGCGATGACCCTGGATCTTATAAGCGGGCCTGATAATTTTATGAAGAGTGCAGGTTTTCCTACTTACCTGAAGATATCCCGAACATGGCTCATACACTCCGGCCCGATGCCACCTCCAGGGAGCATGGTAACTGCGTGTCTTCCACCATAATGAGCTACTGGGATCAGCTTCTGTTTCCTTATGACTGGAGTCTTATGCTGCTGGTCAAAATCCGATAAGACGGCTGGCGCGGGCCCTGAAGACGAGCTGAAGCTTGCCGCATTGCGCAGTTCGGGCAGCGCCTTCAATTTGGACAGTAACCTCACAGCCATTACGTATTTTAGCGCAAAAATCAGCTGGTGCTGATTAAATAATCACAGGAAAAGGAAGACGGAAAATCTGCGAGTTGTGGGAGCGGTTTCCGCCGGTAGGGGGCGCTGATTCCCCGAAACATCAAAGTTTGGGAATAGAGGGCGCTGTCGTCAGCGATTTTTGACATTTTATTGACGGTTAAATCTATGTATTGCCATTGGTGGAAATGAAATTGTTGTTTGTTTTGATGATTTTGGTAGTTATTCTATGGTTTCTCACATTTTAAATGTTTAGAAAATTTTATTTAGTCATTTAATTTTGTGTTACAGTCAATTATCATTTTTATTGGTAAAAAATAAGTTTATATTGTTTTATTGTACTGGCAATGTTAACCAGTAATAAAAATTTTGCTTGTGACGTTTCTCGCCTACTTTTTTTCCTCGAACGAGTTCTCTTTCACGAGTGGTCGAGGAACGGCGTCCATTTTGCATCGCCATATTGAATTTGGTCGGACATCTTTGGACGCCATGTTTAGTCGGACATATTTTATAAACATTTTCGCGTAAATTTCAAATATTTTTCGGCCTAAATAGCAAACTTTTTTTCACTAGACTCAGTTGCATAGATTGGTGTGAAAATTACGTCGAAAAATCTTGTGCCAACACCATTGTCCATATTTGTCTCCTGGAGGCCGTCGGTGCTTTGTTACAAGATAAATAGAGGTAAATAATTTCCATTGGAAACTTCGTACTTTTTGACGTGCCGTAACAAGTGTTTCGTGTTTTCTGTGAATTTACGTCGCTGGGAGCGTCCCGCGGGGTGTGATGTTGAAGGTCATGCAAGGAGGAGTGGACGCGTGCATCGGTTAGCGTGGTCGTTTTATAATTATCTAAAAAATCGACGGAACGCGGGCCGAGCCGGTCGTCGGCCGCCC
Source organism: Peribatodes rhomboidaria (assembly GCA_911728515.1). NCBI lineage: Eukaryota > Metazoa > Arthropoda > Insecta > Lepidoptera > Geometridae > Peribatodes > Peribatodes rhomboidaria. Next base: position 7,703,940 of record OU452195.1, on the reverse strand, counting down.
GAGCCGCACCTGCCTACCAAGCAGTGTTGCCAATGAAAATTTTTAGGCGGCCGTGTATATTAGGTAAAAAAGCCGTGTTTGTAGGGAAAAAGATCATCGGTGGGCCGTGTCATTGCTTAAAAAAATAACGTTTGATTAATGATAATTAAACGTTTTTAACATTAAAAACCTTAAAAATGCGCCATTTGGCTAATGTTGTTTTTTTTATTTGTTTGAAGAAATAACAACAAATAATTATTTTGAATAGCTTTAATTTTTATTTAAACTTATTATTCACACTGTTACAAAACTGTTCAATAACACACTCAAAACTCAAAGAATAAATGAATACAAAAATTAGGGCAATAGATTCCGTGTTTAACGTATGAGTTATGATAGCAAGCTCTAGGAGTAATAGTGTTCTGTGAGCTAGCTAATCATTTGTATCACTCATCCACGAAAATAAAAAAGGGATGCACTATTTGATATTTGATTATTGGGAAATCCCCGTCTATAGCTGCACGCCATAGACATTTCATTTTACTTAAAGAGTAGAAAGAGTAACAAAGTCCATACAGCCTTTAACAACTTTGCAATGTTGGCATTCGGTATACTTGGATTAGTAATCGAATACAGTAAGCTACTCCGATGTTTAAAAATCGACAATCCTAAAGTGCTGGGGGGCTATTCCTGCGCGTGAGATGAGATGAGATTTTATCTTGGTCACTCTCACACCTATGACGTTTCAAACTAGAGCAACAAGGATGAAAAAAGGTGAGATGAGAATCTCAAATCTCCGAATAGGGTCCCTGTTCCTCTCGATCTCCTGTCAAATAATATTTGGGTAAGTGAGAAGTGAGTAATTTCGCGCATCGGAGTTAATCAATTACCGTAGAATTTGCGAATAGCCGTAGAATCTGCTACGGCTACAGGGTTGCAGCCGTAGGCCGTGCATTTTGTGATATTTTGGCCTGAAAGCCGTAGAACACGGTAATTGCCGTAGCATTGGCAACACTGCTACCAAGTTTGTTTTTGTACCTTATAAGTACTTTGCAGTGTTCTAACACATTTCATAATCACTGCAGGAGGCCTTCTAATTAAAAATGTAATCTCGCCAGTTTAACAGTCTGTGATATCATATCACTCGTGGCAGCTAAGCATATTTGTCACACTCATAATTAAATAAACCAACATCTATTCTTACGAATCTTATCTCGATCTTCACAACAATAACATTACAGTCCTACATTAAAAGAAATTATTTGCTTATTTTTTAGCATTGTTGTTGAAAACGTAAACAAGTTTTTCTTTTTCGTCGTTGTATTCCGTGACGTTTAAATGGCTTAGGTAATAGTACACATTCAGCCAAGCCATATTTTCAATTAAGTTTTTGATACTAATTTATTTACTTACTAGTTTCGCCTTGCGGTTTACCTGTGATGAATGAGTTATTTTCTCTAGTTACTTACATAAAACAAAGTAATATATCCTATAAAGTAACATCAAGATTAGTTTAGCTATTTAGTTGTAAAAATGTGTGCTCCGCGTCATATTTGCAGTTAAAAAGTACTCCATGTGCTATTTCAGAGTTTAATTAATCTCTGTGCCAAATGTCATCCAGATCTTTGAATTTTTGGACTTCTATAATGGGCTGTCTAATAGAGTCCTTACAGTTTGGCAATGTATCTGATGCCCCTGGTAGTACAGGTATCCATAGGAGAGGGTGATTGCTGACCATCAGGCGACCAGCTACCTAGTTTGCCACCGATGACATAAAGAAATATCTGTTCAGCCGTTTTAGGTTGATTGAGTTACAAACATCTGTCCAAACTTTCACAATAATAAAATATTTATTATGTAACAATGATAAAGTGGTCTCTCGCCCTCCTATAATACAGGTTTTAAAGCTGAGGCTAAACACATGTAAATTAAAATAATAAATAACTAAAATTTTAAGGACTTAAGACATTTGTTTGATTTTTTTGACATTAGAGAAAAGCATATTAATTAATTGTAGCAAAAAACAATAATTACAAAAATATAAAATTTGATCATAGTGAGATACCTAAATTATGGCATAGGCATTAGTAGCTAACTTGTTTAGCTGGCAGAATCTAATTAGGTAATAAAAATTAATTAAGTGGTCATTAGCCTATGTGGCTCCAAACATCACACTAATATTATAAATGCAAAAGTTAAGATGGATGGATGGATGGATGGATGTTTGTTACTCAATCACTCTAGAATGGCTAAATGGATCTGTATGAAATTTTGGCACAGAGATAGATTATAGTCTGAAATAGCGAATAGGATCTTTTTTACTGCAGTTGGAACCACAGTCTAAAGAAGATCCTATGTGCTATTCCAGACTATAATCTATCTCTGTGCCAAATTTCATCTAGATCCATTCAGCTGTTCTAGCGTGATTGAGTAACAATCATCCATCCATCTATCTTATCTTTTGCATTTATAATATTAGTATCTAGTTAGTAACACATAATTCATTTTTATTCCGTTTCCATCACCATTTACCTTATTTTGCCATTAGTTGCTCTCATAGTTTCAACTGCTATTCTACAAAAACTTAATTTTAATGGGAATAAGATCCTAAACATCCTTCTATTCTGTTAAAATGTTTCAGCATGAAGAAATAACTACAATTATTTATATGCTCACCAATTTTCTCATATATCTTCTTAATATATATAAATTACATGTCATGTTGTTTGTCCGCTATAGACTCCTAAACTACTTAACCAATTTCAATCAAATTTGCACACCGTGTGCAGTTCGATCTAACTGAACAGATAGGATAGCTCACATATATATATATATAAATAATAAACGCGAACGAAGTCGCGGGGTGACATGTAGTTAATTATAATTATTAGTTGAAAGTGTGATTTTCCAATAATGCTTGATTTATATTGCACTGCACCCAAGTTGAGTCCTAACATTGAAATATATGCTGTATATTCATATACTTACATACACATTGAAATATATACACAAAATCATTTCTAACATATTTAAAATCACAAGTACTTAATGCCAAAGGAAGTTGCATCCATCCAGCCACTCACTCCCTTTTTTTTAAAACACTAAATATAAACAATGCAATAGAATTTCAGAAGTAAATTTTAACATACTTTTAATTGTCACATCAAAAAGAGACTTTGTATTTATTATGTAGTTTGGAAGGCAAAACTATAATTTGGTATTTCGGAGCTGACCTGATGATGAAGACAGGAGGTGGAAGATGTTTATAAATATATATATTTTTTTAAACTACATCTTAATTACTATTGTATATTTGATCGAAGGTACCGTAACTATTCATTATTCTTTTTCCACAGCCCCATTCCACCATGATGAACCAGGAGATAATGTGCGAGGTGGAGGTGGGCACCCATGGGATGGTGGAAATAGACGACGGAGACCAGGTCGGAGTCAAGGTATTCCACTATTGCCCCACAAGTGGCCTGCGGCCATGGTTCTGTACAGTGACCTGATTGTGTGAAAAAAGTTGCAACAGAGGAAATTCGATTAGAAGTGGGACCAGCAGGGCTATTTACAACCATTCGGAAATGTTTCTGTTCGGATTTCAAAATTTTTAAACTTAAATAATTTGTGATTGATTGTGAATAGCACTGCTGAAAAGTTAATTTAAAACTTTTAAGACAGCGATTCGCTTATTGCGCCAAATTTAAATTTTAAATAGTTTTTTTGGTTTTAGAGCTAGACTGGGTAACTAATTTACATGATACTGGCATTTGGCTATTTTTTCTCATTATTTTATAGAGTTTTTTGACAAATATGCATCTATGTAATTACTCAAGTAAGCTTAATTTGTTAATTTATCGGTTTATTTTGCTTATATTTGGCACATTATTACTGTTCACTATGTCAACAAAATCTTTAAATTATCTACATTGGACGCAAATTCCATATTAATGAATTAGTTACCAGGGCCAAAACAAAACGAATTAGTTACCAAAACAACTGCAAAAAATTAAATTTCGGGTCATGAGCAAAACGAATCACCTTAAGCCTTAAAAGTTACAATGGTTACTGTGTCCTACTTTCACACATGACACAAGTGAGTTGGAGTAAGAGGGATGGCACATGATTGCCATGGGCACCATACTTACACAAAAAGGTCCCTGCTACGTCCCATGTCTGTAGACTACTTGCCACTAGACCATGCTGGGCAACTGTGGATGGTGAATGTTCAAGTATTTGACGGTAGATTAGATAGTTGGGATACTGGTGAGTTTGTAGCAGGAGACGGGTATTGTTAAGTTTAATGTGTATTATTTTAACACATACAAACGCAATAAACATTTTCACAGCATACACAACACCAATGTTAAGCAACGGACAACGCGGTCAGTCCTAGGATGGGTGACCGCATGCATTTATAACTGAGCCCCACCGTGGCTCGGATGTCACGTTAAGTTGTAGGCCCCGGTGGTTTGTTCTATAACAATAGTCGTTAGGCCATGTCAGAGGCCTTCAGGCGGCCTAGAAAATCTGACATCAGGGCTAACCACTCGGCCTATACAAACTTGCTTGCTTTGTTTATGTTATTGTACATATAGCAGAAATAGAACTTGGTTAAGTGCATGACATAATATATTGTGTACTATTACTTGTGGTTAATAAGTATAGGAATTGTCGTGAAATTCTAATAACATAGCAGGAAGTATACTTATATGATATATATATGGAAACTAGCTGCGCCCCGCGGTTTCACCCGCGGTTAAAAAGTATCCTATGTGCTATTCTAGACTATAATCTATCTCTGTGCCAAATTTCATCCAGATCTGTTCGGCCGTTCTGGCGTGAAAGAGGAACAAACATCCATACATCCATTTTACAAACTTTCGCGTTTATAATATTAGTAGGATAATAATATTTAAAATATTAATCAACAGTTTCTAAATATAAAATATAGATATTGTTGAGTTGGTTTTATGTTATGATAAAGCATGACACCTGAAATTGTTAGGGGCATGTTACAGAATGATGTAGCAAGAAACACGAATTGGATTGGGTTTATAATTTACTATAGCAAAAGATGGAATTGCTAGGTGCATGTCATGTTAAGCATGCTTTTGACATTGTTAGGTAAATATCATGATATAGCAAGAAATAGGAATTATTAGATTCATGAAATGATTTTGCAAGAAATGGGAATTGTTAGGTTACTAAAATAACAGGAAATGGGTATTGTTGGGTTCATGTTCATGATATAGCAAAAGCATACCTTACACACACATACATGTCGTCACGCCTTTCATACGAAGGGGCACGCAGAGGTGTATTATACCAACTACACTTCGCTTACGATATTCAGTCCCAAACGTGACGGGGGCGAGCTGGGGGCTTACCAGGAGTTTTGATAGTTAACGAAAACTTTTTTCGTTTTCGTCTGGCTCTATACATTTCAATAAAGCGCCATTGGCGAAAACGTAAAGGAACTAGGTGAAATGTATGGCGCCAAACGAAAACAAACAAGTTTTCGTTATCCATCAAAACTCGACATAAGGGTGCCGGTCTCCAAATGCCGTGCTCCAGTCATGCAGCAGATGACATTAAATACACACAATAAACAGATTGGTGCTTGCCTTCGACTGGGATCGAACCCGCTCTCTCTGGCTTGAGAGGCGAGCCTTCACCAACTAGACTATCATCGCCTTTTTAAACATAAAAAAACATAACTTAGTCCTAATTATAGCTATTTGTTTACCAGTACGAAGAGATAGAAGCTGGTCAATACGAGGAGTACATAACAGATGACCAGTATGAGGAGGTGGAAGAACAGGTCATCGGGATGCAGCATTTGGAAGAAGGTAACTATCATGGGGAGGTTCCACCGTTGCATTTGTGAGCCTAGAACTCTAATGGCCACTTGCACTGAACATAAGAATTGCCTAAGTCCTTGCATAGATAAAGTTAAAGAGTCTCCTAAGGAATGCTTAGAAATCGTGCAAGAAAATGAAGGTAGGAGCTAGCTAGGAATCGTTTAAATTAGTTTAGCGAGTACTTAAGCAATTCTTGTATTCAGTAAAGGCTCAGATCAACCTAGAGAAAAAGATGGCGCACGGCGTAAGATTTAGGTGAAGCCAAAAACCATCAAAAAACTACGCTACTGACGTATATGTAAACAACACGCACGCATTGACGCAAAAAACTACGCTACTCGCTTGGTCATTCTTACCTTGACATGTGCATTGGTTTATGGTATGATTTCGTGTACATTAATGTAAATAGTGCATTATAAAAGTGTGGCCAGGACTAGATTTTGAGGTTCTTTTTAAAAACTGTGCAGTCAAGTCAACAAGTCAACAAAGCTGTCAAACATTAAACTCTTACAAATATGTGCAGTTTTAGAATATTTAATCTACTACGTTAGCCATTTCCGTTCCAATATAGTTATATATAGTTGTACTCGTATATTGGAACGGAAATGGCTAACATAGAGTTTGGGAATCAATATTAGTTTTCGTGCAATTGTAAATGTTTTTCATGGCAACATTACCACGCACACAAGTTTAAAAAGAAGAGGCTTCAGCGAGATATAACGCAGTGTTTCATCTTTTCCTCTAGGTTGATCTGAGAGGCATTAGTGTTGTCCTAATAAAGCGCGAACATGCGATCATCGCTCGACGACCGCCTAATCGCTCGGTATAAGGACATCGCCTTAAGGCTGGAGCACGCCAAATGCAGGTCCAGACCGTGTGTGTTCCGGTCCGGTTTTCGAGGACCAGTAATGTATGAAAGTCTTTGAAAGCCGTCACACCGAAAGCAGTCCGTCTCCAGTCCGTTACAGTAGCTGCGTGACGCACGAACTGCTCATTGACAACGACATACTGACAGCACACGGAACGGACTGCACCTGGATTTGGTGTGCTCCTATTCTCTCGCGTTATTATGTCTGTCTCATTTACTCTGACGACTTACGTGACGAAAGAGATAGAGACAGAAAAAGTATTGTATCTGCCAGGACAGCTTTTTTCTTTCGTGTTCATAAGGCCCCTATTTTTATTCTAACCTAGGTCGTTCATCATCACATCGTTACTAAATATCAGATGAAACTGGCGATAAACTTGTCATAAAAAAAAAAAAGAAAATTGATCAACATTCCCTTACTAATCAAGCTATGTTGTGTACCCTCTTAATAGTTATTATATTATACTTAAACCCTCTTAACAATAAACGTTGTATAGTTACACAGTGTTTTGTCTTTAATTAAAAATAATACATTTTAGAAAATTCACTACTTCAACTTTTTATTTCAATAACTTCATGATAAATATAAAACTATACAATATTTTTTAGTAACAATCAAACAATTTTGCCTGAACTAGGTAGTCCTGTTTGTCAGGCGAAATTCGGCAATAACTATTAAAATAATAAATTGCATACTCACATATTCAAATTCAATAAAATTCTAATTAAATATAAACTATAAAATAGACTTACTGTAAGTTGAAAATTTAACATACAAATTAAACACAAACAAATATGTTTATAATAAAATTTCTCTGTATCTTCATAGGACATATTTTGGAGAGCTTCTTTTACAGTACAGCTCGTATCTTATAGGTTTTAGAGCTCGATTGAAAAAAGACTGTATAGCTATTCCGAGGCTATACAACGTTTATTGCTAAGGGGGACATTGTTTTGTCGTTTGCGATCAGTTGACAATTTTAAAGAAAAAAAAGACCACTGAATTAATATTCCGACACTATCAACATTTATTATTAAGAGGGTTAGACATTTTTAAAATAATGTTTATTCATTTCGTCTCCATACCATTACTATATTATTATTTTATTATTATTATTGTATTGTAATGTAACTGATGTACTTATATGGACTTGGATTCTGAATTAAAAAAATTGATTTGAGTTCTATTACTACGTATAGACAAGCAACCATAAGGAAAAGTCATGCTACATTTTGTCAAGAACTTGAATTAAAGTTTGCTGCAGCCTCAATACGATAATGAGTCGTCTAACCACACAGGACAAACACAGCTCTAGAAAGATTTACCTTCTCAAGTCGCTTTCGATCAACAGGTCGAAAGCGACTTGAGCGCTCGTGAGCTAGAAAGCAAATAAGTGTAGTATAGCCAGATGACAGGAATTGAACGGAACATGGCAGTGATGTGTAGTGTCTTCTCTATACGTAGTGATATACCTCAATGAAAGATGTGTGGAGCCTTCCACTTCCGCCATCTACCCACTAGTACATAGATATATTATGATTTTACCTAGCTGTAAGCCAAAATTTGTGAGACAGTTTTCTAATGTTTTTTTGAAAAAAATTATGCCCCTTAGTTTCTTGCCTGTCCTTCAAAGTAGTGGCTCTTTTTCCGAACAAGGCGGTCGAGTCTATTATAAAACTTTGACGTTCATAAGTGTATCTTTGATACTCAAATTGTATAAAAACATTTTGACTTTGACTTTGAATGTCTCACACATTTTTTTTCAATCACTCACATTTCCTCATCAACATCATCATCATCATCATCACCACCTCGGTGGTCAGCCCCGCTGACCGAGTGCCATTTTCCAGTGGGCAGCGAAGAGGTGATCCTGCCCGGGCTGTCTCCCTCGGACACCCTGCCCACCCCGGGCAGTCCATACGATCCTCTCTACTGCCAGCCACCTTCCACCAGCCGGTGAGTTACTATTGCCATTCGCGGTCACCCAGGGACCCTAGACAAGTTTTTTTTTTTTTTTTTTCGTCGGACTAAGAACACGTTTGAACACCTGTATAGGTATTCACAATCATTCTAAAACATTTCCGTTCGTATTCCAAAAAATGTAAACTCAAATTATTCGAATCTCAGTCCGTACTCTTAAGTTTTTAAAAGTGATTCATACTTCCGAACGGATTCATACTCGATTCCCTATTCCAAAATTTGTGAAAGTAGACTGAGATTCGAACAATTTGAGTTTTAAATTTGTAGAATCCGATCGGAAACGTTTCCGAATGGTTCGGAATAGCACCGCTGGTCGCCTGAGGAAGCAACGACGTGATCGAAGGTGCAGTCGCTTCTGAAGTCGGCTCCATACTGCCGCGAACGGATGCAAAAGCAACAGTATGCAACATAGGAACACTTCCGCGGGCGTGTCGGCTGCATTAAAACCCGTAGCAAAACATTCCGTTAACGCCCGCGAATGTGTTGTGTTGCTATTTTTTGTTAAAAACTATTTGATCAAAAGGAACAGCATTTCGCGGGCGTTTACGCCAATCTAATAAAGATCAATTATTTTTTATCGACTACAAAAAAGGAGATGGTTCTCAATTCTACTAAAGTGAAACAAACATTAAAAAAATATATCCTACTAATATTATAAACGCGAAAGTTTGTAAGAATGGATGGATGGATGGATGTTTGTTACTCTTTCACGCCAGAACGGCTGAACAGATCTGGATGATATTTGGCACAGAGATAGATTATGGTCTAGAATAACACGTAGGATACTTTTAAACCGCAGGTGAAACCGCGGGGCGCAGCTAGTAGTAAATAAATAAGAAGTTATGCAACGTTCTGTTGACTGTTGCAACTTGAACTAATATCTAATGTAATTTCGCTTTTTTCAATTTCAATTTTATTAAATTTACTTTCATATTCTTTGATGTACTTAATGCGACGTTAAAGCGGAATTACACTAGATATTAGTTCAAGTAACAATTTTGAAGATGAACTTCAGCAAAGCAACGCCTGATTCAATCAACTATAATTTACTTTTTTTTTTTAAATTCTATTTAGTATTGTTTTGTTTCCAGAGGACGCGGTAAAAGTCGCAACAACAGCAACAGTGCCAATAATATACACCACTTGATGCCTATTGGTGAGTTGAATTATTGCCTTCAAAACCAACCGCGGTGCAGAAAAAACTTTAAATTCAACCGCGAAGCTCCTAACATATTAACGAAGCGAAGACCCATTTTTACTGAAATGTGTCCGCAATAATGGTACTGGCAATAGTGCGACAACATTTTGAGTGTGGCCCGGCCACACCACCACACATGGCCACATTATGGCCGGGCTGTTTTAATCGACTTGACATCTGATCAGATTATCAGATGTCAAGTCGATTAAATAGTGTTGTTTAAAAAGAAATTGAAAATGACAATTGTTACTAATTACTAATTACTTGACAAGTGTTACTACACAATTACTGACTTTTTAGATGACAGGAAATTTGATGCATTATGTGCAACTTGACTTTTGTGAAATACTCTGACATGAAATACCTTTAACTCAATCATTAATTATTAATATATTCATTAGCTCTGACATTTTAAATTATTATTTGTATGCCGCACCAGGCCAGGACATGTGTACTACCATATTTTAAGATCTGTTTGCTGTCCTGTATGTTGTATACTAAACCATGTTCTCACAACTAAATGAATCTTGAATCTTGATACGAAAAATGGTACTTTGAAAACTAAGCTTAGATCAAGTGCAAGCCTTGTTTTGCTGTCAGTCGCTCTGTGATCGCTGACACGACGCCTAGATGTGCTAAAAATACTTTCAACTTAACCCGGCGCGTGATAGCCCGAACCATCGTCGAAAGCCGCTAATGTAGCTTTAGCATTATTGAATTAGATATTGAATTAAAAATTGTATTGTGAAATATATTCGTATTTGCATCACAATGTGCGTTGCGTGCGTTGAATTGTGTGAGCGAGAAAACAATAACGCCCGTAAAACGCTATTTTCGACCATGACAAATTTTGTTAAATGTTTGTCCACCTGTGTTGTGAAGGAGAGGTCCCGATGTCCCTGATGGAGACGTCGAGCGGTCGCGGCTCGGCGCGGCGCTGGGAGCAGAAGCAGGTGCAGATCAAGACCATGGAGGGGGAGTTCTCTGTCACCATGTGGGCCACCGGGGAGGACGACGGTAACTAACGCTCTATGACTAACAGAAGCAGGTGCAGATTGAGACCATGGACGGGGGAGTTCTCTGTCAGCATGTGGGCCACCGGGGAGGACGACGGTAAATAACGTTAGCAGCTGCAGATTAAGACCATGGAGGGGGAGTTCTCTGTCACCATGTGGGGTACCGGGGAGGACGACGGTAACTAACGTTCTAAGACTAACAGAAACAGCTGCAGGTCGAGATCGTGGAGGGGGAGTTCTCTGTCACCATGTGGGCCACCGGGGAGGACGACGGTAAATAACGTTAGCAGCTGCAGATCAAGACCATGTAGGGGGAGTTCTCGGTCACCATGTGGGCCACCAGGGAGGACGACGATAACTAACGTTCTATGACTAACAGAAGCAGCTGCAGATCGAGACCATGGAAGGGGAGTTCTCTGTCACATGTGGGTCACGCTTCCTCTGACTTGAAAGGCGGGCCTTCTCCAACTAGGGTATCATCGCTATAAATTACTATGTAAGGATAAAAGAATTAGGAAACAATTTTGAAAATCAAGGTTGGAGGGGAGTGATAAGTGCAGATAAAAGTGTGTCAGACATCCTTGTGATACTCCAGGCCTCGAAAAAGTTAGGGCTTGCAGTGCTAAAAAGTAACCCTTTATATTGAGACTAACGTCTGCGTCGATCTGTCAGAGCTGATTATCTCAGAAACTTTAAAGCTAGCGACCAGTTTCTATTTCAAAAGCTTTTATCATTTCAGACGATGGATCCAATCCAGAGCCAGACCCCGACTACACGGAATACATGACGGGCAAGAAGAACATACTGGGTACAGAACCGATGCCAGGTAAGGGATATTTTTCTCCCAGATTAAAAATAGTGGCTCTGTGAGCTGAAGAACTCGCGGCTGACGTCTATCCTCCTCTACAGGTCGCATTTCTTAACCGATTTCTTGTTAAAAGGTTATTAAGCAGGTTTGATTGTTTTACAGGTGTTGTTTTTTTTTTTCCAAAGGGGAGATATCTCCATTTTGAAAACGGCCGGACTTACGAAAGCATTTTTGCCGAAGCTGAGGCATAACGCTACGCTCGGTCGATTTAAAAACTATCTATTCTATGTAATGACACTATCATTCTCTAATGGCAGTTTGCACTAAATATGAGAACTGCTTATGCCCTTGCCTAACTAAAGGGTCTTTCAACAAGGACGGGCCGATTGACAGTTTGTGGCGGCCATGTTGTTTTTGTTACATCTGTCAAATCTTTTGTTTTTTATTCAGTCATTGATGCCAAATCCAAACCATGGCAAGTTACACGATTGAGCAGCACGTCCAAATGATAAAACTTTATTATCAAAATGAGTGTTTGTTAGTGCAAACGTTGGACGTATTGCGTCCATTTTACGGCAGACGCGGTGGCCTTTCGAAGTCGACTCCAACGTTTGGTGGCCAAATTCGAGACGACCGGTTCAGTAAACAACCAACCAACACCCTCACGTCAAAGGAACGCCAGATCGGCTGAAAACATCGCCGCTGTCCGTGAGTGTGTGAAGGAGACTCCGAGGCAGTCTATTTCTCGGACTTCGGGACTTGGACCTATACCCGTACAAGATCCAACTGACCCAGGAGCTTAAAGTGAATGACTATAGACAACAATGTTTGTTCGCTAACTGGGCTTCAGAACGTTTAAAAGAGAATTTTTTCGTAAAATGACCTAGTCGTCTTTCGGGATGTAGTCCGGTGTAACCGTTCCGAAGACGGGTCTGAGCAGTGGCGCACTTGTAGCGCCTCACTCAATTGCCGTCTTTGTACTTCTTCACTCTACAAAACTTCAAGGCTAGAGTGAATAAGTACCTTATAGGTCGTCGTGCTCCATCTTAGACCACAACGTCGCTTAACATCAGGCGAGTTGGTGGTCAAACGCCGACCTACATAAAAAAAAAGAACGCTGATTTTGCCCAAAAAATCATATTTAGCAACGAGGCGCATTTTTAGATGAATGGATATGTCAACAAGCAAAATTGCCGGACATGGGACGACCAAAACCAAATGAGGTTCACCATGGCAATGCATCCACAAAAAGTTAATGTTTGGTGCGGACTTTGGTCCGGCGGCATCATCGGTCCGTACTTCTTTCAAAACGACGATGGCGAAGCCGTCACTGTCAACGCCAAGCGCCACAGGTCAATGATAAACAATTGATTTTGGCCTGGATTTAACGATATGGACGTGGACGTCGTGTGGTTCCAGCAAGACGGCGCTACGTGCTACACAGTGAACGACACGATAGACATTCTGTATGAACGCTTTGAGGGAAGGGTTATCTCTAGCAGAGGTGACTAGACCATTAGAGATAGTAAATATAGATTGGTCACCATCAAGATCGTACGATTTTAGCCTTTTTTTGTGGGGCTTCCTGAAGTCTATGCCAATAAACCGCAATCGACTGATGCCCTGTAATTCAACATAACACAGGCCATCGCTCAGATTCAGCCGGATTTATACAGCAGAGTTATAGAAAATTGGACCTCTGGGATCCGTACCACTGTTCCAAACCGCGGCAGACATATTCAATTTCAACATCGGCCCGTCTTTGTTGAAAAAGCTCCAACATTTTTTACACGAACCTCATGTCATTGCTTAGGAGAATCTCAACTTTATGTGCCCGATAAGCGAATATTTAGCTAGGTGTCCTTTCAAACTAGTTAAGCAAGGACTTGAGCTGTTCTTATGTTTAGTGCAAGTGGTCAGTCGACTATCTTTTCTGTATAATGAAACTACTAATGATTGTCGAAGGTTTAGACCTGTCCGACCCGAAGCAGCTCGCCGAGTTCGCGCGCCCCGGACACAAGATCAGGCTCAAGAAACCCATGCCCGAGTCTTCGGACAGAACCATAGGTATGTAGAATAGAATACACTTCATTTGTAACGGGAAACACAACAAGAAATTTAACAAACAAGAATAATTTAAAAATTTCTACAAAAAAAAAACCGACTAGCAGAGAACACTCCATTAATTCACCTTTCAAACAAAAAAGTATAAATTAAAAATCTAAAACAACTCTCGACGCCGATTTTCATCAAATACAGCTAAGAACATTACTAACTAAGAACACTCGACTAATTCACCTTTCACACAACACACACACACGTCACCCCACCGTTTTTGCGTCGAGGGTTAAAAAAAAGTCAAAAATAATACAGGCTTCCTGCTAAAAACCGGCTCCAACTTGCATAATTCAAATTTCTTTATTTCAAGCGTTATCTTTTAACATTGTATGTAACATAAAATAAAATCAATCTTTTACAACCTAATTACACGAAAGTCAAAAACAATAACAATAAAATTAAAATGAGATTAAAAATGTATTAAATTATAATAAAAAACTATTTATAATAAAAATAAAATGTTTTTTACCAATTTGGGTATCAAAGATACACGAACGTCAAAGTTTTTTTAAATAGACTCGACCGCCTTGTTCGGATAAAGAGCCTCTACTCGGAAGAACAGGCAAGCAATGCTGGTTGAAACCAACCAGCGTTGATCTTGTTGAAACTGTATGTAGACTATTAACACTACTTAGTAGTATCAAAGATAAATAATAACAATAATTATTATTATTAATTGCATCAAAGTCCATATTTCACACATACTCGTACAAATAAAATAATAAATAAAATAGAATAATAGATACAAAATTAGATTTAATTACACATTAAAATTGATTACATATGTATTTGATACATGTCAATCCATACTAATCCCAGTGGCTCTGAGCTGGAGACCTCGCGGCCGACGTCTGTCCTCAAATCGGTTAAGAAATGCGACCTGGCCCCGTAACGTGACATCTTATGAACCTTATTGCGTGGGAATACGATTTGCGGTCGCGCAGCTTCATTGCGATTTTTGCACAGTGATTTTTAGGTTCAGTCGTGAACCTAAGAATCATGGCAATAAGATGTCACGGTACGCCCCCTGTAGAGGAAGACAGAGATCCGGAATTCGGACATACGATAGCATTTTTATCAAAGCTGAAGCATAGAGCTTCGCTCGCTCGGTCGATTATAAAATCGAATGTAAGGGAACGTACCCATACTACGTGACTCATTTAGGGGCTGGGGGGGGGAGGAGGGGGGGCACGATTTTTAAATGTTTTGTTTGCAAAAAACGATTCAAAACTATGAATTACTACGTAAAACTAGAGTAGGAGGGAAGAGGTCTTAGAATAGAGTAGTATAGAGTACAGATGTTGACCGAGAGGGAGGGGAAGGGGGTTAAAAATTGTAAGAAATGGTCACGTAGTATGGGTACGTTCCCTAACCTTGTCTGTCTGTCTGTGTGTAGGCTTCACGGCTAAACGGCTGAATGTATCTTGATGAAATTTTATTTATTAGTCACAGTATATCAATAAAAAGGATTTCGGATATTATTTTCGGAATAAACGCGAACGAAGTCGCGGGTAACAGCTAAATAAATAAATATACCGAAAATTGGATCAAATTTTAATTAGTGTCAAAATTGAATTAAATTTTAATTAGTGTCAAAATTGAATTAAATTTTAATTAGTGTCAAAATTGAATTAAATTTTTCATGAAAGATTAATTACTAGCTGTTACCCGTTGTTGTTATAAATAATTGATATACATGGTGCTGCTTTTGGGTGTAGTAATACTGAAGAGTGTTTCTCTCCGTCAAAGTGAACAACTTTTAGAACATTTGCAAAATTCGAAATTAAATTAAGCAGATCTCCATACTAAATAACAAGTCACGTGACCAGTTTTGTATGGAGACTGAGATTTTTATCTCGAATTTTCAAACCGTTAAGTCCCAAAATGTACAGGGTTACTGGTAATCAATTATCATCATTTTAAGGGCATATTCTGTACATCAAAACAAACATCTTTCCGTCTTCGAATTTTAAAAATGTCTATTTATTTTTTCCATCCAAAATTTAAATAAATAATTTGACCGGTCGAAACATAATTAAATCTATGTAAAAAGCGTACGTGCACTTTGAGGCGCGTGCCGACAAGCGCGTGGTGGCCTGTTTGCTATAAAGAGTTATGAAGTGTTAGAGACAACCACAAAAATTTAAAAAAAAAAATTTGGGAAATTTGAATTTTGAAAAAAGCTGTAGAACAAAAGTTGTTTGTTTTGATAAACAGAAAATGCTCCTAAAAGGATGCTAAATGATTACAAGTAACCCTGTATACTTAAGGTGATACGTCTCGCTCATGGCGCAAAACTTAAATTTTTAACAGTTGTTTTGGTTTTGAAGCTAGACAGGATAACTATTGTACGTGATAATAGAATTTGCGGTTACTTTAGGCTACTTCTCATTATTTTACAAACATATATGACAAAAATATGCCCCTGATTACTCATGCAAGTTAGGCTCGTCAGTTTAATTTGCCTTTTTGACTATCTGGTGCATTACTGCTCAATACCTCTACAAAATATCGTAAGGTCAATATAGTAAATGATCTACGTTAGCCGGAAATACCATTATTGCTGAATTTAGCTACCAGCTTATGTATTCAAAATCATTCGAATCCGATCGGAAACGTTTCCGATCGGATTCCAAAAATGTTAAACTCAAATCATTTGAATCTCAGTCCGTATTCATAAGTTTTTAAACGAGATTTATTCTTCCGATCGGATTTATACTCGATTCTCTATTCCATCCAAAATTTATAAAAGTAGACTGAGATTCGAACAATTCGAGTTTGAAATTTGTGGGATCCGATCGGAAACGTTTCCGATGATTGTGAATAGCACCGCCGGTCTAACTCCAAAAACGAAAAAAACCTCACCATGAGTGAAACGTTGAGTCTTAAGGGCTTCGCGACGCTCTGAATTTTCCATACAAACACGATTGTCAAGTTTCTTGGATACCATTTGTCAGATTATAATGAAATTTGGCATGTACAATTAAATGAACTACGAGTATATCTCCTCCCCTATGTTCTTGGTTTTTTTGAAAAACGTCCTCAAGAGTAAAATAGAGCTATGAAAGATATCCGCATTTGTAAGGGGTCACGTTTGACTGATTTATTTAATAGATAGAAAAATCAAATTAAAAAATCTCTTTATTCTCTTTATCTCTTTATGTCTACATCATTAGCTGTTAAATTAATCCATAATACAAGGGAAATTTTTAGTTATCTAAGAATGATAAGAAAAGTGAAAAAGCCATAAAAAATATTGAAATTGCACTTTGTCACTCGGCAGATAACTTTGGAGGCTCGTCAGTATCTCTTCGTCTTCTCCTAGACGAAATGGCAATAGAAAACCTTTAGCCAATACGGAGTTAATCTTAAGTGGTCGCCGGACCTCTAATTAATTACTATTTTGATTCCCTACACGTGGTCCCCGGGTAGTGCTAACCGGGTAGCAAACTCTGGTGGGAGGCTTCGGCCGTGGCTAGTTACCACCCACCGGACCAAGCCATGCCGTGAAATGACCTAGTCGTGTTTCGGGATGTAGTCCGGTGTAACCGTTCCGAAGACGGGTCTGAGCTGTAGCGCACTTGTAGCGCCTCACTCAACTGCCGTCTTTGTACTTCTTCACTCTAGTAAACTTCAAGGCTAGAGTGAATAAGTACTTTATAGGTAGTCGTGCTCCATTTTAGACCACAACGTCGCTTAACATCAGGCGAGTTGGTGGTCAAACGCCGACCTATTCAAAATATTAAAAAAAAAAAAACATAAAATAATATTGTTTTTTGTTGCAGCGTGCCCCCACAAAGGTTGTACGAAGATGTTCCGCGACAATTCTGCCATGAGGAAACATTTACACACGCACGGGCCCAGAGTGCATGTCTGCGCGGAGTGCGGTAAATATACATAATCACACATACAGCATGTTGCAAAAACCCTGTTGTATAATTGAAGGGTATGTACACACACTTACAAGTATTCATGCAAAAATACCAAAACAAATGCACGTTAAAAATAGCAAGAGTTATGACTGGTTTAATAATATAAGAAAATAAGGAAATTATACAAAAATGTTAACAAATCTGTATCACTTGTTGGCGGCTTTATTATACCAAAGTAGCGGGACGACGCGCATAGTTTACAAATTCACGAAATTATACCATAAACCAATGCAAATAATGTCGAGATAAGAATGACCAAGCGAGTAGCGTAGTTTTTTGCGTCAATGTGTGCGTGTTGTGTACATATATGACAGAAGCGTAGTTTTTGGATGGTTTTTGGCTTCACTTAAATCATGCCATGCGCCATCTTATTCTCTAGGTTGATCTGAGGTTATGAGGTTAGGCTGCAAAGTGGTTTTTTGGCGCGAGTGCTAGCAAACGGAGTATTCTAGAATTGAACCACTCGCATCCTGAGCGTAGCAGGGTTTCAAATGTACGAGACGCCGAACATCTTTGTTCCCGAGCGAAACACAACTTTCCACCTCACTACAGCGAGGAAAATTATATATTTTTTTCCATGCAGTCGTGCTGGCCAGTGCGATTATTCTAAGGTTCGAATTTTAAAAACTCTTTCCACTCGAGGGGACAAAATGCACTCTTGCACTCAGATTTCGAATTTTCTCAAACAGAATATTTCCGAGCTTGTGAGGTGAACAATAATTATCATTTTATTCATGTTTAACAAGTTTTCACGGATAGAAATGAACAAAAGATGCAGTCCCATTTTTATTAGGTACCTAACTATTCAATACAATACAATACAACTTAATTGCAAACCAAAAGACTTCATGAAAATCCTAAAAACTAAAATACATTTTTCGGCAGTACAAGGGCGACCTTATCGCCTGGAGCGATTTCTTCCAGTCTAAAACTATTCATGTTGAATGCTATTTTCATTGTCTAGGTAAAGCCTTCGTGGAGAGCTCAAAGCTGAAGCGACACCAGCTCGTCCACACCGGGGAGAAACCCTTTCAGTGCACCTTTGAAGGCTGCGGGAAACGGTTCTCGCTAGACTTTAATCTTAGGTAAGTACAATGGTAAACAAAGCTACAAACCTCGATCAGATATACAGGGTGCTGGTTTTGTGTGTAGTAATACTTAAGCGATGGCAGCCTAGTTGGGAGAAGGTCCGCCTCTCAAGCCAGAGGGAGCGGGTTCGGAACCAGCCGACGGCACGCACTAATTTGTTCATTGTGTAAACATATGTGCGTATTGTATGTCATCTGCTACATGACTGGAGCCCGGTGTGTGGCGACAGGCTTGCCTCCTGACACATTTGGCACTGAATATCGTCCGGCGAAGTGTGGGATGTATTACACCTCTGTCAGCCCCTTCGGGAGAAAGGCGTGACGATATGTTATGTGCCACACATTTTGTTGACGATCAACGAACTTTTTGTACGGAACAAAAGGAGAGTTATGTTTTTGGAGTGTATGTATGTATGTGGGTATGTATGTATGAGGTTTCTTTGGCACGGCCTACAGCTTGAACAGCTTGATGTATTCCGACATGTGAGGTGTCATTTGAATCGTCTTGATAGTGGAAGTGACGACAACATTTTGCAGCCGGGTTTTTTGTTTTTCTTTTAATTAATAATGTTACTTGTTCCTGTTTGAAAGGTGAATTAGCCGGGAGTGTTCTTAGCTATGTCGCTTAGCTAGGCTGCCTCGTTGGCTTAGTCGGTAGTGAACCTCCCTTCTGAGCTTGGGGGCGTGGGTTCGATTCCCACCTATGGCAAACATTTATGTGATGAACATTTGTGTTTGTTATCTATTTATGTATGTATTTTAAAATATATGGGTATGTATATCAGTCTCTGGCCGCCATAGTACAAGCTTTGCTTAGTTTGGAGTCAGACGACTAAGTGCAAGTGTCCCGAATATTATTTATTATTTACTAGCTGCGCCCCGCGGTTAAAAAGTATCCTATGTGGTATAATTCTAGATATATCCTAGATATCTATGTCTGTGCCAGATCTATTCAGCAGTTCTGGCGTGAAAGAGTAACAAACATCCATCCATTCTTACAAACTTTAGCGTCCTGCGTTTGCAATGTAAGCGGAAAAAAAATTATAATTAACGACATCACATTAGAAACCTCAAAAATAACAGTATTTCTCCACTATTTAATGGATGTTATTAAACATACATATAAACCTTCCTCTTGAATCACTCTATCTATAACAAAAAACCGCATCAAAATCCGTTGCGTAGTTTTAAAGATTTAAGCATACAAAGGGACATAGGGACAGAGAAAGCGACTTTGTTTTATACTATGTAGTGATGTTTCATGAAAATCGTTTTTTTTTAACTTTTAATGTATACTTGTATGATAAGTAACGATTGTTCCCAGAACGCACGTACGCATCCACACGGGCGACCGGCCCTACGTGTGTCCGTTCGACGGCTGCAACAAGAAGTTTGCGCAGAGCACCAACCTCAAGTCACACATACTCACTCACGCCAAGGCAAAGTCAGTATCCTAACTAATATTTTAAACTAGCTGTTACCCGCAACGTTCGTATTTATTCAAAGTCAAAGTCAAAATGTTTTTATTTAATTTGGGTATCAAAGATACACTTGTGAACGTCAACTTGAGGGACTCCTGAAGGAATGGACATGTGCCCATTTAGCGTAACAATCTGGCTTTCATTCAAAGTCAAAGTCAAAATGTTTTTATTCAATTTAGGTATGAAAGATACACTTATGAACTTCAAAGTTATTTAAATAGACTCGACCGCCTTGTTCGGATAAAGAGCCTCTACTCAGAAGAACAGGCAAGAAACTGAGAGCATTATTTTTTCAAAGAATAAATAAATTACAGTCTCACAAATTTTGGCTTACAACTAGGTAATATCTTATCTCTCTTATGAAATCTAATCTAATTCAGAAAAAAAGGTATTAAAAATCTTCCTCATGAAATACTGTAACTAATTATCAAGTACCATCAAGATGCGATCAGCCATTTAGCCGTGAAAGGCCTACAAACAGATAGACTAGAGTTACTATTTTTTTTATTACTATTTTTAGAGTTTTTGATTTTATAATAAGTAAGTAAGGTTGCTTTATAAGCAGATTCCATTCAAGGTTCGATTCCAAGAAAATGTTAAATATCATTTCTGGGTCTGTTTGGGTAATTTCAACTCTTATACATCTGTACAGCCAGAGATCAAACAGATACACAGTGTTCTCTGTAGAACAAGCCAGGTGGACAAAAATATATTTTCATTGTTTCGGAACCATGAAAATATATTATAATAATATAAAATAAAAAAAATAAAAAATACATAGTTTTATGTATAAGAAAAAAATATTTTATATTTACACTATTATAAAACAGAAAAAAATACTGAAATAATAATACAATTACCTTAATCTCTACAAATATTACCGCTAATTATATGTACAACCTTAGACTATTACATTATTTACAAAAATTACAAATACTAACACTAAAAGGTAATATAATACACTACAGGTACATTAAAACTAATTGTCAATATCGGAATCATCGGATTCTGTATCGGATGATTCCGATACAAGATAGTCTTCCTGACTTTGTGGAGGTCTTAGTTGCTGTGGAAGTCGAGGCTCTATAGTAGGAGCTATAATGAGCTTTAGGACCTCCGCACACAATTTATTCGACTTTTTTTGGAACTTCCCGCAGGCTGTTAATCAGAGGATCAGATGTTATAATCAACATAATGAGCAAATCTCTTTCGTGGCTTGACGCGAGCACTTTCTCGTGTTGTGCTCTCTGAATCTTTATTTATTTGGTCGATAACATCGTCGATGATGGACGAGGATTTTGCGAGATGATATTGTTAGCTTCGTCGATTAACCTAAGAGGAACAAACGAATAAACAAAAAGGAACTCATCAGTGTCTTCGCTGTTCTCAAATCTCTGTGTGTAAGCACTATGACCGGAACTCCCGTCACAACCCCATTTACTTAAAAGAGTAAATGATGAATTGGGGAACACACTTGTGACAACTTCTTTCTGAGCTTCTATTAACCGTTCCGCTGTTTTGTTGAGTAAAGCTTGTAACTCAATTTCTGCTCGAGATTGTGTCACAACAATGTGCTCCTTTTGTGCTTTTTTTGATTTAACAATGCAATTATATGATGGAAACACATGGTGCCCGACCTTCATAATCCATTTCCTAGTCTGTTTATAGGAGTGAGTGGTCGACTTCGAGTCGAGTCTATATAGTAGGCTAATGCCTCGTCACTACTTAGTGGTCTATTATTCTGCACAGCACTGGGTTGTTGAAGGCTAATGCATACACTCGCAGAACTCGGATTTTTGCCAATGTCCTTTATAGCCCTGGCAACGTCCTTTTTGGACACGTTTTTGTGTCCAGTAGATCGTGCAGCTACTTCTGCAGCAGTCATCAATTCGCCAACACTCCGCGAGTAAACTAATTCCTCAAGTCTACGTTTTTTAGTTTTGAAAGACGAATCTTCGAAGTCTTTTTTGGGTCTTCCGGGTCGAGAGTGGTCAGTGGATGAGGTAGAAGGTTGCGGTTGAATTGACCGCACGCAGAACTCTAACTCTTCGCCTTCTAGCCACAACTTATTCTTGATAAGAAAACGCTCCCTTGACTTTCCTGAAGAAACCTATTTGGAAGCGATTTTTGAAGAAATACTGGCTAACTTCATCTTATTGTCTCTTTGACTATCTTCAGAAATTTCAGAAAACTCAAACTTAGACGAAATAAATTCAAATAGACGATCATTTCTTTCGTATTTTTCGTGTCTAAGCCATTCTTCGAAAAACTCTATGTTATTAATAGAGTGAAGCTTTTCTGCAAAAAAGATAAAAAAAAATAGTTGTACTCATTTGTGCTACGTAAAATATATGTCACAATAATCTATAGTCATGCAGCTAAAACATATAAAAAAATTAGCCTGGATACAAGAGGATACATGCTTTTCCCATACTCGATAAGTTTGAAATCAAAGAAAAAATATGTTTTTTTTTGTGTTTTCGTTGATAATCTACTCTAATGATTTTTAAGGCTCATTAAAAGATTCTAATAATAAAATATTAATATACATACCTTCAGAATTGAAATCCATCACTAAACTTTCCACAAAATTAAAAACTGCCACAATGAGGTGCTAGTGAAAGTGTCGCTAAAATGCAACTGACCTATATTTTAAATTACATTTACCTCATTAGCTCACTTTGATAAACAATGACTCATTAGTATGGAATGTTAGACATAAATAGTTCTTGGAATTGGGGGTTTGGGGGTTTTGTTTACAGGTACATAGTACTCATTTCCGGGAATTTGATTACGACTTTTGTCCACCTGGCTTGTTCTACAGCGCACACTGTGAGATAGTAGGGTATTATCGATCATCTTGATTGATTCGAATAAAGTTATTAAAAAATTAAAATAACTACGAAAAGTGCCATCTAGTTTCATTCACACGAATTAACACAATTAACAATTTCTCACCAGACAATTACATATGTATAAATATTGATTATTTATACATCAATGACTGCCTCGGTAGCTCAGTTGGTAGTGAACCTGCCTTTTGGTCGTGGGGGCGTGGGTTCGATTCCCACCTAGGGCAAACATGCATGTGATGAACATTAGTATTTGTTCTATGTCTGGGTAACTTAATATCTATTTAAGTATGTATTTAAAAATATCTAAGTATGTATATCAGTCTCAGGCAGCCATAGTACAAGCTTTGCTTAGATTGGTGTCAGGCGACCGTGTGTGGAAGTGTCTCGAATTTATGTATTTTTATTATTATTTATTTATATTATTTCAGATCAAGAAACTCAGTATCGAGAAGCGGCAACAACACATACGAATCCGCGCGAACAACGCCCCAGTACGTCCAGTTGGAGATGTCACCGGACGACTCCAACCCACAGCTCATCTTCTACACGCACGAATGAACCGTTGTCAACTGGAACGTGCTGTGTTGTTGACGGGAATGTGCTGTGTTGTGAACGGGAACACTGTTGTGGCACAAGTAAAGTGTCATGAACGGAAATGTGCTGTGTTGTGAACAAGAATTGTGTTGTGAACGAGAAACATGCTATGATGTTGATGGGGACACTATATTGTGAAAGGGAATACAACAGCATTGCTTACGGGAGGACTTTTGTAGTTTTCAGAACATACTGAGTTGTTAATAGGAACACTGCCATAGATGTGAACATTTGAACGGTGTTGTGTCAGAAACTATTAGGAATGTACATAAATAGTGAAAAATGAACACTAATATGTAGGAAGTGAAGAGACTGTAATAAAGTGAAGTGATATAGAAGTTAATACTATTTAAAGGTGAACATTGATGTTAATGTCAAGATTGTTCACTTTCATGAACATTGACAGCAATGTCATTATTGTTTACTCTAATATACATTGACATCAATGTCAAAATTGTTCAGTTAAACAATGATGAACTACCTACATAATCAATTTATTTTTTTAAATTGACTTCCATAATTACTCATTTTTAGTTGAAAAGATGCCAAGGTAATATTTTGTTGTGAGCATTCACAGGTTATTTCTCCTTTAGATATCATACTAGTAGAGATTTTTTTGTCA
Source organism: Peribatodes rhomboidaria (assembly GCA_911728515.1). NCBI lineage: Eukaryota > Metazoa > Arthropoda > Insecta > Lepidoptera > Geometridae > Peribatodes > Peribatodes rhomboidaria. The sequence continues at coordinate 7,679,533 of OU452195.1, read as the reverse complement.
AAAATCGCTGCATTAAGGCACGCGCGGGTTGCAGCAACTGACGTGCCTATTACACCTAGTACATTATGCGGTGTCTAGGGCCCAGTCTATCGTGTCCTTGCCTTGAAGGTGTGACTACTCTATCTTCCGATTTAGGGACCCTAACTCCCTGTGTCTTATTTAATTAACTTTTGCGATGAGGGTCCGACAAATCGCATAATGTAAAAAGCACTTTAGACAAAGCGTTCCCATTGGCTATAAATCAAAGTAACACTAAGCAATCAACGAATGAGATGAATGGTTATATTTTGACCAATGAATAGGATTCGATTTTCTTAAGTGCGAAATCTATAGGGGGTAACTTGTAGCACTACTTAAGTTAGACACAACTAAAAAAACTAAAATTTCTAACCCTAGAGTTGATTAAATCCCCCTTCGCAATAAACATTGAATAGCCTCGGAGTACTTGTACAGTGTTTTTGTCTTTTTTTTTCTTTTTCATTCTTCTTTTTTCTTCTTTTACCATTAGAACTCGATTGACTAAATCAAAACACTGTATAACTATTCCGGGACTACGTCGTCGAACGTTTATTGCTAAGTGAGTTAGAATTGGCTTACACCCAACGACCACCACCAAAACTACCACCAGTGCATAATAAAAAGCATAAATATGGAATTTAATTACGAATGTTATTATTAATTGCATATAATTATGTCTAGGGAATAAATGAATTTTGGATTTGAATTGAGTTGGGGGTCATTAGAACAATGTTTTAATTTTTGCCCTGTGGCCAATGGGGCACGTTGGAACAAAATTATTTTTTGTGTCAACAATCACCACCAAACTTACCACTGGTGAAAACTACAGTCAAAACGATAGAAGTTAACACATGGAAATCCAATTTTTGATCATTTTTACACTGTAACACAACTTAACAATATTACATTATAATGACAAAATGCTAAGAATAATAGAATAGAATAGAAAAGTTTATTGTCATAAAGTCACACTCATAATAATTTATTACAATGTATTAGGAATGCTCCTGTCATGTACTCGTCATTTTACATACATTGGTTTTCATTTGTAAATGTTAACAAAGTTTCAATTATTAGTCCATGCTTATTCTACTTACTTTATTTAATAAAATATAAAATTAGTCTTATAAAATGGTAAGTTCAAAAATAGAAGCTGTATAAGGGCTTCTAACAGTCATAAAAAATAAATATAAGTTACTTTGTAAATAAAAATAAATTTCATAATAATTTAATTAGATTTCATTGTATAATTGTGGTAGTCATTCATTAAATATTTGTTTACGCTGTAAACAGTTTTGGACAACAAAAGATGTTTGACATTCGAACAGAACACATTAAACGTCGTAGCAGTTTTTAAACATTTCGGCAGCTTATAATACAATTGTTGGCAAATAATAATGATTTTAAATGACCCAACGAGTCCTACTGGCGGCAGTTGGGACAAAAGTTAAAACTGTCCTCTAAAGACCACCACAGTCACTGGTGGCTATTTTTGTGGTGGCTTTTGGGAGCAAGCCATAGAGTTTACTTCTAATTCAAAAACATTGTTACAAAAGTATTTTTCTTACTATTTTTCTACAACTCAAGCGAGGAGTGTGACCTCAGTATACTCTGTTCGCTGTAGCATGGTGCGAGTGACAGCCGTATTTAATTTGTTTATTACTTAATTTACTACAGTTATTGATGGTTCCGTGTTTTAGTGTTGTGATATTTAGGGTGCTGCTAAACTTTTAAGTCATGATTTGTAAATCGCGACAATTTCCAAGGGTGAAAAGGAACGATTTGTGTAATGTCAGCAGCACCATATTACAGTGAAAATAGTATATTCTGATACTAAGTTACATCGAAAAAAGCAATCCTAGTAGGAATGGAACTGGTTCTCGAATTCGACTGCCAGTATGCTGATATCGTTCTTTTTGGGTAGGGTTTCGTAAAGACTAAAAGAGTTTTAAAATTATAGATCTTGGATTTAAAAAAAAGGCAATAATTATAGTAGTGTGCGACCAATTTGTCTGTAGAAGGGGGTTCAGAAGCAAAATTAAAAAAAAACAAATTAAATTTTAAAAATAAAGTAAACATAAGCTTGCAAACACATGGATTTTGGGTCCTAGTACAAATTTCACAAAGTGTATTGTATCTAACGGTAACTAAAAATTACAGATATTGATATAAAATCTATTTTTATTATTATTTTAGCCTGCTATGTCCCATTCTTGGGCATAGGTCTCCCTTCCTTACAGGTCTACCTTTATTGTACAGGGTTATAGGTAATTACCAAAATACCTCTTAAGGGTTCATTGCACTCATCAATATGAACAACTTTTACTAAGCCAATCCTGTAATCGCAAAAAAAAACAGCTGTTCCATACAAACAGTTCAATCACCTGAGAGAAAATGTATGGAACAGCTGATTTTTTTCGCGATTTCAGAGTTCTCCCCATAGTAAAAGTTGTTCATATTGATGAGTATAATGAACTCTTAAGAGGTTTTTGGTGGGATACCTATAACCTTGTATAGAATATAGTCACAAATTTTTTAATCTTTTTGTCGTCTTGACTAAGCCTAAATAAAGCTTGCAGCAATTTTTAGTCTCCATACCGAACGGTAAAAAGGAAATTTTGATGTCTGTTTTTCTATCTGTCCGCTTGTCACACTAAATATTATTTACATGCATAGATTACACAAGGCTAAAACCCACCAAATCTAGCTGCAGTTCGTTCCGTATGAGTGCTGTCAGTTTGTCATTATCAATGAGCAGTCCATTTGTCACGCTGCTACTGTAACACACTGCTTCCGGTATGATGTTTTCATAGACTTTCATACTTCACTGAATTCAAAATTCAAACTGTTTTATTGCAGAGATGGGTTGGTATAGATTTACGTATGTAGAAATTTAGTTTCACCGTGCTAATATGACTGGTCCTCGCAAACCTGCATCTGTATTTGGTGTGCTCCAGCCTTTCACGTTTACCTACTACTTTTAATATTGCTGGTCTCTTTGGTTATTAGTAACTTAGGTTTTGTGACCCGAAATCCGCTGTTTTATTTTGTAACTTTTGTTCAAGAAATGCGCCAGTGGCGCCCCCACAAGTGCAGAAAAGTTGGTCGCGCCTTCACTGCCTGCAACATTACGCTTCATAACATATTAATGTACTATTGTACTGTAAATATGCCAAAAAGAGTTTATTTTTTAAGAAAATTGTTACGTTGTGTACGGATACTGCTTTGGGGTGAAAAATATTGCATTGAGATGTTAAATACTTGAGCGCAGAGTTTTGGCAGGAATTCGAGTGAATGGGGCCTTGCATAGCTTTATGCGCAGTGAGAATGTTTTTGAAAGAGCACGCCTGGCTCTACAAGGGGTTCTGTGGTGCTATACACAATTGTTCGGAAACGTTTCCGTTCGGATTTCAAAAATTTTAAGCCTATATTCTAACCTTCTAACCCTTGGTCTCTATGCGACGGGTCAGTTAAGTGACCCCGCCGCCTGCCACTTTGGCTGCAGAGGGCACTCAGAGTGGAGCGCCGTTGCACCACATTCGAGTTCCCCCGCTGTCCCATCTCGACAGCACCACATTCACGTAGCGTTCTTCAAAACCTACGAAGAATCCCACCCAGCTAGCGGCCCTCAGCCACTCCAGCGGTGACCACATCCTCGGGCAACCTATTCCATGTATAAACAACTGTTGCTGAGAATGTGGCGAGCAGAGTTTGTGTTGGCTGACACATGGTTGATCTCCATGGCCTATGACGTTCATTAATATTAATAACACATATCGTCCCGCCTTTCCCCCGAAGGAGCTGGCAGAGGTGTATTACAACACCCACACTTCGTCGGACAATATTCAGTCCCAAATGTGACAGGGGACGAGCCTGTCGCCATACACCGGGCTCCAGTCATTTAGCTGATGGCATACAATACGGACATAGATTCACACAATGAACAAATTGGTGCGTGCCGTCGGCTGGGTTTGAACCCGCTCCCTCTGGCTTGAGAGACGTTGTATTGTCACAGAATCTAAATATCTGTGTTTAGTACTCGTTGACCAAAGTTTTGCAAGATTTGAAACAAATAAACGAGTAAAACTAAATAAAACCGTTTAGCGAAAAGAGTAAAATAAATTAGCAAATTCGAGTTGCCTAAGGCGCAAATTATACAGGGCAGACGTTAGGTATGTATGTGGAGACGCGGTTCAGGCGCGAAACTGAAACGCGCCTTCGCCACGTCGCTTTCATACATTTCATATGAACAAGTTTTAAAGCGGCACCGCGCCTTAACTTTTCCCGCGCCGGATCCCGCCTTACGTCCGCCTGTATAATTTACGCCAAATATGAAAGGCATAACATGCATATATATCGTCACGCCATTCCCCGAAGGGCTTGGCAGTGGTGTAATACAACACGCCACACTTCGCCGGACGATATTCAGTCCCAAACGTGACAGGCAAGCCTGTCGCCATACACCGGGCTCAAGTCATGTAGCAGATGACGCACCATATGAAAGAAACTGAATTTATTGAATTCTAAATAAAAAGGCCCATTTTGTTGAACAAAAGTTTGTCTCATGTAACTTTTAATTGCAAATCTTTTCCCCTCAAAGCAAGTTTTAAATGTATTTTCACAGTTTCCGAGCTCTCTTACGCACATTCGAATTTTTATGAGTGCAATTGAGAAAACGAAAATTATGAAAATACTTTTAAGAAAACACAGTATAATTATGTTTTGGTATGTATTCTTGGGTACATGCTTAAGTAACGTTATAGGCGTTTTTGAAAGTAATATAGCGAAATGTTGCGAATCTACTTCCCAAGTCAAATTAAAGAAGTATTTTGATGTAAGTATAGTCCTAATTTTGCAGGCCAGACGTAAGGCGAAGTTGCAGCACGGGCAAGATTAAGGCGCGATTCCGCTTCAAAACTTATTCTTATAAAATGTATGAAAGCGATTTTTGAGTTATACACAAGCGACGCGGCGTAGGCACGCAACTTCACAGTTTATTTTATTAAACACTAGCTGCGCCCCGCGGTTTCACCGCGGTTAAAAAGTATCCTATGTGCTATTCTATACTATAGTCTATCTCTGTGCCAATTATCATCCAGATCTGTTCAGCCGTTCTGGCGTGAAAGAGTAACAAACATCCATCCATCCGATATCCATTCTTACAAACTTTCGCATTTATAATATTAGTAGGATAAGCGCTCAAAATCAATAAAAAGGGCCAATGGTGCAAATTATAACAAATACATTATATTATTATACTAGCTATTTTGCCCGTGGCTTCGCTCACGTTTTATAGCCTATGTCAATCAGGAATAATGTAGCTTTCTAATGGTGAATAAATTTTTGAAATCGGCCCAGTAGTTTTTGAGTTAGTTCGTTACAAACATAATTACATACAAATCTTTCCTCTTAATAATATTTATTAGTATAGATTATACAGTTTTCGCGCCTTAGCCGTGTCCGCGCTGCATCCTCGCTTACGTCTGGCCTGTATAATTTGCGCCTGTAAGTTATGAAATCAATTTTGACTTGTAACATCAAAATTATGACATTTTTGCTCCGGGATATTATAAATAGGGTTTTTTAATTAAGCTTCGTCCTGATTAAGTAAACTGTGTTCGACTGACTGTCCGCTGGCTGACTGGAGTCACTGGGAAAACTCAACGTTGAGCTAGCGACGAACTGTAGCAAGCAAAATGCGTACCAGTCGCTCGTCAGCAAGCGATTCGTCGCAAACTGAGTACGCGCGTACTCAGTACGCGCTGTTCGGACACTCCGTTTAAAATATATAGGGTGACGAACTGGAGGCAAACAGTCAGCCGCTCAGATTGCTTAGTTAGGACGAAGCCTATATTACATCTGTGTCTTAAAACTGAGTTTAAGCATGTACACAGTTAATATTAATTGGGACATATTTAATTGTACATCAAACGCACTTGATGTCCATAGGAAATTTGATGATCAATTAAATACTAATCCTTTTATTTCCTAAGAGACTAATACGCCCATTTCTAAAGGCTAATTGACTCTATGCTTCCTAAAATTGTTGCTGTCTTTGTCTAATAGAGAGCAAAAACAAAGACAGCTATATTTTAGTGTGTATAGAACTGTCAATAAAATAAATCCTTCAGGATTGGACCTAATGTAATGGCTGATTTACACAAACAAGCACAGTAGCGGGTTAACTTGCCGTTAAATTTAAATGCGCGTATTAACTAAACTCACTAGAACGTAAAACAGTGATGTATGTATTTGTATATGTATATTTGTATGATTTTGGTTTGGGGCTTAACTTAGCTAAGGGTAACCTGTTCCAAAGCCAAAGGAGGTAGACACAAATACACAAAAAAAAACCAGAAATTTTGGACTATTGTAGAGTTTGACTTAGTACAATTTGTACTAGAGGTGGGGGGGGGGGGATTCCCTAGATCCGCCAGTGACAACAAGTTAACCACGCTGTCAGTGCTGGTTGATGTGTAAATCAGCCATGATGTAAAGGTATGCATTGACATACGAGTATATAAAACAAATTAGGTTTTTTAATTGACTGATGTACATATTTTCCTTGAAGGACAACTGTATTACTGGATTTGATGTACAGATAGTTTAAGGGTTCGCCTTCCGGCTATAGCTGTCTCTTTCGCACATTTATTATTTTTTGAGATAAAAAAATTAAGTGGAAATTTGAAAAAAAAAAATAACGGGCAGTAAAAAAAGTATTTTATTATGGAAACTGACGTGGTTTTCCATGTGTGAAAACCACGTCAGTTTCCATTTATTGAAATTATAATAGTTTCCATATATTTATGAAACTGGAATTACTCACGTATGATTTAGTCGATTATTCCGACTATAGTTTCAACCGCATTCGGCGGTCTTTATCAAGGCGAGTGCGCGCGCGCGGCTGCGTCTCGCATAGCACTCAACTACTGACTATAGTCTAGTCGGAATAATCGTACGTGAGTTATTCCCGTTTCATAAATAAATAAAAAATGATATTAAGAACAAGTATGTTAAGTAAGCCTGTTATTTTTTTTATTTCTACTCAAGGATTTTTTTAAACTGTTAAAAAATTGATAGGCTGACGGGAAGCGGGCTCTAATCCATTATGACACTCGACCTTGTTGCTTAATCGCTAAAGTGCAAGTACAGTACCCGGCAGTAAATATTGAATATATTATATTGAGTAATATTGAATATTGAGTAATATTGACCTTTGGAAAGAGACTTCGGCTTCGTAGAGCGTTATCTCTTTCGCACGAGTTTCGTTAGTGTGCGAGCGAGATAACGCTCTACGAAATAGAAGTCTCTTTTCAAATGTCGATATTTATCACCGGCTACTGTATGTAGTATTCTTTACTATAAGAGTGTTCGATTCGCGATTGACTGATTCAGATGGGAACATCCATACTTTTGATATGTTTGCTTTAAAATAAACGAATAAAAAATTACACATTTGCACAGTAAGTATAATACGAGTTTTTCATAGTTTTTTTCTGTCTCTATACATGTAACTTAGTTCTTTAACGTTTCCGTCAGAGGCGATTTATTGAAATGTATGGAGCCAAACGCATACGAAAAAAGTGTACGTAACTATCCAAACTCATACTAAGCCGAATTGTAAGCGACTAGGAAAAAGGTAGGGTGTTTGTGGAACAATCTTTATTTTCTTTATTTTGTAAATAATATAGTTTTTAATATTGAAAATGTGACCGGAAAATTATGAGAATAAAATTTAAATCAAATTATGCATAGTTTTATGTAGTTATTTTTCTGTCATATTTTTGTTAAATATAATGGTTTGTTTTTGGTTTGTAACTCAGATACAGCAATATAGTTGATTGTGTCTCACAATCAAAGGTATGAGATAACAAAATAAAGTGTAAATATTAAAAGATTTGTGTGTTTTATTTTTTAATACAAATCCCCAATATATTTTTGAGATAATTGCATGTTAAGAGTCCGGCGACCACTTTAAACTAACTTCCCATTGGCTTAAGGTATTCTATAGTGATTTCTTCTAGACGAAGAAGACGAGCGAAGAGAGCAAGTAATGTTACTGACGAGCCTCTAAAGTTACAGAGTGACAAAGTACAATTTCAGTTTCTTTTATGAAGTTTGCACTTCTGTAATCATTCTTAGCTATTTGCTAAGAATTTCCCTTGTATTATGGATTGATTTAAAAGCTAATGATGTAGACAACCTCCATAGGTAAAGGGATTTTTGTTTTGCTTTGTCTATTGAATAAATCAGTCAAAAGTGACCCCTTAAAAATGCGGATATTTTTCGTAGGTCTATTTTCTCTTGAGGACTTTTTTAAAAAAAAACCAAGAACATAGGGTCGGAGATATAGTTCATGCCAAATTTCATCACAATCTGACAAATGGTTTCCAAGAAATTTTACAAGCGCGTTTGTATGGAAATTTCAGAGCGTCGCGGGACCCTTAAGCAACAGACAGACAGACGCGGGTGGCACTTACTGAGTGCTATCGTGGCTCGGATGACACGTTCAATTATAGGCTTCGGTTGTTTATTCTTCAATAAACATCAAGCCTTTGGGTGGCCTAGAAACTGACCACAGAATAATCCGTAGTACATAGGTCATCTATGTAGCCAATCTGCGAGGCTGGGTATACATACACTTAACCAAAAAATGAACACTGAGTTCCGTTTTGTTTCAATAAATAAAACTAGACGCAGCATATCGTTGGCCTTCGTTGGCTTTGGTCTGTTCGCAGCTTAGGAGAACTTTAATACTCGAAGAATCACAAGATTTAGAAAATAACACAAAATTACGACGGAATCTTTTCGCTTCCCGCCCAAAACCTTAATAAAAAGTTGTGAAGTCAAAAGAAGTGTTGGTGTTGCATTAATAAAAAAATAGCCTCACGATAATATTGACGTTTTTGACTTTGACGTTAGTTTGACATTTGACAACAAGTCAAGTGACGTGTAAAAAACTGAAAATCGATCGTCGCTTCTGTAAACTGTATTCGTCGGCGCCTCACAGTTTTTTGATAAAACCGATAAAACGGCTCAAAATGAGCTCCTTCAAAGGCGATAAGAAGCATGAGGAAGATACCGGCGGCAACATGTACCAGAATTTGGACAAAACCATCGTTCTGCAAGAGGCTCGCTACTTCAACCAGACTCCGGTGAATCCGCGAAAATGCTGTCTTATTTTGACGAAAATCCTGTACATGTTGAATCAGGGGGAGAAATTAACTGTGCAAGAAGCTACGGAAGCGTTTTTCGCTACCACAAAGTTGTTTCAATCCAAAGATGTGATGCTCAGGCGTATGGTGTACCTTTGCATCAAAGACCTCTCGACTCTTGCCCAGGATGTGATCATTGTGACTTCGTCCCTGACCAAGGACATGACAGGCAAGGAAGATCTGTACCGCGCGGCTGCTATAAGAGCCCTATGCAGTATTACCGACAGCACTATGCTTCAATCTATTGAAAGGTAAGTTTTTCCTTTTTCCACTTGTTGCGCCCTTTTTCCATTTTACTGACGTTTTCTAAACTAAAAGTGTTCTCTAACCATTCTTACAATATAACCTACTTTCTTGCCAATTTTCATTAAGATCGGTTGAGCCATTTAGATAACAAGGTGAAAAACATGTTGTACTTTTGCATAAACTTTACGTACAATAAGTAAGTGTGCATTTGTTTTGCTTTATGTACCACTATATAATGACAGGGATTGTCATTATATAGTGGTTACTGTCTTACTAATCAATGTTTTATAGCCTCGGAATAGTTATCAACTTTTTTTTGTCTTGTCTTTCTTTTATATTTTTAACTTGATCGAAAAAAACGCACTGTGGAAGTATTCTAAGACTAAACAATGTTTATTATTATGGGGGAATATGTCTGATCAATAATTTTTACATTATTATCATAAATCCAGCCTTTTGTATTTTTTAAGCTAGCTTTTCCCATACTATAGTCAATATCATCTTCTTTGTAAATCTGCCTTGGTTGCTCAGTTTGTAGTGAACCTGCCATTTGAGTTTCGGGGTGTGGGTTCGATTTCCACCAAGGGCAAACATTCCTGTGATAAACATTAGTGTTTTTTCTATGTCTGGGTGTTAATATCTATTTAAAAAATATCTAAGTATGTATATCAGTCTGGCAGCCATATTACAAGCTATGCTTAGTTTGGGGTCAGGTGACTATGTGTGAAAGTGTCCCGAATTTATTTATTTGCGTGCTGCACTGATGACACTTTGCTTGTGACTAAAGTGAAGTGACTGGTGATTGTGTGCATTGAACCTAGATTTTGTAGTCCACAATCAAGTGCACATACCAAATTTTCTTTATTATATTATCAGAGTCCCCTTTACACAAACATTAATATTATTAGGCTCAGACAGGACCTAATCTCTAGTGGATGAGTGAAGTCTGACTGCTCCTCAGCAGACAGACTTTACCTACTTGCTTTGAGTGTTACTATTCAGAGTGAGGACTCTGAGTAGTGATACTCATAGCTTACAATCATGTTCTTGTGCCACAACTGGAGTGGATTCTTTCTCCGCTCTAATTTAAGTCCATACTTAAATCAGAGTGGAGAGAGAATTTACTTATAGTTTTGTCATTGGGCTATAGCAAATGCCGAGGTTGTGTGAACAATCAGCTACTAAATGTTAGTATTATGTTTCTCTTTTAATCCCACGGGACCTTTATTTATTGTATGTGTCTTAAAAAGGAAAATTGTCCATAATTACTCCCATACTCTCAAAAACAGTGTACAAAATATAATTTTAGAATTATAGTAGTTAATTTTTTTTGTCATTTTAACCTCCGACGCAAAAACGATGGGGTGTTACAAGTTTGACATGTCTGTTTATGTGTCTGTCTGTGGCATCGTAGATCCAGAACGGATGAATCGATTTTGAGTTTTTTTTTGTTTTTGTTGTTAAATTAGTTGAGAGTGTTCTGTTCTGTATCGGGGGTTTTTTAAATTTTAAATTTATATTTTTTTACATTTAAGGTACATGAAGCAAGCGATTGTGGACAAGAACCCAGCAGTCAGCTCAGCAGCGCTCGTGTCAGCACTGCACCTCTCTGCGACCTCGCCCGACCTCGTGCGCCGATGGAGCAACGAGGCTCAGGTACGTTCTAATGAACTGAGACAATTAAAAATCTCAAAATTGGAGTCTGTGGTCTGTGGGATAGTCTTGGAGAGATTTTCCACAACTACAGTTGAAAAAGTCGTTTATACATCAAGCTTTACCCAAAACAAAATCTTACCTATACACTCAGATCAATCTAGAGGAAAAGATGGAACACTGCGTTATATCTCGCTGAAGCCACTTATTTTTCAATGTGTGTGCGTGGTAATGTTGCCATGAAAAGCATTTACAATTGCACAAACAAAACTAATATTAATTCCCAAACTCTATGTTAGCCATTTCCGTTTCAAAATACAACCTTAGTAGATTTATTATTTTAAAACTGCACATATTTGTAAGAGTTTAATGTTACGGCTTTTTCAAAATTGATTTTTAAAAAGCTGCACATTTTTTAAAAAGAGCCTTAAATTCTAGTCCTGGCCACACTTTTATAATGCACTATGTATTATTACTACTATTTAAGTACACGAAATTATACCATAAACCACTGTACATAATACACAATGTCCGTAAGAATGTCCAAGCGGGTAGCGTAGTTTTTTGGCGCCAATGTGTGAGTGTACTGTACTATAGTAGCGTAGTTTTGGATGGTTTTTGGCTTCACTTAGATCATACGCCGTGCACCATCTTATTCTCTAGGTTGATCATACATTCACACACGCATTGGCCAATGAGTCACGCCAATGCAACAATTTTAAATTTATATTTCTTACATTTCAGGAAGCCATAAGCTCCGACAACGCAATGGTGTCCTACCATGCCCTAGGCGTCGTCGCGGGAGCACGTCGCAACGACAAACTATCAACCATGAAGCTCGTCGCTCGCCTCACGAAATCGCCTCTCAAATCCCCTTACGCCATCTGCTATTTGATCCGTCTCGCTGCTCAGCTAGTCGAAGACGACGATTCAGAAGCCACCCAGCCTTACAGTGAGTTCATTGAATGCTGCTTGAGACATAAGTCTGAGATGGTCATCTACGAAGCGGCGCATGCTCTGATTAATCTGAAGAAGACGGCTCGAGACTTGGCTCCAGCTGTTTCGGTCTTACAGCTGTTCTGCGGGTCTTCGACGGCTGCTAGAAGGTTGGCTGGGGCTAGGACCTTGGCTAGACTGACGGCGAAACATCCCAGTGCGGTGGCAGCTTGTGCTGTCGACTTGGAGAATCTAATTTCTGATCCGAATCGCTCTGTAGCGACGTTGGCAGTGACCACTCTGCTAGCGACTGGCGCTGAGAGTTCAGTCGACCGCTTGATGAAGCAGATTTCTAGCTTCGTCTCTGAGATTTCGGATGAGTTTAAGATTATTGTCGTGAAAGCGATTAGGAAGCTGTGCTCGAAGTTTCCGAGGAAGCATCAGTCTTTGGCTGCGTTTTTAGCTGGAATGTTGAGGGACGAAGGTGGGTTGGAATATAAGGCCGCTATAGCAGATGCTATCATTGCTTTGGTTGAGGAGCATCCCGAAGCGAAAGAGACAGGGTTGGCACATCTCTGCGAGTTCATAGAAGACTGCGAGCACACGGCTTTGGCGGTCCGTATCCTGCATCTTCTCGGGCGCGAAGGACCAAAATCCCGTCAACCGTCCCGGTACATTCGGTTCATTTACAACCGCGTTATACTGGAATCTGGGCCGGTTAGAGCGGCGGCAGTGTCTGCCGTAGCCCAATTTGGGGCCCAAAAACCGGAGCTCCTTCCAAACATCCGAGTTCTGCTTCAAAGATGCCAACTAGACGAAGAAGACGAAGTACGAGACCGTGCAGTCTTCTACAGCGCAATTTTGGACACAGAAGACCCACAGTTGATAAACGACTATATCATCAACGTTCCAAAGCGGAATATCTTTCTGCTAGATCGTGCCTTGAAGGAGCATCTTAAAAACACTCCGGATGAAGAGTTCGACATAACGACGATTCCTCTGGAGGAAGAGAAGAAGGAGAGCAAGGAAGCCGTGGTGGAAATGGAGGTTAAGAAGCCAGTCCAACAATCTTTGGAGGAAATCTACACCGAGCAACTGATCCAAGTACCAGGAATTGAGCGTCTGCGACAGCTCTTCAAGACTAACAAACCAGAAGATTTGACCGAACCCGAAACGGAATATCGGGTGAGACTTCTAAAGCACGTCTATGCTAAACATGTGGTCCTACAATTCGAATGTCTGAACACTCTGACTGACCAGATTTTGGAGCAGGTCCACGTCAGACTCGAATGCCCGGCTGAATTCGAGATTAAGTCCATCGTACCCATCCCACAATTAAAATATAACAAGCCGGGCAGCGTCTTCCTTGTTTTGGCACTGCCAAGCTCTTCGCTCGAGAGCGTTGCTACGTTTGGAGCTACTCTGGAGTTCACAGTCAAAGATTGTGACCCAACTACTGGCATCGCTGACCCTGGGGAAGGATACGCTGACACTTATCCTCTAGAAGAGTTTGATATAGAAGTTGCTGATCAGATCAGGGCTCGCCCAGGAGGGGAGGACAGCGCGCAGCCATGGGAACAAGCGCCTCACGTACCTGAGGCCGCAGATACCTTTGTTATGCCCCATAACGATGTCAGCGAAGCCGCTAAAGCGGTCTGCAAACATCTGGGCTTGCCAGCACAATGTGTATCAGGCACAGGAGACAATATGAAGGAAATACTAGTGAGTGGCAAATTCAGAGATGGTGGCGTTCCGTTCATTCTTTTTGCTAAGTTAGCAAATAATAAAACTGGAGGGGTCACGATGAAGTTGGTCGCTAGATCGCCCAGACTAGACGTTGCGCAACTGCTTTTGGCTGCTGTAGGTTAAATCCTATGAGACTTTAAGAAAAGCTATCAGTAAGTTAACTAAACAAGTAGTTTTCAATAATATCTGTGTTTTCAATATTCCGGCTGCGGAAAGTAATTTTAATCTTGAAGCGTATATTACATTAGTAGCCCTGTCTTATTTGACTATTACTGGACATAACTACATACTTATTAGTAGTAGTTATTTTATATTACATGTAACTTTTTGATGTTAGTAGTGTCCCATTGCAGGGTATCCAATTTAGGCGAACTTGATCCTTATTATTAAGGCTACTTGCAGAAGCTAGGGTTATGTTTTTGACACGGAGTTAACTGCCCACCAGAGGTTATACTGATAAATCGTCTTGCGCCAAGAGCTAGAAGCTAACTTTGACACTTAAGGTGATAACAGGCGCTTCATTTTTCGTTCATTTTCGCCTGTCATTCGGCACCTTGAAATGAAACGTCAGACCATAAAATGAAACAAAAGTTTCAGGAATGAACATATCCAATGTTCGATTCGGCATTGGCGTCTTTCACTCGCGCCACAGATTAGATGATAGTTACTTCGCTCCGAATGAACGAAAAGTTTAACGTCTGAACTCAAAGAGAACGTTCATTCAAGTTTGGCGCATAACATTTTTTGATGCCATTTTGAAAGAATATAACAAGTGAATGTTCATTTGTCATTCTAGCTAAGCCGTGTGAATATGGAATGAAACAAAAATGAAGCATTCACTCGAGTTTTTAACAAATGTTAACTTGCAAGTTAATTAACTGACTCAGTATCTTCTGCAAGTGGGCGTCAGTCGCTTGCCATGTCGCTATAATAGACATCAGGTTTTAAATTTTCTATGAAATATTTGAATACAGAAGTAGTTATATACGTCGTGTAGAGTTTACTATGGATTGGTGTAGATTTATTGAATTTATTGAAGTGAAACTTCTAATGCGACTTCCAAAAAGGTTGCGTTAAACGTTTAACGCTCCTGGGGAGGGGGAGTAGAGACAGAGCGAGAGTGAATGCGGGCGCTCGAACGCATGCGCGTAGTATATCTACCTGTTACAGGCCAGCGCGAGCGTTAGCAACGAGTAACGTCCGATATTACAACGCAAGAGGGAGAGAGAAAGAAAGATACACAGAAGTTTCACTTCTTCCGCGCGGAGGGACTCCACGCACTATTTTTTTGTGATTAGCCATATTCAAACCTTTTTTAAAGAGTCCTGCTTAATTTATATCAAGAAATTAATTAAAAATATCAGTTTGACAATGAATAATATTTTCATTTAGTTATATCATATTATCTAGTGTTTATTGTTCGTCTTAATTTTTAATTTTTGTTACAGTATTTATGTAAAACGAAGTAAGTAATAAAAATTTTAAAAATATTTTAATTGAATTTGTTTTCAAACCCTAAAAATTTTAATAAGCCTGATACCCCTTTCCTTACTTTACCAACTTTATTTTTATTAATAAATAAAATTCGGGACATTTTTCACACACGGTCGCCTGACCCCAAATTAAGCAAAACTTGTATTATGGCTGCTAGGCTGATATATCTTTTTAAATAGGTAGGTACATACTTAATTTGATATTAATAACTAATTACACCCAGACATAGAACAAACACAAATGTCCATCACATAAATGTTTGTCCTAGGTAAGAATCGAACCCACGCCCCCAAGCTTAGAAGGCAGGTTTACAACCAACTGAGCCACCGAGGCAGTCATTAAAATATAATTTTACTAAAATAGTCCAGTGTGATCCAAGTGCGGAAAGTAACTAATTGCAAACTACTATGTCAACCGAACCGAAGACGAAGTTTGCAAAAGAAGAAATGAAAGAAATATTCTATACTAGCTGCGCCTTGCGGTTTCACCCGCGGTTAAAAAGTATCCTATGTGTTATTCTAGACTATAATCTATTAAAATTTCATCCAGATCTGTTCAGCCGTTCTGGCGTGAAAGAGTAACAAACATCCATCCATCCATACATACAAACTTTCGCGTTTATAATATTAATAGGATAGGAATAGGTAGCTGTTGCCCGCACCTTCGTTCGCGTTTATTCAGAAAATAGTATACATAAACCCTCCTCGTGATATACTGTAACCAATTATCAAATTATGAATAATAATTTTACCGTTACCAAAGAGATCAGAGTCCAACATAAAAAAAATACTGGCTGGTTTTGAGCGGAGTTTTAATTTTAGTTGCCAGTTGTTATTTTAGTCCAACTACATACTATTCAGTGATGTTGTCTGACGCATTTGGTAAGAGGCGCGTTTTTTATTAATTTACAGAGTTTCATGACAAAAAGATTTATTGATTCAGAAAATAGTATCCAAAAACCTTCCTTGTGACATACTGCAACTATTTATTAAATTTCATCACGATGCTTTCAGCCGTTTGGAAAGTTCATTGTATTAATTAATTATTATTGGTCACAAATAAACTTTCCAATTCTTAATCTTCATTTGCATGTTAGTGGTGCATGGGAGTTCCGCGACGCTCTGAATTTTCCATACAAACGCGCTTGTCAAATTTTTTGGAAACCTTTTGTCAGATTAAGACGAAATTTGGCATGTACAATATCTCCGTCCCTATGTTCTAAGTTTTTCTTATAAATATCCTTGAGAAAAAATAGAGCTATGAAAAACATCCGCATTTGTAAGGGGTCACTTTTGACTGATTTATTCAAAGATAGACAAAGCAAATCAAAAATCCCTTTACATAGGGAGGTTGTCTACATCATTAGCTTTTAAATGAATCCATAATACAAGGGAAATTATCAGTTATTTAAGAATGATTAGAGAAGTGCAAAAGTCATAAAAAAATATAAAATTGCACTTTGTCACTCTGTAGGTAACTTTAAAGGCTCGTCAGTATCATTACTTGCTCTCTTCGCTCGTCGTCTTCTTCTAGACGAAGTGGCTATAGAAAACCTTAAGCCAATGCGAAGTTAGTCTAAAGTGGTCGCCGGACTCTTTAAGTTTAATGTATTGAGACCCTCCAGTGGTCACCAATTAGTTTCGCTCGGCGTCAGTTTTAAGAAATGAAATGACCATCGGAGTCCGCACATTTTATCAAAAAAATAATGATTAAACAAGTGTAATTACGGAAAGAACAAAGGGTCTCTACGGATTCTCAGAAAAAAATATTTTTTCTTAAATCTCTCTCATCAACACTTTCTTGCTTGTTAGTTCGTTACTTTGCCAGACCATTTTCAAATTGACGTCAAAAAAAGATATAGGGTGATATATTTTTACGAAATTACGTACTATATTAGTGCAAATTGCTGTGTTCTCGCTGCCCGGATGCGGACCGCGGTCCGTCATTTGGCGACCCCTGTCTTAGAATATTATTTAGAAATAAAAGTCGTGATTAGGAAAATCTAAGCGATTTTATTCAATAAACTTTGTACGTCAAAAATAATCAACAAAAAAAAAGTATAATAATCAATGGAGTAGGATTTTTAAAGAGGCCAGACATGAGTGCCGCGAACTCGTTCGCGCATTTCAACATTTTTCAAAGTATAAAATAATTGAAGGTAGTTATGAAAAATCGCAATCTGTTAGGGAACATAGAAAAAATATACGAAGGTTCAGCAAACATTACATTTTGATGCAAACAAGTTTAAATACCTCTAGAGGTACCCGTTTACAGGGTTATATGTACCTAATCAAAAACCTCTCATTGTACTCATCAATACGAACAACTTTTACTATGAAGCCAATCCTGTAATCGCGAAAAAAAAACAGCTGTTCCATACAAAAAGTTCAATCACCTGAGACAAAATGTATGGAACAGCTGATATTTTTTCTTGATTTCGGAGTTCGCTTCATAGTAAAAGTTGTTCATATTGATGAGTACAATGAACCCTTAAGAGGTTTCTGGTAAGTTACAAATAACCATGAATATATGCAGTACTCATAATGGTGGTAGGTTTCTATAAAACTGGGATTTTGTTTGACCATTTGTACGTATAAAAACTTGTTTGGATCAAAATTATATTTTTGCTGTGCCTATCTAATGTTAGCCTTCGTCATGATCAAGCAAACTCGGCTGACTTTGAGTCGCGTATTGAGCAAACTCAATGTTGAGCTAGCGGCGAACTGTAGCAAGCAAAATGCGTATCAGTCGCTCGTCAGCAAGCGATACGTCGTACACTGAGTACGCGCGTACTCAGTACGCGCTGTTCGGACACTCCGTTTAAAATATACAGGGCGGCGAACTGGAGAAAAACAGCTGCTCAAAGACTGCTCAGTTAAGACGAAGACTCTTACCAAACGATTGTGATTTTTCATACAAAATCTTCAGTGATTTAAAACTTTAAAAATGTTGATGTGTGAGCGACATAGCCACACGCTATGTCTAGCCCAATGTCAAATGTCAATGTCAGATTTTTATTATATTCTATATGCTAAGAAACAAAGAATAATGGTGTCTATTCAATTTCACCACAGTTAACTAAATTATTTGATAGAACTAAGATTCTGTCCCTTTTCATTTTAGTATTAAAGAAAAGGATGCAAACATTTTTAAGAGCTTACACTTAAGTTAGAAAACTACAGAATTGACATCACCTATATTTTATATTATAGTTTTATACATAGTCCCTTACTAATAAATGTTGCATATGTTTGGAATAGTGTGTGTGTGTCTGTGGCATCGTAGCTTCCGAACGGATGAACCGATTTTGATTGTTTTTGTGTTCGTTTGAAAGGGAAATTTAGTCGGGAGTGTTCTTTGCTATACTTTCTTAGCATTAAAAATTGTCCAAAAATTCTTATTTTTATAAGTACTTTTGTTTATCATCATTAAAAAAATATTTTTCTTTTAATATTGATAAGTATTATGTTTATTTCAGTTTATTTAGTGATTGTTTTTATTATTTTGTAAATAAAATGTAAATCCGTAATTAGCTGTAAGTTTATCTGTAAGTTTTGTGTGGATTTTGTTTAAATAAATAAAATAAAATAAATGTTTGATAAAAATCGATGTCAGGCGGTTTTAATTTTTAATGATCTATTAGAGTTAGATATGAGAGAATTTGATTTAAATATGAGAGAAATAGTTAGAGAGTAGAACAAATTAAAACAAAGACAAAACACTGGATAACTTTTCCAAAGCTATACAACATTTCTTAACAAGAAGGATAAACTTTAACATTCTTTTTTCAAAGCAACGTAAACATAAATAACAGTACTTGCACTTCGTGCGACATGCGTCTGTGACATGACGATAAGACACACCGACAGCCTGCAACCGACAACTTAAGGCTGCAGCACACCAAATGCAGGTGCAGTCCGTGTGCATTCCAGTCCTGTTTGCGAGGAGCAGTGAAGTATGAAAGTGTATTACTAAGTCACTAAGAAAATTCTAACTTAACTTTGAACTTTGAAAACTGAAGATATAAACCTCTTTTAATATGTAATTAATTTTCGTCGTCGTTTTGCACATTACACATTACATTTTGTGTACATATATATACATACATACATTATTTATACATATTATATTATATTATTACATATAATTATAACCGCAGGTATATTTGGGAATTGTATAATTATTTTTCAGTGGTTTATTATTTTTTATCAAAATGTAAACAATGAGTATTTTTGGAAATACATTATCAATCAATCAAAAAAAGATAATGGGGTGATCCATTTTTATGACATTACGTACCTACTATAGTGCAAATTGCTGTGTTCTCGCAGTCCCTACAAAATGGGTCAGTGATTTTATCTTATCTAAGAAAGATGTCACACTGAAAGCAGTCCGTGTCCAGTCCGTGACAGTAGCCGGACTGCTTGTTAACAACGACACACTGACAGCACGCACAGGAATGGACTGCAACTGGATTTGGTGTGTTTAAATTTAACATAACTGTTTATCACGCCCGAGGGGCTGGCAGAGGTGTAATACAACATCCACACTTCGCCGGACGATATTCAGTCCCAAAAGTGACAGGGAGCGACCCTGTCCCCATACACCTGGCTCTAGTCATGTAGCAGATGACGTACAATACGCACATATGCTCACACAACAAACAAATTGGTGCGTGCGTCGGCTGGGATCGAACCCGCTCCCTCTGGCTTGAGAGGCGCTGATAGCCTAGTTGGAGAAAGCCTCTCCAACTAGGCTATCATCGCTTATTGGTGTGTTTTAGCTTTCATACATTTCGTTCTCGCAGACGAATGTCGCACATGTACGTTGGCAGTACTTTTAACAAAATCACGTTTAAAAAATCGCTCTAAACATGTTACAAAGATCATACTGAGTTATCACGAAAGGTTATTATGTGAGCATTTTTTTTGTACGGCTATTTTTGTAATGTTTCACTATGTATGAAAATTGAACTTAAATATGTATGTATATTTAAGTTCAATTTTATTATTTGTATATTATATATTGTTAATTAATTTTCTTCGCTCTTAAGTCATATGCAAGCCGTCTCTATTTATAATTATTGTGACATTTGTTTATTTATTTACTACATTATGTGTAAATGCAGCCGTAAGTGACTTACATAAATTTTACGAATTTACGTAAGTAAATTAGAAGTGTAAGGCCGGCCTAAAAAACAACTTTTATTACAGACCCCCATTGGTTTAGTACAGCCTTTCCTGATAACCTTAGACAAACCAAAAAACGTGAAACAAAAATAGAAAAATTCTCAGTTTTATTAGGTTAACTAAAAACTCAACCATGTCTACTTAAGAACATAAGTACTAATAACAAATAACAATTTAAATATTCAAATAGGTACTACAAATCACAAATAATTGACTAGGTTATTAAACCTATGAAAAAAAATTAGGTACTTAAGAACTACAAAAACAATGATATTTCTTACTAGCTAGCTGCCCGTGGCTTTGCTCATGTATCAAAGCACCAGGACTAATGTAGTGTTGACAGAAACTTTAAACAGCACTAATATTCATAAACTTTCGGAAACGTTTCCGATCAGCGGTGCTTTACACAATCATTCGGAAACGTTTCCGATCAGCGGTGCTGTACACAATCATTCGGAAACGTTTCCGATCAGCGCTGCTATACATAATCATTCGGAAACAATTCCGATCAGCGGTGCTGTACACAATCATTCAGAAATGTTTCCGATCAGCGGTGCTGTACACAATCATTCGGAAACGTTTCCGATCAGCGGTGCTGTACACAATAATTTGGAAAGGTCTCCGATCAGCGGTGTTTTACACAATCATTCGGAAAGGTCTCCGATCAGCGGGGCTGTACACAATCATTTGGAAACGTTTCCGATCAGCGGTGCTATAGACAATCATTCGGAAACGTTTCCGATCAGCAGTGCTATAGACAATCATTAGGAAACGTTTCCGATCAGCGCTGCTATACACAATCATTCGGAAACGTTTCCAATCAGCGCTGCTATACATAATCATTCGGAAACGTTTGCGATCAGCGGTGCTTTACACAATAATTCGGGAAGGCTTCCGATCAGCGGTGGTATCCACAATCATTCGGAAAGTTTTCCGATCAGCGCTGCTATACATAATCATTCGGAAACGTTTCCGATCAGCGGTGCTGTACACAATAATTCGGAAAGGCTTCCGATCAGCGGTGCTATAGACAATCATTCGGAAACGTTTCCGATCAGATTCCAAAACATCAGTTTAAAACTTAAATTGTTCGAATCTCAGTCTACTTTTGTAAATTTTGCAATAGGAAATATTTATATACTCCCTATTCCAAAATGTATAAAAGTAGACTGAGATTCGAACAATTTGAGTTTGACATTTGTAGAATCCGATCGGAAACGTTTCCGAATGATTGTGAATAGCACCGCTGCACCCAATTTCACGATAATTCGGAAACGTTTACAAACGAAGAGATACGTCTTTACAATTCCAACTAATATTAGAATTGCGAAAGTGTTTGCTTGTTACGCTTTCACGCCTTAACTAGGTACTCAAATGATCACCATGAAATGAAATTTGGATAATCGTTGTCACAGATTGTTTGTACAGAAAAGGACATTATTTTCATATAGGTAGTTGTATTAATATACTAGCCGCGTCCCCTGGTTTCACTTAAACCGTTATTTTTTTCAGGATTAAAAGTACCCTATGTCCTTTTGTGTACCTCTGACAACGTGTATGTAAAATTTAAAGATGACCGGTTGAGTAGTTAAGGCGTGAAAGCGTTACAAACGAACACACTTTCGCATTTATAATATTAAAAAAAGAATTAGGATACAATATATCTTAGAGTAAAGTAACTGTTCGTTTTTATTTTATGCAAGGTTAACTGGGGCAAATGCGTCTGTTGGGCAATTGCGTCTGACGAGAGTTTCTGACAAACCTTTCACAAATTATGCAACACCTACATCTTTTTCCTATCTTTAGTTGCAGTAATCTGTACAAGATGGCGTTAGTTGCCTAATTTGTGAAGGGCTTGTCAGTAATTCTCGAAAGACGCAATTGCCCTACAGACGCATTTGCCCTAGTTGAGCCTATATTTTAAAAGCTAACATTTTCGACCATCAATAACATCGAGAAAAGCTTTGACGCCTTTGTCAATGAGACGCGCGTGGTCGTAGCACTTTGTTACGATTTCTCTGAAAAAAAAAAAAACTAGTTATTGACCCAGCGAGCGAAGTGTCTATTCTTCAGCTTCGACAAAAATGCTTTCGTATGTCCGAATTCTGTCCGGATCTCTGTCTTGAGGTTGCATTCCTGAACCGATTCTCTTGAAATTTTGTGAGTAGGTTCAATAATTACATTGAGATTTTTTTTGTAGTCAGTTTTTTGGTAGAGATATGATTTTTTTTGGAAAAAAGATCGTTGGTTGAGGTTCAAAGAATCGGTTAAGAGTCCGGCGACCACTTTAGACTAACTTCGCATTGGCTTAAGGTTTTCTATAGCCATTTCGTCTAGAAGAAGAAGACGAGCGAAGAGAGCGAGTAATGATACTGACGAGCCTTTAAAGTTACCTACAGAGTGACAAAGTGGAATTTAATTATTTTTTTATGACTTTTGCACTTCTCTAATCATTCTCAAAAAACTAAGAATGTTACATTCTTACAAACTTTCGCGTTAGTAATATTAGTAGGATTTATTAACTTATTTTTCACTTTTGATTTTAATGTATTATTGTAATATTGTTATTGACTTGTTGTGATATTCATTTATTTTAAAATAACTAATGTAATTGTTATTAAACAATTAAATTAATTACAAGCCTATGATATTTACCCATAAATATTGATCCGATCGTCGTTGACAGGACTCGAACCCGCAGTACCGACTAACTCCTTCAACTTCGGGCCGGTGAAGGTCTCCCGGTGAATAATTCTGGAAAATAATTATTTGTAGTTA
This sequence comes from Peribatodes rhomboidaria, assembly GCA_911728515.1. Lineage (NCBI taxonomy): Eukaryota > Metazoa > Arthropoda > Insecta > Lepidoptera > Geometridae > Peribatodes > Peribatodes rhomboidaria. The sequence goes on along the minus strand of OU452195.1, from coordinate 7,656,258 downwards.
AAATCCTTACTCATTAGTTTAAGTAGTAGTTGGTAGTGAACCTGCCTTCTGAGCTTGGGGGCGTGGGTTCGATTCCCACCTAGGGCAAACATTTATGTGATGAACATTTGCGTTTGTTCTATGTCTGGGTGTTAATATCTATTTAAGTTTGTATTTAAAAATATCTAAGTATGTATATCAGTCTCTGGCAGCCATAGTACAAGATTTGCTTAGTTTGGTGTCAGGAGACTGCGTGTGGAAGTGTCCCGAATTTATTATTCAACTTTGTCTGTTTGTAGGCTTTTCGTAGCTAAACGGCTGAATGGATCTTGATGAAATTTTATAATTGGTTACAGTATTTCACGAGGAAGGTTTTTGGGAATAAACGCGACCGAAGTCGCGAATAACAGCTAGTAACTTAACAGATAAGCATGTCGTTCGTTAAAAAAAAATATGACTATGAAAATGTCAAAATGACATGCTATGCGAGACGCAGCCGCGCGCCCGCACTCGCCCTGATGAAGACCGCCGGATGCGGTTGAAACTATAGTCGGAATAATCGACTGAATCGTACGTGAGTAATTCCCGTGTTTTAAATCATAATGTGTCAAAATGACATTTGATGTGCGACAAAATTAAATATGTCATCTTGATGGCTGTTCCGCGAATGAAGCTATGTTTAATTAAGGTTGGAAAATGCTCGCAATGGGTTTTTGGCAGAAACGGAAAAGTTGTAGTATTTTTGTACATAATTTATAAATCTTGTGATTCTTTGAGTGTTAAAGTGTAATAATGGTGGATTGATAACCTTTACTCAAAAATGCATGTAATGTAGTCATTATTTCGACAACCTTGTTTGAGCAAAGTCGACCTTGTCGTTCTGTTTCAAGGAGCGGCCGGCAAAGTTTTGCTGGTCGCTCTAACAGGCCGGCAAAACATTGCCGGCCGCTATTTTGACGTGTCAACGTTTTAAAAAAACTCAATGCAAAAAGATTTTATTTAAAACACAGCTATTTGTATATAAAGAGATAGGTAAAAGATTTTATTCTTTATTTGGCTGTATAGTTCCAAATACCAATGCTAAAAAAAAAACAAGTAACAAAAGCGCGAGAACTTCGGTGTTGAATTTTAGTAACTGTACTTTTCATAATTGACATTTTAATTAAATTTCTAGTTAATTAACATATATTTCATTTAAATTACTTGCTGGTTTTATTTAGGTTAGGTACTTGCATTTTTGAGTAAAGCACTAAACAAGCCTTGGCCCACTATGACTGCTTCGCTGGTCACGCTATGATTGCCTCAAGCTAGCCTAGCTACGCTCTAGACCTTCCAGCTTGGCCATCATTGCAACCCTTGCTGTCCTCGCTGTAAAGACCTACGGCCTCGGCCTTTATCTCAGCTCGTCTATCAAGTGCTGCGCTGACCGCGCTGTGTCGGCCTGGAGCTGCGCTGTCGGCCATCATCAGCGCGAAGTAGCAAAGTAGTCATTATAGACCGCGGCAGTAATGTACTATTAACGGTTCGTCGACGTGCACGAGTGGGCAAATGATACAAACATCGCGAAACGTGACTTTTCGTGTTCTCTACAAAACTACACTTAAAGCTTCAGTAAAGTATCCATCGCTTTACTGAAATGGGGAAAGGGGAGGGATTCATCATCACTTCATCATTTGTAAATAATAACTGTATTAACTTGACACTGGCAAAAATACACAAGACGCGCAACGCCAAATTCCCTTGGATGGAGGAGCCCGTTATGACATTTCAGCCACTTTGTCTGCTGTCATTTTGACATATGTCACTTTGACACTAGCCATTGTCACTCACCCGCCAAGATTCTCGATTATCTTGTCGAGGTTCGCGTGCGTCTTTTTGGCTGTATCCCGAATGATGTGATGTGTGGATGCCGATAGTTCTCCTCTGCGGAGCTCGTTGACACTGTCTCCGCTGGAAGTTACATCGAAATATTTTAATATTCTGTTTGAAAAAAAATAGGACAAAAGAGATGCATAACATTATATTTTACTATAATTTATCTTTATGTAAATACATGTTTGTTCTATATAAGGTTGTATTTATTTTTAATTTAGTTTTATGTACCTACCCTTTTCGTATTTCTTAAAGTTCCTGCCCATCCAAAGGTTACCTGGAAGAAATCGCTTTAGGCGATAAGGTCGCCCTTGTACTGCCGAAAAATATATTTTAGTTTTTAAGATTTTCATGTAGTTTTTTGGTGTGCAATAAAGTTGTATTGTATGTACAAAAAGGGCCTTATTGCCTAAAGCGATTTCTTACAGGCAACCTTTGAATGGACATGTATGGAAATGTATTTTTGTGTACATAATATAGTGTGTAATATGTAATATAGTGTGATTTACATACCCCCTCACAAAAAAGCGTTCTATATTTTTGAAATAGTTGTATTGTTTTGTCTTTTTCTTTCTTTTTTTATTTTCTTAAGTATTTTGAAAAAGACGAAATATTCTAAAACTATTCCGGGCCTACATAACATATCATATCGTCACGCCTTTCCCCGAGGGGGCTGGCAGAGGTGTAATAATACACCCACACTTCGCCGGACGATATTCAGTCCCAAATGTGACACGGGGCGAGCCTGTCGCCATACATCGGGCTCCAGTCATGTAGCATATGACATACAATACGCACTTATGGTCACACAATGAACAAATTGGTGCGTGCCGTCGGCTGGCTTCGAACATAAATTCTGTAAGTAAGAAAGGCGGATATGGTATTAATTTTTACTTACAGAAACACATGCATCGCCTTAAATGCCACCTTAAGATCAGCTAACAACGTATCCATGACGTAATACGCTTCCTGGCTCGCATTCTCAAACCCACTGTCATTTGTCGCGTCATCTTTCTGCATCATGTCATTTGACACGTCATACAAGTCCAGTCTTTTAAAAACATCATTTTTTGCGTCTGTGACGTAATCATCATTTTTTTCGCAGCCAATGATGTTGCTATCGAAGCCTGTATCGAAATCGTTGTAATATGTTGAGTGGGTGACGTCATTTGTTGTGCAGATTTCGTCTAAATCCATGTTGTATATGTTATTTGTTGCACATCCGAGGTTGATCGCGTTTCCGTTGTTTGTTGCTGTGTCGTTGTTGTTTCGGCTATCATTTGTTGCATCACGATCATTTTTTACGTGCGAATCATTTTTTGGGGCCAAACATAGTTTTTGGGCAGGATCTTCGTTGTTTTCAATGCTCATTGATAAGCAATTGATGTTAGTGTCGTCAGACATGACAGAGTAGTCCAATTCGTCTAAATTCAAAGGCTTTTTTTCCATTTTCTTTTCAAATGCTTTAATAGGTTTGATGTTTCGGATTATTTTTGGACCGTTCTGTGTTCTACCAAAAGTGTGACCATGTGTAGAGAAATCGTCTAAAACGGGCTTTTCTTGAGTTTTATTTTTGCTGTCCTTCTTGACATCTATGTTATTTAAAAGTCTCACTACTTTCGGCTCAGTATGGTTTACTTGGTTTTCTTCCACAGAGACGGAGGTCGGTTTTTGGATATTTTCTTTGGTGTTATTAACGGTTCTGGTTAATTTCACGTTGAGTTTGTTTTTAGTTACATTTTCGTTTTGAGTTACATTTTCGATGTCCATTTTTTGAGTTTTATAGCTTTCTATGTTAAGGTTGTTTTGGGCATTTTCTTGTTCTTGGTTGATTTTTGGTTTATTTTCGGTGTGTTGAGAATTGGGTTCGATTTCAAAGATCATTGGTTTTGAATTAGTTAGTTTTAAATTGCCCAAGTTTTTGCCGCTCGTGCGAATTATCTTTTTATACTCGTGGTTCTGAAATTGCACAAAAAATACGTACAGATTAACAACCTCTTCCTTTTTCGAGGTCGGTCGGTCGGTTAAAAATGAAAATGATTAGCTCGTGTGTCGTTACAGATACTAAGAAACATGTATTTATGTTTTTTGTAGTTTATTTTTAAGAGTCCGGCGACCACTTTAGACTAAATTCGCATTGGCTAAAGGTATTCTATAGCCATTTCGTCTTGAAGAAGACGACCGAAGAGAGCGAGTAATGATACTGACGAGCCTCTAAAGTTACGTACCTACAGAGTGACAAAGTGCATTTTTTTTTTAATGACTTTTGCACTTCTGTAATAATTCTTAAATAATTAAGAATTTCCCTTGTATTATGGATTCATTTAACAGCTAATGATGTAGACAGCCTCCCTATGTAATGGAATTTTTGATTTGCTTTGTCTACCTGTTGAATAAATCAGTCAAAAGTGACCCCTTAAAAATGCGGATATTTTTCATACCTCTGTTTTAGCTTGAGAACGTATTTTAAAAAAAACCAAGAACATAGGGGCGGAGATATAGTTAATTTAATTGTACATGCTAAATTTCATCATAATCTGACAAATGGTTTTCAAGAAATTTGAGTAGCGCGTTTGTGTGAAAATTTCAGAGCGTCGCGGCCCTCTATGTCTTGCGACAAGTAGCAAGACATACACTCGAAAAACATTAACCTCTTCTTATGCAGTCGAGTAAATACTAGCAGAACTCAGCTTATTCTATACAAAACAATACTTACCATTCCCCAAGTAACTTCCGAAGTGTTTTCCTTCAAAGTTTCATCATAATCAGCCCAGGCAGGGAAATGTTTCTTCAAATACTTCAACACTTCTGAACGATCTTTGACAACTGAAAAAAATAAGATATTTTGACTAGCTAGCTGCACCACGCGGTTTCACTCGCGGTCCCAAAGAAACTGTATTTTTTTTCGGGATGAACGGTACCCTATGTCCTTTTCTGTATTCTGTATCCTTTAAAACGTGTTTGCAAAATTTCATGATAGCCGGTTGAGTAGTTAAGGCGTGAAAGCGTTAACAAACAAAATACTTTTGCATTTTTGACCGAGCACGCGTCTGCAAGCGAAGCGTCTCTGCGTCAGCTTCCTCCTCTACTGGTCGCATTTCTCGACTGATTCTCTTGAAATTTTGTGAGCAGGATCGATAATTACATAGGCAACTGAGGCAAATGCGTCTATGAAGCAATTGCGTCTGACGAGAATTACTGACAAACCCTTCACAAGTTAGACGCCACCTACATCTTTTCTTATCTTTAGTTGGAATAATCTGTACAAGATGGCGTTAATTGCCCAATTTGTGAAGGGTTTGTCAGTAATTCTCGATAGACGCCATTGCTCCACAGACGCATTTGCCCCAGTTGAACCTAGCTTTTTTGTCGAGTCAGTTTTTGGATTTTTTCGAAATGGCGGAGATATGATTTTTTTACTATTTAGCAAGGTCTTCTGCTCTCCTACATTCCAATAGTTCGTCAAGCAGATACTTTTTGTGATTTTTTTGTTCCAAAATGAGTATGAATTTCAAAATTGTTCTTCGGCTAAACTTTAGTTGGTTGTTTCTTCTACCAGCTGTATTTTTTGCACCTGATCATCATAATTCTTCATATCAAACTATGTGCAAACAAAATACTTGTTTTTGGTGATTTCGTGGAAGACTGGGCCTTAATAATACTAGTTAGGATACTACCAGTACCCTATTACTAAGACTCCGCTGTCTGTCTGTTTATCTGTCCGTCTGTAACCAGGCTGTATCTCATGAACCGTGATAGTTAGACAGTTAACATTTTCACAGTTGATGTATTTCTGTTGCCGCTATAACAACAAATACTAGAAAACAGTAAAATAACTATTTAAATATTATATTAATATAACGTTTTTTAGAATTAGGAACGGACCCCTTCGTACGCGAGTTTCACTAGCACTTTACCGGTATTTTATTATTAAAAATGCTGAATTGTGTGAGCGAGACAACAAAATAAATAAATCATTTATTATTGTACACACGGTCGCCTGACCCCAAACTAAGCAAAGCTTGTATTATGGCTGCCAGAGACTTATATACATTCATTTATTAAAATACATACTTAAATAGATGTTAACACCCAGACATAGAACAAAAACAAATATTCATCACATAATGTTTGTCCTAGGTGGAAATCGAACTCACGCCCCCAAGCTTAGAAGGCAGTTTCACTACCAACTGAGCCACCAACCGTCAACGCTCTTAAGGCCCGGTATTACACGAAATCAGCGAAAAGAAAGTTTTTTTTGCGCCTAGTTTGATATGAAGAATTACGTTGATCAGGTGCAAAAAAATACAGCTGGTAGAAGAAACAACCAACTAAAGTTTAACCGAAGAACTATTCTGAAAATTATTCTCATTTTGAAAAAAAAAAAACCACAAAAAGTATCTTCTTACAAAAACATTTTCTTTCAATTATTAAACAGCCAGATTAGCTCTCTAAAACTTAACCGAGCAACTTATTCTTAATTGTGTTCTTATGTAATCTTAAAACATGTAATTTTACGCGCCGATCTCAATTTACCATCAAATATGATTTACGATTTTCAACTCTAAATGAAGCTACTTAAGTAAACTTGTTGCTTGTCTGGGTGAAAAATCGTGCTACGACCGCTTCTTAAGGACTCAATTACTGCATTTTGAACTCACAGTAGTCGCATTTCAGTTTCTTTTCGTCTGCATGGCACGCCTGAGGCATAGACGGCGCTTCGAGCGGTATGTCTGTGTTCCCACACATGTTATTTAGAACCGTGTTGAGTGACTCTTCTGTGTCTTTTAGTACTTCCAAGGTTGGTTTTATGAACTGTAAAAAAAAAAGGAAAATTAAAAATAAGTGTCCGGTGTCAGAAATCAGAATTCTTTGATAACTCCTATTACACATAGTTATATTTATAACTAGATGCGCCCCGCGGTTTCAGATGCGATTAAAAAGTGTGCTATTCTAGCCTATAATCTATCTCAGTGCCAAATTTCATCCAGATCTGTTCAGCCGTTCTGGCGTGAAAGAGTAACAAACATCCATCTATCCATCCATTCTTACAAACTTTCGCGTTTATAATATTATTAATAGGATTAAAAATGAATGTCATCGATTCATCTTTTCGGGAGCTACGATGCCACAGACACACACACACACACACACGCACACAAACCCACAAATACACGTCAAACTTTTTATTCATCATTATGTCATCAGCTACATGACTGGAGCCCGGTATATGGCGACAGGCTCGCCCCGTCACATTTGGGACTGAATATCGTCCAGCGAAGTGTGGGTGTTATATTACACCTCTGCCAGCCCCCTCGGGGAAAAGCGTGACGATATATTAAGTAAATATCTACGGAACCCTAAAAACTTTATCAAAAAACTTACAGTCAAATACTTGACAAGCGCCACGCCGCAGCCAATGGTCCTGATGACATCTGTCACTGCGACGTCACCTTTGGCGTTCAAAACGCGCGTGAAGACGGCCACTACGTCGCGTATGTATGAGTGGTTCTCATACACACAAAGCATACATTGAAGGGCTTCTATTAACGTCCAAGGAGGTGAAGATCCCAGTTTTTGTTTCAATACATTTGCTTGTCCCTGAAATATGATTAAAATATTTGAGGGCGCGTGCCTTCATTATCCTTACTAATGATAAATCGAAAGTCTGTCTGTCTGTCTGTTTGTAGGCTTTTCACGGCTAAACGGCTGAACGTATCGTGATGACATTTGGTAAATAGTTGCAGTATGTTTGAGGATACTTTTTTTCTGACAAATCTTTTTCAAAAAAATCACAAAAAGTTTCTTCTTTAAAAACTATTGGAATGTAGTTCTCTAAATTTTCAGCGATTTCACCACATTTTTTGTCGATTATTAAATAGCTAGATTCGTTCTCTAAAGTTTAACCGAGCAACTTATTTTTATTTGTGTCCTTGTTACGATTAATACCAATAAAAACGGCCAAAAAATTAATTTTACGCGCCAATCTCATTTTACCATCAAATATGATATACGATTTTCAACTCTAAATGAAGCAACTTAAGTAAACGTATGTGTGGGTCAAAAAATCGTGCTATGACGGCGACTTAAGAGTCCGGCGACCACTTCACTTTACTAACTTCGAAGACTAACTAAAAGAAGATGACGAGCGAAGAGAGCAAGTAAAGATACTGACGAGCCTTTAAACTTACCTACAGAGTGACAAAGTGGAATTTGATTTTTTTTAATGACTTTTGCACTTCTCTAATCATTCTTAAATAACTAAGAATGTTCCTTGTATTATGGATTCATTTAAAAGCTAATGATGTAGACAACCTCCCTATGTAAATGAATTTCTGATTTGCTTTGTCTATCTATTGAATAAATCAGTCAAAAATGACCCCTTACAAATGCGGAAATTTTTCATAGCTCCATTTCCGCTTGGGAACGTTTTTTTAAAAAAAAAACCAAGAACATAGGGGCGGAGATATTGTTAATTTAATTGTACATGCTAAATTTCGTCATAATCTGACAAATAGTTTTCAAGAAAAATGAGAAGCGCGTTTGTATGGAAATTTCAGAGCGTCGCGGCCCTCTTAATACTATGAACTACCTTAATACTATAAAATACCTGTAAAATGTCATTTAAGCATTCCTCCATTATTTGTCTGAAGCTACAACATATTTCGCCCCTTCTCTCTTCAACCAAACGTTCAATGCCCGCGTTCTTTTCACAGAATGTTTTCAAAAACTGCTCCAAATATTTATTTTTTACATCTGCGACATCTTGTTTTTCTGAAATAGGTTGCGGTTGGTTCGTTTTGGTTTCTGCATCGAAAATAGGTGGTTTCTTCTGGTTTTCGCTGGGTTTTGCGTTGAAAATAGATGATCTTGTCTGGTTTTCTATATTTTTGCAGGCTTCTATATTCAAAGTAGATAGATTTTCTTTGTTTGTGTTGTTTTCTTTGTCAAAAATTTGCGGCTGTGTTTGAGCTTGCCTGTTTTCGTATTTTTCTTTGTCAAAAATAGACGGTTGCGATTGAGTTGCTCTATTTTCATATTTTTCTCGTTCGAAAATAGAACACTGCGTTTTTTGCGGTGGCCTGTCGTTGGCTTGTTTGAAAATGGAAGATGTTTCCTCCTTTGTTTTTTCTGTTTGAGAATAGGTTGAGGGCTGAGGTTGATTGTGTATTTTTACATTTTGATTTATTTCGTCTCTTTCCGTCTGTTGATCATATGAATTGGGTTCAAAGTAATTTTGACTTGAATTATTTTTATTTAAAGTCGAATCGCCACTTTTAAAAGACAACCTCTCAAACTTTCTCGTGGTACTTTCTATTTCGGGTTTGTTTGTGATCGAAATTTTGATTTTCTTGACGTCGAAGTGCACTTCTGCTTTCTTGGCTTGACCATTTTTGATGTGATCGAGGGTAAAGCAGTTGATGTTTAAATACTCCGCCGTTGTTCGGAGATCTTCGTCGTTTGTTATAAGGGCCTGTAATATTTTAAAATCATTAAGTGGGCATTCAAAAATATTTATTTTTATTTTTTAGAATAACATTCCGTTGTGATATCTTAATTCATCCTCAATAAAAAAAACTTGCGGTGTTGCCAGCGGTTGAAATTCTGCCTGTGTGAATTCATCGTATAAGTTTAACAAGTAACATTAGTATAAGTTTAACAAGTAACATTATTAAAAGAAAAACAAAAAAATCCGGCTGTAAAATGTTGTACCTTAGGTCACTTCCACTATCAAGACGATTCAAATGACACCTCACATGTCGAAATACATCAAGCTGTTTAGGCTGTAGGCCTTGCCAAAGAAACCTCATACATACATAGTACATACACTCAAAAAACATAACTTCTTGCGCAGTCGGGAAAAAGAGCTATACATACCAATCATCAAAACGTGTCCATTTCATTGAGGTTGCAAAAGGAACACATTTTTAATATAAAGTAGGATTATTTATAACTAGCTGCTCCCCGCGGTTTCACCCGCGGTCACACAGAAACCGTTTTTTTTTTCGGTATAATAAATAATAATAAATAAATTCGGGACATTGTCACACACGGTCGCCTGACCCCAAACTAAGCTAAGCTTGTACTATGGCGGCCAGAGACTGACATACATGTTACGGGCAATTTGAGAAGTCTGGTCACTATGAATAATGACCGGTCTATACAAATCATACTAATATTATAAACGCGAAAGTTTGTAAGAATGGATGGATGGATGTATGTTACTCTTTCACGCTAGAACGACTGGACAGATCTGGATGAATTTTGGCACAGAGATAGATTTTAGTCTAGAATAGCACATAGGATACTTTTTAGCCGCAGGTGAAACCGCGGGGTGCATCTAGTAAATAATAATAATAAATAAATTCGGAACTTTTCCACACACGGTCGCCTGACACCAAACTAAGCAAAGCTTGTACTATGGCTGCCAGAGACTGATTTACGAGTACATACATAATTATATATTTTAAATACATACTTAAATAGATATATTTAACACCCAGACATAGTAAAAACACAAATGTTCATCACATGAACCTGCCTTCTGAGCTTGGGGGCGTGGGTTCAATTTCCACCTAGGGCAAATATTCATGTGATTAACATTTTGTGTTTGTTTATAAGGGTGTTAATGTCTATTTAATTATGTATTTAAACATACATATGTACTATCTGCGTTCCGCGGTTTCACCCGCAGTTAAAAAGTATCCTGTGCAATTCTAGACTATAATCTATCTCTGTGCCAAATTTCATCCAGATCTGTTCAGCCGTTCTGGCGTGAAAGAGTAACAAACATCCATCCATCCACTCTTACAAACTTTCGCGTTTATAATATTAGTAGGATGTATATCAGTCTCTGGCCGCCATAGAACAAGCTTTGCTTAGTTTAGGGTCAGACGACCGCGTGTTCAAGTGTCTCGAATTTTTTTTTTTGTTGGAGATTTTAATTTTCTTTTATATTTTACAAACTCACGTTCTAAAAGTTTTACACCTGGACGGCCTCAACCACCCAACATCCCTAATCCAGCCCCTTTTGTATAATTATACATTTTTAATTTGAAGCGATGGCAGAAGGCCCGCCTCTCAAGCCAGAGGGAGCGGGTTCGAACGCAGTCGACGGCACGCACCAATTTGTTCATTGTGTGAAAATATGTGCGTATTGTTTATCATCTGCTACATGACTGGAGCCCGGTGTATAGCGACAGGCTCGCCCCCTGTCACATTTGGGACTGAATATCGTCCGGCGCAGGGTGGGTGTTGTATTACCCCTCTGCCAGCCCCCACGGGGGAAATGCGTGACGATATGATAAGATATTTTTAAATACATACTTGAACAGATATTAAAAATCTTCATACTTACAACATATGCTTCGTCCACGATTTCTAAACATAAGTTCAGTATGGAATCATCCGTAGACACCTTCGGAGAGACATCGGAAGATTGTTGCACTGGAAAACATAAAAAAAAAATATCATCTTCTCTTCTATCTCTTTTCTCTACATAGCATAATACCAGGTTTCCATTATTCCTTTTTTCTTTGACCTATAATTCATAAAATGTATTGTGTTTTTGCAATGATTTTAGTATTTATATTTATTTGAATTTGACATTTTGAATTGACATAATTTTTATTGTATTTTTGAAATAATATGTATTGCTCTGTAATCTTATATCTTTAAATGAGCAATTCTTGTATATATACACATATATAATTGGAATCTCGGAATCGGCTCCAACGATTTTCATACAATTTAGTATATAGGGGGTTTCGGGGGCGATAAATCGATCTAGCTAGGAATCATTTTTAGAAAATGTCATTTTATTCGTGTTTTATCGATAATCAACTTAAACATAAACTTGGAAGAAAAATAACAAAAAGGAGGCGTTTGAGTAGTCTCAACTGAAAAATATGACTCTTCCTGACATCTATTGGCGAAAAATAATACTATTTTTTGTGAGCAACTAATTGCTTTAACGACACAACAGCAGATGGCGTTGTTAAGTAACACGAAGTCAATGAGTGTTTGCTTTGAGGTTAGACTAAAATCAATTGTTTATTTTCCAAAAAACACAATTAAAAAAAAAAAATACCGAGCAAAGCTCGGTCATCCAGGTACTTTTTAATGATAAGTGTAATTGGTGCATGCCGTTCTTATTGTAATTGTAATAATAAATAAATTAAATAAATTCCAGTGCAGCGATCGAATCCAGCGCTGGATTGCAGCTGGAATGATGTCAACCGGGACTGCACTGAATCCACTGAGAATGCACTGGATCCAGTGAGCAATCCAGTGCGGACTGGATTGGTGGGCTACTTATGAATCCAGCGCAACTGGAATCATATAGATAATCATATAGAAATCCAATGTCAGAGGTCCTAAATTTATTTTATTATTTATAAATACATAAAATAGTATTCAAAAACCTCCTTTGTGATTTGTGAAGCCGTAACATTAAACTCTTACAAATATGTGCAGTTTTAAAATATTAAATCTCCTAAGTTTGTATATTGGAACGGAAATGGCTAACGTAGAGTTTGGGAATTAATATTGGTTTTTACGTGCAATTGTAAATGTTTTTCATGGCAACATTACCACGCGCACACATCGAAAAAGAAGTGGCTTCAGCGAGATATAACGCAGTGTTCCATCTTTTCCTCTAGATTGATCGGAGGGCTAGACATGCTGTCTAGATACCGTGATCATTCTTATCTTCATAATAATATAGATGTAGAAAAATAAAATAATTCAAATTATTCAAATTCAAATTACTTTAATGACACAAAAACGAATGAACAATTACATTTATACACACGATGATACAAATAAGAAAAGAATAATAAAAATTACCATGTCAAATTCAAAAGTGATAATAACAATTAATAAAAAAATAATTAAAATAAAATAAGTCAATAATATTTATTTTTAAATGCTTTTTGTAGGTACATACTTCATTCTAAAAAAAGAGGTAGCTTAATTATGACTGCAAATATAATTAATACAGTACATAGTATAATATTAATAACAGTACAAGTAGTACTACTTTTTACTACCTAGTCTATTTATACAGGGTGATTGGAATCCAGACCGTGTTCTCACAAGGGGTGTTCCTACTCATCCTGGGCTACCTTAAAGCGTTACATTAATTCACCAAAAAACTTAATTTTTTGAGTTTTTTAACAATTTTGTGAAAAATTAAATACATCTCATATTTTGTGTAATATTTTACATATCGTCACGCCTTTCTCCCGAAGGGGCTGGCAGAGGTGTAAAACATCCACACATCGCCAGACGATATTCAGTCCCAAATGTGACAGGGGGCGAGCCTGTCGCCATACACCGGGCTCCAGTTACATAGCAGATGACATTAAATACGCACATATGGCTCACACAAAGAACAAATTGGTGCGTGCCGTCAGCTGTGTCCGAACCCGCTCCCTCTGGCTTGAGAAGCGAGGCGGGCGTAACATTTTATTACACAAAATATGAAGTAGTTTGAAAACTACATGTTTTTGCTGGACTAATGTAACGTTAAAACTTAACCCAGCATGAGTAGAAATGCCATTGAAAGGAAACGGCGGATTCCAATCACATTAGACAAGGACATCAACAATTTTTAGCAAGAATGATGATTACAATGACCTCCTCTCAGCTTAGTACATCCTTTCTTCATAACCCTGTACGCCTAGTGTAAGGCTAGTAACTTAAGTTTTTATTCATTTTTATTGAGATTCTCATACAGCGCTGTAGCTGTCTTCATACACCTGTCTCTGAAATGTGGCTTTATCCAATGAGACATTCGCACACTGGATTTGTCGAAGCCAATCTTCAAATCAACCATGTAAGCAAGTACTCCACATACTTGCACATTTTCTTTAGCCGACAGATTCAAATGATAAGCGCCATTCAAGACACGGCAAAACGGAAACCAGAGATTGGTCAAACCAGTCTGTACCTTCTGGTATGCTTCGTAATAATCATCAGACAAGTTGAAGCAAGTAGACAGTTCTGCATTTTGGCAGTCGGTGAAAAGCAAGTCGAATAGTTCCCCAGGTTTCAGTTTGTATAGATATGCAACTTTGAAAAATAGCTTGGGAAGCTGCAAGCCATTCCATTCCATGTACAAAATGCAGGTGGCCCGTAGAACCCGCCTCGTTTTCTCGTCTTTTATGTTTAAATATGTATTTATAGCCAAATATGAGCAGTCAATCAGATGCTGTTCGTAGACTTTGAACTGGCATTTCGGGAGCTCGTTATCTAATGGCGTCGGGCAGAGTTTTACATAGTTATCGTGTGTAGCGATGTTTTTAAAAGCTTTAGCGAATTCGGCTTCGTTTTTCACTGTTCTTCGTAACATTAGTAGGGTGAAATAGGTTGTGTTTGCGTTTAAAATTGCGAATTTTGTTTCGTCGTATGTTGTTTTAAGATCTTGTATTAGTTCAGTTACTTTGTTCAGTAGTTTGTTGGCTGGAAGCGGCATTAAGTCCAGTTTTTCTTGATCGGCCTCCACTTCTGAACAGTCTTCCACTGAACAGCCTTCAATTTCCTTTAAGTCGTCAATTTGAAAAATCGGCTTGCTCGTATCACCAAATTCTCTTGCATGAGTCAATGCATATTCCATAGCGTCGATTCCTTCTCTCGCATGCTTTATCTCCCCTGAGTAAGAGAGAAAGACGATTTTCGCGCATTTCAAGTAAGTGGACAGATCGAACTTGGCGTGTTTCTTCAGAATTTCTTCTACTTTTTTTGTTGCGTTCGAGTCGTCCCATATAATCGATTTAGGACTCATTACATTTCTGATCACCATAGGAAAGAACAAGCTTGATTTGAGAGAAGCCACCAAATCCTCTTCCTCGCTAAGAATTTCGCCAGCAATTGCATTGATTCCAATTAGAAATTTCTTCTTTTGAATTGCTATCACTTCGGGCGTTTTTTCGCGTTCTTCACATTGGAGTTGTTCAAGAAATTTAAATATATCGAAAGCGTCTAACGCCTCTAATGTAGTGTTTGAGGTGTCAGACATTCTGTTCTGTTTTCTGAAACAGTCTGATTCTGATATTATCTTGAGCACGGTGAGGAAAACCACTTCGGAAATAGACCAAGTTCGGAAGTGGACCAAACCGAACGGAGGCTTCTAAAGGCTCCTGTTCTAAAGGCTTCTGTTCTAAAGGCTCTGTTCTAAAGGCTACTGTTTGTTGTACGATGTTAAGCACTTCACTTTATTTTTTTTTTAATGTAACAAATACTTAGGACATTTCACTGAGTGTCAAACTTAGAAACGTGAGCGGTGCCGCGAACCGACGAGCTAGTAATAATAGAGAACTATCCAAAACAATAATGACATAGTGGTAATAATAATTATTATCATAATGATACTATTATTAATGGACTAACAATGAAACGACTGCTTTAAGTTTGCGAGACAAAGCAGTACTGTGAGTCATGACTATGACCGCTTACCGATAATACTTGTGTGGTAGTGATGTGCCATCAGCGTTGGAGTGAATATCGATAAGCCTTTTTAAAACGGTTTTTAATTTATTTCATTTGTTTTTCCGTATTTTTTTTTGACGTGACAACGTCTTATAATTCGATAGAGCCAGCTGCACGCACGAAAAAATGCGGCGTTACCTCGCTCTGAGGCGTTCCATGTAAGGCTTGAAGTGCAAGCGAGAGCGCGGAACGAGCGACAAAGAAGCACCATCGGCCTTTGCGTTCGGCAGCGTTCGACATCCGTCTCTCTCCTACTTGAGTGAGCACGTTGTCACGTTCAACTATCGTCAGTAAACCGACTTTATGTAGAATAGGTCGACGTTTGACCACCAACTCGCCTGATGTTAAGCGACGTTGTGGTCTAAGATGGAGCACGACGACCTATAAGGTACTTATTCACTCTAGCCTTGAAGTTTTGTAGAGTGCAGAAGTATAAAGACGGCAGTTGAGAGAGGCGCTACAAGTGCGCTACTGCTCAGACCCGTCTTCGGAACGGTTACACCGAACTACATTCCGAAACACGACTAGGTCATTTCACGGCATGGCTTGGTCCGGTGGGTGGTAAATAGCCACGGCCGAAGCCTCCCACCAGAGTTTGCTACCCGGTTAGCACTACCCGGGGACCACGTGTAGGGAATCAGAAAAGAGTACACTCCTACGGACGTGGGTAGCTCAGCCCCCAAGCTGATTAAGCAAGTTGGCTGCGACATGTATCCTGCTTAATATTATAAGCGCGAAAGTTTGTAAGAATGGATGGATGGATGGATGGGTGGATGTTTCTTACTCTTTCACGCCAGAACGGCTGAACAGATCTGGATGAAATTTGGCACAGAGATAGATTATAGTTTAGAATAGTACATAGGATGATTGTTAACCGCGGGTTTTCACTGCGTTTTCACCGCGGTTTCCCGCGGGTCGCAGCTTGTACTATATAAAACAACTCCGTGTTTTTATCGATAAAATACTGTTTATAGTCGATATTTTGACATCAACTATTTCCAATCATACACATCACTACAATGTTTATCTTTTATCGTTTCCGGTGGTTCTCAACCTATTCATTTATTACTTTCTGTGCACGTGGCTTCGCTCGCGTTTCATAGCCTATGGCACACAGTGATTGTGTTTTTTTATTATGGAAACGGACGTACACGACGTCACTCATAATAAATTTATAAATCGGTAACTGTTTATAACTTTCTACGATATGAAAGAATTTTATGGATCTGATCCATTTTTATATTTTGGAAAGATAAATTACTTTACTTACCTACACTAATTAGCTTTTAAAAACTGATCTCAATATAATTAAATAATTAATTAAAATAAGAGACTTTTAAATTATTATTATTTTATAAAATGATAGTTATATTATTAAGAATAATAGGTATGCAATTTATTTTGTTGACATTAATTTTTTTTTTTCATTTGACATATGTAATTACTGTTTTGACATGTATAAACTTTTGACATATATTAAACTATTAGAGTTTTCAATAAATTCTGATTTCTGATTAATTTACAAATAAAATTAAGGCATTTTGAGATTATTAATTACATTATAATTTATATTAAGCAATTTTAATAAATTAAGCGTTAGTAGTGTTTGTTCGTTAAATTGTTTTGTTTGATGTTTATTTTATTGAAGTGTGAATTAGATGTAAATATCTAGTAACAGTGTTAGTAAATATTACCTAATTTTCTAATTTTAAATATTGCATGTCCGCTAGGAAAAACTATAATAATAACAATAAATTCGGGACACTTCCACACACGGTCGCCTGACCCCAAACTAAGCAAAGCTTGTACTATGGCTGCCAGGGACTGATATACATACTTAGATATTTTTAAATACATACTTAAATAAATAATAACACCCAGACATAGAACAAACACAAATGTTCATCACTTAAATGTTTGCCCTAAGTGGGAATCGAACCCACGCCCCCAAACTCAGAAGGCAGGTTCACTACCAACTGAGCCACCGAGGCAGCCAACTGTTGAGACTACTTTAACATGCGTACTTCGCCTCTAAATGTACACAGTTTTAAGCAATAAAATTTTACTTTACTTTAATTACTTACGTACGATTACGCACAGTACTAGTACAAATTTCATCCAGTTCCGTTCAGCCGTTCTGGTGAAATTGTGAACATCCATCCATCCATGACGTAGAGGATGTAGTGATAAAGATTAAGAAAGGGATGCTTAGATGGTTTGGACACATGGAGAGAATGGATGAAAGGAGATTGACGAAACAAGTTTACATGGCGAGTGTGGATGGGCAAATCGGTCAGGGTATCGGTCAGGCGCACGTGTCTCGATCAAATTGAAGACGTCTTAGAGAAAGGTCAGGTCAAGAGTACCCGTAACCGACGAGCGTGTATGAAAAGACTCATGAACGTGGAAGAAGCAAAATATGTGTACCAGGATGGTAGCAAGTGGAGAGAAGTGGTCTCTGCCTATCGCTATGTGAAAGAGGCGTGATTATTTTACGCACTAAGCGTTTCAAGACAACTTTTCTTCTAAGAACTGCAGAGGTGTGGAACTCGTTGCCTGCGTCTGTCTTTCCACCTAAATACAATCCGGGGGTGTTCAAGAGTAAAGTGAATAGGTATCTACTAGGCAAGCGTGTTACACCTTCCATCACGTCGACGCTTCCCATCAGGCGAGTTAGTAGTCAAACGCATGCCTAGTTTGTTGTTAAAAAAAATATGAGTGTGATTAAAAATTCTTAGTTTACAAGTTCTTAAAGGTCGACAACATATCTGTGATGCCCCTGGTGTTACAGGTATCCATAGGCAACGGCGATCGCTTACCATCAGGCGGCCCGTTAGCTTGTTTGCCACCTATGGCGTTAAAAAAACCTACATAATTATAATATTGTTACACAGATATCCACGATCACGTATAATTTTGTTGAAATAAAATGTGTGTGAAATATTCATAAAGTTATTTATAAATGACGTAAGACGAAAAGTTTGGCAGCCGCTGACCGCGGGGAATCCCCGGTTTGGTTAATTTTGGTTGTGATCCGGTTTAGGTTCACTAGCTGCGCTGTTCATTAGCTAGCCCGCATATACAGCATGTTTCAAAAACCCTGTTATACAGGGTTATAGGTAACTCACCAAAAACCTCTTAAGGGTTCATTGTACTCATCAATATGAACAACTTTTACTATGGGGCAAACTCTAAAATAACGAAAAAAAATTCTGCTGTTCCATACATTTTGTCTCAGGCCAATGAACTTTTTGTATGGAACAGCTGTTTTTTTTTCACGATTTCAGGATTGCCTACATGGCAAAAGTTGTTGGAAATTTTACAGATATGTTAACAATTCTGTATCATATGTTGATAGCTTTTATTCTAAGAAAGTAGCGGCACGACGCGAAGAGTGTACAAATAAAATCGACGCAAAATTGTAACATCCTGTATGTACCTACTTGGGGTTCTAACATGAAATCGTATTGTCATTTACGTTTTGTTTTCTACGATGCGCGATCATGGACCTTATTGCGCGGCGATACAACTCTTGGTCGCTCAGCGTCGAATACAAAATTTAACCATCATGGCATTAAGTTGTCATAGTAGCCCCCTGTTTATTTGTAAATATCTTCGTTTCCAATCTTGGGACATAAAAACTGATGTGGACAAGCTCCCTATGTAAAGGGATTTTTGATTTGCTTTGTCTATCTTTGAATAAATCAGTCAAAAGTGACCCCTTAAAAATGCGGATATTTTTAATAGCTCTATTTTCTGTTGAGGACGTTTTTTTAAAAAAAAAACCAAGAACATAGGGGCGGAGATATTGTTAATTGTACATGCTAAATTTCATCATAATCTGACAAACGGTTTTCAAGAAATTTGAGGAGCGCGTTTGTATGGAAATTTCAGAGCGTCGCGGCCTTCTCAATTAAACTTTACACATACTAATGTGTTGCTAAACATTTGCCCAGAGCAGAGCAGCAGAGAGAGAGAGAGAGAGAGAGACCAGAGCAGAGCAAAGTCAAAATGTTTTTATTCAATTTAGGTATCAAATACAACGTTATAGGTACCTAATCAAAAACCTCTTAAGGGTTCATTGTACTCATCAATATGAACAACTTTTACTATGGAGCGAACTCCGAAATAGCGAAAAAAAAATCAGCTGTTCCATAAATTTTGTCTCAGGTGATTGAACTTTTTGGATGGAACAGCTGTTTTTTTTTTTGCGATTACAGGATTGGCTTCATAGTAAAAGTTGTTCATATTGATGAGTACAATGAACCCTTAAGAGGTTTTTGATTAGGTACCTATAACCCTGTTTACACTTATGAATCTCAAAGTTGTTTAAATAGACTCATCTCTAAACAGAGCATCTCGGGATCACGACACTCAGTTTCAGACACTAAGTGAGATTATGTGACACTTACCAACAATATGTGGCTGCGGTGTCGCCAGTGCTCTCAGCAAGTGTCTCGCGAGTGTCACGAGCTCTCTCTCGTGACACTCGCCTCTAGACAGAGCGACGATGTCCGACATCACTCCAGACGGTATCATAAGGTTACAGTTTGGATCTGAAATGGTAAAATATTTTGTTATCTTTGTAGTTTTTTTACTTGAATTTACAACATAACATAATACATCGACATGCCCTTCCCCGAAGGGGCTGGTAGAGTGGTATTACACCATCCACACTTTGCCGGACGATATTCAGTCTTAAATGTGCCAGGGGATAGCCTGTCACCTTACACCGGGCTCCAGTCATGTAGCAGATGACATGGCTTACATTTATTAGTAACTAGCTGACCCCGCGAACTTCGTACCGCCTAACAGTCGATTTTTTATTATTTTTTAGGCATTTTTTTTTATTTTATGACTTAGAATTACGATTAATAGAAGGTAGGTTTCCAAACAACGCCATCTCAAAACGCAAGCCACAAATTCGCTACGTGTGCAATTTTCTTGCCTTGTTACGCACACAGACGCAAACATAATGTGGTTAATTATATGTTTCCCCGTAAAAGTTGGATAATTGGTTGATTGGTAAAACCTGTTCCATAATATTTGAGTAAAAATATGCCTATACGTAGAGTCGTACGGTGCCATTTACGGCACCAATGTAACAGCTCACATTTCGCGAGTGTACAATACAATGAAAATGAAAATGAAAAAATATTTATTTAGCATAAACATACATCTACACGTAAGACAGGGAGGGATACCAGAATCACACAAGTATAATGTTTATGGATGTATAAGTCAAATTGATAATAACAACGATTCCTGCACTAGGCAAAGCCTGTATCGCAGGAATCTGATACGCATTTTCTATTGATTTAAACCTCAAGTTCACATTAAAATTTATAAGGTCAATGTGGGGAAGTCCGGCATACTTTTCTAATATCTAAATTTGATTGACCTCAATGAATCGAAATATGCATTCTATTAAAACATGTGTGGCCGGATATGGTGAAAAATATATTTATTTACGTTCTAAAGTTACAGAAATCGGATTAACTATAATAATATTTTGGATACAAGTATTTTGTTAAAACGCCGCGTGTAGACGGACTTTCCTTGCTGTTGGAGGCAAGTCCATCTAGTAGCAATAAAACCACAATTGTTTAGATAATGACGTATGAAAACAGTTTCAGACAATAATGTAATAATGGCGTTGAAATTATGTGCCTTACGTGTTTATCCACAAGGCTTAATTTCAAAGATATTTTAATTTATTTTATTTGAAGGAAAGTCCGGCATATCTTTGCTGACAGAGGTTCTCAACATTAATGTTAAGAAAAAAAAAGTGAACTTTTTAACAGTAAAAAACAAATTATTCATTATAAATCTTTTATTACGTACAGCTTATATGACGCTTTGTTCGTTTTTCTTGTATAATTGCTTACCATGATTGCAAGCTAACCAATTTATTATTTACGACCATTATGCCGTCGACGAGTGCCAATATTGCTTAATTTAATAAACCCGGAAA
Organism: Peribatodes rhomboidaria; assembly: GCA_911728515.1. Lineage (NCBI taxonomy): Eukaryota > Metazoa > Arthropoda > Insecta > Lepidoptera > Geometridae > Peribatodes > Peribatodes rhomboidaria. Next base: position 7,634,942 of record OU452195.1, on the reverse strand, counting down.
CAGCCTTGAAACAGCCTTGAAACAGCCTCTGAAAAAAAAAAGTTGTGGTTAGTTTTATGTTTTCCAGTATCTATTTACAGTGTAGGCGTAGATGTACCTACAGTTAAGTTATAGTAAGAATTAATGAGTAGTAGTCCCACCTTTATTCGTCTGAGCAACGGTACTTTAAACTGTAGGGTACCTAACTACCTACCTGTTTGACATAATTACCTAAGATTAGAAAGATTAATACATCCCCAACACCATTCCTATATACATATATACCCTTTACCGGTTTATGGTAACGAAATTATATTACAGTAGAGTCCGTTTATAATGACATCGAAAGGAATTGACAAACACGTCATAATAAGCGGACGTCATATAAAGCGTTATGTGAAAAAAAAAACTTTTTTTATGTAAATATGTATGTATTTAAGTATTTTAATACAGAAACATAGTACATAAGTAATTACATATGTATGTTTACATACATATTAAATCAAAATTAAAATTGCACGTAATCAGCACATTATTATAATATAACACATACAAGTTTATTTTTTACTGTAAGTAATCTGTAATTTTTGTCTGCTTTTGTTTTTTCATTTTATTGTAAAAAACAGTCTCTAATACTATTGTGTATAGATAGAAGACATAGCTATGGTCAAATTATGATTTTCAATATTGCTGTGAACGTGCCGAACGTCGTCGGGAATCAATGAACAATACCGAAGGTGTAAAGAATCATTTCAGTCATTATAACCGGACATAATTTATTAAAAATGGGTCATAATAAGCGACATGTCACTGTAAGGGAAGTCATTATATCCAACTTTTTTATAAAGAATTTTATATGAAAACCAAACTTTGTGGTGCAATTACGTCATAATAACCGGCTGGTCAATATAGGCGGAGTCATAATAAACGGATTCTACTGTAGTCCTCAGTGGCCCATCACTGGGTACATTTACTACGTAGAACCTAGCAAAAAGTAGTAAAATAATGGATTAAATAGGCACTGTTCAAAAGTTTGACTATCTCTGGCATTGATGTAAGACCGGCATATGACGGACTTTCCTTCGCCATGATGGACGGACTTCCCAACTACTATTTTTTGAGGTTAGAAATTTGCAGCAGGTATAATTATGAAACTTAAGCGATATAAACGAATTCAACACCAGAAATATATTTATAGATCTTTAAATAACTTACCTAATCACAGCAACAGCCAAAACTTCTTCAGTTTTCCACTTTTTTTTAATTTTATTTTATGGACGCTACACTCCACCACCGAGAACAAAATGCGATAAAAAATGGCGGTCAAATTTGTACCAAAACAATGATCTTAGCGACATCTATGTATTTTATTTTGAATTATTACCTTAGCACTGTTTTGCCGACTAAGCCATAAACTGCGAAGTTATCCAAACACGGAAGTTATTGCCGCTAGACGGTCTTACCTCGTAGACGGACTTCCCCACATTGACCTTAGGTAATTTGAAATAGTATCTATTATTTTTAATAAATTTAAAAATATATAAAATCATATTTATACATATTAAATATATATACATATAGTAAGTATAATATTCATATAATTTACAATATTATTAATTTTCTTTAAATTAAAATATTTAATATTATTATAGTTTAAGTAGTAAGTTTAGTTAGTATGGTATTCGTTTATTTAAGAAATAATTTTCAATAAGTCTTCAGTCTCTTTAAAGCTCAAACTAGTTAGGAACCTGTGAATAATCTTTTTGGCTTCAGAAAAAGTTTTCTCGATCAAATTACAATGTTTGTCCACGGCGTTGTAAACATTAACCCTAGCGAAATGACCGAAACGATGGGCAAATTTTGAGCTAACTTGTGGAAATGGTAATTTATAAGTTCTTTTTTTAATAATTTCATCGTAATTAGGAGCAGCAAGAACAGATCTATGTACTGACAGTGACGTTTTAAAAATAAATAACTGTCTGACACTAAGAACTCCACTGTCTTTGAAAACGTCTGCAGTTGGATATCTCAGTGGTTTCTTCATCATAACTTTAAGTACAGAGCGCTGCGCCCTCTCAGCTGGTATAATGTGAGTCGTTGCTGCACTACCCCAACAAGTAATGCAATAGTTCAGTAGGGATTGGCACAAAGCGAAATATACTGACATTAAAATGTCCGGGGAGGCAACATCACGCAGACTTTTCATTATACCAATAACTTTTCGTACCCGGGCTGAGAGAGCAACCAAGTGGTGTTTAAAGTTCAAATTTTCATCTAAGTGCACACCTAGATATTTAATAGAATTGGACCTGGTTAAAGATTCACAGTTACACGAGCTTTTGATACATGAGACTTTATGTAGTTTAAGATTTTGATCTGATATTGGTGCAGTCACCGCTGTCTTATGAAAACATAAGTATACTGTTTTTTTCGTGTTTAGCGTCAAGAGGTTACGCTGCAACCAACCAGAAATACTAGTCATGCCCAGTTCAGCATCATGTAAAGCTTTCGCCCACGTTGAGCCGTAAAACACAATGGCGGTGTCATCAGCGTAGCAAATGATCTCCGCATTTTTAATCTGCAAATCATGGATATCATTAATATACAGATTAAAAAGCGTTGGCCCTAGAATGCTACCCTGAGGAACCCCGAAATCGATGGGTAGTGTCTTGCTCAAGACATTACCAATTTTAACGCACTGACTCCGATTCCACAAATAACTTCTGAACCAGTCAGAAGCTATACCTCTGATACCAGCTTTATTCAATTTTTCTAAAAGTATTGGAACGGAGACTGTGTCGAATGCTTTAGCTAAATCTAGAAACACTGCTACGCATCTTTGTTTTTTATCTAGTTTTGTAGACACTATCGATGTTAATAATGAAACTGCGTCTTCAGTACATTTTCCTTTACGAAAACCAAATTGACTAGATGATATAAGGTTATGAGACTCGAAAAATTTCGTTAATCTTGTGTTGAATAATTTTTCTAAAATTTTTGAGAAAGTGCATAAAAGCGAGATGGGTCTATAATTTTCTACGCAGTTTCTAGGACCACTCTTATGAATTGGGCTAACTGAGGCAATTTTCCAGGCGTCTGGGAAGATTTCGTGTAAAAAACTTTGGTTATAGATGTGAGTTAACGGTACCACAATTTCGTCTTTGATATACTTTATAAGTGTATTAGTTAACTTATCTATACCAGGAGCTTTGCCGCTTTGTAACCCTAAAATCAGATGTTCAACTTCTTCGTGGTCCGTAGGACCCATAAAAAACGATTCGGCGGGAGCATTTTGAGTTCCCACAGCTTTAGCCAGATCGCTCTGTGTTTTTTTAATGTCAGTAAGTATTTGATTCGCTAGTCGTTGCCCTACAGTAGAAAAATGATCGTTGCATAAATCTAGTGAATGTCGCTGGTCATTCGAATTTTGCAGTGAAAGTAGTTCAGTAGGCATTGTTTTTTTCGTAGCTAAGCCACTAACAGATTTTATACACTCCCATAGCTTGCGGGGGTTATCTTTATTATTTTCTAATTCTCTTCTTTCATAATCAAAACGCAGCTTACGTAAAAGACCTACTAAGAAGTTTTGGTATCTTTTATAAGATATCTGTAGTATACCGTTGTTGGGACTAAGTTTAGCGCGTTTATGGAGCCTATCTCTGTGCCTCATACAACGCATGAGTCCTGGAGTTATCCAGGGCTTAAGGTTATATTGTGTTCTACTGAGGAGAACTTCACGCGTGTGTTTATCTACGATGTCAGACAACAATTTTGTAAATGTTGATGTCGCCTCGTTTGCGTCACAGATATTGGTTACAATAATCCAGTCAACCTCAGATAGATCTTTCTTAATTGCAACTAAGTCTCTTTTTAACGTATAACGGCTAAGGCGTGTACTTTTCAGATTCTTGAGGTTCATCCCTAGCATGACTGGATAATGGTCTGTGACAATTGATCTGCAGACGACGCCGAGCGGAGCCATGTTAAGTTGAGATCTACTTATATAGATATGGTCCAAACACGATGATTCTCTGGTAGGTTCAGTAATGGCGGGTACCATACCGCACTCCTCCATAAAAATTAGGTATTCTAAGTATTGATTGTTACTAGTTTCCAAAATATTTACGTTTATATCGCCAACAAATAACAATGGAAAGCCACCAGTATTAGACATGTGGGGTTCAAGGGTTGATAAGAAAGCTTCGATATTTTTACAGGCAGGGGAGCGGTAAATTGCAAGTATTTTAACTACCTTTTCAATGTAAATAGCTAAACATTGAGCATTATCAACGGAAGGCTCTGTGACTGACGCATTCCAAATTTCTTTCACATACACCACAACACCACTGTTCTGGTTGTGATTTTTGTCACTCTTAAATGAATTATATCCCGGTAATTGAGGAATAAATGGGGTACTGTTCAACCAACATTCCGTCAAAACTATAACGTCAAAGGCAATTTCAAGGCGCTTTAGGGCTACTAAAAAAATATCGAAATTGCAGCTGATGCTTCTTATGTTTAGTGAAAATAATTTAAAGTTCTGATCCCGAGTGAAGTAGGTTTTGCATGATTCCAGTAAATCCACAAGACGGCAATCCACCTTAATAGAATCTAAATCATTTCCTAATACACAATTTTGGAGCATGATGATTTTAGAATGATTATCTTAAATATATAGAATGAAATGATAAATTTTACTGGTATTTAATGTATGGATTGAGTTAAATAGGGTTCCCAAAAAAAAAAAAAAAAATTATAAACAGCGAGACCCATTCGATAATTGTTGTAAGATAAATGTGAAATACATAAGTTGTTGTGAGTTTCAAATACTAACGAGATATAATAGAATTCAATATAGTTAATTATATAATAAAATAAATAAATATAATAGATTCTAGTGACTCTATAATGAAACATAATAAAAAACCCAATTACCATATGTTTACCATAGAATGTGATAAAAATTAAAGTTACAGTGTAACAATTTTCAGTAGAGCGAACTGACATTTTAGTATTTACATAGCATAACACACATCCTATACTTATACACACTATATTCGTAAACCGAGTTGTACCAAATGTACAAACAAAAAAATAGAGATTTAGAATAGTAGTAGCAGAGGTTGCTCGATAACAATTATGAGCTATTATCAACAGGGGCAGAAGGCAAAACAAGATCCAAGTTTTGAAGTGATCGGATGAGCTGGGCAGCTTTCCCTTCACGCTGCCTGATGTATACAACGTGCTGGTTTGAGGTGTAGTAATATTCAAAGGTGTGTATCTGTATGACATTTTGAATCATTTGCCAGAATAACAAAATCCAAATCAAACCTTTATTGTTCCATACTAAGTTTAAAAAACTATTTTTTACAATTATTTTGGACAGCCCTTAAAGCGATCGCTGACCGCGGCGTTTGTCAAACAACACTCAACACGCATGCGATCGTCTTCCCCGTTCTTCAGCCCGCGCCCCGCCGCCGACGGCGGCGCACACGGCTTAAACTTAATTCGCTAAGAAACAATGTTTATTGTTTACGTTGCAGTGGAAGTAGGTAGATTTATAAGATGTTAGATAGGTATTAAGGTTTTTTTTTGTATTTCGCTAGTGTTTCACTAATTACTTTGCTAATAACCACATATTAGTACTACACAAAAATGTACGTAGTAGGTAGGTTCTTATCTTACTTAGTTATTATCCTTCCTTGTCCGTGAGTTAACATTGTGATTACTGCCCTTTTGGGGTCACTTTTTCACATAGGTAACACGAAGTTGCGTGTTTTACAACATTCACAACAATCCAAGAACTACCTCAACACTCAACACAACCTCAACACAACACACTTATCGCACAGATCACAGAAGAGGTTCGAAGTGCTGTCCTCCCTTCTCAATGCACAACCCCACTCGACGAGACACTGAAGCCATGACATTCCGGAGCATTTCGGGAGCAGTCGTGATGAATGCCGGTGTAATACGCGCAACCATTTCCTCCGTGGTATTGCATAGCACGGCATACACGGCATTTTTGACGAAACCCCACAGAAAAAAGTCCAAAGGCGTCAGGTCCGGAGATCGAGGAGGCAAACGGTTGCAGAGACGACCTTCCGTCCACAAAACGTTTACGGTAGACCTCACGCGCCGCAAGGCAGTTTCCGACCGCAGCACCAACACATTAAAATATCATCTCGTAATATTCAGCATTTGAATATGACATCGTATTATAATTTACGCAATCAAACAATAAAGAAGGAATTTTATGACTGCACACCGGGATGGATAGAGAGCAACTAGACGAAACTTTAAAAATTTTATTAAATTATTTTTTGCGGCTAGTAGGGGTAACCATGAGTTTACATAGTATCGAAACCTTTTCTCATTTTTTCTCTTTTCTCGTTTTATTTTCGACCGTCGGAGGAAAGTATCAAAAGTCTTGGTTCTAAAAATCAAATCTCTCTGTTTAAAGAGTTCCAAAAACCGTAATGATCATCAAAGTTAAAAAACAGACAATCATCGACATATTGGCTGATAAATCGGAATCGGTAACTTTTTAATACTCACAACGTGCTTGAAATGTCAAAATCTTAAACCAAATAAAGAATTTTGCTAACAGCGAAGTGACGAATCCGGTTTTCTAAGCATGTGAGCGTTGGAAAATGTGTGCCATGATAATTAAAAAAAACTAAAATAACTAACTCGTAATACAACAAGTGTCTTGCTGGCCTACCATGCGCAACGCGCCAAAGGTATGTCGCCTCTTATTATCGAGACAGACATATTATGTTTACACATAGTCTTCTCACGTTCTCGCTTGACAAAAAGTGACGAGAAGAATTTTGTCGAACTTGCATAAATACACTTTAATACCGAACTCATGGTAGTTCCTTGCCTATTTTGTTTAAAACACCGCTTGTTGCCAATTGTCCCGCGGTACGCCTTGGCGGCTCTCTGTAAGCTCTTTGTCTTTTGCCGACAAATGTTTTGATGTTTTCGCGAAATGGCAAAGAATAATTTTATTATGCAGTATGCACAATTTATCTTTTGACGAGCTTTTATTTTATTTTCGCATGTACCTATGGTGTCTGTCAGTACTTAATTAAATCTTTCACGTTAAATGCCTACTCTTTGGTTTCCGATTGAACTTAAATGTTTTATGTATTTATGTAAGTTGAGTGACTATGCAACAACCTGGTGCCACCGAGATGATCTGATGGAGATGATGGAGTCAGGAGGTGGGTAGAGGAACTCTTCAACGGCGAACAGCACAGACTCGAAATTTTGTATATCTATTTAATTGTAATAGCCTGTTCTCAACGCCATCATGACACAGCTGCTACACCCAGGGATGACTTCCGGCAAGGGGACTCTTCAACGGGGAACAGCACGGACTCAAAATTTTGCTAATGCTTTTAATGGTAATAGCCTGTTCTAAACTCCATCATGATATGGCTGCTAAACTCAGGGTTTTCGTTTCGTTTTCGGCGAGTTTACGTTCACTTTATTCATGTAGTTGACTAGATATGTATGTAACCATTTAAGTATCTAAAAGATATCTTGCTTTTGTTTCTGTTTAAAATAGTTCTTAAAAAAAAGGGACATTTACTCCATTCTGTGTTTTGTAGGTAAAGATAATATTCTTTCTGCGCACTTAGTAGTCTTTGTCGGCAAGACCGGTCATCAACCGAACAGCTGTTTGTGAGCTTATTAGGGTTGCTGCAGGTCAAATTTACGTAAAAGTTTAAGTTGTGATAACTTAAAATCTATCGTGTTCAGGACAAGAAGACCTTGCAGGTTTAATTCTAAATCAGTCTCGGCATGTGCCGTTTCAGTATTACTACACCCAAAACCAGCACGTTGTATAGCTCCGTTGTTGCACCAGCAGAAAGCATACCCGTGGCTCTTTGCTCTAATTCTTGTCTCACGAAACAAAATTCTATTTTCTTTCGTAAGTCTCTCGTTGAAGAAGACCTTAGTTGTAGTGCCTGTTATATCTAGGTCTGTACTAGTGATGTTCTTCCTGGATTTAGTGGCTCTGATAAACTGGTTGCGTTTAGAGCGGCGCAGCAATCGCACGACGACGGGTCGTGGCATCCTGCCCCCGAGCTCGGAGGTGCCAGCGGGGACGGTTTGACGGCGGGCTCCGACGCGAGTGACCCAATCCACATCTCCATCTTCCAGTTTCACACCAACTTTCATGGCTGCGACCTTCACTATGTGTTCGAGGTTTTCATTGCCACTCTCCGGGATACCAACAATCTCAATCTCATTTAGCAGGTTTTGTTGCGCTTGTGAGTTAAGTTCATTTTGGAGTAGAGAAACTGTCATTTGTAGATTAACAACATCTTGGTCTCTTTTCTCCAGCTTTTTTATACGAATTTCGTTGGATGTCACATTTCGCTCTAGCTCATCCATCCTCTCTTGGCAATGGCATAATGAGTGAGTGACCTCTTCAAGTCTTGATTTGAGGGCTGAGAACTCATCAGTTAAACGGGTTATAACAGCCGTCAGGTCTTTTATTTCGGACTTAGCACTTGCACTTGACGTGTGCTCCGGAGCAGAGTCAGCTTTTTTACGCGCAGTGACAGTTTGTGGCTCCGAGGTAATGCGAACCGGAGTGAGGCTGTTATCTCCCCCCTTCTTTTGCTGTGCACAGCAGTCAGGGCATTTCCATGTTTTTTTCCGGTCGGGAGTAAGTGATGGTGCGTTTATACACAGCAGACAAAAACTTTTATCGCAGGTAGATGAAGTACATCTTATGCTGCTCGAGTCCTTAACCGACTTTAGGCAACCTGCACACTTCATCTCTAGACTATATTGATATAGATTTTTTAAGAAAAAAAAATATACAAGAATAATCAAAAATGATCGTATTGCTTCTCAGAGACAAGTATTCACGGACTTCGCCGCTGTCCGCTCTGCGTTGTTAGTCTTTAGTAGAACCGTAGCGATGACGCGCTAGTGACGCGCAGCTCACGGTGCACGCGAATATCGCGGTTAAGCGCAGGGCACAACCGTGAAAGTGCTATGCGCACGGGCAGAACTGGTTTAACTTAACTTGACGGTTGCTTACTGTATTGTTTGCACAAACACTATGTTTTTTAGTCAATTTTCGAATTATTTGCACTTGACACAGTATTTTATTTATTTATTGTCACTTGAAGAGTAATTATAACATAAATTTGTTAATAACAGGACACTTTTAGCTAGTAAAATTAGAATGTAACTAGCGGAGTTTTTAAACACAGAGTTGACCGTCCGACCGAGGCGTCAAAGATGACGTTCCGTTTGGGCGCATCGTGCTATGCCCCACATCGCTGCCAGTGTGGTGCTGCTGTCGACCAACTTGGTCACCACGGCTTATCCTGTGTAAGAAGTGCAAGCAGAATTCCCCGCCATGCCAGCCTCAATGACGTCATCCGCCGAGCTTTTACCACCGCCAACTGCGCGGCTGTTCTTGAACCGAGCGGCCTCGTACGTGACGATGGTAGAAGACCGGACGGTATGACACTGATTCCGTGGAAGTTGGGGCGGCCGCTCGTATGGGACGCTACATGCGTGGACACCCTCGCGCCGTCACATCTTCCCGGAACGCAAAATAAGGCTGGCGCTGCGGAAGGCCTCAAAAGGCGGAAATATAGTACCCTGGACAGTGGGTACATTTTTGAGCCTTTTGGGGTCGAAACTTTAGGACCGTGGGGACCAGGTGCAAAAACGATTTATAAAGATCTATCATTGCGTCTGGTCGAAGCGACTCGTGACCAAAATGCTGGCCGGACTTTGCCCAAAGGATCAGTATCGCAATCCAACGGGGCAATGCGGCCAGCATTTTGGGTACATTGCCTACAGCTGGCAGCGATTTATTAGATTAAGATTTCTAGCTTGTTAAATTCTGTTATGTGCTTAGTTAGATAAATGGTTTTAGTTAATAGTTTAAGTTTTCTTTAAATTTCTGTTTTTATTTTAAGTTGTGTACAAATAAATTTAATATCAATTTGAAAAAATAAAAATAAATATAATACAAAAACTCTTTATTGACACCAAATACAAAATAAATCTAAACACTCAAAAATAAAGGCGCAATGGGCGGTCTTATCGCTTAAGAGCGATCTCTTCCAGACAACCTTTGAATGGAATAAAAACATTATGATAAGCATGGACGGTGGTGTGCGCTAAAGAAAAAAAAGTAATGTACTTAAAAATTTGAGAATTATAATAAACTTACATACTAATTAATACCTTCATAAATAATGACTAAATACATATACTACAAATAAACTACCCAGTCATAAACACTGTACTTACTGACCTGTACTGTACTTAATTTCTATAAGTACTAGGTTTATACTAAGGTCAATGATAAACAAATCTATTGAATCTTACCCGATTTCACAAAACTGTCCAAAACGTCGAAGTTTTCGAGTAGGGTTGCCGCATCTGTGATTACATACCAGCTTTCATTACTCGGTGGTGACAACCCTTGATATTCTGTCTCTTTGTAGCTCTGAAATACAATCCGTAACATTAGCGTTACGCCTTTCCCCCAAGGGGACTGGCAGGGGTGTAATACAACACCCACACTTCGCCGGACGATATTCAGTCCCAAATGTGACAGGGGGCGAGCCTGTCGCCATACACCGGGCTCCAGTCATGTAGCAGATGACATACAAGACGCACATATGTTCACACAATGAACAAATTGGTGCGTGCCGTCGGCTGGGTTCGAACCCGCTCACTCCGGCTTGACAGGCAGGCCTTCTCCAACTAGGCTATCATCGCTCCAAATACAATTCCTTTACTAATAAACGTTGTATTGTCTCGGCAAAAATAATTTGGGACATTTTTCACACACGGTCGTCTGACCCCAAAATAAGTAAAGAAAAGTATAGTACAAGATTATGGCTGCCAGAGACTGATATTACATAGACTCAACTGGGACAAATGCGTCTGTGTGGAAATTGCGTCTTTCAATAATTACTGACAAACCCTTCACAAATTGGAATGGGATGGATCAAAACCTACCAAAAAAAAAAACAACAAAATCGATTCATAATTGTCGGAATTATCGCGTAATAAAAAAACGTACAGTCGGTAAAAAGTTTTGCTTCGAGCATTTTTATTGCAAGTTTGTAGGCATTCTGCTAATATTATAAACGCGAAAGTTTGTAAGAATGGATGGATGTTTGTGACTCTTTCACGCCAGAACGGCTGAACAGATCTGGATGAAATTTGGCACAGAGATAGATTATAGTCTAGAATAGCACATAGGATACTTTTTAACAGCGGGTGAAACCGCGGGGCGCAGCTAGTTATAATATATATTATCTCTGTGATACTAGACAGGGTTTTCGGCATAGGGTGTACTAAGCCAAAAGGGAGCCAACCCATAAAAAAAAACAGCTTTTCCATTTCAAAAGTTGTGTGTCAATGTGTGGAATAGTTTTTTTTTTTTTCTCGATTTAGGCTTAGTCCCATAGTAAAAGTTGTTCATAATGATCCCCTTTCGGCTCAGTGCACCTTTTCATGATGACCCTGTATATTTTAATAGGAGTCTTACAAAATGAGTTTGTTTATTACAGAGTGATTAAGATCCAGACCGCATCCGTCCAAGAGGTGTTTCTACTCACCCTGTGCTACATTTAAACCGTTGCATTAACTACAAAAAAATGTTTCGTTCTCGAGTTGTTTAACAATATTGTGAAAAATCGGATGCAAAATATTACACAAAATATGAAATAACTTGAAAACTAAACATTTTTACTGAACGAATGTAACACCCGGCGACCACTTTAGACTAACTTCGCATTGGCTTAAGGTATTCTATAGCCATTTCGTCTAGAAGAAGAAGACGAGCGAAGAGAGCGAGTAATGATACTGACGAACCACAGCATAATGTCATATGGCATTTTGCTGTGGGGATCAGCTGCTGAAGTAGAGGCCATTTTTATTTTGCAAAAGCGAGCGGTTCGCGCTATCTACGGAATGGGTCCCCGCGAATCATTGAAAGATTTATTAAAAGAAATAAATATATTAACTTTACCTTCTTTGTATATCGTTGAAAATATTATGTAGGTACGTTCGCAAAAATCTACATAAATTTAAATTGAACTGTGACTATCACAAAATAACACTAGAAATAAGGATAGGATAGCTGTACCGAGATTTAGACTGACTAAGTCAAATAAGTCATTTTTAGGCAACTGCGTACGTTTTTACAATAAAATCCCGAAAAATATAACAGGACTCACTGAGGGAAAATTCAAATCTAAAAAACTACATTAATGAAAAGAGGGTATTATAAGGTTAAGAATTATTTAGAAGACAAAGATGTCTGGAGCCTTCCACTTCCGCCAAGTAGCCACTAGTATTTATAGATATTACCTAGTTGGAAGCCAAATTTTGTGAGACTAATTTATTTATTATTTGAAAAAATAATGCCCCTCAGTTTCTTGCCTGTTCTTCTGAGTAGAGGGCTCTTTATCCGAACAAGGCGGTCGAGTCTATTTAAATAACTTTGACGTTCATAAGTGTATCATTGATACTTAATTTGAATAAAAACATTTTGACTTTGACTTTGAGCCTCTAAAGTTACCTACAGAGAGACAAAGTGCAATTTTAATTTTTTTATGACTTTTGCACTTCTGTAATCATTCTTAAATAACTAAGAATTTCCGTTGTATTATTGACTCATTTAAAAGCTAATGATGTAGACAACCTCCCTATGTAAAGGGATTTTTGATTTGCTAGTCTATTTATTGAATAAATCTGTCAAAATTGACCCCCTACAAATGCGGATATTTTTCATAGCTCTATTTGCCCTTGAGGACGTTTTGTAAAAAAACCAAGAACATAGGAGCGGAGATGTAGTTCATTTAATTGTACATGCCAAATTTTATCATAATCTGACAAATGTTTTCCAAGAAATTTGACAAGCGCGTTAGTGTGGAAATTTCAGAGCGTCGCGGGACTCTTAAAACATAACCCAGAATGAGTAGAAACACCATTTGAAAGTTTTCCAATCCAGTCTAGATTCCAATCACCCTGTATATTTTATACCATCCGGTGACAGACCTCAAAAATATACTTACATCTTCTCCAATGTCGGAAAGTGAAAAGCATTCAGATTCCAGATTAAAAGTCACCTTTTTCGTTGGCGTCGCCACTGTCGTATTTCCCTGCATATTTGTTTTAATTTTCTTAGCTGAAATATAGTTTTAATAATAAAATATTTATAACTAAATAAGTGAATAAGTAAATAAAGTGAATAAGTAAAAAAAAAAAAAAAAAAAAAAAAAAAACTAAGTAAATAAATAACATTTCATCATTATTAAAAAATGGGACCAATTTGCAAGTATATTTTCTATATCTTTTCAAATAAAAGAACCGGCCAAGTGCGAGTCAGACCCGCGCACTAAGGGTTCCGCCGTACTATCCTTCCTAACTAATATAATAAATGTGTGTGAGTTTGTTTGTAACGCTTTCCCGTCTCAACCACTCAACCGATTATCATGAAATTTTGCATACACGTCGGGGGTATGGTAAAGAACATAGAGTGCTTTTATCCTGAAAAAAATTACAGTTCCTGTGCGACCGCGGATAAAATCGCGGGGCGCAGCTAGTTGTCTATAAAAACGGGAAAAAAATCCCTTTTGTTGTGTGGGAGCTCCCTTAAAATATTTATTTTATTGTTTTTTAGTATTTGTGGTTATAGAAAATATGTTGCAAGAGAAATAAATCATGTGTGAAAATTTCAACTGTCTAACTATCACGGTTCATGAGATGCAGCCTAGTGACCCATTTTACCCTTTGGGTACGGAACCCTATATACGGTAAAAATGAACTTTTCAAATCAGTTTAAAAATTGACAGAGCTATGCAGTAACAAACAGAACCTCCTTTTTTTGAAGTTGGTTAAAATGGTGGAACACTGTGATGATGTCTGTCTCTGGTGAAGCTAAGGCCAACATACTTAAGTTTACAGATACTACTTACCCTCAACTATACTACCAGTTGTTGCCAAAACATTGGATTTTCTTTTCTTATCCATTAGAACCCTTCTCAGGTCATTTTTGTCAAGGTCAGCTTCTTGTGAATTTTCAGCTTTATTGTTGAGAGTTAAAGCTGATTTTCCTTTGGC